>OU612058.1:225578136-227978136 GCA_914767635.1 Melanostoma mellinum
TGGAAAACAAACATCCAATTTAGTGCGTCATAAGTGTTATAGTGACAGAAATAAAGACGTTCCCTTAAAACAACTGGGATCTGACGAAAAAGATAGTATGTTGGATGCGTGCTCCCAATGGATTTCGGAAGACTGCAAACCGTTCTCCTCAGTTGCTGGTAGTGGTTTTCGAAAGCTGGTCAAAACCATCATCGGAACCGGAGCTAAGTATGGTGAGAATATTGACGTCGAAGATCTTCTTCCAAACCCAACAACCATTTCACGGAAAATCAACAAAGCTGCACAAGAAAGAAAAATAAGAATTTCTGGAGAAATTAATCAAATTGTGCAAGATGGTCGAGCATCGATCCAAATTCACGAACTGGTGCTCGGAGTACAATCTATGGACTATGAAAAATCTTCTGGCGAAAATATTCTTCGGAAGATCAAGAGTATATAGTATAGCTTAAAATAATCACACATTATTTTAAAAGTATTTCAATTTATTTTTCTCTTAATTTTTCTATGCTTACAAAATGTTTAGTTGAAACATAAGTAGGTAGTTGCTTACCCCATACATCAATTTCCACAATTAACGGGTTTTCCTTCATTTACAATCCATCCATTACCGCAATAAAATACATATCTTGAACGTTTTAAATCCTTTATAGAACACAATAAATAACCTATGTGCACTAACAAAGCAAAAAAAGACTACGCAACCATCACTTCTATAGTTAACAAAAAAAAAAAACCCAAACAATATAAATAACGCCCAAGTCAGGTCAAAAAATGTGTGCCTTTCTGTGCGATCTCGCAAAAACAAAATAGTTTCATCTATGAACAAGAACATGAAAAAATATTCGTTGTCATCCCTCATCATTCGTGAATGTTTGGTTTTTTTTCGAATGAAGTGAATGATGTACCTGTTTGAGTTTGAATGGTCCATTCTTTCATCGTTCATGGGCACAAGCAATGCAAAGGCATGTATTCAAGAGTGTTGTGTACTTTTTCCACAAGCATCACACTTGTTTCATCGTTGTGAGCGTGAAACTGTGTACGGCTTGTTTTTCGGGGGATGATTCGAAAGCGCAAATGATTGCACTCATGCAGTTCTCTGCTACCTACCTATAGTTATTTCCAGACAAAAAGGGTTAGGATTGGAGAACCGAATGTACCTCCATTTACATTAACTACCTATTCGTCGAAACAGTACACAGGTACGATAAGAAATTTGTTGAGTTTATTAAAAATGCAACAATTTTAATTATTTTGCTTATGAAATGGATTGGCATTAGTAACGCAACGCTATCTTAACACGTTGACTGCCACGCCAATTTTCAGTATGTTTCACTGGGTGCCAACAACGTTTTTTGCTATATTCAAAATTTTTACTATATAAATATATATTTTGATATGAATTTTTATGTTTGTGTTGTCCTGGGAAACCTTGTGAGGGATTTTTGCCTGGCAATCAAATATGATAGCCATGGCACAGCACAATAAGTTAGACTTCTATCTTTCCGTAGGAGGCCATTGCTATTTTATGTCATATTCAGTTTGCTCAAACCAAGTTTACCTAGCACATCACAGGGTGCAAGAGTTATCAATTTGTATGGAGATTTCTCCTTAGTAGCCACCATTTTTGGTACTCCTATCATTTTATGAAAGCATACCTGGCTATCATATTTGATAGCCACGGCACCACTGAAAACATAACTGGCTATCAAATATGATGGCCATGGCAGTCAATGTGTTAAGGGGTTAGGCCACCTTAGAGGCTGAAAAAATAGCCTTTAGGGGATCTTTTTTTTTTTAGAAATACTACAAAATAACGAGATAATGGAAACGTGATTTTATTATCTGTATCAGTGACTGCTTACAATAATTTTTTTGAAGCGGTTTATTACAAAATGGCGGCTGTGCAGCGTTTTTGCGACGACGTCTTTTTTTCGCGGTCCACGGCCGGACTAACAGCTCCTGTAATTTTTTAAATAATAACATAGGCCTGAAAAATGAGGGTCATAACTTCCTCTCTGGAATTTGATAGCTGATTCTAGGGTAATTTGGTACGCTGATTACGAATATGTCCTTAGTTTTTCTCCATCACCTCCAAATTTTTCTAAAAATGGTACAGATAGAAAATAGGAAAAAAGTCACAAGTTTTCGCATTAAAAAAATATATATTGAAAGAAGTTCATTTATTTAAATGCATTATTTTAGAAAAAAATTAAGTCTAAAATTAGGTCTCTTTCATCAGTATCAGACAGAGAAATCGAATTTAACATATGTCAAGGTACACCAAAGTTAGCCTTTTCTTAAATTGCCAAAAATTGATGTCAAAGTTGGGAAACGGAATTAAGTGTAAAACAATTTTTTTCTTAGAATATGACCAAGAATCTCATCCCAAAGTATGTAACCCGAATTAAGGAACACACTGTATATGAATGAGCTCATTATTTAATTGAGCCAAAATACCCCTTTTTTTAAATGCAGGCGCTCAGACATTTTAAATATTCAATATCAAAAAATCCTGACGTGATGGATTTTTTTCATTATTTTTCTCGTAATCAGCACATCAGAATCTATAGAAAACGTTACTTAGATTTCAGAGAAGAAAACCATTGCAGACCAGTGTAATGAGCAAATGATTTTTTTTTCGATAATATATACTAACTGCTATAGAAGTACGTAGGATTCTTGCGATATATTGATTTGGCGCCCTTCTAAAGAGAAAAGTGGGAAACTTGCCTAAAAAATTGTCAGGTAATTGTTAATTTAAAATGAACTACGCAATACAAAAAAATCCTACGTACTTCCCCATGGACATTGTGTATTACAAAGCATTTTAAAAATTTCAAGTTAATGGTTTGAAAATTGCTTGATTTACGAGTCCGGCCAACTTGGAAAATACTGTATTGAGATAAATGCGTTTAAAGCTTTGAGTAGTAGAAAATCATGAATAATTTTACAATACCTTTAATCTGCGATGCCTGAAAGAGATGTTCGATAAGTCTAACTCGTCTAGCCAGGAAATAAATATTTTCAATAACAACTGCCGTATACATGCTCTACTCATTCGTATGTACATTCCCCCTTGCGCTCACAAAAGGAGCTCGCTGCGGACCAGACGGCCTTGTACTAAAATTCGAAAACGGAGTAGGGAAAGGTTTTTCCCGGCCATAGTCTTCTGGGACATCATTTTTGAGATCGATTTTTGGAAAATTCTAGGGTGGCCTAACCCCTAAAAAGTTTTAAGTATGAACTTGTCTAAAGGGGGTGAATTGCAGAACTTGTCGACCCCCGAAAACCAGATTTCGTTATTTTCGACTCCTGGGAAACCGATATCGACTACTTTGGGAATCACTGGTCTTGTCTCTAAAGCTTAAGAAATAGCATAGGCTTTATTTCATACCCATGTTTCCTCCGCAACGGAAATGGGAACGTAAACGACAACTAACTGTTTGAATTGAATCGCACCAAAACTACTGAGCCAATTTAAATGAAATTAAAAAAAAAAAAAAACAGTTTAGAGCGTGAGAAATGGCAAAGGTTTTATTCCATGTCCATATTTCCTCGAGAACAGAAACGGAATCACTAACATAACTGGGAGCTAAGAAAATACTGGGTCGATTTCAAAAATTTTAGATTTCTCCATTGTCCCTGAGTAACATAGACTATATTTTCTCCCCATACTGACACGGGAACGGGAACTTAGGAACTAATATAATCAATACGATCACCAGGGCTGGAGCTACGCCGGGCGGATCATTTGACCAATTATAAATTGATCCAATAATCGTTTTACGCTAGAGCTTTCCTAAGGCTCATTTAAAGCGATTTTAAGGGCCAGTTGCTCAATCGAATCATAAATTTAAGTTCTACTTTAGTATGGGGATTTTATGTAGAACTTAAGAATTCCGGAACGTCTCATACAAAAATGAAAACTTTATGTAGAACTTAAATTTATAATTCGATTGAGCAACTGGCCCTAAATGACTATAGATTTGCGCTGTAAATTTTCGAAAGAAAAGTACTACGAATGATGTTTGGTCTCTTATGTGAAAACAATGTGTAGGAAAGAAGATGCAACACCGAGCTTTATGAGCTGTACGAGATGGCTATAGCTAGAAGAGTATTCATCGTGAGGCTACGATTGTTGGGCGTTGGGCCATGTAGAGCGGATGGACATCAAAGCTCCGGCTCGACCGGTTTCCGAAAGCACATTGCAGTAAAATCACGAAAGTCGAAGGCCTCGTCTTAGATGGCTCAATCAAGTGAAAGAAGACTTCAACATACCAAGAGTGCAAAACTGGAGAGAGTTCGACCGAAATCGAAGTCGTTATCAAAAGATGTTGGTTGAGACTCAGGCTCACCACGAACTGTAATGCCTGCCTAAATAAGTAAATAAATTTGCGCTACTAATTTTAGGTAGGTACATAAAAAAAAAACATTTCACAACAATCTAAATTCAATACTAAAAGCATGAAACTTTCCTACCTTTTTATGATACCAGTACAAAAATGTAATACGAAATTGAAAAGGGCTTATTTTTACCTTGAAGAGCTTATTATTACCTTGAATATCTATGACCAGAAGACAATATGTCGTTCAAAAACTCAATCATATACTACGTCGTTTTGTAAACAACCTTTAAAAGCAAGAACAAGTGATACATGATCAGGAATACTCTTCATTTTATAAAGTATCGTGTATCATATTTCAACGCAATCACAATTAGGACATCTAAACCGTTTGCCCTTGCAAAATCCGAACACGTGAAAATTAATTGCTTTTCTACCCTGCATTATTAAAAATGCTACAAATGCAATTAAGTAGATGCAAATAAGTAGAACTCCGCAATAAACTAAAAACTCCCTCGAAAAACCTTTCGTAATAAATATAATTTGAATAAGTAATTAGTAACTCCCAGTCAGGTAGCTCAGGAGTCAAATGAGTCAAAAATTCCACGACGGATTAAGGTGCAACAGGTAGCTGTTTGGATTAGAACGAGGTCATAAATGTCGCCATGTACTTTATGACTCTCAAAATGTCACTAGCGCCAGCCGTAGGACTATATAATAGAAAGTGAATTGAAGAAATTGATATCAGTCGTGCAACGTGAACAGACGGTGAAAGTTATACCAGAAATCATTAGAAACACATAATTGAAAAATATTAACAAAATGGAACCTATTTACGCTCAAATAGTACCACCGTGCAACTACATTCGCTCATCGGACTTCAGCTTAAAAGATTTACACCTTTTTGCGGACTCCATTGAAGATCTTTCTCGTATCAAACGTGAACGTATTCTTCGTCGCCAACGTCGTAAGGAGAGCAAGTTTTTGATAACAAAGTCTATTGTCGAGGTCCATTCACCACCACCATTGACGAACATTATTGAATACAGCAGTGAAGAAGAGCTTCCCAAAGTGATTCAACCGAAAAAAGTGCGCACCAAGTTATTTACACCGGAAACAGAGATCAGCCCAGTTGCTAGTTCAGATGAAAATTACTTTAGCGGAGCAAGCGAATCTTCGGAAGGAATCGCTGACAAAGTGACTATTAAAAATGATGACGTGATGCCTCTTCCATCGAACGACAGTGGAACCGAATCCGAAAGTGGTGTTTTTAAATTGCGTCCAAGGTCTTTTGCGATGACAAATCCAAAGTATCGAACAACAAGAGCCCGCATTATTGGGTTGGTTCTGAAAAGGGAGTATGCTAATGGCGGAGGCAGTCAAGAAGAGTTGGAGAAACAGGAGAGATGTGAAAGAGTCCTGGAAAGCCTTATAAAGGAAAAACGAAAGTCTGCAAGCTTACGTTTACCATATCAGAAGGAAACCAGAACATCGATTATCTGTAAAAGTCCAAAGGAACCATCGCCGGAGATTAGATTCATTGACAAGGCACTGCGTTATTTGACTTTGTAAATTCAATTAGCATCAATTTGGTGATCACAGAGTAGATAATTATATATACTCAGTGATGGTGACAGTCTATCCTGAGGCGAGTCTGCTTGTCTTATTGGCTTTACGCATCCAGTTTATATTGTATTCTTTGAGAATTATGTAGTGACTTAATAGTTTTAATTTAATAATAAATAAAATTGTAAGATGCCTAATTTTTGTGTTGTTATTTATTTATTTTGTTACATAGCCTTTAATTTAAAACTTACTCCACTCATCATACCAACTGCTTTCTTCTTTGGTTTGACATAAACTTTAAATTTTTATTGGAAAGTCTACATCCAGGTTTGTGAGTGTGTATAAAAACATATTTCCACCATTACGTTGTAATTTTAGGTATTAGACGGAAAAGGAAGTCTTCTTTTGATTAGGACCGCAAAAGTTTTTTTTGTGATCTCGATCATATCACAAACCACAACTCTACCCCTTATCTGCTTTACAGTTGTTGACTAGTGATCCGTCCGTGGCATAAGCTGCTTGTTGCATCAACCAAAATTGACAGATCCGAGTAATGAAAATTTCCACTGATGGTTTCACTTGGCGAAGCATTCATTTTTTGAAGCCAATTGAATAGCTTATACTTAGAGGTACGTAAATTTCGCAAGTAAAAAATCGTGATTTCGCATTTAAAAAATGCCAAAATAGAAGATTTCGCATTTATTTCGCAAAAATGAAAACACAGTGTTAAATAGTCAATCAAAGGCTAGCATTGTTGCAATTTCTACATTTTCATCCCTCTTTGTTTGATCGTGATCAGTTACGACAATGTTGCAGACAAAGCTAACAATGTTGTTGTAAAGCACCTCTCGGCATCAACACTATTGACAGGGCAATTGAGACATTGAATGGGTGCAACAAAATCTTGCATTACATCTACAGGAGCTTCTTGGCCGACTAATCGAAGTAATTGTCTGTGAAAATATCTGTCAATTAGTTCCTTTGTGGTACACTTTTGAAAAACAGAATTTTTGAGAGGCTTTCCACTATAGAATTTGAATTGACAGAAGAGGAGGGCATATTTGCTGCTTCTGATGGACAAAATAATCTGCCAATGTACAGAAAACTATAGGCTGATCCTTTCGTTTTTGTTTCACTTTATCTTTCTCCGATGCTTCGCACTGTGGTACGTACTTACGTCTCAAATTATCTCCAGAAGGCAGATTATCCAAACCGGGCACATATTTTTCCATGTAACTGCGAACTGATGGATGATCTAGATTATTCAACGGAATGTTCGCTTTCAAACACATTTTTACAGTGTCAAGCACAAATTCCTCTTTTTCCGTTTTGGCACGCTTTTGCACTTCTTGCCTTTTTACTCTAGAAGACATTGGTTTAGGATCAGGACTAGATTTATTTTTTAAATGAGTAACAGAAGTCGTACGCTTCTTCAAAGTATCTAACTTCTCACCTTCCAAACGCATGTTGCAGTATTTCCACATTACGATGTTAGTATCACTTAAATACAACCCATCCTCTTGTTTGTAATAAAAAAAAAACTATTAGTGCGTAACGTTACAAGCGCGAAAGTGTTTAATTTTCAAATTTCGCTTTTATCGCAAATAAAATGCAGATTTCGCTATTATCGCATCTATTTCGTAAAAACGAAATTTACGTACCCCTACTTATACTGTTTCTGTTCAGCTAAACGTGTTGTCGTTTTGTGATTGAAACACCTAAGGCTCATAGAAAATATTCCTCGAGGAAAATTTTAGTTTTGCTATTAAAGTAAAAGGATTTTTGTATTAAGATTTTTGAGTGGATTCTCACTTCAAACCGTGAAGTGGCTGTCACTGCTCAACCAATGGAACTGATTGACAATTCCTTCGAAAGGTCTTAAAGTTATTTTTGGAGAATTTTTGGTCTTGATCTAATTTTATTTAAAACGCTTTCTCACTACTCCGTTACAAAACATATCTTGTCTATGACAGCTTGAATTTGTTATGGCATTGTGTCCAGGAGTTTTTGACAATTATCCTTCAGAACAACACGCAAACTGCTTTAAATTTTCGGAATTATTTTAAACAGCACGAACCTTTTTCCTTTTAGTTTTGATCGGCTTAAGCCACACTTTTGTATATTTTGCTCTATTTCGGAACTACATAGTATTTTATTTTGTGTAAATAGATCGCAAAGGATCAAACACATCACATTCACATTCACATATCACAACCAACTGGACCACTAGCACAGAGTAGGTGTTTTGGAATATTTCCTAGTTTTTAGAAGAAGTTTTTTATTGAAACTGTTTTTAAGAAATCGATGTAGAAAGATACACGCCAATTGTAAAACTTTCATGTTTGTATAAGCTGTCTGAACAAGCAGTCTGCGATAGTTTATCGCTTTATGCAAGGATTATAATTTTACAGCAAAAAAGATCGACTACTACCAACCTCCTTGCTTTTTTCCATAAATGTTTTAAGTCAAGCGGGTATGGGCTAGATTAATCGCAATCTAGCGACTTCTTTAAGGCTTTCTCATAATATTAAAAATATTTGGATTTCTTCTAATATTTATTGTTTGGATAAGTTTTTACTCAACGAGTCAAACTCCGAAAGGTCTTTTCAAATCCTTTCTGGCGTGCTACAAAGGAGTCACCTTGGTCCTTTGCTTTTCATTGTTGCTGTAAAACAAAAATACATCGACAGTTTTATTATATGGTGTTTCAAAACCGGTCTTAGTGTGAACCCCTCAAGACATCATAGTATACGACATTCTCATGCAGAAAATATTCTTGGTATTGGAAATTCTTCAAGATCTCAACTACGTTTATCTTAAGCACATTAAGTTTATTAATAGCAAAACCTTATTCTATACTTGACTTTATTAAGAGATGGGAAAAAGAATTTAACTTTACAATTTCCTCATGCAACTGTCATATTCGTCCCCATCTCGCGTATATTCTCAAATTTACATACATATATAGGGTGGCGCAAAAGAGCGGGGAGCCCCGTGGCCTAAAGCATTTCTCACAAGCAAGCTTATCTAGGGTTCTACCCTTCACTGCCGATCCCGAACGGCAATTGGAAAGCGCTTTTTATGGCAGCTAATTTCAATCGAAGGACTCTTCGCGAGATGCAATGCAATTCTAAAACCGGTTGTCAAAATATCTCGAGAATTACTTAACCGATCTTGATGAAATTTACCACAGGTTTTCGAAATACAGTCCACAAATACTTAGACTTTTTCGATTGTAACAATTTTTTAATAGAAAAAATGTGCCAAAAGTTCTGTTCTCCACTAGGATGAACGTTTTTCCAGTGGGCTCACCGGAAATGACGTCATAATGGCGGAATTTCGAATATTTTTTTCGAAAATTTTACAAACTGTTTATGGAATGTGTATCTTCAACTCTGTCAAAAGTTTGACCATGACATTTTATTTTTGACAGAAAAACAAAATGGTTGAATATGGTTTATGTTTTTCTAGTGAGGATCTTTTTAACCTCCTCCCGCACGAAAACAGTTTTCGACTTTTAAAACTTCAAGAACTTTCTCAAATACGGCTAAGCAATGGGCGCATTCACTTTTGTAGTCACTATGAAGTCAAGTCATCTGATTGGTTTGGTACAACAACGAAATGATTTAAAATTTATTCAACGTAGTGTAAAAATTTCAGGTACAAAGTCAGTTGAGAATCATTTTGACGTTTCACGTTTCTTCGGTAAAAATACGAGTTTTTTCCCAGAGTAGCGGGGATAAAACTTTCCTTGCGGTGTGTCAATACAAGTATTGACTTTTAGGATGCTTGCAACCTATTCTGCTTTTACTACTCTTGTTGTCAAATTGAATCAAATCATGGGATTTCTTTGAATTGAAAGTCATGTTTATTGAAAAAAAATTGATGTTGCAACACTTTTTTCTTAAGAGGGAAAGAGGGAGAGTTGATCATCAAATTTCAGCTAAACTCCAGGTCCATAATTCAGCCAGAGGGCTTAAATGTTGCAAGTTGCACGACTTTTTACCTGCACACAAAAATAGTCCTAGATCGTCAGCAGACTTAGCTGGTCATTGGGAAAAAGTGTTTTTGAGAACGAAATCCTAAATTTTAGTTTTTTTGTTTTTTCGTGATAAAAACTTTTTCTTACCGTGGAAGCTAAAAACTGTCAAAACTATTTTATAAAACAATTACTTGACTTTGTTGTTTTAATAACAAAACTAAGCTTGCTGTTGCCTCGCAAAATCTATTTGTGAGAAAACGATAGCGATTTCCTCGGGGAGACCTGACAAGTGACTCAGGCCTTTTTTCGCTGTAATTTATTTTTAGATTTGTGTTACAAATGCAGGAATTTCTTTTTTTAACTATTGAAAAAAGAGCATAAAATAGAATGTGGCTTCCAAAGATGTTAATGGAACTGCAACAAAAGAATTTTTTACTTGTTTTTATAATTAAGGCGTACATCAAGGGGTTATGAATGTCCTTATAATGTTGTAAAACACAGTGCGAGTATTTTGGAAAATAGGAGTGGATTAAAAGGAGACACCGATGCACGTTGCTTTTAAACCTTTGATATATAGAGGAAAATTAGATTCAGGTAGAGCATTCCACGTTCGAGTAGTGCGGCTAAAAAACGAATCTCGTAACTTGACTGTACGAGCGAAGTTAGGCTTTCTCTTTTTTATATTTCAACAAATAAAAATAAATCATATTTGTAAATATTAACTTGCCAATGAAATAAAATACTTGCATTTCAGAATTTACTGGTTTTCGTTTGATAGTTTAGCTCTTCTTTTGGCCGTCAGAGTATGACAATTAGAACTTTTCAAATGTTACATGCTTGTGTCGTTCATATTAATAAAAACATAAACCAACAGATTTCGCTATATACCATAAACGGACGGAAATAGTTAACGCTCTGTTTTGTACCCTGCCGAGTAGGCCTAAAGATGTTTAAGAGACTTGTCCAAATACGGGAGTTAATCATCGGACAACTCTGAGCCGGTACTTAGGTCAACCGTAAATCTAATTTTAACTAAATTGAAAACAAAGCAAGTCAAAAAAATTAGAGTCACACAGCATTTACATATATGTAACTGCAACGAAACTGGATGCACTCATGTTAAAAAATGCGAGAAGACTCAAGCAGACGATTTTTTTTGTTCAACTAGAACATTAAGATATATTTAATGAGTTCATTTTCAACTAGAATTCATTTTATGTTATACGAGTCTCCTAATCGCTGATAAAATATTCCTTTTCGTTGTTTAAAGGACTTTAAATAATCGGGAGACTTAGTTAAAAGCCTGTACCCTTTTGTTTATCATTTGGCAATACACCACTTGCGTGTAAACTACGCTTATAAGACTAATCTTAAATCAGATAAATTTATGTTTAGAATTGTATATCCAACATGCGACTTAGATGAATAAAAATATTTTTCTGAGCCTCAAGCGTCCCGCCTTCCCCTATAGTCACGAAGTCAAACTACAGTTGATGTAAACAAACTTAAACAAATAGTTTCTTTTAATGCACTGATTGCTTAATATTGTTAATTAATTTCAATGCCAAATGTGTTTACTCTTATCGAATTCGATAAGACATTTTACCAGGTGTTTTATGCCGCAAGAGTTGTGTAGAGCGCAGCTCTAAGCAGTTGCCCCCTCAGATGCCTCTAGGATAGGTACTTCTTTATTTTTATTCTATCTTTTGAATCTGAAGTAAGATGTTTTTGTTGTAAACCAAATTATATTCAATTATTATTTCTGAATCTGAACCCTTGCAATTTTCTTCTCTCTTTCAGATAACTCTTCCCTACTTTGTGGCTACATCAATTTACATACATCTAGATCTAGTGAAATTAATAGCAACGCTTGGAGCAAAGCAAACCGATCCAAATCGAAAAATAAAGCAAATAAATTTTCATCTACGTAATAATGTATAACTAGAAAAAATACTCAAACCAACCATAACACGTATCAGATAAACGTTTTGCCGAAAAAACATTTTGATGAGCCATTGCCAAACTATTGTAATGTGGATAGGATCTTTTTTATTTAAATTTTGTTTTTAATTGTTGTTATATTAGGCATTTTCAGTTAAATGTAGCATGAAATTTCATTTGTGAAAATTATTGTAAAAAGCAGAAATCTTCCATCACTCTTAAAAAAGTGAACACAAGTGCACCAACAAGTATTTTTGAAATATCATTGAATTTATCGGCGAATTTTCAATACATGTATGTAATAGGTATGTGTTTGTATTTGCTTTGAAGTAACTACTTAGTCATGATTATTATTTTGTATCGGAATTCAACCTTAACGTTCTGTTTTCTTTGAAAACGTCTCAGTTTTTGTTTTAATACTTTCAAGAACATTTCCATAAAAAAATATTGTTGTTAGAAAATAATCTTTTCGTAGAAACTTCTGTTTTCGTGGATTTGAATTTGAGTTTTTCTAGTTATGCTATTTCCGCGTAGACGAAAATTTATCAAAAGGTGACAAATATTATTTACTATTTAACTAATCACGCTCATTAATTATTATTATTGTTATTGCGCTGTACCCATGTATTGATCATATTCATATCCATATCATTTCTTTACTTTTTTATTTGTTGTTATTTTGTTTTTCTTTGTGAATCATTGGCAAAAAAAAGATAGATAAGAACTATGCGAACCAAATGACTACTCATTACGTACAGATGCACTGATTATAATTATTAGAGAGAAAACAAAACCTACCTTCCCAGAAGAGCAATCTAAAGGCTACACACACTACAAATGATTACTATACTTGCTGGAATGTCACAAAATATTTTATAATTTAATTGAGCTTATGAGCTGAGAGCTAAGCAAGACAACCAGACAGTGGTTAATCATTTCATTCACAAAACGTCGAGGAATTGAGTAACAATGCATACAATAAACACAACAAAGAGAGCTATCACGTCGAGCTTAAGTGAAAAATTAAAAAAAAAAAATTATAATTCGCTGCAAGTATGATGTCGGCCAAAGCCCAGTAGTAGTCAAATGTTTATTAAACGCGTTTGCGTTTGGCATGGTCTTCTGAAGTGTTGTGCATCAAGTTTGTTTCAAATCCTCATTAAAGTTCGGATTAGTGTTTAGTGTTTGTTTTGTTTTTATTAGTTTTTGTTTTCATTACTTTGAAATCATTATTTCTTTCATACATTTCTTTTTTTCGGATCTAGTTTAGCGCAAGTTTTTAGTTTTCGTCACAACAATATTTACTTATACAATCGATTTTTTTGAAAACTTACATACATAGCTTGAGGAGTGATTGAATTTTTGAAAATTGTTTATTTATTTTCCGATTGACGTTAAGGTTATTTTAAACAATTGAAATAAAACAAAACACAAAAGCAAATACAGTGAAGCATTGCAAGCAAAAAAAGAAAAGAGTTTGACAAAAATGTATGAAACAAATAAGTTTTTGAATTTGCTATTCCGTGCAACAATCATTCCTGGAGTATTAATAGTTCCATGGCTAACTGGGTTGTAAGTATCGCCTTTCATTATTTTTTTGTTTAATTTCTATTTGTTTTTGGATTTGTTTCCATATTGGTTTGTTGCTTTTCATTTCTGTTTCACTCTGTTTGGTGTTGTTAATTGGCAAAGAGGTGTATTCTTTCATTTATTGTTTTCTTTATTGATCTTCAAATAGTTTAATGTTTTCTTTATTCGTTTATAGGACTCAATTTGGGCTTCTCATTTGATTTTATAGTTTGAAAGTTGTTTTGTTTGCTGATTTGGGGTTTCTTCTGAAATGTTATCATAAGATATGTTTTCTTTTTGTAAAAACGTTTCCTGATGCATTATCTTGGATGTAGAAATTGAATTGAAGGTGGATTGTTGTTTTAGCAAAGCTTTTGTTGGATATTCTTTTTATTTTTAAGGGGACACGACGAAGTTCAGTGTTTTGAAATGTTTTTGTGACAAATTTGTTGAAGTTGAGTATCTTAAAATGTTTTTGTGACAAATTTCACTAAAAATTTCATTGAATGTAGAGGCAGTCCACAGAATAACACCTTCGTTATAAACGTGCCTAATTCTTTGAAAATGCTTTTTGTGAAATTGGGGTGTAATTATTTATGAATTTGGCCAAGCCTTTGGGTCTTCTTGTGTGATTTCGGTCAGCATTAATTTCGATAATTAGTTTTCTACATTTCAACTTTTTGCTTGAATCTTTTGATCTCAATGTGATTTGTTACAGTGCGATATTTTAAGACCGGATTAATGGATTCAGGTTCACATTTCTAGTATTTGAAATAGGTATCCAATATTCGATCTGATTAGGTTTGTTGATTGGCAGAATGGTTTCGAAGTTTTTCAAAGAACAAGCACTATAAAGTGCCTTTAATAAAATAAGAATATGATATATTTATGGCCGGTTTGTTTACGCTTAATTATCTTTGATCAGATGATTATCATGGACTCGGATTTTTCACGAAATTTTTAATCAAGGAATCTCTGATCAGAGCAATTAATCAGCGATTTTGTTACACAGCCGATCTCAATTTTAAATTTGGTTATTTCCGTTCAATCAAAGATTGACTGAAATTCTGTTTGTTCAGACACGTTCAAATCACACCTATCCTAAAGAATAAAAAACTTTCATTCTGACATGTCGCAAATAAAAAAACAGTTTCATTGAATTATGAGGTTTGTTCGTTGAAGGCCTGGGGTTGCCCTATGGTCGCCACAAAGCGTTTTTTGAGAAACCTAAATTCGCCATGAATATCAAATTGAGTGTTTTTTGAGCCATAGGTTTGCCATAGGTTTTCCCCAAACTCGCCCTAGCTTTTTGCTGTGGCGATTTGAGGGCTGTCAAATGGCATGTATTTTTTTTTTAATGACAGGGATGTGTGGTGATTTGTGGTGTAGTGTTTTTTGAGGACTGGAAAACCCAGGTTTTTTTGACAAGTCTTAGGGTTGTCAAGAAAACCTGGGTCAACCCTGGGGAAAGTTCAACGAACAGACCTATTAAAGAATCGAAATATGTGCGAATACATTGAAAAAGTGACTCACAGAATCAATGAAATATACATACATACATATATTTATTAGATTTCATTGATTAAGTTCACTGGTTAAAGTTTCTTATTTCTAGATTGTGTAACTCGTAGGCATGGTTGTGAAAAATGCTATAGGTCCTGGGGCTCCTCGCTCTGTTGCTCCATTCTATTTATTTATTTTATATATAATTTATTTATATTATAACTCGTAGATCTTTATACTAATATTATAAATGCAAAAGCAACTCTATCCCGAAACGGGAGGCAAAAATGAAAACCCAAACAACCCTAGGCACAACATAGACCCAGTTATGAATTACGAGGATGGTTCCGTGAAAATGACAGAAACCCTCAAAGATAACGAGGGTTTTTTCGAGTATCTTTTTTTGTAAAACAGTCTCTGTTGTCTGTCTGACTGTCTGTGTTTCGAACTTCCGCCTAAAATAATGAAACGATTCGAAAAGTTCTTTTACGTTCGTGTGATTGATTATTAGCAAGCGAAAAAAAGTGTTAATAGAAAATGTATTTATTTAAGCCTTTTTTTAATCACCCTAAAATGCACATTCAAAAGTTGCTTCATAATGGTCCCCCATTCATTTATAGATTTGTTCGAAAGCCCAGCGGTCGCCCTCTTGTCGCCACAAAGTGTTTATTGAAAAATTTAAACTCGCCCTAAATGTCAAACTGAGTGTTTTATGAGCCCTAAGGGTTGACCTGGGTTTGCTCTAAACTCGCCCTAGGTTTTTGCTGGGGCGAGTTGAGGGCTGTCAAATGGCATGTGTTTTTATCAAAATGACAGAGATGTCGATGATGGTGATTAAGTGGCGTTTGTTAGCGTTTTTTGAAGAAAACTGGAAAATCCAGGTTTTTTTGACAACTCATGGAGTCAACTTGGGTCAACCCTGGGTAAAGTTCAACGAACGAACCTAATTTTTTTTCCTAAGCTTTGATGTGGCATTTTTTGTATTTTAATTACTCGTATTTATATTTTGTTTTTAGGAAATACTTATTCCACTATTATTTCTCTCTTTTTTTAAAAACACTGTAATTATTTTGGATTGTTACGTAGACATAATTTTAATCAAACACTTTGCCAAAGAATCTTTTTTTCAATCGCTTTTATTAATATTACGTTTGAAAGCTGTGAGAGCAATCGCACTTTATTGTATTTTTATACACCTGAACGAGCAGTAAGAACCGCATGTATTTGCTCATATACATACGGTGCCGTAAGTACCATTCCGTCTGTTAAAAGACCTTTAAATCTAAATCGATTTTGCACTAGTACATAAGCACTTACACTTTAATTCTTTTATTATTTCTTTTTTACCTATTTTTAAGGTCTAGCTTAAAAGTCATCATCTTTATCGCTTTTATGTGTTGTTTTACTTTAACTCTACCATAAAGAACTTTGATTTGTTTATCTTTTATTTTGAAAGATCTTTAGCAAAATATGCTAATTGAAATAAAAATTAAGCTGAATTTTGCTTTAAACACAAAATAAAATCATATTTTAATCGAGGAAGGTATTAGCTTTAGGTTGGATTTCAACCAAACGATTTTATTCTAAAATGTTTATGAAACAGAAAATAATGAAATGAAAACTTTAATATTTGACTATATAGTGAGAATTATTTTTATGTTACTAACCCACCCCATAGAAAACACATTGCATTCCAATCCAAGTAGTCATTGCTCTATCCACATGTTATGTGTACAAACTGTATTTCCGACAGATTTCTTTACCTCAAATTTGTTTTCATATTTCAGGATCAAAAACACAAGTCTATAACATAAAAAAAAAACATTCCCAGAAGATGCTAATAAAAATTATTTACGACTAAAATCTCAAATGAATATATGTTTAAGAATGCACTCTTCTTCTTCAAATACAAAATGTACTCGTAATTCAAAAAGGTACTAACAGTCTTCTTACTTCTTTGTGCCCTCCTTTTCCTAATATAAAAAAAACTTGTTGCTTTTTGTAAATTGTAGCCTCGCCAAGTTTTTTATTATGTTATGCTAATATACTGCCAAAAAGTTCTTTCTATTTTTATTTCGCAGCAGGAAATCTAAGGTTGTTAGCTTATAAAGTTAAGTGAATGTAGCTAACATTTTAATAAATCGCCTATCAATAAACAATGTTTGGTTTTAGTTTTAAAGTTGTTTTTTTTTTTTTTTTTTGATAAATTCTGTAATAAGCTTTTAAAAACATTCGTTTCCGGTCAAACGTTTGATCCGCCATGAATCGGGTGCCCATTATACTATGTAATTATTGTAATAATAATAAACTATTTGAAGGTCGACCATTTCAGAACCTGTCCTTGGATTTGAAAATAATATATTTTCTGTTGATAAATAAGCTATTTTTTCCAACAGAAAGAGCTTCGTTCATTGAACTTCACCCATTGTTGACCAAGGTATTCTTGTCAACACCTCTTTTTCTTCTTTTTCTTGTACTACGAACATCCCGATCTCGAATGCATTACAGCTCACCCATTTATCTGCTTCACATGGTTCGTCACTTTACCCACCCAACGCTTACTCAATGATTGATGTTGTCATCACAAGTTGATTATAGATTCCAGATATTTAAAATTTTAACGCTTGGAAGCACATTTAGAATAGGCATGTCTGTATTAGAAAATGGTCCACACAAACACTCTTTCTTTTTAACACTAATCGAGTACCCTTAACCATATAAAACTTTTATCCCGACGTTAAGTTCTCCATGCAGGGATGTAAGGTCCTCGCTAATGGCTCCATCGTCAGCAGAGAATAGTTTATGTACTTTGGTGTTCATACTTCCCTTCACACTTCCGTAGTGAAGGACTGTAATAAAAAGCAAAGAACTCTAGATGCTTCTTTGATGTACATCTACTATGCCTTGGAATGTTTCGGTGACTCCAGCTAGACCACTTACCTTTGTCACTGTTCCTTTATACAAATTCTTAATCATCCGCAAATAGGAACTCTTCGTTGTCTGAGGCCACCCATGTCAAATAATCAGATATCTCTGTTTTCGATCCAATGATTTTTCGAATTCAACCAGCCCAACATGCAAACCCTGTAATGAATCGCGATGTTTTTCCATCCTTATAATTTTGGTTACATCTGTTGTAACGCTACCAGCAACGCTAGCGGCTGCCCTATATTGATATGGGACATTAGCTTCCTACGAACGATAATTCGGTTTTGCAACTTCGTATATCTGTGCTTTGGCAGTAGGTAACATTCCCTCCCCTGCTTACTCCGAACATCACCTTATTTAAGCTCGGATAGTCGTAAGCAATCTAAGCCCGATCTTTCATAGCTGTCATTATAGTTGTCTTGGAGTTCTTAAATGGTTCAGTAAATTTTTCAATTATGATTTCGGGTACGTACTCCCGGTTAGTCAATATGCCAGAAAGAGCTTTTGAGAGAACTGCTCGTTTTAATATCCCTTGAGTAATTTGTGCCTTTGCAATAAGCTGTCCTTGAGCATAATCAATAAGCGAATGAATCTTCTGTTTCTTTGAAGAGGTTGCCTTGAAAGTCGCTTTCTTCTTACCTATCACTAGGTTCGTTCGTTGAATAGAGCGTTAATGTCGATAGGTGATAGTTCAATCGCAGAATCGATTGATTCTCTTTAACATCGTCGAAATGTTACCTGTCTCTCTTTATCGCTTTTTCACAACAGTGCTCTAGTGAAATAGCCAGCTGCATTCCTCCTCTGAAACAATTTAGCCGCAACACCCGCCTCGCCAGGAATGCTCATCAGTTTTACCTTGAGCCCAACTTCGGGCGTACAATCAAGTATAGAGATTCATATTTTAGTCGCACCACCCGAATGTGGAATGATCTACCTGACCCTGTTGGTCGCAATGTGTTCTATAACATTATAAGGGTAGTCATAACCCCTTAATGTGTGCGCTAATTATAAAAAAAAAACCCAGAGCTTCAATTAACAAACCTACAATTTTAGCTTTATCGTTCCATCAACAAGTTTGTTTGGCTTGTTGGTAGTGTCGAAAAAAGCTTTATTGTTTTTTTCAATTAACTCAAGATAGAATGAGAATACTAAAAAAGTGTAGTAGACCAAAGCTGGGCACCGTTAATCAAATATTTAACTTCGTTAATCGTTAATCCGCTACAAAAAAAGTTAGCTTCGTTAAACGTTAAAGCGTTACATTTCGGAAGAATTAACGCAAGTTAACGTTAATCTTTAATCCGTTAATATGTGTAAAATTACATTTTTATATCGTTGCGTTAGTGAACTTAAAAGAAAGGTTATGAATAAAACAAAATTTTTGTATAATTCAAATGTGTAATTTAATCGTCGGGCATAAGGTGCATATTCCCCTTCATGAACATTAACATGTTGAAGTTCTCGTCTGAAAGCGAGGCTCTTTTTGGTGTCAAAATGTCTTTACCCGTGGAAAATAAACGTTCAACTGCAGCGCTTGAGGGTATAGCAGTATTGTATTTAATAAATAGATTTATGAATATTTGTTCCCCGAGGAATGCAGCATCGTTGAACGAGTCTTTTGATTTCATGTCCAGCCACATTTTAACGAGACTGTGCGCTTTATTCTTCAAAGAGTTGGAGCTCTTTGGTTTTTCTATAGACTGAGTGACAGAATTGAAAAAGTCTTCCTCCTCGTCATCATCGTTGTTACTCACATTGCTCCCTCCGCCACTTAAACTATCTCTGTCCTTCGAGTTTTCCGCTGCTTCTTGCCGTAAGGCATCTTCTACCCTTTTTTCCATGCACTTTCTTACTGCATCCACTCTACTGCTGTCATACGTTTCCAGCCATATCAACCGGAACTTTGGGTGAAATGCCGCGGCAAGTTGGCACTGTTCATCATTCAGGAGTGGTCCAAATCTTTTCTCTATGCCATTTAATAAGGCATTGGCTAAAGCTGTGCAGTTTACTAGGCCCTTAGATCTAATATTTTTTAATTTATAGACAGTTGCTGCAATCGTCGGTAATAGTGATCCGAGATATGCTTGAGCTTCTCCTGGGATACGATCCATGGCATTCGCGACAGGGGCCATAACCTGTAAATAAGTATTTAATATAAGTATTGATACGATGTGGAAAGAAAATAACTTTACTAAACCGTTATTTTAAACTATGTACATATATAAATTTACCTTTGCGTACACCTTCATTACAGTCACATCTTGGTCATTGAAAGTTACAATTTTTAGTTGAGTCATAACTCTGTGAAGAGAAGGCGTTTTTGTTTCCAATATAGCGTTGAGAACGACAATAGCATCATAAAGAGAGTTCCACCAAGTCGAATTTGGAAGGACAAGTCGTCTGCTTAATTCAGCGTGAATGATATCTGCTGCTACCGTGCTACGTGATTGCTGATTCCAGAGAGTACGTGCCTTGGCTAAGGCACTTCTGTAGGGAGTTTTGAAAACAGTTATGTGTAGAGCAGCATCTGCATCTTTGCTAGCGACCAAATTGAACGTATGTGCAAAGTATTAAAGTTTTCTAATATCTGTTCATTGATTTCATTGCACTGGAGACGATCAGGAGCATTCAGTATGTTTTCTACTGAAATAAATTCTAAGTCATCATTTTCTTCTGAGTTTGGATTTAAAAGATTGCTAATATCAGGGTCAGACTCAGACTCACACACGATGGCAACTCTGGAAGTATGTCGACCTCCGAGCCGAATTGCACAAATGCCTTTACAAAGTTACTGCCATTATCCGTAGTAGTCCTAAAATAAAATTAAGCCAGCTTTTTAATGTATGTATGAATGTGGTTTGTGGTCTCACATGTATACGTGCGAAAATAAAATAACCTAACCAACTTGAAAAGTTGAAAATCCCCCGACATTTACATTTCAAAGTACAATATCTCCTAAATAAAAGGCTAAACCGATTTTGATCAAACCTAGCTAAGAGCATTCTCGATCAAGCCAGCTATCAAACCAAAAAAAACTAAATCGAAACCGATTCAGCCGTTTAGGAGCTAGGATGCCACGAAAAATAGTAATAGTAAGTCTATTTTACTGACCTTGTGATTTTTTTTATCTATGTGAAATTCATAGTGAATATCTATCATTGCTTGGGCCAGGATGTCGTATGTATGATGACCTTTTAGGCGTATGCACGTTAATACTGCATGCATTCTGGCTCTTGTAATAGGATCTAACCAGTGAAATGTCATGCCCAAATAACTTTTGTTGTGAGCTGACCAACAGTCAGCCGTCGTTGCCACCCAATCAATTTTTCCAAATAAACTGAAATTAAAATCATAAACAACACGTCACGTTTAAAAAAAGCTATAATAATAAATGAAAATTATATACCTACACGCATACCTATTTTATGAACCCCTAATTATTTTAACTTTCAAATAAAATTATACCTACGTAGGTTACGTAAGGCGAAATTTATCTTTTAAAAATAAATAGAAAATAGGTATTTATTTTAGTTACTTACCTAATCAGGTGTTGCTTCAATTCAATGTGTTCGTCAGTAATGCGTCTACCTAAAGTTCTTCTTGAAATTGAATTTTTGCTCGGGTTTAAGGTTTTTATCAACGCACCAAAAGACTTGCTTTCGACTACATGTAAAGGAATCATGTTTGAAACAAACAAATTTACTATACATTTTTCCACTTTGGCTTGGGGCACACCGCTGCCAGTAGCTGCAATCCCGAATGATTCCCCGATGCTCAGCTGTCGTCCCTGTTGTATTCTTCTTTTAACAGAATTAGGAATACTGCTACTTGTGCTCCTATCATCGTCACCGTCAGAATGAGTTCTCCTTTTTGTCTTGCCCCGGTTAGAGCCCGCCTTAACAATCTCTTCAAACTGTAAGTACTGTGACTCATGTACCCTTCTTACATGTTGTTTCAAATTATTCAGGCTTGATACATGAACTTTTATTTTGGTGTCTTTCGGCAAGCATCGCTTACACGCAAAAAGTATTTGCTGGCCCGATCTGGATACAAATTCCACATACTCAGTCAAATGTGGCAATGGATTCTCATCAGCATTGCTGGAATTCGATTCCATATCTTCCATGATACGATTTTAATTACTAAACTGCACAATACACTATTTTTAACTAAATTACACTCGCAAACAAAACACTCGTCACCGTAAGCACCGGCTCTAATGTCAAATTCCTTTCAAAAAAAAAATCGACTGCAAATTGGTGAAAGGAAATCGACATAAGAATGAAATGATCAAACGAAAAAAAATTCTTCGCAGTTTTCTCACTCGCATGCGCCGGCCAAATATATCTAGTTTTGTTTTTGTTTCACGCGCTGTCACGCGCCGCCCGGCACTTGTCATTTCATACTTGTCTGAACCTGTTTTTCGCGCCGCGCCGCGCCGCGGTTTCGTTCGGTAAATAGTAGGCATTGGATTAACGATTAACGGACTTCTGCACATTAACGGAAGTTAACAGGTGTGTTTCTTTACTGAAAATTCACACGAAATGCACCGAAAGTCGGTGAAAGTCAGTCAAATGTCGTTCCAGCACAGCGATTTTTCGAAGCAGTGCACAAAAGAGAGTGCTCACGAGAGAGTAAAAAATTTCCCCACCATGCAAATTTCTGCCACCTAAATTTCTGTGGGCAGAAATCGTGCACAGCCAAAACAAATACAACAACTGTCAAATAGACGTTTTTCCAAGCGCTTCTGCGAATGTTGTTAAAGACCGTTTCTTTACTTTTGAGACAATTACGCTCTTTCAGAGAGTTTCTGACCATTTCTGAGAGGATTTTACCCCCACTCCTTAAAATTTGACAGATTGTGAATTTCTGTGCACAAAGTAAAGAAACAGACCTAACGTGTCCGTTAACATTTTTCAAAGTTAACTTAAAAGTTAATCCGTTAATCAAAATGTTAACTTCGTTAATTAACGATTAACGGATTAACGAGTTAATGCCCAGCTATGAGTAGACCTTGCTTTGCTTCTTCTGTTCAGATTTGTAAACTATGACCTGATAGGAGAGGCTTTAGCGATTCCTCCTTCACTTTTTGAACTTTGTGCATTAGACTTTCGTGTAGTGTTCATTGAAAATTAGTAAAAAAATTAAATTAAAATTATAAATAAAATGAAAATGAGACCCAAATTGAGCTAAACTTAAGGTAAAACAGAAAATATATACAACGAGACTTTTTCATATTTCATTTTTCGGCAATGTAAAGCTTATGAGTGCAACTGCAATTGGAAAATTCTTTGTTATTTTTTTCTACAAAATCTTTTCTTTATTCAAGCGCGTCAAAAGTGTTCTTGTGTGTAACTATTTCTTTTATTTGCTTTGCAATAAAGCTATGAAGTAGACCCATGCTATCAGCAAAATCCAAACAACTCAAAGTCTAATGCAATTTTGTAGAGCCTCATTGTAAATGTGATTAAAAATTGAAACTATTTAAGCTATGACTGTCGTAATACAAATTAAAATGATAAACGAATCACATGTTCTTTTTGTTCAAAAATCAGTTTTTCTTTTTGAATTCTTCCTAACTTACGTTTGTATATTTTCAGGATATCCGTTGTGACAGTACAACTATGTCTGCTTTCGTTTGTAATAATATTTGTAGTACTTCCGCTAATATTCAGATACTCGTATACACTTCAAAGGGGAATACTCTTTCTGACCTTCAGTAAGTTTGTTTTGTTGTGAGGATTTTTTCCTTTGCCACTTAACATTTTTTGTTTAATTGCAGTTACATATCCAAAGAATTTAGATCTAAAAGACCCCAACAGTGTTGATCTATGTGCAACGAGAAATTTTTATTTAAATGTCAAAGACCCAGATGTGGATAAGAAGGATGGTGTCAATATCGGTGTGTGGCATGTGTTGCCGATACAGCTGGTTAAGCGATTTGTTAAAGAGCTGAACCTTAACGAGGTAAGATTATGACTAAACAATTTTACTTCTAAAGCAATCTTCTTCTTAACTCTTAGAAATCGCTTGAGGAAATTCAAAACAGCACAGATATCGATGACCCGCACTTAGACAAAATGGAACCAATATACAAAGCGGAATTTCCAACGATTACGGAAGACAATGAACAACAGTTTTATGAACAAATGCTCAAACATCCTGGAACAATAATACTATATCTTCATGGAAATACAGCGTCACGTGGATCTGGACATCGTATTGACATGTATAAAGTTTTCCGAAAACTAGGATACCATGTGTTGACGTTAGATTATCGTGGTTATGGCGATTCGGATAAGGTAGCACCCACGGAAGAAGGTGTTGTTCGTGATTCAATGGCTGTTTTCAATTACATAGCCAGTCGAACGAACAACCCAGTCATCCTTTGGGGTCATTCATTGGGCACAGGTGTGGGTACACATTTGATGGCGTTGTTGAGTAACATGAACATATCAGGGCCACGAGCTCTGATCTTGGAAAGTCCATTTACAAATATTAAAGACGAAATAAGAAAGCATCCATTTGCAAGGGTAAGTTGGATCTATCTCATCAAATGAAATAATTGTAATTTTCTCTTATTGTGCAGCCATTCAAAGATCTTCCATGGTTCGATTTGACTATAGCCAACCCCATGTATTATAACTCATTGCGTTTCGAATCTGATCAGCACATTAGTGAATTTCGTCAACCAGTTCTGATACTGCACGCCGAAGACGACTACGTTGTTCCATTCCAATTGGGATACAAATTGTATCGAACTGCCTTAGATACTCGCGGCAAGTCGTGGGGTCCCGTTGAATTCCATCGATTCGATGCATCATTACATTATGGACATAAATTTTTGTGTACAGCACCGAATCTCCCAGAAATAGTCAAAAAATTTGTCGACAGTTATAAAAACGAAGTCTTTTAGGAAAACAAAATGAAAAATAGTCATACCGTATTCATGTTTAACCAAAAAACATGATAGAAGTGATCTCTCTTAAATGCGATTCAACATGATAACTACTTTTTAAGCCTAACAAATCAAAATGTGAATAAAACAAAAAATTAACTGTCATTGAATATGAATGTTGTAAAAACAAATAATTTATGATAACGTAATCATAGTACCTATGTAATCAGTTTTAGTTGTAACTATTTACAAAACAAAAGCATTGACTTGTTTCTTGGTTTCGTATTTATTGAAATCGAAAGAAAATGTGTGTTTACAATTCCTAAGTTGGCTATTTTATTTTAATTTGTATAACTTATTTTTTCTTTTTGTTTAAGTTAGAATATTTTAAGAATGTTTATTGAAGGACACAGCGTTTAAAGGTTATAGTTAAAGTAAAAACTCAACTTTATGTATCAAAAAGCAAGTTCCAGCGGTTTTCTTTCTAATTTAAATTTAATATAGGTTTAGGATCTTTATTCAAAATGAAGAACATTGACGAGAAAACACCAAAATCGGTGTACTCCACAGGCTAATCACTTGTGTGAAGCAGAGATGGTTGGAATATTTACTCGATCACGATGCTCGTAACGCCGAAAAGGAAGAAGAATAAGACCGAGAAAACACCATATATTGCTTTGGTTTGTAGTTTATTCAGATCAGAAAGTCTTTGAGACCTGCAATATGAACAACAAACGAGCTATATAACCATAATAGAAAATACGCAAATAAAACAAATTCACAAGCAGTATACGACAATGGACCTCATTATCCTTGCCTTAATATACAGCCTGGATGTCAGCTATTACTTTCTTTTGCCGTGTTGTTATAATGTTTTCTGATACTAATACTCGAATTAAAGAACTGATTTTTAAATTTGAGTATAGATTGTGTTTGTAAGATCGGCTTCGGGTCGGGACAGATATCGTTTTTGTAAGGTTTTTCTTCTTAGTATAGCTTCTTATTGTGTTTTCCTCTCAATGGTTTTGATCATCTCGGTAATACTCTCTGATTCGACTCTGACGGTCGAATCGTTCAAACGCTTCTCATGGCAGTTTCACCATTCTCGGAAAAATTGCTGATTTCTCTCGAAAGCCGATAACCGCGGAAAAGCAATTTTCTTTCTGATGAGATTCGAACCTCGAACCCCCAATTAACAAGCAGACATGCAAACCATTATGCCACGGGGTCCACAGTCAGATAATTGTATCAAAATTGGATCGGAAACCAAATAACGTACGTTCCAAAGAGCATACTACTCGTTCTATTCTCGGTAACTTCTTACAATAGTAAAAAAAAACTAAAAATTGATTTTGAAAATGGACCACACATCTTCGGAGAATAACAGGACTGTATGCAGACAAACTTTAGAGTCATCATCAACCAGAAATCAGCCGATAATTCTGTTACAGCGCACGCGACTCTTCACATTTGTCTAAGAATAACAAATTTCGCTACTTAGCTTCATTTAAGTGCTTCTCAAGAGTAAACAGCATAAGAAATCGAAAATTTTCTATCAATTGATTATTTCATGTTCTATTTGCTTTTACTTGTAAGACATGGTGCGAGCATTTAATAGGAAAAAACGATGCACATTGCATTTAACTTTTTGTGAATCGTAATACCGGGGAAAAACAGAGTCTGGCAAAGCATTCCACATTCGTGTGGTGCGACTCTAGCTAAGTCTTTCGTTCTGTTTTAGATCACATTCATACATGAGCTTGAGCTTCTGTTCCAGTCAATCAAATTGAACGTTACAAAGCGTGGATGGAAGCAGCCACCGATTGAGGGTTCCAAATATTTAAACGTTACGGTTTATGAAGAAAGTTGTTTTTTGTACACGGTCCCTAATCAAAAATTAAGCTTCTGACCGAAGACTCATAGAGACTCAACAAAACAGAAGTAAATTCTCTTCACTATTCTTTGAAATCGGATACGGTATTTAAGATACCCGTATATGGGAGCTAGAATTTTGAGCGAGTCATATATGAGTGCTGATGATCTGTAACTATCGCTTCGATAAAATCCGCAAAAACGGTCAAAGCTGGAGCAAAATTTTACAAAGTTTGTATATTCGCATTCTGATTTCCATCTTTCTCGATAAATGCTACCAATGTTACACAACGGGCGTACAGAGTACAGCAAACTTTTGAAAACCGTTAAATAAACAAACAGGGTTGCGCAACAGACCGGGTAGTCTCAGGGCCTAGCGCATTTCTCACAGCCATGCCTTATGAGGGAATGGAGGGGACTTACAATTTTCTGTTGATTCAAAACGCCTAATCGAGAACGCACTTGTCATGGCAATGATTTCACTACCGTAGGACAAGCAACTCCTCGTGAATGGCGATACCTGTGAAAAGATATTTTTGTTTTTTTATTTTTGGGGTTCGAACCACGTTCCCCCCACCCAACAGGCAGACACTCTAACCACTATGCCACTACAGAAGATATTAGGTTTGTTCGTTGAAGCCGCCTTGGGGTCACCACAAAGCGTTTTTTGAGAAACCTTAATTCGCCTTGAATGTTAAATTGAGTGTTTTCTGGGCCTTAGGGTTGACCTAGGTTTTCCATCAATTCGCCCTAGCTTTTTGCTCTGGCGAGTTGGTATGTTGAGATGGCACGTATTTTTTTTTAATGACAAGGTGATTTGTGGTTTAGCGTTTTTTGAGGACTGGAAAACCCAGGTTTTCTTAGACATCTCATAGGGTTGTCAAGAAAACCTGGGTCAACCCTGGGGGAAGTTGAACGAACGGACCTATTAAGAGAAACTCAAACAAAGCTAAAAGAAAAACAATAGCTTTTTGAGCCCCTTAGATAAAAATATGTACTTTTCTTTACCTTTCTTGAACATATTTCGGTTCTTCAAAAAACAGTAAGTTTCGTACTGAACTAGTCAACTTCGTTCACTTGACTGAAATAGTACAAAACATAAAAAAAAAAAAAATTGGGTTTTTCTGATCAGAAATAACTTTTACTCTATGAAAAGTAGCAGAATTTCAAAGTTATTTATCCACTGATCAATATGGAGCTGCCCCACTGTTCGTTGGCTGCAAGTTCCCCATTCGTCATAGCTTTGCTTATAACTGTACACCTGTACAGTACAGGTTCAGAAAACAACAGAGTGTTGAAAAATTCATTCTACACCCACACAACCAGCCAGCTGACATTCTCGATTTATTTCGCAAAAATCCATCGTCAGGCCATCTCTTTCTAACAATGTAATAAACAAACAATATTCAACACACCAACATCCAACACACCCAACAAAACACATACTAATTAAAAAACGAAAAGAGATAACACCAACAACATCAAATAAAAACCGGGCTGCCGCAACTGCTGCTGCGCTGTTCTTTCCTCTCTACTCATGGTCTTTTCTCGAACCACAGAAAAGTGAATTCCCTCTCACAAAATGAAAAGATAAGCGAGCAAAACACATACACAAGAAAAAGAATTGAAAATTGAAATCAGTTCTCTTTTGGTCTCTTCTGTCTCCTAGCAGGCAAAAATATTTCCAAAATCATTCATTCGTTGTTCACTTTTCATAGCGGCCGCGGTGTAAGAAAATTTTCACAGAGCTCCTGACTCTAATAAAAAAAAAGAAGAAAAAACAGCCTCCCTTTTTGACTGTTCTTCCAACAAAAAACTAGTGAAAAACACCACGAATCAAATATGGCTGACAACTGCAATGTATGTGGTTAGTGTATTCTTCAATAAATTCTCGGATCTCTGTTTAATTTTATAAATTTTGTGTTTAAAACCAAAGCTCACATTCCCATTGAACTAAATACAAAAAGTTCCTAGCGCATTTCAAACAACAAGAAAAAAAGTGTTGGTGGAAAAAGCATTTACAAAAGTCAGTCTCCCTTGTTTCGGATTCCCTACTAAAATTCTGTGATTCCCTTTAAGTTCTTGTTCGTCTTTTTTTCTTTCTACTCTCTTTTTTACAAGACATCCATTATCCATAAGAAGGGTGTGCGCTGCTCTGCTGCTACTGCTGCTTTGTGCAACGAATAAAAATAAAGGAAAAAAATTAATTTACAAAGTGTTAATAAATAAATCGCATCGATAATTTGAAGAATAAAAGTGTCCCATTGTTGGCAAATAAAAAATCAGTAAATTTTTAGTGAAATAATTGAAATTTTGTGAAATAACAACGCCCCCGTGTGGATTACCCCCCAAAAGAAGAAAGGACATCTCACTGAATTTCATCGGTTTAGGAACCATCATCAAAGTAAGTTTTTTTTCCACAATTAAAATTTGTTTTATTTTTTCTTGACCCTTGTGGGGGTCCTCGCCTTTAAAGTGGAAAGAAAAAAAAGTCAACTAAAGAACAACAGCTGTCACAAAGGATTATGTATTTTGTCCATTGCAAAGTTTCTCTACAAAAATTTAATTTTGGTCTCCCCAGGAAGAAGGATCCCCTGTTGAAACAAGGGCAGGTTGAATAAAAATTAAAATAATTCCAAACTTACAACTTATGAGATGCTATTTTACAAAAAAGGAAGTAGAAAATTCCTTCGAAAAGAACAAAAGAGGTAAAATTTTCTAACAAAAACAGGAGTAGACAGAGAGGAAGGACGGAAAAAGTCATCATCATTGCAAAAAAGACGGGTGGGGTTTGTTCTGTGTGCTGCTTCCTCTCTGTGTATCATTCCCGCAGCAGCAGTTCGTCTGTCTGTGTCTCTTCGGTGCTCTCCGTGAGCTTGTTCCTGCTGCGCGTTGATGCTAGCAATTTATTAATTCTTTTTTATTTTTCTTCCTAGGCACTTCTATTTTTCTCTATTTGCTGTGTGTACCCAATGCAACGTCGTTCCTTGTTTTTGCAAATTCTGCTGCTGCTGCTGCTGCTGGTGGTGCTGCTCCCCTTGCCCTCGCACACCCACAATCCAATCGACCGGTGTACATTGTACAGCCATAGTTAGAGCAAGAGCCAGAGCCAGAGCCCATCCAACCATCGATCCCATTTTTGGATCGGGAGTGAATAATGCAAAAAAGGAACGCAAAGAGATAAAAGTGCAGGAAACATAGCTCTACTATTTTCCCAGTTTTGCACGTCGTTGTCGTCGTAGTTGTTGTCGGTTAAAAAAAAAAAAATTTTTTTTCTTAACTCCTCTTCGGTTTGGGGACTGTTTTGGCATTTTATGGGTTTCCTCCTTTTTTGTCCGAGTCTTTATTCTTACTCATTGCCATTTGTTTGTTTTATTTCTTATGTGTGCCTTTAATTACTGTGTTTTCCTTGTTGTCGGTCGTCGTGCACATCTGGTTAGTGGAGTCGTTGTGTTGTCGTGGTGGCATTTCTGTCCACCATAGGTAGGCAAGACAGTTCCAGTGTAAAAATATTCTAGCTAACACCAAACAACAACCCAGTTGACTTTTGCACCATTTGCTGCCAAATGCAAAGGGGGTAGTCAGCTCAGTAGTCACCCTCATCAGCGGCAGGTAGGCTCGAATATTTTTTTCTATTGAAAGGATATACCTTTGTATAGATTTGAAAGAAAAGTGAAGCCATGCAAGGACAGGGCTGAAGTAGGTAGGCGTATCAAATCAACACTTTCGATTTTTAGATGTGCTCGTAGCTAAGAATAGACAGGTAAAGTTACTGCGTTCTAATCAGAGCCAATTGTTTGTGTTTTTGTATTTGGAGTTGAATTGGCTATCCTTTGAATTGGAACCTACTTGTTGTCAAACAGAAAAGTACCATTCGCAGCTAGATATTGTTTCCGCATGGGTCATGTTTGTTTGTATGTGAAAACAATTCTGTTTTTTGACTGGGTTACTACAATCTTCTTCGTTTTTGAAGAACTTGTACTTGATAAAATCAATACTCCCTACACTAGGAGCTTTTAATAACATCTTCAGGTAGGCACAAAATTGAGTTATTTTCTTGTTAACTGTTGACAACCTGAAAGTATTGATCTAACAACAATTAAGAGGACTTGTCTGTCATTTCAAATGATTTAAACGCCAGCTAGTGGAAGGCAGTCTGATGTAAGGAAAACACTGAATTGATAAAGTGGGCAGTAAGAGTGGGGATAAACAACATGGTTAGATTAAGGTGGTTCTAAATTTGAAGGACACACTAAGGCAGAATGAGAAATTTTGTATTGTGCAATAAAAACTACAGTGCGGTCCAAAGGTGACCTCTTAAAGACCCCGACCCATAGAATCCGTTGCGTCCGTTCGCTGCCGGATCCAACTGATAGCCCGATTAAATACACACGATCTTATGAGAGGTGACCCATAAGCATCGGATGCAACGGACGCAACGCAAAAAGTAGCCCATTTTTTAACTTTTTGTGTCCGGCAGAACTAATGACATAAGCTGTCAAAACCAATTTGAAGTTTTCTCTTCACACCGCAAGGGATTCTATGGGTCATCCCAATCCGTTGTGTCCGGTAAAACTCACTGCTGTCAGTTGAATCCGGCAGCGAACGGACGCAACGGATTCTATGGGTCGGGTCCTTAATGGTGATCAGACTCGAAGAACATCTGAAGTCAGAAATGCCGGGCATCAGTGCAGCACTTAAAGAAGAGTCTGTATGGCCGGCAGCCTACAAAGCTTTACATTGAGCGATGGATGCGACCTAGGTTAGGAGCATTTTGGGTTAGTAGGTGTGTTGGAAGTAACAGTTTAACCAATAAAAGAAATAAAATAATTTCGGCTGATTGCATTTTTTGGAGAATTTTTTTCTTTGTCCGAAGTATTCAGTGGTGCCCGTGGAGTATGGGTTAGCATGTCTGCTTGTTACGTGGGAGGTTCGAGGATTAAATCGTAGAAAACATCAAAGGAAAAAACTGTTTTTTAAAGTGTATCCGTCTTTTGATAGGAATTAGAAACTCCTCTGAAAAAAGATTGAAAAGCGCTTTCTCACTTAGCAGTCCGAAATCGGCATAAGATTGTAGGCCCTGAAAATACGTTACGCCGACAGTTTTCATAGCATACGCCACTTTATTTATTTATTTAAGTATTCAGAAGTTATTTTAACATTCATTCGGTAATGGATGAGTTAAAAGGAGGTAAATGGCCCTTATCACAAACCCGTTGTTACGATTTCGGACTGGTCCCAAAACTATTCGCTGGATGTACACATCCGTAATAAGAATAGCCTGGTGGTGATCTGGTGGCCATCTTAGACCACAACCAAGATCCAAAGGCTTACTTGGCTCAACAAGTACCATGAGAACGACACCAACGGAAGTTCTGAAGTCCCCTAGACCTTTTTAATAAAGACATGGGGACAAAAGCGCACTGCGGCTCAAACAATGCAATAATTGGAAAACAGGCATATCAGGCCATAGAACCGTCATGAATCATACCGATGCAGACATTCAAACAGACTACACCCCCTCGCATACTGATTTCATTCTAGTCGCGCTAACAGTCTTTCCGAAAAGAGAATGCCTTGAGGAAAACAGGGTTATGAAAGAAAATCAGATTTATTATAAGTTTCACGTGAACTAATTCCCCTCGAAAAAGATCCCATTTCACTTTTCCCGCGGATTATGAGTTTCGGGGGAAAATTTTTCCATATTACCAAAAATTCTCTTATTATTAGCAATTAGGAAATTGGATGCAACTAAACGTGGTCTTTTTTTCGAAGTGAACTTTCTGACTCCAAGTGGAATTTTGTTCAGGGGAAACTCATAATAGCTTTTAAAATTCCGGGCGACAAAAATGTTCCTGGCGAAAAGCTGTTCAAGTGACACTCATGATAAGGCTGAATCACTTTTTGTCTTCACAGATGGTTCCAAAACGGACGAGGGGGTTGGGTAAGGTATCTTTTCAGATTACCATGCTATGAATAGAGCTTCCCAATTTTTGCAGTGTTTTCCAGGCAGAAGTACATGCAGTCTGTGAAGCCGCAAAACACCTAGCTACGCAAAACTTGATAAGCAAAAATATTGACTTCTTCATAGACAGCCATGCGGCGATTAAAGCTGTCTCATCTATTATCACAAAATTATCAAAAAGTTGTTGCAATAACCTTAGACTGCTCAGCTCAACGTAACTTTAATTTGGGTTCTAAAACATCGTTACATAATCGGTAATGAAATGGCGGATAAGCTGGCTAAAATCTGGGTCAGCACTCGAATCCAGCGAAACGAACACCTCAGTTCTAAAGCCACAAGAACAAAAAAAAAAAAAAAAGGAACCAAATATAATTTATCAAAAACCGGGGGGTCATCTTTAGAAACATACCGAGTCTCCAGAAACCTTTGGCCAGATATTTCCAAGAAAAAAAAAAAAAAAAAAAAACAGAATTTCTACTCCAGCTTAGCAGATCTCGGCTCTCTCTGTTGATTGACATTCTCACGGCCACAACTCGTTAGGTACCCACATGATGAGAATGGGCATTAGCACATCCGACTTATGAAATGCCAAGACGTAGAGGCAGAGGAAGATTCATTCTACTTCTTCTGTGAGTGTCTAGCTTGATTCACACTAGGGAAAAGCCCTCAAAAATACTTCTTCGACGAACTGGGCGACATCTCTTACCTCCCATTGAACAGCATCCTGAAATTTACTTAGGGATCCAAATGGTTCACTCCCTCATCCTCTGTTTCCCTGGGAGCACAATGGATCCTTGAGATCTGAGTGGGGTTCTGCCGCTTTTAGCTGCACCCCATGTAACCTAACCTACGATTTCACACTACGAATGTCGAAAAGAAAGCATCATAGACGGTCTTGTAGTCAACGTTTTGCCACAAAATTTGTTACTGTTGATGATATTACAAGTTAAATAAAATGTATTGCAAAATCTTCATTCTGACGATGTTCTTAGCTTCTTCTTTTTGGTATTCGTAGTCCAAAATTGTTACGACGGGCGTTATGATAGAGGTGAATATTTAAATTTCCCTTTGAAACCTATTTCAAACTATTAAATAAGTAGTGTAGGACAAGCTTTGGGACCCAACGTATTTGCTAAGTGTTATTCTTGAGGATATTTTTATGTCGGAACCTTAACATTTTTGGAATTTTAAGTTATCGTTTCTTAAATTATGTGCCACTTATTTTTCTTTTCCACTCAATAGCCATAAATTCTCTATCCGTCATTCTATGAGTTGCCCTCAATGACTTTTTTGTATTAAACCAAAGTCGACCAATAAGCAATTCAAAAGAATTCAAAGTAAGTGACAACCTTCTATTTCCAATGTAGACCGAATGTCGTCTTAAGTTTCTGATAAGAGCCCATGAACAAAGACTTGTATTGATTGTGACAAACACCTAAACAGCTTTATACAATGTAAACATTATTGACTAAAGCATAGGTACATACTTCGGCGTTCAGCGATTTGATTTGATTCACCAAACTTTTCCGAATTAATTTTATCTTATCTTATTTAGTCATGAGTAAAAATGGACACGTAAATGGAAACACGCGTTTCATCTATTAGTAAACTTTGGTCATTCATTTTGACGTCACATTTCGTCATACCTTTATGTGATAGCTTTAAACTAGTTTTAGTCATCTTATTTTTCTCAAAAACAATTCTTCATACTGATTCATTGGAAAGTTGTCCTAGAAAATTGGTCACAACAGTCAATACCTAACATGTATTTATATATTTTCTATTTGGTTGTCATTGAAGGAAAGTTCTTTTTGTCTTGAGATCAAATATCTTGTATGTCTCGCTATGACAGAGAAGAACAAAATGAGGCAAGGAGCGCACTAGACAGCTAGTTTAACCAGGAAGTTCAGGGCTGCGCGGGCTTTCATACATCGTAATATATTTCGTCTTAAAAGGAGTTCACACTGTTCAATTCTTCAATTAGTTTGACAGACCAATGTTGAATAATGTAAACCCCAACTTGTTGGATGGTTTTCAAATATTTTTGATAATTTTGAAGTTGGACTGAGCAGACGAATATATGTCATGATGTTGTACGACAAGCCTTATAAGTATGAACATCCCACCATCCCACATCCGTCAAACGAAGTTTGTCCAACTAATTGTACAGTGTAAACTTCGCTTTTCACGAGTAATTGTCAGCTTCTCCGATACTGATTTCATTCTATGGAAAAGTCTCTCTTATTTTTGACGATTCCAAATGACTAATCCAATTGATTATAGGAGCGTTTTTTACTGAAAATTATCACGAAATGGACCGAAATTCGGCGAAAGTCAATCTAGTCCTATTCCCGCACATCGATTCTTTGCTGTGCATTAAAGGGAGTGCTCGCGAAAGAGTAAAAAATTTGCCCACCTTCCAAGTTTTTGCCACCAAAATTTCTGTGGACAGAAATCGTGTACATCCAAAACAAATAAAACACTGTCAAACAGATGTTTTTCCAAGCGTTGCTGCGAATGTTTTGTTCAAGAAATTTCTTTACTTTTCACACAATTACGCTCTTTCAGAGAATTTCTGACAGAATTTTACCCGCACTCCATAAAAATTGACAGATTGTGAATTTTTACCCACAGAGTAAAGAAACAGATCTATTTATTCTGAAAAATAATCAGAATGCCCCCAAATAATAAAGCTGAAAAGCTTGCTTCGAAGTGGAATACAGAATCTGCAAGATAGGAAGCAAAAGACCACTGAGGCTATGTATGGGGAGCTCTAGGAAAATGGTGCCCGGTTGCTGTTGCAAACCTAGCTATTCAAGAAAGACAAAACAATTTGAATAAGACTCAACCATCTCCAAAATAGCAGATCAAAGAAAGAGAAAAACTGAGGAAATTCGTTCATCGAAGTTTACCGAAGGAACTGTCCTTGAGTATAGTTAACTCAAGGTCAGTTCCTCGTGGATGAGAACAAAGTTCTACACAGGCTTCAACAATATTGTGATAAAATATTGTGCCTTAAAGTAGACCCTTTTTCCCATACAGCCATCTATAATTATAGTGAAGAATTGAAAACTGACAAAATGGCAGCAATTTAAAAAAAAAGTCCAAATTTCGCCAAAAAAATCGTCTTTCGATGGCTGCCAAAATTACAATTTTCATCCGATCGTAAAAGTTGTAGATGGCTGTATGTTAAAACATATGGAGAGTATGCAGTTAAAATTTCAAGACGATTCGTCAACATTTGCGTGAGTTACAGCTGCGGCAAATTTGAAAAATGCAGTTTTGAGAAAAACGCGTTTAAAGTTTTTAGAGCAGGAGTTCTAGCGCCCGAGATGCTTCTCTTCTATACTCTGCCATTTCAAAAATATCCAAGATATCATTCCAATATTTTAGGACATCATTTTTGAGATATTTACCTATCGAAAAATGAAAAAAAAAATCGATTTTTTGAAAATGAGAAACTAGCTGAGCCCCTTAAAGGAAATTTTTGGCATCACTGTCAAAGAATTTAGTAAAGCAACTATGAATTCATAGTTCATCGGGCTAAGATGGCGCACGGCTATCATCTTCAAGCTTATAGGAGGTGATAGTTTACCCAAGGAAAAAAGAGAGCACCCTTCTACCAACTTAGAAAGGAAATATACGAAGTTGCGATAACTACAATTCGATCAAGTTGGGTGTCCCACAATTTGAAGATTGTTGTGCGGGTATTCGGTTGTCGACTGCGAAAAATAATAAAGCTTTCTGATAACTAATGCGGGTGTATCGTGGATAAGTCAACAGCAGATGCAATGTCAAGCATAAGGATTCAATTGGAAAAGCATCGTAATTCCCTACTTACGTACTTGCATGTTGTGCTGTTTGACTTCGAAAAAGCAGACAATAAGCAAGGCTATGTATGAAGGATTAGTCACAAAGGTAAGATGTCCAGCTGGATTCAGCGAAGCATTCTAAGTCACAGAATAGGTGTAGGTCAAGGAAGCGCATTGCTCTTTATTGCATTCCTTGACTACCTGCTGGAAGACAAAGTACATTACAATAAACTACACCAACTTTTCTTTACTGATGCAGTCATCATAAGTGAGGATTTTACATCCTTCAAGAAAGCACTTAACGTCCGGGTAAAAGTTGTAGAATGTAGTGGGTACTGTATAAGTCCGAAAAAGACTGATTACTTCTGTTGTCCATTTTCTGATCCAGGCATGCCTGTTGCAGATATTGCAAATGGAAATGTGATTCCAAGTGTAAAAAGTTTGAATATCTGCGATCAAAACAATCAACTTGTGACGACATAAATCAATGAGCAAGCGTAAAGTGGGTGAAGTGGCCATATTCCGCCATATTCTGTGACAGTAAAATGCCCTCCAAGCTTGACGCAAAGACTCTACACCGTTGTTGTGCGTCAGCAGGAGTAACAATCTCGATCGTGTTGGAAGTACCAGGGCCCTATTTCATAAAAATTGACAATAGCGACAAGTGACAGGTGACAATTTGTAAATGACAACTGGGAAATTGTCTATATTCTGTACCATAGAAAAATTGACAATTTTGTAGAATTGTCGGGAAATATGCGACAATTGTCGTAATTTTGTTTCATAAAAAAATTGTCATGACAATGAATTTTCAGGGATTTTTTTAAAATTGTCATAAATTCCCCGACAAATTTGTAGTGACAATTTTTTTATGGAACAGAAAAAGTTATACAAATTACAATTTTGTAAGTATGTAATTGACAATTGTGACAGGCAACTGAGTTTCGGTCGAAAAGTGACAAGTTAAATTAAAAATTTCGAATATTATTTGTTCAAATGAAAGCGATAATGAGTCTGAGATACAAGTTCGCGAAATACGTCGTTCTCGAATTTTTAAGGACAGAATTAATAATGATTTTGGTTCATTATATGACTTTCAATTTAATGAAAAATTCGGCAAAAGTACTGCGGAATATATTTTGAATAAAATCGGTCACCATCTCCAGCATCCCACTAAAAGAAACCGTGCTCTTGATGCTAAGACCCAAATTTTATGTGCGTTACACTGGCTTGGAAGTGGAGCCCAGTATTAATCAACACCTAGGTTGGTAGTCAAAGATAAATAATATTGTAGCTAAATCCAGTCTCTTGTATACATTGCAAGAAATTTGTCAAAATATATGACAGTGACAAAATTGTCACGAAAAATTTGTCAGACAGTGACAAAAATGTCACGACAAATTGATCACTGTCTGACAGCGACAAATTTGTCACTACAAAATTGTCATATAGACCTGTCAATACGATATGAAATGGAAATTTGTCAGATACCTGCGACAAATTTGTAGAATTGTCACTTGTCAATGTTTATGAAATAGGGCCAGGATCCATGGAAATCTTCTCATCAAAAAAATCATCTTATTTGCGGCCAAATACCTTGGGATGAATTTGGATGCAAAGCTAAAATGGAAAGAGCATATCAAAAAGAAAAGGGAAGAGCTCAACTTGAAATATAGAAAAATGTACTGGTTACTCGGTAGAAATTCTGACTTATCTGTCGAAAATAAAATAATGCTTTATAAACAAGTACTTAGACCTGTTTGGACCAATGGAATCCAATTATGGGGCTGTACAAAGAAAACAAATACTGAAATCATCCAAAAGTTCCAAAACAAAGTCCTTCGTGGAATAGTAAATGCACCATGGTATATAAGAAATAGCGATTTACATCGTGACCTACAAATAGAAACGGTTACAGAAGTTGTAAGAAAACATGCTGTATCACACAATCAGCGACTGCATAGTCATATCAACTCTGAAATGGAGTCCGTATTAAATACGAGAGACAATGTTCGGAGATTAAGAAGAACCAAGCCACACGAGCTAATGGCCTAAAAGTCATGGGAAGCATTAAAAGCTTAAGCTTCCCTTAAAGCGATAATATTATTGAGAAAGAAAAATCTGTTGTCGATCGTTATAGATTGGTTCTGATTACGAGGAGTTTTTAGTGGGTAAGAATCCCACACTACTTGGTATCGAATACTACTAAGTGTCTTTTGAAGATTTACTCCTGACAAAAAAAAAAAAAAAAAATCTTAAAAAAAAGATCTAGACCGAGTCAGCTGGTATTGTCATGTCTAAAGAAGAGATCCAGAGAACCATATCAAAAAGGCAACGAAATCTGCATTTGGTTGGTCTTAGACATGGAAAAGTTAAAACCATGGGTGGCTTGCCGAAGAAATCTGAGGTCAACGCGGCATACCCCACGGGCGGATCGCTAGTGTAAAGATGATAAGTATGCCAGAGCTGTGATTCCTTCGAGATCAGGGTGCTCATAACGTCGAGAAGGGAAGATGAAGAAGATGGCACAATGGCTGTAAGTTTTTATTCTTCTGAAGAAGAACCCTTTACATAACTGTTGGTAGCAAAAAGTACCATCAAATACATTTGCGTACATCGTGCGTATGTACGAGATGTTCAAAGCCCACTAATAAATCATTTGAAGTTAATCAACACAATTTTACAGAACTGGTGTGGCCTATGTTACTGGCGTCGTAACTCGCAACATACTTCAAAGAAGATATGAGTGAAAATGAGTTTTTTTCCATCAATTAAGTAAACGTCTCCGCTTTAAAAAGATGATCCCGGACTAGAGCCCTCTCAAATCATTTTTAATCTTTTTTTGACTTGTAACAGACGATGAGAATCCCAAAACGAACAAAGCTCTTCATTTAAAAGTGATTCAACAACGCTGATAAAAAGAAAATTAAGTTTTAACTGATTTGACGTAATGATAATGATGGACGGAACAAAAGGTTCTATAGCGGAACAGAAAATCGAATACAATTAAATTTCCTCTATTGAGTTTAATGAACCTTTAGGTTGAGGAAATAACAAAAGCTATTGATACTTGGCCACAGACACTCATTATAAATGCGTTAAATGAGTATGTGCGGTTAACAATAAAAAAAAAAGAAGAAAATACACACAACAAAAACAAAAAGAAGAGAATATTGTAAACAGGTTTTGACTAGCCGAACCGAGCCGAGCCGGTGCGGTGCGTTTTTAATTTCTAGTGAAGAGACCTTGAAATGATTTCTTTCTTTGTTTTTGCATTTTGCATTTTATATACTCGTACGTTCGTACCTCTACTCACCTCGAACAAGAATAAATGAATAACTCGCACTAGGTACGAATGGAGCAGGCAGAAACAGAAAGAGTGATGTTTTTTTTTTTATCGCAAGCGTAGCATAATCATGGCCAATTGAGATTGATATTATATTGAAATAGATTCAAAAGGCAATTTACGGTCTATTTATTGAAGTGGTATTGAAATACGCTTGGCATGTGATTCGGGTCATTCTAAGGTAATGTTGGGTAATTTTCATAATTTGAGAATATTTGTTGGGTAGAGTTTTTGAATACTTGTATTTTCAACTCAATTAGATTGGATTTTGAAGTACCTTCCATGCTTCGAAAATAGATTTGAACTACTTTACAAAAATGGAAATTAATATACGTATATCTAGTTCTTTTTCTTGGGCTTGAATTGGGCAATATGCAGTAGTGCCCAGGGTCGGACCAATCATATATGTTGAAAATGGTGCACAGAGCACCAGGTTCTGGGGGCGCATTGGTAAGAGTAAGAATAATTTTTATTACCAATGACTTCCCATTATGTCAACTCCAACGGCAAAGGAAATTTCCTCGGCTCAATTTGCGGCGAGCTCGACACTTCCTATCAGCACATCGGCTCCGCTGCAATGAAGCAAATATTTTTTTGCTATCGCTCGGTAGCGAATCTCAATACTCATAAATCCGATGGTCCAAATGATATCCCCCCTGTTATTCTGAAGAGGTGTTCTTCTATACGCTGGCAAAACCACTGCGTAAGCTTTTCTATCTGTCCTATTCTGCGGGGATTTTCCCAAGCAGGTGGAAAACTGCATTTGACGAGCCCGTCCCTAAAAAAGAGGAATCATCCTCCCCATCCAATTACCGTCCAATTGCACCAACGTCTCTTCTTTCCAAGGTCATGGAAACGTTGATAAATCGTCAACTCATGAAATATCTTGTAGAACGAAAGCTTTTTAATGACCGTCAGTACAGCAAACCTTCCACTGGTGATCTGATACCTTATCTCACCGAAAAGTGGATCCAATCTTTACACTGTTTTGGAGAAAGTAAAATTATTGCGCTTGATATTTCTATGGCATTTGGCAGAGTTTGGCATCAAGCTCTTTTATCGAATATGCGTGCTTTTGGTATCGATGAGTGTCATCTTCGTTTGATTAGAAAATAATTTTCGGACCGTTCAATATAAATAATGTTGGATGGATTCAAGTCTGATACTTACTTTATAAATGCTGGTGTGCCCCAGGGCTCCGTTTTGTCTTCGACTCTCTTCCTCATTTTCACAAATGATCTCTTGTCTAAAACTTCTAATCCCCTCAACTGTTTTGATGACGACTAAACCCTCAGCTTCTCATATTCATTTCCGAATTCACGTCCCGGTTCTACGGATGTTCAACTGGAACGGCTGCGCATGATAAGCTCATTGAATTCTGACCTTGACTGCCTTGTCAATGCTTTGAAAACTCAATGCTAACTTTCCTAGTTAAAACTTAACATCCTCCCACTGACATTATCCATTATTTGAAGTCGCCAAAAATACAGCTAAATACTTAGGTTTCTCAAGACGATGAAAGTAATTCTTAACCTCTTCTGGTCTGGCTTCAATTTATAAAGCCTACATCCGTGCAAAACTAGAGTATAACTCCCATATTTGGGGAAGTGCTCCTCAAACATCTTTGCGCTTTTTTGATAGGATACAAATTAGAGCGTTAAGACTGATATGTGATAGTTCAATTTATAGGATCGATTGATTCTCTTTGACATCGTTGGCTAGTGAAATAGCCAGTTGCATTCCTGCCCTTAAACAATTTTGCTAGGAATGCTACAATAAGCCCAACCTCGGGCGTACAGTCAAGTATAGAGATTTTAGTCGCACAACGCGTATGTGGGATGCTTTACCAGACTCTGCTTTTCTCCTACACTACGCCTCACAACAGTCAAAATGCACTGTGCATCGGTGTCTCCTACTTAAACTTAAAAATCTAAACTCCCGCACTGTTTTCTATAAAATTTTATGGGCAGTCATTACCCTTTGAGCGGGTTTTAAAAAAAAAAACTTTCCACTTTGCAAATTCAAATAGAATAAAGTTCAAAATAGTGCAAAATGAAAAATCTCACAAAACATAGAAAAAGTTAGCTTAGCTTAGCTGAGGTCGGTCTTCCTAGCACCAAGTTACCGAACTGCCGCAAGTCTTTGAGCCTCATGAGATGGTTTCTGTAAGAAGCTTTTATCAGGTTAGGTAGGATTAGATGGAGGTGCAGCCCAGAATACATTGTGCTACCCGAAATAGTGAAGGATGAGTAGAATGTGATGAATAGGCGAGGATCGAGTTGAAGACTAGAATATTTTGGTTGAGAACCTTCATTAAACCATTTGGAGACCTGAATCAAATGGATGTTGTTCAGTGGAAGGTTAGATAATGTCTTCCAGTTCGTCGAAGAAAAGTTCCTAGTGTGGGCTAAGCTTGGGCACTCACAGAGAAAGTAGAACAATCCCTCTTCTGCATCTTTGTCTTGGCATCCTCGACACATAAGTCGGGGATATGCCAATGATCATTATCATCACGTGGGTATCCAATGAGTTGTGACCTGTGCGAACGCCAACAAACGGAGAGCGCCTAGAACAGAAAATCTGTTTTTTCCCATGGCAATATTTGGCCATATATAGATAGGTTCCTGGAAAACTTTCAAGGTTGTCATTGGCGGGTTTCAGAAAGTTTCGTTAGGTTCTGTTTTATTTTTCTTGCTCTAGTGGCTTCAGTACAGAAGTGTTTGGCTCGCTGGACTCGATTTTGGCCAGCTTATCCGTCACAGTTTCCCAGGTACTAATAAGTTACCTCTGTCAACTGAAGACTTAAGGCTATGGCCCAATGACTCTGTCACGCGTTCGACTTTGATGAGCTCAACTGACAACTTCAACTTTGACATACGTGACAATTTTGGTTAGCCCAATGAATCTGTCGCATTAATGCTTTTTTGTTACTCAGAGCAACATGTGTGTCTATCAAAAAAAAAAAAAAAACCAATAGCAAATGTCAAAGTCGTTAAATGCGTTGATATTAAAAATGTTTTAATTTCAACGCCGCCACGGACGTTACGCACGTTGGTTATGGGCCATTCCCCATAAGAATACATGTGCTTTAATCGAGTTGTCAGTTGTGGCCGCTGAAGTCGAACGCGTGACGGAGTGATTGGGCCATGGTCTTTAGGAGGAGAAATCTACTGCTTTAGATCTTTATTGATACAAAGCAGATACATTGTACGCAATTCTTTCAAACTAAGAATCGAAACAGGCTGTTGTCGATTTTCCTTGGTGTGCCTGAAAGAGTTGTGATCCAAGAATATGGAACTTACTTACTTACTTAGGTGGGCATTACAGTTCGGGGTGAACCTGGGCCTCAACCAACATCCTTCTACAACGACTTCGATTTCGGGCGAACTCTCTCCAGTTTCGCACTTTCATCCACTTGATTGCGCCACCCAAGACGAGGTCTTCCCCTTCCGCGATTTCCCTGCAATGTGTTTTCGAAAACCCGTCAAGTCGGAGCGTTTGGGTCCAATATATGGAACTGTTGCCCAAAAATTGATTCAGTGAGCAGTGTTTGCTATAATGCTGTGAACTTTTATTTTCTGCCACTTGTAAGGTCAGGTTAGATGTGTCTGTCAGGGAAGTGAGTCTGACTCACTTGAACCACAGAGTGTCCGTTGTGATGCCTAGCACTGAGACCAGAAAGTTCTTCACCCTCTGGTTCTCGTCTACGGGACAGTTGGTCGCCCTCTAATCGAACCTTGGCTAAAAAGTTAATCACCTGTAAGTCAAACCATAGAACTTCGTATGAAATGGTAGAGACTTATAGGGTCTTTTCAATCTAAATCGCTTGTGTCGTCAAGAAGTATGCATCTAGGGGAGTTTTCCGTCTGTTACCGAGAATCGATCACGAACACAAAAAGGTTCTTACACATTTTTTGAGACTTGTGTTCTCCAGACATGATAGATATCGTTCAAAACGTTAAACTTCCTTTTTGTCTAAGAAGGCAGCCGAATCGTTCAGCCATTTTTCACACCAAAAAACGAATTTATCATCGTTCCCTATTGGTTAGGGTGCCCGTGGTGTAGTCGTTAGCGTGTCTGCCTTTTTCGTTTGAGCTGCGGCGTAGGAAACATCGAATCCCAGAAACATCAAGGAAAATGAAAATATCTTTCAACCAGTATCGCCTTTCGATAGGATTAAGAAATTTTTCCGATAGATTCGTGTCATGAAAAGCACTTTCTTGATGACCCGTTGAGTCGGCAAAAAATTGTAGATTCTTTGTAGGTTCATTGGAAGGTTTGGTTGAGCAAAATACTCTACAATCCAGAGGCTACCCGCTCCGTTGCGAAATCCTTTTTTTTTTTTTTGGTTCAAGAACTATTAAGATATACATTTTTTTCGTTACTGGTTTCCGTTACTAGTTTTCTTCGGCAAACGACTTTGCTATCAGAATAGGTATGTTGCTCTTCAGCTCAAGTATTCATTCATTAAGCAAAGCAAACTTCTTTGAATTATTACCAAGTGAGTACTGTACAGTGTACACCCATCATTCTTGGATCCTTTGCATGACTTCAAGGATCCTATCGTGTTCCTATCCAAACGTCATTGAAGCTACCAACTTTTTGAGGTACATCTAAATTCATTTTTAAAAAGAAAGAGCTCTCAAACTAAAAGACAAGTTGAAGCCTCTTGTTGTCAAAAAAAATAGAATCTTCTACTTGTTTCCGCATTAACAATTTCAACTTTCACAAAGTAATTATCTTGTCATATTTATTGCAAATTAAAAATCTGTTTACAATTCAGCTGCTACGCTTACTTTTAGGTACCTTCTCTCAAAGGTATAAGTATGTCCTACATTTGATTAGATAACCTCATTTGTGCCTTTTTGCCTTATTCCGCCTGTACAACGTATCCTACATCACACAGGTAGACACAGCCAACACAATACACAACACATGACGTGGATTGAATTCGAGTTTGCAACAACATCACTCAAGCCTCAAAGTCCTTTTGTCTGCACGCAAAACGAAAAGACAACAGTCAAATGGAATAAAACACGAGGAGGCCATATTATCTGGTTCTGTTCGTTGTCTCTATTCACATCATCGTCGTTCAAATGTCTTATAGAAAATCTGCGTTCATTTGCATTATGCAAATGTATGAAGCGCCACACAGCGCCGTCGCTGCCGAGCGAAGGTAGGTAAGACATTCAAAGCATGAAAAAGAACTCCACCCGAAAACAGAAAAAAGGGAATTGGATTATGGTGTAAAAATTTAAAGCAGAGGAGATAATATGAGTTGGAGAGACCAAATGGACAATGACGACGACGACGACGATAAAAAGCAACCAACTAGCAACTACCAGACCAAAGAGATCATTTGAATTTACATATTAAATAATAAAAAAAAACTTTTAAAAAAATCTCGTTCGTGGTAGAAGCAGAAGTGGCTAAAAGAGACAAACCACCAACCAACCAACCAACGGCCTGTATAAACAAAGGAATCTGCATGTAGCATTCCACTTTCCACCGGCCGGCCGGTGCAGAGTGTGTGCTGGTATATGTAGAAACGAATACACCGAAACAGAAACTGGCACACAGTGAGACTGATGGATTCAAATAGGTAAATCCATATGTTTTCCACGCTTCTCATTTTTCTTGTTTTATTTTTTCTGCGAATAAATTTGCACAAGGAAATGAGTCAGTTTCCAGAGTTGGATTCTCATTTGTGTGTGTGTGTGTGTGTGCTTGTTTATCATCGTGGTATCTCTCACCTTTGGTCTAATTTAGTCAGGATGTCTTAGACGGAGCTTTGTGAGTTGTCGTGTTTTACCTTTTACCCTTCTTTTTTTCTGTTCATAGCCCAGAGGCTTTTTCGTGTGGTGATGACTCAGTTTGGGTTTAAAGGGTGGACTTTTGGATGTTTTTCTTTTTTCTATAAAAACTGTACCTACTTTAAAAAAAGCTTATTTCGCGGAGGGTTTTAAAGTTTTCTTTTTCCTCAAATCTCCACATTGAAATTCTGTAGGCACTCTTTTGGTTACCGATGGATAATTACTCGTTCGCGGTTTTTTTTGGAGAAAATGCTAATTTGCTAATTTACTAATGAAAGTTGAATGAAATTTCAACTTAAAGTTTTAAAAGTGAAGGCATGTACATGCCAATGTACCTTCATTAACAAAATTTCCTTTCTATAAATAAAGTTTTTGGAACTTGAGCTTGAGTAGGTAGGAACTTATTTGCCGTTTGTTGAAGTTTGATTTTTTGATAGAAGTTAAGTGGTTAATTTTTGAAATCAGAGAAACATATTGACGAGCAGCCAAAATCTGGCTGTTCTGTTTTCGATTGCACCTAAGAGCAAATCTTCTCCTTCCGCGGTTTTCTGCTATGGGCTTTCGAAAAGAGGTCGACCTGGAGAGTTGATGCCTAATTACGCAACATTCCTCAGCCATCGGATCGGATCCTAGGTAGACGAAAGTCTTATACTACGTCGAAGTTTTCTCTAATTCTTTGATTTCCTTGTTTGAGGACAAGGCAATACTTTGTTTTGCCCTCATTAACCATTGAACACATTTTTGCCGCTTCTGTTTTAATGCTTGCAAAAGCAACTATGAAATCATACTCGTTTTTTCCCATTACGTCAATATCGTTTGTGTAAGCGAGTGAATTTACAGACTTTTGGAAGATTATTCCTCTGGCGTTGACGTTTTTAGTGTTAAAAAAAAAAAAACGCATGACAGTGTGTCGCCTTGTCGAAAGCTTTTTCCAACACCAAAGGTGTCCGTGATTTCTTTGCCGACTTTGACGGAGCCGCATGGATTCTCCATGATAAGAGCTTTGCGAGTATGGCTATGGCAGAACTAGACATGACTCTGTATAGTTCCTTTTTGTAAATACTTCGATAAAAAATGGTGTATATCGATTTTGTATTCCTGGGTTTTTTCAAGATCTGGCGTAGTGCGAAAATCGTTGTTGATTTTGGCCTTGTCTGTAGTCTAAAACCGCATTGATAAGGACCTATCAAATTATTGATGTGAGCCTTTAGATGCTCAGTAGACAAGATCTTGTATGTGACGATGAGACTTATTTGTCTATGACCGGGGCAATTGTGAAGGTTTCCTTTTTTAAGGAAAGAGCATAAGATACTGACATTAAATTCATCAGGAATGCTTTTTCCAACCATATAATGCAAATCAGATGGTGCATGCTCCTTTCCAACTAATCTCCAGCTACCTTGAGCTGAGCGTCTGGTAAGCTTAGCCCCCTCTAGATCCAGGAGACGGCATTCTTGTTTATCGTTTATGTTGAATGGGGCATTCTACCTGATAGCAAAATTTGTGTCTTCATCGACAAACCGAACCTTAGTAGCGACTGCGATTCTATAACTAAGTTCAAAGCTAGTCTTTCAGTTCGGGGCTTGCCACCCAGGCATGATCTTTTTACCTTTTGGTTAAACTTCCGAATTTCATTTTTGTCATGATATCTCTCAATTTGTTGCTTCCTTTTCTTGTTGAAATTTGGTTGTTATATACTATTCAAGAGCAGCCCTTTTTCTCTTTTGCATCAACATTTGTCTGGCTCTTTGTTTGTCGGCGGCATAGGATTCAAGGATATCTGGAGCGCTGATAGCGTTCCGATGTCATATCGTTTCACACGATGACTTTGGTTGACGGTTGATTTATCTGGGGATTGCCATGTACCTTTATAAATTTTGAGCTGAGGGAATCTTGTTCTACTTCTGATATCAAGATTTCGCAGCAATATTGATTAGCCTGAGTCCTTTTTAGAAGGTTTTATAATGCAGACTTGCAGACTGTGTATTTCCAAAGATTTCTTTCTTTCCTATGTGTTAAAATCGTCAAGGACAATTTTTACGCCATGTTAAAAGCATTGCTCGCCCCTTTTTGCGCGGAACTGTTAAAAATAGTTTGGGACTATCATCTTTCTCTTTTGTGGGGCGCATATCTGGCTAGTTTTGACAAAATAAGAGGCTTGGTCTCTGAATTGGCATAACATTGTTTCTAGTTATTCTCAATTTGACAATTGGCGGTATATTTGTGGTGAGTACGTTTTGACTTTTCACAATGTATAGACTAATGAAACCGATTTTGACGTGAAAAAAAGGAGAAAGTAAAGAATTTCTTTTTAAAGTGGAATAAGATTGAATCAACAAAAATCTAAAAAAAAGAAATGGAAGATGGAGAGACCAGATCAAGTGACCTCAATTCTAAAATTCAACACGCCGATTGGTACGAAAAGAGTCTCAATTGGTTTGATATTGTCGTACCCTCCACAGACCCAAACTGTGTTCGGAATGTCCCGATACTTATAAAATTCATGGCATATGTTTAAACATTAATGACTCAAAAAGAGTTTTTATGCCATGTTGTGGTTAGCTGCAATTTCTGAAAAAAATTAAGCTAAAATCAATCGATTCTGCAAATGAAACCTGTCACCTGTCAGTCATAATGCTCTGTTTTGCAGCCTATGAAGTAGACGCAAAGATGTTTGAGGAGTTTTGTACGGATGTATACCGTATAGCTTGTAGACAGAATCCTTAGCGTCGTTTAAGCAATATCGGTGATCCATATGTATCTTTATACTTTGGATTGCATCTGTTGTTGACTTACCCGTAGATCCTCTTCTTTCTCAAAAAGTCAGTGGTTGAGAAAAATATGGTATTTTTCAAAGCTCCTTGTGCCAGAAAAAAAACACTGGGTGTATTGACATCAACAACTTTTTTCTACTGCAATTGTCTTCTGGTTTTTGAAAATTATCCAAAACAATCAACTCTGTCCAAAAACATAATAAATGAATAGAGTTTCAGTATTACAACGAGCTATAAAGACGTGCCTTCGATGATTTTTAAATATTTTTAGTTAACTTTACTGCTTCCGCCTCCACGGGCAGGTAAACCCCTTACCATACTTACTTAGGTGGGCATTACAATTCGGGGTGCTCCTAGGCCTCAACCAACATCCTTTCACAACGACTACGATTTCGAGCGAGCTCTCTCCAGTTTTGCACTCCACTCGTTTGGGTCCATCCGCTTTACATGACCCAATATCGTAGCCTCGCGATGCGTTCTCATCTGGCTATGCCCATGTTGCGGATTTAAGTTTGCATATGGCAAGCTTAACTTCTTCTAGGTCGGGAGGACGGCATTTTTGATGATCGTCCAAGCTGAATGGGGCAATCTGCCTGACAGCGGAATTTGTGTCCTCATCGCCGTTGTCTGCCACCCTGGCAGGATCTTTTTACCTTTTAGTAAAACTTCCGAATCTCGTTCCTGTCATGGCACCTCTCTATTTCCTCAAACGAGCGCTTCTCATGCTGCTTCTTTTTCTTTTTGAGAATTCGGTGTTCTTCCCTTCTTTTTTCCTTGTAGATCTCGTTATACTGATCGTAAGCAGTCCTTGTTCGTTGTTGCATCTGCATTTGACGTGCTTTTTGTTTGGCTGCATTTGCCTGTCTGCATTCTTCATCGAACCATGGGTTTCGTTTTGGTGGCCAAGTGAAACCCAGAATCTCAGAGGCAGAGGCAGCATCCAGGCCGTCCGCTTATTCTCCAGCTACACGTAGTCCATTAAGAGATCTTACGTTCCACGTGCAGATCCGGAGGTCATTGTCCTTTTTTCGTTTGTATGGATCGTCAACTTTGAAATTCATATCCGAGGGTATTGGTGGTTTCGGAACTATAATTTTTTTTACGTGGTTGGGTAGTTAACCCTCCGCACAACCCCCAACCTAGGGGGCCAGGTCCTTTTGGATCCCTTCGGACATAAAGGGCTGGAATATCCAGTGTCAGTACCCTGCTGCAGGGGTGTGAGTGCTGCCGTTGGCTCACCAGGAGCTCATCCGCCACCATCTCTACTTCAATACCCTGTCCTAGTATTGAAATACCCTGAAAGACCTTTAAACCAAATATGTTGGAGTAGCTCCTTCAGGGGTTTCTGCTTTTTTGACTGCTGAAGTCCACCGCTGATTCTGCAATTCGAATTCATCCGCTGGGACATATACGCGAAAGCTCTCGTAGACCACTGAAATTCGTGCAGTCAGTCATTGTTCACAGAGCAATTATCGTGTTGATCGATCACAATTCTTTTGTTCCGGATTCCTTTGTCGGCATCAAGGCCATCTGCACCTGCAGTTTCATTTGATTCTTGCAGTTAAGAACAGTTTATAGGAAAGCTCCTCCCAATTATCCTATGAGTAAACCTATTGGCTAACACACTGTCTCCTTCGGGTATACTCCTCAATAATATTTTTGTGCGCAACGCCTTACATTGGACCTACATTACAATATTTTTCTCTAACGAAGCTATAAGCCTGGTCTCAAAAGCATAACACTTGTCTGCGGTACACTATAGTAACCCTCCTAACATGTGCGCTGACCTACCACATGTTAGGAGGGTTGACCTAAAAATGCGTCGTTAAATTATTGAATGTCTGAGGACAATCTGGTCTTCAATTGCTGTCTATAGCAAATACAAGTATTAATGTCGAAAAATCTTTACAATAATTATTTTGCTAAGCATTCTCCTTAAATCGTTGCAATCACTGTCGTGTGGCCTAAAATCTGAATTCAGTTTTAATTGGTTTAGAGCAGTTGTTAGCCTATACAATTACAAAATAAAAATAAACAAAGCTAATTATTAACAACTGTGTACCTATAAATACAGAAATTCAATCAATCCGAGGTTAAATTCAATCCCTAGGCGACGACGCGCCATCAGATTACCATCAAGGTCGTTAAGAATACAAAACTTGTCGAGACAAAGGAGTAGGTATATGTACATATAAATAGAAACCATTCGCAATGGACAATTTAACAGTGCACACTTACCACGCCAAGCAATTAATTTGGCAATAACCAGTGAACACTGACACGCGGCACAGACGCATTTTCTTGTTTCTCAAGTCCAAGAGGGGTTATTCCAATTCAATACGAACATTATGTAGGTTATACTTTCATAATACGAGTACCGACGCGCCAGTCAGTGTAATAGCAGCAGCAGGCTGCAATTTACAACGAAACTAAATCTAAGTAATTAAATCATCGTCATTTGAGCTAAGTTTTATTGAGCAGCTGTGCTGCCGATGCCGCCATGTTATTAATATTCAATGCGGTTGTAGAGACAATTTTTCCTTTCCCTTAAAACAAAGGCTTTTATAATCTCTCTCAGTTTGTGCGAATATTTGGGGAGTGAATTATTCAGCTTTTAAGACTTTTTTTAAACAACAGGCAAAGAAACTGATTTATGTTGCGGAACTTGGTCTCTCTCATGAATGCAGATGAGTAAATATATTTTTGAAAAGAATTCAGGAAGCATAAACCTATGGAATGATGGTGCTTATGGAGGCGTCAGATTTGTTACATCCTCCGCTGAACTAAAGAAAATTATTTATGGAAAGCAGTTAACGTTGGTATTTTGTGTGAGTCATTTAATTTGTGTGGGAAACAAAAAAAGGACCCGAAGAATGAAGCGAAGAGGACTCATAAAAGAACACATAAGTTATATACTCTCCAAATATGTATGACTAAACGCAGGATTTTTTTCCTTACTTTTGTATTTGGTTCTCCTAAAAAGGGAGCCTAATGGTTCTGAATATCCCAAAAACTTTCGCCAACAAACTATCAATCAATGGTGCTGATTTGCCACGAACAACTTCATTATGTCTTTAAGTTCTTTTTTTTCTCTCTTTTGTCAAGAGTAGGTAAGCTTCGTATTGCGTTTTTCGAAAAAAAGAAATACCTTCAAGACATTTTTGTTACGCAGCATTTAAAAGTTTTATCTTATTTCAATTTAAGGCAGAAGCTCCTTAATAACACCTACCCTCCTCTGACAGCTCGGAAATGTATTCATTTCCCATTTATGATACATTTTCATGCTTAAATCGTAATGAGCCTTTTTTCATTATACCTCTTCGGGCATAAGCCATCAAATGGTCAGAAAACAAAAATGAAAAAATTACTCCAGCTTCTACTATGCCACTATCTGCCCATGGTATGGAACATAAAACCAATGACCTACTCTACTCGTTTAATTAAAATAAATTGACAAATAACAGAGCTTGCGGACGAAACATGCTTTTTGATGCGCTGTTTCTGCTGTCTTTTGCTGGCAATGTTAATATTTATATTTAATTTCGAGTTTTGTCTCTTTAAACACGCAAGCGAAAAACAAAACAAAAAAAAAGAACCTGGTCCAGTGACCCTAATCAAGGCCCCTACAGCAATAAAATTTTTGATTTAAAGAAGACAATTGTGCCGCGGATGCGATGAGGAGAATAGTATTTTGGTGCGCAGTGCGAATAATCGCTGCCGGATCTTTATTTATTTTGGCGTTGAAATTTGTGTGAGTACCTGAACATTGAGATTTGTTTTCATTTTTAATGGAAAACTCAAAAGAAATTAAAGATTAATTGAAAAGGTTTGAAAGACAGAAACATGAAGCCTCGAGACCAGCTGAAAGTACGGCACTAGTTATATTGCTTAACAGTAAAACTATACTTTATGACAGTTTAGGAATGAGAGTGTAGAGAAAAGTTTATTTTGCATTAATCATTACAGCGGTTTCTATGCATTAATCCAGGTCCTTCATTGGGATTCTTAGACGACGATATTTAAATAAACTGTGGGTGTATTTCAAATACCCGTGTTGAATTCTTATTTTCCAATTCCCGCTCTACTGGTCAATTAAATTGCAGAATCATTTTTGGCCAGAAAAAAAATAATTTGTACAAAGTTTGTCCGCTTTAAGTTCACCTGGTACTGTGTGACTAAATTCAATGTTTCAAATTATTTTCCGGAAGTTTTTGTAAAAATTTGTTTTTGGTTTCAGATGAAAAACTGAAATGTCAGTAAAATGATGTCCTATACAGATCATTTCATAAAAAATCAACACAAGCCTCAGAATTTCATAAAAAATTAGTAAGAGTTCAGTTGTCAGTTCATTTTTAAGCGTTTAGACATCAGTTTAACTGAAAGCTTAACTGAAATAAAAACTGAAATGATCGTTTAAAAGGGCTGAACGCTTCAAAATGAACTGATAACTGAACTGACAATTGACAACGTTCAGCTACAAAATTTATTTTATGAATGTGATTCTCTGAACTGGACTGAAGTGTTTCAAACACTTTAACTAACTTAACACTTTAACTAAGTTAACTTGCAAGTGGGCACTCTTAATAGTCTTGTATCCTATCTTTTCAACAAATATGTTCTTATTAAAACTAAAGTGATTAAGAACCCTGATTGCCCATGGATGTCGGACAATATTTTGAAAGCAATGTCACTTCGTGACAGTCTCTTCGTGACAGTCTCTTCGTGACAGCCTGTATTTGAGATGGAAAAGGTTTTTATGTCAGGATATGCTCGGCGACTTTAAACGAGCTAGAAATAGAGTTTATTGCATGATAAAACAGGCGAAAGGATTGCATTACATAAATAAATTCAGCTCGATTCGCTCCTCAAAAAATTTCTGGAAAGAAATTAAAGATGTGGGAAATAGTCTTCGTCCTATGAAGATGAAATCAATATAGACAAGTTAAACGCCTTATTTGCTGATCCTGTCGCAAGCGACCAAAACATTGTTAAACTGAGAAATGGAAACCTATCTCATGATGCTTTCTGTTTTTCTGATGTCGTTGACTTATATGATGTTGGGGAAGCAATTTTTTCCGTAAGATCAAAGTGTATTTTGCTTCCCAAAGTTCTTCCATACATAACTTTTATCTTCAATTCTATTATCTCAACAAGCCAGTACCCTATGGAGTGGAAGCGTGCGAAAGTGATCCCAGTACCAAAGAATTCAGGTAAAAACTCAGAATATAGACCGATTGCTATTTTACCGTTCATCTCTAAGGTTTTTGAATTCATAATCAGCAACCAAACTAAAGCGTATGTTAATAGCCTAAATTTACTTAACCCTTTGCAATTGGCTTCAGGAAAAGTCACAGTTGTGTAACCGCCTTATTGAAAGTCAGCGAAGATGTTCGCCAAGCTTCAGAGGAAAGTAAAATAACAATTTTAACCCTTTTAGATTTTTCAAAAGCTTTCGGTTCGGTTGAATTTGCTATGTATTGTAATAAGAAAGCTATACAAGCTTTTTAATTTCTCGGCTTCTGCAACTGAACTTATTTTCTATCGATCACAAGCAGTATTCAACAAAGGTAAACTGTCATCATTCCTTGACTTAAAAAAGGGGTGCCACAAGGTACTGGGACCCTTACTTTTTTCATTATTTATAAACGATCTTCCATCTGTTCCGAATCGCTCCTCCTATCATGTCTATGCGGATGATGTTCAAATTTATCGCAGTTGAAGCGGAAAAGTGGGAGAGTTGTGATCGCTTCAAGATCACTACTCGTAACGCCGGAAATGAAAAAGAGGAGAAGAAGAAGAAGAAGACTAAAACAAAGTGTATATACCGATAAGCACCCAACAATTAGATTTTGATGATTTCCCAGACAAAGTCCTGAATGGTCAGGTGGTCGAAATGGTCTTGAAAGTAAGGAACCTTGGTATCATTTTTAATAATAGGTACTCTTACTTGGTGTGACCATGTCAATAAAACAGTTTCAAAGTATATGCCTCACTACGTAGCTTATCGAGTTCTAGATTCTTCTTAACCATCTCCTAGAATCTTCTCACTAAACTTAATTTTAATTTGCATATAATATGAAAAATTCACGATTTTGAAACACTTTGATTAATTCTCTCTTCTTCCCATCCTTTTAATTTTGTATTATAATTTTTAATTAGACATTACTTTAATACTGATTGTAACTTAAAACACTAGGCAGGTACCTATCTATTATTATAAGAATTTATTCTTACTATACAAAAAAAAAAAATACTAAAAATGAAATTCCCATCAGCTTTATGTTCAGTTCTCAGTTTTCTTTCTGATTTTAATTTTTCTCAAATAAAAACTCAACTAAACATCGGATTGACGTTTATTTACACAATGAACTGAGAACAGAACTGAAAACTGACCGTCAAAAAAGGCCTTAAGTTGATGGACAAAGTTCCAATTTCTGTGCACGGTTGCAAATCGATTCATTCGGGTCCTCTTTGCCATACAGCGGCCATTGTTTCTTCGGCGCGCACTATTCGACGTCTCTGTGGATGCGTATTATCACATAGAGTAAACGTAGTATGAACACGATCCATGGTTAATCGAATTAATTGCTCTGACGGACGATTATGTGGACCATAAAATGAACGGAGCTTGCGGTAAACTTCGCGAACTGAAACATTATTTTCGAAATAAATTTGCACGATTTGCAAACGGGGTTCTTTTGTTAACCCTTTCATGATGAAATGGCAAAACAAACTGAACATAAATGACATAAGAGTTGACCACAAGATGTCAGTTTTATCCCTATTCGAAAACCTTTAAAAAAAACCGATGCAATCAAGTATAGAAATTCATTCCAGACTTTTGTCTGTTTGTTTGTTTTGATTTCTCTACTTCTATTCGTCAACGTCATAAAAAACTGCACACTCCTGCAATTAAAAGCATTCATGTGGATCCTGATTTGACAATTAGTCATTGCTGCAAGCAATTTTGACTTTTGCATCATTATTAAAAAACGCATATAGATATTACCACAACGCGTGCCCATCATCAAACGAAATCATCGCCTTACTGAATACGTCAAACTACGTGATTTCAGGAAACGAGCTCACAAAGGATTTTGCAACTAGTTGTGTTAAAACAAATGGTTGGTAGGAGAACAGGCTTTGCTCATTGTCCAAACTCAACTAGGATATACGTTCAAAATCAAAACACACTACAAAAGCTAAGAAACGTATGCACTTCGATGACAATTCATACACTTCACATTGTTACTGACTCCGTAAATTTGAAATTTACAAATTTTTGTAGTATTTTACTGTGGCGATCTTTCAAAAAAATCTCAACTATTTTCATTCTTTTAAAACGAAAAACGGATTGAGTTACTCTTCCAGTGGATCTTTAAGACGTCGTCAAATTGCTTTGATATTGAAACTTCTTACTCGGAATGCACTTGGCCTTTTGTTTAAGTGAAAGCATCTAAGAATTAGAGTCATAAAATAAACATTTTATATCAAGTTTTTCTTCAATCCGTTTTCCTTCACACATTTGCACTTAAGAAGAAAGTCAGTGGTAGATGAACACATGAACAGCGTTTATGTTTGCAAATAAACGTATAAAACACACACTGGTGTCGGTTCCCTACTTTCATTAAAATTATTATAATAAACATCCACCACCCTACCTACTACCCACCTACCCACCCAGTATCCAATGCTCCATGATTCCAATCTGAAATAAACACCAACGCTTGGTTGCACATTGTTCATAAATGGATATATAAGTGCAACATAAAACCTCCATCTATACAAATAAATAAACTAGGTGCATCTTTACGGACTCAAAACTTCGTAACAATAAACCGGACTCGATCATGCAACAGCAACATACAAAAAAGATAGAATCAAAGAACAAAGAAGAAATAAATAAATATTTATGCACACCAAGCTCTAGTGTCTATGTCTAGCTGCAGCAGCCACATAACCTAAGAATATATCCAATAGAGACTTGGAATGTTGCTCATTGCTTGTGCCTTAATGAGGCTATTATAAATTATCTATTCATTGAATTTCACACACTCTACGTCCAGTGCAAAGTAACACACCGTGCAAACAAATGTGTTATTCCTTGGAGCTTTTTTTTTCAACACAAGCAGCTGTAGCCAATTTGTTTGTTAAGATTTTTGAAAACGATCCGCCCGACCGTTTATCATGAATTTTTCAATTGATTTGTTGCAGACATTAAGAAGTTCTAAATTCGCAATAAACACAACCTGGTTTTACGGACTGTTTTAAGGTGTTTTTTTTTCTCCATCAAATGCGAAGCCAATCAGGGTAATTGTTTTGCTAATTGTGGTAAACATTTTGATATTTTCAATAAGCAGAACTAGTTGTAGGAGGAGGTGTGGGAATGTTTTCGGGTTTTTGAAATAATATTTTGGCTAAGATGATTCATTTGGAAACAAAGGTAGAAGAAAGACTTTTTGGTTTTGTGTGGAAAATGAATATGACTCAGATGTAGTGAATTTGAGACACACGCAATGCTGTTTAAGATCACGAAGAACTTAAGTTTTTAATCAAAATAATGTTCTTAAAAGCTTTGAAATGAATTACCCAAATACATGAGATGTTATTTGTGTTTTCAGAAAAACAAATCGCAATCCGTTCTAATTGGTTAGTAATATGTAGTTAATTATAGTGCCAAGTTATTTAGCGCCACAAGCACAAAGCTATGAAATCTCTGGTTGGAGGCATACTGAGCTGAACGAACTGAATGGTTATAGTAATAAAGAGATCATTGAACTGCTTTGATTGCTTTTATTAAGCAATTAACTCTTCTTTTTTTTTTAAAAAAAAAGTAAATACAATTTTGTGACGAAGAAATATTTTAATCTTGAAGCGATAATTAGCCCGCCGAAAATAATCATTGACCATTGCGTTTATTCACAACAAGTTGAACATTTTCAGGCATGTTAAAGATGCCACTCTAATGAAATTCTGAAGAGTCCCATTCGATGCCATGTGTGCAAACATATTTATTCAAGGTCAAAAGTCAAGAACTGATGTTGAAAACCTCTTCTTGCAAAATAGATTACGGATTGGTGCCAGTGCATTGCCAATCAGTTTTCAACCCAATTCTTCTGAATGCATTGCCTTGCTCAGCCACACTTCAACCTTGTAACAACGTGTATTTTTAAAGTCATCGAAGAAAACTCATTCAATTCGGAAAAATGCATAGAAACTTTGTTTGAATCGATAGTTCGATCGATATAATTTAATGTTTGAAGACTATTTCACGTAAGTGTTGGTCGATCTGCTTAATCCAATACACTTTTTTTTTAACATTTTGGCCGGTATATCACGGATATGTGCTATAATGTTGGCTTGGCTTCCAGTGCGTCAATCGAAAAGGGACATGAGCTTTAGACATGACACATGAGCCTTCCTCAACATAACCCAACAAAAAATAGTCTAGAGGCGTTAATTCACACGATTATGAGGCCGAATCTACGGGCCCCAAAATAAACTGTTCACCAAAAAGCTTAACAATGGACCAATCGAGATGCGAGACTGGTGAACAGTTTATTTCACGTTTGGGGCCCGTAAATTGAAGTTAAGTGTATTCTGTGACACCGTCTTGTTGAAAGCACATAGCAAGCAAGTCAAGCTCTTCTACACTCAGAGAAAAAAACTATAATTTGAATAGGAATTCCCATTGTTTCAATGATTTTTTACGATTAAAATTGGTCAATAGGACACAGACCATTACCGTAACAGTTTTGGAACTATTATTATAATAGTACGTCTGTATAATTGTTTTAAAAGTTAAATAGTTTTGAAATAATAGTCTCTCTTATTAATAATCAATGGTTGGTACTATAACAGACTAAAATTAATAAGCAATGTCCTATTGAAAATTAATCTGGTAATACTATTGATTCAATAGTGGAATACCATTGCTTAGTTTCGAAATTCTAACTCGAATGTATGTATTTATAAACGGATGTATAGTGTTGTACTATTGCTTTAATAGTTCAATCTTGCAATTTCTATGGTATGTTTTTCAAAAATGTATAGTACGCATTATTGTTTCAATGCGATACCTATTAATTCAATGGTATATAAACTATTAAGATCTTATGGTAAATCGCCTTTAAATAATAGGAAAACCATATTAAATCAAAAATGTAGTACAATTAAAACAATAGTGTTGTACTATTGTTTGTACTATTGTTTTAAAAGTGATGCACCATTATTTTAATAGTCAAGTACTAGCGTTTTAACAGTGTAATACTATTATTTTAATGGTGTAGTACTATTGTTTCAAGAGTGTACTACTATTATTTCAATAGAGTAGAACTTTTGTTTCAAAAGTATGGTACTATTGATTTTATAGTGCAGTACTAATTTTTAATAGGGTTGCACTATTCTTTTAATAGTTAAGTACTTATGCTTTAATAGTATTATGTAATGACTTTTATAGTATACATTTTTTAGAATTAATGGTACGCATTATAGTTTTAATGTGATATCTATATCAATTTAATAGTCCCAACATACGTTTTGCACTTTATGAGGTATGTACTATTAAATTGATAGATATCATATTAAAAAAAAATACGTACCACTATGTTCCAAAAATAAAAAGCTGAAATGGTAAAGCATTATTACAGATTAGATCCAAGTTCTTTTAAAAATATACTCACTTTTACATTATACTCAGTGATAGTTATCCATAACCTGTTTAAATAAAAATCTACAAAAAAAAAAATAATACAAATATTCAAGTAACATTTTACAATTTTACTTTAACATTTATTGGAAATTTTTAAAAATTTACATTTTCTCTTAAATTTAAGTGTTTTAAATAGGTTTTATTTAACAAAAAACTTAACTAAAAATAATTTCTGCTCGATATAAAGATACAAATTTAAAGTTATGAGTATAAAATAATATTGTATGTTGGGATACCAATTTTAATGTTAAGCAAAGGTTTTTAAATATTTTTTACCCGAAACACTTTTAATTTATTGTGTAAATAATGAATGTGAATTGGTGGGCTGTCAAGACCATTAACTCCTTGGCTCATTATTATGCTTCAGCCAAATAATGGTTTGCTCAGCTTCTTCGGAGTTAACGTCAGCTTATATCTCGTCAATTGGGGGATCACATACGAAAGTTTCTAGGAACAAATAAAATTACATAAAAAAAAGTTAAAACCGATTTTGTTTTTTACCTTCGTCCTCGATGCCCTCGGTCATAAGTTGTCTTTTTAAACCTCTTAATTTTATCCGCGCATTTACGGGCTTATCGTGAAGTTTACCGGTTGGATTAAGCGCACGAGATCTTTTGTGCAGATAATATTCCTTTAGAAAAATGAAAATATGAAATGAAATGAAATGACCGATGATCATGTAAAGTTCTGTACTTTTTTAGTTTATGTTATTTTAAAGTAAAAAAACTCACTTTGCTTTAAGATGGAAAAAGACAATGAATAGCATTTGTGGATTTTTCAATATCTCTCATTGTCATCCCTTTCTTGCTAAATAAATAATATTGATTTTATCATTAAAAAAAAATTAATTAAACTTTTTTGTTAAAATAAAGTAAATGAAAGTTTCATTGAAAAAACCCAATTTTGAGGGACATTGACTTGCTGCCATTACCTTACTATTTTAATGGGATATATTATAAATTGGAATAAAGTAATGGGAAACATTAAACATACCATAAATTTCGTAAAGAACTGTATACTTTAATGGGATATACTATTATCGCTTTGAGGTAATGGGATAAATACTATTAAAATTTAACGGGACTTTTAAAGAATGGCTTTATCTGATTTTGATTTAAGAAATTTCGAGAAATGGTAATAAAACACTCAATGAAACACAATTACTATCAAGATAAATTATATAGACCACACCTGAGTTCAATAGTTTTCAATTTTGTTTGTTTTTTTGTCTTTTTTACTGAATTTTTAAACAAATATTTTATTTCACTATTAGCTGCACAACTAAACAACAACTACCTATATAATGGCAACGACTGTAATGGCAAGATATTTGCCATCCTAAATTAGCGAAACCTTACTTTTTTAATGGGATATACTATAAATTTGAATAAAGTAATGGGATCCATACCATAAAGAACTGTGCACTTTAACGGGATATACTATTATCTCTTTGAGGTAATGGGATAAATACTATTAAAATTTAACGGTACTTTTAGAGAATGGCTTTATCTGAATTTGATTTTAGAAAATTCGAAAAATGGTTGTTAAATTGTTAAAGAACTCGTTAATTTTAATTTTTCGATAAAAAACTTATATAATGAAAGTTGTTCAAAATTTAATTTGGTATAACTTATTGATTAAACACTTTTTTGCCTACGATTGTTATTTTTCGACTTAGTCTGTAAAACAAGTTTACTATCGTATCATTTGGCCTAGTAAGAAGAAATCTTTTTAGCAGTCTAAATTTTGGAACAGAGGCTGTTACTGATGTGGTTTGCTGTCTAAAGAGCTTCCCTAACTTCCCCTAGTACTGTAGGTCTATTATAGGGGATATAAGGTGAATAAATAAGTTCATCGTATAAAACCTATTTCTTACCTTTGACTCTTATGACGGATTTACCGTGCTTAAGGAATTTAGGGAGGCTCTTTAGACTACAAACCACTTCAATACTAGCCTGTGTCCCAAAATTCAGACTGCTTAGAAAAGTTTACATAAAAAAATTATTCTTACTAGGCCAAATGATATGATAATAAACTTGTTTTACAGACTAAGTCGAAAAATAACAATCGTAGGCAAAAAGTGCTTTAATCAAAATTGTAGGAAATTATGTTTTGAACAACCAAATTTTATATGTACATTTTTAGAGGTAGGGGTTTCAACTTTGCGAAATTATTTTATTTATGCGGATAAGGAAAAAACCTTAGAAATGAAATATTGTTCATTTTGATCATTTAAAAGGTTTTGAATAAAAATGAAAATTTAAAATTGTCCATTGAATTAAATATTAATGATATTAGTTATGTATTATAATAATGCAAACATTATATACGTACCTGTTTGTTTCGTACGTTAAATATACGGCATTGCATCACTTTTCACTTTCACAGAATTTAAAATTAACTTTTTAACAAAATTAATGCACCCATGGCCAAAAATTTCTGATTTGACAAATAAAGCTCAACCAAATCAAGTCAATTGAGTATGCATATTTTATTTTCAACTTTTTTGCCTTTTTTAATTCCAAAATTACATAAAGTATCAATTTTGAATTATTAAAGGATAGTGTATTATTAAACAAAACTTAACTGTGAAGCCAAAAAACTTGTAAGCTCAATGTTATCTTGTGTTTTTTTTTTTCAAAATTTCAAGCAGCACTGCATTTTTTTTACATTTATTTTCATAGAATCCTTTTTTTTATCCAAGCGAATTGGCAAACGAAGCTCAAATTGTTTTTTTTTTTTTGTTCTTCAAGCTTGTGGCTTCACTCACGAACACTATTGTGTATGTGATATAAACCTCTTCCTTTACCTTATGTAGTTTTGAACTAATTAGCACGTGGAGAGTGTTCCTACTCATACGCCTTATATGTTAAATAAAAGACCAAGGATGTTATTTTTGGAGCAAAAACAAACTATACAACTTGCAATAATGAAAACTCAGTATTTTCTTTTTTTATTTTAAACGAAATATACAGGTCACCCTATTGATAAACTATTCTAGTTCGACAAGAGCAAAAGGGCATACCTACTATATTGCTAATAGTTAAAGTTGTTAAATCAATAGTATTTCATATTAAAAAAAAAAAACTTACTATAAGTATAGTAGCAATCATATAATTTCAATGATGGAAAGTTATTAAAGTTATAGGATGCGAGAAAATGTAGACAAATCTTCTAATGACAGGGTGAATCTTAAAGAATTCGATAGAAAGCTGAGGGCTGTTTTTCAGTAGGCACAGAAAACAAATAACTCACAACTATAACCTAAATTTTCTAGTTGAGGTTATACACGTGTTTTTTGTCTAATGAATAAAAGATAAAGTTAAAAATTCAGCAGTAAAAACAAAAAGGCAAAGCTTTCATCTTCAGTGAAGATGAAAGCTTTGCTTTCGAAATGATCATCTGAGGAAACATAAAAAAAGTGTTTTTGTTGTTGAATTTTTAACTTTATCTTTTATTTAACATAACCTAAACTTAGGTACTTGATGCTTTTATAGAAATTGTAGCGTAGTGGTTTTAAATTTGAGAAATTATTTTATCTATGCGGATAAGGAAAAAACCTTATAAAAAAATGGAATATTGTTCATTTTGATCACTTTAAAAGTTTTGAATAAAAATGAAAATTTGCTATTAAAATTGTACATTAAATTAAATATTAATGATAATAGTTGTGATAGTAATATGAACATTATATACGTACCTGTTTGTTTCATACGTAAAATATACGGCATTGCATCACTTTGTACTTGCACGGAGTTCAAAATTAACTTTTTCGTGGCAAATCTATCGTTTTTCAGGGAAAAAATAAAATCATAAACTTACATTTTTTTACCATTTTAATTCAAGTGAAGGAACCGATCTTACGAAAGATTTTAAAATATGAACCTTCAAACACGCTAATTCTATTTTTATTTAGCTTTGCGAATTCGTCTTACCATATGGCTATCCTAATCTTCTTTTTATAATTTTTTTTCTTTTATTTTTCTCCAATGATTTTTTTTTTAACTTACAACCTAATTTTGTTCAAATAATGAACCGTAACATTGATGCGTTATTTTGTCAATGAACCCTTACATTGATTAAATAGGATACATGAAACTAAAAAAACAATACTCCGTGTTCTCGAAAAAAAATGTAAATAATAATAGTTTTTCCTTATATAGGTATTATCGAAATTATTTGATCTGACCATTCTGTTTTCTTAATGGGATAACCTATTAACTTATTTTTGATTTTTTATAAGTATTAAATTCCCTACGTAAAACTATTCAAGCAATAGTTTGTGTTATTAATTTTTTTTGGTCATAATAATAGTATTTCCTATTAAATTAACGATGGGTGTTATATTTCGAGCGATAATTTCGAATATTCGAAAATATTTAAATTGAAGACATTGATCTTATGGGATACACTATTAATTAAAAGTTTTGTTCTAGCTTCATAACTATTTGATTACATGAGACTATTGAAACAATAGTCCGTATTATTAATATCAATTAGATAAATCTTATTAAATCAATAGTTTTTAATGGTTCAACAAAATGTGTACTTTATTTTGAATAATAGTGTCAACATTATTAAGTTAATAGTCAAATACTATTCAATCTATGAGCCGTCCCATTGAACTAATTCGACAAATTATTAACTACGATGTTTTTTAATGGTATCGAAACTATTGTAAATTTATAGTATTGGACCATTAACATAAAAGTACGTGGTATTAATTATTAATGGTAGGATATTATTAAATCAGGAGTATTTCCCATTAAATTAATAATATGTGTCGCATTAGCATTAATAATTTCAAAACTATTGGATTAATACCCCAAATACCATTGAATTTGCCAAAAAACTATAGATTTCATAGCAAAATCATATTAAAAAGGGTATTTTTAAACCAATGGTCGTACCATTGAAAGTTTATGGTATTTTTTTCTCTGAGTGTATTTCGGGCTAAAAATAAGTTTGTTATCATCGCTCACAATAACGTTACGTTTCGCATCATCTTAGAAGAAACATGGCCTAATGATTTCGCCAGCCCATCTCCACCAGTGCTTTAGCAAAGCTTCAGGCTACTCTTCACCTTAAGCAAGGCAGTTTTGCTTGTTCACGTATCCTTTTAACCAAAAATTAGAAATCAAGTCAATGAGAAATTAGAAAGATAAGCGCGCGTTGAACTTTATTAACAGAGAACGCGTTTTGATAATAAAATTCAATGATTTGCAAGCGTCTTTCGTATGTAAGACGCTTCATGGCTAAATTATAAAAATAAATAAAAAAACAAAAATTAAATACTAAACTATGAAAATGTTTGACAGTGACACAGAATACGAAACGTGCTTGAGCTGTAAAAACCAGTGTTGCCAATATTGTCAGCATATTTATGTAGAATACAGGTGACTAACTTTCGAAAGGCTTTTCCTAATAAAATAATAAGTCTTAGAGTAAAAGTACAAGGACAATTTTTGTAGTTAATTAACGAATCTACAGACAGTGCAGCTAAGAACTTTAGGCGCTATTCTCTAATAACAGAACTTCCATTCCAAAACTCACAAAAAGAACTCTGGGTGCTTATGAAAACGATGGCTTTGATAAGGCTTGGAAAAACGAAGTAACCTTTCTTCGAAGTAACCAATTTTCACTACATCGACCGCCATACAATATCAAACTAAGCCGTCAAGAGTGCGTAACGCTCTTTCGATTAAGAGCAGGAAAAACCTTGTTCTCAAGTTGCTCTACTTCAAAAAGGAACCACTCAAGGAATGCGGAAATTGTCAGAGACCATTAACAATCTCGCACATTTTTACTGAATGTCCTATCTCCCGGCAAATACCGGACATGACCTCAATTGAAGAAATTCAAAATAGACTCTCGATCATCCTCATCCCTTTTGATGCTCTCACCATGCAACGAATTAAGAAAGCCCTAGGTCAACACGAAAAATGGAAAGAGATTATAATAAGCTTTCTTGATAATTGATCTTTTAAAATTTTGTCTAAACTCAATCACTTTTTATTTTTATTTTTCCTCTCTCACGACATCTAAGGCCAAGTTTTCCTGATGTCTTAAATTTATAAATAGCTTATTAAATTTACTTTGTAAGTTATTTTTTGTAAATAAATAAATAAATTAATTAACTGATCTACCATTTTGCACCCAGCTATTTTTATCGTGTAATTAAATGTTTGACCAAAAAATTTAAAATAAAATAATGAAACACATTTTTGCGATCTTGAATACATTTTTTACACACACGGGATCAATGGGGACTTTTCATTATTTCAATGGAGTAGTATCTTTATCTTTTACGTGGCTATCAATTTTCAGCTTATTGTGATTCAATGCAAGAGTACCCCTATTTCTTGCGCGCTAGTTTGGCTAGGCTAAAAAGGGGTTTAAAACTATTTTTGAGCAGGTTCAATCCGAAACACTGGCCATTTTGGCTCTGGCTCTTTCTGTGATTGTTTGAAACCTTAATTCTCCTGTGTGGTATATTCTTCAATCGTCATTAGCTTCAATTGGGGCAAACGAAAACACACGTTGTTCTAGCTATCTCGCTCGTTGTTACCGAAATTTGGCGCTGATAACTGGGCTGGTGGAATGTGCGGTGTGCGTCTAAATTGACCGCGCTTTCAAAGGAATGTTGTGGCTTTTGTGGTGATTCCTTTGATTTTTATCTTGGAAATAATTGCATACAGCGGTTTCCTTAAACGTGTCTATTTTCATTGTTTTCTTCTATCGGCATCGTTAGAAAATTCAATGTTTGGTTTGAGCTGTAATGATGGGTTAGAGAAGTTAGCCTCTGATGTTTTAAACCCAAGTTAACTCGGAAAAAATTGGACAAGCCAGGAAAGCTGGCAATGTCCCTATTGAACATCCATACTGGACGAACAAAATTTTCGTATGAGCAATGAGCAAAAATTAAACCTTAAATACTGCAATTTCCCAAAGGCAACAAAATATATTGGTCATTTGCTAAAAACTTCCGTATCACCACAACATCTCGTCCTCGATGACACACCATTTGTAAATTCTCTTGAGAAGGCTTACTGTTGACACACTTCCAAAGAATCAAATATATTAGCTGAGCAGTTGACAAAGCTTTAATATTCCTGTAAGGATATTCATAAGTATATTGTAAATGTGTACATCGTTTCTTACATTTAGTTTTCCTTGTTATGTCAAGTTTATTTTTCTTTTGCTTTAGTAAATTCTTTTTATTTTGTTTTTTTTTAGGTTTTCAGTATAACCATGTTCTTGTCTCTTTTAAAACGCTTTTATTTAGCTAACTCTAAGGCGCCGGCGCAAATTTATCAGAAAAAAAACTATTATTAGAAAGGTATAAAAAAGTATGGCTGACTTATAGAAAATAAATATGGCTCACTCAAATAATTATGGCTGACTCGATAAATATGGTTGCCGGCTTGCGGCTACGCCAGAAAAATACTCGCGTTTGTTGCGTAGTCGGTGCTATCAAGTTCGCGTAACACTTACGTTCTTGCAATTAAGTTTGTCGCAAACTCAAAGCTTCCAGAAAGTGTCAATATTCTTGAGCGCTTAACCATTCCATGGAACTAATCTTCTTTCTCACACGTACAGTGGCAAAAATTTTGAAAGATCTTGACTAACACAAATTTGGTGGGGCAGATAGTCACCACTATCACAAGGCCGAGAAATACCAACGTCAAAAAGAAAGGACTGAAAAATCGTCGTAATGAACGTTTTGCAAAACAACAGATATTTAAAACTTGTCAATTATTTTATCAATGACAAAAAATTTCGTGGGAAAACATTCACTACGAGAGCGCCTATTTCTTCCTTTTAAGCATTCGTAGTTTCGCAATGAATTGACAGTTTCTCCGATAGTTATTTCATGCCATAAAAAGCGCTTTCTGGACTAGCCATTCAGGTCCCTGTAGGTCCCTTCAGGTCCATGTAGGTCCCTTCCATTCCTTCACAAGGTATGTGGCTCAGCTTCAGAGAAAAGCGCTAGGGCCCGGTGCTCCGGTTAAATATGGACATGCTAACCACCACAAAATAGATGTGGTCTTACAAAACAATGTAAACAGATAGAAATTGCTGGCGAGAGATATAAGCACTTGTCCTCCCATTCAACAATCAAAGTTTTTCATACAGAGCTTTGGGCTTCAATTTCAGAAATGAAATGTGTGAAATTTATTCTTTTTACCTTGTGAAGTACGTACTCCGCTTTACATCTAACCTTTTACAAACTTACTATTCGCACCTTAAAATAGCTGTGGTTGCTTTACTCCCACATTTTATTTTATTTATTTATTTTTAATGTTCTACTTAAAATAATCAATATAATTTGATAAAATCGGGCGGCACGAGTACGATAACTTTGGCGACAAAAAATAATAACGGTTTTTGGTGGAGGGGTTCAATACAAGCATTTTTTACTATGGGAGGGGGGGTCTATCTCCCCCCGTTTAGGCGGTAGGGGCAATTTTATAAAAATTGACTTAAAATTAAAAAAAAAATATTGTAGAACAACGGGAAAACTTACAGATACAATTTATACTTTTTATGAAAGCCAGAAACTTGCACTTTATAAAAAATTTTAAATGAAGTGGTTTCAATTTATAGTTTTTGAAATAACTGACTTCAAAGTCAAAATTTTCGAAAAAAAATTTTAAAAAATCACTTTGAGTACTATGTTTCTCGTGATTACAAATGCCAATAAAAAAAAAATTAGATGTAGTTAGTTGCTTCAATAAATTTTTTACAAACGATATAAATTACTTTTTTTTATGTTTTATAGTTTTTGAGATAATTGAAAAATAGTAAAACTATTGAAGTATGCATTATTTTCAAAAAATTATGGAAATACGTACGAATTTACAATAATGTTAGGAAATAGACTAGTGAAAGTATAAAAATTCATAAGACAGGTACTTATGTGCAATTATTTTCCGTATGCAACAACTTTCCGCATGGCCCGCTTCGCGGGGCTCATTATTTTAACCCTTTTTCCGCAGGGTTAAGCTGCTCATGCTAAATATGAAAATAGCAATTAATTTCCGTATGCAACAGCTTTCCGCATGGCCCGCTTCGCGGGGCTCATTATTTTAACCCTTTTTCCGCAGGGTTAAGCTGCTCATGCTAAATATGAAAATAGCAATTAATTTCCGTATGCAACAGCTTTCCGCATGGCCCGCTTCGCGGGGCTCATTATTTTAACCCTTTTTCCGCAGGGTTAAGCTGCTCATTCTAAATATGAAAATAGCAATTAATTTCCGTATGCAACAGCTTTCCGCATGGCCCGCTTCGCGGGGTTCATTATTTTAAACCTTTTTCCGCAGGGTTAAGTTGCTCATGCTAAATATGAAAATAGCAATTAGTTTCCGTATGCAACAGCTTTCCGCATGGCCCGCTTCGCGGGGCTCATTATTTTAACCCTTTTTCCGCAGGGTTAAGCTGCTCATGCTAAATATGAAAATAGCAATTAATTTCCGTATGCAACAGCTTTCCGCATGGCCCGCTTCGCGGGGCTCATTATTTTAACCCTTTTTCCGCAGGGTTAAGCTGCTCATGCTAAATATGAAAATAGCAATTAATTTCCGTATGCAACAGCTTTCCGCATGGCCCGCTTCACGGGGCTCATTATTTTAACCCTTTTTCCGCAGGGTTAAGCTGCTCATGCTAAATATGAAAATAGCAATTAATTTCCGTATGCAACAGCTTGCCGCATGGCCCGCTTCGCGGGGACTCATTATTTTAACCCTTTTTTCCGCAGGGTTAAGCTGCTCATGCTAAATATGAAAATAGCAATTAATTTCCGTATGCAACAGTTTTCCGCATGGCCCGCTGCGCGGGGCTCATTATTTTAACCCTTTTTCCGCAGGGTTAAGCTGCTCATAAGCTTTGGGGTGCAAATTTTTTATATGAAAAGTTTCTTTGAAAATTAGAAAATTTTTTGATTTTAAAAAAGAAATATAGTTTTACTATTTTTCAATTATCTCAAAAACTATAAGACATAGAAAAAAGTTATTTACATATATCGTTTGATAAAAAATTTATTGAAGCAACTAACTACATCATTTTTTTTTTATTGGCATTTGTAATCACGAGAAACATAATACTCAAAGTGATTTTTTAAATTTTTTTTTCGTAAATTTTGACTTTGAAGTCAGTTATTTCAAAAACTATAAATTGAAACCACTTCATTTAAAATTTATTATAAAGTGCAAGTTTCTGGCTTTCATAAAAAGTATAAATTGTATCTGTAAGTTTTCTCGTTGTTCTACAATATTTTTTTTTAGATTTTAAGTCAATTTTTATAAAATTGCCCCTACCGCCTAAACGGGGGGAGATAGACCCCCCCCCTCCCATAGTAAAAAATGCTTGTATTGAACCCCTCTATCAGAAACCGTTATTATTTTTTGTCGCCAAAGTTATCGTACTCTCCCCAATCGGGCTCCATATAGAGAAAAAGAAAAATGTTCAAACGATGTTGAAACATTCAAAACTGATGTAGGTGAGTGGTAGGTAGGTACTAATCGAAGTCATAAAAAACCATTTCATGAAAAGATTGCAAACCAATTTTATGATACACCAAAAACCACTTTCATCTCATTCTCTCAAGTAAAACCATATTCAGCTTCCAAGCAACGAACTTTGACAAATTACGTTTTATTTATCAGAGACCCACTCAAAGTGGTTCGTTTCTGCGTATCTGCTTTCTAAAACACAACTCAATCCATTAATTTAACTGACATTCGTTCCACAAGACAAAGGGCATTTAAGGAAATAGAAAATATTAACCATCTTTCAAAATCACATTACCTAATCCACTTCGTGCTCAACGAAAGGGCTCGGGATGTGAACTTTTCTTATGTTTTGTCTACCCGTGCCATAAAAATCTAAGTAGGTTCGTTTCTCAAACGTGCGTACAATAATTCAATTAAACGATCCATCAAAATGGAGACACGATGGGGCTATATGTTCACTATGAACCATATATACTCATGCTCTTGCTCTTGCTCCATAATGATGAAGGTTATCAATGAAAATTGCAGAAGTACTTAACTCATGTCCCATCAATTTCGGGATTCAGATTAGATAGGAGCAAAAACAACAAAAGACACAAAAAAAAACATACCCGCTTCAGAGTTTTTCTTATTGACCGGAAACACTTGAAGTGAGAGACACAACCATTCCATAGCCCCGGCGGACCTATCACAGATAAATTGTATTCCGAACCTTCAAAAAAATGTCTTCGTTTGTCAGTCCTATCACAAAACGCAATTATATGAAACGCTTCAATGCAGACTCAATCCAATCATCGAATAAAAATCTACTCTTTATCAAGTTCCACTCGGTTGGTTGAATCGATGATTGGCCTCCTCCTTGGTCTGAATATTTGAGAATCTGGAAAATGCGAAAAGCTACCAAAAAAATCTAATGATAGGGTTTGTGTTTTAAAAAAATGAAGAAAAAAGGTCAAGAAACGGAAATTGCGTCTGAAATGTTTTAAATTATTTGAATACTTTGCTCCACATGATTGCACCACATCTTACGTGGCATCAATTTTGTTTGTTTTGTATTTGGTTCCATAGAAATGCATGCGATGCGATTTTTGTTTTTGTTTAAAATTTTTTTTTGTGCTTCAATTTTCTTGGCTGACCCAGATTTTCAGGGCTTTTCGTATCGTTTATTTGGGAGATTTGTGTTTTCTACAAACAATTTGTGCCCAAAAGTGGGTCGATTTGTGTATCTGGTTGAAACTAAATTGGACTTAGGACTGAGAGGAAACAATGGAGGAAAATTTTTTTGGATAAATTTTGATTGAGAAATGGGTGCCGCCTAATAAAGAAGGGACAGCAAGCACACAACCTTGCTCCAGATTGAATCTGGTGAATGCTTAAGGCAAATTCTGTTGTTATTGTTTTATTGTATTTGATGGCGAAAATAAATTGAGTTGTGATAATGACTTTTAGCCGCAACATCCGTTTGTACAGCTGAAATAAGTTTTTGGATAAACTGTAAATGAGCGATAAGAAAGTACGTGATTAATTGTTATTATTTTATTTTTGCCTTTGTTGTACGAAGAAACATTTGTTCAGAGGTTGAACTTGAGCTTATTATAAGTTTTAGTAGTATTGCCGTTCCGCAATAAATGGCGTCTTTTGCGGTTATACTTAAATAAAGATTGTTTTTAGTTTTATTTTTACAGTACGTCATAAAGTATTTTGTTGAGATTCTTTGTAAAGAAAGAAGTGCCTTGGAGAGTTGTGTTTTTTAAAGAGATAATCACCCCTATTACGATAGGCGTTTTAGTAAAACGACATACCTAGCTTTAGTTGCCACAATCGACATTTAAATAAAATTACTTTATTACCAAAATCATGATTGGTTAAGTCAAAGATGTATATTGGCATGTACGAATAGAGATGTTATTAGTATCAATGTGGAAGTTATGAACAGAATACCAGGTGTAAACGTAGTTTATAAATCTATTGATACCGTTATGAATTCGGATGAAGCTGTGAACTATCCGATCGAATTTTTAAATTCATTGGATCTACCAGGTAGCCCGCCTCATTATTTACAATTAAAAGTCGGTATTCCAATTATAATGTTAAGAAATTTGAATCATCCAAGATTATGTAATGGCACCAGGTTAGTAGTTAAACCATTAATGAATAATGTTATTGAAGCGACCATTTTAAGTGGTAAATTCAAAGGCGAAGATGTCTTAATACCACGTATACCAATGATTCCACCTGATCTACCATTTGAATTTAAACGTTTGCAGTTGCCTATTCGTATTGCTTTTGGCATGACAATTAATAAATCTCAAGGGCAAACGCTTAAAATCTGTGGTATACATTTGGAACACCCAGTTTTTTCTCATGGTCAACTTTATGTTGGTTGTTCACGTGTTGGGAAACCATCTGCTTTATTCATTTATACCGCCAACAATGGAAAAACCAAAAATGTTGTTTATCAAAAAGCATTAGAGTAAAGAATATTCAATAAAACAGATTTAAAACAAAAAAACTAATATTTTACTTTTTATTTTCGCCCTGCGAAGCGGGCGGGGTCTTGCTAGTCTTGTTTAAAAGGAAAACGCGATATCCTCCGTGAATATCCGTACCTTCTCAGCCAGCTAAGCAGACCTCAAATCACTCGACGCCATCTCAACGCTTTTAGTAACCGCTAACACTCGTCGACTATCTCTCATGGAGATGGCTGAACAGTTCAATATTCACTTTTTTGGGTGCCAGGGCACAGAGATATCCTAGGAAACTGCAAAGTTATAAACTCGCCATCAATGAAACCGGGATACCGATTTGAACCAGACGACTGAACATCTTGCCAATCGCTATACATACAAACTCATGCTAAAGAAAGATGCCATGGATACCACCACTTGTCTAGCAACAAAACATATCTGGCGCAAACTGAATCTAAAGCGCACACGGCCCTTGTTTAGCAGATTCCATAAGCTCCGTAATCGGTGTCATTACTGGAAATCGTTTCACGCCACAAAATTCGGATCTATCAAAAGTCTTCTGCAAAAACTATTTGGACGAGTAGGAAGAAGAGACAATCTCACAACTCCTCCGTTTATGTCCTGCACGTTCCCTTAAAAGTAAACTTGTAAGGTACGCTCGAGGTGATGTTAGTTTAGAAAAAAGGAGTTTTGAGATTTCCGTAGAAAGTCAAACCTAATGGCATCAAAAGGTTGTAACATTTAAGAATCTTGATTCCTTTAAAACCACCTACTTTCTATGCGGATGGTTTCCTGGGTTCCAACCGTTTGGCAGATCAACAGATCATACCACGCAGCACCGTATTAAATCCTTCCGATTTTCACAATACAATTCACACGCTAGTTCAACACCGCGCCATAGTACGAACACAAATTTTTCGAGATAAATCGTTTGTGGGAAATTATTTGTTATTCTCACTTTCAAGAAAACGATAAATTTGAATTTCAAATAAGGGTTCCCCACAAACTACATCTAGAAGATTTCTTCTTCGATGATCCAAGCTATCTGATAAAAACAGATACCTAACACGCATCTACTGCTTTATTGAAAGCTTTAAATGGTTTAGTTAAATGAGACACTCCCTCACATCTTTCATATGGTAGCACAACGGACCTTAAATTGGTTCGCGAAGAACTGGCAAGTCCTCCAATAGTAATTTCATTGCCATGAATTGAGCCGTTCGGAATTGGCCAAAAATGTTTAGGTTCCCTTCATTCGTCACAAGGTCTGGATCCCTTCCATCCCACACAAGGTATGGGTCCCTTCCATTCCTCAATCTATTTTTCCTTTCAAAAACGGATTGTTGCATGGGCTCTGTGGCATAGCGTTTCATCCTTAATGAAGCAGAGATCTTCCATATCCCTGTCATCAAGATCAGTACAAAGAAAGTCGGTTTATTGTTAGTTAGTTAGTTACAAAATTTTATTAAAAGGGCAGCTTTTTTTACAATTTTCAATTTGTTTATATGGCTATGTAAAATCACCGTTCGCTGCCCGAAAACTAATTCCCAGCCACAAAAAGTATATTTTACTCAAAATCCCTGCCCAATTTAAGCTGCCAATTCTAACGCCTAAACGAAGCGGATGACCGTTCGCCTTCAATCCGAGATCTTTGTGCAGGTTTCTCCTAAGGCAAGTGCGTGTAATGTTGAGCTGTTGAAATCGTTAGTGAGTTGATGTCCGTAAAATGAGTCCCATATTCTCGGTTAAGAGCCACATTCTCGTCTGTGTCCGCTATCATTTCACTTTGGAAATAATTTTGAACACAATTTGAAAATGCTAATAAGAATGAGGTAGAGTAGGGATTCAAACCTTACTCTACCTCTCGCAACTGCTTTCAACGGAAACTTCCGAGTTGTATTCCAGTTTCCCATTTACTCCTACGTCCTTAAGAATTATGGAGAAGGAATTTTGGAACATTGAACATTGGAAATTTGAACATTGTAAAATCGAATTACATAGTAGGCTACAGGCGTGGTTAGTGCTTCATTTCGGCCAAACACCCCGGTTTTGGTTTCACAGTGGTCACTTTAATATTTTCCAACGTTCTTCAAGCGTTCCCATTCCCTCTCAAGGCTTGGTTGTCAGAAATGCGTTAGGCACTGGGGTTCCCCGCTCGGCTGTGCTATTCTATGTGTTGTGTATGTAAATATGTTCCATAAAGCGACTCATTTCCTTTCGCGGCGGTATAATACGAGTACTAACTTTTTTAAGTGACGAAATAACCCATGACTCCAAAGGTAACCAATATAGATGGCCCACCCTCTATGTCATGATTGTACATCAAAATCAGTAAGTTCTTTTGCTATTTGTTCTTTTAACTTTTCTCTCATGCGATGAGAACATTTCCTGTTTTAGTTTTATATAAAAATAATCTTAGGCGTTATTTATTTAGGTATAGACTTTTATAAGGAGAACTTGTCAAAGCAGAGTTTGAAACCTGTCAGAATTTCAAAGCCCCGCCATTTTTTCCATAAATCTGTGGACGTAATCAATCACGCAATGAGCTGTGTCCATTTTACACGCACAAACAAAATGCAATTCAATTTAAAAGTAAATGAAAATTGAAATCAAATTATGTTTGAAAACTTTTGACAAACTTTTTTAAGTCTATCACAACCGAAAATTGATTTGAGAGAATGGCGATATTTGATATTATGTCATATCGAGACCTTTTATAAACACAAGCGTAATGCGCATAAAAAATACTCAAACGCTCACTTTTATAGAAGGTGAACTTCACATCATGGAAGTTTGACAGATCAAAGACTTTTTATCAACGCGCAGCAAGAGGAGAAAATACTTTTCTTTTGAAATTCAACTGAACTAGAACTATTAATTTTAGAACCAATCGAATTCAATATTTTTCTGTTTCAATAACTCCACGTGCTTCTGTCATAAAAATAAATCTGTTGAACGCCACGCTTACCGCTCGGGTCGTCACCGCTCATTTACTTTGTATTCCATGTAAAGTTACTTTGTCAACATCGAATTCAAGTCTGTTTGATTGTATTTAAGGGCACTCTGCATTTGAAATGCCAATCAAAAATGGCCGATATACGACGTATGGGGAATAGAAAAACCACCATTCTACCCTCCAGCTGTTTCATTTCAAATGCCAATCACGTTCAATTGAAGAACGAATGGTTTCGCGCCCGTAGGCGATATTGCTTCCGGTAATGATGAGTAACTTGGTGGCTTTATAGATGTCGTCCCAAATTTTCAACATTAAGGGTATGCTGATGTCTTCCCACACAAGCAAGCGCAGTCTTTTTTTTTTGATTTATTTTTCCATTCTTTCAAAGTCCATTTGCAGTGGGACAATGTGTGTAGAAATTGAATAAATTCTTCTCTTTTTTTTTGGGCAGGAAATCCGTTGGTTATGTGTATTCCAACGGACGACCTTCATTCATTGTCAGTCTTGACCTTAAAAAATGTAAATTCTTCAGGGTCAGCGCATTTTAAAAATGCATTCTGCATTCAAAATGATATTTCATTGAACAGTAAATTCAATTAAATTAAATAGAAAGGGCTCTTATCAATCTGGGGGAACAACTCGTACTCAACAACTGATACGTGATCTCTGACCTATTCTTGCAGTGATTGATTAGACGACGGTCGTGCCTGCCTGCTTATTGAATATCATGCTGCCATTACTCTTCTCCATTAATCTAATTAAGCAAAATGCATGACAATGATTCAAAAGAAAGAGAGATGGATGCCTGCGCCGGCCTCAGCGATTGTACACAGAAAAGAATTCAATTTCGAGATATGAAACGGGGAAAAATAATAAACTGAAACCGTGAACAAGAAATTGATGATAATTGTCATCGGACTGTACAGAGAACACAATTGAATCGTTTAAGATCACTGTAATCATGTAATTAAGGAGTTGTTGGTTTGTTTGGAGATGTTTCTTTTTTTGTTCTCAAAGATGTTTTTGATTTACTTGTTTTTTAATATTTCTTGTGTGTGGGGGCTTAACGTATTTATGTGGGAAGTCGTGACTTGTGTAATCTTGGATTATATAAGATTTGGAATATGAGAGGTTTTTCTTCATTCACTTAGTCAATATTTATTGCTTGTATTTTTTTATTGTTTGTGTTGACCCATTTTACAAAGGTTAGAAATTGTTAAAAGCAAAACATTTCTCAAGCTCTTAATTGATGTATGATGTCTGGATAGATAGTTTTACATGTGTTCATGTAAAGTAAGAATTCAATCCAATTCATATTGATGTGTCGTTAAAAAATGTTTTTGTTTTTCAATCTATTTGGCTACCAGCAGTTAACATTGATTTTTCAAAAGTCTTTTGTAAGAATCATTCAATTCCGATTTTTGATATTGAAATTTTTAGTTCTCTTCTTAATTATTTTGAATTGGCTGTTGTCCTTAACAGAATATGAACTTATTTTTCGAAATCTTTTGTAATCAAAGGAGTTCCACAAGGTAGCCATCTCGGATCACCTCTGTTTATTTTGTTTATCGCGATGGCTTGCATGATGTTTTTTTGTTTTTTGAGGTATTTTGTTTGCTTGTGAAATAAAACTGTTTAGTAATCTGATGTTGATTAGAAACGTTGCGTATAAAAGAAATAAATTCTTAAGAACGATAGTTTTACTGAATGTGAAAATTCATCAAGCATATTGCTTAGTTTGTGTTCAAATATTGCTATGCCAATGCTTGAAAAAAACAACTCCACAACTCAGTAACATGGTGTTCATTCGTTTGAAACTCGATAAAAAGACGACCATGTCGAGGAAATTTTTATTGGCCTGCACTATACATTTTAATGGTGAACCGTTCGTTTTTATTGAACTGGAAATAAGAGAACGAAGAAAAGCCCTCACGAAAACATCTATCAAAATGTCTAACAAAGTGAACCCAACAGATCCATCTATTCATAGTGTGCTCACCAATTTGCAGAAGTGAATCGTATAAAGATAAACAATAGATAAACAAATATAAATAATAATAAATCATTTTTCCGAATCAAATTGGTTTCGTGAAAGAAAAATCAACAGCCACTTACTTAATGTGATTCTGTCAAGACGTTTAAAAAGTAAAGCTAGTTTTGTCACGGTCTTATGGTTTATTGTTTGAATCCTGTCGGATGTATTCAAATCAATTCGTATTAAAAAAATTTATATGAACTTCGGTGTTCCACAAGGCAGCTTTATAGAGCCTTTTGTGTCTTTTTCGACTCTTATAAATGAGTTATGTTATCTAAATATATTGGGATTTATTCAAGTGCAGCAGATTAATGTATGTGACGGTGTCTTACATATTGATAGGTGTCTCCACCCGTTAAAAGTTCCAATAAAGAGAGATACGCTCAGGAGAACCCGTCAGATTAGTTAAAAAATCGATCATCTGAAATACTCGAGTGCGTCAGATTAAGGTAGAGTGAGTTAATTACATACAAAAAAGTGTTCATTACACTGGCAATCTAAGAATGACGAAAAGAAAGGGAGAGGGGGGCTACAAAATTGTAAAAAAAAAAAAAAAAACAAAAACAATTCCAGGATAACGAAAAAAAATTATAATCTCACGATTTTCGAAATCTGAATAATGAAAACTTGTCGCTTGTGTGATGCTTTTCTATTCCTCTTTTACTCTTTTTCTATCCATTACTCTTTCTCTACGTCCCCAAACAGTTATTCGTTCGTGGCTGATACGAAGATAGCATTTCTTGCTTGCCAACCAAATGAAGATTCTGCTATTGCTTACCAATAAAGTGGTCATCATGTTATTGAATATGAAACACCTGCAAGCCAGAGTAGAAGTTTGGATGGATCTTGGAGTTTCAAATGCACGCCAATACATCAACCTATCCGTGATCTTAAAAAAATTAGGTTCAATTTTTAATAATTTTGATCTTTTACCAACTAACTATGGATGCAAAGTTATTGACGGAAAGTTCAAAGTTATCTGACTTGTAGGTTATCAATCGCACAAAATCAGATGAAGATGTAGTCACAACACCTAATATTCTCGAGGAAACTTCAGACTCACGTATGCCTTTTAACTAAAGGACCATATGACGTTTTCGTGTAAAAGTTGAACGTATCTAGTATCTGGGTGTTACAATAGATCCAAAAAGATCATGTGTTGATTTGTAAGAAAACTTCAGAATTCATGTGACCTTAAAACTTTTAGTTGTTTTCTCAAAGGCAATGGATGACACAATTTACAATTTTTTTTACAGTATAAGTTTGTTTCTTAAATAAATAATTGGTATGTCCTCGTCGGCTTGAGCAGTGCTGGCGGTGGTTGGCTTTAATGTTAGTGAGTGAGGAATATTAGTTGGATGGTCGCTTCGGTCCTGGAAGCTATTGTATTTCCACTTTTTTGGATCTCTTGGTGTCTTCAACCTCTGTTGTGCTGCGTTCCTCTTCCTGCAGCGACGTAGAAGTCTCCGAAGCTGTCTTCTTGCGAATTAGTTGCTTGTAAAGCAGAAGTTTCGTTCCTGTTTGGAGAACACCTCTTACTTTCATAAGAGGGCGAAGGAGAGCTAAGGGACCGTTTGCCTTGCGAAGATTGTGTTTAGCATGTTGGTTAAATTTGATCCTTTCGAAGAAATGAACTCCAAGGTATTTAACGCTTTGCTTAGGTGTGATATCGAAGAGTGTCAGTGACAGGAGTTTGCATCTTGTGGCTATGCCATTACGCGAGGGATTCCTAAAGCAGATTTACTCTGTTTTAGTGGGATTGATTTTAATTCCCCATTGTAGGTAGTACTCCCAGAGCCTAAGGATGTGTTCCTTCACTCTACGGAGTTCTATTTCTGGGCTTATGGATGCACCATAAGTGATTAGCATATAGTAGGGTTTTTGTCATTGGTGTGTTTGCTGGTTGGTCGAGGGTGAAAAGATTGAAGAGGTCAGGTCCAAGACGTGAGCCTTGGCAACCCCTGCAGAGATGTTTTTGAATATAGACTTGTCTCTCCAGTTGCATCGGGAACATCCAAGAAAGATGAGCTGTAATTTCCATTGCGTGCTTATATGGGTATACTAGATACTATATGGAGGGAGAAAAGGGGATTATAAAACGTATACAATTTAGTTTAAAAGTTCCAAAAACTACGCTCAATTGACTCTTTGTCAAAGCGATAAATTTCTATACGAAGGAATATGATCGAATGCCGCAATGAAAAAGTGTCATGTGGCCAAATTTTGAAATATGAACTTATGATGACACATGGCCATATGTCACAGCACCGTTTCCAATTGCCCTCATGATAGACTCTCTGCTGTTGGGGGTTAACTAATTCATGCCGATCATATTCACGTTCCTTCAAATTCTCTATTAATCGACAAGATGACATACTTGTATTTTCTTAATAACCATAACAGGTACAGTTTTTTTTTGAACACGTCCAAATTAACGGTTTTACGGTTTTGAATTCTCAATTGGCGATTGTTTTTCTACTGGGACGTCGAGAAAAATTTTGAGTCGAATAATTTTTTTTGTCAATTGTGTTAACGAAGAAGTTTCTGCTAAGGTGAGTTACTGTATTGAGTCAGAAGTGTATAATAGGTACATTGTCTAATATTGTGAAGTTTTCAAGTTCAATCCAAAAATGAAAAAGAGAACCGTAAGAGCCTTAGAGCTCGAAAAAATACAAGACATCCGAAAGAAAAAGTGTGTCATCTTAAGCAGAACTCTCTTATTTGAAAAAAAGAATTTATTCTTCTTTTCGGGAATTTAACCAATCATAGATCGTCAAAATCTGTTCAGCAGTTCTTAAGCTACGTTTTTTAAACCAGTTGTTTTAGATTAGAATGAACAAATTTTCATACATTGCACAATAAAATCACCTGAAGTTATTATGGTGCGTGTTTTATTTTAAAGTGTACACAGTAAAATTTTATACGGTTAAATTCCACAAACTCTGCTATTCACTTCCAGTTTGTTGTTGTTTACCTTTTTATTTCCAATAAAACACATCAATAATTGCGAATAATATTATTGTGTTTCAAATTTCCATTCACTGAGGGCCTCCAGTGCTTTATTTTCAACCTTTGTTTTTGCAATCATACATATATTATTCACAGACTTTTTTCTTCTTTCCTTTCAGATAAATCTATCTTCCAAAGAAACAAAATCTCAATCCTAGGTAAGTGGAATAATAAACATTTATTAGTATCAATCTGAGAAGTTTCTTTGTCTTTGCATATCCGAGAATCCTGAAATCCCTTCGGCAAACATGGGAAATATCCAAACATCCCGTCAATAATATAAAGAACATCCTTCACTCACTCATGTCACCCACACACGCGTACACCGTACATTCTACGAACATATTCTTCTTGAACATATAATCCTTAAAAAATTCATAAAACCGTGCGTTGCTGATGACGTTGTCGTACCGTGCCTTGTCATCATCAACAGTGCTGTCATTATCTTTGTAAAAGATGAGTTTTCCCTTGCTGGTGTAGCTTGGCGTGCTGCGAAGTATTTCTTATCTCCATCTCTTGGTTGTGTCTACCGGGACTTACCTCATCTTTTTTTTCGTAATAAGTACGAGACACTAGATTCTTGCGTTTGAGTATTCCCTTCCAGGAGGAACAGTTCTACTTTTGCATTCTCTCATACCCACTTTTTCCAAGTTGATGATCTAGCAAAAGGAAAACCTTTTTTTGCTCTTTGTGTCGCGCTCACTCAAGGACGAGAGTTGAAGGATTCCGGTGCGGTGGTGGCGTGGTGGAGAGAAGAAGAATCCCCGACAGTAATGGTGGTTGCGATTGCGACAGATTTCTTTTTCGTTTGTTGGAAAACTAAAACCATTATCGCAGCAGCGTAGCACAGCACAGCACAGCGACGCGGCGCAGCGTCTTCATCTCTGCGTTGTCATGTTCGTTTATGTTGTGCCGCTCTGCTTCTGTTGTGTGCTGAATTTAATGAGATTCTGTTGATGGGTTTTGTTTACTCGAGAACTTTTTTTTCTTAATCAAACTATGCGATAGTTTGGCCTAGTTTAGCCGCCGACAATCTCACAAAATGATTTTCGAAGAACGAAAAATAACAACAACATGAACTACGTTGAGCTTTTTTGATGCAGAGGGAGCATCATCTCATCGCACACATGCTTTCCAGAAAATTACTGTAACTAGCAGTCGGTGGTACATATTTTTGTATGGGTAATGGTGACGGTTAAGTGTGTATCCGCAATAAACTGAAAATAGGATGAAAAGTTATTTGGGGAGACATACAAAAGGGATAAGTTTTCACATGTGGTGAATTTGATGATGCATTGGGAAAGTTTTCCCATGATTTGGCAATATCACGGTTTTTTGTTTTGTTTAACTTTTGTTTTGTTCTACAATACACACGTCTTATTTGGGGAAATGAAATTTGGTTCTGGTTTGAATTTGAAATAGAACACAATTCGTGTGGAGGAAATCGATGTTCGTACGTAATCCGTAGCCAATTGTAAGTTTTTTTTTTGTTTTTAGAAATAATTCTGCTGGAAAAAGATTTGTCGAGCTGTTGGAGGCTCATTTTACGACCAATGCACCGCAGTGGTTGGTTGCGAATGTGTTCCGAATTCAATCACACTTCATGACCTTTGAGATACTGAAACTTTTTTAATCCTTCAGTTTTTTAAAGCGATTTTTTTTTTGGTACCCGTGGATTAAATGTGTCTGCCTGTTACGAGGGAGTTCGAGGCCCGAATCACAGAAACTTCAAACTGTTTTTCCACGGGTAGTGTTTTTTTTGCAATGAAATCACCTACTTTGAGCTATGAGAGTAACGACACTGCCAAAAAAGCGCTTTCTAAGTTAACCAATCGAAGATTTTAGGTCCTTGAAATGCGTTACCCCGAAGTTTTCGAAAATTGTTGTGCTGCCCTACTTAAAGTTATTACGAGGTACAAATTTTGGAAATGTCTATTTATTTTTGCAATACCCGCTATTGCGTTTCACGAGGAATTAGTAAGAAAAGTAATTTTTCAATGAGGCGTTCAGAATCGACAAAAACTTTAAGGTCATCTCCATTCTTCACAAGGTATGGTACTCTTGTGCATAGGTTTGTTTGTGAGAAAGCTAGGCTCCACACTTTATTGCGCCAGCCTATTTATTTATATCGTTTATACAAAAATTCTTTAAAGGAAAAATTTTCTTAAAAAGGTGTTGAAGATCGAGAAAATCAAATGATCTCAGCTCCAAATCTGCTCAGGTCGTTTGTTTGCTTTTTTGCAACATGTCTTATCTGATTTTTTTGACATTTTCTTTGTTTGTCATTTTCGTTAGTTTATTACTTGCGATTATATAAAGTACGTTCCCCGTTTCTCGAAACTGAGCAAGACCGAAAGTGGACCACTAATATTGCAGTTTTTTTTTTTAAATATATTAAATGCTCAGAAAAAAAGAAAAAAAAATTTTGACATGTCGTTTCTGCTCGTACAAATTTCTTGTGCAGCATGCGAAAACTGATTACTATCTCGCGGATAGTTTTCTGTCAAAAATAAGTTGTTTTGAAAGTAATCGAACAAAACATTCCGACTAGAAATGACTTGGGGGTTCCCCAGCGTATACAATATACATGTGGTCCCAATTGGGACCTGCCAAATGGGGAAATCCCAATTGGGATTTTTTTGGGTCAAATTTTAAAACACTCTCACGGCGTAGTTGGTTAGAGCTAGGCAGTGGTGTTAAGCATCTCAGGTGTAAACTTTTTTTCAACTGTCCCAATTCGGACCCAAATAGGATCGCCCAGTTGGGGCCGCTAAAGACCTCGCATGGGATTCTTATTGTTGGCCCTATAAGGCAATCCAGTGGGGTCCAATAGGTCGTAGATTAAAATTTCTAGTCGGGGTGTAGTGAAATGTGGATAAATGTGTTGAAATGTCGAAAAATACACCGTATGCATTAAAGAGAATACGAAAAACTCTGTCTGTCTGTCCGTATTTGAGTCTACAGCCTGAACCTCGTGATGGGTCCAGGGTTTTTGAAATTGCTTTTTTAGGTCTTTAAATAATATACACTCATGGTCACACAATTAAGTCATTTTTATAAAATGAGGTCTACATATCCATATGAGCTTCAACTCTGACCTTAAATAAATCAGAAACCGTTAGAGTTAGCAAAAAATCATAAAAGACTTTTTTCTGTAGAGCGTTATATTTGCTATAAAAACCATAATAATGGCCACATTTTTTTTTATATACTATTGATTTTTTGTTAAAGAAATGATATGATATATCATCATATATATTAAATGATAAATATATGAAAAAAAACTGTTTCTCGAAAACGACTTCAACAATTTTGATTGAATTTTATGTTGGCTATCTTTCTCATGATGAGAAAAAATTTAAAAATATAAAACTTAAAAACGGAGCAACGCTTCTTTAAAAACGAAATTTTTTCGTTTATGGCTTATATGATTTTAACACAAAATTTTATATATAAGAAGTCCTAGATTCTCAAAATGGTTTATTTTTATTTTACTTCCTGTGACCTTTTGTCAGTAGGAGTACGTTTTACTTGCGATTTTTTTTTTAAATTCATTTTTTTTTGTGATTATATGTAGGTACTATAAGGCAATTTTTGCAATCGTGCTGAAAAAAGTTTCTGATATAACAATTGAATATTGTAATTGAGAATACTAAAAAAGTGGCTCCTGCAATTCTGCCTGTCTGTCTGTATATGGATCTACAGCCTCAACCGCTCGACCGATTTTCTTCAAATTTTGCAGTTAGCAGTATACAAAATGGTTTTTGGAATTAAGTCTCTAGATTTTGAAATAACGGTACCTGCCATACAACTTTTATAATAATATTTTTTTTCTCGAAAACTTTTCCAACGGTTTCGATAAAATTTTATGTGACGGATTATTTCTTAATGATCTTTCTCATGATGTAAACATTTTTTTTTGGAAAAATTCTAAGAACGATACCCTCGTACCGCTTTTTAAAAACCGACTTTCACGTTAGTGGCTTACACGACTCTGACGAAATGTTATGTTACAGAAGTCCTAGGTGGTTTCAAAAATAATGCTTTGAAAATTTTTAACTTTTGAAATTTTTGCTAATTTAAAAAAAATTATGATTTTGAATATTTTCGAAACTGTGTCTTTGATATTTTCAAATTTTTTGCCGCAACATCTTCTTAAAACTTGCATACTTGATTTTTAAGGAAGTGAAAAATAAAAAACGGTTTTCATTAAATTTGGGTTTATAAAAAATTTTCCAAATTGAATTTTTTTTGTTTGTTCTACGGGCATGAAAAAATGTTTGAGCTAGACCAATGCAGGTTGCTAAGTCTGTTTATTCAGCTTAAATTTACTACTTGCGAGACGACCATTTGTCTTTGTGACATCGATTTTCGAAATTGAGTAATAAGTGAAAAAAAAAGATTTAATTATGAATTTTTGAAGATATTAAGCTAAGTTTAAAGAACAAAATCCTGTTTTTTTTTATGTTTTTCGAAATTCGATCGATCGGTCCAGAGAAACAGCCGAACCGATCTTAAAATTAAGGGGTTATTAGAGGTCCTTTAAGAATTTTTATTTTCCTTAATATTGACGAAAATATAGTCAATTAACCAAAAAATGGAGTATTCTTTTTTTCACGCTTACGTTACAGGTAGATTTTTTTTTTTTTTTTTAAACTAAGCATGACAGATTTTTAGAAAATTATCTGCAGATAACGAAACTTCCTGTCCGCTTACTGGTCGCCCAAGTAGTTCCAAAATTTTTTTTTTTATTTTGGAAAGTTTTTTCTTCGTGCTTTGTCCGAGGATTGTATTCACCAGTGCTCCGAAAAATTTTTACTAAGAAATCTTGAAAATAAAGCTTCAAAAGCTTCGTTTTTTATTCTGTACTATTTTATTTCCTTTACGACCATTTTTCATCTGAAATACTCGTACATCCTGTTAAAAATCGCCAACATTTTTTTGATCCCAGATTGTACTTAGGTTATGTTAGGTTACAGTGGCTGTCAGCTCGGCTAAGACACTTAGGTCCGTTGGGTCCATTGTGATACCACAATGGATCTAATGTATCCTTATCCTAATGGAACCAATTCGAGCTTACAATGAAGTGGGAGAGACGCATGGCGTCGATGTGAGTAAGACCACTATGGTTACCAAAGAAATACGAACCTTGGTGTATCCTCCGTTTGTGAGCTAATGCTGGACATGAACAGAGAAGGTACGAAATAGTTTCCTCATTCTCCTATCCATGCAGCTTCTGCAAAAATCGTTTGAGGCGACTAATAGCCTTACGGCATGTCGTCCAATAAGACAGTGTCCAGTGATGACACCTATCGTTGCACTACATAATGTGTTTTCTTTTGAAAGAGATCAAGCCGCTTATGATTTAGCTTGGGCCAGATCTGTTTTGTTGCGTTACACGTTAAAATGCTTGACCATCTCGAATTAGTTTTCTTGTATGCATTCTGCTATAGCAAGACTTTGTATGTAGCGATTGGTATGCCGATACTCTCCGTTTTCGGTGAGAAGGGTAGAAGTGTTCCGTTTCTGGCGAGTTCATCTGCTTTGCAGTTTCCTGGAATCTCTCTATGCCCCGTCAAACAGCTCTGCCATCTCCCTGAGAGATGATCGGCAGTCAAGGGTTAAGATGAGAAGTGCACTTAAACTCGTCACTTGTTTTATCTTTCGTCTTGTACCATTTTCGAAGTCTCTGTCCGTTTTTTTTTGTTAGTTATTGTCATTTTTGTTCATGTTCGTCAGCTTTAGCGTCGCGTTGTCACTTTTTATATAGAAATGTATATATTATTTTCAGTTCTATTACAGTTTTTCTGACTATTTGCTTGCAACTATAACTTCTCTAATGAAAACGAAAGTCTTAAAATATTTCAAGAAAGCTAATGGATTAAGGTGCTCTGCTTTATCTTACAAATCAATTTTTCTTGAAGGCAGAACCCGGTCATTCACATGCATTGAGTGTGTTGAAAGATGTTCTTGCATACAAATTAAGATCACGCTTTTTTTTATTGAGATCCACAACTTCAACCGTAACTACACTCTCATCGCTAGTTGGTGTTGTAGCATGAGGCAATTAAATGTTTTATGTCACAAAGTCTTTGCCGGATAATTACCTCACAGCTGTAATTATAGGGTCTTTCCCCTGCTACACAGCACAAGGCACACCTTCAACTTTGCTGTCACCTCTTTTTTGTTGTTGTTGCTATTTTTAGTGACACTATAAATGAACAAGAGACGGATTTGCTAATTTAGCTGACATTTCGTCTGACATCGTCAAACCTCAAGTTTGTTTGCGTGTGTTTTTCATCATAAAGTACCTAAAATTACCTTCAGTGCTGTTGCTAATGTCATTGCTAAGCAAGAACGCCATTAATTTATTTGCTGACTAAGACGGCATTTAATGCAAAACTTTCATTACTCTTTAGAGCCAGCACCAGCAATGGGCGCACTATTCAACTTCGTGAACAACGTAGTACATTTAATAGCTAGCAATGTAATAGACGAAAAACACGATTACTACCAGCACTCTCTCTCTGCATTGACCTTGTGTCTGGCTCAGGGTTATGAACGGACAGAAGGTATTGATTAGATTCTATTATTTCTGAAAATATCACATATTGAATGAATGAATGAAACTCGCTTAGCCAGGGCTTAATAATTGTTCCGCCCTTAGTGTGGTGGGTTGTCTAACTAACACCGATTGTCCTTCCTAAAGTGCAATCAAGGAAATCCATACATCGATTTTTGCTCCCTTATTTTTCTCTTTTTTTTCTGTTCTCTCTTCAAAGGTCCCTACGGCCATATGTGTGTGATGTTTGAAATAATTTTTGTACAGCAACCGGGACAATGAAAAACGAGGACAAATAAAAGATTTGAAAAAAGAAAAAAAAAAAGAAGAAATGAAATAGAGAATTGTATCAGGGAAACGGAAAGTGGACGAAGGAACACGACCATTACAGTCCTCTGTTGCGGATGCTTCAATTTAGTTCTTGATGTGACTGACGGAGGTTTCCTTTTTGATTATTTTCATGCCGACGTGATTCTCATCCTTTTTCCTTTTTGTAGTACATGAGCTTACAGTTAGTTAGTAGGTGGGTAAATGTACTGTACGTTGCTTTGGGTCTTGCCATACTTTGTCTAGAAAGGTAGTGACCTAGATATTTCTTCGAGGTGGATTCGACAAAAGGTGGATGTGTGTTGTGGGTGGGGTCGAATAGGGGTGGTTAGGTGGTTAGAGAATGAAGATGGAGACGGAAAAGGTCGCTTCTAAAGTGACGATTTCCGCTTTAATGAATGTAAACGCAAGTCGAATTGTAATGACATAATACAATACGAAACGTAGTTGATACAATTTTTGATAAAAAATTTGAAAATGAGGGTGAGTAATGTTTGGGGATGTCATTGATAGGGCAGTTGGTTGTTTGATATTGAAAAGCAAAGTGTTGTATTAGAAAACATCGAAATGAGAGAGAAAATAAGTCGGCTCTTACGAGCATCGGAGTTCTTAGGAAATACGCGGATATGTTGGATTTTTGAATTCAACAAGTCAGGCACAGGTCGTGGCTGTGAGCTGTTTTAAATCCATGGCTTAAGTGCTCAATGATATGCGGGAAGGGGGAAGCTGTACGATAAGAATAACGCAACGCAAAAACAACACCGTCGATAACTTTATCGCCACTAAAAACAGAAGTAGGATCCTAACCAGGATAAGCTTTTGAAGTTTATTCGATTCTCGAGTGAGTTTTTGTCTGAATTTCATTTGTAAATAGCACACAGATCGAAGTGCCTTGGGGCCTAGCGAATTTCTTACAACCATTCCCTTTGTGAGGGAATAAAAGAGACCTACAATTTTCTGCCGATTCCGAATGGCTTATCGAGAAAGCACTTTTCATGGCAATTAATTAATTTTCGGAGGACTTGCTTCTGTTGGGATAAGATCCACGAACCTCCCGGTTAACAGGCAGACATGCTAACCATCAAGCCACGGGTACCTTCTGCTAATATAAAAAAGAAACCCTCGCCGACTATGTGCAGTAGCCGACTGCGGAAAAATTAATAAAGTTATCTGGGTTTGTCACGACTAAGCCAACAACAGATGCAACTCAAAAGTAAAAAAGTGGCAAGAAAACTCAGCGATCTTCTGCTACAATGTTGTGTGCCCAGCACTCACATCAGTTTCAAAATGTCGTAAAATGGACGAAAAGTATGACAGTAAGTTGACAGCAGCTGAAACGAAGATGCTCCATATGACATCAGGAGAAACAAAACTTGATCGTTTTAAAAGTATGTACCAAGATCTGTGGAAACCGTCAGGTAAAAAATACCACCTTGAAACAAAATATTACAAGACCGGCTCAGTTGCCACTATCGCGAAGGAAGAGAAGAAAGAAGGGCAGACAAAACAATCCTGCTACAGACAAATGCAAAAAAGGTGAATCTTCCTCCCCCTTCAATTAACGTCCAATTGCGCTAACGTCCCTTCTTTCCAAGGCCATGGAAACGTTGATAAACCGTCAACTCATGAAATATCTTGAAGAACGAAAGCTTCTCAATGACCGACAGTACGGCTTTCGTAGCAAAAGGTCCACTGGTGATTTGATAGCATATCTCACCGAAAAGTGGAACCAATACTTTCATTGTTTTGGAGAAAGTAAGATTATTGCGTTTGATATTTCTAAGGCATTTGATAGAGCTTGGCATCAAGCTCTCTTATCGAAAATGCGTTCTTTTGGTATCGATGGGTCTCTTCTTCTTTGGACTTGAAACTACCTTTCCGGCCGCTCGATACAAGTTTTTTTTGGATGGCTTTAAGTCTGATACCCACTTTATTAGTGCTGGTGTGCCCCAGAGCTCCGTTATGTCTCTGACTTTCTACCTTATTTTCATAAACGATCTCTTCCCCGAAACTTCTAATCCTCTGAACTGTTTCGCTGACGACTCAACCGTTTTTCATATTCGATTCCAAACTCACGTCCCTGCTCTTCGGATGAGGAACTGGAATGGTTACGTATGCAAAGCTAATTGAATCCTGACCTTGACAGCAATGTTACCTGGGGTAATAAAAACCGAGTAGAATTCAAAGTTTTAAAAACTCGGAGCTGCCTTTTGTCGCAAAACACCTGGCAAAACATGATCAACAAAAAAATTTACTTCTTCATGCAGTCAGGCGGCCATTAAAGCTATCTCATCCATTATCACAAAAGCCAGGTTAGTAGAAAGCTGTCGCAGTAATATTAGACTACTCAGCTCAACAAACACCGTAACTTTAACCTGGGTAAAGGACATCGTGACATAATCGGCAATGAAATAGCGGATAAGCTGGCTAAAATCGGGTCAGCACTCGAATCCAGCGAAACGAACACCTCTGTTCTAAAGCCACTAGAACAAGAAAAAAACAGAATCAAACATAATTTTGTAAAAACCGCTAACGACAGGTGGTCATCTTTAGAAACATACCAAGTCTCCAGAAACCTTTGGCCAGATATTTCCAAGAAAAAAAGAAACGAAACACCCGCCTCGCCAGTAATGCTTATCAGTTTTACCTCAAGCCCAACTACGGCTGTACAGCCAAGTATACAGATTCATATTTTAGTCGCATTACCCGAAGTGGAATGCTCTACCTGACCTTGTTTTCCCCTACTTTGCGATTCACAAAAATTCAAAAGCAATGGCATCAGTGTCTCCTATTGAATCCTCTCCTATGTTCCTAAGTACTCCCACTGTGTTTGAAAACATTATAGAGGTATTCATAATCCCCTGATGTAGCGATAATTATAAAAAAAACGGAAATCTGCATTTGGTGCCTTGGTGGCCTCAGAAATTGCACAATCAGCCCTATCACAGATTCCATCGTAATCGAAAAAAGTCAAATTTTCCGATGTAACTATCTCATAATCCATTCGGAGTGGAACGAATTTCGAAGTTCTTAGATTCCTTATCACCAAATCCAAGTGGAATGTAAAATTGTCGTCTTTATATACGAAAGAAGTTGTGTTTTGCAGAAAAATGTGAATGATCTTGCACATTTGGCGTAAAACGGCTGGTTTCGGGTATTTAGTGTGGCAATTGGAAATGCTTTCTTCGATTCCATTCGGATTTTGTGATCACAAATTTTCGTAGTTCGTAACTTAGCTTTCCGTGTGGAAGTTTTCTACTATGGAATCTGTGATAGGGCTGAATCTCTTCAGATCACCATGCTCGCAACGCTGTAAAAAAGGAAATGAAGATTGGGATGGATAGGGAACCTTAACTCAGAAACTAAGAAAGAACGAGTATATACCTATACGGTAAATCGAAGACGACTTTCCATTTTGTTGTTAAGAATAAAATGGAAAGTCGTTAGTAACTATTTCGATAACTAATTTTTTGTTGAAATTGATACAAAGTTGTTTTATTATTCGACAGCAAGTAAAGAATTCCAACTCCAAAACAAAATGAAGGCAGTTATCGCCGATATAAAACTAAAGCTAAAGCTAGGCTCCTTTTCTTGTTGATCAAGTGCAAACAATCCAAAACTTACAACTTCCAGTTTATTTTTTGATAAAAATGACTTTTGTAGAACACATGTGTCTTTGAAAAAATAATAAAAAACTCTTGAAGACGCTAACAACGCCGCACAGCGTTATCACAAAACAACACAGAATATAGTAGGTACACATTTAGCACACAAACTCAAACACAAATTGGCTACTAACACAAGTAGTTGATATACGAGTATATTCATTCCATGTCAGTCAATGAAAAAGACACACAACACATGCTTTCCACAAGAAAAAAAAGGTAGGCGTCATAAAATATAGCCCAGGATAAACCATTCCCGAACCATCACAAGAATCAACAGAAACATCTGTTCAAACAAGGGCTCTTTTAGATGCGCTAATCTCGAGTTTCGCATGGCTGATGTGTGGTGTGTAGTCGTAGAGTAGCGCTAGTTTTTCCTTATTACTTAGTTTGTTTTTCTTACTGTGGCGTTGGTTGTTCCTGTTGGTGTTTGGTGGCAAGGTGACTCTTTGGACTACTCGTTGTCATTGTAAATTTTGAAATCGTCACACCTGGGTAAACTTTTCTTATTAAAAAAAAGAAACTTAAAATAAATAACAAGAAGGAGCCTAAAGCTCCTTTACACATCTTGGAAGGTATACCTACCTATAAGAAGTCTTAACTCATTAATTCAAGAGTTAGGGTAAGCGTATTGGGGATAAAGCTTAAAAAGCGCTCAAGTAATTAGCTGTGGCTTGAGATTCTTGTTGTGCGTTGCAAAAATTAGGTCACAAAGTAAGTTGACATTTTCTTTAAATGCAATGGCAGCAAAACTGGCTTGGTGACGATGGTTTTTTTGTCTCTCTCTCTTGTTTAAGTTCATATACCTGTTACCGGCCGGTTTATTGTTCTGTTTTAATTTTTTTTTCTACATTGTGTAGGTATCATCGCATCAGTGAATCATTTTTTTTTTTTTATTTTTCTCGGATTTGCATGGCATGTGGCATGACACGGTAATTTTCATCTATTGTTTCATTTTACCTGCTGATAACTGGTTATTGTTTTTTTTTTAACTTTGCAATGTGTTTGTACATTTATACAGACTTTCGCGTGATACAGTAATTATTTTGGTATGGTAAATGGTTGTAAATGCCGATGAGTGTAAATTTGAAATGGAAAACAAATCTAACGTTGCTCAAAGTGTACCTATCATAAAAAAAAAAAAAAAAATAATTTTAAGACAGTCAAGGTCCAGTGAAAACGACCTTTTGAATATGAATTGGGAACGCCCTGTAATTAAATTCTTTCGGCAAGGTTTTTGTTTTGTTTTTTATTGTGTTTGTGCAAGCTGCACTAGATAAGCAGAACGGTTAAGGATATTTAAAAAAAAAAATTCAATGACGAAAGAATGAGCTTTTTTGAGAGTGTGCCAATGTTTTCCACAAAAACTAATTGCATGTAGCAAATTACCCACTGTTCTTGACATAGCCAGAGTTAAGAAAGGAGGCGATTGGGGACAAGATGTGAGAAAACGTAGAAAATGAAAGTTTTGTTCGTTTATGCGGGCTTCGTTTGTTAAACATGGCAAACGTTTAGGGCAAATTATTTACAAATGACAAAACATAGGCTAGTAGGTGGCTGTAGATGCCATGTTATCTAACGTTTATAAGTGAATAAATATGTAACTGATTAACAGCATGGTTAACTGAATTACAGCGTAAAGATTTGACTAAAGAATACAAAAAGAAAACTGACAAAGAGCGTGAGGAATTGACTGACCTACTGATTAAATTATTAATACACTTAAAGACTTACCTACTTACTCACTAAGTTAATTGACTTAATGATTTGCTGAATCAATAACTTATATAACTGAAATCACAGCATTTGGATGGAAATTTTCAAACCATTTTCTAATCGTTTTCAAGATCCTTTTTAATATTTAGGCATACCTGATAATGTCAAAAATGATTGTAGGTACATAGCGTTTTTTAGATATTTAATTTTTAAATTGGCAACATTATTTCTAGTGATTGTCAATTTGACAATTGACGGTATATATGCGGTCAGTATGTTTCGTCATCCTAACAAATTTTATAAATGCGAAAGTAACTCTGTCTGTTCAGACCTTCAACTATTAAGGGTGTAACTCTCACACTGTCTGAATAAAGCCAACGTGGAACTCTTCTCTTGTAAAAACGCCAATAGTGGTAAATGGGGTAAATGGGGTTTCGCTTTTTACTTCGGTTATAAGACCGATACTCACATACAGGATGAGTGTCTGGTGAACAGCACTAGACAAGATGATTAACTACAGCAAGCAGGCCAGAATTGCTAGTTTGTGTATTAGTGGCGCACTGAGGACAACCCCATCGGACGTCCTCAATGTACTACTAGACCTCACATCGCTGTATATCTTCAGCAAACAAGTCGCAGCTAGCTCAGCTACTCGACTCAGAGCCAATAAAAAAAAGGAATCAGATAAACTGAATCTCAGTCTTTTCTTCCGCCTACCCCATCATTGTAGTGTGTTCCAAGCGGAAATTCTGTCGATTAAGAAAGTGCTGTCTTGGCTCAAAGAAAACTGTCAAATGTCTCTGAGGGAGATGTCAAATCAGTTCAACATTCACCTTTCATAGGTGCCGGAGCACAGGGACATACCAGGCAACTGTATGGCAGACGAACTACCCAAAAAGGGCACGACCACTTCTCTACGTTCGGAATGGAGCAATATAGGTATACCTATCGCTACTAGATGGACTGAGAGTAACTAACTCCCTTGCAAGTTGCAACCAAAAAAGTTTGGCAGTGTGTCGACTTAAAACGCTGGAAAAGTTTGTTAGCCTTAAACCGCCTGTATCTAGGTTCTTCCATAGGTGTTCTTACGGGACACTGTCTAATAGGAAGACACGCCAAAAGACTTTGTGTAGCTGCATGGATGAAGAAGAGGAAGAAACCGTTAAACACCTTCTTTGCTCATGCCCTGCACTACTTCATCTTGGTGAATTCTTCTTCGACGATACTAGCGACTTAGCTTACATAAACCCTAAAAGTCTTTCAAAATACATTAAACGTTCCGGAATAGCAGGTGATTAACCGCCTAGTCCCGAAATGAGAATCGGTGATCAACTCGTTAATATCACATCGGGTTTTTTGAGATTAGAAGGTGATTAACTTGCTGATTTCTGTGGTATCACAATGGACCCTTGTAGTCTAAGTGTGCCAGGCAATGCACGTACGTAGATACTCATTGGCTGACAGCCACTTACACCTAGCCTAACTCTGTCTGTTTGTCTTTCTATGTTGCTGTCCTCGCCCAAACTACTTAAGTGATTTAAATGAAATTTTGTACAGAGATAATCTAGAACCTGAGAAAGGACATAGGCTGTATATATGTTATCCCTATATACCTACGGGAACGGGAACGTAAACGGGAACCTAGAAACTACTGCACCGATTTCAAAAATTCTTCTACCGCTAGAATGCTACACTATCTCCGAGTAACATGAACTTTAATTCATTCCCATATTACCACGGCAATGGAAGTAGGTATATACTAATGTTATAAATACGAGAGTAACTCTGTCCGTTCGTCTTTTTATGTTACCGTCTCCCGCCCAAACTACTAAACCGATTTTAATGAAATTTCGTTGCAGAGATAATCTAGAACCTGAGTTTATGAACATAGGCTATGTATGTTAAACCTATACGGGAATGGGAACGTAAGAGTCACTATTCCATGCGGTTGAAGTCGCGGGCGCAGCTAGTCTCGATATAAATCTCCAAGACTTTTAACTGAGTCGATATCAAAATACTTTGTCAGGAGCTCCTTTTATATTTTAGCCTGAGCGAAAAACCAGCATACCTCACAATATTAATTTCCTACAATAGGTTTTCCAATAGGAACTTCTCAACTTTGAGTTCAATTTGTTAAGTGAGACGTTCACTAATTATCGAACTGTCATTGTCAATTTATTCAGTAAACTCAACATTATCGTCGTGTTAAAGTACGCGAACGAGCAAAACGTCTACAAGTCAAAAAATTTTCTACCGAAATTTGCAGTCGGTGACCGCAACTTTAAAAGCTTGACTGCAATTTTCGGTCGTAATTCTCACCCTTTTTTTTTTTTTTTTTTTTAACTTGTAGGGTGAAGGTGAAAATTACCTTTACAAGCACGTCGACCTGAAAGATCTTTTGTGCTGTTCCCTTAGGTTTAATTACACGAAGTGTAAAGGTTTGTTCATTCGAAGCTGAGGTCATGTAAGAACCTAAGAATCTTCGAGGAAGAGGTGTTTCTGATATCAAGGGGACAGGGGAACCCTTTATTGAATATTTTAAGCCTGGATCTAGCTACGGCAGGGCATTCACATAAAATGTGTTCAGCTGTTTCTATGTCTTCAAGACAGAGACGACAGGTGTCATCTTGGCTGATGCCCATGTTTTTAAGATGATACTTGAGAGAGCAGTGTCCCGTGAAGAAGTCCGTAAGTAACTTTGCGTCACGTTTGCTCATGTCAAGAATTTCTTTCATACGTTTGTAGGATAAGTCAATGAATAGTTTTGACTGACGATGGCCATTTGAGTTGTTCCAGGTGCTGATCATGTTCTGTCGTTCCCAGGTAGCTAATTCGTTTTTTAGGCTACTTATTGGGAGACCACAGTAGGGTTCGGGGTCTTTGAATTGAGACTGAGAGCCAAGTCTAGCAAGTCGGTCAGCCTCTTCGTTACCCGGTACGCCTTCATGACCAGGCACCCATGAAAGAGTTATTTTATTGTGAGTAGCTAATTGAAGTAAACAAGTCAGGCAGTTCCAAACTAGTTTGGATTCGATTTTTGTCGAGGACAGAGCCTTTAGTGCTGCCTGGCTGTCAGAGCAGATTAGGATGCTTGATCTTCGGAGGTTTCTTCTAATGCATTCCCTAATGCAGAATTCTATAGCCATTACCTCTGCCTGAAAGATAGTAGTTGTGTTACCAAGGGATGTAGATGATTTAAAGTTGGGACCGTAAATCCCTGCACCTACACCGTTGTTTGTTTTTGAACCGTCAGTATACCAGATGTATTGGAAGTTATTTGTAAGAATTACAGGGTTCTTCCATGCTGAGCGGTTTGGAAAGATTACTTCAAAGGGGTGGTGTAACATTATGCGTTTAGGCATAAAGTCCGAGGAGTGTGCTGCGGGCGATTTCAGTATTGGGAGCACCTGCAGAATACTCATATGTCCTTGTAAGTTTTCCTTCCTTGAGTAATTAGTGAGATGAAGCTTTAGTCCGCTTAGTGCAGCAGTCATCTTTACTCTTTGATGTAGCGGAGGAAAATTTAATAAACTTTCTAACGCTAAAGTTGGGCAGGTGCGCATTGCACCTGTGATACCTACACAGGTTAGTCTTTGTAACTTTTGCAAAGATTTGCGGGCATAAACTTGTTCTGTTTTTTGCCACCAGACCAGCGAAGCATAGGTTATGATGGGTGTGATAATAGTGAGGTAAGTCCAGTAAATCATTTTTGGCCTAAGTCCCCACTTTTTACCAAAAAGTCTAGAACAGGCCCAGAAAGCATTTGTTGCTTTTGCTATGGTTTTGTCTAGATGTGGTTTCCAATTGAGTTTATTATCCAGGGTTACTCCTAGATATTTGACCTCTTTGGAAAAATTAATTTGAACACTATTTAGGGATAGTGTTTGGAGATCGATTTTTCGTCTCCTGGTGAATGGAATGATGACTGTTTTGGTGGGGTTGACCTTAAGCCCTTCTTTGTTGCACCAGTCATTAACTTTGTTCAGGGCCCTTTGCATACGGTTTGTGACCTGTAAACAGACAATGACAAATTTGCAAAAAATTGAGTCTATATATTTGTTGTGTAATGTTGCCGTGCCAGTAAGACAACTGGTTTGTTGAAGTCTTGGTTCAGACGTCCGTAGCAAACGATGAAAATCAGTCAATTCCTTGGTGTCCAAACGGGTCTAACGAATCGACAGCTGCAATTATGCCTGCCGTGACCATATGAACGAAGTCGAAATCCATTCATAAATGTTTTGGTTGTACTTCAAGCCGATATTACAATTTTTGAAATATGTCAAATAGTTTGCATTTTAAGGGGGACAACTGATTAGATGACTGTTTTTCTTTTTTAACTACATATTTCTTTTAAAAATTGAAATTTATCGACTGTTGTAGATTTGAAGCCTATCAGTTTTAAGACTCTTTAGAGACTTTTAAGGCTTCTTATAGACTTAAATAAAAAGCAAAAGAGGTCCCGGCAGTTATCTCCCCTTATAAAGAAGTCTATCAAGTCCTTATTGTTAAATCCGATACATAGTCGTTATCAAAATGTTGGGAGACATTCTGATTTGCTTATGGCAGTACCTCAAGAATGGATATTGAGACCAATACTTTTTCGTTTATTTTAAAATGATCTGTGCAGTGATCTTTCCCTATTATGCTCTTGATGTTGGAGTTTACATGTAACACCAAATGCACTGACTGAAAAGTCTGCAACTAGCCACGCTCCGACGCACAGTGGCCCGAATTGACTTTTTTGGTTGCAAAAATCATATCTCTTAAACGAATAAAGATATCGACTCAATTTTTTTTTGCCTTATTGGAAATTTCCAAGGCTATAAAGTTTGTAAATTTGAAGAAAAAATATTTACAGGGTGTTTCAGAATCTGCTGTTGAAATAAAAAGTTTTAGTAAAGGTGGTTAACATAATTGGTATTTTATGTTAAAAAGGTTAAAAGTCAGTTTATAAAGTAATTTGAGTATAATTTAAGTAAAAAACGAAAGAAGACCAAATTAAGTTTAAAAAAAAAAATTTTTTTCTCATTATTGCTTTTTGTATTTTCTTATTTTATTTTTTTTTTATAAAATACTACTTATAAGTATTTGTAAAGTATTTAATTAACATATTATTGAATACCCATTCCAGCAAAACAAAGAAATAACATTTTCCATGACTTTTTTTTGCACTTGAAAAAAAAAAATCAGAAAAAATTACTCACTTTCTCAAATTAAATCTCTCTAGCTCAGTGTTATGCAGCTTTATGCAGCTGAGTTTTTGGTTGTAAGTGAAGAGATATATAAGGATTCATTTACCGTCCATTTCGGCTTGATATCTTTTAAGTCTTTTTTTTTACTCAATGTAAAGTTGCAAAAGTGCGCAAAAAGTAGTGTTTCGAAAATAATTAATTTTAGTGTTTCAAAAAATTTATAACTTTTTGTTTTTGTTCTGATCATAGCAATAAATGCATATATCAAGGAAAAAAATAAAACAAGGTTTAACTAACCCTCTTTTCCTAGTTTTTACTCTCAAAGTTAAAAAAAATATTTTTTTTTTAATGTTTTTTCACACCTTAAATATTTGTCAACTTTGACAAGCTCTACAAGGCGAACCGATCGTTCAAATGAAATAATTTTTTCGATTACTAAAGCTCCAAATATTTGTTAGTTCATAAAAATTAAAAGTTTTGCGTTAGAGACCCACCCAAAAAATGAATTTTGCAAGCACTTTTGTCAAAACGGGCCACTCTGCGACGGTATTATTATTCAGGCCAGTTTGGATCTGGATCTACCAAGAAATTTCCCCAGCTGCTTTAATTTTTTGTTCATCAAGCACTTGCGTGAACCACCTGAATCTTGGTTTGTCTCTTCATCAGTTCTTTAATAATTTGACTAGGTTTGTGTCGAAGTACTACCACTTACACTGTTCGATGTTATACCTACTTCCTCTACCACTCTAGAGAAAATTTTTCTACTTTATTTCTTACATATTAAAGCAGCGATTGGGAAGAGTCTTCTTTTGTCAGACCCCTGGTTGTTGCCGTAGTGAAATGGTTGGGCATGTCAGTCTGTTGCGTGGGAGTTCAAGGAGACCAAGACCCTAATTTTCTCAAACTTCTATCTGATTTGTTGAGAGCATATAAAAGGATGGGCCAGTCACAAATTTCTTTTTAAAAATGTGATGAAATGAACAAAATTAATTAATCAAAAGCATACAGTCCCATTAATTATGGAACACAATTGTGTTGGTGAAGGGCTAAAGCTCACGTATTGCTTGGATGATATTGGCCTATAATGCTTGAATCTTGTCTGGTTCTTGGCATAAAATTGGTCTTTTACTATCCCCACACAAAGTGTCGAATTGCAGCTCCGAAGTGGCCAATTTTAATCGCCGGGACGACTGATAACGATATCGATTTGGGACTTTGATGAATTTTGACTGTGACTTGGGGCGCCATTATGCATAAGCTAGAAGTCGTCCAAATCCATATTATCACTTTCAGTGGAAAAAAGTCGCTTTAACATGGCTCTGTAACGTCAACCATAAACCTAAGCTTTGTTCCCAGCCTCATTTTCGAAGAAAAATTCTAACCACTCTAGATCCGCTTAGAATTGTCATTCTTTGTGGATGCACTGGCTTCTCGACAATAATGTGTAGGACTGTAGGTTCTCCCAAAAATTTTTTGGTGTTAGGATAGAGAAGATGATTTTTTGCACAAAATCTTGGTTGAATTCAAGCGGCTCTAAGACTTAAAATGTTTATGGTTACAAAATCAGGAATCAAAAACAGATTAAAGGATTTTTTTTTAAACTACAGGTGCAAAAGTTTAAACTCAGTATCTTTGCAGCTCCACTTGAAATAAAAATTCAAATATTAACTTGTGCCAGCAGTTGGGTTAATTATCCTTGTGTTGACAAATTAACTTTCACGGCTTCTTTGTTTTTGTTGTTGCTGTCGTTTTGTTGTTGTATCAGTTTAGTACCAAAAAACGACAACCTCTAGCTAAGCACCCGACCAGGCGACTCTCACTTCCTGCGTCGAGCACCCTCTTAACCTATGCAAATGTGTTGGAGGGAGGGTTTTTTGGTTTTTGTTGAGCTCAACACTCACAATCCTTAAAAATTTCCTGGAATTACATACCCCGAAAAACCAAACAATAAACTGTGGCTTAATATACGCACGGAGTTGAAATAAAAACACCAATTTAAATATGTTGTGTCCTCGTAAAACGAGTGAGTGGGTGCACAGCAAGAATAAACAAGGGCATGAGGAGGTCTATAAGCTAAATCCTGCGAACTAGTGAACAAAACAAATCTCATTAAGCCGATGAAATATTTTCATTGCGAACTGCACGCCAGAAAACACTCCAAGTCTCTGTCGCCACCGCCCTCTACCCTGGGGTGTTAAAATATTTTGCAAACATCCGTACAGTCAAGAGAGGACACTCGGAATAACGCATGAATTACAAGGGGTGAATTTTAGATTGCTGGTAACTTCGAGAGTTCAACAAAACAAAAACTCAGAAAAGGTGAAGCGAACCATTTCAAACTTCTTCGGTGCGTATGAATGGCTTGCTAGTACATGAACTTTGAGTGTGAGGACGTGTGTGTCCTTTTTATTTTCTAGACTTTTAGGCCCTGCGCCTGTGTGTGATTCACCGGGGACAATCGAAAGTCTGTATGGGAAATTCCAATTTAAGTTGAGTATGTGCCTTATGCGGATATTCAATACTCCGAGAACAGAGCAGGGAGCCGCTCCCTTAAGCCATTCCAAAAAGTTTTGTTCTTTCTTTTTTTTTTTTTTGCATTGGGTGAGTCCTCTCTACGTAAATGTTTGGAGGCAGAGGCAATAAGAAATGGGAACATTTGAAACTCCTTCCGGAATCGCCGTGGTGCAATGCTGACAATGTCTGAAATTTTCGTCCTTCTGAGGCGAATTTAGAGTATGCGTAGAGAATTTAATTCGAATGGGAAGGAAGCCCATAGTCTCCAGGTTTTTTTTTGCTTTCTTCTTACTGTGCTTTTGTTTGAGTTTGCGGTAAGGGAAAATAGGTCAGTGAGGATGAGGAGAGAGAGCTGATGGTGATACTATACAAGTACAGCGAGCATGCATAGAATCTATCCACCTCCTATATTTTCTGTGGACTTTTTTGTTTTTTTTAATTTGCCCATGATATGATAAGAAGCGAGAGATTCAACACGAAAAAGTTTTGTTGTACTTTTTTGTTGTTGTTGAAAATGGCCTAGCGATATGCGATATGCCTCTATGCCTGCCTGCTGCTTCTATCGAGGTAACACATTGCAAACTTCAAGTTTAGAGGAGAAGCTGTTGGCCTCATTTGAATTATACACATAATTCGAAACAGGCAGAATGGAAATTTAAGATAATTTTTGGATAAGCCTTTTGTGGGCGTGTTTCAAGGGTTGTGTTGGTTGTGATTTATAAAGTTTCTGTCATTTACATTTTTTGATAAATAAAAAAGGAGGTTTCGAGTGGCTTTTATTGTTCCTGCTGTTGTTTTTGTTTTGTCTGATTTGGAAAGCGTGTTGTTTGAAAAGTGTTTTGTTTTTGTATTTTGGTCTTGGTCACGATTGAAACGAACAAAGTTTGTGCACGAAAAGTCGAAGTGATTTTCGTAGGAACTTTAAACGCAAAGATGTGTTTTGCCTATACATGTCCTGAGAACAAAAAATTTTTAAGAAAATAAAACAGTTTGATATGACTGCAGTAGCCAAACAAAGAAAGGCGACAACATTTTTCCATCGCCACAATTCTTTTCCTTTATATATTTAACCTTTATTGGCAAGGAGGAGTTTCCGACCAATTTTTCATGGTTTTGTGGTACATAAGAACAGTTCACCGAGTTTTCTGAATAACTTTAGATGAATATAAAAAAATTCAAAAACATGTTCACGTTCTTTACACCAAACACTAACAAATCTTCGGATACACTTAAAAAACCGTGTGGGTCGAAAAGCACAGTAAAGTGCGTGCTTTTGATTTGAAAGTAAGTTAGCAAATTAGTAAGTAAGTAAGTAGGTAGTACTAACTAAGTAACTTACCCACTTACTTGCTTACTTATTTACTAACTTACTTACTTACTTACTTTCTTACTTGCTTACTTACTTGCTTACTTACTTACTTACTTACTTACTTACTTACTTACTTACTTACTTACTTACTTACTTACTTACTTACAAAGAAGAGTCTGTATTTGCGTAACTTCTGCAATGAGAACTACACCACTCGCGAACTTGGAGGTAATCCTCAATCTCACACCACTTGATCTCTATGTTTAGGAATCGGCAGCAAACAGCGCACTTAGACTAAATCAGTGTAATGTCTGCAAAACCAGCCAAATAAAACACGCACAAATTTTAACACGATACGCAGACAACAATATCTGCACGGATTACATAGCTCCATACCTGGACTTCAAAAAATCCTCCTCAACCAGCTTTCCCAATAGACAGGATTGGGAGAATGAAACATATCATACGAACAAGTCGTTTACATACATATATCAATCTATACCGACGGCTCGGAAATCGAAGGTTTCTTTTCAGAAAACCTGAATCTAGCAAGTTCATTCAGACTTCCAAATCACTGCAGCGTCTTCCAAACCTTGGCAGTTACAAACGCTGCAAAACAGGTGTTCATTATGCTGATATCACTTTTTTCATTGATAGCCAACTAGCAATAAAATTGATTTCTGCTACTCTTGTCAAATCAAAGCTTGTTTCTTGGTGTCGAGGAGAGCTTAGGGTTCTTGGCACACAGCTCAAAGTTAGACTCTGCTGGGTTTCCGGTCAAAGTGGCATACCGGAAAACGAAAAAGCGGACGAACTAGCGAGAAAAGGATCAGCACTTGACCATTCTCTCATTGATCAATCAATCAGGGTCCTACCCTGTGAAATTAAGCAGATCATTGGTAACAAAATAATACAAAAATCCAATGCTTAGATTCCTGTGTCACTTCCAGGAAACTATAGCCAAAATAACATAAGAACGGATCTGAAAAGCTCAAGGATAGTGAATAGGCTTCCATTACGATTGTTCATCAGTATCATAACAGGACACAACCTACTAGGCTACGACCAAAAAAAATGGATGTCGGATTTTTTCCGGTGGGGTTTCTTGAAGAGCAGGGTGTATGAAGGCAAGCCTCCAGACACCGAAGCATTAAAATTAGCTATCCGAACTGAAATTGTAGCGATTCCGCTAAAATTTTCTATTAAAAGGCAGACTTTTAGCTTTATTTTTTATTTTGGTTTTATAATTTTAGCTCTCACCGTTTTTTTTTACGAAGCGTTTGAAACTGTGAATAATCTTTTGGCTCACCCTGTAGTTTACGATCAACAGGTTAGAAAGTAATGCTGTTGAATCTAAAATGATGGCTTTAAGAAATGGCTGATGAAGATATTCACGGTTGTAGAAGTGGCTGTTTCAGGGAAAGCAAATTGAAATTGTAAAGGAGTATGTCATACGCGGCCTTGAAATCGTTAAAGAGATGGTGAATATCGATATTATATTCTCGGGGTTTTTTCAAGATCTACCGTAATGTGAAAATTTGGTCTATTGTGGACTTCTCTGGTCTAAAACCACATTGATAAGGACCTATCAAGTTGTTGACGTGCATGCTTCTTTCCAACTGATCTCCAGCTGCCTTGAAAAGTTCGGCATCAAGGCCATCTGCACCTGCAGTCTTATTTGATTTAAGTTTGCATATAGCAATCTTAACTTCCTCTAGGTCGAGAGGATGGCATTCTTGATCATCGTCCAGGCTGAATGGGGCAATCTGCCTGACAGCGGAATTTGTGTCCTCATCGCCGTTAAGCAGTCTGCAGAAATGATCTTTCCAGATCCTCAGTAGCGACTGTGACTCTATAACTTTGTTTCCCTGCTGGTCTTTACAGGCTTGAGTTCGGGGTTTGCCACCCTGGCAGGATCTTTTACCTTTTGGGAAAACTTCCGAATCTCGTTCCTGTCATGGTACCTCTAAATTTCTCAAAAGAGCACTTCTCATGATGCTTCTTCTTCTTCTTTTTGAGAATTCGGCTTTTTCCCTTCTTTTCTCCTTGTAAATCTCGTTATACTGATCGTAAGCAGCCCTTGTTTGTTTTTGCATCAGCATTTGTCGTGCTCTTTGCTTGGCTGCATTTGCCTGCCTGTATTCTTCATCGAACTATGGGTTTCGTTTTGGTGGCCGAGAGAAACCCGGAACCTCAGAGGCAGCGGTTCTGATGGCTTCTTGGCATTGCTGCCACTGGTCTTCAAAGTTTAATGCTGGCGGCGTGGGATTCAAGGATAATTGAAGGGACACTCGATTGGAAAAGGCATTGTCAATCTCTTGCGATTGTAACTTTCCGACGTCATATCTCTCCACAGCGTTAGTTCGTGCAGGTCGTGAACAAGATATCCTCATTCGTACCTTGGCTACAACAAGGTAGTGGTCCGAATCAAAGTTGGCCCCTCGGAAAATTCGGAAAAAAAATTTCTAACACACTGGAAGAGTGCCTTTCGTTGGTCGCAACATGGTCAATTTGGTTGACGGTTAATTGATCTGGTGATCGCCATGTACCTTTATGAATTTTGAGATGCGGGAAGCGTGTACTACTTACAACAAGATTTAGCCCCGCAGCAAAATCGATTAGCCTCAGTCCGTTTTCGGAGGCTTTGTCATGGAGGCTATGCTTACCAATTGTATTTCCAAAGATGTCCTCCTTCCCTAGTTTTGCGTTAAAATCGCCAAGAACGATTTTCACGTCGTGTCTAGGGCACTGCTCATATGTTTCTTCGAGGAGCTCGTAGTCTCCAACACCACCAACTCCAACCCTTTTACTACATTTTTAGTTCTAAAAGTTGGTATTAACCCTTGGCGAGCTTTCGGCAGCTGAAAACTTTTATCCATTTGAGGTATTTATCTTACAAAGAGAATCTTTTTTTCTTATGATTTATTTTTTCCGGTTAAAAATGGTATCATAATATAAATCGAACTTTTAACAGGCAATTTAGAAAGAGTAATGTGTCAAAAAACACAATTTATATTTTTGTTTCTTATCTCTTTTTCTAAGGACTGACTATTAATAGCACACACCCTCTAACATAAACATCGAAGCCTTTTCATCCTTGAAGACATTTTATTATAAAAGCACGTATTATCTAGTTCTAGCATATTGCTGCTCTAGGCAATCTCTGCCAAATATCGATTTCCTTAATTTGATTTTCATTGAAAGCAAATGAAGAGGTTCGGAATAGGCTCGGAATAGGCCTTAAATTTGAAAAACGACCTCAGAAATTTGATATTAAATTGAAAGATACATGTGTTTCGTCCCTGAAAGAGCCACAACACGAATAGACCGCACTGTTTAAATTCATGTGGACAACGAATCCATCGTTCACATTGTCAAAATAAAACAATACCAGTCTCTCGTGTTGATGAAAAATCAATAAATAATGGTGATAATCAGGGAAACGCGACACTACACATGTTGTTGTTACACTAAATCCTTTCACTGGATTGGGGTGAAATAGGAGTGGTTAGGGTTAGTTCCTGTCTTGCCCAACACCACCTACAACAGAACTATCCCCTCTTTATCCGACAGATACTTTTCAATTCATGGTGCTATGCCATGCCGTATAGCCATTGTTAGTGCGGAGAATGTGTATGTTTGTTGAGTGTGTTTTGGGGCAATAACCTGATTTCTGTCTCTTCCAGAGCACCCTAACTATTCCATCCGTCATTGTTGTTGTCGTCATCACCGGAATATATATTTATATGTATAATGTACAAATTTTTTTTTATTATATAATTTGTTTGCTATTCGAATGATGATGGTGGCGTTGAAGTTGAAGCACATTCGGATGTGAACTCTGTTGTAAGAATATGTAGAAAATGGCGAACTCTCTGTCTATTATCGTAAGACATTAACCTCATTCACTTTGCTATGTGTTTCGTGCAGTTGTTGCCGTTGCCAGCTTCTGCTGCTTTGCTTTTTTGTCATACAAAAGAAGTTTCGGAGAGAACATGACACAGAAGAGGTAAAAAAGGCAAACAGCAGCCCCAACAGTCCTTCTCACTTAATCACAAAATGAGAAACAAATGGAATTGGTAAGATTGCAAGGACATGCTTGTGGGCTTCTTGACTTCTTAAGGTGTGGCTTTCGACAAGTTTCCGCTTTTTCTTTTGTTTGAGTTATCTCGAGATGTCTTTTGATTCAGAGGTAATTATCTCGGGGAAGTTTTCTTGATGATGCCCGAGGGTATTTTTCTATGAATGAACTAAAACATAAAATGACCATTAAAAGTTAGAAGAATAAAAAAGGATTAATGTTCGAAAATTTCCTTCGGGATGAAATATGGACATAGTGTGGGAATTTTTTTTTTAAATTTAATTATTTAACAACTGTTTTGAAATTTAAAAATTTTTAATGTTGTAAGTCGCAATCATGCGCTGTGTGAGGATACCTTTTATCTAAGACTGAGGTAAGCTCGTTGGATCCGATGTTTTCTAAAGACTAAGCAAAACTATATTTTATTGAAGTTAGTTTATTTTGTGATGCTTTTGAAAATAATCATTATAAATTTATACAGCGGTATGAACTTTTTATTCAGTTTGGTAGTTCAGTTGGACTCGGTAAGTCTGGCAGGTTTGGATGAAGTCTCGTCCGGTGAGGGAATATTCGACTCCTGCGTCTGACTTGGAAGGACATGATTCTGGGTCTCAGTACTTGGTTCTCGGATGATGGCACGTCAGGGTTTCAAGTCTTGAAATTGGGACTTGAACTATGATGATAGTGGTTCTCGGCTTCATGCCTTGGTTCAAGTAACTAGGCTTAAATCATATGATGGTTCTGGTTTTCAGTTCTTCGAAATCGAACGGCACTCGCCGGCTGTTACGTTAGGTTTCTACTTCTCAGCTTGGATTTGGAGAACTCTCCCGGTATGTCGATTCCTGAAATAATACTAGAACGTTGATAAGCAGGAGCTACTAAATTCACAATGAAATAGCAGATATTCACAGCGAGATGCGAGTGGCACTGGACACTTTTATGGTCCACCACTCAAAAGTGACCACTTACTTGCCACTGTCGGCACAAACCGACGATTTTTTTCAACGATTTTATTGAACAAAAGGATATTTACAATTGACACTTAATTATACGTTACTTAATTATATAATGGTAAATTTTGCTGTGTTGGCACATAGGGGCCTAACGATGCCACGGAAAGAATTGAAAAATCGCCAATTGCAAATTTCTAGTTTGTAATTTGCGAAATCTTTTTTTTTTGTAAATTGCACCGCTTTAATTATAAATTGCTCAAAAAGATAGCAATTTACTCTCAGTGTCATATCAAATTAAAAAATTTTTTAATTTGTGATTTGCAATCAAGTATCGTAATTTAAGAATTTTGTCTTTTTAGTAGTTTACAAGCTTTTAATCGCAATCTACTACTTCCGGAGCACAATTTCGTTTTAAAAATTTATTCATCGTGGCTTACAAAATAAATATGGCGATTCGCTTTCTCGAAATGCTAAGATCAGGAAATTTAAAAGAAGATAATCTACGAACAAACGACAAACGTAATCTACGAAAATACTGTACAGTAAATTACAAATGATGAGTCGTATTTCTCTTATCCTATTTAACTGTCTGTTTATGGTCAAATTTTAAGCGATCATGTTTTATTTACCTTCGCAGCTCACCGTTATCATCGCCGACTCACAACCTTAAGACGTCTGGTTCAAATCCACACAGCGCCTAAGCTAGTATTGTTTTCTTTGTCATATGCACCCCGACACTGAATCAGAACAAAACAATTCACTAGTCCAGTCCCATGTCGCCCTTTAACTATCTATAAGTGGTATAGGTCTACAATTTGAAAAAGGGGTTGTTATTCGATTTTTGCTTTTACTGCAAATTGGTTTTGAATTGCGATTCAATGAATTCGCGAGTCACAATATTTTTTTGCTGGAAAATATTAACTGATACTTAAAAATTCTGAAATACGATTTTTGAGTGTCAATATCATCATTTCGCTCTTTTTTTAAAATTGCAAACAAAAAGTCGCAATTTGCTAATATCTGATCCAAGGTCTAAAACTGGATTCATTTGTCGTGATTTATAGCTGATTTTCCTTGATTTGATCTAGGAATTCTTTGTGTATGTACATTGTCATTTTGTCGTTTGTTCTTCCTTCAATCAGGTGGATGGTTGAGTCCACATCATTTGGAATGCAGGGTCAGAAGGTGGGGTTGACACGAAATTTTCTTCAAAGAAATCGGCAAATCCTTCTGCTTTTTCCTCGGATGATAATACTTCTCCTCTGTTAGTGGTGATCTCTGGCATATCTGGCCTTTTGCTTCTTTTGCTACGATCTTTGATCGTATTGATTTTTTTAAAGGCATCCGGATCCGGAATTGCACGTTGTTAGTTGCTGAACTGCATTCCTGAACATTGTGTTGGTACAGTTAAGCTCACTCAGCCAAGACTGGTAATCGGAATTGCTAGTGTTTAGTTTACGTTGCGGAATCCACTGAAGTCTTTTCTTCAGTCGTTGTCGGTGGTGTTAAAGGTTTTGAATGTAGGTATTGTATCTATCCTTGGATGTTTTCGGCTTCTTTTGGCTATCTAAGGCATTTCTGACGGCTGTTTCCAGGTCCTCGATTGCAGCATCAATTTCCGTGTTGCAGATTTCTGTTAGTTGGTGGGAGGGTTGTGCCGTCCTCGACATCTCTTTGAAGCTTCTCAACATCCAACTTTGAGTAGTTGATGAAGTACTCTGGTGGTGCTGCTGAAATGATAAAAGGTTAATTAAGGTTAATAGATATTTGTACCGCTTCGTGGTCGGAGTCACTGGGTATTGCCGTGCATACAAAGTTTCTTAACTCTGGCAGTACATGCACTAGGTTAAATGTTGCTAGGAAGAAGTCCAGAGTTGAAGGTGTCCTAGGAAAGGTCGGCTATGGTTGAGATATATCAACGAGATTGTTATGTCGAGCGTTGAAGTCACCGCCTATCAGCCGTATGTCCTTCCGCTGATGAAGTTGTTGAGTTTTTGAAGATCGTCTTTGATATCGGTGACGTTGGATGAGCACTTCGCGTAGATGCTCACTGCTCCAAGTGTTTCATCGCGTCCGAGTTGAGCGATGATAGCCGTGGCCTTAATTGTCTTTAGCCCTTGGATGGTATGCTCGGTGGCTCCAGTTGAGAGTCTCTCCCGGCACGACTGATTTGGAGTGATTTCTGCTTATTGAGCTTTTGGGTCGAACTTGTTGTGAGTTGTATTATTGAAAGAACTCAAATGGAAAGTTCTTTTTCATCATTGGCGCTGTGTGTATCATACGTCATACCACACACTGTAGTGGTTGTTTTGTTGGTTCTTTTCTTGGGCAGCATATGATTACGCTTTTTGTTAGTTTATTTTAGTGATGTATGGGGCAATTCTTAATAATTCATTACAACCGAAGAAGCACAAAACGGAATAATTTCTCCGGACTTGTGGTTTTTATGGTAATTCTTGGTCTTTCAAAACAGACGGTTAGCCGTGGTGACTTGGCCCTTGAGCATTCTATCCCGAGGACGTAATAAACATTTTTTTTATAAGCAAGTAATTTTACTGTCAACGGTACGAAACCAGCACAATGAACCTCGGATCTTCGAAGCTTGGAATAAACCTGGGCAATTAATTTTCATACGCTCAATCTTTTTATCAAAATTATAACAATGGGTCCTATTGGCAATCTTCCAAGAAATCGTGTCTCCAACGTAATATTTTGTTCCATGGAAGATACTGCGCGATCGTAAACCTCCGACAAAATGAATTTCCCACGGAAGAAATGTTAATACTCATAAAACTATCAAAATATGAAAAAGAATTGCCAATACCAAGCAAAACGGCTTTATTACGAACACAAAGTTGGCCCATTAATTACAGGAAAAACGTTATGGAAAAACCTCCGTGAAATTGGTATTGGAAAGCGAAATACGAAATTTGCTGATGACATTGACTGTAATGCTCTCAACAAAAAGTTCACCTCCACCCCACAAACCTTTGACAATGTTACACATACCGACGAGGAATCATCAGGCGTCAACTGTTCGCTTAACTTCATAAGAATTCGAGACGAAGACATAGTTGAGGCGATCATATCAATTAAATCTAATGCTACCGGCCTCGATCTAATGGAACCCAAGTTTGTTAAGTTACTACTTCCTCACATACTTCCTTTTATAACCCACCTTTTCAATTACATTCTAACCACATCTGAGTTTCCTTCAGAATGGAAGAAGGCTAAAATTATCCCTGTTCCTAAAAAACAAACCTGTACTGCGACGGACTACCGGCCAATTGCTATTCTCCCATTTCTCTCAAAGGTGTTTGAAAAAACTATAATGAAACAGATTCATCAATATCTATCTACCAACAAGCTTTTAACAACATGCCATTCTGGTTTTAGACAAAAGCGCAGCTGTAAATCTGCTTTGCTTTTTGTTACTGACGAAATAAGAACAGCAATGGACAGAGATCAAATGACACTTCTAACGCTTTTAGACTTTTCAAAAGCTTTTGATACTGTTAACCATTCAATTTTATGTAAAAAACTACGTAACAATTTTGGTTTTTCTTCGGAATCCTGCAAACTGATTCTTTCATACCTTAGCGGAAGGTAACAACGCGTGGTGGCCAATGGTCAATCATCAATCTTTCTCAATGTATCAACTGGAGTACCACAGGGATCCATTCTTGGTCCCACTCTATTCTCACTTTACATAAATGAGCTACCAAAAGTTGTTAAACACTGTCTGATTCATCTTTACGCTGATGATGTGCAGCTTCTGATAAGTAGACCTTTCGGGGAGAAGAACGATGCTGTTGCATTGATGAATGAGGATCTCCTTCTAATTTCACGATGGTCTAAGAAAAACCATCTTTGTTTAAATCCTGCCAAATCAACAGTCCTTCATATCTTTCGCAAAACCTTTGATTTCTCAGTCCTAAATCCATTGACTCTTGAAAACGAAACTATCAATTACGTTAGTAGTGCTAGAAACCTTGGTATGGTTTTCAATTGTTCCTTCACATGGAACGACCACCTAGTTAAGGCTATTGGTAAAGTTTATGGAAGTCTCCGTGCTCTCCAAGTTACTCGAAGTTTCATCCCTACTAAAACCAAACTTCTCCTTGCCAAAACGCTTTTACTACCTATATTATTATATGGATGTGAAATCTTTTGCAACCTGGATTTTGCCACAAACCGCAAATTGAATGTAGCATATAACAACATCGCTCGCTATGTCTATAATCTACGACGCTATGACCACGTTTCCACTTTTGCTGCTCGTCTTTCTGGCTGTAGTCTCGACAATCTAATAAGTTTCCGCTCACTTAGCTATTTACATGAAATCGTTCAAACAAAACAGCCTGACTACTTATACAGTAAACAGAATTTCCCTCATTCAACAAGGTCATTTGCTTTTATACTACCTCGCTACAAATTTCTCATTACTGAGCGTCAATACTTTGTCCATGTTATTCGCCTTTGGAACTCCCTGCCCATAAGTATGAGAAGTGTAAGAAGCACAAGAACATTTAAATCATTACTTTTTAATTATTTGGCAGATCATTGAGAATGTAAATTTACCCATTTATATTACCTTTTCTTTTCTCTTACTTTTAATTTTTCCTATCATTATTAATAGTTAAATTTGTACATATTATACTTACCAGTTATTAAAATTTATTTTCTAATATTAATTTAAAAGCTTTCAACAACTTATAAGACTTCTGTCCTACTTTGTAAGCGATTTGAAATAAATAAATAAATAAATAAATAAAATAAATAAAATACCAATTTTTCGACCGCGTAATAAAATTAATATATCAAATCAATTTATGGGTAGAATAAATTAAGTCTAATACATGTAAAATGATAGCGATAGGTCTTTTAAAAGTATCGTCATGCAGCTAATATGGCCCCCTTAGCATGTAGCAATTATGGCAACGTTTGGGTATGTAATATTTCCAAAGCGAGTATAAAATCTAATATTTAAATGTTTGGTTTTTTCGAAATGATTGTAGTGGGAAACATAAATAATCTTTGACATAGTGCTGTACATTGCGAATGCTTAGTTGCTAAAAGATATGAATGTATGCTCCATTTTTGTCGCTGATACACATACTAATGCGACGGGAGCCTCTTAACCAAATCCTGTATTTTTTGGTTGATTTAAATGAATAATTCTGAATAATTTCTTGAAAGTTGTTCGCAAGTTTTTATTTCCAAGCATCAAATATTCCATGGAAATAAAGTAGGGGGCCATATTAAGCGCACTTGATGTGTTATTGATATAATTTACTAATGTGTGCCTTGGATTGAAATACTAATATTAGATTCTGTGGCTTTGGGCTATTCATTTCAAACTTTCCTATATTCCTGTTTTTCTTGCATCTGGCGCTACTCGTTTCTCTCTCATCCCAACAGACAAAAAGTGTTTTGCCAGTGCGATAAACATTATTTTTGAATCATTTCTAAAATTGAATTAAAATCCATATTGAAAAAAAGCTAAAAATCTTTCTGTTTCTTTTTTTTCCAGAAAATTCTTCCACTGTCCATTGTTGGAGCTGTAAATAACTAATTCCAATCGAATGTGAAGCATTTTTGGAAAACAAAGGACTTTTACCAATTAACGCATTTCTTCAAAAACATTCAACGATTATCATAAAACATTTGATATTGTTTTTTATACAAAATGACGTAAGTAAATAAAATTGCTTAGAATTAGTCAAACATGAATTCATCACTCTTCTGTTGGTAAAGAATATCTACGATTCCGTTCAAAGAACTCTGTGTGTGTTTTTTTTTGCTACTCGAAGATAAACAACATGACATTCTTTCCTGCATTACTTTAAATAAGATTCTATCTAACTTCTCCATTGTGCTATTCACAACTCATAATTCCACAAGTCTCTGTCTAGTGATTGTGCTGGATTTGTTTGTCTATTGAAGTAAGTGGCTGTCGGTATGGTGGTTCATATTCGTTTAATCGTTTCTCATCACCGCATTTGATTGCGATAATATCGTGTGGAATGCACTTGCAGTAGTGCAATGTGATGAGTATGATGTTGACTGCGTTCACTCAATTAAGGCCGGCAAATTAGCATATATTAATCATGGCATCAGCATGTGTATGGACTACGGCGAACACACACGAACAAAATGTTGAATAAAACACAATCATCGCTCGTTAATATAAAAATGCATATAATGCACATTAAACGGTTGAGTTTCACTGAATACAAAATTCGAGGAGCTTCAGAGTACCGGCTACCGGCTGCAGCTACTACCGACATCGGGTGTGTGGATAAGCTGGGTGTGCATTTGTTTTATGAATTTTATTATATTTGTCTTTTATTTGTTGGACTTCTATCGAAGAAAAAAATTAAGGAAATTGCTTAATAAGCTGTGGCACTTTTGATGTGTTTAAAAAGGAAGCAACTTCGGAAGTTGTCTCTGTGAAAAATCAAATGATGACGAAAGGGGTCTCTTCGGGGTGTACTAAAATTTGGAATAAATGGTGTAATTTATTTATTTCATTGGAAAAGAATGGAAAATTGGTTTCACTGTTCGAAGAAACGTATTTTAGACACAACAGGATAGACGATCGTGCTTTCTGTGGAAAGCAGGAAAGACGATCGTGTTACTAATCAGCCGAGACTGACAGTTTTTCGAAATATTTTACAAAAGTTGACCAATGAGAGCTTGTTAGCGACCAAGTAGGGATAACGTCTTCGTTGAAAGTCTTTGATTGGCTTTGTTAAAAAAGAAGGAGCATTATACATAGTATATTTTTAAAACCGTGATGGTTGTTACAAAAAACATTTTGATTTTACAGATTTCTTCTTCCATTTTAGTGATGTGATGAACGCAAACACCTTGCACTTTTAACTCTTTATTAAAAGCTCCGAATTGTTTAGTTAAATGAGGCACTCCCTCACATCTCTCACATGGTATTCCAACGGACCTAATATTGGTCTGAGTGTGTCAATTGTCCTGACAGCCATTTTATCCTTACCGAACCTTACCTAACTCCTAATTGTCAAATTGAAAATGAAATTTATTAAAGTAGGCGATGTAGTGATTCGCTTTTTTACGATCTTCTAATCACAATTCAAGTAAAATTTTTTATTTTGAATTTTATGATAAAACTCACGATCGTACCCCACACGTTGCGTTGACTCCCGGGGTTGGATAGTTCCACGTTTGAGGCAAACTAAATGCAAATATCGTTGCATTTGTGTGTCCAGGAGTGTTTTGATATGTCTTTCTTTCTTCTCGGCGAAAAGAGAGGTTCAAAAGATGTGTGAAAACCTTTAAGTTATTGCTTTGGGAGCAGACCCACAAGCTCCAAAATTCAGTACACAACTTCTGAGCGCCCCATGTTAGATGTTTCGTTTTCTCCTGGTCCGAATCGACTAGAATCCGCCATTGCCTTTTGTTATTCATTCGTAGACCAGTAGCCACCATGTTTAAACCAGCCATCTCCGCCATTTTTATACGAAAAGTCATTTTGTACATAAATTAAGGAAAGGAAAGACGAAAATTACAAAGAAAATAAAGAAAAGTGTATACGATCTTATGGACCGGGGACACCGGTGGCGCAGCAATCACTTTAATACATACAATAGTGAAACCAATGTTTTTCAACGGAGGCTGCTAGGTTGGACCGGCAACAATAGGTTCGCCACCAGTCCAAAAGTCTGCACAATCCTACTATGGTTTATATATACAATGCTACAATTTAAAAACAACTATAACCAAAAATCTAAACAAAACCACAGACAAGGCTCTAAGCTTTATCCCTAAGCTCATTTCAGGATTCACTGTTTTTTTCTTTAAATCTCTATAAATTTATTTATCTATAAAGTCACCCAAGCTCAAGACCGTTAGTGAGTGATATCAGCAGGCATATAATTCTTAGTAAAAAAAAGTTGTAGAAATTGCACGCTTATCCATACTCAAAGTAAAGTCGCAAAAAATTATGAAAGCGTTTATCCAAATGACTTGTTGCGCGAATTCCGATAAGAAAACGGAAAACTAAACGAAGGAGAGAACGAGAAAAAAAAATAAACAGGAAAAACATATTCTTATCAACCAACTCATGTCTATTTGATTTCTTTCATTGGATACAACAAAGAAGTACTATAACATGCGCTACCCGCCACAACGACACATCGAAGGTGTAACACGAATATCAAGGCTTTTACATGGTCGTGAATGAATTTATTGGCTGTCCATGTCCAGGAGGTAATTTCAATGCTTCCTGGGTTGCATGTTTCATGGAAGTTCAGTAGGTTGCATACAATTCAATTACTTGATGTAATAATAAATTACATTGTCAAACATTTTACCGGTAATTTAGCTGTGCATTTTAGCGAGAGAAGAGTTGGTTAATTATGAAAATTTCATTGTAAATTAGATGCTTAAAAGGGAACTCTTATAATTAAATTACAGAACTTGAAAAGCACATGCAATTTTATTGAATCTTCCAAAAATAACTTTAGAGTTAATAGGAGTGTTTAAAAGCCTTTTTGCTCACCAGCGGAAAACTTTCGGCCACCAAGAAATTAGTGTATCACAAAAAAAAAATTTGTGGAATGAATTTAATCATAAAATAATTAAAAAGAGTGCTGCTTTGAAGCTATGGAAACGTCGGGGAGCAAAGGTACGGCCACATTTATCTAAATGATTCTTCAGCCACATTTTATGTTACCAACGCTCAGATATAGATGGAATTTCTCCAATAATTTTACAATTATGTACTAAGGCTTTGGCAATTCCTTTTAAAATAATTTTTAATCGCTCGCTAGTGAGTGATGAGTTTCTTAAAAAATGGAAGCGATCAACAATCACACCCGTCTTTAAATCGGGAAGCAGGCAAGAGACTTCAAATTACCGTCCAATTTGCAAACTATCTACGGTTCCTAAAATTTTAAAAGAATAATTTCTCCCTATCAACATGGCTTCGTAGCTGGTAGATCTACTACCACTAACCTTTTACGGTCCCAACTTTAAATCATCTACATCCCTTGGTAACACAACTACTATCTTTCAGGCAGAGCCAGAGGTAATGGCTATAGAATTCTGTATTAGGGAATGCATTAGAAGAAACCTCCGAAGATCAAGCATCCTAATCTGCTCTGTCAGGCAGCACTAAAGGCTCTGTCCTCGACAAAAATCGAATCCAAACTAGTTTGGAACTGCCTGACATGTATAGTTCAATTAGCTACTCACAATAAAATAACTCTTAATGGGTGCCTGGTCATGAAGGCGTACCGGGTAACGAAGAGGCTGACCGACTTGCTAGACTTGGCTCTCAGTCCCAATTCAAAGGCCCTGAACCCTACTGTGGTCTCCCAATCAGTAGCCTTAAAAACGAATTAGCTACCTGGGAACGACAGAACATGATCAGCACCTGGAACAACTCAAATGGCCATCGTCAGTCAAAACTATTCATTGACTTATCCCACAAACGTATGAAATAAATTCTCGACATGAGCAAACGTGACGCAAAGTTACTTACGGACTTCTTCACTGGACACTCTCTCTCTCTCTCAAGTATCATCTTAAAAACATGGGCATCAGCCAAGATGACACCTGTCGTCTCTGTCTTGAAGACATAGAAACAGCTGAACACATTTTATGTGAATGCACTGCCTTAGCTAGATCCAGGCTTAAAATATTCAATAAAGGGTTCCCCTGTCCCCTTGATATCAGAAACACCTCTTCCTCGAAGATTCTTAGGTTCTTACATGACCTCAGCTTCGAATGAACAAACCTAAACACTACGTGTTTTTAAACCTAAGGGAACAGCACAAAAGATCTTGCAGGTCGACGTGCTTGTTAAGGTAATTTTCACCTTCACCCTACATAATTAAAAAAAAAAAACCACTAACTTTACAATTTTTTGAAATTTAGTTTTAAATGGACTTGATAATGGCTCTCAGTACGACGTTATCTACACCGACTTTTCCAAAGCTTTCGACCGAGTAAATCACGACGTATTACTGAAGAAGATAAACAAAGTTGGTTTTCAATCGAACTTCTTAAACTGGATCAATTCGTACTTAAGGGATCGTATTCAGTACGTTGGTATAAGCAATGTTCTTTCTACACCGCTATATGTTACTTCGGGTGTTCCACAAGGAAGCCATCTCGGTCCCCTTCTTTTTTTGCTTTTTGTCAACGACATTCCTGAAATATTTTTAAATTGCGAACGATTTGATAGTTTTTCGTGGCATAAAATCTGAAATTGATTCCTTGCTTTTACAAGAAGATCTTGATAAGTTGTCAAGGTGGTGTACAACTAACTCTCTCAATCTTAACATTCCTAAATGTCAAAGTTTAAGTTTGATCGCCAGTTAATTTTACTTGTATAATTGATCAGAAGGAACCTTTATACGACACATAGATTTTTTAGTTGCTAAAGGAAATTCAATGTTAGGTTTTATTTTGCGTAACTCCAAAGAGTTATCCGATCCACAGACTTTAAAATGTCTATATTTTGCCTTTGTGAGGTCTAATTTGGAGTACTGCAATACAATTTGGGATCCCTCGTATGCCGTTTTTCATTCCTTATTGAAAAAAATCCAAAAACGATTTACGAGAATTGTTGTGAGAAGATTTAATTGGGACATTGATATGCCTTCCTATGAAACAAGATGTCAATTACTCGGTATTCTGCTTCTAAGCTATCGAAGGAAGTTCACTGCAATTATGTTTATTCGCAACATATTTACAGACCATATTGATTGTTCTCAAATTTTAGCATTAATAAACTTCAATGTTCCTGTGAGAATGCTTAGAAACCCTGTATTTTTTAAAATACCTTTACACAGAACTGTATATGCTGCCAACGAACCACTATCAAGATTTCTAAGAGAAGCGAATTCTGTTTGCAATATGATTGATTTTAATCTGAGTAGATATCAATTTAAATCACTGCACTTATGTTGTTCTGAACATTTCGCAGAAAATAAAAAAAGCTAAAATATTTGCCTTAAGCTTAAAATACTTACGAGGCCTCCAATTTTAACTGACGATATGCCGATTGGCATTGCCAAATCAGTGTGTAGTTCCTTCCTTCTTACTAACCCGACTCAAATTCGAACCGAATGAAATGGATTCTATTCCCACCAGTCACAGTGTGGACGCATGTATACGCATCTCAAGCACTTACAATTTATTCCGAACGACTAAGTTAGAAAGCGCTTTTCATGGCAGTGTCTTATTACTGTTGGCGGACTTGCCAATTCCCCGCAAAAGGCGATACCCTTAAAAAATATTTTTCTTCTGATGTTTCTTCGATTTAAACTACGTAACAGACAGACATGCTAACGCAACTTCCAACACGAGTGACTGCGTTAAATCGTGGGGCAAATTTCTGAGACAAGATATTTATGCCAGTCTCATTATGTCTTCTTATCAGTACCTTTTCAGTTTTCGCAGGAAAGCTAACTTTTTAATGCTTTTTGTCAGTTGAAAAACTGTGGACAATTATATCTAAGGTTGATGAAAACTTTCCATCAGTTAGAGATAATCCCCTGACTTGTGGAAAGTTTTTGGGGATCAGTACAAATCTGTTGTAGAAAGAAGAAAAGCTGTTCAAGGCCAGTTGACTGACTAGATGGGGGGTAGAAAAATACCCTGTACTAAAGGAACCTCCCCACCCTCCAGTTTCAAGAGACTTATAATTTATAACTACATATTCGCATCTACAAAATTGCTTTAAGTCTCTGCCAGTGTAAATGAATTCTTCTTTAAATTCTTTTAATTTAATGGCCCCTACATCAATAAATAACTAAAGACAACATATACTCGTATTATCCTTGCAGCAACTAAAGCTAAGGACAACCTGGAATATTTTTTAAAAACAGGTTCTTATTCCGACAGCACTAAATAATAGTCAGAACCATAAAACAATGGTATACTCTACTAAGGGCTTTTAGCAACAACAGCAACAACAAAAAAAAAAAAACGAATATATGACAATTTTCAAGATGTCTGCGAATAAATGTGTTTTTGTTTTTCTTCTTCATTCAGCAGCAGAATATGTGTTTCTAGGGCAAATCAACATTTCGCTTCAATAAATATACTCGTATTCAGAATGATAAAGTACAAACGCGGGTGCGGTTTTTTAAATAATTAAAGGAACATGTCAACAGGATAACTTGCAGAGTTTTCTAAAAGGCGACCTTTTATATTAAGAAGGGGCCAATAAAAAAAATTACGCTTTGTCTTCCATCTCAATACAATCAATTTTTAAAGTGGCAGCACATAAAAATGTACATATAAAAACAATTTCAATTCTTTGATTTTCTAGATTACAGCCGGATGATTTTTGGAATTGCCATATCTAGGTAGGATGCAAGGATTCAAATAATCTGAGTTAGGAAAATAGGAGGCTAGTAGGTAAGTAGGAGACGGTGATGTACATTCATTTTAAATTAACGCAGATGATAATTCGGAGCAAAGGCCGAGTCGAGTAAACCATTTTGCATTCGGATTGAACGGCTAAAATATGAGTCTTTACACTTAACTGAACCTCCGAAGCTGAAAGGTGTTGATCTGTTGGAGTTCTGTACTCTTAAGGACAACAAATCGAAATAATAACACATTTTATTGATTTTAATAGGTTCGATCAACATTTACTTAACGAATTAAAATGATTAGTCGTGTTGCTGTCGCATTATATGTTTTCGACTGACTCGAAGTAGAAATAAGAAGGTGTGGTACCCGAGTGGTGTGATGGTTAGCATGTTAGCCCGTTACGAGGGAGGTTCGTGGTTCGAATCCCAACAGAAACCAAAAATGTTTTTTCACGGGTGTCACCTTTCACGAGGAATTGGCAAGTCCCCCGATAAATTATAAATATAATTATAATGTTGTGGAACACAGTGCCAGCATTTAGGAAAACAGGAGAGGATTTGATAGGAGACATCGATGCACGTTGCTTTTGAATTTTTGCGAATCGTAATGAAGGGGAAAAACAGAGCCATGTAGAGCATTCCACATTCGGGTGGTGCGATTAAAATATGAATCTTTTTACTTGACTGTACGCCCGAAATTCGGCTCAAGGTAAAACTGATGAGCATTCCTAGCGAGGCGGGTGTTGCGGCTAAATTGTTTCAGGGGATGAATACAACTGGCTATTTCACTAGAGCACTGTTTGTAAAAAAAAAAACGGTAAAAGAGAACGTTTCGACGATGTTCAAGAGAATCAATCGATTCTACAATTGAACTATCACCTATCAATTTAAACGCTCCGTTTTGTACCCTATTAAGTAGGCGTAGAGATGTTTGAGGAGCACCTGACCAGATATGGGAGTTATACTCTAGTTTTGGGCGAATGAAGGCCTTATAATTTGTAGCCAGATCAGAAGGGGTGAAGAACTTCCAGCATCGTCTTAAAAACCTCGATTAGCCGTTCGGAACATTGTAGGTCACCGCCATTCCTTCACAGGCCATTGTTGTGAGAAACGCGCTAAAACCCGCGCTGCTGCCCCATCCTATTTATTTGTTTATTTAGGACGTGTCAAACATTTTCTGCATGAAACCTAAGCACTTTCCAAGATTTTTAGCAACTTCAAATATGGAATCATTCCAACGAAGTTCACCCAAAACAGCTTATATTGAACTTGTATCGAACAAAAGAAAAGGTGGTTTCTAATCCAGCAAAGAAATAGAAGGCAATAATTTTATTTTCTCCAAATCAGTGCAAATTGGTTCCATTATTGAGTGTGGCAGTTCCCGTGGACCTTTCGCTATGAGAAACGAGATCCGTAGGTACTGTCGAAGCTTTGATTCTCCATCATATTTCAAAAGTTGACGGTTGAAGTGGACGTTAGTGTAATTGCATGGCAATCGGAAGGGAAATATTCACCTCTTTCAAGACAGACTGGCAAATGCAGTTTTTCATCTACTTGAAAAGAACCCAGAATAGTAGAATAGATAGAAAAACTTACGCAGTGGCGTTGCCAGCGTTTAATACCATTTGAAAATACTGGCGGTGATAGCATCAAGACGAGAGAATTCGGGACCGAAATTGTGTGACCGACTTTTCAAATCCTTTTTTAAGACCTTTCTTGTTTTGATGTTTTTTTTTCGACAAATTTCATGATGCTTGTGACGACATGGTTAGCATGTCTGGAGGCTACGAGGGAGGTTCAAGGTTCTTAGCGCAACAAGCAACAAAAAATGTATTATCTTTCGCGAGGAACTTGCAGCCCTCCGAAAATAAATTCATTCCTTCCCCTTTGGCCGTCGGGAATCGGGAGAAAATTGTTGGTCCCTCCATTTCCTCACAAGACATGGTGGTGAGAAAAGCGATATGCCCTGGGACTCCCACTCTGTTAAGCTACCCTATATTTGAACCGAAATTTCATTCAAATAGAGCTTCGATTTCTACGAAAAGTTTACTCGGAGATTGGCTTTTAATGTAAGCGGAATGAATTCAATAATTTAAACTTCCGTTACGGTTCATTGAGATTTAAATCTAACATTTCAAAAAACAACTGTGCATTAATGAACTTAGAACATGGAAATTTAAATCAAGTTTTCTCCTGCAACACGATTAAATCTCTCGAAATGTAAAAGTGTTTAGAGATCAATAACTCCGATTCATTCCGATTATAACTTTATGAAAAACTTCCCCGAGTTGGAGTTGCTTTTTGGATATCGTTGGAAGTTTTGTCCGAATTTATTGTTTCTAAAGGTAATTTCATAAGTATTTTAAGTTCGAAGGTGCCCTCCACACTTTATACCAGCTTACGTCTTAAGCTTTGCCTGGCTCCGTGCAGTTGCAACTTAGCTTTGTCTCCTTTCAATGCTCTTATCTTTAGCTTTATCAAAAAATGAACTGGAAGGCATATCGACTCCTAGTATTATACGATTTTGAGAAAATTCAAGTGAAATGCTTACTAATAGTTGAGCCCGCTTTTAAAGGTTCTTCAAAGCTCTCTTTTCAACTGCGCGTTGCTTCGGTAGAATTCAACAGCTGAACTAATAAAACAAAGCGTTGAATTCATGTTTTTGTAAAGAAGTCAAAGGATCAAACAATAACTTACTTGTACCAAATATGGGACCATTAAGCATAAACAAGGAACACAAACACAATACCTAATTCAATTCATAAACAAATGTCACCACCTACCTCCTAGAACTTCTGTTCTCTCAAAAGACGACTTATTAAGTGCTCCAAGAACATTGACCAAAGGTACAACCTTAACACCTGCTTTAATATAAACTTACCTTACCTTAAGAGCTAACCACTTTAGTAAAGCCACATGAAGAATTAATTTAAAATGCATTAGGTAAGCACACATCTTTGACTCACTTAACACAAAAACAAGTAGAGAGTGTCCCAATACAAAACAACACAAACAGGTTGATTCTTTCTCAAGGGAACGCAAGGAGGTGCATATTAAGTTTACTTTTTAGAATGTAATCGTACCCTTAAGGGCGTTTTTGCTCCTTCTCGGGTGCTTCTATGGGCGTTGACTTCATTATTGTGTACATAAAAAAAAATTATTTTGGTTTCATTTCGTTTTCGGGGTGCGGTTGAGTATATTTTGTTTTTGTAGTTTTAATGAAATTAAAAGCAGTTTCCTCGGAAAGTGAGGAGTGCTTCCTGGTGTATGTTTTTTCTTCATGTGTTTTGTTGCTACTGGCTTTTATTATAAGGAGAAAGGTGATGAAACTGGGTCAACGGGAATGGTTTCTACACAGTTTTCATTTGAGCATTATTAAATGTTGCAATTTAATTGTTTACGGAGTTGTTTTAGACAAATCCTAATGGGAGTCCTTCAAAGTTTTGTATAATTTGGTGTCATGTTTAATGAAGGTACAATGGATGTTTAAAAAAAAGATGATTGCCTATATAATTGCGTAGTAAACATGTCAACAGCTTCAAATGAAAACATAGACCAAATTACAACTTGCAATTAGTATGACGCTATTTGTGGCAGATGTCACAATTGGAATTAAAACTGACCTTGCTTCTTGGGGTAGAAAAAGTTTATTTGTTTTGATATTGAAAATGAAAAGAGAGTAGTCGATTAGAAAATGAAAGACTATTTTAGCGGATACGTTTATTTTGTTTAGGGTTGCCAACTCTTCGAAAAAGTCAAACGAAATAATTTATATTTTAAATAAGATTAAATTATATTTTTTTTCAAGAACCACTAAGTCGTTTTTCAGGCCTTAGTATAGAATCAATCTGAAAAAAAGATTAAATAGATAAAACCAAACGCTTTGAAAATATTATAAAGGGTTATCCATTTTGCGGTTTCAAAAGTAGCTGGAATTCGACATCTGTTAACTTAAGTTGTTTTTAACCTTTTATTTTTTTTTTTTAGTTGAAAGTTTGATATTTACGAAAATGTATCGCTTAACTATCACACAACGCATAAACATTGTTTAAACGACCTATTACAAAAATGCCACACAACTCCGAGCTAATATGGCTTTATAGCAAGAGACATTTCCTGGCCGCTTAGTTTCTCTTCGTGGCGATATCAACTGGCCACCAAGATCATGCGATTTGACACCGTTGTACTTTTTTTCTTATGGGGCTACGCGTAAGACTGTGTTTATGCAGATAAACCTTTAACTATAAAACCAACATTCGTCAAGTTACGGCTGAGATACCGCCCAATATGTGTCATAAAGTGGTCGAAAATTACCTCAAAAGAATCGATGCTTTCAACAATTCGCGTGGTGGTCGTGTAAATAATGCAGTGTTTCCACACATAATGTCAAAGTTCAAACTTTATAATATTAAACTATAAATATGTGGCCCTCTTTTGGAGACTGATTTAAATTCAATTTCTTTGGAATCAAATTATTGGTTTTGGCCTTTGCTTATTCATATTTCAGTTCTTAACCTATTTGCCAATTTAAATACACTTTCTGCAAGTTTTAGATACGTGGGACAAGGAAAAATGGGGCAACACCCTAATTAGTAATGGCTGATTGTCTGATTCTCATTCGCCAGCCAAAGCTTATGGGGAATATCACAGCTGATGAATCCGACTTAGAGAAGCAACTGTGGACTTCAACAGTAAGAAAATCAGAAGCCCTATTATAAGATACTCCGACATATGTGGTTTTAAGGTCTCTCAGCGCCTTTATATAATGCGACAGGATATTAAAATAAAGATGGCGTCGAATGAACTCCTGGCGATCCAACGGTGGTTGTCAAACCAGTGCAATGATGACGACCCTAGCTAACGTATAGGACAAAAAGCTCAGGATCTGCACGTGGAACGTAAGATTCCCTAACGGACTACGTTTAGCTGGAGAATTAGCACAGGCATTAAACTGCTATATAAATCAGACATAACCGTCATCTAAGTGCGATAGAATGGGCTGGGCGTAAAGAAAACTGCGACATCTACAATACAACTGCAAGACAACAGGAACAATGCTTTTTAGAGTGTACTATTACAGTTCGAATTCAGGAATAATTGCCCAACATTTGCTTAACCAAAATTACCATGCTGCGATCAATGCAAGACACTCTTCCAGTGTGATAGTTGTCCGGACTTCCTGAGGGGCAAATTTTAGCTCGGGGTACTACTTGTTTGTTGTAACCAAGGTACGAATGAGTATATTCTGCCCACAACCCACACGAAGTAAGGCTGTCAAACGATGTGACGTCAACAGATAGCCAATGCATTTTTCAATTATCCTTGAGTCCCATGCCGCTTTGAAGGCCAGTGGCAGCAATACCAAATAACCATCTGATGTTCTGTGTTGCACTCGGCCCCCAAAATGATACCCTTGGTTCGATGAAAAAGCAGGCCAAAAGTTGACACAAAACTAAATAAGGGCTGTCTTTAACCACTACAACGAAAAACGAAGGGAAGAACTCCGAATTCTCAAATAGATAAAAAGCAGCGTAAGCAAATTTTCTCCGACTCACCGAGACCACTGTCGCGAAAGAGGCGTTCGATAAGACGGACATACTCTCAAGCGATTTCTCTAACATAATGCAAATTGTGCAAAATTTGGAGTCCAAATCTTTCAAAAGTTTATAAAACTGTACGCTTACGGAGACGATATTGCGAAATAGGAAGAAGTAAGCGTGAGACAGACAGAAGCAGTAAAAATGGGTACGGAAAAAAGAAGCATATCATGTCATCAAACAAGGATTTCGTCCCAACATAAGACTTCCTTTGGCCGTTGCGAAAGAAAAATACTACGAGAGATCTTTGATTCCGAAACTAAGTTAAGAGTTGCAATTTGTTTTTGGAATGCCATTCGTACATCAAGAATTACGGTTCTCATATTAAGATTAATCTCGGTTCCTAGTTTTTTAATGAGATTTTTCTCTAAGTATAGAAAGGAGTAATGTATACTAGAAGCAGTAAGAGTATATGTAGTAAGCGGTTGTAAGACCGGAAGTTCATGTTTGTACTTTGTTTTGTTTATTTGATGTAAAAAAAAAAAAAAAATGAAATGTACATGTGATTAAGCGTCTATGGTTTGTCAAAAGACACCTTGTTTACGTTTTTGACAAAAATGCAAAAGAAAATTGGAGTATTTTATATTCTCCCTAATGTCTTCCAAATTAGTTTGTTAACAAAACTGCCCCCAGATTCCCCAAATTCAAATTTTAACGTCGGATTGTACCTAACTACATACATAATTCATCAGTTTAATTATTCAAAAATCAATGGCTCTGATAGTAGAGTTCCCCTCTATTATTATTAACTGTACCTATTCATTCAAATCTCCGCCCTACTAACTAACTGAGAACTGAGAACACGTATCCATTCTGTGTGATATTTAACTATCAATAGCTCGCTACCCTTGGATGATTGAATTCTCATCGAACCTTTCCATTAGAATTGAAATTCAAGAGCTTTTAGTTGAATTGAATAAAAAAATATCTGCAAGCAATAAAAGTTAAAAAAAAAAAAAATATCTGTTGCCTTTTCATGAAATTGTTGAACTGCCCCTTCTGGAGTTTTATATTGAATATTTATGTAGGTACATAGTTGGCAATTATAATCGCATGCTTCACTGATTACTCCCATTTACTGATTACTTTATTTATTTTATCATTTGAAGTGGATTTGTTTGCATACAAAGTTTGAATGGGTTTGGTAAAGGAATCAGTATTTAAATTAAATTGAGGGCACGTATTTCACTGATCCGAAATTAGAAATAAACGGAAATAACTAGACGTTAATGCTAAATATCGTAACTGTGGTCTAAAAAAAAATCATGTTCAAACCCTAATTTAGCTGTTCCGCCTTGGTATGGTCTGAGCTAATGCTCGCTTTTGCTCTGTCTTTAGTTTATTTATTACTTTCTACAGGGATTTAATGCTTTTTCATATGTTCAAACTCTCAACACGATGTTGAAGTAAAAGTGTTTTTTAGAGGTGCATTAATTCTAGTTTTGAAGGCAATAAGTTGGAGATGGCGGATGAAAGTATCTAAAGATCGCATTAAGAAAAGTTTCGAAGGGCAGAAAACGTCGATCGTTAAAGGCTATCGTCAAATACTTAAAAGAGCAACCTAATTTTTAGAACAAATTTCTAATATTGATTAGATAAATATTTTGTATTTTGTATTTGTATTTATTTTTCAGTGCTTAACATAATACAACAAGATTAAAAATCTTTTATATGTATAAAGTTTGAGTAAACAGTTTAAATTCGTTAACAAATAGCTTAACAATTGATCATTTACAAAGCTTAATAATAAGTTGAGATACAAAATGAAGTAAATAAGTTAATCTTAAAGATGTAAAGTTTAAAATTTAATTAAGTCTTGTCATTTTTGTGTGATTTGTTTGAGTTTTTGTTTTATATTTCGTTTGAATCAAATTTAATGCTTGTTCACCCTTCGCTTTATGTGTCTAGCGTATTGACGCCTCACAATAACTCTACGGTCGGCCTTGAACTTTTCTGCGGTGTAAATAAAAGCATCCTCAAACACAAAGCCATTAACAGCCTACTGCAAGAATTCAATGATCTCTTAAGAAACATCTTTACAAAATGAGGTTAGTTGCCTTAGAAAGCAAAATATTTGACTAAGAGACCATCAACTCAAACTCCACCACAGAAAATTTTTAACTTCTGTCTCAAGTCAAGAGCAGAAGAACTGCTCTGAATCCTTAAATGACACCGAAGTGCCCAGAGCTGCGCAATATGAACCCAATAATGTAATCTAAAACCCTCTAACCACTTCGAAAGTGATCCAGGAATGCAAGAGCTCTCTTAATGCGGTCGGAAGATTAAATTCCTTCAGTCTCATTTGGGTTCCGGGCCATCACGGCATAACTGGAAATGAGATCGCCGATGAATTTGCTAAGCAAGGATATCACACAGCTTTCTCAAGACCTGAACCGTCGCTTGGTCTGCCAGCGTCCTCAGTGAGGGCTTCAATCAACGATTGGATCTGTGAAGAGCACAACCGTAGATGGCATGCCTCCATTGGATGCAGACAAACTAAACGTATGCTTCCCAACGTTAGTAAGAAGACTGCAACATTTTTGCTATCTCGTAGCAGAAAAGACTGTAGAAAGCTTATTGGCGTTGCCAGCGGGCACTTCTCTTTTGCCAAGCATTTAAACGTGTTAGGCTTACGTGATACCACACTCTGTGATCTTGTGGAGAAGATGAGGACACCGTAGAGCATTTCCTCTGTGAATGTCCTGCTTTTCTCGCATGAGTTTACAGTTACTCGGCGCAGAGATGGTGAGAGCTGGTAACTTAGGCTCCGTCTTTTGGCTTTTCTCCGAACATCTTGAAAGCTATAACAAATAGATTGCTAGATAGGTTGCTAACTGGTAGTAGGTTAGGTCAGGTGGAAGTGGCTGTCAGCCAATGAGTCCATTGCCTGACACACTTAGGCCGCAAGGGCCCATTGTGATACCACAGAGATCAGCAAGTTAATCACCTACTGATCTCAGAAACCCGATGTAAGATTACCGAGTTGATCACTTATTAATCTTCCATTACGGGACTAGCCGTTTAATCACCTGCTAGTCGAACCACGCGGAATTTTTAATGTATTTTGAAAGATTTTTAGGGTCTGAGCTAAGTCGCTAGTATCGTCGAAGAAAAACTCACCGAGATGAGTTTTCCTCTTATGAAGTAGTGCAGGGTGTTGAACGGTTTCCTCCTCTTCTTCGTCCATGCAGCTCCTGCAGAAATCATTGGAAAACACACCAAGTCTTTTGGCGTGTATTCCTATTAGACAGTGTCTCGTAAGAACACCTATGGCAGAACCTAGGCTAACAAACTCTTTGAGCTTTTTGAGTCTACACACGGCCAAACTTTTTTATAACTGGTAGTACACGCTATTAAAGCAATGTTGCCTCTCAATAGCAGAGCCGCTTCAAAAAATTTTCAATTTGTCCCTTTCAACTGGAATTTTTTTTGGATGATTGGAAATTTTCTTATATAAGTCCTATCTTCAAATCGGGAATGAAACATAAGATAGAAAACTATCGTCCTATCTCTAAGCTCTCGGCGATACCAAAGCTGTTTGAACTGATAGTAAAACAAAAAATCTATTTCAATATAAAAGAATACATATCTCCATTTCAATATGGATTCGTTAGTGGAAGATCGACAACTACAAATTTGTCATTGTTTACTAATTATGTCTCGGATGCTCTAGAATCAGGTTTACAGGTTGATGTTATATATACAGATTTTCAAAAAGCTTTTGATAGTCTATGTATACCTATGCTTCTACTAAAACTAAAAAGCTTTGGATTCCACTCAAATTTCCTTAAGTGGATTTCCAGCTATTTATTTAATAGAAAGCAAAGTGTCAAAGTTCAAGACTGTGTTTCAAAAGTAATAACTGCGTCTTCCGGTGTTCCCCAAGGCAGCCATCTTGGACCTTTGTTTTTTTTGATTTATATAAATGATCTACCGCTAGTGTTGCAATATACAAAGGGCTTATTATTTGCAGATGATTTCAAAATGTTTTCAACTATAAAAAGTAGTAATGATTGCATTAATCTTCAAAGTAATATTAATTGGGTAGTTGAATGGAGCAAAGATAACTATATATCACTCAATATAGAAAAGTGTAAGAACTTGTCCTTCTTTAGATCACATACTTCCATTCTATTTCATTATAGCATTACAAATATTTTTTTAGAAAAATTATTTGAAGTGAAAGATCTTGGCGTAGTGTTTAATGAGAAGCTTAATTTCTCTTTACATATTGATTTTATCGTCGCAAAAGCAAACTCTATGTTAGGATTCCTTAAAAAAAATTGCTCTGAATTCTCTATCCCATATGCAATAAAAGCTGTTTATACCTCACTTGTTCGCCCACATTTAGAATATGCATCAGTGGTTTGGGATCCGAATTACACGGTCTCAAAAAATAGAATCGAAAGAATTCAAAAATCATTTACAAAATTTTTGGTAAGACAACTAAAATGGAACTTACCAGAAATGCCTAGCTATTCTACTAGGTGTGCATTGATTGGCCTAGCTCCTTTAGAAAAACGTCGCCTTGTAAATGGTGTAATGTTTGTTTATGATATATTGTCTTATCATATTAAATGTCCTGGTTTGCTAAGTCTTTTAAATATCTATGTTCCGGGAAGAAATCTTCGACCAAGAAATTTTTTTCATATCCATCTGCACAGATGTAACTATGGCTCTAATGAACCTTTCTCTAGAAGTATGAGGCTATTTAATGAATTAAAGTTTGACTTAGATTTAAGTCTTGAAAGAAATGTTTTTAAATTACAGTTAAATGAAAATGTATATATGAATTTAAGCAATTAAGTTATATAACTACTATAGTTTTAAGCAATCTGTAACAGGAAACTCGATAGATGAATGAAATAAATAAATATAAATATAAAATATAAAATACAACGGACCGGTATTTAGGTCTGAGTGCTCCAGCTGGTATTTAAAAATCCTTCAACAGAAAAAAAAATCTAGCTACGGTCATAACTTTTTTTTTGAAAAGATTTACTATGGGAACCCTCTGAGATTTTCAAGTTTATGTAGGCCATTGAAACTGGACTAAAAGGTAAACGTTCTCTTTTCGCTGTACTAGCAATTCCTTTTGGAGAGAGTAGGTAGTAGGTACATTTAAAGTGGCAGAAGAGAGCATCTCATAATTTCCAAAATAAAACCAATATCGTTAAAATAAACAAATCCTCAGGGTTGTATGCTGCCATGTTACAATAGCAAACTCTTAATATACGAACGCATCAACGTTGCACTTCAATCGGTTCCTTACAAAAGAAGAAAATGCTACTCGAAGTCGACGCCGATGACGACCGACGCAGGGCAAGCTGTCGGAATTTCGGGGAACACCATTTACTAAGTTCAAAGTAGAATTGGGCAAGGTTGTGTCTGTATGGTATCATCACTTCCTTTATAATAATTTTATTATTTATCTTCGTACCAATAACTAATGGAGGAAATGATTCGTCTGTTCTGACTGCCACACAAAGTTTGATTGATTGATGTACACTTTAGGAGATATCGAGAACATTTTGAATGATTTTGGATGCTTTAAAGCACTCAAATAACTATTTGGTCTTCTTTTGAGGTGCAGTACAAATCATTTTCAAACTCTCCGAAGCTTTTCTGTGCTGATCATTTTAAACGATTTATTTGCAAGTGGCAATCCACTGCCCAACACATTTCAAAGCAGGCGAACGAAAGCACATGTTTATGGTTTGATACATTTCTTCGCGAGATAAGTCGATAAATCGATTTTTGAACAGAAAGTTGGAAGCAAAGGCAAGTTTGAATTAATTTTTTGATGGAAGCCTCACCCTTTTTTGTTCAGGATGTACGACCGACGTGACTCCTTTAACTAACATCGCCCTCCAGCTGATCTGACCTCTAGCTGGTCTCTTCCAGTTACAGACATAAAGTCGGTTGAGGTGGCTCTCCATTCTGCTCTGCTTTGTTGCAATATTCTTTACCTTAACCTGGAGATTGATTTCAGTTAAATTCTGCGCTAATGTCGTTTAACGTGTCAATATTGAAGCACAGGTAAACCAAATATTTGTTTCCTCTGGACAGATACAGTGTCCATTGTGATGTTTTGACCGAACCGTCTACGAGTGCGCTAAGTTTTTTTCTTTTCTTAAATGCAATATACAATGAATAAACTGAAGTACTTTTGTGGGTTGTGTGGCATGGCGCTCCATTTTGTTTGAGCCACGGTTTGTCCAAATCTATGTCATCGGTTACAGTTAAACAAAAGGTGGTTAACATGGCTCTGTAACGCCCACTGTTGGTAAAAAGTTTTTCGCAGCCTTATATTCGAAGAAAAATTGTCCGATGGTGCCATCACTCTAAACGGTTACTCTCTGTGGATGTATTGGCTTCTCGACAATTTCGTGAGGATTTTTGAGTCTTAGTTGCGACGGTATCGTTCGTCAATGTATCCCCCGGGATTCAAACATAAACTTCGTCATAAAAAATGATTTGTACAAAAGCGTTGTCAAGCTGCTTTGATGTTCAAACTGCGAGGCGCTGACTAACCGGATGGTTGCGTGCGCATGTTGCGTCCATTGAACCTTTTGGAAGCGTTTAATCCGAGATCTTTATGCAGAATTCTCCTCAGGCTAGTGCGTGAAATATTGAGGTGTTGAGATTGATGTCGAGTTGATGTTCGTGAATTGAGTCTCACATTCTCGGCTAAAACAGCCACATTCTCGTCTGTGCGAACCATACGAAGACGAATACCGTTGTCAACAAGCATGTCAGTCTGACTAGCTTTTTGCATACTTGATTATAGCAGGCCCGGGGGTGCTTCATTTTGACCAAAGCTGCGTTAAAAAAAACACTCTTTGCACAGCCCAAACATGAACTTTGGCACCACTCTTTTTAAGTTTTACAAAGTTATTCAAGGGACTCATTTCGTTCCACGTAGCTGTGATACTGATTTTCTGTTAAAATTTTAAGAGGGAAACAGCTGTTAGTGTCAAAATACCCTATTGTTTCAAAAGAAGCCAATAGATGACCCACCCTTTATATGCTCGCCCTAACTGATTCCGCACAAAAATTAGCTCCGTGGTTTTGTTGAAGAAGGAAAAGTGCTAGTTCCAAAGTCTAAGGGAGGCAACTTTTCGACAGGATGTTCAATCGTGATTAATGAATCCAGACGGTTACGCCATCCACCACCCAATACCAACTCCACATTGCTAGTATTTAGTAGTATTTATAGTAAAACGTCGATAATACATGCAAAACATCTGTTATTCATAAGAAATCATGAGTCGTTAGCTTTAAGTCAGACTCATAGTCGTCTGTGAAGTGGCGAGTGACTCGAACTGATAACACAACAAAAAACACAAAGAAACACAATTTGTATTTTTTTCGCAGCGCAGAAACCTTAAATCAACATATTTTCAACTGCAGTACGATTCTATACGTCGATCTTTTCAATTGAAAGCAAAAATAGTAAATTAAGAAGAAAAGAAAAATTAATTGTGGTCCTAGTTTTTCGCTGTAGTTTAAGTTCAAAACAAGTTAAAGTCTAGCAGAACACGATAATCATCAAATTGGTTTCATTACATTGTTGCACCATTTCTAAAGTCGGTACGTTCCTCCTAAGTGGCTTAGTTGTAGAAACAAAACGAAGGAGAAAAAACCCATTTGAAATCCTTATTCGGATAAGCCTTCAGAGCGGTCGAACGGAGAAGACAAAACGATGAAGTCAAATAAAAAAACTAAACCATCATCACAAAAGAGTGAAAGAACAGCGCAAAAAGATGCAACCGCAACGAGTGGACGAGATCTCAAGGATATATCTTCACCGGTGTTGTTGTCGTCGACATCATCGTTTTTGTCTTTTTCACTTCGTAACAACAACAACAACAACGATACAATAAGACTGACTAATTGCAATACGAGTTCAGATAAAATAATGCACCCGATAGTCAGAGCGAGTTGTCATAGTAGTGATGGTGCGGTGACCGATGAACATCTATACCATACCATTGCTGAATTGGAAGCTAAGATTGCAAATGTTACTCCTCTTAGAAATTTGCCAATGGCCGGGATTTGTAAGGAGAAGGAGTGGTCAACGACCGTTAATCATGGCAATGCTGCTTCTAATGTCGATATTAATTCACCGACGATGGCGGGTGAAGAAGTAGAAGTATTGAAAGAAAAGAATTTTTTGTATGCAATTCCAACTCGAAAAAATCAATTGGAGAAAAACCTTTCAAGCTGTGGGATAATGACAACTTCAACACAGAACAGCGGTTTCGATTTAAACGATTCGAAAAATAAGAAGAAATCGATTCCGATGGTGGAGTGTTTTAAACAGCAAAGAGTTTTCGACAAGGGGCGAGATAGTGCTGATTGCAGAACGTTTACACGGTACCTATGAGTTTTTGAAAATTTTAATTTCGTGTCCTTTAGAGAAAATACGTTATTTTCGTATGTTTTTATGTATAGCTAATTTTTATGCCAGCCCCTGTTCCATGTTTTGAGCTAGGGTTACCAGACGTCCTCTTTAAAGAAGACAAATCCTTTTTTGGCCTATAAATTTTAGGTCGGGTATGTGTTTTTTCAAAATAAACCACTGTATTTATTACTAACACTCATAAAACATGTGACTAGTTTACCCTTGACCATCTCTTGTTACACGAGTTTTTGTAAACTTTCATGCTTTTTGTTGTTTTATTCAATTTGTCATTCGTTTATACCTAAATGTTATTCAGATCAAGGGAATGCACGTACAATTGATAAAAAATTTGTGTGTTGCCTTTGATTTAGCTCAGTAAGGTTCTACTCACAGTCGAGGTTCCAAAGTCCCAATTGAAAAACAGTTGGTTTCTATTTAAGCTAATACTTAACAGGTCAGTACGGTATTCAGCCGATAAGCTGAGGAGTGTAGAACATGCTTCATTTTTATCGATTGATAACCTCTGATTTGAGGTGCCCGCGGGGTAATGGTAAGCATGTTACGTGGAAGGTTCAAGGTGCGAATATCAGAATTATCAAATAAAAGTAAAAATGTTGTTCACCGGTATCGCTTTTCGCGAGGGATTGGGTAGTGCTCCGATAGTAAACACACTGCCATGAAAAGCGCTTTCTAACCTACCAGTTCTCAAATCTCAACAGATATACGAGGGCAGCCCGATGAGTACATAGCCTCTCCGCCCAATAGCTCCACTATCGCAAGAGAAACTCACTATAGTGTAGTACATTTTTGTAGAAATTTCAGCTAAATCGGACTCCTAGTTTTGTTTTAACCGCGTGTGGAAGCAAATATGTCAGCGGATTTTAGAAAAATGGAAAAAGAGCAGTATGAGAAAGCTGTCGGCGCGATGGGTGCCGCGTTTGCTAACTCCGGACAACAAAGGTTTCTTCGTCGTTTCGTGGCCGTCGACGAAGCATGGATCCACTGGTATACACCAGAGACCAAGGAACAGTCGAAACAGTGGACTTTATCCGGCGAACGTGCTCCGAAGAATTCAAAAACTGTCCCATCGGCTGGAAAGGTGATGGCCACCGTTTTCTGGGATTCACAAAGTGTGATCTACATCGACTACCTGGAGGGGTAAATCGATCACAGGACAGTACTATGCCAAATTATTGGGCCGATTGGACGCCGAATTGCAGAAAAAACGGCCCCTCTAGCGAAGAAAAAGTGCTCTTCCACCAGGACAACGCATCGGTTCACACCTCCGCCATCTAAGTTAAGTTGGTCGAGTTTGGCTATGAACTATTGCCCCATCCACCGTATTTTCCAGATTTGGCCCCGTGCGACTTCTTTTTATTTCCATACTTGAAAAAATCACTTGCTGGGCAGAAATTTGTGTCGAATGAGCTACCGCTACCGAGGCCTACTTTGTGGAACTCGAGAAAACGTATTTTTCAGTTGGGTTAAAGAAGTTGGAGCATCGCTGGGTCAAGTGTATCTAACTAAAAGGAGATTATGTTGAAAAATAAATCAACACTTTTCCAATATTTTCGTTTTTCTTTTGGAGGCTAAGTACCTACTTATCGGCCTGCCCTCGAATACATATTGTAAGTCCCGGAAATTCGTTAGCACCAAAGTTTTCATAGCTTCGTTTTTAAAGTAACAAATCGAGTGGCGCCTATTTGTTTTTCTGGTTTAAGGAAGCATGGCGTTTGAGCCACAGATAAAGAAGTTTTTTTAAGAGAAGTGCTCGCTGGCAACGCCAATAAGCCTACTTCAGTCTTTTCTGCTACGGGATAGCAAAAATGTTGCAGTCTTCTCATTTACGTTGGGGAGCATACGTTTGGTCTGTCTGCATCAAATGAATGCATGTCATCTACGTTTGTGTTCTTGACAAATCCAATCGATGATTGAAGCCCTCACTGAGGACGCTGCAGACCTATCGACGGTTCAGGTCCTGGGAAACCTGTCTGAGATCCTTGCATAGCAAGTTAATCGGCGATCTCATTTCCAGTTATGCCGTGATGGCCTGGAACCCAAATGAGACTGAAGGAATTTTATCTTCCGACCGCATTCAGAGAGTTCTTGCATTCCTGGATCACTTTCGAAGTAGTTAGAGTGTTGAGAAGGGCCTTAAGCTCAGCTTGGCTATCGATACTTCTTCCCGTCCAGCCTTTGTTCGTAACATGGCTTAAAGCCATTTGAATAACATACGCTTCGTAAACGGATGCGTATGAGCCTAAAGAGGAGTTCAGTCGTATGTTGTCGTTCTCCTCAAAGGCACCATCTCTCGTCGGTTTTGGAACCATCTGTGAAGATGCGGTAACAGTTCTTTTCAGGCTCAGATTCTGGAGTGAACCAGCCCTGAACCGAAGAAAAGTTGACTTAGTATTTTTGACGCAATTGATGCCTTGATGGGATAATCGTGTCCAATGGCATATCCATAAGAAGTGAGTCCAAAGATATGCTGCTTGCGAGTTCCTCAAAGCTCCAGTGCGAATTGTGCCACAGACCACATCTCTTTAAACGAGAAATGGACTTGAGAGTACACCTCATGATGTAGGTATTAAAGAGAGGAAGAGAGAAGAAGGATAGTTGGGCTCGTATCAAACAATAAATACTTAACTCCTCGTGCTCATAGACAATTTCCCAAGTATACTTCTGTATGGAAGTATTTACACTTCTATTTTCTCAATGCACTACGAGTATATCATTATTGACGACAAACTGAAATTGTAAAAGTCCCTCTGCTAACTTAAACGTTAAACCTTCAAATCAATTAAGGTTCTACGATGCAAGGTTTGTCTTAGCCACCACATGTGAGTTCTTTTTTTCAATCGTCCTAACTTTTAAACATTGCTAGGAGCAACTAGTTGAATAATTATTTAATTTTACATGGAAGAGATCTATTGCAAAAGTAATTTTCTCCTTCTTGCGCAACAATATTTGCTTTTACATGCAAACAGTCTCAATTGCAAAGTCATCCAGAGTAATCATCAAACGACCAATGTATGAACGCATTCCTCTTCTTGTGACTCATATGTAGGTGGATTTTTTTTTACTTTACTTTCGTCAAGCAAAAGTGAGATGCCTCCACATGCACGATGCACAACTGGTTATTTGTTTAATCACCTGAAGCTGTCGTCTTAGATGCCACTTTTAACACACATGCTTTGCCACGCACAAGTCATACAGACTTATGAGGCTATAAAACACATCGTAATTATCCTTCCCGCAAGCTGAACAAGTCGGTTAACTCTATTATGTTTGTAATAACTCCTCATCATGCCAGAAATTAGAACAAATGTTCTCTTGAAAGAGTGTTTCTTTTATATTAATTTCCCTGGGTGCATTTTGCTCCCTGGGCTGTGTGTGCGAATCAGCGAATCTAGAACAAATGAATGAAATGACGTCCTCATTGTATAACAGTCGTATACAAGAATTGAAAGGTTTATACAATTTTTACCCTGCCACTGATGGAATAAGGAATTCATGTTTTTGTCTTTTAAAATCTTACTTCAACTAATCAATGGTTTTTCATTTTACATTTTTATAGGGAACAAAGTATTATTGGGGCACGTGCCTCGGTCATGGTGTACGATGATACCCAAAAGAAATGGGTACCATCGGGTTCTTCCTCTGGTCTCAGCAAAGTGCAAATCTATCATCATCAACAGAATAATACATTTCGTGTGGTGGGACGCAAATTGCAGGATCACGAAGTGGTTATCAATTGTTCCATACTAAAGGGATTGAAATACAATCAAGCCACAGCGACATTTCATCAATGGAGAGATTCCAAATTCGTTTATGGGTTGAACTTTTCCAGTCAACAGGATGCGGAAGCATTTGCCCGGGTCATGATGCAATCGCTTGAGGTAAGTAATTAATTGGAAATATCCTTTTTTTTGTCGTTCAGTTATTGAATGTTGTTGTTTTAGGTGCTAAGTGGTCGTTTGGCAGCGAATACACCAGCCCTACCAACAAATGGTAACGGCTATGAAGAGGATATGGGCTATCGGACGATGACACGTGAGGACGCAGCAATATTACAACAGCAACAGAATATGTCGGGAAATGTAACGCCCTCGGCACAAACTCCAACCTCACAAACAAATCAAAATAACATACCACAGAGCCCACCGACGCCACAGGGCCATCACCGCACGAGCAGGTTTGTCATAAGATGTGTGATATAAGTTGGTTAGGGATTTGATTAGCTGTGTAATTGGAATGAAATTTGGATTTTATTATTATTTCTTACGTTAAGTTGTTTGGCCTCGTCATATTACCTTTTAATGGCAGTATTAGCTTGTGTAATGACAGCAAACGAAGATGGCTGTGTTGATGACAAAGTGCCCTGACAATGATTCACTTATTCAACTTTTACGGAAGTGAAAAAAAAAATACTTTCAAAGAAAGACAAGCTTAGAAAGATATTAGGGACATATTTATTGATTTTTGTGCAATCTCTTTTGTTTTCAAGTTACTGTGAGGTGATAAAAATAAATAAACACATTTACGGTTAAAGTGCAGTGTACCCGTTTCTATTGCCTGCTAAAGCCTTCGGTTTCGGGAATGCATCTGTTGATCTCGAAAAAGTACGAACAGTCAAGCAGCCCTCAAAGTCCTTAATTTAGCTCAGTCGAACGTACACTGACGGATCCAAAACCAGTAATGGTGTAAAAAGTGGAATTGTCTCGAAAGGGCTGAATCTAAGCCTTTTCTTCCGCCTACCTGACTACTGTAGTGTGTTCCAAGCGGAAATTCTGGTGATATAAGAAGTCCTCTTTTGGCCAGTGGTATCACAATGGACCCTCTGTGGTCTAAGTGTATCGGTGTCAGTATACCGGCAGCCACATCTAACTTAACCTAATCTAACCTAAGCTAACTGCCCGATGAGCCTGGACGTGTATTTTTCGGGCTGCAGTTCTAATGGCTTTTTGTCATTGCTGCAACTCGTCTGCAATCAATCTAATCTCTATTCAAGGATAGTTGGATCAACTCTGCATTTTAAATAAAAGTGCTAATTCTTGGGACTGTTACTTTCCGACGTTCCGCACCTTGGTTACAAGGTAGTGATCAAGATAGTCAAAGTTGGTCCCTTGAAAAGTTCGGACATCAACACCGAGCGCTGGAAGAATGTCTTGCGTCGCAACATGGTCAATTTGTTTGACGATTCCTTGCTCTTTGGATCGCCATGTACCTTTATGAAATTTGAGATGCAAGAAGAGATTAATTCTAGCAACATGATTTAGCCCCGCAGCAGAATCGATTAGTATGAGTCCGTAAGAAAACTAATTGTTACGAATATTGATGAAATAAAGAATCTATTTATCTATCTTTTGTCATTCAAAGCTGTTGGTTGTTTCTGTTCTCGAAACCGTAAAATTTCTACATTTTTTGATCTTTCCCCAACTTGGAGGACCAGATCCTTTTGAAATTCCCCTGAATATGAAAGGCCGGGAAAAGTCAGTATGAGAGCCTTTGGGTTTGAGAGCTGCCGTTGGCTTGCCAGGATCATTCATCTCTGTTTCTATACCCTGTTATAATATTGAAAGATCCTGAAAGATAATTAAAACAAATATGGAGGAACTTTTTTGGAAAGTAAATTTTCACTTCCAAACTTGCTCTTTTTTCACGTTTTGTAAAGGGGCAAAGGAAAAAGAAGAAGACTCTTAAAAGACCTTCTCTACAGTTCCTTCGATAACAACTTCTCGATTCCGGGCAAGATCTCTCCAGTTTTGGACTCTTAGTCAGTTGAGATCTCCGAGGTCATTCCCTTCCGCGATTTCCCTGCAGTGTGCTTTCAAAAACCTGTTGAGCCGGAGTGTTGATGTCCGCTGTATATGTCCCCTAGCGATCGTAATCTAGCGATGTAATCTTCTAACTCTGCCAATGTCGCGCGGTACAGCTCATACACTTCATTGTTGTATTTTCTTCTCAACACAATATAGTCTTTGCATACGGGACCAAAGATCATTCATTTTCTGTCGAAACGGCCAGGGGTTTCCTCATCCGTTTTCGATATGGTCCAAGCTTCCGCTTCGTAAAGCAGGACTGTGGTGATTGAAGTCCAATAAAAGATTACCTTAGTTTTTTTAGAGAGGGTTTTGTTTCTCAATTGCTTTTTTAACCTAAAGAAGCAACGGTTGGAATCTCCGTTTGATATCCGCACTGATGTCGTTTTCAGTGTCAGCAGATCCTAGCTAGATAAAGTCCTGTTCTTCCTCGAAGTTATGTCTGTCTATTGTAACATTTTGTCGCATGTGTCGATATTCTCAGTGTTCACACAGAGCGCACGCTGTAAAATCCGATATGAGTCCATTCTATACCGTTTTTTTTTTTATTTCGACAAAAAATTCACAAACAAAACATGGGCGTCGGCATACTGAAGCTTATGATTGCGGCAAATCAAATTTGAAAAGTGTTCCTGACACCTAGGGGTTTTTGTCTTCAAAAGTCCATATAACACAGGCTAAACAACTTAATGAGTTGATGTTGTTGATACATTATTTGAAATAAATACTCACACTATGGCGTATAAAATTAACACCCACACCTTTAGTCAATAAGCAAATTTCATAGAAATTATTATTTTTCAAGTATATTCCATAAACACACCTCACACAAACACTCAACAAAAACTTTTTAAGAAAAAAACACTTGTAATTTTTGATTTTTAACTTTTTTATTTAAATGATTTTTTTCGTTGTTCTTGTTCTCTTTTTCTCTCATTATCCTTGCACATTGCCTGCCCTATTTCCCATTGTCATTCTCTTTGATCCCACATCGTCTCACAAAATCAAAACTATGAATCGAAACATAACGAAAAAAAAACTAAAGAAATTCCCTTAGTGCACCACCGGCTCCACAACCACCTCCAATGTCGATGCCACAACAGATTTATGGTCAAAATCAAGTAACTACCAATGGTATGCTTCAGCAGAACGGTGTTATCGGTGGTGGCGGTGGTAGTGGTGGTGGTGGTGTAAATGCTGGTATAATGCAACCGCCACAAGCGCCACCAAATCCACAAATAGGAATTCCGCCACAGCAGCAGTTGCAGCAATCGCAACAACAACTGCAATCAAATCAACAGCAACAAAATCAGTATCATGCTCCTCAACAGCTTGCACAACAACATCATCAACATCCCGTGTATTCATCACAGCAGATGATCAACAACTCATACCAGCAACAAAATCAGGTATGTAAAAGTATTTTCATGATTGAATGGTCTTTCTCTGTAAGCTCTTCGAAGAGTCTGTTTTATTGTGAACTTATCTAAACCTGTCATTCTCATCATCACTCACGAAATGAATCTGGAATTACCATGCACGCCTTACCGTTGGAATGGCTCCTAATGAAACCTTATAAGCCTACGCTATCATAGACAATCCATTCGAGTCAAAAAAACATCTTTGTGACTTGTGAGGTATCAGTGATGTCGGGCTTTACTTTTCCCTGACAATTGGGTGAATTCAAAACAGTGTGCAGAAAAATTAATAATTTCAGATTTCATCCGTTGCATTTCAAGTCATATGCATTGTCAAAATCATTTTTAAGATCTTTTTAAGTTGTTTAGATATTTTCTCTCCCTGGAGACTGATCCATGTTGGTAGTTCTTTTTCTTTACTGAAACTTGTCCTCTCAGAGTTTTAAATTTGTACCCACTTATACCTTTACTCATTTCTTTTTTACTTGCTAATGCTTTCTTAAGAACAGCCCCTCAAAACACTTGTGTTGCTTTTATGCTTTGTTTTAATCCCAGGTTAAATTTTTGTTTGACATTTTTCATACAGTATCAGCAACCCATATATGTGTCATCTAGTTCTAATCCAAATCTAAATCATCATCAATACTCACAACAGACTAGCGTTGGTGGCGGTGGCGTTGAAAGAGGAGCCTTACCTCCTCTACCTCCGCTAAACCCACAGCAGCAACAGTCACAACAATCAATGCAAAATGGTCCGATTTACGTTTCGTCGTCACAAAGTCAAGGCATTCCATCGTCAGCGAGTTCCAATAGTGTAGTTTATGCTAGCCAACAGCAGCAGCAACAGCCATCACAACTGCAACTGCAGCAGGCGCCTCCACAGCCACCTCAACCACCACAGCAGCCAACACATCTTCCAATGATAGATCCTTCAAGTGGTGGACAGTATGGCCAGACGAATGGGCCAAGCAATGCTGTAACAGAAAATCTTTACAGTCAGATTCCGATGGCACCTCCAAACATGATGCCATCTATGGCTGGTTCACACAATGGTATTCCTATGCCTCCACCGATGATGAATCGAGCCGCCGCACCTGGTGGAGGAGCACCGGCTGCTCCACCACCGCCACCAGCGTTTGGAGGTGGTCCACCAATGTTTAATGGTGGTATCGCTGGTAATACTCTTGGTGGACCGACTGCCGGTGGTATTCCACCGCCACCACAACCTCCAGCTGCTCCACCTGCACCACCGATGATGGGTGGTGGCGGTGGTGGTGGTCCAGGAGCACCTCCACCACCACCACCTCCACCAATGGGTGGCCTAATGAACAAAAAGGATGACCCAGCAGCCGATTTGATGGGTTCCCTAGCAGCACAACTACAACAAGCACGACTCAAAAAGAACAAGGTAAGACATCATGATGCTACTCCAAACAGGAGTAATTAACCGAATTGTGTTCTCATCACAGACTGCACCACCACCGGCTGAAAATAGTGGCAGTAGCACTTCAAGCGGTGGCAGTGGAAACTATGGAACAATAGGTCGAAGCTCAAAGGGCATGGCTTCCATGATGGATGAAATGGCCAAAACACTGGCACGCCGAAGAGCCGTCGCTGAAAGAAAAGAGGTAAGTGTTATGAACTAATCTCCGAAGAATTTTGTTTTTTTTAAATAATTTTTGTCTACATTTTGTTGCAGCCTGACCCAGCAGAAGAAGCACAGAATGCCAAACAAAGGCCATGGGAGAAATCAAATACTTTGCCACACAAGCTTGGAGGATCGAACTCGAATGGCAATTCCAATTCGAACAACAATAACTCTTCCAACAGCGGAAGCGAATCGCCACGACCAATAAGAAAACGTTTTGGCAGTGCCAGTGAGGAGACGATACTTAAGGTGAGATTTTAGATTTGGTGTTAAATCGTTTGTAGCTAACTTATGATTTCTGCAAAGTAAAACATACATACATAGGGTGGCGTAACAGACCGGTGAGCCCTCGGGGGCTATCGCATTTCTCACAACCATGCCTTTTGAGGGAGTAAAGAGAAAGAAATATTTATCAAAAAAAGAGCTGTATAACCTCTATAGTTTCTTGCCCAATCATCTCATCGCCGATTTAAGACAACATTCAGAGAGCTGAGGTGTATTACGGAATGATTTGAATTCTTCGAATACTAATTAGCTTGAGTATAGTAAAATGTTTGAAGTAGTCTTAAAGCATAATCTTGCTGGACAATTTAAGGCGATTTTATTGATCATGGTTGATATTAACCTCAAACCTCCCACGTAACAGGCACCCAAGCTAACCATTTCGCCACGGGCACATGCTGTTATATTCAATTTCCATTTTATATTATATTCAACTTACGCTGCATTTAACGTTTTACATTTCCGTGCCCAACATCTGTGGGAAAGCTACGGTTTGAGAAGCTAATAGTTCTCAAAATTTACTTGAATTGTTGCTAAATCACAGTGAAAACTTTAGTGAGGGTATACGACTGTCAGTGCAACCCATACTTAGGTAGCGAAAATTGGAAAGGTGCTGGGAAAGCATATTTGTGAAATTTTGACTAGTTTAGTTTAAAATTTAGTAGTTGGCTCTAGCTTTTCTTCAAACTCAAAATGGTGGAACTAACATCTTGTGGAGAAGTTAACACATCAACCAAACAAGGGTAACACTCTTCACTAGTGAATATGGGAGTCGGAGAGTGCGAACTTTTCTCGTTTGCTCCGGTTTACGAAGGTGATTTTTGTTCTAGCAAAATTTTTTCGAAGTTGGTCTTTTTTTATTTTAACGGCGCGGTTGAAAAAAGTCACTTTTACTTCTTGCGCCCAGTCTTCTTCTTTTCTGCCTTCAACTTGAGAATTCGTTCTCGTCTGTCCTTCAATACACGAACGGTTCTGTCGCTCTTTGTCCTCTTCTCTGAGTATTAAAAGCTATTGTCAGAAGCTTATTCCTCTGGCGTTTAGTATATCTCAGCTTGAACCTGTCGAAGTCATTAAGACAGGTGCGCTTGCTTATGTTCTTAGATTTGACTCACCATGACGTTTGCTTCCATTTAGTCTTCAAGTCATTGTCTACCCAAGCCTTGCGCCCAATCCTGGCTGGGGTTGTGAAGGGAACTAATTGTTCAACCTGTATTTTTGATAGGGTGCACCAGTTAATGGTCCGTCAATAAGTACCCTATTTTGGTTGATCACATCGATGATGAGGCGTCCCTTCAATGGACCCGCTGAACACTTGGCAATTCGGCCTGTCTGTCCGATTCTTTGAATAGTCATGGCTTACCGGAAAAGATTTATGTTCAGTTTGGTTTGCCATCTCATCGTGAAAGAATTGAAGCCGCGTGACCACTGTGTACGTTCAGTAAATTATCTCTAAACAAAATCTCTGTTAACCCCGATTTTTACATAATTTCACGTTTAAACATGTGAGTTAACTCCGAGATCGGACGATTTAACGCCGCTGATCTTTTTTTGGTAAGGTTTTATGCAGTCGCTTGTCTACGCAGATGCCCGAGGCCATCGACGCCTTAAAAGGGAAGATAATTTAAGCTCTTCATTGCTGACAACGGCGCCAAATGCTGCAAAAAGTCGTAAAAAATTGGTCCTCTCGGCTGGAATTAATTCGATCCAACCGCGGCGACCCGAAATCATTTTTCAAACAGAATGGCAAACTTTTCTTAACCACAGCATTATGTGCGTTTTATTTCTTCTTGAAAACCGCACGCCTAAAAAAACACCCTTGAGAGGCTTTAAATCTTCTGAATCCCAAAAAATGTCAAAATCTTCTTCAGTTCTTCTTAATTTCTTTTGAGTATTACAAAATGCTCTCCTTATTTATTTATTTATTTAAATGTTCCTTATTTACTTGGTAATAGTAACTACAAAACACAATAGCACGTCTGGTCTGTCTCACATAAAACTGAAATCCTTTTACATTCGTTCTCCGGTAGTTCCCCTTTTTCGAAGTTTCTTTTGCTAATTTTTATTTCGTTTTGCTTATATGTACATACTAGCTGTGCCCGCGACTTCGTCCGCGTGGAATAGTGACTTTCGGCAGCATTCTTAATTTTTAGGCTACTTATTTTGCAATTAAGACACATTCATGCGTTTTAGTAAACCATTGTTTTACTATTTTTTATTTTTTCCATCTTTTGCGAAATAAAAAGGTTTAAAGTTGCCATGGGATTTTTTTCTAAACGAACACCTGCAACTTAAAGCGTCTGAGCCTTATTTATAATGACCAATCAGTGGGACTTAAAGGAAAACGGGGAATCAAAACGTTTTGGATTTGTAATATTAGTAAGGATGCCCATCTTCTGGTTCTAGACTATCTCTGTACCAAAATTCATATAAATCGGTTCAATAGCTTGGGCGGTAAATATAAACAAAGAAAAACAGACAGACAGAATTAATTTCGGATTAATAATGTTAGTAAAGTCTTCCATTCCCGTGTGAATATGAGTGTCGTTTCCGGAGGATGATTTAAAGTTTATATTACTCGGGAACAGTGTAGTATTCTAACGGTGGACATTTTTTGACATGTGTGCTGTATTTTCCAAGTTCCCGTTCCCGTGGGAATACAGGGATAAAACATATCGCATAACATATATGTCCATCCTCAGGTTCTAGACTGTCTCTGTACCAAAATTCATATAAATAGGCTCAATAGTTTGGGCGGTTAATGGTAACAAAGAGAAATAGACAGACAGATTTAACTTCGTACTTATAATATGAGTAAAGACTCCCGTTCCCGTAGAAACATAGTGACCGTTCCCGTAAGGAGTATAGGGATGAGTAAAAGCTTATGTTGCTCGGGGGTTATGGAGCATTCCAACTGTGGAAGAGTTTTTGAAATCAGTGCTGTAGTGTCAAAGTTCCCGTATAGGTTCCTGCTCCTGTGGTAATATAGGAAAAAATATATAGCCTATGTCCTTCCTCAGGTTCTGAGCAATCTTTTTAAAAAAATTTCATTTAAATCGGCTTAATAGTTTGGGCGGGAGATGGTAACATAGAACGACATACAGACAGAGCTACTTTCACACTTATTATATTAGTAAGGACACCCTTTCCCGTAGGAATATGTGGATGAATTAAAGCTTATGCTACTCTGTGATAGTAAAGCATTCTATAGGTGGAATAAATTTTGAAATCGGTGTTGTAGTTTCAAAGTTCCCGTATACGTTCCCGTGGGAATATAGGGATAAAATATATGGCCTATGTTCTTCCTCAGGCTCTGAACATTCTTTGTACAAAAATTAATTCTTATCTGTTCATTAGTTTGAGCGGGAGATGGTAACATAGAATGGTGAACAAACAGAGCTACTTTTGCACTTATAATAATAGTGAGGACCGGTTCCCGTGGGAATATTCGAATGAAATTGTGCCTTTGTCCGTCTTTAAGTTCAGAACAATCTTTGTACAAAATTTCATTTTAATCGGTTTGTTAGTTTGGGCGGGAGCTGGTAACATAGAGAGAGCTTATTTCATACTTATTATATTAGTAAAGACTCCCGTTCCCTTAGGAATATGTGGATTAAGTAAAGTTTATGTTACTCTGGGATAGTGAGGCATTCTATCGGTGGGAACATTTTTGAAATCGGTGTTGTAGTTTCTTAATTCCCGTATACGTTCCCGTTCCCGTGGGAATATAGGGATAAAATATATAGCCTATGTCCTTCTTCAGGTTCTAGACTATCTCTGTACAAAATTTCATTTGAATCAGTTCTGTAGTTTGGGCAGGAGACGGTAACATAGAAATCCGGACAGACAGAGTGACTTTCACATTTATAATATTAGTTAGGATTTGGCCTGTTACAGTATCTTGGTCATTGTCAATGATTTGGGTGACGTTCCGTGATGTACCTTTTCTTTGTTTAGGAACATTACGCGTAACAAATTGAGTGTGGGGTTGTTTGAGTCTGGAAATAAGTGTTTAAAAAAAACATCAACGACTTAACTTACGTTATTTTTTAAAATTCCAGCAAGTGAACGGTGAAGGACTCTCTCTAGCGTTGTCAGCTGATTTGGACAGCTTAAAAGCGGAACTTGTTCGAGAGATGCGATTAGAAATTCAAAAGGCAAAACAAGAAATAATAGATGGTATGTGTGTTTTTGATTTACATTCCAACACAAAGCCTAACCAAATAACCATTTCATTTTTAGCTATAAAATCGGAATTTAATCGGAGGTAAGAACAGTACCCAACGTTGAACAAAAACAAAAAAGAAAAATTATAAAACCACACACATACACTAAAGAAACCTAAAATTAAAAAGTTTTTTACATAAATTTAAAATTTAAGTTATACATATTATTAAATTTAAAACCAGAAAAAAATAGTAAAACACGAAAAAATGAACTGAAATTATATTAATTCGCTATATAATATTAAATAAAATACAAAAATAAAACAAAATATGTATGTTATTAATTCAAATATAAAAAAACACATTCAAATCAACTTTAAGGAATACGAATATAACTGTAAACAAAAATAAAATTACTGAAAAATATATTAAAAGCAAGAAGAAAAGAAAAGAAAAAAACAATATTAACTACTAAATACTTAAGTTAATTTTAAAAGCAAGGCCGAATAAAAAATATTAATATAAAATTTTTAGATTCAAAAGACATCGGTAGTGTCAAAAATTAGTAATTTATATCCATTAATATGATATTTATATATATATATGCATATATATATAAAAAATTTAATACTAGTGTAGAAAAAAAATCATCGTATGTAATTTATATATAAAAATGTTTTTCTGTTTTATTTTTGTATAATTTTATTTTTATTTTTTACTTTTAAAATATTCCTCTTCAATGTGAATTTAAAAATAATTGTTTGTGTTAAAAAATATGTTTTTCTGAAAGACACGCATTTTTTTGCCACTATGTTGCTAATATTTAAAATCTATATGTGCTGGCAAACTAAATATAAGAACAAAAAATACACACATACACAAATAAAAACAAAAAACATAGTTTTACTGAAAGAAAAATTACTTCGAAATAAGAACAAAAACAAGTTAAATAAAGTAAAAATCCTTTTTTATAAATAAATAAAGTAATTTAAAAAGAAGACGTTCAGAAAAAGTAAAACAATTGCTTTCTAACTGTTACTATACACAAGTATTTAAGGGAAAATTAAAATTAAAAATAAATTCAAAAATATATTAATTAATATATAAAAAAATATAAATACGAAAATATCTTCGAAAAATGCCCGATATTCTTTTTTTTAATTTATATGTATGAGTATTATACAAGAAAACAAAAATGAAGCAAATTTACAATTTTTTGACAAATAAAAACAAAAAATAATTATTTAAATGCAAAAACGAATATAAATCAAATGTTTTATTTTGAAGTTTTACATAAAAGGTGGCTAATGGGTGATGATGGTTCTACTTTGCCGTGAATAAATAAATAAATAAATGGGGGTGCACGTCAGATCTCGAAGAGCGCTTAATCGCATTGCTCTGAAAGCTTTTGAGGAACGAAAGGGACTTACGTTTTTTTTTTTACTTATTCCGAACACTAAGCGAGGCAGCGCTTGGCAGTGGAGTAATCATAGTTGCCAAATCCTTGCGTTAGCCGATACCCTTTAAAAAACACTTGGATATTCCTGAGATTGAACCTTGAACTCCCATGTATGTACCAGTCAGACATGCTAGAAATTACGTCGGGGCACCACAATGAAGGGGATAGCCCACAGTGTTTCAAGTAAACCAATAGGGCTATTCCAGAAAGCGCAGCGGATCGTATTTAAAGCGATAAATTAAACTTTCAATATTTCCATTTGGAAGTCTTATCCATCCACGCAAATGTCATCTATTTCCAAGTTTTTCCAATAAGAATTCCAAGTTTTCCCTAGTTATCAGCTGTTTCAGCGAATTCAAAGAAAGCTATTCAGAAGTGGTTCTTCTCCACTCGATGCAAATTTGAATCATTTTTTGTTTATTTATTACTTCAAAAATATTTTCTATACGTTTGTAAAATTATTTCGACTTCCCAAAGAAGAGTTTTGCTCTTGCTATATTTTAGATGGAACAAAGGGGCATTTTAAAACTCAAAATAGAAGCTCATTGACTCCTATTCTGAAGCTCACTGGTCGCTGCTACTCTTCGTTTCTTAGCGGAGGGTTCAAGCATAAAAAATTGTTGTGTTGTAGTGTGTTTTTGACTCCTTTAATAAAATAAAAAGAAAATTACTCTCAATTCAATTGATGATAGTTAATTTTCTCGTTATATTTACATTTTTCTATCAATCCGCTCGCAATTCGACACTACAACACCTATCGCTTTTGAAAACGAAATTAATTATGTCAAAAAGGTATAGTTTCTACGGTGACGTTTGGAAAGCGCTTTCGCTTTCCATGAAAACAAAAATTAAAAGCGATTCGCTTTTGAGAATACGAAATTTCATTTCCGCCACTAAAAGCGATCAGCCGCGCTTTCTGGAATAGCCCTACAAGTTAGGCCATGCCGTCACTAAAAATATTCGTTTCGGACATTACTTCAGACATAATTTATAAAGTTTATACTTCCGTAGCCAGTACGTAGACAACTAATACCCTTAAAATGTATTCGGTACTTGGGTCTCCAAACAAAAACCAAATGATTTGACTCAAGCGCTGAAAAACTAGAATATTCAGAAAAGTTCATCCGGAAAATCAACTTTTGAGTAAGAGAAATCATTCACCCCGCGACAAACTTTGGGAAGATGGAAGCGGCTAAAAAATTTTCTATCAGAATACAAATTTGAACATCTTTCGGGTTTGGTAACTTTTGTGAATCTGCTTATTTCTCTTAATTTTTAGTATTTAGCCCATGTAGATCCAGCCTACTATTTAACTAAGAAACCAATCTTCCCAGTTTTTCAGTTTTTCAACAAACAAACATTTCATCTCTTGAATATATATAAGAGTAACCAGCTGTCTCTGTTGTGAAAAAAAAAAATACTCTCAGCCTTAAACTTATTCGGCCCTATCGTGGTGACCGTCGGAGAGGAGTTTTCTTCGCAACGCATCTTTTTTCGGAGATTCAATTTTGCTTCGAAGTAGTTGTCAACGTAAGAAATTTTTCACAAATGCGGCAATGCATTGCATTCCCAAATCTAAAATCTCCGCAACAAAAACTTATCGGAGAACGTCGGAGAGTCCAAACCACGAAGCAAAATGTCTCCGATCGTAAAGAATTCCGCTCTGACGGTTACCACGATAGGGCCGATTCTCACTTGGCTTTTTTAACTTTTGCACTCGCGTTACAGTTACAGAATAGGAGCACTGGAACTGGAGTAAGTAAGTACACATTTGGTAATGTTCTGTTCATTGTATGTAATGTCTACATAATATACACTTTAGTAGCACGCTTTTATCGTTCTCTGGATTCTCCTGCTACTAAGGTTTACAACACCTGCACCTCAACGCTCAAGCCATTGAAATCTGTGTGATTTCGTTAGTTAGTCGAATACATAAAAAATGGTATTAAAATTACGAGTGATTAGTTCCATTTTGGCTGAAATTTCAATCACCTGGCTCGCAAATTGAAACTACGAAATTACAATTTTTAAAGATTTTTAAAGAAAATATTTTATCAAAACGCTGTTTTGCCATAAAAGTAATTTGTAGGGAATTTCTAGTGTAGAAAAAAAAAAAAAAAATATCTAACTTATTGTAAGTGTGTTAGGATGTGGTATATTAGTGAAAGAGGCAAGGAGTGCTGTGAAGGATGAGGACATATAAAAGTAACAAAACACCAAACATTAATCTTGAGATAAATAAAATTCTCGTGTCACAGTCAATAAAATAGGAATAAATAATTATAGTCCATCAAATTATAGTAAATTTAATTGAGAATATATGAGAACTGATATGGCTCTTACACTGAGATTGCAAAATAATATAATTGATAATTGATCAGTTACTGAGCGGGATGAAAAAACTAAAATAATTATTAAAAAATAGGGGTTGGTGTATGTAATTTTAGCGCCATATTTAAAAAAAAATGTTATGGGCAGATAACCCTTATCACTCAGGGGTATGAAAAAAATAGTAGCCGATTCTCAGATCTACTGAATATGCACATAAAATTTCATAAAAATCGGTCAAGCCGTTTCAGAGGGGTATGGTAACTAACACTGTGACACGAGAATTTTATATTTATCGAAAAACTAATGCACCATTAAAGCTGTTCAAAAGCACACATTTAAATGGTAGCCGAATTTCACATTCTCTTTCGACTTTGAAAAAACGGTAGCGAGTTCAAAATAGCCACACCTCAGTTTCATCACTATGAAAGACTCACCTCGTATTCTATTTGCATTTTATATTTGCCCGTGTCTTATCACGCTGCTTCCTTTCTTGCTTCCAAAGTTACCACTTCCGTTTTCATTATCGCTTTCTATACTTTGGTGATCAAGAATTTTCGAAAAATCGATTTTTTTTTCTTTTTTGAAAGTATAGAATCTTAAAAACATATTGTTAAAATTTGATGACAAAATTCCGAGTATTTCAGGATATAAGAAGATCAGGTAAGTAGAGGAATCGGTGAGTCGGGTCCTTTTGTTCGCTAGTTGCAGCTGCTCGGGGTCGTACACCCGACTAACACTGATGTATAAATTTAATGCGAAATATTTTAGTTTTAAGAGTTATAATGGTTAGTTCAATGCGGTCCTCAGCGGTAGTAACGTCGAGTGTTAAATTTTATTGAAAAATGTGGGATAGTCTTGAAACTTTCAACGCGTCTATCTCGAAAATACTTTTTTTTTGTCTTGTGGGTGCCGAAAAAACTACTGGACGAATTGGTCTGAAATTTTAATATGTTATTCTGTACAGTTTTAGCTATCGCAGGACCTAATAGTATATTTTTTATTATTTAAATAAGAAAAAACCGGTCGTTTTAAGATTTTTATGTTTAACTGTGCACCATTTTGTTAAAAAAAATTTTTTTGGTTCCAGTTCCTGGGATAGCTATATTTATTCTGATTCAAAATTGGGCAACTTTTTTTTATTTACCTAAAAAATAATTAAGTGGGTGAAAAGCAAGTAGGTAATAGGCAATATAGTCTACACGATCCTCCAACATTTCTATTAAGAAATTTGTTTCTTTTTAGAAGCTATATTTTTAGTTAACAGAAAATACTTCTAAAAATACTGTAAAGCTCGTTTCAAGGGTCTACGAGACTGAGAACTGTTGGTAAATTCATTCACTTGTTATGAAATCACTTTGCCTTATTTTAATTTTATTCATCTAGTATGTTTTTCATTTATGTCTGTTGTTTCTATTATATTCTTTATTATTCCTAATAAATGTGTTACTAGTTGCTAACGTGTTTTTCATTATTCTAAAGAAAGAAGAAAGCTCTAGAATTTTCAACAGAAGGAATCAACAGGTTATGGGCCCAGATGGACATGTTTAAAAGCAGTGTTACAAAGCTAAATGCAGATAATTACCATACTTGGAAATTTAAATTGCAATTATTGTTGCAGAGGGATAATGCTTGGCAAGCCATCGAAAAAGAAAAACCTTCAACAAATCCAGAGGCTTGGATAAAGGCGGATAGTGATGCTAGGAGCATAATTGGGTTGTTAGTCGAAGACAGTCAATTAGTCCATATATGGAAGGCGAAATCTGCTAAGGAAGCATGGTTTAATTTACAAACGTACCATCAGAAGTCGACTCTCAGTAATAAGGTCCAACTTGTGAGAGGGATATGCAGTTTAAAATATGTTTATGGTGAAAGAATGGACTCACACCTGGAAAAGTTAACTACTATGTTTGACAAGTTAGCAGCATTAGGAGATGAACTTTCAGATCGTTGGAGAGGGAAGAAGCAGATTTGACTTTGGGGCTTGTGCAGGCAAAGTTGTTGGATGAATATTCAAGAAAGAACTCGAATGCACCCAGCGGATCGAATACAGCTTTAAAGGTAAAAAATTTTGAGAAGTTTCACAAAAAATGTTTCTTTTGCCAGAAAAATGGGCACATCAAACGTGACTGCCATCAATACGCACAATGGAAGAAAAATCATACAAAGGTATGTGCGAACAATGTAGTTAGTTCGAAGGAATTTTGCCTTAGTTCCTATTCGGATGTTTTCAACGGATGGATCGTAGATTCTGGAGCAACATGTCATATAACAAATAAGATGGAATACTTCATATCTCTTAACACAAACCTGAAAGGTGAAAAGGTTATATAAGCTAATGGTCAAGAAATTTTTTCGAGTGGGAAGGGCACTTGTCGTCTTCTGGTTTTCGCTAACGGGGAAGAAACATCGATTCAGGAAGAAGCATTTGTGGTTTGGTAAGTGAATGAGGAGGAGTGTTGGTAAATTCATTCACTTGTTATGAAATCACTTTGCCTTATTTTAATTTTATTCATCTAGTATGTTTTTCATTTATGTTTGTTGTTTCTATTATATTCTTTATTATTCCTAATAAATGTGTTACTAGTTGCTAACGTGTTTTTCATTAGTCTAAAGAAAGAAGAAAGCTCTAGAATTTTCAACAGAAGGAATCAGCAAGAACAGCTTCAAATAAGCAGATCAGTAAGAGCGCTCTAACTGACTACAGATATTTTATCAAAACCTTAAACGCGTTTTTCTCATAACTGTATTTTTCAACTTGTCTGCAACTTATACTCAACCGATTAACTTAATTCAAAAAGCATTCTATTCCTTTGTAATTTCTATCGCGTGAACCGCGATTTAGAATTATTTAATGATACATACTTACAATATTTAGCAAACACCATCCGATGCCTGGGGCCCTACCCTGTATTTCGTTTCGAAAAACAAGTCTCAAGTTCAAAAGTGATTTTCAATCCGATTATGAATTCGTACTCTGTATTTCGTTTTCGAATCGAAAAAAAGTACTTGTTAATATTTTCATTAACGAAATAGACTTGCGAAGTTTTGAAATATTTCTCAAGATATCTGTCTAGTCAAGTAAAAAAAAAAAAAATATCAAAGCAAATTACAAACAAGTTAAAAAATAAATAAATGAAATAAAAAATTCGTTTTCGGATTTGCCTTTCCGAAAGTGGTAGATTCGAATCCGCTTTAGAAATAAAGAGTACAAAAATTCGTTTTCGGAAGTTTTTGCTTTTGAAGCGAACCACAGAAAAGGGCCCCTGCCTGGGAAATATTTTCAAACCTATTTCCACTGACTTAGCAATTATTAGCCCGGTCAATACTGGACATGCGACACTTTCCCATTGGCCATTGCACGGCCCGACAAACAGCCTGCACCTACACACACGAATGATGCAAAGTCAGCGATACCTGATGCGAACCAACGAGTGCTTGGGACGCAGGCTGGCGGACGAGTTAGTTCTATTTTGGACTTCATAAAAATATGTCGTACATACTTTGATTAGGTTTGTAAAAGTTGGGCCAACCCCTTGGTAAGCGTTCTCGTTTTTTTACATAATCCACGTAAGGATAATTTAAATTAGTTATAAACAATTTTAAGTGACAAATACTTAAAAATTGAAAACTATCAATTCTTTTCGTAAAAATTTCAGCTGCAGCTTATTACGCGATACCCAATTCTATACAGATTGTGAAACTTATTTTACGCTTTCACATGTCTCATTTCGGAGTAAACCTGCAGACAACCAAAAAAAGGACAATTTTGAACGCCACACTTCTGGAGATGCCGATAAAAAAAAAATTTTCTAAAAATTTAATTCATGTACTATATATAAGCAGCAAAACAAAAAAAAAAAAAAAAATCTGGCCGATATTCATATTTTGTCTAAAAAGTTTAATTCATAGAAAAAATTTAATTTATCGGGAGAACCTGGCTTTTAGTTGAAAAAAAACAATTAAGTTTAATTTTTCTCTAGTTAATAAGTAATAAAATAATTCAAAAAAATTTGAAAGCATTGCTCATTACCTTCATACATAAATTGAAAAAAAAAAAATTTTTTAAATTTTAGACTGCTAGACCACCAACTCCCTTAAACGTTGAATTTTTTGGTTCATGTTGTGTTTGTGTAACTATCGCACCGATATTATCCATCAAGAAGCGTTGGAAACCGAAACGAATTGTTAATCGTTAAATTGTTAATCGACGAACTAATCGAGGCGATAGTCACCAATTTTGTTTCCATTTTTGGATTTTTTGTCTCCAATTTGTGATATAATTATATGTAGATAAAAAACTATAAAATTAGTTGAATTAAAAAAAAAAAAATTTTTTAATTTTTTATTAATAAAGCTACTTTGCTTAATTTCACAAATTATTTTTGTAAGAGTAATAGGCGACGCGTTTCGGACTTTATCTATCTTCGGGCGCAAGCTTCGTAACTTTGTTTGCCGACTTTACTGTTAACATTCAACGAACAGTAAAGCTTTGCGGAAGAGAATCGTATCGAAGAAAGCTTTCTGGGTTAAAATTTACTTCAATCATTGAAATCATTGAAATAGCGAAAACATCAACCTGCCAAGCAACCATTGTATATATAATCTATAGTAGAACCATTGTATATAAAAACTATAGTAGAATTGTGTAGACTTTTTGACTGGTGGCGCACCACCAGCCCTAAAAACGAACTAACAAGTTCCACATGAAATTTATTACAAAAAGAAAAAGAATATTTGTGGATGTTAAGATTTTTGCTCTTTGAAATTCAATTTGTAAACATTGAGTTCTCTTTTTTAACTGCTGTGCAGATGTGCACCATTCAAAGAGGAAACCGTAGATCGGGTGTATGTATAATATGGTATTGGTAAGGTATAAAGGACGAAAAAGACAATGCTCGTAAGGACAAAAAATATAATCATTTCAAGGAAATTCATGTTTGAGCCCTTTTCGTTTGTGCGTTAGTGAGGTAGGTCAGAAATTTATTTATTTGTGGCAGGCACATGAAAATTAAGTTTGGCAAAGTCATTGTCTGTAGGTATTTTTGATTTCTACATTTTCGTTGAAATCTTAAAAGGGCTTAGTAGATAGTAAATTTTGCATGTGAAACTTTGATTGAATATTGTTAAAAATAAATTTTGAAAGCAAAATTCTAGTTCATTTAATATTATGTACATATTTTGTTGTACCTATTATTCTTTTTTGGATGTTCATTATAGCAGTTTAAAAGGCGGATAGGGTTAATTTACTTAAAAAATTGAGCATGGCTGGGTCGCACAAACTTGCGTAATATATTTGGTGATTCAGAGCTGCCAACTACGCATTAATTACGAAAAATGAATTAAGTCACGCAAAATATTGAAAAAAATTAAATGAAATATTTCAAAGGCTTCAAGCGAAAGTCTAAAAAATCCCACTTTTGCAGTTGCTAATACATATCATCGGTGAAAATTTAATCAAAACTATTGGAGCAGTCTAAAAAAACCTTTTTTATTTTTCACTCTTTTAAAAAACGATGTTTTTAGAAATCCAGTATGCAAAGCTTAAGAACTTGATAGAAGCTGTTTTGGAAAAAAAATATTGTTTTGAAGTTATTTTTAAAAATCAAAATTTTTTTTAAAATGTATAGGCTTCAAAAATTAAATTTTTTTAAATGTTGATATTTAGTCTTTCTTAAAAAAATCTAAGAACTTCTAAAATTCATTTCGTCAACATGTTAAGCCTTTAACGAGAAAGTCGTTTTTAAAAAGAACCATTTTTAGACTTTTTCAAATTTTTTTACATTATAAAGACAATTTAAAGTTAATCCTTCCCATAAAATTTTATCGAAGTGCTTGAAGCTGTTTTTGAATAATAAGTATTGTCATATCAGTTGTATGGCAGGTACCATTTCAAGACCTAGATACTCAATTCCAAAAACCCTTCTGTAGGTACCAACTTTAAAAACGTGAATTGTAAGAAAAACGCTTTAAGGCTGCCAGGTAACAAATGTGTGCTCAGATCAAGCAGGTATAAGAATATTTATATCGCCTTCAATTTGTCTCCGATCGACTAGAAACTTTGACAAAATATTTTTGAAATACGGTTAAAGGAGAGAAAAGAATTTTTTTTAACCCTACTTATTCTTGTTTTGATTGTTCGAAGCTAAATATATGGGAAGAAAAAACTTATTTGTAGTACCATATAGTATAGATACATCATATGGTAGCGTAAAATGGTTACCATGTGTGCTTGTTACCCGGGAGGCTCGTGCTTCGAAATTCAAGAAAATAACTTTTTTTGCCTGTGTTTCTGTGTTTCTGTCTGTCCGCATATGAATAGACAGCCTTAAACTCTTGACCGATTTTCTTCAAAGTTTGCAGTTATGGTCAGTGGGGAGGGGTACAGAGGTAGCGAGGTTTTTAGAAATCCAAAACCTAAAGATCTTTGTAGAAGTTGTTTTGACAAAAATTTAAGAAAAAAACAAAAAATATCGTTTTGAAATTATCAAAGAAATCAAATTTAAGAAATCAAAATTAAAAAAAAATTACTAAAATTTCAAAAGCTAGAATTTTTCAAATGTTGATATATAATCATTTTTAAAAAACTTAAAACTTCTTAAATACAAAATTTCGTCAACATCGTGTTTGAAAAATAACCGTTTTATGGATGTACATGTACAGCCTGAAGCGATGGACCGATTTTCTTAAAAAATTGCAGTTATGATTTATGTGGTAGTTAACAGAGAAGCTTTTGGAATTGGGTTTCTAGGTCTTGAAATAACGGTACCTGTCATACAACCCATATGAAAATACCTGTTTTTCTCGAAAACGGCTCTAACGATTTTGATAAAATTAACCTTTGATAAAATTTTATTTTATGATGTGAACATTTTTTCGGTTTAAATCAAAAAACGGTACCACCCATAGTCCGTTTTTTCAAAGCCGACTTTCTTGCTAATGGCTGATGCGATTTTGACGAAATTTCATATTTCAAAAGTGCAAAGTTGTTTAAAAGAGATTGCATGTCATAATTTGAAAAATTTGTTTATTTTGAATTTTCAATAATATATTTTAAAACAGTCAGTTTTTTCTAAATTTTTCAAAACGGTATGTTTGACTTATTTCATTTTTCTTTTGTCAATTAATCTTTTAGTAAGATCTTTAAAATTGTGTACTTAAATTTTTGAAACCTTATTTTTTTAAAAAAACGGCTCTGACGATTTAAATTTTCGGGGCTTATATGAATTTGCAACTGCAAAAAAAATGGCGTTTGTCTTTGGAATATTCAATTTCACTTTTTCTAATATTTGCGTGAGGGGCTTGGCTAGTTTCTCATTTTCAAAAAATCGATATTTTTTAAATTTATCGATAGGTAAACATCTCAAAAATGATGTCCTAAAATATTAGAATGACATCTTGGATACTGTTGAAATGGCAGAGTATAGAAGAGAAGCATCTCGAGTGCTCGAACTCCTGCTTTGAAAACTTTAAACGCGTTTTTCTCAAAACTGCATATTTCAAATTTGCAGCCGCTGTAACTCACGCAAATATTAACAAATCGTCTTGAAATCTTTACTGCATACTCTCCATATGTTTTCACATAAAGCCATCTACAACTTTTACGATCGGATGAAAATTATAGATTTGGCAGTTTTGTCAATTTCCAATTTTTCACTCCAATTATAGATGGCTGTATTGGAAAAAGGATCTACTTCAACGCCATTTTTTTATTTTCTTGTCTTGGAAAATGGAGATATTTTTGTAGCTGAATAAAAAAAAATGTTTCTGTTTCCTATAAAGTAATTTAAAGGCTTTACCGTGCTGGTAAATATCTCTTCGAAAATATTTTACGCACCTGTCATTGAATTCTGTTAGAATTTGTAACAGGTTGTGTTAAATAAATGGTCTTTGTATTTACTACATTGTGTTTGAAATTATTCAATAATTCCATTAATTTGCATTCCCACTGCAAAAATATCTTCCATTCATTTCAGTAAGGTACGTAGGTATTTCAAAGCAATTGGAATAATTTCCAAAGTGAAATAATGCAACGTTGCTATTTGCTCCTTATGCAAGTAATTTCAATCGAAAGAAATGAAGAAACGCAAAAATATACTTATATTTATGTCTCACACCAGTTTCTTCATAGCAAATGTAATTTTACAAGGAACTTTACACATACCCACAAATGAGAACCAAAACAAAATCACATCACGAATCCCGCTTAAATATTTTTGCCATATGATCAGTCTCTTAAAACATTTATCTGGCTCTCTTTTATATACGTTCCACAAGACGACTCGCATTTTTTTTACGTTTTTTACAGGCGACTGCAGCGCTCCGTGCCCTAAAAACAAAACATTCTTAAATCGGCAAATGGTTCTACTATAGATTATATATACAATGGTAGAACCATTTGCCGATTTAAGAATGTTTTGTTTTTAGGGCACGGAGCGCTGCAGTCGCCTGTAAAAAACGTAAAAAAAATGCGAGTCGTCTTGTGGAACGTATATAAAAGAGAGCCAGATAAATGTTTTAAGAGACTGATCATATGGCAAAAATATTTAAGCGGGATTCGTGATGTGATTTTGTTTTGGTTCTCATTTGTGGGTATGTGTAAAGTTCCTTGTAAAATTACATTTGCTATGAAGAAACTGGTGTGAGACATAAATATAAGTATATTTTTGCGTTTCTTCATTTCTTTCGATTGAAATTACTTGCATAAGGAGCAAATAGCAACGTTGCATTATTTCACTTTGGAAATTATTCCAATTGCTTTGAAATACCTACGTACCTTACTGAAATGAATGGAAGATATTTTTGCAGTGGGAATGCAAATTAATGGAATTATTGAATAATTTCAAACACAATGTAGTAAATACAAAGACCATTTATTTAACACAACCTGTTACAAATTCTAACAGAATTCAATGACAGGTGCGTAAAATATTTTCGAAGAGATATTTACCAGCACGGTAAAGCCTTTAAATTACTTTATAGGAAACAGAAACATTTTTTTTTATTCAGCTACAAAAATATCTCCATTTTCCAAGACAAGAAAATAAAAAAATGGCGTTGAAGTAGATCCTTTTTCCAATACAGCCATCTATAATTGGAGTGAAAAATTGGAAATTGACAAAACTGCCAAATCTATAATTTTCATCCGATCGTAAAAGTTGTAGATGGCTTTATGTGAAAACATATGGAGAGTATGCAGTAAAGATTTCAAGACGATTTGTTAATATTTGCGTGAGTTACAGCGGCTGCAAATTTGAAATATGCAGTTTTGAGAAAAACGCGTTTAAAGTTTTCAAAGCAGGAGTTCGAGCACTCGAGATGCTTCTCTTCTATACTCTGCCATTTCAACAGTATCCAAGATGTCATTCTAATATTTTAGGACATCATTTTTGAGATGTTTACCTATCGATAAATTTAAAAAATATCGATTTTTTGAAAATGAGAAACTAGCCAAGCCCCTCACGCAAATATTAGAAAAAGTGAAATTGAATATTCCAAAGACAAACGCCATTTTTTTTGCAGTTGCAAATTCATATAAGCCCCGAAAATTTAAATCGTCAGAGCCGTTTTTTTAAAAAAATAAGGTTTCAAAAATTTAAGTACACAATTTTAAAGATCTTACTAAAAGATTAATTGACAAAAGAAAAATGAAATAAGTCAAACATACCGTTTTGAAAAATTTAGAAAAAACTGACTGTTTTAAAATATATTATTGAAAATTCAAAATAAACAAATTTTTCAAATTATGACATGCAATCTCTTTTAAACAACTTTGCACTTTTGAAATATGAAATTTCGTCAAAATCGCATCAGCCATTAGCAAGAAAGTCGGCTTTGAAAAAACGGACTATGGGTGGTACCGTTTTTTGATTTAAACCGAAAAAATGTTCACATCATAAAATAAAATTTTATCAAAGGTTAATTTTATCAAAATCGTTAGAGCCGTTTTCGAGAAAAACAGGTATTTTCATATGGGTTGTATGACAGGTACCGTTATTTCAAGACCTAGAAACCCAATTCCAAAAGCTTCTCTGTTAACTACCACATAAATCATAACTGCAATTTTTTAAGAAAATCGGTCCATCGCTTCAGGCTGTACATGTACATCCATAAAACGGTTATTTTTCAAACACGATGTTGACGAAATTTTGTATTTAAGAAGTTTTAAGTTTTTTAAAAATGATTATATATCAACATTTGAAAAATTCTAGCTTTTGAAATTTTAGTAATTTTTTTTTAATTTTGATTTCTTAAATTTGATTTCTTTGATAATTTCAAAACGATATTTTTTGTTTTTTTCTTAAATTTTTGTCAAAACAACTTCTACAAAGATCTTTAGGTTTTGGATTTCTAAAAACCTCGCTACCTCTGTACCCCTCCCCACTGACCATAACTGCAAACTTTGAAGAAAATCGGTCAAGAGTTTAAGGCTGTCTATTCATATGCGGACAGACAGAAACACAGAAACACAGGCAAAAAAAGTTATTTTCTTGAATTTCGAAGCACGAGCCTCCCGGGTAACAAGCACACATGGTAACCATTTTACGCTACCATATGATGTATCTATACTATATGGTACTACAAATAAGTTTTTTCTTCCCATATATTTAGCTTCGAACAATCAAAACAAGAATAAGTAGGGTTAAAAAAAATTCTTTTCTCTCCTTTAACCGTATTTCAAAAATATTTTGTCAAAGTTTCTAGTCGATCGGAGACAAATTGAAGGCGATATAAATATTCTTATACCTGCTTGATCTGAGCACACATTTGTTACCTGGCAGCCTTAAAGCGTTTTTCTTACAATTCACGTTTTTAAAGTTGGTACCTACAGAAGGGTTTTTGGAATTGAGTATCTAGGTCTTGAAATGGTACCTGCCATACAACTGATATGACAATACTTATTATTCAAAAACAGCTTCAAGCACTTCGATAAAATTTTATGGGAAGGATTAACTTTAAATTGTCTTTATAATGTAAAAAAATTTGAAAAAGTCTAAAAATGGTTCTTTTTAAAAACGACTTTCTCGTTAAAGGCTTAACATGTTGACGAAATGAATTTTAGAAGTTCTTAGATTTTTTTAAGAAAGACTAAATATCAACATTTAAAAAAATTTAATTTTTGAAGCCTATACATTTTAAAAAAAATTTTGATTTTTAAAAATAACTTCAAAACAATATTTTTTTTCCAAAACAGCTTCTATCAAGTTCTTAAGCTTTGCATACTGGATTTCTAAAAACATCGTTTTTTAAAAGAGTGAAAAATAAAAAAGGTTTTTTTAGACTGCTCCAATAGTTTTGATTAAATTTTCACCGATGATATGTATTAGCAACTGCAAAAGTGGGATTTTTTAGACTTTCGCTTGAAGCCTTTGAAATATTTCATTTAATTTTTTTCAATATTTTGCGTGACTTAATTCATTTTTCGTAATTAATGCGTAGTTGGCAGCTCTGAATCACCAAATATATTACGCAAGTTTGTGCGACCCAGCCATGCTCAATTTTTTAAGTAAATTAACCCTATCCGCCTTTTAAACTGCTATAATGAACATCCAAAAAAGAATAATAGGTACAACAAAATATGTACATAATATTAAATGAACTAGAATTTTGCTTTCAAAATTTATTTTTAACAATATTCAATCAAAGTTTCACATGCAAAATTTACTATCTACTAAGCCCTTTTAAGATTTCAACGAAAATGTAGAAATCAAAAATACCTACAGACAATGACTTTGCCAAACTTAATTTTCATGTGCCTGCCACAAATAAATAAATTTCTGACCTACCTCACTAACGCACAAACGAAAAGGGCTCAAACATGAATTTCCTTGAAATGATTATATTTTTTGTCCTTACGAGCATTGTCTTTTTCGTCCTTTATACCTTACCAATACCATATTATACATACACCCGATCTACGGTTTCCTCTTTGAATGGTGCACATCTGCACAGCAGTTAAAAAAGAGAACTCAATGTTTACAAATTGAATTTCAAAGAGCAAAAATCTTAACATCCACAAATATTCTTTTTCTTTTTGTAATAAATTTCATGTGGAACTTGTTAGTTCGTTTTTAGGGCTGGTGGTGCGCCACCAGTCAAAAAGTCTACACAATTCTACTATAGTTTTTATATACAATGCTTCCAAGTTTCCAACGAACCAAAGCTAAGAGAAGCAGCAAGCACCAAAACCCACAATCCACAAGTCCACAAGTCCACAATGTGTAGCTAGTGGCTTATATGTATGCCTATGTATTCGACTTGGTTGTAGTTGTATTCGGTTTAGGTTGATATGGTGCCAGGGATGAATATGAGCAACCCAAAATATGTAGCAGAATCCTCAAAAAATCGAAGTAGATTTACAAAAAATGTAGCAGATAGTAAAAAGTGGCATAAAATTGTTAAATAACAATATTTTCTCATCAAATAAAAGAAAAACTGAATGATAATAGCTCTAACAATTTATTTTTATAACAATGTTTTCTTACAAGATTGTAGGTACATATGCATCAAACTGTTTTTAAATTTATAAAAAAAAAAAGATATTTTTTGCTTGAACCATTACAGCAAAGTAAAAAGTAGAAGAAGGTATTGAAAAGTTGTATTTTAAGCAAAAACTAAACGAAGTAGAAAAAATTTGCTACGTAGTAAGAGAAGAATTTGAAAAAAATGAAGTAAATCTGCTACATATGTAGCAAATATTCATCCCTGATGGTGCTTGCTGCTGGATGGATTTTGTTTTTGTTCATTCAGCTTTAATCGCCTCAAAGCTAAACTGTTCTCCCAGTCTTGGTTTTATTTTCATTCGAGAAAGGTACGTGGCGGATACGCAACAACGACGCAAAGCTTGCGATTTTTAAAAATATTTCTCATAAATATTTACTCGACAACAACGACGGATATTTCTGAATAATATCCAAAATAATTTTGTGGACTTGAAAGTAAAGTTTAAACCAATAAATATCTTTAAAATTGAAATTAATAGATTGACACATTTCAATCAGTTGAAAGTTTTTTTTAGACAGGAAAATATTAATAAATATACCCATATATACGACGTATCCCCATTTATAGAACACCCCTCTCGCGGTAATAAAAAAAAGAGGGTGACCAAAACAAAACCCCATTCAAGGATTTTTTTTTGTTAAGTTTTCTTGTTGTTGTCGAAACTTCAAAAGTAGTCGGTCGTTGCGGATTTGTTTTTGTTGTCGTTGTCATTGGCGTGTTTGTGTGTAACTCGATAAAGTGCTCTGGATTGTGGATAGGAATATTATTGATTTCGATTTTTTTTTTCTTATTTATTTAGCTGGAAAAACGTCGTTTGTCACAGTAAAAATCGTTTACCTTTCGGCCATCGCCATATCTATGCACGCAGTGTGCAATTCCTGATCAAGTGCGTAAAAATGGAATTTAGTAAACTTTATACGTTTCCTGTTCCCACGGTGTAAAATCATATTTTTTTTTTCTTATTTCTCTTCAAGATTTTTACATTGAACGTAAATATTTAGATTCATTGGGGCTACGAAAATAATAAATTCGGTGGACAGTCAACCAAAGAGATTTTCTTTTCAAATTTCTGGTGGGAAATTTAAATTTAAATAAGAAAATTGAAGAATGTATTTTTAACAGAAAGAAAAAAACAAGAAAGAGCCACACTTTTGAGAATTTCGAGTGAGTTGAGTTCATTTTACGTTGTTGAGTTGGGCAAAATATAATAAATTTTAAGAACAAATCAGATTCCCGCACAAATTATTTTTATAAATATTTTTTTTTTTTTCAATTAAATTTATCCTTTGTTTCGCATATTTCTCTGGTTTCTTTCTTGTTTTGCTTGACGTTTATTTTATTCCCTTTTGAAATCAAATGCAATAGCTTAATTTTTTTTTAATATCGTGCTGTGTCGTTGAAAACAATTTGAATAAAAAGAGCAATACCTACACTTCCGAAACAAATTGATTGTGAAGTGATTCAAAGTTTAACGAAAAAATAATAAAAGATTTATTTTTTCTCTCTCTTTCTTTCTTTTGTTATTTTCTTCTTCTCTATTTGAAAAAAAAAAAAACTTTAAAACATAAACAAAATACTGTGTGAAACTTAAACAAAACGCACCTTTTTTGGATTAAAATCGACACTCAACGGATTACGGCTGTCTTGCCATCGCTGGGATAAAAGTATGTAAATTTATTTAAAATGTAGTCACTTAGTGTTAAGTTTAAGTCATTCGTTTGTTATTCTCTTTTTTGGTTAAAATCGCAGGGAATTTTAATTCACCATCGATGAATTAATGAAGCCGGTTGCTGGGTTGTGTAACCGGCAGGCAGGTTCATGGTCACGCGTAAGGTTGTTGTACTGGTATACTGGAGTGCTTTGCGTTTTGAATTCTGATGTGATCTCAAATATGTTAGATACTAGTTCTGTATTCCTGATTTATGCAACCGTAACATAAGTTGAATACCCGATTTTGATTTTCTATTTTATTAAAGTTCTTTGATGTTGAAACGTCCATTCGTTCTTTACATACGGTACAGTGGCAGGCGACTTTCTTGGACTAAAAATGTTGTCCAATTTGAATTATAAAATAGTCGACAGAGGCCAACAGAAGGTAGCAGAGCCACGGAGTAGATAATATTGAGAGTTAACTCGTTTCCCATTTAACTCAAACTTTTTTGATATGAAATGAAAAATAGCGTCAACGGCTGCATTTTGCTGCAAATGAGTTTCATTATTTCGACCTTTATCATTGTGGTATTCACTTTGATGGCAAATAATGCTTATTACGGTGGTTTTAAATGAAGTATCAAAATTCTATACCGTGACACAAAACACCCAAAAATATAGAAAATTTTCAAATTGATTTCAAATCAACTGTCAAAAAAAAAAAAAAAAAAAAAGTGGCGACGATTGTGCTGGTCGAGGGTGCTCGATGTTATTTTAAAAAAATTGACTCTCTGGTTCTACTCTGTGTCCAGATTTAGCTAATTTCACTTTCCCGGGAGTGAGTGACGTGAGTCACTTTCCATTGAAAATCGATTTAGCTATAGGAATTCAGTGAGTGAGTTAGTGCCTATGGAAGTCAGATTAATCACTTCGCATTTCAGCAGTGAGGCAGTGACTCTAGACTCTACTCACTCACTTCTTGGAAAGTGAAATCAGTCTGCATTGTTCTCATAGCGGAACAAAGCTTTACTTCCCTCCAATTTACCCTAATAATAGTTAGCGGAACTACGCTAAAGTAGAAGTTACACGTTAGTGTTATCGAACCCAATGGAAATGAAAATTCGATCCAGTGCCCCAGTTCTACTATCGCCTCGATAAAAGCAGGCGAAAAACGGTAGGAAATGGAACGATTTCCATTTTCCACTGTTTATTGCCGAGGTGATAGTTACAGAACAGGGACACAGTGCCTATGTTTTGTTACTATCGCTTCGGTAATATCCAACGATGAACGGTGGAAACTGGAACGAAATTCGTACAATTTTTTTTTTTCAGTTTCCATCGTTTCTCAATCAATGTTATCGATTAGATAGTTTCACAACGGGGGTACCAAGGTATTTTAGATTGTAGTCCAAAACAAGGAAACTGTAACTATCGCATTAATAGGAACGGTGGAAACCGTAAGGAAATTCTACCAAATTCGTGTAATTTCCTTGCACTTTCATCCTCTTATCGGGGGATTCTATCGATGTGATAGTTACAGAACATGTGCCCCTGTTCTGTAACATCGATCGAGAGACAGTGAGAACCGGAACGAAATCTTACTAAATTCATAGAATTTCGTTCCATTTTAAATCGTTTATCGTCGGCTTTAATCGAGAGGATAGTTACAGAATAGGGCACAGTTTTCTTACTAATTTGGATTAAGTAATCGGACGGAGAAGCTTCGCGTATAGTATCGTTTATTCAAATTATTCCATTTTCTTCGACCGAGTTAAACACGGTACGAATTCAAGAGTCATTCGGTTCTCAGTGGAAGCGGGAAGAGATTTTTCTTCAACCCAAAGTCGTAGTTTACTGTTCACAACTCATTGAAATACTTTGCTCAGGTCAGAGTTTAACAGGGCGGTAGCGTCATCGATCATTCTAATTCTGTAGCTGTAGTGCAGTTTAACGCCATCATTTTCGTACATAAGCAAATTACCAGACCTTAGAACACTATTAAGATTGTTTATAGATATCGAAAACAGAAGGGGACTGAGAATAGACCTCTGTGGAACACCAGCAGCGTGAGTAAACAAAAATTCGGAGAGCTTACTCTGTAACATGAGATGGAGGCATGAGTTGCGCTCTCTAGCAAATTTATTGAAAGCTTACCTACGTTTACTCTCTCGGTTACCAACGACTGCCTTTGCGTCATTCCCACAAATATGTGTAGTCCTATCTAAGGATTGCTGAGTAATCCCATATTACCTCTGAAATGGATTTTTTCACTGAGAACCTCTAATTGCTTACCGATTCCGAAAGGTTTTTTGTTTTCTGTTGGAGGCGTACCTTCCACGTAACATGCAGTCACTACACCGCACAAGTATCGATGTGCGTTCTGCAATCAAAATTCAGCCCTATCACAGATTCCATCTTAGAAAACTTCCACACGGAATGCTAAGTTACGAACTACGAAAATTTGTGATCACAAAATCCGAATGAAATCGAAGAAAGCATTTCCAGCTGCAACACTAAATACCGCCATGCTGGTTATCGAAATCAGCTGTTTTACGTGCAAGATCATTCACATTTTTCTGCAAAACACAACTTCTTTCGTATATAAAGACGACGATTTTACATTCCACTTGGATTTGGTGATACCGAATCTACGAATTTCGAAATTTGTTCCACTCCGAATGGATTATGTGATAGTGTAAACTTAGACTTTTTTCGATTACGATGGAATCTGTGATAGGGCTGATTATTTTACTGAAAGATTCTAGGTGCCAGTTTGCCCTTAAGTTTGTTCACTTAAGCTAAATGACAAGTTCAAACAATGTCATCAGCTAGAACCCAAATCATGCTTAAAATAGCTGCTTTAGTTTTTTTCTACACAAAAAATGGATCGAGGGAATTCAGATTTTTCTTAAACTCTGTTTTGGTTTCTATTCATGCCATGAAAACATGAAAAGCGCTTTCTCGATTAGCCGTTTGGAATCGGCAGAAAACTGTAAGTCCCCCATTTCCCCACAATACTATGGTTGTGAGAAATGCTCTAGGCCCTGGGGCTTCTCGCTCTGTTGCGCCACCCTATTTGCCTTCTACATATGTCTTACGTTCGCGGTTATCGTGGTATTCCAGCTTTTTTATATCAAATCAATTTGTGTTGTTTTAGCTATATAACCACTAAGTTTGGTTGAACCATCAGATGTGTTTATCTTAAAAGTTGCTCCAATGTTACCCCAAAAGTTGATTTTTCAACTTAATTGTGACTTTGTCGAAATTTATTACTTTATCGTATGTAACAAGCCCGGCAAGATTACAGCCTCCACTTTCGGAATTTCTACTAATATCATTTATTTTTACGCAAATAATTTTTGTTTAACTCATCTACCCCTAAAGTTTGATTCTATCAAAGTGTCCATGGTTTTTGTTTCCAAAAAACACTGCTTTATGAAAAACCTAGAAAATAAACAAACAAACAAAAAAAAACCTATCCCAACTTATATCAACTCTTTCATCTAAATTAAATTAAATTCAATTACCAATCCCAAGACCAACACGTATTTCATTACTCATGGCATGGCATTTGTTATCACATTTATGTTGCCTTTTCGGTTAACTCTATGATATCACATTTCTTGAAACATTACTCAATAACTTGAAATTGCCGATAGCATGCGACTCAGACCAGACAAACATACGTGGTTAGCTGAGTTGCTTTCAAATCGAATACTACACTCATTTCTATGACACAATTTTTCTCTGATCTCATTTGACTTTATGAATGATTATTACATTAGTCAATAATAGAATTAAAAATAAAGTGAATTACAATGAAGTCTTGTTTACAGTGTGAACTACTCCCATACTCCAATTCTTGTGTGTCTCATTAAAAATGAATGATGACCTTAGAGTCAAGAAATTTAAAAATTGTTCGAAAAATGAGTATTGCCAATATCTACATATTAAATAAGAGCTAATTATAGACGTGAACATGTATTTCCGGTATGAATGTAATTAAATCAATCTTGATTTGAATTGGGCAGACACTTGAACTCGAACTTATTTGTATTTGTATTAAATTGAGAGCAGTCGTGAATTCAATCATTTTGCGAATTGTGTTTAATCTTCTCAGTGTCTGGAGAAATGAAAACAATCAGTTTTATTAACGAGAAACATTTATTTTTTATTTTTTGATCAATCAATACACACACAACTACACCATACAGATTGACTTATTGTCTGTGAGCTGTTTTTTTGAAGTATGTACTATATTTTTGTTTGATTGAGGTAGGTTCATCTTTTTTGAGATAAAAGCATCAGTGGGACTAGAAGTGGCAGTTACTTAAACTGCAGTTATTAAAGTATAGCATCTAGCACTCATTCAATGAGTTTCACCGTTTAGTCTTCTTTACCTACCTAGTTCGGGCATCTATAACATTTTACTATTGTATTGATCAGCTGTTTAAGGTTAAAAACTCAGATACCGGATATTGTAGAGTTCTAAAATAGACTCCCAGAAAAAGATTTGCTATCATCAAAAACAAAGTTTCAGCATTTCAAAAACATTTTTCAAATGAAGACTGGATTAATGTTACTAAAGTGAAACTTATTTGAAATCGCTGTGATTTGAAATGCGATGAAACGAAAAAGCGTCACAAACACTTAAATGTTTAGGATTAAGTCAGCGAGAGAATAAGATAGAATACATTACATCATTTTCTATTCTCGGTTTACTCTTTGTGCGATGCTTCGTAGCGTTTCGTCTACTACGTTGTGCAATTATAGATTTGTTCGTTGAAGCTCTAGGGTCGCCCTTGGGTCACCACAAAACGTTTTTCGAGAAACCTAAAGTCGCCCTGAATGTCAAATTTAGTGTTTTTTGAGCCCTAGGGTTGTCCATCAACTCGCCCTAGCTTTTTGCTGTTGGGAGAATGACAGGGATGTGTGATGATTTGTGGTTTAGCGTTTTTTGAGGACTAGAAAGCCCAGGTTTTTTTGACAACTCATAGGGTTGTCAAGAAAACCTGGGTCAACCCTAGGGAAAGTTCAACGAACGGACCTTATATGAGCCTTTTTTAGTGGGATAGTGGGTATATTTATATCTACAGCTGAATTTTGTTATTAGGCTTCTAGCTTCTCCCTCAATTCATTGCGACGTCTGGTTTATGAAAAAGATACCAAAGATAGTGTTTAGGAAAGGCTTATCCAATAAGACGTGCTATTTTGATATTCAAAGAAACATGACATTTTGTGAGATAAATGATCGGATTTTTATTTCAATGTAAAAGGAAAGACATGCCATTAACAATTGAAAACAATATCAGCCGAATGGCTGTCATGACTAAGCTTCTAGGACAGCTTTTTTTTCATGAAATTCCCACCACCGAATCGTAAAGTAGCTGCTGTATGCCCTCAATCAGCCCTATCACAGATTCCATCATAATCGAAAAAAGTCTAAGTTTCCCGATGTAACTATCACATAATCCATTCGGAGTGGAACAAATTTCGGAATTCGCAGATTCGGTATCTCCAAATCCAAGTGGAATGTAAAATCGTCGTCTTTATATACGAAAAAATGTGAATGATCTTGCACATTTGGCGTAAAACAGCAGATTTCGAAAACGAGCATGGCGGTATTTAGTGTGGCAACTGGAAATGCTTTCTTGGATTCCATTCGGATTTGGTGATCACAAATTTTCGTAGTTCGTAACTTCCTTTTTTTCCGTGTGGAAGTTTTCTAAGATGGAATCTGTGATAGGGCTGATTAGCTTCACGAATTTAATTACGGTTCTAAGCTTCCTAACTCATTGTTGCCATATTTTAGTCATTGTGAAGGGCCATCATGCCCTCAATAGCGCACGAGTTTTATTTTTGAAGTCTTGAATCGACTGTAGACTGTTGGCGTAGACACAATGTTTTAGGTGGCCCCAGCCAAAAGGAAGAAGTCTTCAAGAGATAACAAGGTTCGGAAACTTTTCTCGTTAAAGATCGATGGTTTCTTTGCTTTTGTGGCACGCAGCACCGTTTTGTTGAAAGTAAAATTTTTCCAGATCAATGCCATAAACCGCACCAAACAGTTACACGTTGAGGATGCATAGGCTTTTTAACAACAAAACTTGTATTTTCCGACCCAAGGTGGATATGGGCCTTATCAGTCAAGATGATTTTTCGATGAAATTCCGGATCATTTTCATTTATTTCAAGACACGACGTTGTTGAAGACAGGCCGGTTTGAGTTCTTGTGTTAACTGAACTTTATAAGCCTAAAAACCCAAGTCTACATGCAAAATTCGGTTCAATGACGTTTGTATTTGAAAACCTGGGTTTTCTTTAACACTTTTAGCTACAGCAGGAATATTCTTGAGTGACGTGCATGAATTTTATTCTTCACATCACCAACTTAACCCAACGCGTTGCAACTGCTCGAATTTTTCCAAAAATGTCTGTATTGCTGTTTTAGCAAATGTTTTAGTTTTACGAACCTTGGTTCCAAATTTTTACTATGAATTTGAATAATTTAAGTGCATTGTTGAAGGGTGTATCGTTCCATTTTTATTAATGGCGTAGTTTCTACTTGTGAATTTTCAACCAATTTCAGCTTCAAAGGTGACAGCTACCGAAAAATCGGGGTCTTCGAAATAAATCTTCTTATTGGAAAAACCTTGATCCATTCGATTACAAATCATAGATCAGGGGCCGAATTGTGATATCGTACATGTGATCGAGTAATACTTGACTGAATTATGTGCTTTTGATATTACTTTTCGCGTTTTCGAGCACTTTTGTACTACAATTTGACATTCTTTCATCGGTATTTGAACGAATTGAAGTCGATAAATCAACAGAATACTGATGTTGTGTATTATAGAACGAATTTTGAAAGACAAATAGTACTCACTCACTCGATCACTGATGCTGTAATTCGACCCCAGAATACGTCGACATGCCTCCCAGGCTTAAATTATTTCATGTCTAAGGCTAACATTTTATTGGTATGACTTTCCTGGTTGTGATCGTGTCGGAACGTGAGTCACTTATAAGATTCTTCGCATCTTTAAATTACAAATACTAACTGATTCATCAAAATCGTGCTTTATTTTTTCAAGATGGTGTGTTTGACGTGAACGCTTCCACGGATCTTGGTGGGTAATCCTACTTTTTTCCAGCTTCGTTTCTTTTGTTATCATTTGGAGCATTTTCAGAACATTTTAAAATAAATAAATAGGGTGGCGCAACAGAGCGAGGAGCGCCTGGGCGTAGCGCATTTCTCACAACCATGCCTTATGAGGGAATGGAACATCACAACATCTTCCAGCACCTTAATCTCAAATTTTTTGTTCTAATTAAATGTACATCTTAAAAAAACTATAAAGAAGAACTACTAAAGCCACAATTCTTGAACCGCATCTTTTATTCACCAGGAACACAAAGACCAACTATTTATTTCTCCTTATGTAAAGTCAACTACGCTGCTGATCAATTTATGGTTCATTAGAGTACATTTGAAGTGTAAGACAAATTTCAGAAAACGAAAGTCCAGCTTTTTGCTATTTATCGCAAACCAATTTCTTAGTTCACTGGACTGTGAAATCGTGTTGATTGCGGATACGTTTTTTTGACGCATTTTACTTTCATGCTGTGGGGAATAATATAATCCTAGACAACCTGTTGCGACGAATTAGAAACGCGCAGCAAGGTTTTCTGCTATGGTTTTATCGATAGAGAATCAGAGCTCATGTTTCCAGTTCGGCTCATTTGTGGTGCCTTGAACGTTTTCCTGTTTTTTCTTCTTGCAGTTCCTCCAAATTATTGACAATTTATGCCCTAGAAATTATGTGAGTAGGGTGGCACAAAAGAGTTGGGGGTGCTTCGAAACAAAGTGCATTCCTCTCAACCATATCTTGGTAAGGAATGAAGGGAACCTAAAAATTTTATACGAATTCTAAACGGCTAAGTGAGAAAGAAAGCAATACTCTACTCATAAATAAATAAATAAGCTAACGCACGCTGCGGGGAGCCATGGGGCCTAGCGCACTTCTTTCAATTATACCTTAGGTCCGTTCGTTGAACTTTCCCCAGGGTTGACCAAGGTTTTCTTGATAACCCTATGAGTTGTCAAAAACCATGGTTTTCCAGTCCTCAAAAAACGCAAAACCACAAATCACCACACATCCCTGTTATTAAACAGCCATTTGCCATTTGACAGCCCTCAACTCGCCACAGCAAAGAGCTAGGGCGAGTTTATGGAAAACATAGATCAACCCTAGGGCTAAAAAAACACTTAATTTGACATTCAGGGTGACTTTAGGTTTCTCTCTTAGGGCGACCCTGGGGCTTCAACGAACAAACCTCTTGTGAAGGAATGAAAGAGCTCTACAATTTTTTGACGATTCCAAACGACTTATCAAGAAAATGCTTTTCATGGCATAAAATCAGTATGGAGAAATTGTGACCTGGAAAAACTTTCGTTTTTCTTGATGTTTCTGAGAATCAAACCATAAACCTCCCACGTAACAGGCAGACAAGCTAATCATTACGCCACGGGCAACACAAGCATGTAATTACCCTCGGATGTCTTTACAACGCACTAAAAAATGCGATACTCTTAGAAAAAATAAGCAAATAAAAAATAAAAAACAGTTGTGTGCTTCTAAGATCTAAACTTTAACCTCTCACATAACAAACAGACATGTATGCCACTATGCCATGGGCACCACTGTAGTTTTGTGACTTCTAATCAAATTATTAAAAAATATGTGAATGCTTCATATCCAGCTCTCTTTTTTATATCATTCCCTGAATCTACAAAATATTTGTGTGTTTTTCCGTCAACTATCTAATGCAATTCGCTCAATGTCATTAAATCAGTTCACGCATTCTATCATTGACACCATCAGACCAAAAGCCTCAACAAAAAACGAAAAGTCATATGTTATCGGTTCAGTCAGTCCCTAGATTTGTAAAGTGACTTCTGTTCTGATGCAATTACACTTTGCTCCAGAAACCCGACGCCAGATAATTAATGCACACACTTAACTTGTGCACGTTCGAATGAATAATTTTCAATTGACATGCAATGGGAAGTGTTGTGCTCCTCTTCGAAATAAGTATTTCCTCTAAAAATTAGACCGGGAATAGCCAGCCATGGTCGGGTGACATTTTTTTGTGCAGTTCCCTTTTTTTTGTATTTCTATGCTAAAGCTTTCAGTGTATGGCCTGTTAAGTAGGTCAAACGCGTACACACTGTACGAAATGTAAGCCAAACTGAAGACAAAACGGTAAAACCATTTAATTTTAATTTAGCTAATGGACATGTCGTGAATGTGATATACGATGGCAATGGGAGACCATCATATATTAGCGAATTGTCGTTCTAAATGGTCAAACTCATTCCCTTTTTCGGTACACCCTTTTGAATAATTAGTGACATACAAAATAAACTGGGACATTCATTTGGACGAAACTAAGCTTCCTAACTCATTGTTGCCATATTTAAGTCAGTGCGAAGTGCCATCGTGATTAGGATTCCTCAAGACTACGAAACGTATCACATCCAGTGACTATTTGTGGAAACAAAAAATTTGGCTTTGTATTTCTGAATCACATCCCACTTGGTTAAGTGTCATAAGACTCATAACTCTTAGTAGGTACAATTATTTGAAGAATAGAATCACAAAGATACAAAGCAACCCAAGTTCCAAGTTGAAACAGAGAAGCACCCAACAATGAAACCCAATAAAAGTAGCGAATGTCAAAAAAGTTATTGTTTGCATCTAGGCAATTGACTTCCAATGGCTATCTTTGTTCACCTTGTGTAAAGTCTGACTGAGCCTAACCTTTCTTTTGCGAAAACACAGAAGGAGACGCGAATAAATGGTCTTCTTTTGTTTAAAGTTATTCAAGACCACGAGTGTTTTTTTCATTTAGAATATTTTGTTTTTCAACAGCAAACAGAGCGTAACGGTTCAACTGTTGTGTTGTGTATAGACGCAGGTTGTAATCAGTTGAATGCACTTGCATTTATCAAACCGTAGATGATCTACTTTGTTCACAATGGAAACTGAACATTGGACATGGGATAAAGTTTAAGAAAAAAAAAAAAAAAAAAATACAGATACAAGCTTGTAGACATAACATTGAAATATTATCAGAGAGTCATTCAAGTAAATCGATTTACGTTCAAAAAACGTTGTGGAAGAAAGTAACATCGGCGTGAAGCGATGATGCCTTGAACTTGTGTGTGTTCCTAATCATTGGGAATACAATAAAGCCAGAGAAAAAAAAATACATGATTCCGGTTTTATTTTATATCGTGTGTGACGATGCTGACGTAATTCACAGACTTATACGATCAAACATTTACCCATAAATAGACTTCGGTCTTCGTTATTGAAGTTTTAGCAAAGGAAATCTGAAGTTTGATTGGCTTAAACACTGCGAGTTGCAACAGCGTTTGATTGCGACTGTTTTTGTTTTTGCAGTAGATAAAAGGTTATAGTTATTATCGATATGGCTGGTCTGATAGCTCATATATTTTAATTACCTGTTATTTGCGTGATTATACGTCTTACAAAGTTCAAAGCTTACTTGGATTTTAGAGAAGTTCTGGACGTTTCGTGTGACTTTAATGAAAGGTTTTTGGAGAAATCAACTGTACACAATTGAATAAAAGATAACAGTGATCTGCTGTGTTTCAAGATCATCGATCGACTCATTTTTTTTTTATCATAAATCATTTATACAGGGTGATTCGCATAAGGTGTGACAAAAAGATAGGGTGTGTAGGTTGGACCTAGACAAGCAAAAAATCGTATGGGAGGGGGGGGGGTCCATTTTCCCCCGTTTAGGCGGGAGGGGCAATTTAAGAAAAAAGTCACTAAAAATTGGAAAAAAATTATTTAAAAATAATGGTAGTACCTACAGAGTCTTACTATAGCATTTTGAAAAGCCAAAAACTTAAGCATTAATTTAAATTTAAAACTAAGTTGTTCAAGTAAATAGTTTTTGAAATATTAATTTTCAAAGTCAAAATTTTGAAAAAAAAAACATAATTTTTTTTCTTAAAACCACTTTTCTTCCAAATTTTACGTAATTAAGTAGAATTTTCTTGGCTTATTTTCAATGCTCTTATTTATTTTTGATCAAATACAAGAAACCGGATGTCAAAATAACTTGTAGTTTTTGAGAAAACCAAAAATTACAAAAACGACTTTTGTCAAAAATTTTTTTTTAAAGTTTTTTTTTTCGTTATTGGATTCTTAAGTGAACTAACGAAATAAAGGATGGATTTTCTCTTTACTTTTTTTATTGAGAATTCACTTAAAAGCCCAATAACGAAAAAAAAAATTTAAAAAAAAAAAATTTGTCGAAAGTCGTTTTTGTAGTTTTTGGTTTTCTCAAAAACTACAGGTTATTTTGACATCCGGTTTTTTGTGTTTGATCAAAAATAAATAAGAGCATTGAAAATAAGCTAGAAAAATACCACTTAATAACGTAAAATTTGGAAAAAAAGTGGTTTTAAGAAAAAAATAAATGTTTTTTTTTTCAAAATTTTGACTTTGAAAATTAATATTTCAAAAACTATTTACTTGAACAACTTAGTTTAAAATTTAAATTAATGTTTAAGTTTTTGGCTTTTCAAAATGCTATAGAACGACTCTGTAGGTACTGCCGTTATTTTTAAATAATTTTTTTCCAATTTTTAGTGACTTTTTTCTTAAATTGCCCCTCCCGCCTAAACGGGGGAAAATGGACCCCCCCCTCCCATACGATTTTTTGCTTGTCTAGGTCCAACCTACACACCCTATCTTTTTGTCACACCTTATGCGAATCACCCTGTATATTTGGTAATGTTTCGGTTAGTAGGCTACTTAGCGAGACATGATTAACTATGTAAGGTGATTGAAGTAACTTAAGTTACTGTGTGTTTTGCAAGGTTGAATCTAAATCGACCATACACAACATAAAACCGCCTTTGGTTCAAAAACTGAAGATTTAAATAAAAGTTTAATGAATGACTATAATAGGTCACTGTTCTTGTTGAATACATACATACAATAATTACCAAAGGTACTGAGTAATAGCTGGCATTTTTCACCTTTCACTTGCAAATATTTATTCGTAAAGTTTGTTTCATTATTTTTCTGATTCCGTCATCTGATGAAGTGAAGTATCATCAGCAACGATGCAAATGATGCAAACTTGAAATCGATTCATGGAATGGATTTAAAATTTTGGGCGCAGATTACTTTTTTGTATAGCAAAACTTGAGCCTGTGGGACAAGAGACTCAAAATCTGATGGGAAATTAGTTATACAAGCTTTTATTAACAAAAATAGTACGGAGTAAGCCTAAAAGGCCTTAATCTTTCCTCATAACTCGATGGAAAAATGTGCTTTGCTTTTGATTACTTTTGGAACAAAACTAGTTTTCTTACAATCAGTAGTCTGATGAACGGACACCTAAATCTTACCCAAAACTTACTTGAAAACCAGAATCCCAAACTGACCTTAAAGAAATCTTCATATTTTCTTCACTGATAACAAAAAATATCAAGATAGATAATTTTAACCATTCGAAATTTCGTTTTGGTTAGGCGCGGCGACCTTACTTCTACTCAAAAATATATTATGACTGTTTCAAACAAAGCTGAAGCAACTATCTTAAGGAGGGATGGGGGGGGGGGGGTAGGGTTTTTGTTGATTGTCCTGACCGTAGGTAAATTTAGGTATAGAAAAAGCCATAAAAATATATTTTATATTTATCGATGACTAGCTGAGCCGCCCGGCTTTGCTCGGGTCTGTAGTTTTAAGGTTCCCGTTCCCGATTTTCTTCTTCCGTGGGAATTTGGATATGAAATATAATCTATCTCACTGTGGGACGATGTGGCATTCTAATGCTGAAAGAATTTTTGAAATCTGTCCCGTAGTTTCGTTCCCAACCCATTCCTGAAGGAATCTTCCGTTCCCGTGGAAATATGTTAATGAAACATAAGTCTATTTCACTGAGGGATACTAAGATGAAATACATGCCAAGCTACTGAGAGATTATGTGGCCCAGTGCTGAAAGAATTTTTGAAATCTGTCCAGTAGTTTCTAAGTTTGCGTTCTCAACCCCGTTCCTGTGGGAACCTTCCGTTCCCATGGAAATATGTGAATGAAATGTAAGTCTATGTCACTGAGGGATAATGTAATATCCTAGAGTTGAAAGAATTTTTGAAGTCGGTCAACTAACTTTAGGTTCCCGTTCTCGTTCCCGTTTCTCTTCCTGTGGGATTATAGGGATAAAATATAGTCTAAGTTACTGATGAAGGGAGATAATGTAGCACGCCTAGTGCTGAAAGAATTTTTGAAATCTGTGGAGTAGTTTCAAATTTTCCGTTCCCAACCCTGTTCCTGTGGGAATATGGGGATCATACCTTAACAGGAACCATCTCTGGACTAAACTATGTCTACCCTGAAAATTTCATTAAAATTCGTTGGTTGGTTTAGGAGTCTACACCGGACATACATACATACAATACATCCTATTTTATACATATATATAGATTCTATGTAATTAGGAAAAAAGTTTTAGTAATAAACTTTAGACGCGTTTTTTTTCAAAGTCCGTGTTTACTGTTTTTTCTAAACTACTTGACCGATTCATATCAAACTTTGTACACACTTTTGACACATAAAATACCGCCCCAAACGCTTAGTAAGATTTTTTTTACATCAAGGGTGTTTTCTACCCTTAATTTTTTTAGAAAAAATTTTTAGTGGAAAATAACAGTTTACACTTTAAATAGCTACCAAAATAATCTTACAATAATTTCCAGCCGAGTTATGGTGAACACCACAAATTATTTTTTTCTCAAGAAGTTCTGGGGGAAGCTCTGTTACCGGCTTATGCTTCAATATTTCTGCAAGAAAAAATTACCCTTTATTGTCAAAAATATGCACAATAATGTACGAAAGGTCCGAATAAAATTATTACTCAATCCATATTTAAGAAGAAAATTCGCCAAAAAAAAGTATTTTTTTTTTACCTTCAAACCCTAACAGGGGGGGGGGGGGGGGGGGGGGGTTAAAGCTGTTAATCAAAATTTTCTAGTTGCAATGCTTACCAATCAAGTAATCACTTACGCATTCCATGTTTTGCTTCTTAAGACGATAAAGTTGTTTCGAATTCGACCTTGAAGCACAAATCTCCTACAATTTCTGAAATTGTAAAAAAGAAACACACTTCAAAATGGTTCCAATTGAGCCTGCCAAAGTTGGACTCAAGACTATTTTGCTATATTCTTTACTACCTTCAAATCCAAGTCTTATTATGAAGAAGTCGAGAAACTTTAATGGTTTTGAAAACAATTTGCATTTTTCCCCAAGCTAAATGCTCTATCTGGAAACTGGTCTACCGCCTCATAAATTAGCGAAACTTTTTAAGCATACGATTAAAATATATACGATATAAATTTTTTAAATAACTAATCTATCTATCTATCTATATATATAAAGTAGGATGTATGTATGTATGTATGTATGTATGTCCGGGGTAAACTCCTAAGCCACCCAACGGACTTTTATGAAATTTTCTGGGTAGACATAGTTTAGTTCAGAGATGGTTCCTGTCAAGGTTTGATCCCCATATTCCCACAGGAACGGGATTGGTAACGGAAAATTATAAACTACTCCACAGATTTCGAAAAATCTTTCAGCACTTGGGGTCCTACAATATCTCCCTTCATCAATAACTAAAACTATATTTCATCCCTATAATCCCACAGGAACAGAAACGGGAACGAGGGTGGGAACCATAAAGTTTCTTGACCGATTTCAAAAATTCTTTCAACTCTGGGATGTTACATTATCCCTCAGTGACATAGACTTACATTTCATTCACATATTTCCATGGGAACAGAAGATTCCCACAGGAACGGGGTTGGGAACGGAAACTTAGAAGTTACTGGACAGATTTCAAAAATTCTTTCTGCATTTAGATGCCACATAATCCCTCAGTAACTTGGCGTTTATTTGATCCCTAGAATCCCACGGGAACAAAAACCGGAACGAGGACGGGAACCATAAAGTTACTTGACCGATTTCAAAAATTCTTTCAACTCTGGGATGTTACATTATCCGTCAGTGACATAGACTTACATTTCATTCACATATTTCCATGGGAACAGAAGATTCCCACAGGAACGGGGTTGGGAACGGAAACTTAGAAGTTACTGGACAGATTTCAAAAATTCTTTCTGCATTTAGATGCCACATAATCCCTCAGTAACTTGGCGTGTATTTGATCCCTAGAATCCCACGGGAACGGAAACGGGAGCAAGGACGGGAACCATAAAGTTACTTGACCGATTTCAAAAATTCTTTCAACTCTGGGATGTTACATTATCCCTCAGTGACATAGACTTACATTTCATTCACATATTTCCATGGGAAGGGAAGATTCCCACAGGAACGGGGTTGGGAACGGAAACTTAGAAACTGCTGGATAGATTTCAAAAATTCTTTCAGAATTAGGATACCACTTAGTCCCACAGTAAGACAGATTATATTTCTTTCCCAAACTCCCACGGAAGAGGAGAACTGGAACCTTAAAACTACAGACCCGAGCAAAGCCGGGCGGCTCAGCTAGTTAAATATAAAATTCTTTTTTGAACTATATTGTGAAAATTGTAAACAGAAGCATGAAACCATAATAAATAAGTCACTAAACTAAAATACCAGTCTTAAACAGAAAGCACTTACTGCACAATTTTCAAGTTGCTGTCTAGTAACTTGAAAAAAAAATGCATACGAAATAATATATTCACTTAAAAATCTCATCTGGAAAAAGTAGATACTGTTGAAAAAAGTAAATATTATATGTTCGGCATTTAGTGCATGGTCATAATAAATAAATAGAGTGTCACAACAGAGCGAGGAGCCCCGGGCTTAGCTCGTTTCTCACAACCATGCCTTGTGAGGGAATGGAGGGGACCTACAATTTTCTGCCGATTCCGAACGGCTAATTGAGAAAACACCTTTCATGGCAATGAATTTACTATCGGAGAACTTGTCAATTCCTCGCGAAAGGTGATACCCGTGTAAAAACTTTTTGCCTCTGCTGGGATTCGAAACTCGAACCTCTGGGTTGGCAGGTGGACATGTTGACCATCACGCCACGGTACCACATGGTCATGGTCATACATATCAAAAAATCAAGACTTGGAAAATAATATACCATTGTAATGCCCGAGTTAAATGGCATACTTCGAGGTTTAGTGTCCTTTGTCATGTAGTTAAACATATTTTTTCTATTCCTACTCTTAATTTACAAACAACTCCTTACTTTTGCTCTTCAAATTTATACTCACTTCAAGTAAAAGTGTTTAAAAGTATTACGTCATTTTTTTCTTGAGAACAGTCCTTGTATATTTGTTTTTTTTGTTACTATACCACCATAATCATTCTCAGATTATTAGATCATATGAATGAGGTAATACAATCGAAAATTCGAAAGTGATTCCAGAGAAAACACAAACAACAAGACAACATCTGGCTAAGAAAAAGGAATTTAAAAATAATGTACGCGAAGTTGTGCTTCGATGTTTGGATTTTAAATAGATATTCCAGAGTCTCACGGAGTAGTTAAATGCTTCTGCAAAGCTCTCACAAGATCGCAAAATCAGTCAAAATATCTTTATGTATATGAATCATAAGAAAAGAAGAGAAGTAGAAAAAAACTCGTATGTGTGCCAATTTTTTGGGCTTGAATCTTCTTTCCGAAAATTATTTCCATCTCGGAGGGGAGGCAAAAACTCACGATTTACTAGTCGGGGAAAAAATTGTATCCTCTCACTGAGGCCATCGTCTCTTTGTGCTGTTCCATAAAAAAGCCGCAAAATGATTGCCATGGTAAAAACAAAAAACAAAAATAGAAATGAGAAAAATAGAAAAAATTATATGCTTAAGTGAAAAAGTATGAAAAACTACAATCTAGCGCAAAAGTATAATGACCTCACGACTTTTTTTTAAGTTTCGTGCTACAGAGAGACTCCAGCCGCCGCATAGATTCGTGTGAACGATTACGATTTAGTAGACGTATGCTCTGACTGCACGTTGTTCACTATGACGATATAACTTTGGCTCTATTCGAAATGAGTAGCATTGGCATTAGATATTATGCATGGTCTGGTCAGAGCAAAAACTTTGGTAATGTAAGTGGCAAAAAGTGGCGCACTAGGAGTGGACCCCTGGCCAAGACTTGCAAAGTAAGTCAACTTTATATGCGTGTTTTTTTCAACCAACGAGATTACGAGGTTGCTGAAATAGCAATTGGAGTTAGAAAAAATAGAAATGACATTTAATTTCTTGATCATTCTAAAGGCCTGTAGGTATACGTTTGGAACATAAAGATTATGTCAAGTATTTCGAGACATTGAAATTCTTATCCCATGCGGCCATGTCTCAAGATAAAAGGAAACCAAAATAGATGCCCACTCGTAATTCACTTTAACTGAAGGACATGTTTGCATTCAATTTTGCAAAACAAATATTTATTCAAATACGAGTTTAAAAAGAAGTACATAAATACATAAATGCATGTGCTCACTTATTTGATCAATGTTAATTTATTTTTTGCGAAATACTACATATTATCTCCTTCTCCATCTGTGTTGTGAATACCAACACCTTTTTTGCAAACACAAGTCTTACGTTCTTGTTTGATTATCTCTTCATAACCAGTGAACAGAATTGTTATAGGCACGACTAATTTATAGTGATATCACCTCACCCACTTGGCACTCCATCATAGAGATTCCTACACGAAGTCTTTTCCCTCGATTACCACTCCACCGCCAGCTGATTTATCAGATATTGCTCATCGAAAATAATATCTAATATCTTTTCTGAAAGAAGCTAAATGAAGTCAATTTCAAAATGACACTCACGTACAATGTGACACAGAATTTGCGATGAGAGATGTGAATGGTGACGGCACCATATAAATGTGTCACAAAACAAAAAAGCCGTCCTTTTTGAAATAACGTCATTCAAGACCTGAGAGTTCGAAAGTGCGAATTGATTTTCGGTGATGTTTAACGTGACCAGTTTAAGTTGCTGTGAATAAATGAGTGAGACTCGAATGGCGGTGGGATATTCTGATGGGTGACTTGTTAATTTATTTAACCTTAACCCTGACTTCGATTCGTTTATGGACTGACGGACTTGGGTGGAAATGTTTGTATTTTTTATTTATTGCTTTTTTTGGTGTTTCTTTTTTGTGGAATTTAAACATTCCGTGAATGGCATCAGTGAGACGTTGGGCTTGTTAAACCAGATTACATGACAAGATACCCTCGATTGGAAACTCTTACTCTTCCAACACAAGTAAAGCGAAAGTGTTTTTTTTTTTTTTTTAATAAGCAAAGGGAGTTAGTTTTCGTTTGAATTAAATAATTTATCAAATGTTACTAGAAGACAATCTTGGCCTCACCTACCAGTTTGAATAATTCGTTGAACGCTATACGCGACTTTGTTTTCGAGCTATGACATTGTTCGTGTTTATTTTACAAAAGTATATAAAATTTCGTGAATAATTACGATAAGTGCATGTTTTCACTTAAATATGTAGATGTAGAAGTAAATAATAATTATTCAATAGTGCTTGACCGAAAAACCAGAAACGCGCATCTAAATATTGTTTTCAATAAAAAAAATAAGTTGATTATTTGATAAATAATTGATTTGATTTTTGGATTTTTTTTTCAAATTGAGAAGTTCATAAGAAGTTTTAACAACCTCCAATCCAAGAAGGCACCAATGTTCTTTGGGATTCCACTCCTGAGTATTTGAGACAAAGGGAGAGTTAAGCTGATTTCAGTTTTGAGGTGCGTCTACACCTGGGAATCGCATCCACTTTATTCGGATAAATTTGGGATCGGCTTTCGGTGAGTAGAAAGGTCGATTGGGACGTTCACACCAATTCGGTATTGCCATCCATATGTTAGGTTAAGTTAGAAGCCAATTTGAATGAAATTTGGAACAAAAATGGTTCTGCAATGCTATGTCCGCACCTGAGAGCTAAACTTGTTTAACTCAAAACAATCCCAAACCAACCCGATAACCAAGGGGTTTGCCATACAAAATCACTGTCACTGGGGTTCGTGATAACCTACTCAAAACCAAGTGCGCTGAATGCACTATTTCCAATATTCCATTGAATTTGACAATTAAGAGAGTGCAAGTGAGTGGAGACTGGAGAGAGAATGAATTCTGTCATACGTCGTTGACAGCTCCGGCTCCGTATGCGTATGCGTATGCATTGTGTTCACCCAGTTAATGTACTAGACCGATTCCAAGAATTCTTTCACCGTTAGAGTGTTTAGACGTAGACCATATTTCTTCAGAACCATATCACCATATTTCCGACACAAACGGGAACATGAATTCAAAAACCATTGAGCCGATTACAATAGGGTGTTTTCCCTCATTTACATAGTTCAATATCATCCTCATATCCCAATGGGAACGGGACGGAAAAGGGTATAAACCTGGAACTTCAAAAATACTGGACTGATTCGAAAAATTCTGTCAGAGCTGAGTCCTGCATTACACCTGAGTTACAAAGACTAAATTTCAGTCCCATTTTCCCACTGAAATAGAAACGTGGAAACTGTTTAACTCAATTTACTTAATTCGATCACCGTATAGACACCGAGCTATGCCGGCCGGGCGGGTTAGCTAATTTATAAAATTAGTTATAGGAATTCAAGATCAAATGAGTTAAAAAACACATTCTGAGTTATTTCAATGTAAAAATCTCGTATGCGATGAGGAATCTTTCAGGATTGAAATTAAGAGCTCAAATTTGAACAGAAGCTCTTTTCGAATATTTTCCATGATTTTCTAGCCAATAAGCGAGAGGTTTATTTTTGAGCAGTTTAATTTATAAAAGTTAATCCCAAGTTTAGTAGATCAACTGAATTCTCGACTTTCCCCCCACCAACGCAACGGTAAGAAGTAACAAAAAATCTTTAGAACTGCAAACCAAAAGTTCTGCCCAAAGAAGTTTACACAAAGATACTCTGGTTTATATTCTTAAACTATATCCTATCCTATGGCCTACTTTGGTCGGCAAAATTAGACGTTATTCGTATTCCAGTTAATATACTATCCGAACCATATCCGAAAAAGTTAAAAAGCCAAAAATTAAAAAAAAAAAAACTAACGGCTGATGTAATGGGGAGTTCCAAAAAATTGACACGGTACTATGGCCACGATTTCTCGCTTTCTTGCAATCGGAAACAAAAACACTAATTTAATTTTCAATATTGCTGCTGTGGTCGGAACTACGGAAAATGGGGAAACCCTGTAAAGCAAATTTTTAAAACTTTTTGAATTTTTTTGAATTAGAAAATAAAATAATGAAATCTGAAAATGAGCGTAGTTTTGATGATAGAAAAGACTATAAAGGAAGTTCTAAACAAATTTCAGGTAAATCGGTCCAGTAAAACTCGAAAGTTGTAGCCATATTTTTGAAAAAGAGAGTTTCGAGAAAACGTGTTTAAAGTTTCGTTATAAGGACGAGCACGTTTGGATGCGCATCAGCAAAATACTTTAATGTCTCAAAAACAATTAGAATTTTAAAACAACGGCTTGTGGACATATAAGCATAAGCATATAAACATATAAACATATGTATTAGGGTGCTTTTTTTTGGACAAATTTTTTTTTCACTCCCATCCCGAAATTTTGTGGAAAATACCTAAAAAAAAATTCCCTAAAAATTTGAGCCCTTAATATTAACATTTAGTACTCGATCAAGGCATTCAAAGAATTCCCATATAAAATACACGTAAACTTAAACTATTTTTCTTAAAAATTCTACAGTTCAGAACATTTTATGGTACAGTCTAGGACATTAGTGGGTTTTCTTTAGAATTGAATGTTCTACAAAAGTGCTCATTGCGGTGAAGTCCTAACTCAAACCGGCGAGTTTTTGTTTTTTTGCCCCTATCTCATAAATGATAATAGCTACAAAAGAAATGTTTGGGACAAACTTGTGGGAAATTTAATTTTCTACAAAAAAGTCTGAATAATCAATATGCTAACATCGTTATTTATTGAGATATTGAGCTTTTAAGTTGAGGAAGTATGGAATTTTAATAAATTATTATTATTATTTTTATTAACTAAAATTCCAAACTTTCCCAACTTAAAAGCTCAATATCTCAATAAATAACGATGTTAGCATATTGATTATTCAGACTTTTTTGTAGAAAATTAAATTTCCCACAAGTTTGTCCCAAACATTTCTTTTGTAGCTATTATCATTTATGAGATAGGGGCAAAAAAACAAAAACTCGCCGGTTTGAGTTAGGACTTCACCGCAATGAGCACTTTTGTAGAACATTCAATTCTAAAGAAAACCCACTAATGTCCTAGACTGTACCATAAAATGTTCTGAACTGTAGAATTTTTAAGAAAAATAGTTTAAGTTTACGTGTATTTTATATGGGAATTCTTTGCATGCCTTGGTCGAGTACTAAATGTTAATATTAAGGGCTCAAATTTTTAGGGAATTTTTTTTTAGGTATTTTCCACAAAATTTCGGGATGAGAGTGAAAAAAAAAAATTTGTCAAAAAAAAAGCACCCTAATATGTATATAAAAAAATTGTGAAAAAATAATAAAAATTTTATAATTCTGAGCCGGAATATCCCCTTTACGCCGATAGAACGTTTCCAAACATTGGGAATTTGTTTGAAAAAGTAAGTTTGTTCCCAAAGCTTGTAGAGACCCTCATCATCATCATCATCATATTCTGTCTACTGAGCAAGTATTTTTTTTTTAGTTATTGGTCGTTCTTGCACAAATATTACTCTTTTCGGTTCAAAATCATGGAGGAGGAAAGGGAATGTACTTTTACTCGCTGGCGGCATCATCTTGCCTTAGTTTCTTCGAAATGAGGAAAGAAGACGAATGACGAGCGCTTTCTGATTGCTTAACAGCAATAATCAGCTAACAGTCGACGACATTTGGTTCCAACAAAACGACGCTACTTGTCACTTAGGGCGCTTAGCTATCACTTCATTGAATAAACATTTTCGTGACAACTTTGTATTCAGAAGTGGTAAAGCCTCTCGATAACTTTTTATGGGGCTATCATAAGTCATAAGCTTATATCGACATATTCAAGCCACCATAGAAACCATACGGCTTGAAAAGCTGTAAAAAAAATGACTGACCGAATTGACCGTGGCGCGGCGGATATATGACGGAAATCATATTCAAAAAATTAATACATACCATCAAGTTATCTTCCATACTTTTATAATAAGAATTCATTCCAGCAATATCTCTGTCTTGTATCATTGTTTAAAGTTCTCAAGGTCTTAAAAAACACCCAGTATACATTCCACAGTAATGTCCTGACCTGATACACTCCCTACTTTTAGGATCCTTAAATGGTCGTAGTACATTGCGCCAATGACATGTAGATAGCCACGTATTTCCTGATTTTATTTATTTCTTCAGATAGTGTAGCTGGCATTTTTACAAGTTGTGGTCTTTTTGAGGCAGGGCCTTTACAACCCTCTGACAAATATCGGTTTGTACAATTTAGGTGTTCCTGTAGTGCTGTGTGAACTGTACACATTCAGCAGATTTGAGTAATTTATAAAGGAGATTCCACGTTTATTTACTCTTATCTTTGCAAGTGCGTCAAGTTCGTTTGCTACTGGTTAACAAAGGACACTTTCTGTTAGGCATGTAATCAAGTCTCATCCTTAAGGACAATAAGACCACTTTAAGAGATATAGAGTTATGTATTTCTTTCCCATTTTAATATTCCACTCAGCGCAATTATACAAATACCAAATACACTGTATTTCTTCAGTTATTTTCAAAAACCTTCTCGTTTTGACGACAACTGTACATATTCAAAATGGAATTGCGATGCCATTCTGAATGAAATCTCAACAATTTTGTATCTACGACTATTTACAATCTCTGCATTAACATTCTAATCTGCGTATTAAGAGCTTCATCTAACAAAAGTAGTAAGTAATTCGTAAAACGTGCTCTCATTAATCTTTCACAGGGACTTTAAGAAGAAGTTCCCTTCTCTTCTAAGCCATTATACAAGATTGCGTCACCTTTAAAGTGGTTTCGTTACTCTGCTTTATTCCCAAAAGAAAACATGAACTTGACGATTAAGTTACGCAAAGAAGCGAGAACAAAACTGAAAGTTGACTCGAAATGAGGTAATCCTACGAACAGCGACGCCGCGATTATGTCGTCATTTTCAAAAGGAACACCCACCACCATCCCATAAACCCCTACACAAACAGCACAGTTTTGAAGACAGACCGAAAACTCCTTGCGAAAGGAGCACAGTGTAAAGGGGAATTACAAAAAAATTTGTTTGTTCTCGAGTATGGGCTGCTTGGAACGGAACTAGGAACCACGACAGCACCACGATGTCTATGTACGAAATATCAAAGTTTACACTATGCCTAAATATGTACTCGTACGTACATAGGTTTTGATGGGAAGATACATAATGTAGTGTTGTGAGGTGAAATAGGTCGACCTATGTATGTACATTTTTTGTTGTTGTTTGCAGTTTTCCTTTCCGTTTAGGTCGATATTTTTAACTATGCTAGGGCTAGGGCATGGATAGGCCTTGTTTGGCTTAACCAAATAAGATAGTACCGCAGTGAATTTGTAATCTTTTATGGTTAGGAAAGTGATGGTGTAACTGGGATGTTAAACAGAAATTGAAACTGCTGTGACTGTCAGATGTCAGTCGACAGTGATGAAAGGAAATGAAAACAGACATGTCAAGGAAATGATGGAGAAATGGAGTTGAGGTGCAATTTATTAAAATGAGGGTTACGTGTTCTTGGTGGAGAAATCTCTTGAATGGGAAAGTGGGTAAAACTAGGGTAACTAATGAAAATGAAAAGAAAAATTGTTGTTGTTGTTGCTACCCAGTCTAACAATTTTTTGGATCTTGAGTGGTGAGTTAAAAGAAAATGTCAAAGTATAAAGCCAAACACAATTTTGTTTACAATTGGCTCTTGTGGTGTATGGTTGCCAACTAGTTATGGTTTTGATTGAATTGTAGAAACTACTTAATTTAATATCCTGAAGGTTTTTTTTAGGTGCGGGAAAGCGGGATACACTCTTCCACCGCCAAGATTACTAAAAAGATGGCTTTTGCACAGAAGGCTGACTTTTTTCACATTGTTAAGTTCGTTCGTTAGCCTTTAGCCAGGATTTGCCCAGGTTTTGCCCAGGTTTTCTTCATAGCCCCATTAATTGTCAAAAAACCTGTGATTTTGTTCTCAACAATGAAACCACTACTCATCCCTGTCAATTGAAGAAAAATGCTTGCCATTTGACAGCCTTGTTTAATACCTGAACTACTTTAGGGCGATTTGAAGGCAAACCTAGCATTCAGGGCGAGTTGAGGCTTTTCAAATACGATCTCTGGCAATCACAGAATCTTAAAACAAACCTATTGTACCACTGAATCATCTGTGAAGAAAATGTCCTACGCCCTTGGCCAGTACGCATGACTACAGATAAACCCTTTCCCAATAGTTTTGAAGGGCTTCCAATCAAAGGCAATACGTATACCCTACCTGCACGCCAAATAACACCTATTGTTGTTGGCTCTGAAACAAGTCTGTGTTGTTGGCTAATTTATTTTATTTGCAGAAATCTCTTTCGACTCGTATTACATCTACCAGCACTGTTACTAGGTCAAGCTAACGCAACTTTCAATATTTTATTCATAATGTTGTGTCATTGCGCCCGAAGCCCCTATACACGGCTTATCTTTTGAGATACATATACTCCATAAGCCATTACCACAAAGACATGTTCTTTCTTTGCACAACACCTGGCAAAAAGCGTTACAGTCGGTGATAGTGGTTGTTGGTTCGTATGTCGTGCAGCCCCAACATTGTGGTTGCATTCAAATAGCGGCTGCTTCGGTAGCCCCATCTCGTAATGCGTACGGATTACCTCGATGCCTCCATGTACAGACATGAGTACGAGAAACATGTGCTTGTGCATAGCCTAGACATGATCGTCATCAATTGCAGGTCTTCCTTTTTTCGTGTGTACAAGGCCTGCAAGTTGCATAGGTACATTACATATATTCAAAGTGTTATGTCACAAAACCAAAGTCGCCAATATTTGCTGATGTTGGTTTTGTTGTGTCTATGAGAAACATTACTCAACTGCTGTAATTTTGATTTCGACTTCGAGAGGTTTAATTATTTATGAACACCGGTTTCACGTGTCAATTAAAGTAATGTCATGGTGGCTTCATTTTATATCCGTTCAATTGCGAAAAGGGGGAATGAACTGTGTGTCTATAGACACCGACAGAGCCACAAGAGCATAGTAATAAACAATAATGCCTACCTACGTGTTTTGCAAGAGCAAGTACTCAGTTAGTTCAGCGGGCAAAGACTAAACGTTTTTACGGCCTCTGATGTAATTTTGAAGAACAAGTATCAACTAAAAAAGAAGTTGGAAACGCGCAACAAGAATAGTTCCGACAGTTGAAGCCATAATTATGGGAATGACCCATATGCCTGCAGAGTAATGGTGGCTTACGTTAGTTGTCTGGCTCATGTACCTACTGATTAAACAATTAGTTGAAATTAAAACTTTGTTAACACACTATGCGTGTGCTGAACGAAAATGTGTTTTTTTATTGTTTTTACCTTTGCAACTGTTTATAGTTTTTTTTTATGAACTCAAGACTTTATGGAAACTGTTACGAGTAACGAATAAATATTTGTCTTACCCTCGGAGGTGATCATTAACTGTGAGAAAAGTTTGCACTTTTATATATAAATTGTACCGTAACCGGCAACTTCCGTTTGAAGGCATTAGCCATTTTGGAATGAATTTGTTTTCCTATTTTACTTGTGTTTTAATTTGTGATAGTTTCAAATCATTGCACGTAAATAGGTCAGTGGCTTGGGGATTCAAAGTCAAGTTTTTTTTTGTCGTAAAGTGGTAGGGAGAAATGAGGTTCAATGGCCATCGGTTTTTAGGTTAGGTTGGATGGGGGTGCGCAGCTGTAAGTGGCAAAAACCTCATTCGGATCTCAAGGATCCATTGTGGTCAAAGGTGCTATGGTGGATGAGGAAGTTGATGGAGGAGGGGGTGAGGTTAGGAGGTTGTAAGTAGGGGAGGATTGTGTTGGTGACTATTTTATTAGGGGTACTGTGAAGAGCACAACCGTAGATGGCATACCTCCATTGGATGCAGTTAGACCAAACGTATGCTCCCCAACGTTAGTAAGAAGACTGCAGCACTTTTGCTAGCTCGTAGCAGAAAAGACTGTAGAAGGCTTATTGGCGCTGCCAGCGGGCACTTCAAGTCATACTGAGACCATTTCTTTGACACCTAACACCAATGTAGAAAGTCTTTTAACACAAGCAAGCAACAGACTCTAAAAGAAAATCATTGGTTTCCTGAGATCCTCTAAGAAATTTGGCTAACCATGCTAACAATAATTGCTGTCGTTCAATTGGAACCTGTTGGCTAGAAGAATAACTAAACTTGAGCCTAAAAACCTAAACCTTTCAACACAGTGTTTGTAGTTAAACTAAAATTGTGGCACAGAAAAGCTTGGGGGACTTTGGTGTTCCATGCGCTTCAAGGACCAACAATTTTATACCGATTCCGAACGACTAGGTTAAAGTGGTTTTTCATGGCGGTGCAAATCCTCTTGGAGGGTAATACCTGTGGCAAAGCTATTTTATGATTCTGATGGGAAAGGCTGACATAGTGAAATACAACTATGTCTCGGGCACCACAGAGGAGATGGGACAGTGAACTATTCCAGTAGATCATTTTCACTACGCATTTTTTGATAATTTTACATTCCGCACATGTTCCTCATCGGAACATTCAAAGGAATTCGTAAGATTTGAATGAATGGAGAGAGACCTTTACATTACCAAACAAATTAAATTGACGGTTCCATTGAACTATTTGATCGATTGATTGATTGTCATTCGCAGCCATGAGTGTGCACAGAGGCAAGTCTAGACTTAGTGTATAATAGAAAGAATGTCAAGGGTGTCCACCGACTTAAGCAGTTGAAGACAAAAAAATAACTCAAAATATAAATTTTTAAAATCGTATGAGCTAACGATTGTCTAAAGGGTGTAAGGAAGGTGTTGCTATTAGTTCAACATACATAGAAGAGGAATGCACCACTGAACATTTGTTTTTTGTGTTTTTGCAGGTGGCAGAATATTACTTATTTTGCAATCTTCATACAAAATACATATGGTCTTAAGCTTCCTTCCTTCTCTGGGGAAAAATACGTAGACTTTAGCATTTAGATAGCGTCTGCGTTTGTTGCTTTTTTGTGTTTTTGTGAATTGTAGTGTCAGGTAGTGTACGCTCATACTGCAAATGCAAGCCAGCTGTTTTGGCACTGAGTAAAGCCCAGGTATTAATTCTAATCCCTCAGAGTTTTTCCTGCCTTGGTGCCATTACTGGTTTCATTTATAGTAGCCCCAATCTAGATTGCAATTAGACTTGTAACGAGTTTGATGCGCTCCATCTTAATAATTTTCTCCCAAAATCCTCACAGTGAAATCGCAGTTGCGAATGATTTTAATCTATAATCTAATAATTCTGGTTGGTAACCCGGAGGCTGTTATGTTGAGATAATCGCTGAAGGGAACATAAAAAGTATTTTTCACGGGTATCGCCTTCTGAAAGGAATTGGCTAAGTCCTCCGGAAGGATTAATACAACTCCATAGAAAACTCTTTCTTACTTAGCAATTCGGAATCAACAAAAAATTGTTTGACATTTAAATGCATAAGACCCCAAGGTTTCCGTAGCTCTGTTGCTTCCTATTTATTTATTTACAAATAACCTGTGTACTTAAAAAAGAAAATCGCTCATACGCCCGAGTGTTTATATTTTACATATCTTTTTTCATATTTTTTCTGAAATATGGACTTATAAAAAATACGGTTTAGTTGACTTATCGTTTTTAGTCTCGCTTCCTTGGATATAACAAAGCTCAGTCGCCCAGCTACTATTGAAATAAATATTTCCGGAAATTCATTTTCTATTTTTTTTTTAACTTGATAAATCACAGTTTAGAGACCTGTAAGACAAAACTACAATTACTTGCAATACAAATGAATTATTTCATAAAAGAACTGTGTGGCAGAAAAAGCGAATTGTTAATGCCTGAAAAACTTCTTTCGAAATTTCAATTGGTCATTGTGTTTTCTCGAAGGAAACTTTGACTCATCAGTTGATATGATATCTTACGTATTTCTCAACGGCATGAGAACAAAAAGTATCAACCTTGAAGAAAATTTGTGGCTTGATTCGAGCTGCAAAGAGGCGATTAGGGATAGAGAAAGAAGTTTTCGAATATTTCGAATATTAGTAGAATACCGTATTTTGTATACAAAAGGCCAAGTCTTTGTGTGACCATAGAGAAAGGCAAAAAATACTGTTATGTCCCAAAGGAAGCAAACACTTCTTGTGTTTAGTTAAGAACATTAAGAACTCCACCACATCGTCTGTCCCAACGCTCGTTTTCAATGACCCTCCGTATGTCAGCTAATTTGTTAGCAGCTCAATTTACTGCTAACTCGACGTTTCCTAATAGCATATTGGCTCCGGCTCCACCTGAGCTCGAGTCTGCAAATTCTGTGATGAAGCAGATATTTTTTCGAACTCGCTCGGTTGCGAGAGTCCTAGCTAAAATATCTCAATATACATAAATCCGCTGGTCCAGATAGTATCATTACCGTTATTCTGAAGAGGTGTTCTTCTACGCTGGCTAAAGCACTTTGTAAGCTTTTCTATCTGTTCTAATCTTCACTGTGTTCTTAGGTATGCTTTTGTTTCAAATTCGAATTTATTCAAAAAGTGCAAATTGATAATAATTCTTGAAATCTGTACCTGACCGCTTGAATTGCTGACAGTGTCATAAACATTGGAACCTCGTGCTTACTATACTTGTAATCAAAATAAGGCATTTGCTGTACAATATCTAACTTCTCTACAGAATAGTAGAACATTAGTCGAACGCTTTAGCTGAAGACTTAATCTTGAATGTCAATTGGACCGGAGCGGAGTTCGTCAAAAAAAGTGTTCAAAAATAGTTACAAGTAAAATATTAAGTACACATTCAATACTAACATGTTTATACATGAAAAATTCAGCAACACAACCAACACGTGTGCATTGATGTGTATATGGAAGCCTTAATTTTTGGTAGTGTATCCCAACAAAGACAAACATGCTCTTCCACGGGTATCGCCTTTCACGAGAAAGTCCTTCAATAGCAAATTCATTAGCTGAAAAGTGCTTTCTCGATGAGCCGTTCGGAACCAGCTGAAAGTTGTAGGTCCCTCCATTCCCTCACAAGGCATGGTTGAGAGAAATGCGCTAGGCCTTGTGGTCCTCGCTTTGTTCCGCCACACTATTTATTTAAATTCTACTTTAACAATACTGAGAACAATCGAGCTGGAGGTTTAAAATTTAATTTATGACTTGTAATCTTATCGCAGTTCCATTCTAGTGCAGAAACAAACATTAAGCCCGTGTATTAAATTATTTGCATACACCTTGCCCTTCTCAGTCAATTACCATGGCAACACTGAGCCTACTCAAATGCATTTAACGAGAACCTTAACATCAATTTCATACCTCCGTTTTGTATTTCACGAGCAAAAGATATCATCTCTAAGTAAAAATTCCTTGAAAATATATTCTTAGGGAATGTGTCCCCATAGTCCTTTTTTCATAGTTTTTAAATGAAATTTTTGAATAATCTACAGTAAATGAGAAACACCCTTTCACATTCCGCAGAAAAGTGTAAACAAAATATTGCGTTTGAATTCCAAGTGAGCATTGCGCAGGATCAATCTTCATTGGAATGAAGGAATTTATTATATCTATAGTATTTTTGTAACGGTATGAGGTAGTGTGTTCGATATTTTCGTTTAACATTGAACGATGTCAAATGGTGCGGATTGATTTGTTTAATGAACCAAAAATATGTTTGGTGTGATCAGATAAGTTACAATCAAAGAAGTTATTTACGCAATCAAGAGTTCTATAAAAATACGTCTGATAAAGTGGGAACTATAAATACTCTTTTCTATTAAATTCAATAAAAATTTTAACAAAAAATCCTTGTGGATGGAAATCGAACAAGAAATCGCCATTGGACAGGGATGTTTGAATTTTCACATGACTAAGCAAAGAGAAAGGAATAAGTCAACAGCAATGGCCGGAAGCCATTTACGATTTTAGTCCACGTGGTTAAAGGGAGTGTAACGGATTTCCTGTAAATAAATATAAGGGAGGTTCCTTTTATATAAAACGGTTGTTTGGGGACTGGGGGACCACAGCTCTTAATTATAATGCACGTTCTTTCATTTTACTACGAATAATGAATTTATGTGCCACAGATTAAAACAAAGTTAAATAGCTCGTAATTTTACCTATAGAAATGTGGTACATTGGATATGCATACAAAATTTATTATTCCCCATTTGAAATGTTTTATAACCTAGAAGTAAAGTGGGCACACGCAGGCATATTGGATATGGACACACCTGCGTTTTCGAAACACAATACTCATAATTTCCTTACATTAAAAAGTATAAACAGATTCCAAGTCGCAACGCTATCCTGTTTACTTCTGAAAATTTGAGTCATCTCCTGACCTGAGGGATGAATTTTTCAATCAAGAACCACTGTTGACAAGCAGGGGATGACAAAACATACGGTAAAACATTAACATGGATGATACTATCCTATTTTAAGAGAGGAACCCATGTCTCTGTAAATTGGGTAAAGAGAACCATGCTTCCAGTATCCTGCGCAATAACTGAACCTTGTTTGAATATGTGTTAAACAGAAAAATACTATTAAGGGTGGCACTAGGTTAAAATACTCAAGAAGATAAACAAAGGAAGCCCGCATTACCCTTTTGAATATGTATTTTTCTCGTGGGGCTTTGAGGTGTTTATTGTTGCCACAAGCATGCTTCGTGTGTTCCTTTGAGGTCAAAAGAAGAACATGTTCTTTTAAAAACTACTTTGTCGATGCTGCTTTTACAAAAAGTATTTGAAACTGCATGATTTCTATGTGTGTGGATTAGGTGAAGCTTATAGATAGTCCAATCAAATCGTAGTTTGAGTTGGAAAACGTTATGCATTTGTTCAAAGTCGACTTCTTTGTGTATTGTTGGGGTGCTGAAGACGAGTCTGAAGTTATCTAACCAAATTTTGCAGGGCAAATATGAAAGTACCGTAGCATTATGGTTAGCATGTGTGCCTTTTTACCCAGAGGTTCGTGGTTCGAATCCCAACAGGCAAAAATGTTTTTCTACGGGTTGCGCATTTCGCGAGGAATTGGCAAGTCCTCCGTTAGTAAATTCATTGCCATGAAAAGCGCTTTCTCGATTAGCCGTTCGGAACCGGTAAAAAATTTAGGGTTCTTCATTCCTTCACAAGGAATGGTTGCGAGAAATGCGCCACCATCTTTATTTGTTTTGATAATTTTCGTCCGTCTTGCGGTACGTGTGTAAAGTCGGCTCATGAAAAAAGTGTTTGCAATTCACCTGAGTATTTTATTTTATTGATCCGCTAGACGTTTGGAAGGAAACTCATAGTTGGAAAATAAACCATGACCGCAATTGGTTTCGGCTGTTAAGTTGAGTACCAAGACTGACCCAAATCGAGAACGAAACTTTTAGCTTGTTAAATTAGGTTTACATGGCGATAAATGAAAATATCGCTTCCGAATCTTATACCTCAGTTTGAGTAAACCTTTTAATTAATTAATTTATTGTTTTACGGCAAGTTCATGGTGAACTGGCCAAGTCAACCGAGCTAATCAATTATTGACTTACTTTAAATTGAAACTCATAAAGTTTTACTTTGTCCTATAAATTGCAGCAAGCTGTCAGAAAACTTTAGTTTATTTCTTTTTCTTGTTTTTACATCCTACCGAGAAGTTGGAAAAGTTTTGATTGAAATTACGATTTTACCGAAAGACTGTTGCGGGCATCACAGGAATTAATATTCTTAGAAGTGAGTCCTGGTAAATAAATTGATTTATTTAGGATTCTTGTGTGTAAACTTGTACATATGCACATATGTATATAATGTAAGGCTCCCAAAGTATTTCCTACTGTTTATGTCATTGCTATAAAGGGTGGGCCGAATACAGGTTTTTGAAGTGCAAGTAGAGCGAAAATTATTATTTATTATTGAATTAGAACGTCATTTAAATGGCCCTCGTCAGGTTTCGCGTTAGCGCATTTTGCCACTCCAATTTTTTAAGACCTTGTTGATGGTTTCGGGCGGTAGCTTATGGGCTGCTTGAATGATATCGGCCATAAGTTCTTGAATCATATCCGGATAACTCGACTAACATCGGTCGTTCAATGTTAGTTCACTAAAGAAATAGTTCAAAATGTGGCAAGTTTCGGCATTATAAATAAATCGCAACAGAGCGAGGAGCCCCTGGCTTAGCTTATTTCTCACAACCATGCCTTGAGATGGAATGGAGGGGACCTACGGTTTTCTGCCGGTCCCGAACGGCTAATCGAGAAAGCTCTTTTCATTTGCTATTGGAGGACTCCCCAAATCCTCGCGAAGGGTGATACCCGTGGAAAATCATTTTTGCCTCTGATAGAACTCGAAACACGAACCTCTGGGTAAATAGGCAGACATGCTAACTACACACTATACGGGAACCACAAGCAGCATTAAGGCAACCAATTGAATTTGGGAATTTAGTGTGCAAAAGATTGATTGCGGCATGAGCTGTGTGTGCCGCCCTGCATGTGGGCTCTGTAATCCCCACCATTGACTTCAGAATCAAAAAATGTTATTCAATGATGCCACCACTCTACAATAGGTATCAAACTGTCACTCTCTGTGCATGCTTTAGCTTCTTGAGATTCCTATTCACACCGAGACAGAAACAAATTTTCTCATACCTCCTGATGTGTGGTTTTCAATCTGGCTACACTTATCGTGGTAGAAATAGGCCGAATAAGGCCGCATAATCACTGGGAGTATGTACGTTAGGTAAATTGTCTCGAAACGAAATCGTTGCTGACGCTCATTTTTACATAATTTTAAACCTGAGTGTTTCCTAGATCGGAGAATTTATCACCGAAAGGTTTATCTTTGTGTGGTTATGTAAAATCGCTTGTCTATAGAATATTCGACGCGTTGAAACGGCTGAAAATGTTGATCAAATTGGTCAAAACTTGGGCTCTCGCCTGGAATTTGCTTAAGCAAGCCGCGGTAGTCACTTACTCAAAATCATTTTTGAATTGCACTTGATAATCCTTATTTTTATGATTCAGCGAAATTCTTTCCCATAACATAGGTTTATATTTCTTCTCAAAAACCACAGCTCTAAAAAAACACCCATGATTTCTATAAACGAGATGTTTTCAGGTCTTCTATAATACAACCCATAGCAAAGCAAATTGTGGTTGTACAAGATAGAAGCTATTTTGATCGAGAGTTCAAACAAAAACTTGAAAAATTTCGATCTGAATGGCTGAACTTCTAACTAAAACGTTTAGTTTTTGGAAAGGTGTGAGTACCAAGTAACATGCTGGTTTTACGAGCCCCATGCACGTCAATTTTGTTTGTTAACGAAGCTGCCGTTATGAAATTGTAAGCCATCAGAAGATGTGTTTTCGCACCTTGTCCGATTAAATCTACCTTAACCCTGCTTTTAACTGCGACAACGAAATGGATGGGTTTGCTCCTTGAATAGTCATAGTGGCATTACGGGAAACGAAAGAGCGGACGAACTAGCGAGAAAAGGATCAGCACTTGACCCTTCTCTCATTGATCAATCAATCAGGATTCCACCCTGTGAAATTAAACAGATCATTGGCAGCAAAATAATGCGAAAATCCAATGAAAGATAGGAATGCCTAGATTCTTGTGTTACTTCCAGGCAGGAAACTATGGCCAAAATACGATCAGAACGGATCTGAAAAGTTGCTATCGTTGAATAGACCTTTATTACGAATGCTTATCAGTATCATAACTGGACACAACCTACTAGGCTACCACAAAATGAAAATGGGTATTTGCAACGATGATCTATGCAGAGTCAATTACTTCTTTAATGAACTTGAAGAATTAACAGACACTTCAAGAAGCAGCCTGTTAAACTTCATTGAGGCCACAAAATGGTTAAAAACTTACCAAACATAAACTCATAGGTTTCTAGGACGTTACAGTACTCCAGGGTATCACAATGGATCTACATTGATCTAAGTGTGACGGAAAAGAGACCAACCGTCAGCCCATGCTACCTAACATATCCTTGCTCCTACAATAACTCAGTCAGTCAATCGAACCCTGCAATCGAATAATCAAAGATCTTTGTGTAGAATTCCACTCAGTATTGGGTGAAATTTTGATCGAATGTGAGTTGATGTTCGCGAATCAAGTCTCACACTCTCGGGTACATCGTTCTATAAGGGAGACCACTAGCATGCCAGTCACACCAACTTGCGCATAGCAGGTGCTATAATTTGGCAAAAACTTCTTCTCGAAAACCTTACTGGTTGGCTTACACACACCACTCACTTTGGAAATAAGTTTTCAATCGTTAAGCGATTAATTTCGTTCCGAGGTGTTATGATACTGACTTTCTATCAAAATTTCGAACGGGAAACAGGTGGCAGTGTCAAAATGACCTATGATTGAAGGGCGGGCGTGCTTGAGTGTTCAGGCCGGACGGGTGTATTCGAACCCTGCTCTGGGCATCATTATATCTTTCAGCCTCCCAGCTTAACTTGGGATCCGCCTTTGAAGTTGTATGTGAAATTACAACCACCTATTTTCTATCTTAAGCACCACAAAAAAGGGAAGGCTGCTACTTGAAATACAATAGACCAGATAAGCCTTCTCTTTAAGAAATTAGATAACCAGCCCTTTACTTTTTTTGTAAGTTCATTGGGTTGGCAAGCAATAAAAAGGCTCTGTCAAAACCGTAGTTTTTTGAAGGCAAACAAAAAAAAAATCAATAACCAAGACTTGTGCTAACAATTATACGAACACATTTTGGGTGAAATTGGGATGCTCTGGAACTCGACTTTAAGAAATTCGGAGCACGTGATGCCACCATGTAACACCATCAAATGAAATCGATGTTTCCATTGTGTTGGAAGATCTCACATGCAAAAATTTTTCCTCTCCACAATTAGGTATTTCACAAAGGGTGGACACTTTCTAAAGTTCAGAACTTAAACCAAATTGCTTATTAAATATTCAGTCCTGAACGAGAATAAACAAATTTCTATTTTTATTTGCACTTTTTATCGTCGTATAACCAAAAACCAAAAAAAAAGGATTGGTCCAAGATTATTTAAAATCATTTATCTTTAGAGAGAAAAAAAAAATTAAATCAAAACATAACGTCTTGCTGTGTTGGCAGGTTTTCAAAATTTATTCAATTCCCCACAAGTATGTTCCTACAACATTCAACTGTGCCCCGCAACGAGACAAACAAATTTGCTTTGTCCTAAACGACAGATGATGCGAACATTTTTCCTTCCTCAAAATAATTGTCTAGCAGGGCGCCCCGTGAAAGTTTCATTCTCATTTTTTGTTCTCACAACGACACCAACAAAACGTTGCGTTGACACAGTGAGTCAAAGGAAATCGAAAATATAAGTTTACTTCAATTACGTCATTTGTATGTAGTATAATGTAACATCATTAAATTCAACCACCTCCCGTTTGCGGCGTCATCGGCAGTAGTTGTAGCTGTATCAATGATGTCATGGCATGGCACAACTAAAGCATCCGATTAGCATGCTGTGTATCTTTAACCCTGTATTCTTTCTGGTGTATCTTCGCACCTATAATTTTCTATTTTTGATTCTCTGGGTGTCGAATGAGAGGGAAACAAAGACGGACAAAAAAAAACACTCATTTAGCCGAAATTTTCTCACAGAACGTCTTTTGTCCAAAAATAAATTTCAAACTCAAACCGCGCGCCGTCCGATTTGTAGGTATTACTAGCGCAAGTAGTATCTTTCTATTCTTTGTTAGTTTTTGACTAATTTTTTTTTTGTTTCCACTCGAGATGTGATAGGTTTTAGATATTTTACCATTTAAATATTAATTTTCGTGCAACGTTTGTGTGTTTTTTGAAATATTCCAATTATGTGTGTTGTTCTAAATTTACTTTGAAAAGTGATTTATGTCATCAAGTAGTTGAATTTGATGATGGTCCGAATGAGTTACCTGTTGTGTTAGGTGAAAATATTGGGGACTCATTCTAAAAATAGTGAACAAAGTGAAAGTTCGATCCCAGATGTTTTATGTCAATCACAAACAGGAAGAAGAATTTGCATCCAAATTAAACAATTTTTTGGTCAAAATAGATCCAACCATTGCATCGACTTAGATTGTAACCACTTACATACTTCTTAACGAATTTATTGCTGAATTTTAATTGCATTGCGAATGGATTATAAGTAAGTCAAATGGGAGTTTCATCCATTTTCAAACACACACAAAGCGACTATGGCGTTTTTGAAAATCATTTTTAACCTAACAGCACAGAAATATAGAAATCTTTAGATCTGAAGAAGCATTTTTGCGCATGCCAATGCTGTGAGTGAGTTCAATTGTATACAATATACGTACATATACATCTTTCGGTTGGGCTGGATAATTGTTCACGTTCAGATTCAAAAACTTAAAGAAGGGTGAGGAACAAAATTTGAATTCAAATCTTTTCTGGGGAATTTTTGTTTGCAGTTTGTTTTTCAAAATAACAAATGAATTTCTTGCGAAAGCTTGAAATGAAGAAACTAGGTCAAAGAACAGAGAAAATTGAAAACTAGATAAATTAAGAAAAATTCAGAATACGGAAAATTCTTATTTTTGCATGAACTGTGTTAGCCATGTCAAGATCAATGAGTATTCACTAAGATAATATCGATATCGATGATAGTCGGTTAGTCACAACGAAAGCCACAACAATCAGTCAATCAAGATGTGTACACAGCTATGTGGGAAAGTCAGCTAAAAGAATCTTCAAAACTGATTTGAGTAATTCGTTCTGAGTATAAAGTTTGTGATTAATCAGCGAGGTGTACAGGTTTTTTTTTTTATTGTTTGTGTTTAGCCGGTGAGGCGTGCGTAATGTTGTGAAGAACAAGTGGTACTGTCTACGCAAGTTCAATGAGTTGAATGGCTTGCCAAAAATACTGACATTGTAAAAAAAAAATCGTAGTTGAAAGACTTGCAGTCGTATTCCTTTCATTCCAAAGCTTGTCTTACTATAAACAGATCTTAAAACACTGTTCATCTCTAAATAAATAGTAAAAACCATGCTTTGTGAGAATTGAAGAAGATCAACACATTTCTACTGATTCCGATCAACTTAGTGAGAAAACACTTTTCAAAACAGTCTTCTTCTTCTTTTTCATTTTCGGCGTTACGAGTAGTGATCTTGAAGCGATCACAACTCTCCCACTTTTCTGCTTCACACTAGTGATCCGCCTGTGGGGTACGCCGCGTTGACCTCAGAAAACGTCGGCAAGCCTCCCGGTTTTGGATTGTTCCATGTCTGAGGCCAACCAAATGCTGCTGTTTTTGCATTTGCTTGTACCAGGTGTGTTTTGGGCTGCCTTTTCTTTTTCGTCGCGAATTTGTTGAAACGTTGTACGATATTGCCTTTATGACGGGGTTCTGCGGATCTCTCCTTTGAACATGACAATACCAACTGAGCCGGTCGTGCTGAATTTTGTCCAAGATGGTACTTTTGACATGAAGGCTTCCACGGATCTTAGTACTTCTAATTCGATCAAGCTTTGTTACTCCTGCTGTCATCCGAAGCATCTTCATTTCGGCTGCCGTCAATTTGCTCTCATACTTTTTGTACATTGTCCAACATTGTGAACCGTATGTCAGAGCTGGACGGACAACTGCTGTGTAGAGTCTTCCCTTCAGCTTAGGGGGCATTTTTCGATCACGGAAGATAGCGGAGTTTTCTCGCCACTTCATCCACCCTACGCTTACTCGATGATTGATGTCGTCATCACAAGTTGCTTCACTATTGATCATAGATCCCAGATATTTAAACTTTTCACACTTGGGAAGCACATTTCCATTCAAATAAATGTCTGGAATAGGCTTGTCTGGATCTGAAAAAGGGCAGCACAGGTATTCCGTCTTTTTAGCGCTAATACGGTACCCATTTCCTTGCAGAACATCAATCCAAATGTCAAGTGCTCGTTGCAGGGATGTAGGATCCTCGCTTATGATGGCTCCATCGTCAGCAAAAAATAATTGTTGTACTTTATTGTCCGTTACTTTTCCTTCGAGCAAATAATCCAGAACAGCAATAAAGAGCAGTGGACTCAAGACACTTCCCTGATGTACACCTACTGTTATTTGGAATTCTTCGGTGACTCCAGCTGGGCATCTCACTTTTGTAACTGCTCCCTCGTACATGTCCATAATTATTCGCACATAGGCTTCAGGAACTCCTCGGTGTCTGAGGGCCACCCATATCAGATCTCGTGGTTGTCGATCGAATGCCTTTTCGAAGTCAACCAACACAATATGCAAATCCTCTAAGGCATCTCGGTGTTTTTCCATAATGATCCTTATGCTTTGGATTGCGTCTGTAGTTGACTTACCCGCGACAAACCCGCATTGGTCATCAGACAGCCTTATTATTTTCCGCAGTCGGCTATCCAAAACCCGCTCAACGATCTTCATAGTGTGGGACATCAACTTGATCGAACGATAGTTGTCACAGCTTCTGGTATCTCCCTTTCCCTTGTACATTGGAAGAAGAAAACTTGCCCTCCATTGATTAGGCAAACTGTCACCTCTTATAAGTTTGGAGATGAGAATCGTGAGCCATCTTAACCCGATGTCTCCCATATTTTTCCAAAACTCATATGGTACCTCGTCTGGCCCAATAGCTTTGCCTTTTTTGGAGTTCTTAACTGCCTCCCTAACTTCTTCGACTGTGACGTCGGATACTTCCGTAAAGTTAGGCGCAGCTGTTGGAAAGTGGTGCCGAGAAATCTGTTCATTCAAAAGATCATCACAATACTGTCGCCACCTGTGAAGAATTTTGTCGTCATCCACAAGTAGCACTCCTTGAGCATCATTGATGAACTTCGGCGAACGAATCTCCTGCGCATTTCTCCTTCTCTGAGCGGCTATATTGAAAATGGTTGCTCCCTTATTCAAGTTGCTTTGTCTTAGCTCTTGGATTGCCTGATTTGCTTCAGCAGCAGCATATGTAATTAATCTCTGAGTGCCTGCCAAATAACGGAGAAAGCCATAACTATAATATTTTTGGGATTCGAGCTTAAAACGACTAGTCGTACCTCATGAGCAGATCACTAGTGTTAAGCGGTGATCCCTTCCAGATCACTATGCTTCTACGGTTGAAGAGAAAGAAGAAGAAGAAGATCCTAGAATTTTTCGACTTTAGAATCTGAAATTCGTTGTCAAAGACTGAGCTTAAGTAACATTTGGTGAACATTTTTATTGTAAGTGGTCTGAAATATAATTGAGAGTGTCAATATTGAAGAACCCCAATAATTGAAGATAGAAATAAATAATTTTAATGGTTTCTTTTAAAGAGCGTCTACTTACACCCACGTTGCGGGTTGTATAAGGCTGTGCAACACGACCTCAACGCAATCATTTGATGGAAAAAACATTTCTTGTTCGTTCGTTTAACAAGAAATTTCTGAGTAATTTGAAAGGAAAAAACCAATTGTTTAACTCGTGTTAGTTCGTTTGAAACGCAATCATTCAATATTCTATGATAAAATGGGTAGTTGCATTGGCTATTGGTTTATCTAAAATTAGCTTTCTGCACTCGTTTGAGATGCAAATAGGGATTGCAATCCCGAAAGTTTAACAATCATGATATTTCGGGATTCAGTTATGTCAATTCCGGGATCTCGATACTACACCCTGGGATTGGCTCAAAATTACTTACTTGATGGCTGATTGTTATCCGAATCTATTTTTTGTTGTGTTTCGATGACAGCAAGGTCTGGAAACCTTTTGTTGATACCCTCTTATGCGGCGCATGTTGAAAAATAAATAGCATTCACTGACTCGATCTGCGTCAGTGATAACTCAATGGTAACTCGACCCCTGATTTTGATCATCGTCATTTCTATGAGCTCTTTTGACCTTCAGAAACTTTTTCTTTAGTTGAAAAACATAAAATATTATACAAGAAACGCACAGAAACTAAGTGTTTTTCTTCTGAAATTGAGTTTACGGTTGGACCATCCTTGAACACAGCGACATTAAAACTCAAAAATTCAAGAGAAAAAAACAATGTACAAAGGAGTTTTTTAAACGAGAATGGATACCGAAAATCTAGTTTACTAGTTTTATTATTTTGAGAATATTCAAACAGATCGAAAACAGTAAAAAAAAAATGGAAGGCTCGAAAAACACATACGACAAAATATATGAACAAGTTGGAAAGTTCTCAAAACACAATCGGATAATGTTCCAAAACAAGTGAAAGCCAGCTTTCAACCATTTCCAAGCCAATGATAATGGTAAAGAAGGTACTTCTGAAATGGTTTTACAAACCGATAGCATAAAGATGAGTATACAATGACAAGGGAAGAGCAAACTTTTTGCTTTGTTTTGCTGGTTTTGGAATGAGTTGAATTTTCAGTATTTTTATAGGAAGTAGATAAAAATAATAAATCAAAATATCCAACAAATCAATCCTGAAAACTCGTGATTTTGCGATTTTATTCCCGGGATTTTCGGGACCGGAAAAGGACTGGGAATCCCAGGATTCCGAGATTTCAATCCCTAGTTGCAAACCTCACAGTATGACTCATGTTGGTTCGTTTAAAACGAAATTACTCATGGTTCTTATGGAAAATGTCTCCTATTGGTCAGTCAAAAATGAGCTCATTGCAGTCGTTTGAGTTGAAAACATCATATTGTTACCAAACTTTGCGTGAATCTTAGGTTGTTATAAGTTTACTCATTGAATTACACAGCTAAAATAATTCAACACCAAATTCTAGATTCGTTTAATATTCCTGGCTTGGTTAAGATCTATGTAGGATTTGATTATGTCGCTAGAAGAATTTACTTTTGTGTTGCTGTCAAGGAACTTTATTCGTCACAGTAAAAACATTTTTTACTTTGTTGTAATTGAAATGTTATAGTCTCGTGATTTGGGTATTCTTACAACGTGTTTAGCACTACCAGCACCTTGGAAGACGCTACTGCAGACAGGAACTCTGATGGAAATAGTCACAAAGTTTTTGAAAAAAAGTCCCGTTACTATAGGTACACTTTTTGATTTTGGAACCGTCTGTATAGACATGTTGTGCTGATTCCGTGGTTAGTCCCTTTGTCAATCTTCTGTACTGGAAAAATCATTCGATACTGATTCCTGTACATAAGGTTTTGGGACCTAAGGTGAAGTATAGTTTTCAGTTCACTTTCTCCGCACTGCAAATACCAACTTTTTTTGGTAAAATACATTTTTTCGAAATGACCTCCGACATCTTCTGAATAGTAAAACTCTGAAAGAAGTTAGAAAAGAATTTCTTTGTAGAATGAACAATTCTCTAGAAAAGTGTGTCCAAAGTTTTGACTAATGATAGCATTACTTCAATCAGAATGTGCAAGAAAAACATTCTAGTGGCCTCTAAAACTCTAATTACTAAGCAGAAAATTTACATCATTGCTTTAATCCTTTCAGTTCTTAAAGATTACTTTTATGGACATAAGAATAGAACACACCAAGAGTGCTTTGCCTTTTATATTCAGGTAGACGTTGAGGATGTCAAGAAGACATCATAACTTAATTCTAAGTACGTCTTGCTTACCGTATTCAAAATCACATATTTTAATGGTAATCAGTTGTTGATTGTTTGGTTTGAAAGTTTTTGTGTACCTCAAGGTAGGTACTTTGGGCCTCTATTTTTTACGAAGAAGATTTTATGTTTACTTATTCAATGTCAGTGTTTGTATTGTGAGTTTTTGAAAGATCTTGTGTTTTGTATGACAAACCATTACTATTTTATTCGATTTAATTTTATTTTATACCTAAGTACGTACTGCTAGCCTAAATACAATAAAATTATGCTAATTTAAATAATTTAATTTTAGTCGTTGCTTGCAAATCCTCAGAGTTCTAGCTATCAATGCTGTCTCTTTTCACGCCATAAAAAGAAAACGTTACCAAACTCTTATATGATTTAAAACTATTGTTTTCTAATATATTTTTTTCATAATCATCCTAAAATTACTAAGCAATCGATTAAAATAAACTAATTTTTTTTATTTTTATTTTTCTCTTTCAGAAATAATGTCAACTGTTCTCCATTATGGACTTAGCTGATCAAATCGATGATTATATTTGTTCATTTGAAGGAATTGGTGACTTATCGATGGACTCATTAGCAATGTTCATATTTATTTGGGCCGTATTGGCCCTATTCTTAGTATGGCTGTGTAAATTTTTATATAATAAATATATGAATAAGGAAACACCAATTGTTAATAGTCGAAATAATAGTGTTGTTACAACTGGTGCTAAAGCAAATGGTGATAAATTACGACTATCCGAACCAAAAGAGATTTTATCTAGTAAAGATGTTAAGGTTAATTAAAAATTCACAATACAAGAAACAACTGAAAATTCAAAAATTTCCTTTTTCTTTTGAACGAAGGATTCAAAACCACTAAGTGCCGGAGCTGGAGGAGGACGTGGCCGATCGGGCATTGTTGGAGGGCCAAATGCTCCATTGCGAAAACGTGTTGTACGTCAGAGTTCAACCGGTCCCGAAACTAGAAAAAAACGAACTGTTCCACCACCAGCGAATGTTGTTGGACCAGAAACAGTAAGTTGTTGAATCATCGATGATTTTGTCATTTAAATTGAATAAATAAATAAATCTTTATTAGACTTCCGTTACGTGGACAAGTCAGGTTTTCAGATGGCTATACAGTGATCTGGTGATTGTGAATGAGCTGTTAAATTCTTGGGTGATTGCTCTCAATGATACCTTGAAGAAATCAGTGGAAGATGTAAGTTTAACTCCCAAATATTTGTATCTATAAAATACATCTGTTAGTATTGAAAGATAAGAAAAACGCGTCTCTGACATCATTTCGTTCGATTTACATTTATGGACGGAATAATTAATGAGATGTGAGGCAAATAAATACCAGATCGCCTTGAGTTTAATGGTCTTGGTTGGCCATTGATTGATGGTTGACATCTAAGTAAGGGTATAATTAATCATTAAATTTGAACCGATCGATCATCGTAGAACTTCAATTGCGAGTGGAGAGAGAGTTGTTGGAATTTAATTTGATAGTTTATATGATTTGTGCCATAAAAAAAAATAGTGCGTATACGTCAGAGTGAATATGCTATTTGCTTATTAGTTCCCATTGAATGATTTTGTACGAGGGGGACTCTGTGAGATTAAGCGATGTAGAGTTGAATTACGAGGCTGAGTTAATTTAAAAGGAAAATATGGACGCTGGCTCTTTGCGACCCATTTACTGGAGGCATTTGAAAAAATATTCGAGGGAACTTTTTTGTTCTAGAAATCAAATAATTGAAAACCTTTACTTTGCTTGGTCTATATTTAATGGTCAACGAATATTGGTTTATAATTATATGAAAACTCAGGATAGATATGTGTGGTTCCATAAAAGCCCATGCGGGATATGTTGGATAAAAAAATCTGTAGTAGGGTGAACCTACTATTTCGCTCCGTTTGACTCAAGAACTAAAATGAGGATTTATTATTTGAAAAAAAGACTCTTAATAATGCAAAACTTTGTAAAATTTTTTTAATAAATATTTACTTTGAGACTTGATTAGGATCATTCCATGGTGTGACACCCGAAATACACACTTTTCGACTCATAAAACTGTTAATCCTAATGCTGATATTTTAGCAATTTAATTTTTTTTAATTTCCACGTTTCTAGTTGTTTTATCTTAATTGTAAGATTTGTAGATTTTAGCATAAGGATTAACAATTTTATGATTCCAAAAGTGTGCGTTTCGGGTGTAACACCATGGAATGACCAATTACTCAAAATTAATTAAAAAATTTGTTGAATTACATAGTATTAGCATTCAAAAACACCATTACACATGGCAGGTGACTTATATAAGACTTTTTTTTTTTATTAAAAACGGGTGGAAGACCATAAAGACGATTATACATATTTATCTTCTTTATTTCTTTCAAGGTTTCTCACATGAACTGAACTTGAAAAACGGGAAACTTGGTAACAATATGTTGCTGTCGATTGTCCTTCTCAAGTAAGGTTCGCAAAGTATCCCTCTCAGGTGGGTTGGCAATGTGTAAGGCTGATTCACTGATTCTTCGAATATCTTAACTGATAAATACGCTTCCACGAAAGCGACATCGATTTCATTGACGATATGATATCAAATATTATGTTTTCCGCACTCGTGCGGTTATAAGGGTACTCAAAGATCTTGACATAAATAAACTCGCTGGCCCCATTCTTCTGGTTTCTTTCTGAATGGATGGCAGCTTTTATCAAGCCTACCCTTAAAGAATCTTCTTTACCCTCAAATTATCAAACTATTGCACTTACGTCCATTTCTTTGCATGGAAACGTGATTGATCACAAGCTCAAGAAATATTTCGAATATTGCTAAAAATTGCAGTAGGTCCTCTAATGGTTTGATGGTGTATCTCACCGAACAGTGTAACAAATTTTTACATCGTTTTGGGGAAAGTAAGATTATTTCACTTGATATTTCGAAGGTATTTGCAAGTTTGGTATTAGGCTCTCTAATCGAAAACGCTTGCCCTAGGTTTTGGTAAAACTCTTATTTCTTGTCCTTTCGAACCGTTTAATACAAATAAGTGGTGGTGTACCCTCTAAGGCCTCGTTTTGTCTTCGAACCCCTTTCTCATGTTCATTAATTTCTTGTCTAAAACTAATAATCCACTCAATTCTTTTGCTGACTCTTAGTTTTCATATTTGTTTCCAGGTTCACAGTCATGTTTTTCGGTTTTGAAACTTCAAGGGCAGCATAAACAAATTGAATTAGATTTCGATATTGACTGAAGAATTTAATGCTTCCAAAACTCAATAATCTGTTTGTCTGCCACTTTCCATTTACATTGCCAAACACCTTTCTTTTCTGGGTTGTATATCTGAAATCACCTATTGTGGAATGATCATATATACAACGTCGCCGAAAATGCAGCAAAGTGCTTAAGCTTCCTCCGGCGATGTCAAAAATTTTCCTCCCCATCTGATCTGACTATTATAAAAGTCTATCATACATACATATATTCGACCAGAACTTGAGTGTTACTTTCATATCTGCAATTAAGCACCTATTAGACTTACCGTCTATTAGACAGAGTTCAAAGTAGAACGTTAAAGATGGATGGAGGAAGAACGGAAGTATTTGTTTCAATTAAACATCGTACAAGTTCCTCCTGTCCCTCCTTGTATCCATCGCTACATTTTTAGCAGTGCTCCAATGAAATAACCAATTGCATTTCCCCTCTTTAACAATCCAACTTAAATGTTTCTCTCTCCGGGAATTCCTATCAGTTAAACCTTAAATCTCGTTTCAGACGCATTATTAGGTATAGAGACTTTTTTATGAGTCGAAGAACACGAATGTGGAATACCTTACCGAACTCATTTTTCCACGGCCTTACGAAATATTTGGGTTTACAAAACCAATCATAGGTCTTTAAAGATTTTAGAAAATTCAAACCCCATTTACTGAGCGCCACGTAAAATAAATTCTTGTACAAAATTCATTTCCAAAGTTTTTTGTATTAGTATCATCATTATAAGGTAAAAAAGTACCCCAATCTTTTTCATTACGAAATATGATTGTAAATGTAAAAAAAAAATGTAGTGCGCATGGTGTAATGGTTAGCATGCCTGGTTGCTTGGGATGTTCGTGGTTCGAATCACACAAAACCAAAAATGTTTTTCTACGAACATCAGCTTTAGTGAGTAATTGGCTAGTAATTGGATAGTGAATTCATTGCCATAGAAAGATCTTTCTTGATCAACTGTTTGGAGCCGACAGAAAACTATAGGTCCCCTTCATTCCCTCATAAGGCATGGTTGTGAAAAATTCGCTAGGTCATGAGGGTTCCCAATCTGTTTTGCTACCCTATGTATGTACGTATGATAGATAGATAGATAGATATAGGTTTTGGTAATTTGAGCCATTTAAGAAAAATAGAAATGTAGTCCTGTCCAATATTTCGCTCCCTAGGTATGTTTTACGGTATCCTATAAAGATACCAACGAAGTGATATGTGTTTTCTGAAGCATCCATATCACATATACTGCATATGCCTACAGTGTCATTGCGAAAAGCTCTAGCATTTAAGTTTAAAAGACCACATCGTGCTTTGAAGACCAAATTTATCATTTCGCGCGGATTGCTATAATAGTTTGGAACATCAGAGTGTATTAGGTTGCTATATTCGCCGTGAAATTGTGATTGATGTGCCTTTCCCACAAAATCAACCCAGCATTTTTTAGAAAGCTTTGTAAGTAGTATGTTCTGATATTCATTCCACATTAAGCTCGGGGCTTCAAAACTGAAGTCCGTTTTGTGTTTGTTGGAAAAGGCCTAACCATTCCTGGGCCCAATAAATATTTTTCTGAATGATAACGTCAGAAAGAATACGTGGGAGACGATTACGTGGCATTGACATTACTCTCCGTATGTACGTAAAATGAATTTTCAAAGTTGTAAGGAATGATTTTGGAAGGCCAGTTTCAATATGAATCGCATAATTAGGTGTGTTGTCTGGCAACCCGAAGCATCTCTTCACGAAGAAACGTTGGAGCTTTTCAGTTTGAAGGTACTCTTTGAATCCCCACACCTGTGCACAATAATGCATTATTGATTTGGTGGCTGCGTCATGTACTTTGTATTTAGCAGAGTGTGTAACAAACTTATTTTTAACAAATTTGGACCATGTCGAGTTTATTTAGTTTTTTGACATTGCAAGACGTTTTGACAAGTGTTCGGACCAGGACATGTTATATGTGAAGATAACGCCGAGATATTTGTACTGATTTGTTATTCTTATTTCTCCGTCATTAAAATACCATTTTCAGCACCCGCTCTCCTACCGCCGTTTCTAAAAATCACAATTTCTGACTTTTCTAGGTTAACATCTAGGTTCCATTTGATACAGTACCTACTGAAGGCGTCGATAATCCTTTGTAGTATATTAGGCTTATCAGAAAGGAGAACTATGTCATCTGCATATAAAAGTACGTTTATTTTCAAATTATTCAGAGTGAGACCAGTTGGTAGTTCAAAGTGGAGATCCTCTAAGAACAGAACGAAAAGTAAGGCGCATAATACGCAACCTTGTTTGACTCCTTTGGTTGTCTGAAAGAAGCTTGTTATACTTTTTCCGTCCCAAACTGTCGCAGAAGTGTCTTTGCACAAGGATTTTATAATTGAAACCATTTTCGATGAAACTACTAATTTAAGTATTTTGTAAAACAGCGCCTCACGATTGATGTTGTCGAAAGCTGCTGATAGATCAACAAAAAAGGCGTAAAGCTTTTTCCTCTGACTAAGTTGAATTTGAACTGTTCAGGTTATACACTTGGTCAACAGTGCTGTATTGACTTCTGTATGCAGCCTGGTATTCATTATGTACATATGTACGTATGTAATAGACCAAAAAAATCGACAGAAAAAACATGTTTTTTTATAGGTATACTGAAATCTTGTAAATTCAGAAATTTATGTACATTCAGCAAATATTTGTGCAAATTCCTTCAAACATTCCAAGGCCTTATCGCAACTTCTTTTCTTCGCTGACTTATTTGCATATTATCGCCATGGGTTTTTTGTTGTTAAATTTGCTTTATACTTACCAACCAACAAGAAATACTTATTGTTCTTATGACACTGCACCAGTCATCTCTTAAATAAATCAATGGTACTCCTGCAGATACTGTATAAAATTTTTATCGATAACACTGATGAGCTTGTTTGTACTTTAAAGACCTTGGCCAAGTATAAACATAATTATCGTTCCATGATCGGTTAAATCACATATAAACTTCAAAGTATTTGGGTGGCCATTAGCTGGGGTTCGCAGAAAATTATGACTTCATAAATTAGTTTTCAAATCTGTGAAAGTCCAGATTTTTTCACACTCACTATTTCTCTAATTTTTGGATTGTAATTTAGCGTCAATTCAACCAAGACTATTATCCATTTTATAGAAGTGATAATGCTTAACTTTTTTTAGAAAACATCTCTAATTCACTCACTCGTTGAAATCCAGAATACCATCTGCCTTTTCAAAGGCTGACTCAAAACAAATTACAATTATTTATCTTTTAATAGCTTTGAAAACAATTATCAGCCGATTATTTGTTATTTTGATAAACATTCTGGCCTTACTCTAAGACAGGTTAAATTTACTGCGTTCGCATCTTGAACTTAATCATCTGGAACTCAGCCCCATTATCCCGGTTTTATTGATTTTGATTAGTTTCTCATTAAAGTCGACATGGTTTTAAACAATTCCTATGCGAAGCATTCAATTATACTTTTGCATGTTTTTTTTTTTTAATTTCAAATGAAATTAAAAATCCCGCCACCAGATGAAATAATTTGCTATTTCTTTCTGATATTGAAACTCCGAAAAACGATTTTATTTCTTGTGGCTTTCGTGTTTGGAATAACGCATGCAAGTAAACAATTGCCATATCGGAAGTCATCGTGTGTTTGGGTTGGCTGATTGCGTAATGTATGGAAATGGAAACATAAACACACAACAATACCAACGAAACAACATACACCGACCTTGGCCTTAGAGGCCATGTGGAACTTCAACTCATTACCAAATAGTGTATTTTGGGATTGTTGTGTGTGGTTTTATATGACTCGGTATTGTTTTAAGAGTTTAATGAAACGTGTAAACGGTGGACTGTGATATGTTTTGCTGATGTTCGACAAACCATGAATCTCTTAACTGAAGGTTATCTTACTTTGAAAAATTTTAAATGCGCCCTCAGAAAAAAAAAACTATTTCCGGGCAACAACTAGTCGATATTGAAATGAAAAACTTGGTTTGAGTTTTAAATGAAACAAGCGTATGTCACCAATGCACTGTGGGTACCCGCCCATACAAAGTGCGGCCAAAAATATTATTCTTGCTTTTTTTAAATAAAAACCAGTTGATATGTTTTAAGATTGTTTATTTGAATATAATTGTAAGAAAATTTTTGAGAAAACTATGTTTTTATAAGCTCTAATGCTGTTTGTGACAAAAGAGATTTCTTTTTATTAGGCAATTTTCTTAGATTTGATATAAGCGGGTCGGAAGTTAATAAAAGCCGATTTAAAAGGTCCCTATTTGTAATAACGCGAGACATTTTTCTTGTAAAATTGAGTCTATAATCTTTTATATCCTTGTTTCTGGACTCTGCGGCTTCTTCACTCAATTCGCCTATAGACATTAGTCCATGATGTTCAATAATAGATGCGCCATGTAACAGCACCTTATGAACAGAAGCAGGCAGATAGTACCATGGATAGGTCTTAACTAAATGCTCAGCTGTTTCTAAGCAGAAAGCTTTGAATTTATCGGCGTCGATCATGTACCCAGAGTTCAAAACTTGTAGGATTGTGGCACATCTCTCAATCAAAGTTTGGTCAATTCCGGTAATTTCAGCCGAAATTCGTGGGTTGTTGAAAAATTTTCTGGCTGTGTTGCCATCATTCGAGGTGCCACTTCCACCCGGTTTTGGTCTGTCCACGATCAAGCCTAGCTTTTCTCGGAACTGAGCTTGAACCATTTTTTTTTTGTTTTCGAATTCGGTTTTGTCTGTACCTCTGACCTGCCATTTCTTAAATGTTTGTCTGTACGAAATGTGTACAAAAAACTCAAAGAACCTTATCCAGGCGTGAAGTGGGGACAAGCCAAAAGAAAAACTATTTTCATTGACCGTTTTTTGAAGGCACCGATTAATATCGATTAATATATATTAATATCGGACGACCTCGTTGTTGAGTCGTACTCGTACTGGCGATGCTCAAGAACACAGTTTCAGATTTCTCGAGCCAGGCGGAATGATTTCTTATTAAGCAATTTTTTCTGGCCTTATACTTTTTCCAGAATCCCGTAAGCCTATTGCTTACCAAAAGAATTTGGTCATAAAGAGGATCGAATGTAACGCTCTCCACGCCTTCATCTGGCCAATTGCTTTTGATGTTATCAAGTATTAGGTTGGCTTGGATTTTGCATGTTGAATTATTTTCACGGATTTCAAGCCATTTTCCAAACAAAAAGTTGCGTGTGAAACAGCATTCATAGCCATTGTCTACAAAATATGAAACGATAAATGCATAAAAATAATTTTAGTTTTTTTACACTTAATTTATGAGATATATGGTTACGTAAACTGTTATAACTTCAAAAGGGGAAAAAAGTGGAAAAAAAGCCAAAGTTATTTTCAAAGGTTAGACAATATTCTACGTTTTAATACCAAATTTGTTGAAGTAGCTCGGTGTAAACCCAACTAAATCTCCAATTTACTTTAAAAAAGTCTTTTAAAAATATTTGAAAAGCAATAGTACGAAAGAGACCCCATATAAATACACCTGGATATATTTTACAACAAAATGTATGATTTTAGAAAGTACTCACCTCCTACTTTAATATCCATACTTAAGAAAATAATAGTAAACTTTTTTAACACGTGTTAGCACTACCACAAGATCACAACCAATAAATTGAACTGATAAGCGAGATGTGCTTTTAAATTTATATTGACTTTGAAAAGCCTATAAGTAAAGAAAAAAAAATTACCGTTCAATATTTTTGTTGCTTTTTACTAGCGGGAATGTGTACAACATAATTTCATCAACACATGTTGGATTTATGACATTCACTTTTTTGATTTTTGACCTATGGCGGGACCCACAGTGCAATGGTCGAAATACAATAGCAAATCATGACAATCGACATAGCATTTCTTACAGATCATAAAAGATGTGCGACTGATTATGTATTGTGTTTCTTGACCATTTTTTTTAGAGTTCATATACTTTCTAGGCTGCCTACGATGATAACTCTTTGAAATATTTTGGTTTTTAGTCTATCCCTTGAAAAAGAAACTTACTGGAGCACTAACGTGGGGGTCATTCTTCTAATGAAAATATGCTCATTACCTGTAACTTAAAAAGTGCTATCGAAATAACTTTTGTTATCAACTTATTTGCTCTTAACTTTTGTCAAGTCAATAACGTTGTCAGTATATTATGCAGGTTTAACTCAATTTTAAAAAATGACCCAAAAAGTTTCTGATCTTTTATAAATCCGAAATGAAAATCGCTCGGGATTTCGAATTCTATTTTTTTTTTTTAATCAAGAATCTGATGAAATTAATTATACGCTTGAGCTATTTGCTCATTTTTTTGAAACGGTCTTTTCCCAGTCACATGGAAATCTATCTCACCTTTCTCGTTCTAATCCTAAAAACCCTATATTAAGGGTCCTTACAGTTAGATCTCAACGAGAAGAATTGCAAGATCTTAAGCCGAACGCCAAACTTGGTATTGATGGTATTCATGCGATAGTTATTAAAAGATATTCCAGTTCCCTCTCTCTTCCATTACTAATCACTTTCAATTCTTCAATGTCATCTAGACTGTTCTTAGATGAATGGATATGGAAATCCTTTCTTGATTTCAATTTTTAAATCGGGTTCCAAAAACAATGTAGAAAACTACAGAAGAATTTCTAAACTATCAGCAATTCTTAAGTTTTTTGAAAGCCTTGTCAAAAAAACTTAATTTCGTAGTCATCTCAGGATGATGAACAATCACCAATTCAACTGATGTTTCTCTTCTTTCGTTTTTGACACTATTGAAGGCAAAGATCAAGTGGATGTTATTTATACCGATTTTAGCAAAGCGTTCGATTAGGTTTTTCATAAAATACTGCTTCAAAAATTGGAATCATTTGGTTTCCCCTCAAGCCTCCTTCAATAAGAACGGCTCAAAAAGTAAAAATTGAATAATATACCTCAAGGCAGGTAAAATGTTTCTCTGGGGTTCCAAGGATGGTCATCTAGGTCCTTTATTTTTTATCGTATTTATTGATGATATTGTTAATTGCATCATATACGTAGACGATCTGCAACTTTTTCTGAAAGTAACCTCTATTGGTGATTGCCAAAAAATTCAATTGCATCGCTGGTGTATGTCAAATCGCTTGAATCTCAACGCTAAGAAATGTTTTGTGACTTCTCTCTCAAGAAAGCACCATACGCATGAGTTTTCATATTATCTTGATTGCAACTCTCTTCAAAGAACTGAAACATTTAAAGATATAGGTGTCATTTTTGACTTCAAATTCTCTTTTACACCACATATGGAAGCTTTGTATCAAAAGCTAACTCATAGGAGTTATCGAAATGAATAATAAACTCAACTGACTTTACTAATCTCTACCTATACCCTATACCTCACTTCTCACTAGTCAACTTAGAGCATGCAGACATCATTTGGAACCCTCACCAAAAATCTTTTTCAGATCGAATTCAGAAGGTTCAGAATAGGTTTACAAAGTACGCATTTTACGAAATGCGATGGTGTTTTCATCCAACTTCCACAGCTAGGCAAAATCTTCTAGGTTTGCAGTCGCTCACATCACTTAGAACTAGTCGTGACATTATTTTTGTGCGAGATGTTTTATGTTATCATATGAAGTGTCCTTCCTTGTTGTCCTTAATTTGTATTTTTGCTCCAGAGAGGCCGTTAAAGGATAGAAATCTTCTTTTCAATCAAGGCACAGAACTAATTATGGCATGAATGAACCAATTTCAAGATCAATTAGAGAGTTTTATGAAATTCGTTGTCATGGAGAAGGCCACTCCAGAGATTCCGAAATGAATCCTATTACTTATTTTTCAGAAATTGGAATCTTGCTATTATTTAATTAAATTTTTTATTTCATTATTAGATGTAATCTGTTGAGCTTATTGCTTGTAAGTGAAATAAATAAATAATGTATAGTAGTGATGACAAGCAATCAGCTAAAACACCGAATGTCATATTCCATTTTTTATTTTTATTTTTTTTCTCTTTCAGCATGGGGTTGCTGTTGAAATCGTTCGTGTTCTTCCAGACAGTCCACCCCCAGGGTTGTCAAACATATTCTGCAATTGCGACGAAAATAACCCTGCTGATATGGTAAGATATTTCCAAGAATTTCAAACTTTTCCGACAAACAACACTACACCCTCTTGATGTTCAATTCATAGGTCACAACATTTGACGTCGATGCTATGCCAGTGCTGCAGGTCAAGACCTTCCGTCAAAAATCCGGCAAAGTTGATACATCGCATTACAAGGTGACAGTGTCACGTTTTCGTGCACGAATGACAACCAACATGAACTACAATGCACTGAAAGGTGACATGCGTGTGGAAGGATATCCCGATGTAAGTATATCAATATGCCACCATAGCTATCTTTTGATTACTCATGTGTTGGCATTTTAGATTCGAATCGCCATGAATAGCGTGGGTGCTATTAAGGCAATAGATCAAGATGAACAGCAATTGCAGGATGTTATCAGGTAAATGCAGCAATCAATGGCACTCCCAAACACCATTCAACATTAATTACTTTTTAGTGAAATTTTGACAACAGCTCTACGTGAAACTATCTACCCGTGTGACTTTTCGCTGTACTCGACATGCCCGCGGGCTGAGATTGAAATACCAGAACTCCCTGTAATATTACCAGTTCATTATGACTCCTTAGCGGTGAGATGGGATAAGAAAAATGAGAATTAAGAAACAAATAGCAAATAAAAAAACCACATGCATGATTGTTGTGCTTTCTAGTTCATAAAGTTGTGCTCCCCTTCAGCATAACCTTTAAAAACCTTTTTTTTCTCGTAAATCTTTTTCTCACAAAATCTCATTTATTCTCTCTCGCCTCTTTGTTTGGAGCCTTTATTTTTATCACTTATGTATTTATCAATGCCAGTTTGTTCAAGTAGACGAAAGGAAGAAGTTTACCCCCAAAAACAAAACGTTAAGAAAACGAGCTTACACTTTACGTGACTGTGAAGTACCTCCCCCATATATGAACTCGCATGTTTCGTCTCATGCCATTGATCATGTTTTTTTTTTTATTTTGCAAATGAAATGCTTTCCGTGTCAGAAGTCATTAGATGTCATTTGCAGTTATAAAGCTTCTCTTTCAACACATCTCTCCACATGCGGAATGATTACGACTAAATAAAAATAACTTGTGACGGTATTCTGTTTTTATTTCATTTCAGACAATGCGAAAGTATGCTTATTATAAATGAAGATTGCAGGCGTAATGTTATTTAATTTTGTTTGAGTTTATGTGTTAGGAACACCCTAAAGTACCTTACTTGATCATAAAATGTCCTTAGTTGATGTCACTTACTTAGAATGAATAAATGAAGTTGTTTGTTATATGCTTGACATATCAAACATACTCGTATGTGTGTATGCCAATTTGGTGTTTGATTGATTCTTTTTATACATATAAGTTTTTTAAGTTAACAATAAATCATACAAAGAGTACCTGGGAGAAAACAAAGTAGTGACTTTAAAGTCCCAGTAACAGACCACAATCAATTTCAAAACTCATTCTAATAAAACTCATGTTCTGAAAAAAATTTTGAGAGACTGTCTTTGGTTAAAGTACCCAAAAAAGATTTTGATAGTGTTTTTGGTTTATGTTTCATTTCCTTTAACGTAAAGCTCTGTCCATTTTGTTTTATTCAGAAATCTAGTCAAATTTACAAACTTCGAAATGAAAATTTGGTCAGACCTTTGGTGCAGAAGTTACTGACTTTGCGCCATGCTTACAAGTTACAAATCTAAAGCAGAATAGAATTAACGGACTAGACAAATTTTTTCGTTATTGTCTATAGTTGTTTTATTAAATTTTATAATACCCTTTCTATATCCGTGCTGTAAAAGTGTCCAAAAAGCTACTTTTTTTTCACGGGTATTGACTAACAGTGCTTCATGACAAGAGTCGTTTGGAATCGGAAAAAAATTATAGGTCCCTTCATTCCTCAGTAGGTATGGTAGAGAGAATTGCGATAGGGCACGAAATATGATTGCCTGCTCTCATTGTTATGCTTGACCAATGACCACCATAGACTGTTAAGTGCGGTGTACTTTACTTTTACTCATTCCATGATATAGATCACGATGAACATTTTAAGTGCCTATACAAAGATATACAGACGACTTCACTGTGTTCTCGGTTGAATTCAACCTCCATTTACCATCCGATTCGATAATCCTAATGCTCAAACTGCGTTCAAAAATAAACGTTCAACACCTCGGTTCTGGAATAGTTCACTCTAAAATCTGAAGCAGGAAAGGATTTTTATCGTATTTCCACGAATGGTTTCAAAGCCGATGACGGATTTGGCGCAGGTGCCTTTGTGGAAAGCGATTACATGCGACTGGACGCGTCATAAGGCTCATTAGCGTCCGCCTTCCAAACGGATAGTACGATATTCAAATGACTATAAGCAACGGAAGAAGTATTTTTGCCTACAGTGACAGCCAAGCTACGGGTAAGGCTGTACTCAATCCTCTTACTACTTCGAAAGTGATCCAGGAATGCCAGAGCTCTCTGAATGCGAACAAAATACTTGATTCTTTGAATTTCTTTTGGGTTCCAAGTCCAGTCCATCGCGGCATAACTGGAAATGAGATCTCTGATCAACTCGCAAGGCAAGGATATCAAACTGTTTTCTCACTGATCACTGTCCAACTCGCAAGGCAAGGATATATCAAACAATTTTCTCGGGACCTAAACCAGCGCTTGACCTAACGGGGTCCGCAATGAGGACTTGAGTCAAAGATTAGATTTTTTCAAGAGCACAACCGTAGATAGCATGACTCGATATTGTAAGCAGGCAGACCAAACTTATGCACCTCAACCTCAATTAGAAAATTGCATCTTTTTTGCTATCCCTTTGCAGAAAAGACTATAAAAAAGCTTGTTGGGGCTGCCACGAGGCACTTCTTTTTTACCAAGGATTATAGTGTGGCAAACTTACTAATACCTTAGAAAAGCTGACGACACCGTGGAGCACTGCCTTTGTAAATGTCTTGCATTTTTGTGCATCAGGTACAAATACCCGACCCAGACATGAGCTGTTAACCTGGCTTTTTTACGAACATGTGGAAAGAGATAACAAACGAAGAATGCTATCTGATAGTTCAATGGACCAGTATTTAGGTCAGAGCTGGAACAAGGGCTTAAGAAAGATCTGTGGTCTAAGCTGTTCGCCTCAGTAAAGCACTGAGCAATTGAATAAGAACATTCAAAAACGAAACTCAAATCAAAAGATGGTTTTACTGCCGTACTGAAACAAATAAATAAATAGAATTTCACAAAAAAGCTATGAGAACCTGGAGCCCTACTTAAGGCATTTTTTCAACCAGACACAGAGTAAATAATCAAATTTTGTATAAATAGATCTTTTTCACGTAACCCTGGATTTCAATTGAGGCAATGAGAGCCAATGTGGCGTAGTTTTATAAACTTCATTGACTGGCCTAACTCACATTAGCCACTGTATCGTTATTAAGCTTTGAGAGTGTTCAATTGGCAATGATTGTATTTCAACGTTAACAATGAAATATTTTTTGTACAATTTTTGGGCCACTGAAGCACCTCGAGGCATTGCTGTATTCTTTTGTCAGCTTTGATGATAGTTTTACTGTCGAATTTCGCTGAGTGTTTTTCAAAATCATAATCCTTTCTTTGTTTTATTAGATACTAGCAGACCCGCCCAGCGTAGCTCGGGTCCTACTTCGACCTAGTGTATAGCATAGTCTCTGCTCTCAATATTTGAATAAGAAAAAGAATCATTCTAATGTTGAAAGAATTCAGGAAGTTTATTAAGCGTTCTTTGCTAGACTCTAAAACTCGGGCTTGTGAGGTTTTGGCATTTTGACGTTCAACCCGCTGAAAGCATTCGGTGTTGGACTACGAAAAGCAGGCTCTTGATGTAATGCATTTTGATACTAAACACCGATACGCGAGCTTGTGAGTTTCTTTTATTTTGATTGGCAAAACGTTTTAAGCGTTTAGTGATAGAGTCTATAGGTCGAGATTGCGAAGTATTCTCCCTTTGAATTGTGGTTTCACACTTTGTTATTTGCTAATTTTTGAGATGAGGAGATAACTATAAAAACACTTTCGTAGTGACTTTTCAATGTTTAATTCCTTTGAACTATAAAAACAGGAGTATTTCTTAAAAGTAATGTTTTATTTTAAAATATAGTTCACCCGCCCGGGCTAGCTGCTTTTATATAGTAGTAGTTTTGGAGCCTATTCGAGATAAGACAAACAAACAAACAATCAAACCTTTCCTCTTTATAATATTAGTAAGATTATTAGCTATCGGAGTTTTGGTAAGGAACTTTTTTCTTTTGAGTGCAATATTTAATTTAATTTATTGGGAAGTCCTGGCTTCTGGAATCAAATTGGATTTGTTCTCCTCATAAATTGATTTTATTTTAGCAAATCCAATTATAACACTTCGTTGACTTTTATTGAATTTTGGGTTTTTTGTAGTTGCTTGGGAAAAGAGTAATTATATAACAGTGGCAGAAAGCATTTTCGACATCGAGGAATTCAGAAATCAGCGTGCATTTTTCATTTTGCTCTTTCCGAGTTGGATTGGATTTTTCGGTTAGAAAAATCGGCTTACTCTATAACTATCTTCTTCCCTGGTTTATCACTCGGCTAGCCAACAATCACATTGATATGCGACTAAGCAATCATCGTATAGAACAGAAAATGCAAAAATTGAATTGATCAAAAATATTTCAAATATCAGCTTATGATGCTTCTTTTTTAGCTCTCTTAGTTGATCTCTTCACTTGTAGCCTTATTTTATTTAAGTTCACCTTTGTCAAACAGCTTTTAATATAACCTTTACTTTGTGTAATTTCAGTTTAAGATTGTCTTTGTCTGTTAGTTCTTGCGATAAAAATACTTTTGGTATCCAATTCAACTCGGTTGGTACTTTGCTAACAAAACAAAGTGTAATGACCAATTATTGCAATTATTGGTTGTACTGGCTTTAATTCGAAACCTAACTAAAAATCCAAGTATCAATATTCAGGATATTCAGCTCAGTTAATACATAAGTTATTTTAAGTGAACTTCCATTTGTCGACTCACAAACTGGCATCTAAAATAAAACTCTTCAAATGCATTACATAACATCCTTAATTTTTCCCTTTTTGAAAAAATAATTCAAATAATAAAACCAACAACATCCAGCATAACATGGAAAGCCTCAATTCTGCTTACCAAAACCAAATGGGAAATTCTATGCAAGCCATGGCATCTGGCAGGCGATTGCTTGTTAAAATAGTCAAAGGTGAAGGTCTAGCTGGTGCCCAAGACCCCTACGTTGTTGTAGAAATGGATGAGCCGGCACAAAAAAATCAAACTGGAGCTCGACAAGGAAACAACCCCTACTGGGACGAACACTTCCTCTTGTAAGTTACTCCGAGTTATCACTGCTTTTTAAGAGAATTAACGTGAAAAACTTTATTCCTTTTTTTCCACAGTGAACTATCACCACAATCAGCAGAAATTCTATTTGAAGTCTACGACCGTCCAGCTAATGCTAATGATCCTCCAAAATTCCTTGGTCTTGGTTTGGTTGGCATTGATGAGTTGGCCGTAGGGCCAGCTTCATCGCAAACACTTGCCTTACAGCCCCGACCATATGAGACACAAAAAGTTGCTGGTGCAATAATGGTTGATTTTGTGTTTATTGAGGGTGCTGAAATACCAGTCGGACCGAGGCCGTACAAATTGAAAGAAGCTTTAAAAATAAGCACACCAATGATTAACGAACACATTAGGAATGGAGCGGATCTAGCAGATGCTGCGGTCAGAGCACTGCAAGATGGTGCTTTGACGAATAATGGCAATCCCAGCAAGAGTACACTGATAATACACAGTGTGCAGAGGGTGAGTGGCTATTTTTGAAAATGTTTAGTTAAGTAAGAGTCAAGAAAGCTAATCTTAAGGGCTCAAGAAACAAGTGGTTGCGGCATTTGAAAGTTGAAAAAATTTCATATTTTCATATTAAAAAAGTTTATAAAATTGAAATTTATATCATTCTCCAAACCCGACAAATCTTTACTATCGGCATTTATTCTAGAATCTCAGTCTTTTGGAAATGAGTTCTATTGATATTCAATGTTGATTCTGTTAAATGTCACAACTATCTAAATTCTTGAGCCGTTAAGCAATGAGCTAACTTTTTTTTTATCAACTCCCAATCCACAAATTTAATTAAAATATAAAAATAAATTGGTGTCAAGTCTCATTAAAATCAACAACCCCTTTTTGTTTTATGTTTATTTTTGTTTTCTTTTCATGTTCCTGTCTCCCACCCTACCGTTTCATTTTGTTTAGAATAATAACAATCAAAACGCATTCAAGGTAATTATTTATTTGGCCGTTTACGTAAAAAATCATTGTTTTTAAATGTTTTTGTTTTGAATTTTCCATATTATTGATTTCGTTACAAAAATGTTTTTGAGTTGCGTTTTACAAAAAACTAAAATAAACAAAGAACTTTAAAAATACCATTAAAGTGTGTAAACCTTCTTAAAATTGTATTTCATCTAAAAGAGTTATTTTTTTATTTTATTTTATTTTTTATATAAACCTAACTCTGTATACGCTGCCAAACTAACTCAACCCAACGCTTTAACAAAAATATGCGCTAAACATAAAAAAAAAAAACAAAAAACAACAACCTTGCATACTTCAAAATAAAAAAAAAAGGTTGAAGTAAATAAAGAAGGACAAATCGAAGTTAAAGAATCCCCAGAACATACTGAAAATCCGATTATACAAAGTGACGAAACTAATTCCGAACAGACACAATCAACACCAACTGGATTGGAAGAGATACCATCAACGAATCAGGATATCTCATTGATGACCGATATTACAGCCAGTCCTACTGACAGCTATCCACCAAATGAACCTGCCTTTTATGTCGATGAAACAGGTAATGGCCAGGATTTAAATGGATCGTTAGACGAGGTGAGTAAAAAACTACAAACGGCCTCTTGCGTATTTAGGTTTGTATGAGTTTTGATTGTGTAGTTTTGAGATTTTGAGAGTTTAGCTTAAGAGCTTTTTGAAAAAGTAAATAACACAATAAAACACAGCTCAAAATCAAACGACATTTATACAATGCAGTATTAGGTAGAAGCTTGTGCTTGAAACCTATCGCAATGCAAATTATTTGCGATATATGTATATAAACTTTTTCTTCACCTTATTAAGATTTTTTATCCTATTTTATCCACAGAAAATTTGATTTTAGATTCAATAACATTATCTCTGAAATTACCTTTAACTCACGTCCTTGTTAATTTGCGGAAGTTAAGCATAGTATTCATGACACACAGAGAAACAATGTATTCTGAGTTCGTTTTTGACGCCAAGCTTACAAAACGACAGGGTTGCCAGTGTTTTTTCCCTCCAATCTGCTTTCTTTTTTTCCTTAATGGAAAATCGAGGGGTATTATTTCTGTAGATATAAAATAAATTGTTTTTAATCTTGTCATTGCTTTTCACATGAAAATACGTCTGAGATCACTAAAAAAAAAAGAATTCCACTTCAATATTCACCCAGTTTACTTGCATTGTGCACATTGCTTTGATGGAAATTTACTTATGATTTTTGTACGTGTTCCTAAGCTCTTGTAAAGGTCAGGTGCAGCTCTTGTAAAGGTTAGATGCGGCTGCTGGTATACGGAGACTGACACCCTTAGACCACGGAGGGTCCATTGTGATACCACTGAAACCAGAAGGTTGATCAACGTCTGGTTCCTATGTGGGGGATTAAACAGTGGAAACACCATCTAATCGAACCTGGACTAACGATTTGATCACCAGTTAGTCAAACCATCCAGAACTTCGTACGAAAAGGGAGAGACATTTAGGAACTTTATTAGCTAAATTGTGGTACCCGTGGCGTGATGGTTAGCATGTCCACCTGCTAACCCAGAGGTTCGAGGTTCGAATCCCAGCAGAGGCAAAAATGTTTTTCCACGGGTATCGCCTTTCGCGAGGAATTGGCAAGTCCTTCGTTAGTAAACTCGTTGCCATAAAAAGCGCTTTATCAATTAGCCGTTCGGAACCGGCAGAAAATTGTAGGTCCCCTCCATTCCCTCACAAGGCATGGTAGTGAGAAAAGCGCTAGGCCCAGGTGCTCCTCATTCTGTTGCGCCACAATATTTTTAATTAGCTAAATCGCTGGTGTCGTCGAAAAAGTAATCACCTATGTATGTGAGCTTTCCGTCTAATAGCAAATGCAGGGCATGAGCAAAGGAGATGTTGGACTGTCTCCTCTTCCTCCTCGTCTATGCAGTTTCTTCAAAAGCCATTTGAGTAGACACCAAGTCTTTTGGTGTGTCTACCTATTAGGCAGTGTCCTGTAAGGACTCATATAGTGGAACTAGATTCAATAAGCTCTTTGGACATTTCGAGCTCACACATGGCCAGATTCGTTTGGTCATAAGCCATGTATTACTCTGCGTCCATCTAGTGCTCATCTTCTCAGAGGCATCCTGCTTTAGCAAGAGTTTAAATGTAGCGATAGCGATTCCTATATTGTTCCTTTCTGGTCGAAGATGAGAAGTCGTTCCTTTTTTGGCGAGTTCGTCTGCCATGCAGTTGCCTGGTTTATCCCTCTGACCTGCGGCACCCATAAAAGGTGAATGTTGAACTGTTCTGACGTCTCATTTAGAGACTTGCGACAGTTTTGTACCGTATCACGTTTTGTAGAGACAAAGGCAAGAGCTTTGAGAGCAGCTGACTGTCCGAGAAGATGCGAATATCCGTGGAGGATACAACGCTTTCTCTAAACCATGAAAGCACTTCTTTTATCGCCAGAATTTCCGCTCGGAACACACAACACTAGTCAGATAGGCGGAAGAAAAGGCTTAAATTGAGCCCTTTAGAAAAAATATCACTTCTTACAGCATCACAGGCTTTGAATCCGTCAGTATAAAAGTGTAAGGCTTCATTCTCCAAGAGAGTGCCGTTCTCCCAAGCTTCTCTTGAGGGTATGGTTATTTGAAAATTATTATCAAACAACAACTTAGGGGTTGTGTAGTCTAATCGATCCGGGAAGAATCTAAAGTTGTTTAAAATATAAGTGTTGGCCAATATATCAGTTGGCCCACTGTGAGTTAGATTTTAGCCGACTAGCTAAGTTCGCTGCTGATTGTTTGCCGAAAATATCTAGGGGTGTAAGGTTTAATAGTATTTCTAGGGCATCCGAAGAAGTTGTCCTTAGCGCGCAGCTGATGCACATACTTCCCGTTCGCTGGACTTTGACAAGCTTGTTTTAATTTACCTGCTTGTCAAATGCGGTCCACCATGTTTCTCCCATAAGTTAGTATAGGTCTTATGACCGATATGTATAGCCATCGAGCATTTTCTGCCAATATTCTTCTTACATGAGAAAAGTGGAATATTAGCTTTGTTTACTCTTTCCTCTATATTGGTTTTCCAGGTTAGTTTTTTATCAAAAATTACACCTAGATGTTTAGCCTGATTTACTAGGGTGTAAGACCTTTGATGAGGTCTGAAATCCGGGATTTTGTATCTTCTCGTGAAGAGAACAAGCTCCGAGCTGAGAGAACTGCCTTTTGTTTTCAAAGAAGTTTGTGTCTGACGGTTGTACGGAGATTTTGTATTTTCTTTTTTTTTATTGTTCGGTTAGAAATTTACAAAAAGACTGATTGCTCACGTTCTGTGTAGCTTAACCTTACCACAAACACTCAAACATTCCCATTTTTTAGAAGCTGCTTTTCCCTAATCCATTTTAAGCTGGGTTATACTATTTGGTTGTTTTCATTTTGATATTCCAGTTAAATAAAAAGAAAGAAAATAGTCCTCTTCAACCTATAACATCCTTTAAGCAACTGACTGATGAACAAGTTGTAAATATTTACACCCATACCATGTTATTAAGAACACATTAGGGGTAAATTAGAAAAAACAGGTATGCACTAGTTTGAATATCAACACCAGCATTAGATAGACATTATTTAATTTTGTACAGAAGTTTTATATTTCTATTGATTGCCAAAAAATATAAAATCAAAAAATAACTTCATTTACGTTTTCACATTTGCAGTTTGGGCGCCCCATGGCTGCCTCATCGCCCAATCAAATGAATCGCCAGTTAAATGGCAATGGTAATTACAGCAACAACAACAACGGCTACAACAGCAACAGCCTTCCAAGAAGTCATCATACACACCCGACTACGCCAATACCTGATGATCTGGATGATCGTGGTCGGAGTAAAAAACGTAATTTCTTTGGAACGTTGAAGAAGCGTTTGGGACGATCAAAAACTCGTACACAATCAGCAGATCGTGATGGAATGATACCTTTCGATATGAACAATCTAAATGGTGATTCAAGATCATTGTCTGTTGATCGTAGTCTACTGTCGAAAAGCAATTCGCTTGGTAATAATGCACTCTCTAGTTACTTAGTTAGTCTAACTACTCTATTTGAAAATATTCTCCCTCCTCACCTCTAATCGGTCATAATTCACATCTTTTTTTATTACAGTGGCTAAATGAAAGTTTGATTATTTTTAATTTGGCACTGTTTGATACTTTATTAAAAATTAAAAAAATATATAAATCAATATTTTTAACCACTGTATTGTTAGAGAATCATGTTTCCCAGTAGTCACCCCATCACACTAAAATTCACCACATTTCACCACAGACTTTCTTCTTTTGAAAATACATAGAAATTTGTAGTTTTACCCGTAAAAGTTTGTGAACCTTCTTTTTTCTTCTTTCTTTTCTTTTCTTCCCGTACTTTCATGTCGATCAATGTTAATAATGCCAATGTCTCGTAAACTTGACCGTTCCTGTAACAATCACACAAACAAAAAACTAATTTTTATCTCATTTACTATGTTTTTATTTATTTTAATTTATTTCTTTTATACTTTTTCTTTTAATTTTTGGTGATCGTTTCAATTTTTCAAAAAACACTTAAATGGGCTTCATCACACTTAATCGAAAAAATGACAAATAACTATAAATGCAAACAAAACTATGGGTTAAATGTTGCACGTAACTATAATGGAAAAAAAAAAAACGTTTAAAATGTTTATTGCTATGTAACGTTGCATACTTGTATGCGTTGTGGCGTACTTTATGTTATTCGTTTATTATTCTATGTGGCAAAACCAACATATAGGTCCGAATAAAAATGTGACACCACATGACCATTCAAGACGATCCTCAATTTCAGAATCTTCTGCTATCTCAGGTTTTTCATCGGCTAGCAACAAAACTTTCGTACATGAAGCATCTACATTGGTCTTGGAGACCATGGAAAACGGTGTTAAAAGGTAAGTACTATTCTTGTGTCACAGTTTTTTATCAAATATCTTTCAACTCAAGCTCTCTAAACACATTTGTGACTAGAGTATAGCTCAATTGCTTAAATGTAGGCAAAGCAGAAGACAGGTATTAGCAATTAAATTCAACAATTAAAATAAAATAGCAACTTGTATATTGAAAACCCATGTAAAATTAATGTCATCATGCCTCACAATTTTTTTGTTTTTGAAGTGAGTAAATCACTTCATAAACATTTTTAAAGTTCTTTACGAAACCCCCTGCTCAAAGTTATCCACTTTCCTATATCTCTTGCTTAGTTTCATTTCTTTTCAATTTGAAGGGTGTTTTTTGACGTTTTGTTTTTAAATTGGCAACATTGTTTCTGGTGATTGTCAAAATGTTTTGCCATTTTTTCACAATTCAAACATTTACTTCAAAATAACGCTGGTAAATTTATTATGATAATCCTGGTTTTCGCCAAAGGGTATTTTTCGAGTTTTGATTTTTAAATTGGCAACATTTTTTATATACTTGTGGTCAGTGCGTATTGTATTTTGATTATATCAGAGCAACGCTTTTAAACTTTTATTGACAATGAACTTCTCAATTGCGCTTTATTCGAGCTGGCCCTAAATCAAATATGTCCGAAATCGTTTTCAAGCACAAATTGCATAAGAATACCTCTTATGTAAAATCCACACCATTATTACTTTACTCGTTTTTGTATACCTCTTAAAAAATTCATTTCGGCATTGAGAACGTTGATGACTGGATGAACGAATTAAATCAATTTGTTTTTTCAGAATCTTCAAGCTTTCCCTTTGATTGTAAGTAACAAAAGAATCAAGGTGTTTAATTTTTCTCATTTGCCTCACTGCAGTGAAGTTCCTCAAGGCAACTAGCCAGGGCCAGTCAGTTTTCACTTAGCAATTGAAGGATAGTCATTTTATTATCGTCTTTAAAGTTTTGATAGCATTTTCGAGTTTTTGAACACATTTCTTAGTACCAAAAGCTCAAACGATAGTCACCTTTAAAGCTGCAGAGTTCAGGCACAGTAATTGAAAGAAAGCAAAATGCTAGGAAATTTTATAAATTGAAAAATTGTGAATAAAATTTCTACATTTTACTTTCCTTGTGACCAGAGATTTAAATAGTAATGCTTGGTATTCGGTTTAAAACACTGTTTCGATGGTTCTAGAACTCGTTTCTTTTTTGTGAATCCTAGATGGATCTTTGATACAGTATATTCAGTTGCGTTCTAGTACTTGGTGAACTAACATCATTTCATCTTGAATTTTAGTGCAATTCCTTCTGTGAACTTGATAAGTGTTAATTGTTGATCGCCGAAATATTTCCAGTATACAATCAATGTGAACAGTGTTGGTCCTAGGATACTTCTTTGTGGTGCACCAACCCAAAATTGCGTTACATTTGAATAAATTTACTCTCATAACGTACTGAACAGATTCAGCTTGATATGAGTCCTTTTAACAGTGTGTATGGAAATATATGATAGCCGGTATGGAGTTTGTGGCTTGTTTAAGGCTTGAGTAGTTTGTAAAGTAATAGTCGAACTTGTTCGCTTTTTCAATTACATTCCATCTTCAATGTACTTGGTAATGGTGGAGTGTTTGTTTCTAAATCTTGTTCTTCTCCTTTTTTGCGGCGTTATGAGCATCGTGATCTCAAAGGAATCACTGCTCTCCCACTTAACTACTCCGCACCTGTCATCAGCTCGTAGGGCATGCCGCGCCGCCGCGCCGTCAGTGTTTGTTTCTAAATCTAACCTGATAATTTACAATGGAGTCTTTTTTGCCAAAATTTTTTAGCTATATCGGGGCTAGAAGATGTAATTTCTGTTTTCGATGGCAGTTTTTCGTAATGTGGATCATATCAGAGCTGAGGGTATGTATTTCTTAAGATTTAGAGTCTGACATGGCATTTTCTTCCAAAACCAGGGACTGAATTACCGCACACGTGGTCGAGTAATACGTGACTGAATTATTTCGCTAACGAGCATTGGTAACTAACCACAATCTTACATTCTTTCATCAGCATTTGAATGAATTGAAATCATTAAGTGGACAACAGACTAATAATGTGTTATTCAAGGCTAATTTTAAAGGGATAATGGCACTCACTCACTCGATCACTGATGCGGTGATTCAGTTCATGATCTGTCACTAGGTGGCAGGGTTGTAAAAAAAATGCAATTTTTCGTCAATACACTCTTTGAAAAAATCTTTTATTGAACTCAATTCAATAGACTTAACGCCTAAGTGACTTCATTTCGAAACTTCGCACTCAAAGTATGATTCAGCTTTGCTCTGACATCAAAAAGATTTTTATCTTAAGTACATACACTCTTTTGGGAATAAATGAATTATTTTACATTCCTTGCGTTCTTAACCATTCCCTTGCATTCTTTATTTGAATCTATTAGCCTCTTCACACCGAGACAAAAACGCGGCCAGTTTGTCGCATCGACCGGATGTCAGTACCGACAAATTGGCGTAACAAAGAACGAAAACAAGAAAACAGTCACGTTATTTGCACAAAGTTTTAAACAAATCGACCAATGTAAACTACGTCAAAAACTCGAAAATTTTTGGTGTGAGTAGCTGAACACGTTTGAGTAAACGTATTTCGATTTTAAAGTGTGCATATCTAAAAATAAACCAACTCTTAAGCTTTTTAACCGATTGTCGAAAACAAAAGTGGTGTCATCATAAATGCGATTCCCTAAGAACCGCCCTTTATAATTTTCGATAGGGAAATAATTAGTGAATTTTACTTTTTGTTTCTTCGATTCTATTTAAGAAAGCATTTTTTAGGAAGCCTATGGTTAAGCCCTTTGGTTAATAAAACTACCGCCGTCGACTTGTTTTCATACTTCTTCCAACTTCTTAATAAAAAGAATGAAAGTTCGATGTAATTTGACCTACGATAAAGCTTACAAAGTTTGTTTTGCTGGCCTTTTGGTAAGACTATCCTTTCTGTTGAAATGATTACAGTCCTACTTTTTATTTCTTTTTTTTTATAAAATCAACTTTTCTGTAAATTTAATCTTTTACTTAAACTATTTCTTCTTTAGGCATTTTATAGTTCCCCTCGCAATAGCTCAGCGACCTAAATGGCGTCGCAAGGGCACAAAACTTCACATATACAACGATCATACGTTTGTTGCCAAACACTTAAGCGGGTAATTGTTTTTCTTCCTCAGTCTATACTTTCAGAAACTAACATATTTCGTCTTTCTATTTCAGAAGCCGCCTTGTATGTGCAATCTGTTCAAAATCAATCCCGCGACGGCCTGGCAAACAAGGCTATGAATGTCGTGACTGCCAAATGATCTGTCACAAACAGTGTCATGTGCGTGCGCCACAAGCCTGTACGAATCCAACAGTTCTCTCAATGGAATTGTAAGTGTTAAAACATTTTCCCTCAAGCAACTTTAAAACTAATAACAATATCATAAATTTTTTTTCTTTGACTTTAAATTAATACAAATTTTTTATTCTTTTTTTCCTCCTAACTACACACACACAAACACATATAAACTCCATTTCAATAAATCGCCTTTGAAAAATATGACAAAACGCTCCCTTTAGGTCCACATTACCGGTACTCTCTGAAAAAGATTTAATATAAGTAGCAGTGTGCTAATATTATTAAAAAAGAAAAAAAAAACAATTTACTTTTAATTTATGCTTCGATAAGTTACATAAAAAAATTAATTTATATATAAAAACGTAAAATACATTATAGTTTGCCTTATATTTAAAAGTAAAAAATAGTTTTTTTTACAAAATTGTTTCATTTATTCATTTTCAATGCCATACTTCTTATGTGTGCTCATTTCTTAATCAATACCGTTTTTAATTTGCCTCTGCTTTGAACGTAAACATTTCATTTTAATATCTTTAAAAACAAAAAAACAAAAACGTTATAACTCTTCTCACATTTCTCTCTTCCACTACCGCCATTTTTTCAAAAAAGGACGCATAAATACGTATAGTGGTCATCTCTAAATGTTTCACACTGTTTCGTCCATAACTTTACAATTCACACTCAATAAACAATTTTGTAAATTTTTTTGATAAAAAATATTTAAAAAAAGGCAAAACCAAACGCGTCTCAGTGTTAAAAGAAAAAACTAAATAGTATAGAAATAGTTGTTAAAAGAAAGTTTACTTCGCAAGTTACTTGAAACTTCAACTACAACGTAGTAATTTCGACTAGAAACGCTTGTGTTGAAAAAAAAAAAAATAATGAATGAAAAATACGGGTAAGCGCAAAAAATGAGTCTTCGTTCAGTTGTGTGATGCGTTTTGTTCTGTTTTGTTTGAAACTATACATTTACATACCTTTTGATTTACTTAAAATATGATTATATGAAAGTGTATCTGGATAACGTAGTAAGCTTTTACATTTTTGCATACGCCTTATGAAATATGATAAAAAAAACATGCTCTGATGCTTTGGCTAGTATTTGCTTCTCTGCAGTCGAAACCAATCACATACCCATTTCATTTTCCTAAGTTCCTCAGTTTTTGTTTTTTGGGAACTCGCTTTAAATTTTTGAAGGAGCTTTTTCAAATCAAATGGCTACTTTGACTGTGATCGCACGTAATTGGTTTGGTTTTTGTGTGAGGTCATAAATTTGGCCGGGCGCTTCAAATAGGCTCGTGTAAACCGAGTCAAATTTCTAATTTGTTTGCTATTGGCAACAAAATTTATACCAAATTGTACTTTTTTATAAAATTATTTCTTTTATACATTTTCATTGCTTAAAGAACTGTGAAAATGCATTTATTTACTAAGTCTAATCAAAAGTTGTTCATGGCCATTTTGGTGAACTATTTTGGAAAGCTATACATATGTCTGACATTCTTTTAGATAGAAAATTATTCTTTCTTAATTCGTACATACTTGTACTTGGACATAAAGGTATACCAACTATTCTAGGATACCTTCAGATAATCGAACACTGAAAACCACAACAAAAAGCTATGCGTAATTAGGAATTATGATTATTGAACACTCCGATTAAATTTCATGAACGTGTAAATTGATGTGTCCCTTACGCTGTGTCTCCACTTGCTTTAAATTCAAAACAGAAAGCAAGAATATGTCAGGCACAAGAAAGCAAAGCAACTTCCAAATTTTGAGTTGTGGGCATTTTGTAGCATACTTTTTCAATACCAAACACAACAACGAAGTATCAAAATGGTGGAAAAACATATTCAGATGACAGCTCTAGTCTCCACTTGCGATATTCAAAGGCCTGCTGTAATAGCTGTGATAGATTCAAAGAATGTGAAGACCGGGGCTAACCTCCTCAATCATTAGACATCAAATCTGAGTATGGTTACTAAAATAACGGGTTTCTTTTTTTAGTGTATGAAATGAAACGAATTTAGTTTTATGTTATGGCCATGAATATAGCTTTATTATAAAGATAAGGGTTTGCCATTATGTTTTGAAAGTGATTTCGGACAAGTGTCCGCTGCGGCTGGCTTGAAGAAATTCCAGACGAGAGCCCCGATTTTTGACCACTTTTTGCAGCATTTGGGGTCGTATGACAACAATAAGGTGTCGAATATTAGGTTTGTTCGATGAAGCCTTGGGTTCGCCCTGGGGTCACCGCAAACCGTTTTTTGAGAAACCTACTCAAACTGCCCTGAATGTCAAATGGAGTTTTTTTTTAGCCCTAGGATTTAATCTGAATTTTCCCTCAAATCGCCCTAGTTTTTGCTGTGGCGAAAATGCACGTGTTTTTATTGAAATGACAGGGATGTTTGGTGATTTTGTGGTATAGCGTTTTTTAAGGACTAGAAACCCCAGTTTTTTTTCACAGCTCATATCATGTCAAGAAAACCTGGGTTAACACTGGGTAAAGTTCAACGAACGAACCTATTCTCTTCCAATGTGTCAATCGTCTCGGGCTTATCTGCGTAGACAGGCAACTTCACTTAGCCCCACAATAAATAATTTAAAATTTGAAATTATGTAAAAAATCGGTGGTAACTGCGATTGCGTTTACCGAACGAACGTAGTGGTCAGTTGTTGAGCGAATTCAATTCTTCCACGATTCAAACTGATGGCTGCTGTCAAAAAGACCTACTTGGAAAAAGTATTGCCAGATTGAAAGACACATAAATTAAAAAAAAACGCCCTCTACAGCTATTTCTGCTTCGCCTTGCAGAAAAATTAATCTGCTGTCTCCTTCTTTTGGAATAAAATCATTTCAAAAACGACATTAGAACACCTAAGCCCTTGACACAAATCTGGTTTAGAATGGCATCCAATAATTATCCACTAGAAGAGAATATGTCACTGTTTTCGCGAAAACAATAATATACCATTGTTGCAGAGGCATAGTCTGAACCATGTGAGGTTAATTCGATTACCTTTGTTTCAATACTGGCAACTGGCATTAGACACATAAACACCAGACTGCCAGGCTATTTTAATATTTTGAGAAAGGTCAGCCCTAAAGAGTTTTTCGTAGACAACGTTTTAGTTGAAGCCGCAAAATGTAGGCTACACTGAGTTCTTAAACCAAAATGTACAGGAGGAGCATTTTTTATGCGCATCTATTTAAAAATGGATCTGTGTCCGTTATGGTTTCCTAAACCACCCAGAGGATTTTAATGAAGTTTTGAGGTAAATATGTTTAAGTCCACGGATGCTTCATATTAATGTGTGTGATCCCCATTTTCTCTTGAGAACAGGATCGGGAGCAGCAACTAAGAAGCTTCTGCACCAATTTCAAAAATTGTTCAGCATTAGGGCGTCATATTATCCCTCAGTAACACAGATCATATTCCATCCCAATATTCCCACCGGAATGGGAATCCTAAAAATTTGTAGTCGAACAGTTAGTGCTTAGCCGAATTGTTCTTTTTTTGCAATGAGGATCCTTTCTGACGAACCTGTTGGCAGCATCCGAAAAATAAGTTTTAGTGACAAATAAAGTTCCAAAATTGAATCTAAACTAGTTTGGAACTGTCTGACATTTCTATCTCAAATAGCCGCCCACAATAAACTAGCTCTTCCTGGGTGCCTGGACATGGAGATTAACAGGGTAGCGAAGAGGCTGACCACTTAGCTAGTCCTGGCTCTCAATCCCAATTCAAAGGCGTGGAGCCCTACTGTGGCCTCCCAATCAGTAGCATTAAACGCGAACTGGTTACTCGAGAATTTCAGAACATGATCCACACCTGGAACAACTCTAATGGTCACCGCCAGTCAAAACTATTCGTCAACTTATCTCAAAGACGTATGTAAGAAATTCTTGACATGACATGACATTCACCCCTTCTTCGAATACTTTTAGGTTCTTATATGACCTCAACCTCGAATGATAAACTTTACAGTTTACGTGTTCAAACCTAAGGGAACAGCACAAAAGATCTTTCAGGTCAACGTTCTAGTAGAGGTGTCTTACCATAGCCCTATCCAATAAAAAAAAAACAAGGTTAAGTCATTTAGTGGCTGTGAATGCCACTTCTTGGTTGCTACAAAACTTTTATAATTGCCTTAATTGACAGCACCTGTGTAAAATTTAGCAAAATTTCATTTTGAATATCTTATCTTAATATCTTAAGCCGATTTAGTTCTCTGAACAAGTTTTAAGCTCTGTCTACTTTCCTTTTGTCGCAAGTCATTCATATAAGTCTTGCATTTCTAGCACGAGGTACTTACTTTTTAAGGATAATGATTTTTTTAATCTAAAATATAGCGACATGTTTTCACTCAAACCCAGACAAAAGTAAAGCGACAGTCGCTTTTTATAGAGCAAAGAATGAAATTCACTATCAGAAGTAAGGAGCCTGGATAATCTATTTGTCTTCTCAGACTTCCTGTTTCATGTGATCGCCGTCCGTGGGGACATCCATCGTCTTGTGTCGTGGAAGTTGCATTGGAAAAGCAATGCGATTTAAATAAACTGTAGCTAGTTAAAATAAAGTTTGCGTAGTGGCATTTCTCGACATAGAATAAGCCTTCAACAACACTTCCTTTGTGTCCATAGACTTTGCTCTAAGGCACCACAACGTTCCACAAGTAGTTCGGATAGTATCCATGCTAAACAGCAGAATTATCCCCAGCAAACTCGAAGGAGTGGAATTTTCAGCAGTTCAAACATTTAAAAAATAATTCTTGGAAATAGTGTTTAAAAGAAATAGCTGGTCTAGTTGGCAGACGAGCTAGAGCATTCCTCTTCGCAGACTTGTGTTTTTATTCAGTTAGACTTCGTGTCTCAAAACCCAGTCTACTTTTTTTTATGAATGACATACTTCAATTGCTGCACTGCTGACCAGTGTGTAATGCGTTCAGTATAGACGTAGGTTTTTCAAGTAAATTTTTTGGATTCATTACAAAAATGCCGTATTTGCCATTGCTTAAAAATAAGGCAACTAAACATAAGTTTATTATTAAAAAAATAACCGTTTGGTGTTCTTTGGTGTTTTGTTCCCTACTTCTGTTTTAAAAAATACATACTCTTAACACATCCAACTATTTTCAGAGTCTTTTGTTTTGTTTTCGCTTTGGATTTTCTAAAACTTACAATCGTAGCTAAGCTTTAATGAAACATTATTCCCAAGACACCATTTTGTGTACAAAAGCTTCAAAGTGTGTTTAGTCCCCCAGCAAAAACATAAAAAAAAATTTCTAATCTTTTACTTATTAATTCTCAACTTACAATTTCAGATCGAAAATAAATTCTGCAGCGGCAGACGGAAGCATACGAAAATTGTGAAATGACAAATATGAATCGTAATTATATTTATACAAAAACAAAAAAAAATATTTATTTTATTTAAAAATAAAACAAGCAAATTAGGTTATTGATATACATTTTCACATTTTTATGAAATCAAAAACGAAAAAGCCTTGCAACAAAAACATTTAACAGTTTTATAAGAACAAAAAAAAAAAAAGAAGAAGAAAATCTCGCACATTTACAATGAAAGTTTCTATTTAATTTATAATCTAAATTTTCGTTTATCTTATACCAGTGAATGGTAGTAATCAGTGAAAAGTTATTTAATTTTGTTATAACATATTAGTTGTTGTTTAACTAAAATCTCAATATTGTCTTCTATTTTATAAAATGTCTTTTCCACAAAGAGTTAAAAAAAAAAACAAATGCTGTGTGTTTACAAATGTAATTGTTCTTATTGTTTTATATTATGTTTTTTGTACTCGAACAGTTATACTTTGTTGTAATTAATTAAATGTTGTCAAATATATATTATTTATACATGGTGTTTATACTTTTGAATAAAAGTAAAAACTAAAACTAATTTTGACTTTAACAAGAAAAGATAGGTTACAGGTTTTCTTATGTGCAATTTAAGTGGATCCCTTAACACTTCTTTCTAATAAACAGCTAAGAGTAATTTTATAAATAGATATATAAACAAAAAAAGATAAATATAAAAAGTTTGTTGAAAAATTTAATAAAAACTTACATTACCTACTTGAAAAACTACTTCACACTCTTGCTGAGTGAAATTATTCCTAGAAAGGCTTTAAATTACGAAATCTCAAGAGGTGGAAAATAATCTTTGTTACGATCTATTTAATTCAAAACTAAACAATCTGTAAACAAATACTTAAAAAAAAAGAAGAGAAAAATCGAATAAAAATATTTATTATGGTTAAGGATGAGAAAATTAGTTTTGTTTTCTTTAAACTATTGTAACGTGAACCCAACATTTTATACCAATTTCCTAATCGAAAAACGTTCAACCGAAAACACAACTGGCAACACTTTAATGGAATGGTATAAATGACAGGCGCTGCTTGTAAGCCAGTGTGTGTGAGTGTAGAGAGACAGACAGACAGAGAGTAGACAGCAAATGTGGTGACAATGTAGAAGTTACTGGAGATTTCTAGATGGCGTGTCATTCGATATAAATAGCCCGCCCGAGGCAACCAGGAGTCAGTTTTGTTTATAGAGTGATAAAGTTAAGAGTAAATACAAGTGATAGTCCAAAAGTCGAGTTGAGTTCAATAAAGTGTATATCGAAAGTAAATAAAGTGGTAGAATTAAATTGAAAAGTAGAGTTTTATTTTTGCGAACTAAGCGCACGTTACATTGGTGTCAGAAGTGTAAATAAAACTTATTTGAAGTAAAGTGTAAAAAAAAAAGGTAAAAAGAAAAATAAAAATTATACAGTGAAAATGGGTAAGTTGTTAGAAGAGCTCAACTGCATTGAGCTTAAAAGTGAGTTAGGTAAGCGAAATCTTTCTAGAGCGGGATCGAAAAATGAGCTCGTCCTGCGCTTGCGTAACTATTTGGAACAGCAAGGGAAAGACGTAAACACTTTTGTTTTTGAAATAGAAGTGGAAGAAGAGGAAGCAAGTGAAAGTGTAGATTTTTCTAGTATAATGAAGCTTTTATTAGAACAAAAGACAGAACAACAGAAGGTTCTAGGACGTCTGGAAGAACAACGAAACGATCAAAAGAAGGAACAACAGAATGTTCTCGAACAACTGGAAGCACAACGAAACGAGCAAAAGAAGCTGATTGAAGAGCAACGAAGCGAGCAAAAGAAAGAACAGCAGAATGTTCTCGAACAACTTGAAGCACAACGAAACGAGCAAAAGAAGCTGATTGAAGAGCAACGAAGCGAGCAAAAGAAAGAACAGCAGAATGTTCTCGAACAACTGGAAGCACAACGAAGCGAACAAAAGAAGGAACAACAGAATATTCTCGAAAGACTTGAGGCGCAACAGAATGTTTTGGAAGGTCAGAAAAACATTCTAGAAGGTAAATTGGGTAACATTGAGAAAAATGTATGTGCCCTAGATGAACGCGTTGAAGGTGTGGAGAAGCAGCTTTCTGTTGTAGAGAATCGTTTCGAAATCGTAGAAACCCGATGTGATAAACAGTTCTCTGTTCTGACCAAGGAATTGGACCAGATCCGGAAAATAAAAATTCGAGAGTCTGCTGGGGAGTATGCAAAGAAAAAGGAGATGAAACCCCCAACATTTGATGGACAGTCTTCTTGGCCAGTCTACAAGAGACAATTTGAGGCAGCCGCGACAACAAATGGCTGGGATGACGAAGACAAGTACATTGCACTGACTCTTGCTCTTAGAGGACCAGCAGCTGAATTACTTCAAACAGTTCCAGCTGGTAAGAGCGGCGATTTCAGTTCTCTCGTGGCAGCTATAGATAAACGCTTTGGAGATAGCCACTTGAAAGAAGTCTTCCGAGTCCAACTCAATAACAGAGTCCAGAAAAGGGGTGAAAGTCTACAGCAGCTCCAAGCAGACGTCGAAAGACTGGTTCACCTGGCATATCCGGATGCTGGAGAAGAAATCATCAACCAGCTTGCTGTTGAGTCCTTTGTTCGTGCCATTGCTGATATACATCTTCAGAGGTCTGTGCGAACTGCTAGAACACGTACTCTTTCTGAAACTTTAGCATTCGCATTGACAATAGAAGCAGCAGAACAGGCTTCTCAGGGAGTACATCGACTTAGAGAGGCCATAGTCGAAGAATGCTCGTGCCAAAGAGCTGAAATACAAAAGAACCGGAGCGGACTAGCAAGATGTTGGAACTGCAACAAGACCGGGCACTTACAGCGTCAATGCCGACTACCACCAAACAAAGCCAGTTGTCAACATTGTGGAAGCAAGAGATCCAACCCAGAGCAAGGTAACAACAACACCAGCGTTGCCTATCAGCCCGTTTCCCATCAGGGAAACGAGTAAGAACCAACTTCGAGGGGCAGAGGCTGGTTTCTTGTATCGATGGCCCCAGAACCACCATCCAGGTCTCCCAGACCAAACGCGACAACAAAAGTCTGACTGTGGAGACTACTATTAACGGGAACAAACATGTGGCTACCATTGACACCGGTGCCACAGCATCCATAGTACGTCGAGACCTGGTAAAGGTGACGTGGCTCCATAACACCAATAGCTACCGTCTAAGAACCGCAACGGGAGAAGCAGCAAGAGTATATGGAGAAGTGTGTCTCAAGATCCGACTGGCCGATCTAGTGTTTACTCATCAATTCCTGGTGGCAGATATATGTGACGAGTGCATCATTGGAATCGACTTTATGAAACAGCACGGAGTTATTTTGGATATCGGTAATCAAGTTTTGAAATACCAAAATAAAGAAATTCCAATGACCTATTCGAATGAAAATACGTCAACACTGAGAACTGTCATCACGGAAGATCTGATTCTGCCTCCTTCTTCTGAAGTGTTCGTTTGGACAAAACTGGAAGGTGAGTTTGGAAGCCTTCGATACCTCATGGTGGAACCAGACCCAGAGTGTTCCTCCCAAAGCGTCATCATTGGGAAAACACTGGTAGCACCGAAAAACAAAATGGTCCCCGTACGATTACTGAACACCAGACCGTACGATGTAAAGTTGAAGAAAGGAGAAGTCGTTGGACGTTGCGAATCGGTTGCAGCAATTACGAAGATCACGGACGAGGCCCCGAGAAAAACGTTAACTCCGGAGGAGCTCATAACCATCAGAGCTAAGATACTGAGTTCATCCAACCTTGATCACCAACAAACAAGGATGGCTGAAAATCTCCTACAAGAGTACACTGACATCTTCGCATCGAAAAAGGGACAATATGGTAGGACACAGTTGGTGCAGCATCGCATCAACACAGGAGATGCAAGACCGATTCGTCAACCCGCAAGACGCCTTCCACTGGCCAAACAAGGTGAGGTTGAGGACATGATAACAGCAATGAAGAAGGATGGTCTTATCGAAAATTCCAAAAGTCCTTGGGCGTCACCAGTGGTGCTAGTGAAAAAGAAAGATGGAAGCACTCGTTTTTGTGTGGACTACCGAAGGCTGAATGATGTGACTAAAAAGGACAGCTATCCCCTGCCCAGAATCAGTGATACCCTGGATGCCATGGAGGGAGCCCAGTGGTTCTCGACGCTGGACTTGAAGAGTGGATATTGGCAAGTTGACATCCACCCTGATGATCGGGAAAAGACGGCATTTTCTACAGGTAATGGGCTCTGGCAGTTTAAGGTTATGCCGTTTGGGCTGTGCAACGCTCCGGCAACATTCGAGCGTTTGATGGAGTGTGTTCTTCAAGGACTGACGTGGAAAGCTTGCCTAGTCTACTTGGACGATGTCATTGTTTACGGGAAAACATTTGACCAACATTGTAAGAACCTTAAAGCCGTGTTTCAGAGACTTCGAGAGGCTAACCTTAAACTGAATCCAGAAAAATGTGCACTTTTCAAAACCGAAGTCAAGTATTTGGGACACATCATCTCATCCCAAGGAGTAAAGACTGATCCTGAAAAAGTTGACTCCGTCAAAAATTGGCCAACACCACAGGACAAACATCAACTCCGAAGCTTTCTGGGACTTGCCACATATTACCGACGTTTCGTTAAGAACTTCGCTGGAGTTGCAAAGAGTTTGCATCAGCTCACCGAAAAGGGGAAGCAGTTTAAATGGTCAGGTGAGTGTGAGAAATCTTTCCAGGAACTCAAATACCGCCTCTGTAACGCTCCAGTGCTGGCTCATCCAACACCTGGCAAAACATTCATCGTCGACGCAGATGCAAGCAACGTTGGAATCGGGGCGGTACTATCCCAAGTGCATGATGGCGAAGAGAAAGTGGTGGCATACTACAGCAAGGTCCTATCGAAACCCGAAAGGAACTACTGCGTGACCAGAAGGGAGCTGCTAGCTCTTATCTTGGCAACAAAGCACTTCCATAAGTACATCTATGGACAGAAATTCCTTCTGCGGACAGACCACGGTGCTCTGAGCTGGCTGTTGAACTTCAAAAATCCAGAAGGTCAAGTCGCAAGGTGGATAGAAAGATTGCAGACCTATGACTACCAGATCCAACACCGCAGAGGAAAGCTGCACTCAAACGCCGATGCACTATCACGAAGACCTTGCAAAGTGGATTGCAAGCATTGCAAGCGGCAAGAAGACAAAGAAATCATTACCGCTCAGCGACTAAGAGCTGACCCCATAAGCGGATGGAGCAATGAGGAAGTGAGGACTGCTCAACAGGAAGATCCAGATATCGAACCCATTCTCGCATGGAAAGAAAATGAAGAGAAACCGGAATGGGGAGACATTTCTGACAGGAGTCCAGTTCTCAAAGCCTATTGGGCACAGTGGGACTCACTATATGTGCAAGAAGGTGTCCTCAGGCGAAGATGGGAATCCGCTGACGGTAAGTCATATGTGATGCAGCTGATCGTACCGCAATCGAAAGTCAGTGAAGTTCTTCAGGAGATGCACGACGGACCTTCTGGAGGCCACCTGGGGGTAAACAAAACACTGGAGAAGGTGCGACATCGGTTCTACTGGTTACATGCTAGAGATGACGTGGAGAAGTGGTGCCGAACATGTGACAAGTGTGCTGCAACCAAAGGACCTGGTAGGAAGATTCAAGGTAAGATGCATCAGTACAACGTTGGATCGCCTTTTGAGAGGATTGCAGTAGATGTGGCTGGGCCTTTTCCAGAGACCAACGCTGGAAACAAATACATTCTGGTTGTAATGGACTATTTTAGCAAGTGGCCTGAGGCGTATGCCATCCCAAATCAAGAAGCCAAAACGGTGGTCGACCAGATTGTGTTTAACTGGGTTAGTAGGTTTGGCGTGCCTATGGAACTCCATTCCGACCAAGGGAGGAACTTTGAGTCAAACATCTTCCAAGGAGTGTGCGGACTACTTGGCATTAAGAAGACGAGAACCACACCACTTCATCCACAATCTGATGGGATGGTTGAAAGATTCAACCGGACCTTGAAAGAACACCTCACCAAGGTCGTAGGCGACTACCAAAGAGACTGGGATAGGCACGTACCGCTATTCCTGATGGCCTATAGAAGTGCAGTACATAGCTCGACAGGACAAACACCATCTGACATCCTGTTCGGGAAAACCATGCGGCTGCCCAGCGAACTTAAATTTGGATGCCCCACAGAGGAGCCACAGGACACAAACGAGTATGTGGACGACCTCAAGGAGAGACTCGCTGACATCCATAAAAGAACAAGGGAACGGATGAAAGCCTACAGCGACCGGATGAAGACACGGTACGACACAAAAGCGACAACGTCAGGATTCCAAGCAGGAGATCGTGTGTGGCTTTATAATCCTCATCGTCAAAAGGGATTGTCACCGAAACTTCAGCAAAACTGGGAAGGTCCTTATACTGTAGTCACGAGGATTAACGACGTGGTTTACCGCATCCAAAGAGGACTAAGAGGCAAGTTAAAAGTAGTTCATTGTGACAGGCTGCATCGATATAGTGGCGAGGCTGCAGATGGAATTATTCGGGACGAACAATCCTAAGGAGGGGGCAGTGTAACGTGAACCCAACATTTTATACCAATTTCCTAATCGAAAAACGTTCAACCGAAAACACAACTGGCAACACTTTAATGGAATGGTATAAATGACAGGCGCTGCTTGTAAGCCAGTGTGTGTGAGTGTAGAGAGACAGACAGACAGAGAGTAGACAGCAAATGTGGTGACAATGTAGAAGTTACTGGAGATTTCTAGATGGCGTGTCATTCGATATAAATAGCCCGCCCGAGGCAACCAGGAGTCAGTTTTGTTTATAGAGTGATAAAGTTAAGAGTAAATACAAGTGATAGTCCAAAAGTCGAGTTGAGTTCAATAAAGTGTATATCGAAAGTAAATAAAGTGGTAGAATTAAATTGAAAAGTAGAGTTTTATTTTTGCGAACTAAGCGCACGTTACACTATTGAAGTTAACTTAGGGCCATTTTCTCCGAGGGTCAGCTCTCAACTCGTGGATTTTTAAAACGATTCCTAGTTCTAAACAATCACGATTGGCTCTTCCCTGTTTTCAGAAGCAAAAGTTATCAGTTTTGCTGGAGGAAAAAAGTGCTTCTATTCGTGAATTTGATGTTTAAGAGAGAATTACAGCACGAGTTAGCGTGTGAGTGAAGCCCCTCGTGTTCGAATGAACGAGCAACTTGTTTGTGATTATGATTTATGACTTCCGTTGAATAGTGTATCGTTTAGCTATTTAAAGTGGAACTAGTTGCATCGAATATTAGGATTTAGTAAATAGTAAACATGCTCACGTCTTTACGGATGTGATGCACCGCTTTTAACAAACTAGTAGAATGAGCGGGAATAAATGGCCTAGACCAAGCTAAATATCTAGGTATTATCCTGGACTAAAAGGTTAACTGGAAACCCATTATATAGGAAAGAGTCATAAAATTCACTCTTCCTGAAATAAAAGTTATTGGCAATAAATGGGGTTTCTCCTCCCAAGTCACCTACTGGCTCTACACCACGGTCATCAGACTAATATTCACATACGGATTAGTGGTATGGGGAACCGTTCTTGATAAAAAGGCCTACTGCGATAGTCTCAGCAAGGTCCAACGATTAGTCAGAATTGTATAAGTGGAGCACTGAGATCAACACCCTCAATTATCCTCAACATAACCCTTAATCTCACACAATTCTTCTGCAAACAAACGGCCGCAAGAACAGCCATTCGTTTCGGAGTATCTCCCAATGGAGCAATAATAACATTGGTGACGCTACAATCCTGAATCCAATCAGATCAATCCCTTTGTTTCTACGACTAAGACATCCCACAATTGGTTTTCGACAACAAGTTCCGAGTCTCAATCCCACCGAGAACTATCTGGGAGGATGAAGAATTCTTGAGTGATGATTCAATTAATTTCTATACAGATTGTTCCTTCCCGACGATCAGTCACCTTGTTGCGGGGGGGGGGGGGGGGGGGGGGCTTAAGTAGTTTCTTTGAACCGAGCTCGATGCCGAAAGGTGGTCGAAGGTTGGGGAAAATGAATGAAACTAAGAATTGATAAAAAACAGTATGGAAGATAAACTAAAGCATATTTATTCTCCAGGTGGCATTGGTCAAAGCGATAATGCACCCGTAATTTTCTCCACTGCGGCTGGGCGTTTTATCTCCTCTTCTGTGGTGCATGTTGATCGACTCTCAACTTGTAATGGACAACGGATTTAACGTTCATGCCCAAGCATATGCAGACGACGTCGCAGTGCTCTCAGTTGGTTCCAGCCTCCAAGCTGTCTTTTCCCGAGCACAGGCTGCACTTTATATGATTGGCACCAGGTGTGTCAGAAACGGTCTCTCCGTCAATCCTCTTAAAACCGAGGCTGTCCTCTTCACGAGACTTAAACAATAATTGACTGGTCTGACCTAACTTACGCTTAAAGACGTAAGCATACCCTTTTCAAATAAAATCAAAAATTTCGGAGCAATCCTAGATAACAAAATTTTTGGTCTAACCATGTAGAGTCTAAAACTACTAAGGCACTGTCAGTCTTATAGTAATGTAAGGGAGCCTTTGGCAAGACATGGGGTCTTTGACCGAAAAGGGTTCTTTGGAGCTATACGGCTATGATAAGACGAATCATCTCCTATGTGTCAGTTGTTTGGTGGAATAAGCTCTCGAGTAAATACGTTTTTGCCTCGTTTGCCAAACTTCAAAGAACAATTAGTCTTGGTGTTACTGGGGCCTTCCCCAGCACACCGGGAGCTGCTCTCAACGCACTGCTGAATTTTCCTCCTCTTTATACGTTCAGCATGGGGTGTACTCTCAAGACCATTTTTCATTTAAAGAGATATGGTCTCTGGCACAATTCGCACTGGAGCTTTGAGGAACTCACAAGTAGCGTATCTTTTGACTCACGTCTAATGGATATGCCGTCCTACACGATGATCCCACGGCTCAAACTGCGTTAAAAATACTCAGTCAACTTTCCTTCGGTTCAGGATTGGTTCGCTCCAGAATCTAATCTTGGAAAGAACTGTTAGTGAATCTTCACAGATGGCTCCAAAACCGACGAGGGCTCTGGCGCTGGTGCTTTTGTGGAGAAAGATGACATACGACTGCACACCTCTTTAGGATCATACGCATCTGTTTCTCAAGCGGAGGCGTATGCTACCTCGTCAAGGAATATCGCCGCTATATTTCCCTTTTGTCATTTTACGATAAATAGGCTTGTTTTAGAATAACGGTTTCAAATTACTATTGCTAATTGAACTCCAAAATCAAACGAAAATGTCAAATTAAGTTGTTCGATATATCCCTTCGTTTTTAAAATATCGATACTTGAAGTAAAAAAAACTTTTTTTTGGACTTCAAATATCTGAAGTGAAGCGAAATATCGAACAATATTTTATTTATATGTAGTTTTTTGTTTCGTTTTGTCGTAAACAAGCTAAATTCATTATCAGATTGTGGCACCTAAGATATCGTACTGTTAACTCCACACTCATGATAATAAACACGAAAATGAAGATCAACGAGTGCGAATTGGTGAAAAAAGAAGTCTCAAAGCTGTTTCTTCGTTAACGGTTTTTGTTGGTTGTTACTTAAATCTTTTCGAATGATGTGCTTTAGCCAAGAACGATAGGAAAATCTTAAAACCATACAAACTGCGGTTTTTTTAGCTTTATTTGCAGGGCTTGCCTTTGGAGCAGTATTTTTCGCACGTAGTTGGTAACGCAGAAAGTAAAATAGTGCGCAAACCAGCGCGGTTTGTACGTGCGATGCGATTTCTTTCAAAATGTAACTGAAGGTACGTGACCTTCAAAAGCGAAAGGAACTTATGACGACTAAAATGTTAAAGGCAATGTGACAGAAATGGCAAAACTAACGAATAATGGTTAATTCTCTGTTCGTTTATCGTGCTCATGTCAATAATCCTAAATATCGATTTCTAATGGTTTACAAAAACACTTCTTAAAGGTGTTTTTTCTTGAAAAGCGTTCCATGGTGCCACTAGATTACTTTATTCCTACCCGAAAAAAAAACATTTTTGTGAATCTCGATGCGGAGGCGAGATTCACACACATTTCACGTACACCAAAAAATAAATATATTGGAAGTTTGAAGTTTGAAATGAAAAAAGGCGGAAAGCATATTCAATTGAAAAGATATTTTGCTGTTTCAAGCAAGAGGATTTGTAATTAGATGCTACTACGCAATCATTATATGAATTTTTATTTATAGTTTAAGTTTTGTTAAGGAACAACTAAAAGCTGGACGGCAAATAGCATACTTACAGTGAAAACATTTTTTAAAAATCCTTTTGTTTCCCAAATGGAAATCGACATAAGTGCAGACTGCCTATTAAAAGCTGATTTAACGAACTCATCTACTTAGCTCACACTGCCATCTATTAAAATCACCACCTACCTTCGCTGAACACGGAAATGTCAAAATAATTCCATTCGTTCCATATTTCCAACTGGAGTTTTATTTTCCAAAATGGCGTGCTCGTTCAAATTCACCGCATTTCCAATGAAACGAATTGCAAAAGAACCGCCACAATGCGACGGAACGAGAACCAACCAGAAAAGCAGAACGTCCAGAAGTGTCAAAATACAAAGTCGTGTTCGTGTTGTCGCGTCGAGGTCTTCAAAGAAATAAATTGTACGGTCGCACTTTTCATTAAAGAATTATTCCAGAATCGTGGATCTTTACTCGAGGAAACTTTATTCCAAACAACAGTGAAATTCTATTCTCAATAATAAAAATAGTGAAAATCCTACAGCTATTGGTATAAGTGAAGTCAAAAGTTGAGAAAAAAATTCATAATTTTCGCCAGCGCCCAATTTCTTTTTCTTTTTTCCATTCGTTTTCTTGGATTGGTTTTTTTAATAGTATGTGTTTGTGTGCGTGTTAATACGAGTGTTCTTCAATTCCATAAAGTTTTTTTCTTTCCGCATACAGTGGTCTCGCTCGCACTACTTTGTGACATCTGAGGATGGTTTCTTGTGTATAAAAAATTTCTTGTGACAACACGTCGACGAAAATGTAGAATAATAACAAATAATTCAAATAAAATGTAAAAATTCAATACTATCGAGTAGAAAAAGTTTTGAAAATCGTGTAGCAAATGATATAAATGCTAAAAGAGTTGCAAAAAGCCAATAACAGTTTGGTTTTGACGACCTTCGTCGTTCTGAGTGTGGGAAGCGTTTTTTTCCCAGTGTGGTGGCATAAATTTTAATTTCAATTAAATTCAATCGCATTCAATTCTTAACGCGTATCCTTTTTATACATACACCATATATATATATTTGGGGGGCGTGAGAAGCTGAAGCATAGCAAATCCAGAACCCAAGGATTAATTAATTCACAACAACAATGGCTCATCACAACGCCAATCTACTTAGTTCGGATATATCTCGACGTAATCCGCAGGACGAGTACGAATTGATACAGAAAATCGGATCAGGAACATACGGAGATGTTTACAAGGTGAGTTGACGATGACGACGACGTACGACGACGACGACAAGCGACAACGACAACCAAGAATGATGAAATTATTTTATTGCACCTGCTAGGAGATCAAAAAAAGAGATTCTTTGTGTGTGCTCGTCCTCTTTGGTTTGTGTATTTCCTTAACCGTGGCATTGCCAGTAAAAAAAAGCAGTAGAGGATGAAATTAACAGCAGGGAAGGGAAGGGACAACGGACTGCTGTACACACACAAATAATATGGTGTTAGGTGAGCCGAGAGTGGGTGGGACCTTTGACCTAATTTCCATTTCCACTTTTGGCAGCGCTTCTTCTTGTCAGTTGCCTGCCGAAAATGTGAGAGGGAAAAGCGAAATCAGAAAAATAAGGCGGTGGTCCTAGGGTACATGGGCACTTATTTTACTTTTTTATCTGCTCCTCTGTTTTTTGTTTAAGGTCCTTGAAAAATGAAGGAAAACTCGTTTAGTGAGCTCGTAGGGGATGTTTCATTTTAATATTTTCTTTTTGTTTTTTCCTCATTTTCTTTTTCTTTTTTAGAAGTAAGACACTTGAAGGCATAACTCACTGCTGCACAGAAGGGTTTGGGAGTGTTGGTTGAGAGTTGCCTTCTGTGGGTTCTTCAGAGGCGTGGATTAGCATTAAAGGGTTGTTAAAATTTACGGCAAAACTTTCAAGATTGAAATTCTACTGATGCGAGATGAGCATTTCGTTTTTGTGGCGTGGTATGGTTTAGTGTGGATCTGAGATAGCGAGCGAGCGAGCGCATTTTGATTCAGTTGGGTGTTAGCAGGCCTATCATCAACCGAAAAAGTTTGTGTTTTTTTGTTTTTTCGTTTTCGTTTTGGTTTTCGGTACAGACAACGGCAATGAAGGGAATTTGGATAATTTTCGTCAATGAAACTTTGCAACAGAAACCGAAGGGAGTGGGGGTGGTATTAAGTTGGATAGTTGAACTAAGAAGCCTTTCAGTAGTTTTGCATTTTGGGAAAAAGCTTGGGTGGTTGTTTGGTTGGATGCTAGAGAAGTGTCTCTAAATGCTGTCTAGTGTTTTCTTAAATGGCTTTTGAGCTAAAGGAAAGAATTGTGTGGTAGTGGTGGAAGGATTCTCCAGAAACCAATTTTCGTAACGTTTAGTCATGGCTTTTTTTTGACATTTCAATAGTGCTCTTTTTGTAGGTACAGGAGTTTGACGGTAAGCTTTAAAAATAAATAAATATGGTGAGGCAACAGAGCGAGGAGCCACAGGGCCTAGCGCATTCCTCACAATCATGACTTGTGATTGAGGGAATGGAGGAGACCTAAAAATGTATGCTGATTCCGAGCGCCTAATCGAGGAAGAGCTTTTCATGACAATGAATTTACTAACGAAGGAATTCCCAATTCCTCGCGAAAAGCGATACCCGTGGAAAAACATTTTTGCCTCTGTTGGGATTTGAACCACGAACCTCTGGATTAACATGCAGACATGCTAAGCATCACGCCAAGGGTTCATGCTTTGGTTTCTCCTTTATTAGAATGCCATGTTTTTCTTAATCTAAACAAAGTTAACCTCCCCGAAAAAATGGCTTAAGCCGTCGAAGACTTATCTATTTACGCCTTTCACCATCGCCATTGTCCAATTGCCTCATCAATTAAAACTTCGGCTCATGTTATCCAGTTTGGCAGCCTAGTATTAACGTTCGTCAATAGAGTGGCGGCAGCCTCTGGCTGTTAGCCTCTAAATCTAATAAGAATTTTAGGGACATACAATTTTCAGACGATTTCGGACTCCTTAATGAGAAAGAGTTTTTCATTGCAATGTAACATTAAACTTTTAGGATTGATCAAATGCTCGCAAAAAGCGTTACCCCATAAACAATTGGATTCCAAGCTCAGACTCTCTCGTAACAGGCGGGTAAGCTTTGAGCGCCTGATCTGCGCTATCCTTTTAAACGTTACCAAGGTGCTTGTCTCAAAATTATCTGATTTGTAGACAATGATATACCTATGAGCAACATTAGTGCGGTGGTAGAGTGGTTAGTGGATAGGCCGGACGGTGGATTCGAGTGCCTTAGGGAATTTTCTTTAAGCGTCCCAATTTGACCTGGATGCCACCCTTGAGGTGATAACTCTAGTTACAATCACCTTATTTTGGTAATTGGTCATTGGTGGTTGGAGTCCTTCAGCGTAGTATTAAACCTCCTTCTTTAAAAATCTGCAAAAGAAAAAATAACATCGGTATTTTATAAAAACAAAAACACTCAATCAAAAGAGTAGTGCCATCCATTCCCATCTGCTGACCAATTGTAAGCTTCAAGAAACAATTTCGGACACTGCTTGACGATGACTTGAGCACTAGTTTAATGCTGCACATGAGTAGGTTTTCTGAGGGCCTCAAAAGCAACCACATAACAAAAACGATGATCTTCTTTTTAAAAAGTTAGTAAGTAATTTTCCGACTTGTTATATTCTATAAAGCTATTTACTGCATACTTTGACGAAAGATAATCAAGCTGCAGATTCTAAATTAGTCATTGAAACCATAAAATCTCCATCATTCATCAAGATCAAGAGTCTTATTATTTGTGGCCATGAATTAAAGCAGCCTTAAACTAGTCCTAAACGACGAATATACTCGCCGAACATTCTCGTGCTCGCCGTATTTTCATCGTGTAGGGGCTGGTTCGCTCGCTCGCTGTTGGCGAAAAATTTCGATTTTGTCATGTTCGTTGGCTTCGTTGTTCGCCATGTAGGGCCATGCTCGCGAGCAAAAAAAAAAAAAAATCAAATATGAAGCAAACCTCACTTTTGTTGTGAACGTCGTCTGTGCATATCGCGGATAAAGTAAAATGCCAACAGACAGCCACGAGTTAATAGAAAAATTCTCATGTTTACGCTGTGGAGAATCAAAACGAAGTGAATGTTCAGCAAATGTGTTCGCCGTGTAGGGGATAATGCAAACGAGCATGCTCGGCGAGCATGTTCGTGGTTTAGGGCTAGCTTAGCTTCTATCGACGTACTGTCTTAAATGTTCAGTAAACTATTTATGAACGCTGTTTGGTATCCAAGGAAGAGAATCTCAACCTATTCTTGGTGACTAATACATGGCCAGTGAAAAATTGGTATTTGGTGATGTTTTATGAGACAAATTTCCTTCAGAAGAAATCCTCTGTAAAGCGAAACAAGAAAGTCAGAACAAAGAGTTTGGTTAGAGTTTTCTTCAGTACCGGAGTCTGATCTTGACCTAAAATATAATACGCTAGAGTTCATATAATACATCCATAAAATCGGATTAGTTAAAATTTAGATTACACAGCTTTTATTTATACAAGTAATTTTAAAAGAAAGATGAAACGGACAGAATCAGCATCGACGCAAGTGGAGATATAGCACGTCAAATGGTGGCTGAAAATGGATATAAAAAGGATGGTGTTTCTGTATCATGCTGTTTGCGGTTATCGTAATTGCCATTACTTTCGGAAAAACCCGACTTGAATTATTGGAAACAGAAACAGGTTCGCAGCTTTGCACGAATTTGGAAGCAAGTAAATAAAAATAAATAAATAGAGTGGCACAACAGAGCGCGGAGCCTCAGGGCATAGCGCATTTCTCATAACCATGCCTTGTAGAGGAATAGAAGGGACCTACAATTTTCTGCTTATAGAGAAAGCTCTTTTCATGGCAATGGTGATGCCCGTGGAAAAAACATTTTTGCCTATGTTAAGAAGCAACTAATTGTGGATTATTCTTTTGCGCTCTTGAACGCAGCTTGTATAGATTTCAAAAAAGTAGATTTAAAATCTTATCTAAGTAAATGTGTATCCTACAATGAGTCTTCAAAGATAATACAGGCTGAGCACGTAAATATTAACCATGAATAAAAAGTAAGTAGCGCACTGGAGCTGCTGAGGTGGCCAACCAACTTCCTTACTCTGTTCTTAGACATAAAAGATATTAAATCCTTTAGCGCTGACGTTTTGTTTATGGCCTCGAGATTCGAAAATATCATGAAGGAAGGAAGCCTACTACACTGCACAGAATTGGCTGATGAAAAGGATAAAATCCTTTAATTTGACAAGAAACTGAAAAGAGGGAGGACAAATTGGACTCACTCAATAGTTTAAATAACATGGAGTCAGGACGATTTTGAGGACAATGTTTGTAACGCAGTGAATCTTCTTGTTCCGGCGGTACGGACATCGTGATTTAGAAGGAATTACAGCTTTCCAACACAACTGTGTAGTGATCCGCTCGTGAGGTATGATGATGATCGATGATTTCTTAAAAATAAAAAATAATTCAAATTGAAAGTGTGGTTCAGACCAACTACTGAACGCGCACATGTGTGTTGATTTCGGTTCTCATTAAAAAAACTATTACAGCATTTTCATCTTTTAAAGGCCGTTGTACCATTATGTACATTAATTAAGCTCATCCAGACAACTGCAGCTCCGAGTGAAAAACATTTCAGGGAAGTTAAACAACTTATTCAACAAAAATAAAAACAATTAAGAAACGAAAATTTCCTTATCATCCACCTGAAATCTGTAAAAGGAATCAAGAATGAACAAATTGCTAAAGGCAGCCCATAAAGCAACGGATGCAGAAGGTCCATCGACAACACTGACGCACTAGCCGAGAAAACACAGACAGTTCATTTTCACTCTCTCGACTTTTAATCAGGGTATCCCGAATCTTAACAAACCCCAAAATTCCTATGAAGATTGTATTGAGAAACTCAATTTTTAAAATGAAATCAAAAATTGGATAAACCAGGCTATAGAATCGGCTAAATAAAAAAAAAAAAAAAAAAAATGGTAAAAGAAAAAAGCAGGAAAAACAACAGTGAACATACAAAACATTTCCGTATTCGAATATACCGTCCAAAGCACGATTCTTTATTATGTCCAAAGTAATAAGCATATACCATATACCTACTCATTCTCAATTTTATTCGGAGTCTCTCTGACTTTGGTCCAATACGCCAAATCGGGCTGTGAATTTAAGCTCCGCTTACAAATTCGAAGGTTGAGCGCTCGATACTAACATCAACATTTATTATTTGTAGGAAAAAATTTATCCAAAAATTCTGGTAGGTAGGTATGTCGTATCTTCTCTGATTAAGGAAGTACAATGTTCCAACTGTTTTACAAACAATTTATAAACTTTGCCGGTGCAAAGATCAGTTGTAAAACTATAACAGCTGTTTGACAGGCCTACGAGAAGCTTTATATGAGACCTTTGAGCTGAGGAGCACAGCGCAATTCTTCAAAGGGGCTATCGCTATACGATAAGGAAAACGAATCAGGAAAAATTTTCAAATAAAAACAATTTTTTCTCTTGATTTGAAATACAAATGTTTCATCAATCGATTGCAAATCACTCAAAGAATTTTTTGCGCCCAGAAAATGTAAATTGAACAAATATTTTCTCTTAAAATTGCATTTTTGTAGTTTCCTGAAGCAATTTCCTTTTTCATGTCAGCTGATTGAAGTTTCAGCCAAAATGGAAAAATTATTTCAATTATTATTTGGATTCCATTTTTCATGTCTAACACTGATAGACTCAGCAGTTTTTTTCTTCCTGTGCATTGCATAAGGAAAACCAGTTAATGGTGTGTGGCGGTGAAGGGTTGAGACTTGAGAGCCATGCGCAACTGTCAATTTTTTCCTGTTCGCTATAAACACTCATCAGGAAAAAATGTATGTTTCCATTTGTTCCAACTTTTCCTGATGGTTTTTCCTTATCGTTATAATTGGCCCCTAAGGCTGAAATTTCATTCAGCTGAAAAATGAGATTACATCAGAAAACTAAGAAAATACAATTTCAACAGAAAATATTGGTTCAATTCAACATTTTCTTGGAAAAAAACTGTTCTAGGCTAGCCATCGATTGCTATAACGTTTGTTATTCAATTTTAAAGGAAACATAGTTATTATTTCATTGGAAAATTCGTTTTCTTTATCCCTATAACTGGCACCAAGTGCAAAAGCACCGACACCACTTGAAAATTGAAATTCATCCAAATATATAGTGCCGACCTAAGAAAGTAAGTTCAGAAAGTTTTACCAACTGTGATTCCGCCCTTTACTCCGGAAAGCGTTAAGTTGTATCTGAAACAAGGCGGAAGCGAACTGCAAAACGAGCATTTGACAAAAATTGTTTTTATTACATTTTTTTTAAGCGGTTACGGTCTCAGAACATCCTCACAATCAATTGAATTTTTTGCATTTTCATTGAAAAAGTACCTTAAAAAAATCGAATGGCACGGTCACAAGAAAAGTAAGGGCGCAGTTGTTACCTCCTAGAAATTCTCTGTTTGTACCAAGAGACAGATGCAAAATGCTTCATTTTCTTTAGCATAAAATTAAGATAAAATGAAAATTGATCATAAAAACTCCTTCCCCCATTAGTGGCAAGGAGTCAACTAAAGATGCAGAGGTTATAAAAAATTTAAAATCAGTTTATATCTGGGCACAACATTAATTTCTTCAAAGAAAGGACGAGGCTTTTGGCTTTTTGACACATAACCCTCATAATAGTGCGCAGGGTTCGAGGATATATATCAACGGATATATATCAAGATATATATCCGATATATATCCGATATATATCAAACAGGGTTCGACGATATATATCCAAAAAAGGAGTCACTAAACATTTTTTAAAAGTCGTGAAGTATTTCAGAAATAAGCATTTGCCAGCAGCGTGGTATAAAGAAGCAAGAGGTAAAAAATTGATCATGCCTACTGTCGTTCGCTGGAACTCGATGCGGTATACGGTACGATCACTTGTCGAAAATCGCAGAATCTTAGTTTAGACTTGTCAAAATCATCGAAATGAAATTGATAGTGACATTTACCGAATTGTCGACGATATTCAAACTGCTAACAATTCATTGGATCTGCTGGCAAGACTGGATTCAATCGAAAAAGCTTTATATCGTTCCCAATGAGATGGAACGACAATTTCAGTAGCTGTCGAAATTTGGAACAATTTGGAGAAAGATTAATCAAGTCAACCACCTCAAGTGAGTTGTGCTTTCAAGAAAAGGCACGATATGGCGTTAGGTGCCCTGCATTATTTGGCAAATATTCTTGATCAACGATTTGCAGGCAAGAACTTGACCCCTCATTAAAGGAACATCAATAATGACACAATTATTTATATTTCCGCAATATCTTTTTGTGCTTCAGTTTCAAACAACCCCACCGCTGCGCTGGATTGGTGCATTAGTGGAAACCTCTAAACTTGAACACCACAGAAATTCAATGGACGCATGAACAAAAATAAGTTCCTTAATCAGCCCTATTATCGTAACAGATCGGAACGAAATTCATATTTTGTATTATGGTAACGTTTCCGATTGCTTAATCGGACATATCTCCGAAAAGAACGAAACAATGCGATGAAAATGTCAAACTCACCGCAACGCGTCTAGAATTAATGCGATGCATGGCGATTAAATGTGCAAATGGTGGGGACGCATTCGGAATTCATGCGACGCATGCTGATTTCTTGGTTTTCTGTTCTATCCGATGTCTCCGACAGCAAAGTAGTCGCGGAAGGGTTGTTTTATGTCACCTACATGCGTCAGTGTTTCCTTTACGAAACGGATACCATAAACAAAATAAATGTTACGATCGGAACTTCTCTACGATGGTATGTTTGTCCGATCTGTTACGATAATAGGGCTGAATATGTGTGAACAGCTCTTGACTGAATCTGCTTCAACAGTGCGGCTTGAAAGGATTTTTTCAAGTTTTGGTCTGGTGCAGTCGACGCTGTGAAACAGTTTGGGAATCGGCAAAGCTAATAAATTGGTGTACTTGCTTAAACACCTCAACAAGTCTTCATCAATGAAAAGGAACTAAATTGGATATCGGATCCTATTCATGACGATATCACTCAACCTGCTGATGTAGCGGATGATATGATTCAAAATGTCAAACTGAGCACATATTTTGATTACATAATATAAATATTTTATAATCAACAGTTTGGTTGACTTATGACTGATTTGATAACTAAAAGGCTTATTTCATTATATTCTTTTTCCATTATTATCTGCAATCTTTATTGTTTTGTTACCTACAATTGACTGATTTGAATTTATAAAAAAAAGTTTTATGTTTTTGAGTGGATTTTTTGATATATTTTTGTGTTAATTTAAATAAATAAAACATTAAAAAGCTTTTGACAATTATGTAGCACATATGCAAATAGCATTGATAATTCAACAAAACAGTTGACAGTCGGTTTTCATACAAAATTGATATATATCAAACTTGATATATATCGGATATATATCATAAATATCCGATATTTTGATATTTATAATAAATATCGGATATTTTCGAACCGTGATAGTGCGACACTGAAACGATCGTATACCACTTTAGGACAGGGTTTTCTTTCTGTTTTTGGTATCAAACTAAATGCAAAATTATCTTCGCACGTTGTACCACGTCATCTCAAATTCTTGGTGAACTCGACATCTGCAGTCAACTATTATCTAATTTCCGTAACTCTACAGTATGTAAAAATCCCATCAAATTACAATGTGAAGCTTTTCTTCGTCCGATCTTCATCCTTCTACGTACTAAATCAGATTACTCTATTGAATGCCTAATCTGGAACAAAATTTATGTAATTACGTAAGAACATACTGTTTCCTCTTCAAACAAGAGGAAAAAATGAAAGCATGCATTAGGCAGCCTATTGGTAACATTTCATTCATTCGAACTTTCAAACAATATTCCGATCTGATTGCCTTCCTCCACTCTACCGAGTTCAATGGTTTGTTTTTCATTCAAATGAGACAATCGATTTAATCGAACGAAGTCTTCAAACCAAAAAGATTCTCTTTACGGACCATAAAATTGAACCGTAAGACTCATCACAAGCAACATGAACAAAAATAAAAATCCGATATCTCAAAATCACCGTAACAAGAGCATGACTTTTGGTAGCTTGAACAACACACACATAAAAAACACAAAAGAATACCTACCTTCCTGTAGCATCAACCAACGAACATTGCTGGCAAAATGAAGGGTTTTATTATTTTTCAATTGAAATTGCTTTTACCTCATATTCATCATCAATTTACAAAATTCCAAAAAAGCAAAAAAAAAAAATTACCCAACCCAGTTTGCTTAGAATTCACTTTTATCGATTTATGTGTTTCCCTCCTCGTCGCTGTTTATTATTGGCGTGTCGCCCACCTTTGTGGCAAAGCGCTTTTGTGTCTCCTGCATTTTCCACTGTAAATCAAGTTGCTGTAGCACAGGGCAGCCCATAGTGCAACGGTGAAGGAACTTTTTTTTATTATTATTCCTGTTCTGCCTCTGCAAATGATTTTCATTTTTCATTTTACAATTTTTTTTTTTCATTGTAAGTCTACTCTGCTGTAACTTGTTAAGGAAGCGGCAAGCTGCACAGTCCACAGCCACACGAATAAGGCCAAACCAGATAAAGTACCTCTAAAAAGAAGCCATAACAACAAACAGGGATTTTTTTTATTGCCATCCCTTCGACTTGAATCCATTTTCATCATCATCAGAGATTGGTTTTTTTTTTTTGGTTTAATGAAAATTTTCTTTATTCAGCTTACTACGTGCTCAGGCCGGTTTAAACTGAATTAAGAAGGAGCAGCTAAGGAATTAATTAATTTGGCATTTAGAAGTTCTCAAATGGGTTTGGGTCAACCAGTTTTGTTGGGGAGAGTCGGTTATTAAATTGAAAGGCAAGAACATGTGCTGCGAATGACTGGTCTTGCACACAAATGGGATAATGTTTGGCAGAGTGGAGAAAGTTTCTAAACTATATTCGTCCCAAGCAACCTACAAGTACATATTGTAGTCTCTACAGTACAGACGATAGACATGATCAAAATTACAGCATGGGAGAAGAAAGGGCCGGTGTCTTCTCTGGTTTAGAGTGTGAATCGTCCACTTATAAAGTTGGGAACTTTCGTGGTTTTCCTAAATTAATTCCCAATTTCGAACAATTCCCATGTTGTTTTAAGTTAAAATTGTACGATATACGTACTGTAGTTATGTTTGTGTAGTTCGGTTTTGGATACGTGAATCCTTGTTTGGGATAACACGCAATGAGGTGATCTCAAGGGAGGATAGCTAAGTATTTTCGGCGCTTCATTTTGTATTTATGTTGTGGTGTTGATAAATAAATGAATGGTTTGCCAAAGAAATTTAAAACATTTCAGTGGAAACGATGGACTCCTTTTTGTGACTGTTAATTTTTAGAGCAAGTGATGCACAGCAGTAGCAGCGTATCTGAGTTGGTTTGGACTTTGTATGCGAACTTCAAATTGTATCTCTGTTTCTATGAGAATTATTCGATTAAAATGCCATTTGTTGGTGTAAATGAAAATTAAACTATCTTCGTTTGTGGGAAAACCCGAAGTTTGTCCATTTAACCAACGGCCACAGACTTGTAAATTAATTTCCTATTGAGAGGTAAACAAACAATTTAACCACTCAGCGCTCAATACTTGACCTTGACTGCAAAACTCTCTCTGCTTTTAATAGAAGAACACTTTTGGAGAAAAGAATAGCGAGTGCTGGTGCCAACTTAAGTTGGACTAATTAAGCTTTAGTTTTTTTTGCTTCTTCCAAAAAATTACAACCACCCGTTTTTTGATTTTAGAACTCGTTGCCTCCTTCTTTAGCAAAGTGGAGATGCAATTTGTGTAATTAAGCATGGCTGTCGCCTTTTGTTTTGAACTTTAAGTTCAAAAAAAGTTCCCTTTGTGGTATTTTTAGCTGATAATAAAAGTTCGACAGCAAATTTCACATGGCCTCATCTCCTTCTTTTTAAATCATTGGACATTTTCAGTTGTTTCCCGTTCGAAATCTAGACAGAAAGCCAGTATCATATCTTCGCAGAACTACTACCTTTACCTAAAACTTATTCCCAAAAAGAGTGCTATGTAGAATGTGGCCCAAGCAGAACGTTTTAGCCGAAATGAAGCCGAATGCGCCCGCGGTACGCAAGTTAGTGCAAAAATATCATGAAACTGGCATGCTAGTGGACCAAACTCATGGTCCCCTTGTTCGTACGGTACGGAAAGACGAGAATGTTGCTGCTGTAGTGGAGAGTGTGAGACTCTATCCAAGAACATAAAGCTTGCCATCAATCTCAACAGCTCTTCATTTCACGCATAAGTCTGAAGAAAATTCTGCGAAAAGATCTCAGTTTATAAGGTTACATGGCCCAATTGACTCAGCAATGGAAGGTGTACTACCTTCTGCTTCGTTATCGCTTCGAAGACTGGGCCTTATACCCGCTTGAGAATTAACAATTTTGTGTGAAAAATCTACTCTTCCGACGAGACCCATTTTCATCTCAGAGGCTGCCATACTGCCACACGTTATTGTCGAGAAGCCAAAATGCATAGTTTGGTGCGGATTGTGGAATGGTGGCATCATTGGACCATTTTACTTGAAAAAGAGGCTGAGAACAAAGTTTTGGTCAACGATGGTCATTTCAGTGCCGTGTTAACCGACTTTTTTTTACTCAGATTGATGACATGGATTTGGACTTCCTCTAATGCAAGATGATGCGTAATGCCAAGTAGCCCTTGTCACAATCGATATTTTGCACACCAAATTCCCAGAATTAATAAGAGCATTGATTATTGGAAAAAAGTGACCTTTTATAATGCAAAAAAATTTAAAAATTTCATTTGAAAATTTTTTTTAACATTTTTTTTTTTTAAATTTTGACTTTGAGACTCGATTACTCAAAAACAATTCTTTGAAACAACTTAAACTCAAAATTCAATTGAAGAGTAATGTATAAGCTTTAAAAAAAAAACATGGTATGTGGCTTAATTGCTTCTAAATAATTTTTTTTAAGATTTAAGCCAATTAAAAAAAAAAACTGCCCCTCCCGCCTAAACGAGGGGACATAGAACCACCCCCTCCCGTACGATTTTTGCTGTCTCGATCCTACTTATCTGCTATGAGCTTTTGTCGCATCTTATGCAAACCACCCTGTATAATGGTTTTGCCCAGGTAACGCTGGAAGATTCTTTTGAAATTTAAATTTTTCGCTTTATGGAAACAGTTTGAAGGATAAATGCGATTTCTTGAAAAAAAAAACGGAAAAAATAAAAGACATTAACAAATTAAAAAAAAACTTCAGCATTGCCTCTAAGGCTATGTACCTAGAAAATTATCAAGGGGTTATAACTTATGAATTCACCTGTAGCGTTTTAAACACAGTGTGAGCTTGTAGAACTTGTAAAACTGCTCTGAAAACCGCTTTTTAAAAAAGTGGAATTAACGAGCGAGATGTGATTTATCTCTCTCATTTGAAACAAGAAAAATTTACGAGTTTTTAATTAGTATAAACAGAAACAAGAATATCAAAAAAAAAAAGTTTGTGACAAATTGGAGCAGTTTTAGTTACGAATTTAAAAACAACCTGTTTCTTTAAATGTTTTGTTAATATAAAAAAAAATATAAACATTTTACGGAAAATGTTTTTCTTTGTTCCAGCGTTGGATATTGTATTGAAATTTCATACCAAGCGGTCCAGTAGTTTTTTTGTGGTCCCCGCCAGATAAAAAAAAGAATTTCGAGATAAACGCGTTTAAAGTTTCAAGTACATTGCCATATTTTTCAATAAAATTTAACACTCGTTGTTACTTTTTCTGAGGTCCACGTTAAACAAGTTCTTAAATCAAAACACTTCCCCTTAAATTTATTAAGGGTTTTTTAAAAGGGACGCTACAAAAGTAGAGCGACAGGGACAGCAAACGACGCCACATTTCTTGCCGTTCTTTTGATATTTCTCTTTAGTCATTTTATGATGGAAATATATATACGCGCCAACAACGAGTTTACTACCGAAATTCTGAGTCAGTGGCCTCAACGTTAAGAGCGCTACGTCCAATTTATGGTCGTTATAATCGTCCTAGCAGGTCAACAATTGAGCGTCTATTGGAAAACATTTGAATCCACAGGCACAGTACAAAATATTCTCGTGCCAGTGAGACAAAGAATTGCCCGTAGTGTCGAGAATATTGCTGCCGCTGAGGCTTCAGTTTGCAGAAAGCCCAAATGTGTCTCTCACACGTCGTTCTCAAACGTTGGGCATCTCTGTGACGTCGTTGTGGCGAAATTTGCGAAAAGATCTTGGCCTACATCCTTACAAGATTAAATTGGCGCAAGAACTGAAGCCGCTTGACCACCCGAGGCATCGTATGTTCGTGAATTGTGGATTTTCATCGAGAAATCATCTTCAGCGATGAGGCTCATTTCTGGCTGAATGGCTTCTTCAATAAACAAAATATGCGGTATTGGTCAGGCAGCAATCCACACGTACTCCATGAGTCATCCAAGCGTCATTGGGCCGTACTTCTTCCGTGATGATCAAGACCGGCACGTTACTGTGAATGGAAATCGCTGCTGTTCAATGATGACCGAATATTTTTGACCCCCATTGGATGATATGGACTTGGAGGACATGTGGTTCCAACAGGACGGCGCCGCAAGGCACACAGCGAATGTCACAATCAATTTATTGGAAACCAGGTTTGGAGACCGTGTTATCTCACGAAATTGCCCAGTCTCTTGGCCGCCTCGGTCGTGCGATTTAACGCCGTTAGACTATTCCTGTGGGGCTACGTCAAGTCTATGGTCTATGCCAACAAGCCAGCACCAATTGATGATCTTCGTACGAATATCGAACGTAAAATTGCAGAAGTATCGGCCGATTTATGCTTGAAAACCTTCGAAAATTGGGTTCAGCGTCTGGACTTCTGCAAACGTTCCCGTGGTGACCATGCAAAAGAAATCGAGTTCCATAGATAGATAGATAGATAGATACATTTATTGGTTTCATTTAAAATTGATTTACAATGTTTGTTATTACATTAAATTTAAGACATGACTTAAAGCCGTCTGCCCGAGTTTGACGACGTTTATACAAAAGTTTTTTTTTTAAAAAGATTCTTCGATTATTGCTTTCCTATATGTGGATGCTTTTTGACAGTATTTATGCAGTTTGTTCCATTCGTTGCCATTCAAAATGTTTCGCATTTCTGATTCTTCTAATAATTCTTTTCCAAAGAATTGAAGTCTGAATTCTTTCAGCACTGGACATCTACCCAAAAAATGATATATGTTCTCCCTTTCACGGAGATTACACAGAGAGCAAATGATTGGTAGATCTTCCCTGTGGGGAATAAAGTTTAATTCCATGATTTCACCTCTGGCCTTAAAGATAGTAGAAATTATATCAATAGAATACCGCTCGTTAAAATAATTATTTTCACATAAATTGTGATCTAGGTCAGCGTAAATTTCTCTGTATACTGAACTTTTAACATGTTCAATGTTGTCAGCGTGTATTTTTTCGTCAACCGCCGCAATTAACTTGTAAAACTCTTCTTTCCATAGACAAATGTTTTCGGAGTTTATGTTCAAATTGTATCCGCAGAATTCTGCCAACGACTTCCATTCTTCGTAGAACAATATTTTTGTCTCTATGACGTGGTTTGCTATCCGTTTGATCAATCTGTCATCATCCAAAGACATGCATCTGCAAATGTAATTGAAATGAAGCTTCAATGTTTCCACAAATAATGGTGCGAGACCGGTTTCTACTAGTAACATTTTATTTGGTGTGCACTGCGGCAGTTTGAAAATTCGTTTTAAAAAGTAACGAAGTAGTTTTTCCACTGTATTGTAATGCTTACAACCCCAGACCTGGGCACCATATAGCATTATAGACTTCGACACTGCTTGGAATATCTGGAATTTAACTTTTACTGATATATTGTTATCTTCCAAACAGTTTTTCCATGCTAAACTTATGGCTGTTTTTGATGCGGCAAGCTTTTCCTTAAAATGTAGTTCCATATTCATGTTACTACAGATATTCATGCCCAAATATTTATATGACTTGACAGTTTCAATTTCCTCTCCGTCAAAATACCATTTTTCGTTCCTTGAGTACCTCCCTCCTCCTTTTCTGAAAACCATTGTTTTAGATTTCGATGTATTGACCTGTAATCTCCACTCTTCACAGTATCTTTGAAGTTGATTTATCATTCTCTGAAGTCTCTCCGGGGAGTCAGCAAGTAACACCAAATCATCTGCATACATCAGAACTTTAATTAAAGTCCCACCTATCCAAACTCCCCCACAAAGATATTCATAAATGTCATCTATATACATCACAAAAGCTTGCGGACTGAAATTACACCCTTGTTTTACACCTGTAAGAGTTTCAAAGAAATTTGAAAGTTGTTTTCCGTTCCAAACTGCTAATGTCGTTCTTTTGTATAGGTTTTCAATAAGCTCTCCAAACTTCCTCGATACCCCAACGTTATACAGCTTATAGAAAAGTGCACTTCTGTCCACTGTATCGAAGGCTGCTTTAAGGTCAACAAAGAACGCATACAGTTTTTTCTTAGAGCTGATGAAATTCTGTGCTACCGTGGTGAGAATAAAGATTTGGTCTATTGTAGAATAATTCTCTCGGAACCCTGCCTGGTATTCACTAAGAAGCTTTTTTTGTGAAGTCCATTTTTGAAAACGCTTTGCTAAAACTCCCATTAATATTTTTAAAGAAGAGTTTAGGAATGATATACCTCTGTAGTTCTCAGCTAGGTTAGGATCACCTTTTTTAAGTATGGGAAAAATCACACTCTGTTGAAAGCTGTGCGGGATGTTTCCTGTTTCAAACATTCGATTAAACTCTATTGTGATCAACTGTAACAGAGCATTATTTGCATATTTGAAGAATTCAACAGGTATTCCGTCAGTTCCTGGGGCTTTTCTATCTTTGGACTTTTCCAACCAGAATTTTACTTCTTCTTCCGTTATTGGCCTATCTAATATGTCGCATTTTGTATCCGGCACTGCATACTGAAAGCAAGCCTGGGATATATGGTTGGCTGGATTCAAAATATTTTTGAAATGTTGTTCCAAGTGAGAAGCGCTTATGTTTAGCCCTATTTTGAACTTCTTTCCATTTTTCTTATAGAGCAGTTTCCAAAGGGTGGCAGAATCTCTGCACTGCGATATTTCCGCTGCTAGGGAGCTCTGAAAATTCATTTTCTTCTTTTCGCATGTGTTCTTAAACTCTCGTTTCGCGTTCAGGTACATTGTTTTATAATTAGGCTCATCGTATTTCCGGTATAGGTTCAGTAGACTGAACGATTTTTTTCTTAACTTCTCACATTCAAAGTCAAACCATGGTTGTATATAATTGTGATTGCATTGTTTTTGAAAGACAGGTACTATAGCGTTTTTAACAATTCGAGTAATATCTTCCATGCTCGCGACAGTAGATGTTGCTTCAATTTGCCTACTTAGGTTCAACCGGTACTTTTCGGCTTGATTGTGATTCCATTTAAATCTGGGTAATGAGCTTAGTGTTACCTCTTCCATGTTCACTTCGTGGGTACTAATATTAAAAGTTGTTACAATCGGTAGATGGTCTGAGAAGTTTTGGGATTGTACCTCAAAGTCAGTGATCATCTGGTTCCATTCACCTCCACTCATACTCAAATCAATAACTGAGCTTCCTTGGGCGCCCACAAATGTGAATTCGCCTTTTGAATCTCCCTTCGAACATCCATTCTTGATTTCTAGTCCATACTCACTACAGAAGTCCATAAGTAGACTGCCTTTTCTATCCAACACCGAGTCTTTAGAGTTTCTAGTTCGTGATGGTGCATCTTCTTCAAAATTTGACATTAGTTGCTGGGAGCCAGTCCTAGCATTAAAATCTCCCGTGAGTAGAATATTGTTCTGATTTTGTAGATTGTTCAAAGCATCTTTTAGTTTTTGCAGATCCAATCCCCATTGTGGTCCCTTTGATCCATTCAAATAAACTGGAATGATTTGATCGAGTTCCATACATAATGGCATCGAACGTAATTTCACAGGAATAAAGAATTTCATTGATATTTAAAACCGTTTTTGTTTTATTTCAAAAAAAACTTTTGTAGCGCTCTTATTGAAAACCCCGGTACATTAGTGTTAGTATAATATACGAACCGAAGCAGCTGCAACTATCGAACAGAAGAGCTTGGCTCGCCGATTGTTTTACTTACCTGATTTTCTAATTGGCTGCAGATCCTAAAATACTCGGAATTTTGTCATCAAATTTTAACCTAAAAAATTTTTTTTTTAATTAATCGATTTTTCGGAAATTAAAGACCACCAACCTCCTTTAACGTTGTTAATTTTGCTCCGATTAATCGAAATTTGACAAAATACTCTAAACATGCACTCATTTAAAAAAATTGTAAAAAATTTAAACTCTGCCCCTTCCCCTCCCTTAAGTAGGTACCTACATGCTACAGATTCTCCTATCAGCAGTAGCCCTTAACAAAGTTAAGGTTTTTCTCAGACTATAGTAGTCTTATCAAAGACCCAAGTTTGTTAGTTAGTTGTATGTCAAAGCCTTATGCTCCCAGAAAAATTAAATCTGAATTTTCTGACACTGAACCTCAACATGATTCCCTTAAGTTTGATTACACAATGTGGATAGACGTCCCGCATTAGTGCGTAGTGCCAGCGTCGTAGTCCAAATATAAACAAATCAATCATCTAATGAGCATAGGCTCAGTGGCTATATTTTATCCAGGCGAAAGGCAATTTAGCTAAAGACTTATTGATTGTATCAAGTAGCTACAATAAAATCTCACCAACAGATTTCAATTTTCTGGATCATTCACCTGCATACATATAAACGTTTCTTGGAATAAATGTAGACAGGCATGAGCACCCAATCAAATAAAGCACAAAGATAACAATCTACAACTAAGCCAAATAAAGCCACAAAATCGTCCATTCCCCAAAAACTCATACTTCAAAGTCATTCATCAATTTCCATCAAAACCAATTGACTAACATCAATGCGTTGGAATAGCAAATGAGATTTCGCAAATAAAAACAAAACGCAAATGGTCATTCGATCGGATCTGGTGTCATGCAAAATGACAAGGATGATGTAGGAAGAACACACACAATACACAATTGCAAATGACACCAGCCCCATCTACTCATTTGACGGATAGTAAAAAAGAGAAAACATCAATAGGTAGTCACCTTTCGTATGAATATGATTATTGGGAACCAATTACCTAACAATTGATACAATCAGCAAAGCAATCAAAACAAACAAATAAACAAACCGGCTTAATGAAGGTTTTTTTTTGCCATGTCATCGTGTTGACATTTAAATGAAGACCGAAAATGAAAATAATTTCAGCTTTTCTGTTTGTCTTCAAAGAAAAGCAAATAAAATGATGTGAGCAGGTAGAGGTAGAAGATACACAACACTACCATACACCATATCAAGGTACGACTTCTAAATGAAGGGTCAAGAACGTACATATTACACGCAAGACCGCTTTGCATTTGCCTTTTGCTCGTTACTCGTTTCTGTGTATCTACACACTACCTACCTTCATATAAATAAATTTTCCTTTCCTTTCTCTTGAGTGTGCGTTATTAATTTCCATTCTTCAAATTCCCCAAACTACAGGAACAAAGAACAATTTCTTGGCTTGTGTGTTGAGTTGAGTCACCACCTGCGAAAACGAAGACGACGACGACGTTACGAGTTACGTTCAAGAGTTTGGATCAATGAAATAAAAGTCATGAAAAATAAATCTTTATCTCTCTTGCCTAGCTATTAATCCTTTTCCAAGGAGGAAATCGGAAAAATGTTTTTCATTTTTTTCTTTGTTTGCATACTACACACTTTCCACATCCTTTCTTATTTGGAAAAACAAAAAATGTGTTCTTTGTTCCGACCGCAGTATTTCAGCACAGCAAAGGTACATGCCTAGGTTGTGTTATGCCTTATGTGTTTGAATGTATGATGTGTTTTTTTTAGTCAGAGTGGAATTAAACACAGTATAAAACGATAGGAAAGAAAAGAAAGAAATGATAATAAATGTGAATGAATGAAGTGCGCGAATGAACAACACACCATCAGAACATCTAGTGTGTTTGTGCAAATTATTCGGGACGTGCGGGGGGCTTTTTGCTGCTCGCTCTCAGAGTGTAGATACAAAACACAGATATTAGATACATCAGTGGGTCTTGGATCTTGGTATAGGGTGAAATTCAAGGCCAGTCTCGTTGATGATGCTTAAAGAGCAAAAATATTCGGAAAGGCGTTAAGAAAATATATATGTACATGTGGGTACATGTTACAAGCCGTCCGTCCGTCGTGTATTCGAAAATGGTTTATTGTTATTTTTGCACTCATTGAAATACGTACTAATAAATTAGATAAAGCCATACACACCACGACTGGCACAGGTGCGATGAATGGGAAGATCAAGTTGTTGGCAGGTAACATAACAACTGAGCAACGAAAAATTGTCTTTGTTAACTTAACATTGATTTATGGATTCTGGGGCCATAGATCAAATGTTCTAACAGTTCAAGTTAAGTAAATTGTCGAAATTGGATATGCTTTGGACTAGACGAAGGCAATGCACTGGCAGGTGTGTCAAAGGTAGCGTTATTGTTTTTTTTTTTTTTCCTTTTTTCACTGTTAGGGTAGAATGAATTAATGAATAACAGAAAACTGCCACCGTCAAGTTAAGGAACTCATACAGCATGAGAAAGGAAGAGTGAAAAATGTTCACGTTTTTGTATTCCTTTTGTCATTGAAAGCATAATTGATTAAGCCAACAGGGAAATTAAGTTCCATAGCAACATTTCGGCATCGAAAATGGTTGTCCTTTAGACAACGTCAAGGCCTCATTTGCGTAGACAATAAAACCTTTGAAAAGTGTAAAATTTATAGGAAGTAGACATAGAAAGTCATTGAATCGACTGATTGTTATTAATTTTAATTTTTATTCACAGGAGAACTACCCAGTCTAAAAGAAATACGCCATTCTATAGAAAAGCATACCACCGTCGGTTGGTGACGTCGCTTAGTAAACAGAAAATCAATTTCTATTTCACAAAACACAACTTCGAAAAACTTCTTTAATATGATGAGTGATGACGCCTTTGATGCTAATGAGAATCATTAAAGAAGCCCATGTTTATTATGACGAATGGTTTCGACCAACCGAGTAAAGTGAGATCACATTTACCATAAACAGACTTGAAAGGTGATCAGGTGAACGAAATAGAAGATATTAAATGTTCTTAGGCGATATTTTCGGATATTTCGACAACACTTGCTGTGTTTGATCTTAACTTTCTAGTAATTGAAGCGAGTTTTGAGTGTGCTCTTAGTAATCTAATTAGTTTTGTTTTTTGAATAACCTCGTAGCCGAGTTCTTGGTCTTGGGAGGCTACGAGGGTTTAATGTACTATGTGAAAAACGGTCTGACCTATACCGGACCTGTCCTATCATATCGAACTCTTACCCAGGAACTAAACTTGATCAATTTTGCGGCGACAGTAAGGTAGAAAACGAACGCTGAGAAGTGGCAAACTTACGTCGTTGCGTCAGCTTACTTTCCTTGGAACTCCATTCTTTCGTAAGACAGGCTGCGGAGATGCTGGAGTTCTGCGAAAGATTATAATGTTCTGCAATGCTAATGCTCAAAACTTAGTTTGGGGAAGCTCTAAATGCAACACACCAGACAACCATGTTCTAAGCTTCATTCTGTCCTTTGATTTAGACATTAACAATATTGGTTATAGAGCGTTTTCAAAAAATCGATTTTTTATTGCATTTACTTATTATACTACATCTAAAGAATGTTTATCCAAAATTTAAAGTCACTCCGAGTTGAATTCGAAAAGTTAAAGTGATTTTAAAGCAGGTATGCGCGGCGAGCGAATAACGCACGGTCGGAGGGACAATTATCCCGGCCGCGCAGCATCTTTACTCTTTTTATGATTGGTTCGAGGTAGCTCGAGGTCATCTTTTGTGGTCATGGAAGGGGAGCAGCGTCAAAGCAGCGGCAAGGATACCAGAAGCTCTTTGAACAGATCTGACCAGATCAGAGATTCAAGAATCCCTTTTGCAAAGAATTCTGTGAAAATATGTAGCGAAACTAGTCGACTTGCCAAAACCCTTAAAAGGAGAAAAGTAAACAAACTAGAAACACGTAGGAAATCAGACGATTCCTATACCGAGTCTAAAGCAGAGACACTCTGTCTTATACTGGAAACTCATTTTCCAGGAAACCAGGTATCAATCGGCACCCAACAATCTATTTTCCTTAGATCAAGTGAACCGATAAATCCACTCGACGCCGACGTAGCTGGTACACGTCAGCGTTGGTTTTACTGACGAGGCCATCAAATATGCCGTGGTATCTTTTGGTTTTGACAGCCTTAAGTCAACCGGCACTGACGGTGTTTATCCAGCTATGTTGCAGGAAAGTATAAACATTTTGGTACCTGCTTTGAAAAATATTTTCACTGCCAGTTTAGCTCTAGCGCATATTCCAAGTCACTTGCGCAAGTGTAAGAGTCGCTTTGCTACCAAATATTGGTTATCAAGACGTTTCGTTCGCCAAGCGCTTTAGTCTCAGTCTTATCTTCTTCCTGCTTAAAACTCTGGAAGGAATGGTTAAGATTTTCAAACGTAAAACCTCACTCCTAATACACTTTTTGTCTGAGATGCAACATGCCTTCACAGATGGTTCCAAAACCGATGATGGATCTGGTGCTGGAGCCTTTGTGGATGATATACCCACTGTGGTACCCGTGGCGTAATGGTTAGCATGTCCACCTGCTAACCTAGAGGTTCAAGGTTCGAATCCCAGCAGAGGCAAAATGCAAAAAATGTTTTTCCACGGGTATCGCCTTTCGCGAGGAATTGGCAAGTCCTCCGTTAGTAAATAAATTGCCATGAAAAGCGCATTCTCAATTAGCCGTTCGGAACCGGCGAAAAATCGTAGGTCCCCTCCATTCCCTCACAAGGCATGGTTGTGAGAAATGCGCTAGGCCCAGGGGCTCCTCGCTCTGTTGCGCCACCCTATTTACTTATTTATTTTATACCCACTGTTAAGGCTACTCAAACTTTAAATAAGTTCTTAATATTTGCAACCGTTTTCCAAGTGACTCATTTCCTCCGCGGAGGCTTACTACTGCCGTTGTCTAAATAACCAATACCATGGTTTATGAAGAAACCACTAGATGACCCCCTGTACATACATAAATGATGTTTTTTTTTCCATCCGAGGATTATGTGGTAAGAGAGTGGCTAAGTTTTTCGTATTCCGAAAACTTATTTTACGCATCCGTCTGAGTGCTTCAGCTAGTATTCTAAACACCTACAACAGAAAAAAAAACAATTTTAAATAACCTTTTCGATCAAACAGAGACGAGTTGATTAATAGTTCGTTTGCTCTATGGTCAGTTGCACCCTGTAGAGATCTATTTATATAATAAAAATGAAATTAGTTAATACTTATTAAAATTAAATTTGAGAGTCAATCTTTTTGAGTGTATAGGTTGAACTGGTCAGTAGATCTCGGAATTTGCATATTTCCATATTTTTGAACCATTGAGGGGGGAAGTCTATGCACACGACTGAAAATCGGTCATTTTCAAACATGTTTTTTAAGGTGTAGAAATAATTTTACTGTCAATTTTTCTAGAGTACAAAATATAAAAAATAATTTTTTTTTTTAAATGGCGGCCCACGTTGAGTTTGTCTCATTCAAATTTGAGTTGAACATGGTATCTTTCGTTTTAGTCCATTATGCTACCCCCGTTTTCCGAGATCCTTGTTGATGGTTTCGGGTTATAGCTCACGGATTGCGAGGGTGATATTGGTGTTGATTCTTTGCCAGATTGCTGTCAGAACATTCATCTTGTGCGGTTCGTCACAAAAAATGTGCAATGGGGTCAAATGGCATCCACGAGGCAACCAATTAACATCGCCAAAATGGGTGTTTACACGATTTAAGAATTAAATACAGAAAATTTCGGTTGTGCTAAGGGCTACGTGGCATGGGGCGCCATCCTGCATGAGGCAGAGGTTGTCTAAATCCATGTCACCAATTATAAAAAAAGTGTGTTTACATCGTTCTGCAGCCTTGTTTTGGAAAAAAAAAAAATGGTCCAATGATGTTACCATTCCACAATCCGCACTAAAGTGTCACTTATTGTAGATGCATTGGCTGCTCAACATTAACATGCTGGTCAGTTCCAGATGCGGTAGCTTAGCGGCCGAAATGAAAATGTAGCTCATCAAAAAGGAAGATTTTTTCTACAAGATCGTTGTCCAATTCAAACTGCACTAAGTCCTAAACTGAGAATCGGATGGTCGTCTGCCTTCAATTGCTGATTTTGTGTGGACCTTGCAACCTTAGAAGCGAATAATCCAAAACATCGAGCTTTTAAAATTGATGGCGAGCTTAAATTCTTGGATTGTGTCTCACACTCTCGATTTTAATGTTTTCCACCGTTGTTCAAGTGACTCATTTCGTTTTGTTGGGGTATGATATTGACTCTCGGTCAAGATTTTGAGTGGGAAGTAGCTGCCAGTGTCTAAATAAGCAATGCAATGATTTTGTCTGTTATTTTTGTTCTGATATCGGAAGTTCTCTTAAAAAATAATCAAAACTAAAATTCTCAAAATGATATTATTCTTGCTGTTTCCTCCTTTTTTTTTTTTTAATATCCTGCTTACAATACTTAATAGAGCACTAATTCAATTAATTCACTTGTAACCATACTTTTCCGCCGGATCTGTTTAAACACGTGTTCTCAATTATTTGAACTTTGCTCCCACAAAATAGAACACAAAAATGCTTGTCGATTGTTGTGTTTAACAATAATAAAATGTATCCCATTACAATTGCATAACTTTGCTGCTTAACTACAAAAATATACAACAACATAATTAATGAGTTCCACTGAATAAACTGTTCCTAGTCCATATCCAATAACGAAATCCAATACTTTCTTCCACACTACAATGATCCGGTCCCAATTCAATTGCTGTCGGCCGACTCTGATTATTCGATGAAATGAAGCTCTACAACAGCTGTTGTTGTTACAATCCAAGTGAGGGTGAAAAATTGCATTGAGATGGAGCATGGAGACGAACACATTTGTTTCACGTGTTCATATCGCAATTGGAATGAATGAAAACATAAAAGGCGACACTAGACTCAATAAAGAACTTATTGAGCTGTGCCCTATATATGAGTTTCTATTGGCTCTTGACGACCACAGCAGCGTGTCGACTGAAAACTTAAATTCTTTTTGGTGTAACTTAGACAAACTGGCGTGTAAACAATCAAATTTAAACAAACACATGCACATCTGATGGTAATTAGTCCCTGGGGTATCACTTCACGTGTATCAAGTCAACAAATTTAGCCAATATACAAAAAATTATATTTTCGTATCCATATCCCAGTTTGTTTTATGGAAAATGATTCCAACCACGCCTGGCTGAACGTAAGCACACAGCGACAGCCGTAACTTCGTTTAAACGACATTCTGAGTGGGTTGTGTTTACAAACAAAATAAAGAAATTGGTTCAAAATTATAACAAAAGTTCATTATCCTTAAAATGTTTTTGAGTGTGTGCTTCTGTGGAGATGGCGGCGGCGGCGACGGTGGCCGACAGCGGTGTTTGGAAGAAGGCAGTCTTTGTCATGAGCCTTGTGTCTTTCGCCTGTCATTTTTGTACTCTGCTGCTGTGATATTGTGTAGGGGGCCCGAAGGCACACATGAGTAAATTGCTTGTGAAATTAACTTAGTTGATTTTTTATCATCGTCGTTGTCGTCGAAAGCATTGGCATCATTACTATTAACATTAACATTGTCTTTGCGCTGGCTCTGGCATTGTGTCTCCATGGTATCGTCGTTATTGTCGGAATTGTAGTCGGGTTTATTGTTTGACGCGATGCACAGTAAAATTAAACTACACTTGGCTTTATTTTCGTGAACGTCTGTTTTGTTCTTTTCAAACAGCTAATTTGAGAATATTCGTTGTGTGTATGGCCTAAATTAACGCTCTCGATTGCTGTTTTTATTGTTATTATTTGCGGAGATGCAGAGAATACTTTACACTTTGTTTTCAATAAACGACGACCTCATAATTTTTTCAAACAAGTTTGTTTTGTAAAATCATTTGTGCCTTTGATTTTACGGAACATACTCCATTTTCTGAAATAAAAATGAATTTTCCTCTGCCCAAATTTGGTTGGTTTAGCTTTTAAGCTTTGATATTTCTACATTGAATTAAACTTCCTACTTTCCTACTTAGGTGGGCGTTACAGTTGATCCGAATCCTGGCGAAATTTCTTCAGTTATTCACTGATTGCGCCTCCTAAGGCAAGGTTTTTTCCTTCCGCGACTGCTCTGCCTTCAAAAACTCGTTGAGTCTACTCTATAGATCTCCCGGCCGTTGTAGTCCTGCGGAACTCGAAGTTCATGTTGAACCATTCTTCGTTTAAACTTCGTCTCAACACATTATTCTCGCGAGGGGACCAAAGATCATTCAGACCTTCTTTCTTTCTAACCGGGCTGGGATTTTGTTGTCCGCTTTATATAAGATCCAGGCCTCTACGTTGTAAAGCAGGAAAAAAATGATCAAGTTGTTATGAAGCTTTATACTCATTTTGCCCTTATGGCGAATAAATTTGACATTATGTTCCGCTGAGAAAATTTTTGAATGACACTGCTGCTGTTGGTGTAACTTTGGCACTTAGTGTTGAGGTGGGGGCAGCTTTTCTTCAATTTTGTTTATTAACAAATGTCCTTTTGGTTTTGTGTTTTCTTTTTTTTCAATTGCTATGCTCGAGTTTGCTTTTCTTTTTTCTAAACAAATAAAGTTCCGTTTACCCAGCTGCAACGGAACACACAAAACAATGCCGCTCGGCTTAAAACCATCACCATCATCATGGAGTATTTTGGAGTTTGAGGTGCATTAACTCTGTTCGTTTGTTTCCCGATAATAATGATTACAAGGTTCTAAGAATTACCTTTGTTTTTCCATAAAGGGTTTTTCTCATTTCCCGCCTTAACCTAAAGTGACAGGGCTGATGTTATTTTTTTAACTCAGTTCAACTAAGAATACAATCTGTCCAACTCCAGTTCTCATTTGTACCGGCTCTGGAAGAAAGCTTTGCATAAATATCAAAAATTCATCTTTTTATCATAAGTTCTGAGATGTTACTGAGAGATGGTTGCTACTTTTTTTTTAGATAACACCTTTTTAGTGGAAACGAAAGACTTTCAAGTGATCAGTCTGAAAATCGTCGACTGTCTTTCAATAATCAATCTCTATGCTTTGAGAGCTTTAAGCCGGAGGCAACCACCAGAATTCATTTGCCATTTTAGTAATGATCGCGATCTGAGACCGCATTGAACCGCAGCAGCTCTTCAACGCCTCCGCCTAATGCGATGACTTTCCGATTATAAAGAAGCTGCAGCTTCATGAACTTGCGGCAGGGGTGGTAGATCAGTGGAACCGCCAATCTATCCTGAATTGACACTTCCATATCCAAATAGAGGAAAGCTTCCGGTGGGACAAACCTACTGAGAAGCGTTTTCGCCATATAATCAATATTGTACTCCAATATGGCCCCAACGCTGTTACATTGAACCACACAGGACAACCAAAGAAAATAATTGCCTATAAACCCCTATAAAGACTTTGACCCTGCTATTAAGTGGTCTGTTATGAAACAGTCGTCTTTTAAGTGTGAACTGGTGCACGTGGCTAAATTGTTAGCGTATTTGCTTGTTACGTAGGAGGTTCGAGACTCGAATCACATTGGAAACAGAAAGTTGTTTTTCCACGGGTATCGCTTTAACGAAGAATTGGCATTTTTTCCGATAACAATCCATTCCCTCACAAGGTATAGTTGAGAAAAATGCATTAGCCCTTCAGGACTCCACGCTTTGTTGCGCTTCTCTTTTTATTTATTGTCAGTGCGAAGGTTCTTCTAGAACCGCTTACGTATGTTTGTTAAAATATAGATATTGATCTAGCTAGAGGTCGATACTGCTTTGTTTGCCAGTGGTTAGCCATGTAGATCAACCATCACCAGCTTTTGCCAGCTCTTTCTCGTATCTCTTGAGGTGCGAGCTAACGAGGTTAAAAACAAAATTGTTTTCGATTTCTGTAAATTGATTTTCAATTTGCATTCATCGCAATATTGCTGAATCTTGTCGAAGTCCCGCTGCGAAAGAATTCTGAATATTTAGATCTTTGAACCTATTCTTTACGCAATAAGGCCGTCGCCGTACGCTATAAGATGGGGGAGAGAATCAATTTGATCACCGGTGAAAATGTTTAACAAAATAGGCGAGTTCACCGCTCCCTGTTGCAGACCGTTCTGAATTTGGAAAGTTTTGGTAGAAGTTACATTGTCATTTTTGCCAAAAAACGGTCTACCATTGAGCATAACATTAAGAACATATAGCAGCGGTTTGCTCATGCCATATCTGATCAACTTACAGAAAAGGCCATCTAACCAAACGGTATCGAATGTCTTCTTCAAGTCCACCAGAAATGCCCCGTACACTGATTTTAAGCTTAATTCCATTGAATATCTGATACACTCGGCGTGTATGGTATTTGGTATCATTACCGACCTTAAGCGGGAAATACACGATACAACCGTCATATTCCACTTGGATCGCATACGATTGAATTTGGTTTTCATTTGAAGGCATTCTACTTTGCGTTTTCGGAACAGTCGAATTTGTTTGCACACACACTCTATCGAGGTATCCGTTAGTAGTGGAGAAATGTCCGCAGCGTCAGACGAAATCGAAAAAATATCTCAGAAACTTCACAAATAATGCACATGGTCGTACTTCAAAGCAGTTCGCCGGGTGTGTTAAAATAATGTCGGAGAAAGATAACAAACCGCTGTTCGGAAGAATCATTCGAAGCAAAAACCTCCGAATCGTACAAAGTCGGAGAATTTTCCTCGCCGAACGGATGCGTCGATAGGACCGACTACAATCCAATGCGATGTACGATTTTCGGTAAAATAAATGTATCGCGTACTCCCCGCTTTAAACCTGAACTTATTTTCTGGATAATATTTTTGTCCTCAGCTCATGTGGACAGTGCTCGGAAGAAGACTAATTGACCCGAGATTTGCTGGATTGGAACCATCCTTTCCATTAGTTAGGAGAGAATGTAGCACAGCCGTCTTCCAACGCACTGGATACTATGCATTATTCAGGACATTGTTAAAAATTGTTGTGTAGATTTTCGAAGGGGTGTTTCCCAACATAATATTGAGTATGCCGTCGACTCCTGCTGATTTCGGTTTCTTTATTTTATGAAAGATGTCTTCGAGGTTCGCCATATAAACGAAAAGGGTTATCCACGTATCGCTTGGCGATGACTGCATTTCCAAGTCGGTCATCGTTGAACCTAATGACGCCAGGATTCTCAGATGGCAAATGTCAGATCTCGTCTCTAAGACAAAGGCTCTATTCTCAAGGTCGTAATTCAAGCAAAAGCACTAATTTACCTTAAATACTTGCTCGCACTTACATTGTCTTTACTTTCTCTGGAACATCTTCCACTATAAAGTGGACATCATGCAAAATGGCGTCGTCTGAATCCATTCCTACTTTCAAAATAAGTAGGAGTGTGTTCTCTATCGTCCTTAAATAATTAAATAGAGTGGCGCAACAGAGCGAGGAACGCCAGGCCCTAGCGCATCTCTCAAACCCATGTCTTGTGAGGGAATGGATGGGGCCTACAATTTTCCGTCAGTTCCGAATGGCTAATCGTGAAAGCGCTTTTCACGGCAATGAATTTACTATCGATGGATTTACCAATTCCCAGCGAAAGGCGATCCCCGTGGAAAAACATTTTTGCCTCTGTTAGAATTCGAACCACGAACCTCTGGGTTAACAGCCTGATATTCTAACCATCACGACCCGTGTTCTACTCTTTATCGTCCTTCAGGTTGTTGAGTTTCATTGTATCAGAAAAAATGGTGATTTTTTAAAAGTTTTCTCTAATGAGTTTATTTGTCTGTAACCTCAGTGCTCTAATTTCTAAATCATGTCGGTCAGCAAACCACTGCACTCACTGCTGCCCTTTATACCTTTTTTTTTTTAATAAACTTCTGACTACCTAACTATGTGACAAAAGAAAAAACTATCGTTTGTTTCCTTCTATTAGCGACTGACATTCCACACTGATTCCATTTACGGTATGCGCTTCAATAGGTCAGAAGAACTCAATGGCATCGTCAACACCCGCGCGCCGCACTGCTGTGCTCATACATCGGATATTCTCCCGTGACTTTTATTAATTTGTTAGTCAAATATGCAAATTGTCATATCCATGCGGTAATATCGTGTCTGACAATGACAATTCACATTGAACCGAATTTGATTTGGACAATGGACAATGGACATGGCCTCTATACAAAACCACACGTACACAAACACTAACACACTTGTAAAATTCACATATGTCAGCAATGACAGTTGCATAACGAAAGTGCATATGTTAAAACGATTCGAATCAGACGAGTCACCGCGAACGCGAACACCACCTGTCAGATGCATAATGATGTGTCCTCGCCATTACTCATTATCTCCGTTTGTTGTTTTTGTTTGTTTATTTATTTTTGTAGCCTTCTCTGGCTGTTTGTCCCATCTCATCGAAACTATTCTTTAGTTAGACACACATGTAAATATTTACTTTAGATAAAATTGCGCGTACACGTTGCGGTATAAATATGTTAATTATGGCGAGAACTTTATTGCCGGGTCGATGATTTTAGCACATCTTTGTATAGGTGTATTTTATCGTGTTTCGTTTTCGTGTAGTCATCATCAACACAAAAATAATAAAACAAAAATGGATGTTGTTTGTTTACCGAGTGCAAGCGTGTTGATATTTTATTTTTATATTATTTTTTATTTAGAACCAAAGAATATTGATTGTATCATAAAAACTTTGAACTCTTTTGGAATGGCATTTGGGGCGGAAATAAAAAGCAAATGATTGGGAAAGGCTAAAGTAAAATAACTTACCTCTATACGGCTATGGCTTCGACTGAAATCCTTCGAAAATACGATACGAGATCAGGGTCAGCATATATGGAGGAGATATAAGCTATTTTATGGACTGCTATTGGGATATCCAAAAGAGAGGAAGTATTTTTGTTGTTATTTTTATTATTTTATTTTGCTTTGGGAATGACCATTACTACGGTTTATAGTTTTTTGTTGGATTGTGAATGTTTGGGGAATTTAATTTGTTAAATTGCTGGCAAATTAGAATGTGACGAAGCGGAGGAGGATATTCAATAGAGAATAGAGGATTGCTATTTCCTTTTATGAGTACTGTTATTGTTGCTCGGATAGGTTGTGGAGAATAGATAAGGAGTAATAATGAGAAGCATTAGAATTCCAATTAGAGAATATGATTTTTAGTCAATCTTTTTCAAATTAGGGGAGGAAAACAATATAAATAAAAAGATGCGCAACAAAGCGAGAAAAGCAGGGTCCTAGTACATTTGTCTCAACGCTACCTTGTGAGGGAGTGATAAGGGTCTAAATTTTTTTTCCGTAAAAGCTAATGGGGAAAGTGCTTTTCATGAAATTAGTGTCGGAGAAGTTACCATTTCCTGGTGGAATGTGATACCCGTTGAAAAACATATTTTTCCTTGATGTGTCTGGGACTCGAACCTTGAACCAACCACGTAACTGGCAAACACGTTAACAATTACTCCACGGGCACCACACAATTAAGGCCTAGTGAATTTTTTTAATGATTCCCGTGGAGAATAAAGCGAGCTGCAATTTAATGGTGGTTTCCAACTGAATGCTAATAAAAATCATTTCATTACTGTTCACTCCGATGTCGATGTGGAGTTTTTACCGAACTTTAAATCGTACTTATAGATTTGAAGAAACCACAAGCACGATCAACTTTCCGTCGGTTCAGGTCTAGTTCACTCTAGAATCTGAGTCAGGAAAGGGTAATTATCGAATCTTCACGGATATTTCCAGAACCGATGTTGGATCCTGTATATGGTTTCTTCTCACGATATTTTAAAGTTGAGATAGTGCATTCCCCCTACCAAGTTATTACCTGCTTCTTTTTCTTTTTCCTTTTCAGCGTTACGAACATATTGATCTGGAAGGGATCACAGCTCTCCCACTTAACTGTTTCACACTAGTGATCCGCTCGTGGGATACGCCGCAAGTAATTGACTGCTGCTTTAAAGAAACCGGCAGGGTGCATATCGCTTTAGCAGCTATACAAGGTTTGAAATAGCTGTCCTTACTTCGTTTAGATCATTGCCCAGATTCCGTTACTTTTCAGAGGATTATCGTTCAATCGTCTATCGTAGATTACATCGTTTAAAGATTGTTTCATATAATCTTGCTTTTAGTGGTTGGAACGAAGCTACAAATTTTGACAACTTTTTCTGTTTTTTTTAGTTCCTAAAATTCAGACGATAGTCGTCTAAAACGGTACAGAATCCGGCCCCTTTTTTAATTTAGGTACACGGCTTCCTATTCGGTTGACAGCCATTGTATCCGTTACAGGGCTTGCAGTTTGTAGAAATAGTCTTTCCCCTATCCTCGCCAGCTCGACTCAACTATGTTTTCTTTGATCATCTTTTGATAAATTTTTTATTTAATGCTTTTTAACTCTGTAATTAGATCAAATCTTAATCCTACAACACAACCACTCTATTTCCTTGAACGCTTTTTACGCGCCATCTTTTTCATTTTGAGATTCCGGGTGTGTCTGATTCGATTCCTGACATCCATTCTGTGTCGATTCCTAAAAAGCTGGCTTAAAATTGCCATATTTTTCTTTCTGAGAATCAAAGTATGTCCCCTTTCTTCTTTTTGCTCTGCAGTTTTGGCGTGGTGGTTCGTCCTTTGTCCCTGAATGATCACTTTGTTGGTTGGTTTAAAACCGGAGTTGTTGCTGAACCGTTTCATATAAAACTTTACTTGATGCAGGCAAAATAGGACTTCTCAGATATTATTACAGACTCGATCGCAAAATGACATTGGCGATACATATATATAGCGTTGTAGTTCGTAGAAATTAAACTTCCTCGCCATCTTCCTCAATTGAGGATATGCCTTACAGAATGTCCGTTTGCCTTGACTACACCACAATGTTCCGAAGTCGATGGTCCAAGTCGATGTGGGTTTCTCACAAACAGTTCGGACATTACATTACACAAGAGCTAGATGAATGTCCTGCGTTGATTGCAGTATGACCAATCTGATTGGTGGTTGATAGGTTGATTGATAGGGAGTTCTCAAAGCAAACATTGACAACGATGTCAAGACTGCATTTAATGTTATTCGCTTTGAAGCAAAGTCGATTGGTTTGAATCTACTCCCGGAGGTAATGTCCTTTGCTTTCCAACTTGACCATAAAAAGATATTAGACTTGACTAGAGCACTGCTCATTTATCTCGTTTGGAACTTATCTTTGATGTCGGCTAAAACTATCACCAAATTTTTAAACGGAAATATAAAGTCCTGTGAATATTAAGAATAGTGTAGTGTCTTATCTTGAATGTGTTATGTTGGTTCATGAACAAATAAAATCGTCCTTTTTGGAGAGCAGTGTATATACAATTTATTGACATGAAACTCCAGTGGTGCGAAAGGTAAGTGCCCTGAGTGGCCTACCATATAATTTTTATGCTCACTTTTTGCGTTAAACGATAAAACAAGGAAACACGTAAGCTATTCTCGACCGCTAAGGAATAAAGTACCTAACATACCAAAAAATAATAGGTGCTTTTTATGATGCTTTGAAAAACACCGAATATGCATTTTAGCGTCCTGGTTTTGAGGTTTATGGTGAAATTGAATCTAAAAATAGTTTTATTCTTCTTTTTACGTTTGAATCGGTGGAAAATAAGTCCTTAGAAATGGTGGTTATTTTTGAATTTTCTCAAAGGGAGCTTTAACTTTTATTGCCAATTCTTGTCGCAAAAATGATTACTGCTAAGATTTTATTAAAACCTCGCTTACTGTTCAATTAATTCTTTTTTAAACAAATCCGTCTAATGTATGTTTTCTTTCTCTTGCAGGTATGTTCTTGACGAGTCTTTGTTGATGATATAACTTGTACGTGTAAGTCAAAACTGCTGGTTTTTCGTTTAGCTCTCAACTTACTTCCTTGGTGGCTTCCAGATAGTTTCATACAAAGTTTGCAACGGAAGTGTGTTCAAGTGTATCCTTTTCCTTTTTTTTTGTGTGTTGAGAGCGTAAAATGGAGTTTCACCAACTAAAACCAGCCCTCAGAAAGAGGAAAAAGCTTCGTTTATAAAATGCAATCTACCAATGCAAATTGAAAGTGTTTTTGTTTATTTACGTTATGAAATCACTTAATCATTCCATTCAGTTAACTTTCTGTGGCATTCATTTAAACGCGCGGGTGTAGGGTTGGCTAATTTTGTTGAATGGCTTTCACTATTCCAACCAACGAATGCTCAATGATAAATCCTTCCGCCAGACAAACGATAGTTCCTTTTTACAAAAAAAAAAAAGAAAGGAAAAGAAAAGCTTCCTGCCTCTCGAGTCTCGACAACGAAATGAAAGTCATCATCATGGAGGAAGCCATCATGATGATGGGCTTCTGAAAATGTATATAATAACGATATACGACGAGCGACGCGACGACGGTGACTATGAGGCTTTCCTTTTATTCTTACAAAAAAATTTACAAAGAGTCTGGGGTAGGACATCGAGTCGGCTGCCTCACAAGGAAAGAGGATATACTTTCAATTTAAAACCGAAAAGGAATTGTCCTTATACTCTCACGCTTTTTGCTATTTAAGATCAACAAACTTAATTAGAAACTGTCTTTGTATTTGTTTTTGTTTAAATTTAAATGCCAAGTGCTGAGGTCATCATCATCATCAACATGGATTTAGAGATAATGTGACTCATTGTTTGCCAAGTTGTTGAAGCAAGTCTCTTTTATTTTTCATCACTGCAAATTTGGATTTATTACACTCTCACTCCTCACACAAAAACATGTGATGTTGTAATAAATTTGAAAAATTTGCTTTGTTTACATGGCGTTTCTGATGTTGGTTGTGGTTTTAGTTGATGTGTGTCTGCCAGTGAAAAATTTTCATCGATTTTTGGCAGTTGAATTTGTTTTCTTCTTGTTTTTGTATTGATTTGTTGTTTATACACTCATTCAAAGAGAATCGTTTTTGATGATTGATGGAGACTTATAAAAACAGCCTTTAATTGAGTTTAATTTGCCGGAAAATTACACTGGAATTGCATTTTTTGCAATGATACGCTGAAGGTGATTGGAACGATTAGTTGTCAGAAAACAAGTTGACCCATTACTTGATGGTTGGTTCAAGGCAACAATCTCAGTACAGGTGTGAAACTTTTTTCTTTACACATGAGAATGTCATTCACTTTTTGGTTACGAAACAGGATAGTCGAAGGAAGTCTAAAGAAACGCATTTCCCAAAAACTACGCAATAGTCAAATGAGTTAGAAAACACACTCTCTGAGTCTCTGAGGAGTTAACACGTAATTATATTCGTAGGGAGGTGCTAGTTTAAGTCGCAGTATCGTGCATAGAAGTTAGGAATAGAAACACTAATTGCTAACTACGAAGAAGGCTTTTTTTGTAATAAGGAAAAATCAAAAAAAAAAAAAAAAAAATGAATAAAAAGAACTGCGTGATTGAAGAAGCATTACACCGCACTGACACAAAAAAAGGAGTTGGCTGTACATTTGACAAGACTCATCTATTATTATGATTTGTATAGGTCCCTAAAGTCCGTTCGGTTCATACAACCTCAAAATGTGGTATTAAGGATGTCACTTAGGAGTTAAGACGTAATTGCATTCAGAGAGGTGTTGTATATTCTGAAGTAACTCACATAATTCGAGGAATCGACAACATTTGATTATATTATGAAAATCGAAGTTCTTGAATAGGTTTGTGAAAGTTTTCAAAGATGACACCACATCATTATCTAGAATACGAGGGCGGGTCAATAAGTCCGTGACTTTTTGATTGAAACACAGGTTTTTAAATAAAAAATTATTTTATTTTTCAACGTAGTCTCCTTCTCTCCCTATACACTTGGCCCAACGTTTCTCCAGTTTTCTTTATCCCTTCCGAAAAATAAGGTTTGTCGAGGTCTTCGCAATAGGCATTTGTTTTGTGAGAACTTCGTATTTGGATGCCAATCTCTTTCCACCGAGCCATTTCTTCAAGTGAAATACAGTTTGGTTTTCGATCGGGTAGATCGACAGAAGATGCTCTTCTAGATTTTTCTTCCGAAATATATTCTAATTTAGATATGAAAAAGAACACTGCAGCCTTATTTGTCGACATTACGAAAGCTTTTGACATGGTGGACCATGAGATATTGTTGACAAAATTAGAACATGCTGGCTTTCGCGGTTTTATGATCGATTGGTTTCGTTCGTATCTAAAAAACAGATCTCAAAAAGTAAAAGTAGACAACATCAGAAGTGAATCACAGTTTAATAATTTGGGTGTTCCCCAGGGCTCAGTGCTAGGACCTACTCTGTTCCTAATATATATAAATTCTTTATTTAAGTTAAGATTCAAAGGTGCTTTGACTGCTTTTGCTGATGATGTTGGGTGCGTCTACGGATCAAGTAGTCGTTTGGATCTTCTTAGTGATATAAATTGGGACTTAGATTTATTAAGACTGTGGTTTGCCGACCATAAATTAGTAATTAGTTCGAAAACAAAAATTATGTTTTTTAGCCTCTCTTCTCAATCGAGTCCTGATGTAAATATTTGTTTTCATGCACCTGAATGCCAGAAATTCAGATTATATAATTGCTCATGTAGTTCAACGAATAGCTTCTGTTTTAATATTGACTGCAGTGAAAAATGTTTTGAGGTGGAAGTAGTGAACCAATTTAAATATCTTGGCTTAATAATGGATGCAAAAATGTCCTTCCTGCACCACACTGATTCGCTGAAAAAGTATTTTATTGCCTTCAAAAAGTTTGTTCTAAGAAACTGTTGAGCATTATCTATAATGGTATTTTCTAGTCTAAGTTGCAGTATGGTGTTACATGTTGGGGTGGTACTCATTTAAACAAAATTGAGCCATTATTAATACTTCAGAAGCGTATCATAAGGATAATGTGTAACAAACATCGTTTACATCCTAGTTTACCTCTTTTCAAGTATCTGAACATTCTTCCCTTACGGCATTTATACTGTTTCAAAGTGTTAAAAGTTTTTTTCTTTAGATCTGGTAATCTTAACTCTAGATTTCTTGACAGTCACAACTTGCGAATAAATTCAATGAACTTGGTTCCGATTCCCAGATACCGCACCACAGCATTGCGTAATTTTTACAGTGTAGCATCTTGTCGTATTTTCAACAAATTACCCCGTAATCTCAGAACAACAAATGTCTCTAGAAAAATTGAAAAAGATATAAGAAACTGGCTATTAAATTTTCAACCAAAAGAACTTGAATGCTTACTAAATGCTCAAACATAAATACAAAAAAACATGTATGTAGTAAAATTGAATTTTGTATAAGGCTATGTGTATATGAACTGTTATATTATCATTATGAAGGTTACCTATTACTCATTGTACCTACCTCTGCTTGCAGTTTTTATTTTCAAAGGTCAAGTTTTTCTTATCAAGGGTCACCCCACCCATATAAGATACATATGTATTTTTAATTTGAAGTGACATTAACACTGTTTTGTATAAATATAAATGTCACTTAATTTATTTTTTTTGAATGAACAGTTTCCTCGGCGCCACTTTCCAACAGCTGCACCTAACTTTACGGAAGTATCCGACATCACAGTCGAAGAAGTTAGAGAGGCAGTTAAGAACTCCAAAAAAGGAAAAGCGATTGGGCCAGACGAGGTACCATATGAGTTTTGGAAAAATATGGGAGACATCGGGTTAAGATGGCTCACGATTCTCATCTCCAAACTTATAAGAGGTGACAGTTTGCCTAATCAATGGAGGGAAAGTTTTCTTCTTCCAATGTACAATTAGATAGCCGACTGCGGAAAATAATAAGGCTGTCTGATGACCAATGCGGGTTTGTCGCGGGTAAGTCAACTACAGACGCAATCCAAAGCATAAGGATCATTATGGAAAAACTCCGAGATGCCTTAGAGGATTTGCATATGGTGTTGGTTGACTTCGAAAAGGCATTCGATCGACAACCACGAGATCTGATATGGGTGGCCCTCAGACACCGAGGAGTTCCTGAAGCCTATGTGCGAATGATTATGGACATGTACGAAGGAGCAGTTACAAAAGTGAGATGCCCAGCTGGAGTCACCGAAGAATTCCAAATAAGAGTAGGTGTACATCAGGGAAGTGTCTTGAGTCCACTGCTCTTTATTGCTGTTATGGATTATTTGCTCGAAGGAAAAGTAACGGACAATAAAGTACAACAATTATTCTTTGCTGACGATGGAGCCATCATAAGCGAGGATCCTACATCCCTGCAACGAGCACTTGACGTTTGGATTGATGTTCTGGAAGGAAATGGGTACCGTATTAGCGCTAAAAAGACTGAATACCTGTGCTGCCCTTTTTCTGATCCAGACAAGCCTATTCCAGACATTTATTTGAATGGAAATGTGCTTCCCAAGTGTGAAAAGTTTAAATATCTGGGATCTATGATCAATAGTGAAGCAACTTGTGATGACGACATCAATCATCGAGTAAGCGTTGGGTGGATGAAGTGGCGAGAAAACTCCGCTATCTTCTGTGATCGAAAAATGCCCCCAAAGCTGAAGGGAAGACTCTACACAGCAGTTGTCCGTCCAGCTCTGACATACGGTTCACAATGTTGGACAATGCACAAAAAGTATGAGAGCAAATTGACGGCAGCCGAAATGAAGATGCTTCGGATGACAGCAGGAGTAACAAAGCTTGATCGAATTAGAAGTACTAAGATCCGTGGAAGCCTTCATGTCAAAAGTACCATCTTGGACAAAATTCAGCACGACCGGCTCAGTTGGTATTGTCATGTTCAAAGGAGAGATCCGCAGAACCCCGTCAAAAAGGCAATATCGTACAACGTTTCAACAAATTCGCGACGAAAAAGAAAAGGCAGGCCAAAACACTCCTGGTACAAGCAAATGCAAAAACAGCAGCATTTGGTTGGCCTCAGACATGGAACAATCCAAAACCGGGAGGCTTGCCGACGATTTCTGAGGTCAACGCGGCGTACCCCACACGCGGATCACTAGTGTGAAGCAGAAAAGTGGGAGAGTTGTGATCGCTTCAAGATCACTACTCGTAACGCCGAAAATGAAAAAGAAAAGAAGAAGTCACTTAATTTATTTTGATTAATATTCTGAAGTGTATATAATTGCTTTATTTAATTGATTGTTTTAATCAAATTATATTGAATTCAAAATAAATTAAATCTACTAACTACTAAAAAAAAAAAAAAAGTTTGGGAACAGGAAATAGTCACAGGGGCGGCTAGATCGTATGAAGAGGCTGGATGAGGGAGCGATTTGTAGCCCAATTCATTGATTTTTGCACATGTGTGTGTGCACCCGTGCATTGTCCTGGTAGGAAAGAATTTTTTTCTTGGCCAAGTGGGGTCGGCTTTTTTCAATGCATCATCGAATCGACCCAATAAGTTTCTGTAATATTCACCATTGATTGTTTTTCCTTTTTGAAGTGGATGTTACCGCGTGCATCAAAAAAAAAAAAAAAAAAAAAACAGTCGCCATAGCTTTATTGACTTCCAAACCCACCTTTGCCTTCTTTGGCTCATATTCACCTCGAGAAACCCGCTGTTTTGACTGCTGTTTGGTCCCCGGTGTTGTGGATACACGTTTAATTCAAGATTATGAAACGGAACAAAAACTCGTTCATATTGCGATTGAAAAATGCCCAGCATTCCTGAGAAGTTGTCACACGGTTGTGATCGAATATGATCAAACGCTGTAGTCTGATATTAACGGCTGTCAAAAATAAACGACTTGTCACAGCTTGTTCAATTTTCGACAAGAGTCAACTAACAGATGACTGTTGACGGGAGGAGTGTTTAGAGGCGATTTATAAGGTCATATTACACGTGTTTTATAGCACTGTTAAACACAACTTTTAACTTTCTTGAGTTCACTGTGACGAAGTTGCAATAAACTTTACACCGATTTATAAGATTATGATGCACTGCAGGTGATTTGAGGAACATTTGTAATTTGATAAAGAAATAAATTTCTTAGCAAGTCATATGGCTTCCCAACCACAGGAAATAGTGATGGTGCCCGAGGCGTAATAGTTAGGAGGAGGTTCGAGGTTCGAATCCTAACGGAAGACAATAAATGCTTTTTCGACTGCTGTCGACTTTTGCGAGACTCATGAGATTTCATTCTCATGATTTGATTTTGACAATGTTTTAAGAGATAAAGAAATATTTATTTTTGTTTGTTGGAAGAAGACTATTGCTACTTTACCATTCCAAAATTTTTGTTTGGCTTTGAAAGAAAACAATTTCTACTGAACCATTCAAAAATTTCTTTGATTTTTCCTGGTTGGTGCATCAACACCATTGTCAATTAGACGTAGATGGCAATACTCAACGGACGGTTTCAAGATGTCTTATTACCCAACTTCAGTCTTTGACGTACGCTGAAAATAGAAGAGGTACCAGGAAGGATCCTTGTGGAACTTCGCAGAATAAGAAGCTCGTACACCTGCAGCCACGGCTTGTTCTTGTTCACACACAGTCTTTATTACCCCTGCTGTCATACGAAGCGTCTGCACTTCAACACCCATCAACAATCATGCATTTTGTGCATTGTTCCACATTCTGCTCCATGTGTGAGTGGTGAACGTACAAACGCGCTGTAAAGTTTCCCCTCCAGCTTAGGAAGAGTTTTTCTATCACAGGAGATGGCGTATTTTTCCCGGCACTTCATCAGCCTTATGCTTAGTCGATGATTGATGTCGTCATCACAAATTGGTAGCTGTCGCAACTTTGTGTATCTCCCTTTTCAGAAATTCTTACAGGTTCCGATACCTGCTCTTGAATTTGTTAGTAGCTCTTGATTTCCTTCACCACTCTCATGAAAAGTTCTATCAGCAGAATACAGTGCTGCTGGGTGACAGCTTCAGCCAGTATCACTCTCTAGTTTGCCACCCGAGACTTCATAAGTTTGGCTACCAAATGGTACTAAATTTGGGTTTCATTTCGACCACTGTTTAAAGAGAGAAGGTGTCGGCCTTTTTTGATGAGCATCGTATTTAATACGATAAGATTGTGTGACTTGCACACACTAAGGATCTTAACTAGGAGGGTTCCTAGCACCGTATCCCATACTTACTTGGCAGTCCTCATAATCCTCGTTTGTCTTTCCGATATGTCCGTTCAAATTTCTTCTTTTTGGATATCCTTAAGCAGATTGTGAAAATCAAATGAAATGGTCAATGGCTTAGTAACTTTTCCGCAAGAATAATACCGATTCCGTTTTTATTTCGATCCGTTTCAAAGTAGAACATCATGAAGACTTTCGTCTTTACACCCAAAATAGAAAACGGACTCAAATTCCTGTATTCCGCCATTTCGTTTCCTGGACATACAAGTTTTCTTTGCTTCAAATCATCTCTTCTAGTTCGAAACTTCGATCAGTCCTACTTCCAACGTTTCAACTACTATTAAGCTAAGTCCAATTTGTCGCATTATTTTGCTAGCCCCTGGAGGCGAAGTAGGGACTTCAGCTTGGTCCAGGATCAGTACCTTAACAGCAATAGTAGTGTTTGGCGGGGTAGTGCCATTACTATAAGTACATATCAACGGCAGTGTGATAGAGCATCAAAATTTAAATGAAATTAAAAACTAATCTTCGTCGCTCTGCCACTTATGGCCTATTCCCAGCGGGACAAAAACGTTTACGAAAACAAGATAAACCGTTCCCACCAGTTTTTGTTTGACATCGCTACCACTTTTGCACTTTTTTTTTGTTGAGAAAAATCACTTTTAATAGTTTAATTACACTTATTTATTGCAAATCAAAGAAATTGAAAATAACACAAAATAATTTTATGTCATTAAATACTGAAATTCCATGTTTTTGAAGTGACAGCTTTTTTGGTTGAACGAGAATCTCGTTTTCCTAAGCTATCAAAAACCACTTAAAAACTTCTCGTTTATGACTACATGTGATTTTAGAGAATCGAAATGGACAGACAACTTGTAAGGTGTTGGGAATAATTGCGAAAACCGCGTTTTTGTCCAGGTAGGAATAGGCTATTCGATCTCAGTTTTGTTCTAATTTTGCTGCTCTACCGCCCAGTATGTGGACTGGCCCTAAGATTACGTGATAAATAAAACAAAATAAGTTTAAGATGCATAAAGGTGATCGATCTATCTTATACTGATATCTTTAGTTGGAAATAAGAAAAAGATCGAATAAAAAGATAGAAGGTGGAAACACAATTTTTCATTTGGCCTCCTCTTCATTTTTATTTTAGAACAAAACAAAAACCATAAAATTGTCACTTCTCCTTCTTCTAAATAAAAAATGTTATAAAATAAATCAATTCCAATTAAAATGGTTGCTGAGCTTTCAGCTTATCTATCTGATCTTTTCTTCCTAAAAAAACACATTATCTATTACTGTTAAAGTATTCGAATAAAAACAAATTGATTCTTTTCCAAAGAAAACTTTTTTTTTAAGTGGTTGCATTTCGATAAATTGATGAGGTCGTTAGTATTAAAACGGATTGTAATAGGAACAAAGAAGACACTTTTTGTTTTGAATATAAAGCCGATTGCACTCAAACTATTTTCAATGTGATAAATAATATCTATTTAGTATGCCTGTCAGAGAAACGGTTACGAACAAAAAAAAATCTATTCCAGTTAGACGTGTTTAAATATGACCTTGATATACACACGCCCAATTATAAATTCATAAAATAAAATCAGATTTATCGTCTCAGTTTTTGCACAAACAAAAAAAAAGAAGAGAAAACATCTTTTGTTTGATAAGTGTGCGTCATAATGAAATTGTATGTCTAACATATAAATAAAAGTAGGTATCAAAAATAGATACATAAAACTATTCCCTTAAATTCCATAGGTCATTGACACTATAGGCACACAGCAAAGAAGAACAAAAAAGAAGAAGAAAAAAACCACTCTACATCTAATTTCCTCACAATTTCAGGCACAGGAATGTGCAAATTTTTAAATTAAAAATCATAAAGACAACGATAAACACCGCACAAGCCCAGCGATATTATACCACAGCTCTATATTCACATAAAGAAGAAGAATCTTTCTCAAAACAATGGCCGCATTCAGTACTACATTCCCATGTGCATAAACCATTTCACATTAAGCAAACTGCAGACTCTTAATATAAATTCGAGAGCATTCAGAAGGCACTTCTGGTGCGGCCGGCCGGTGTGTTGCACATTGCGAGTTGCGACGGGGCTCGACGTGCGGCGCGGCGTAAACTACATAAAAAATTGAAATGAAAATAATGGCAGCGATGATATGACATACAGAAACAGAACCAGCACCACATGCCGATTCGACGGCTGCTGTTTACACTTTTTTTTTGCGCAGATACATATTTATTTTTTATGTTGTTGCAAGTAGAGTACGTAATGTCTGCCAAGAATACTGCGTCTTCGTTGGTGTAACACTCTGCTCTTCTCTGATGCTGATATTCCCTGAGTCAGTCTGACGACAGATAAACAAAGTATTCCATTAGGAGCGATACTTGGTTTTTGATATGGGGAAATTGAATTGCACGTAGATGGGAAACACACACTCATATTTAAAGGAAATAAAAAGTGGTTATAGACAGGAACTTGAAGCTCTGGAAAAATGAGACAAATATATAAAACAAGTGGTATCAAAAGTTAATTCGAGGGACTCTATTTGGAGACTTGTTTAAAGAAAAGAGCTGAACGTTTTTGAAATTTAAACGGTGGGTGTTTGGGGTTCTCGTAGAGGTTTGTTATTCCAGTTTAAGAGAAGTGTTTTAGTGGTTTGGTTTTTTTTATAAGGTTCCAAATTATATCACTCCGTTTAGGTTTAACGGGCAGTTTTATAAAAAAAAATTATTAAAAATCAACTATTTTTTTTTAAGCTAATACCTTGTTATTTATAATTTATTATTATTATTATTATTATTATTATTATTATTATTATTATTATTATTGGTTCATCTTAATTGAGCGAATAGTTTTTGAGTAGTCATGTCTCAATGTCAAATTCACAAAATTTGTTAAAGATAACTTTTTCTTGCAATCAGTACTCTTATGAGTTTTTAATCAAACACAGAGATCCAAACGAGAAAATCTGTCAATTCAACAAAAGTAAAATAAGGTAAAAGCTACCTTTCTCCAGAAAATCGAATTTTGTGGGTTTTCCGCTGATTGAACTTTTTTGTCTGTGGAAAAAGCAGGATTTTTTCAAAATACCTTCTTTTTTTTTAATTTCTTAAAAACCGAGAAAAATTTTTTTGTTCAGTATTTTGTGTTTGTCTGAAAACTAATAAGAGCACTGATTATTATTGAAAGAAAAATTTTATTATAGGAAAAAACAATTTTCACAATAGCCGCTCAGAGAAGGAGAAATGCGCAGGAGATTCGTTCGCCGAAGTTCATCAATGATGCTCAGGGTCTGCTACTTTTGTGATGATCTTTTGAATGAACAGTTTCCTCGGCGCCACTTTCCAACAGCTGCGCCTAACTTTACGGAAGTATCCGACGTCACAGTCGAAGAAGTTAGGGAGGCAGTTAAGAACTCCAAAAAAGGCAAAGCGATTGGGCCAGACGAGGTACCATATTAGTTTTGGAAAAATATGGGAGACATCGGGTTAAGATGGCTCACGATTCTCATCTCCAAACTTGTAAGAGGTGACAGTTTGCCTAATCAATGGAGGGAAAGTTTTCTTCTCCCAATGTACAAGGGAAAGGGAGATACCAGAAGCTGTGACAACTATCGTTCGATCAAGTTGATGTCCCACACTATGAAGATCGTTGAGCGGGTTTTAGATAGCCGACTGTGGAAAATAATAAGGCTGTCTGATGACCAATGCGGGTTTGTCGCGGGTAAGTCAACTACAGACGCAATCCAAAGCATAAGGATCATTATGGAAAAACACCGAGATGCCTTAGAGGATTTGCATATGGTGTTGGTTGACTTCGAAAAGGCATTCGATCGACAACCACGAGATCTGATATGGGTGGCCCTCAGACACCGAGGAGTTCCTGAAGCCTATGTGCGAATGATTATGGACATGTACGAAGGAGCAGTTACAAAAGTGAGATGCCCAGCTGGAGTCACCGAAGAATTCCAAATAAGAGTAGGTGTACATCAGGGAAGTGTCTTGAGTCCACTGCTCTTTATTGCTGTTATGGATTATTTGCTCGAAGGAAAAGTAACGGACAATAAAGTACAACAATTATTCTTTGCTGACGATGGAGCCATCATAAGCGAGGATCCTACATCCCTGCAACGAGCACTTGACGTTTGGATTGATGTTCTGGAAGGAAATGGGTATCGTATTAGCGCTAAAAAGACTGAATACCTTTTTCTGATCCAGACAAGCCTATTCCAGACATTTATTTGAATGGAAATGTGCTTCCCAAGTGTGAAAAGTTCAAATATCTGGGATCTATGATCAATAGTGAAGCATCTTGTGATGACGACATCAATCATCGAGTAAGCGTAGGGTGGATGAAGTGGCGAGAAAACTCCGCTATCTTCTGTGATCGAAAAATGCCCCCTAAGCTGAAGGGAAGACTCTACACAGCAGTTGTCCGTCCAGCTCTGACATACGGTTCACAATGTTGGACAATGCACAAAAAGTATGAGAGCAAATTGACGGCAGCCGAAATGAAGATGCTTCGGATGACAGCAGGAGTAACAAAGCTTGATCGAATTAGAAGTACTAAGATCCGTGGAAGCCTTCATGTCAAAAGTACCATCTTGGACAAAATTCAGCACGACCGGCTCAGTTGGTATTGTCATGTTCAAAGGAGAGATCCGCAGAACCCCGTCAAAAAGGCAATATCGTACAACAGCAGCATTTGGTTGGCCTCAGACATGGAACAATCCAAAACCGGGAGGCTTGCCGACGATTTCTGAGGTCAACGCGGCGTATCCCACAGGCGGATCACTGGTGTGAAGCAGAAAAGTGGGAGAGTTGTGATTGCTTCAAGATCACTACTCGTAACGCCGAAAATGAAAAAGAAGAAAAAGAAGAAGAAGGAAAAAACAATTTTTGTTTTTTTTTTCAAACTTTTGACTAAATCAAATTGAACTTACATGTGTTTTAATAAACAAAGCGTTATTACTCAAAAACTGTTTAGTAATGGATTACTTGATCAAAAAATAAAAATATATTAAACTTAAGTTAATTTTTTATAAAATTGCCCTTCTCGTCTAAACGGAGGGAGATAGATACCTCTCTGCCTTACGATTTTTTTCTTGTCTTGACTTAACCTATCCGTTCTGAGTGAAAGTACGATGCCCGCGCCGCGGTGTAACGGTTGGTATATCTGCCCGTTGCGTTGGATTGTGAGGTTCAAATCCTAGAAACAACCAATTGTTTTTCCATGGGTATTGCCTTTTAAGAGAATCGGACAGGTTTTTTTTTTGTCGTATATTTGTCGCATTTTTCAAACGACGAGAGGAAAACTATTTGTTTTGACGTCAAATACCTAAAATTTGAAATTTGCTTTTACGTAGAAACTGAGCTATCAATCCTTCGTCTTCAATCAACTCCTTTACAAACACACCTCTTTTTGCATTACGTTGACCATCTTTTTAATCAAACCCAAGTAGATCGCATGATATGAAGCGACTTCAAGCCAAGTCCATCCAGCCAGCGTTTTAACCTCTGTTGCAATTTCCATTTATGTTTTGTTGTAAATCTATTTTAATTTGTCAAACAATCTCACGGGTTAAATTGGTATCAGAAATTCTTGAACCTTATCCTTAATACGGCAATCTAAGATGAAGCGAACAAATTGACATGTATCCTTACCAAATTTGGTTTGCCACTCTTTTTTTCTGTTACGTTCAAATCTTGCCACTGCAGACGGCTAAAGCAACAAAGCGACGAGGCCTTGCGCATTTCTCACAAAATTGTGAGGAATGAAGCGACCTACAAAGAAATCGAGAAAGCGCTTTTCATATTGCTATCGGAGGACATGCCAATTCCTCACAAAAGGCGATACCCGTAGAAAAACATTTTTAGTTTTTTGTTGGGATTTGATTCTTGAACCTTCCAAGTAAAAAGCAGACATGGTATAACTTTTGGCGCTAACAGGCAGGTATCCTCGACCATTTTGAATCCAAAAATGTTGTATTGCTTGCTTCAGCTCGGATTTTTTGAAACAGACCCCACTACGAATCTTCGATATAATTTTGATTGAGTGTCGACTAGCCTTGAATTTTTTTTCCAACTATCGACTCAGGAGCGTGCGAGATCCCCTCTCCACCCCAACTATTTTCCAAATCCGCAAATCAAAGATATCAAATATCAAAATTAGATTTGCCGAGTCAAGTCAACTCAATAATTGTGCTGCTGAACAAAAAAAAAAAGCTTCGCACGAAGTTACAAAGAGTTGTTTCTTCTTTTTCTCTTTTTTTCCAATTACAATTTACAAATGTAATAAATCTCGAAGAGTTAAACTGTGTAAATCGTTGAAGAAAATAAATGAAAATTCAGAATTTTCTTTGGAAACATTTCATACAAATGAGTTGAAAATAATAATTCTTCAAACGTAAAAGACCATTTAACAGATAATTTTACCATTCTTGAACCATTCTTAAAATTGAAAATACCCGAGCCGATGCGTCCATAGAGTTCATCAAATCTATTATAGGGAATAAGATATACGTTTTTTTGTAAGGAGATTTGGACTGCTACATATCGGAACTGCATATTTTTCTTTTTCAATTTATTTTTCTTTGATGAAGCAAATTTTTAAAATAAGCCGGCAGTTCACCAAAGTTCATCCCCTACACTTGACTTGAACCCTCGCTAAACCCCTGCTAGGCCTTAAATAATGACATGTTACATGCAGAGAACAATTTCGTCAAATCGGTATAAAACTCGTTTTGTGGTGTGCCATCAATGAAGATAATTAGCTTTATGGTGCTTTGTCTCTGGATGTGCTCATCCACATATTTCTTTTTATGATTTACTTTCACACCACACAAAGCACAATTTGCACAGTAAAAGTTCTCCATCCAATAAAAATCAATTTTTTCGTATCGCAAATTTTTTACTTTTTGTAAGCTGTTTTGGTCATTTTAGCAATAAAAACGTACGAGTCTTTATAAAAAGTTGCCTATATCTGGTCCCAGAAATTTCATTGACTACTTCATACTACTTTCTATGTCTTCATGATAAATGTAAGCAGGCTGACTTGTTTTTAGTAGAAAAAAACCTAAAAATAATGACCTTCGAGTTAGGTTAAGAGGGACTTGTTACATCAGGCTGTACCCCTCCTCACTCGGACATTTTGCAGGTCTCTTTGTGCTCCTCAAAAAAGACCTTTTGTGACTAGAAGAATCAAAACTGACGAGGATGGACGATAGTGACCTCAAGTGGCGATAAAAGCCAAGAAAAACTATTTTAGTGCCTAGTTAAAATATTTTATAAACTTCATTTATTAAAATCACCACAGATGCACTGAAGTACTAAGCAAAAGTAACGATTCTTCCTTCGACTCTTTAGAGTCGTAAAAAACAAAGAATGGATTTCATGGGCAACATTTTTTATGAGGGATTGATTAGGGTAGTTACTTCGTTAAATTTATTATTGGCACCCAACACGGAAAAGGTTTATCCAACCCCTAGAACTTTCTTATCTTTCCAAAATAAAAATTTTTTTGTTATCTTTTCTATGAACTTTCAAGGACATGAAACGTGTTGAGAAAAAAGTCGTAAATCACAAGATTCTGATTCAAGCTCGTGTCAAAAATCTTATTCCACTTTTTTTCACACTTTGTTACCATTAACGTTAATATATTACAGCACGCACATCTACATCTACCACACGATGTAGACTCAATACACAAGAAAAAAAAATGTATTGGTTGTCAAAACTTTGTTTCGGCAGAGTCCATTGAGGCATAAGTCTTAATGTTGTGTGACTGACTTTCAAGTTTTAATGGCAATGAACTTTTTTGCTTGAATGCTTCTCGTTTCATAACTTACTTTGCAAGCCCATATATAGTTAAGTTTTGTTTCTTTGACTAACTTTTTAAATACGCTCCAACAATTCCACCCTCAATAATTAGGCCCCGTAAAAGAGTCGTATAAGAGTGTAATTCCCTGGGTAGATATTTTGTAATCATTTTCTTTTTTGTTTGCTTGTGTGTCTGTTGGTTCATTATTCAAAGGATGTACCAACTATAGTTCTCATGTCTTATTCATATTCATGAAAGAAGGTGACCGTAATACCTGTATTAGATGTTTTTGGGGGTACAAAAAGTTTATGACATTGCGCTTGCTTATGGGAAAGGTTTAAAGGTAGGTACTTTTAATGCCTCTAAGCCAGGTGCCATCCCGGTGAGCGAGCCGGTATGGGCAACACAACCAGAAGCACAGATGCAAACTAATTTTATTTGTTTTTTGCCAGCTAGTAGCAATTAGCCTCAGGAAGGATATGCAATTGTAATGTAATTTGTTAATGTTGTTGAAACAGACATACAAATTTGTTTTTTATGCAACATTAAGCTCTTATTACCTGGGATAACGTGCTTGGTGTAGTTCGGTCGTTAAAAAGGGAGACATTCCTTATGTGTTGTGCTTTAAAAAGGAAATATTATCTTAGCTATTAGATGTGTGATATTTCTTACGTGCGATTGCGTAAATAAGGATAAACATAAAACAAAGTCCGTTTTTAAGTACACTTTGCGATGATAGTAAACCTGAACAAAATCATCAAAATGTTGGAAAAATCTGATGTGTTCCCTCATCATCGAATAACCAAAAGTAATCTCCGATGTAATCTCTTGAAAGAATTCAATATTTTTCGTTTCAATATACATCCTGTCCTTGGGGATTGTGTTTTTCTAAAGCAGAAGGAGATTAAACATGAATGCTAAAAGTGTTTTTCTTTTTTTGATTTCCGGGAAGTCTTTGCTTATGTGTATGTTTTTTGTTAGCTAAGTCGTCCTCTCTTTTGGCACAGCCGTCGATGGATTGTATCCCATGATGATAGGACTCCAACAGTTTAATTAATTTTCAGTCAATCGCCTTAGTGATTGATGATGTCGATTTTGGCTTTAATTGAAAATTGTCAATCACCGCGCGCGCCGCTGCGCCGTGCGAATGTTCCGTTTAAGTTTCAATTAATTCCCTTTTAATGGTTCGTTTCTAATAAAGGTGTCAATATCCTTATTTACCTTGCACTTTAACGGGAGCAAAGAATGACGATGCAAATGAATGTAACTGAAGCACCTGAGATCCAAATGGAGCTGATTTATATTTGCATTCAAATGGATTTTGGCTTTTAATTTCAAGTTAAGAACTTTTTAATGACTGGCGGTAAGTGCCTACTGAAAGTCGATAATATAAATTCAAAAACACTTCGTAAACCGACACTTAATGTTTCCAGCATCATCGGTAGCCAACAGCATAAGTCCCATAAATTTTGTTCTGCTTGACAAACAGTGATTTAGCCTTGTCCATAAAAATGATACAAAGCAAAAAAGTAAAAAATTATGTAGACATGAAGCAAGTTAAAGTCTTCAATTGACTTCAATGAGCTCAAAGACCCCATGCGACACAGTGTTTCATTTAATTGTTTTTCATTTTCAAGAAGAAAATCAAAAAGAAGAAAAAACCTACGCTCGATTCTTCATAATAAGTATAAATCGTATTATCCAATGGCGCAATAGAGCTAAAAATTATTTCTTGTCTTCCCACTACTACTCCGAGTTCGTTTGCCGTTTAATTGAATTTTGTTTTCATTCTCCCCTTTGCCATATTGAGCTTGCATTTTGAGGAGCTTTTCTATAGCGAGTTTTAGTTAGTTTTAGATGCAAACGAAAGCACTGCAGTCAGAAGTGTGGGGAGAAAAACAAATGAATATAGTGAAAAAGGTATTATTATTTTTCCATCGCTAAACATGCGAAAGAAAAGTAGGAGAAGGAGAAATGATATTTAATTTTTTACTTAGGAATGAAGTAAATCTGGAAAAATCTCTTTTCAGGTAACAGTAAATCATAAATGTAGATGATAGAGAAGACAAAAACCGTGGTTCCTGAACTTCTCTCTGTCTGTCTATTTGGCCCTGTATGAGTCTACAACCTTAACTTGACAGATTTTCACATTAGTTTGGGTTTGAAGAAGGGGATTTTGGGATTGGGTTTTTAGCTTCTAGGTCTTCTAGGTTTAGATAACGCTAACTGTTATAAGACCTATATATATGATAAGACTTATTTTCTTAAAAACGACTATGTGAGGAATAAACTTTTGATTGTCTTTGATTGTCTACCTCCCAAAGTTCCATTTTTTTCTAATTTTAATCTCTTGTTGATGGCTTAAGCTATTTTAACGAAATATTATATTTAAGAATTCTTAGGTCATTTAAGATAAATGGCGTATCGATATTTGAAAAATTTTAACTTTTATTTGCTTAAAAAGCAAAAATTAAAAAAATCTTTGTGTTAAAATTACGTTTTGTATTCGATCGTTTGTCAACGTATTTGGACCGTAACACGCTCGACGATTACACAAAAAGTTCTTAGTACCCTTGTGTATTGCAATAGTTGAAGCTGAGTGGTGGGAGAAAGCAAGTCCTGTTGAACAGAATAGTAGAGTTAATTAAACTGCCCCTTACCACGGGTGGGGGAAGCAGTAAAAAGACGCGTACTAGTTCCGGGTTGAAAACAAACTATGTAATTTACTGACTTGGAATAATTATTATACATAAAAAGTGCTTACTAGGCTAATTTAAGATTTATTAAAAAACTAGCAATGAATTTCATGAAACATGATTCGCATCGACTTTACATACGCTTATTCAAGGTGTATTGAACTGAAAAAAATGATTCAACTCTATCGGTAATATGACGCACCTTGACCAGATATGCATTCTTTGAAGTGAAATGAACTAATTATGCTGGCTTTTTTTATGCGTTTTATGAATAATATAAAAATGAGAAAAGATTCAGAGAAGCTGATTTAAATTAAGCGTAGACATACTCGTAATGAAATAAAAATATAGTGTTGGTAATCTGATGGATTAAAATATACACTTTGTTTTTTGTCATAATTATTGTGAATTACCAATTGTTATTACGAGTATCGCATTCTTCTATCAACGCTTACTTACTTACTTAGGTGGGCATTGCAGTTCGGGATGAAAGTTGCTTTCAACGGTGCCGTGAAATAAGGCCAAGTGAAATAAGGCCAAATGGAGGGATTTGGCCTTATTTCGCTTTTTAAAAGTGAAATAAAGCCAAATTTTAACGTTTGGCATTATTACACTTTGCTGAAGTGAAATAATGCCAAACAGATTAACTCATTCAAAGGGAAATAAGGCCAAATGCTTTAATTTGGCCTTATTTCGCTTTGCGAAAGTGAAATAAGGCCAAATCAACTTGAAACCGGAGAAAAAGTCAAATTGCTTTTTTTTTTATATGAATTGCTTTCCCATTGCATTACAGATCTGGTAGGCAAAGTATAAAATTTTTGGTTTTTAGAAACGGGTCTTTCCGTTAGATAAAGTGAGCTAATAAAAAAAAAAAATTCTCGCGAATTTTTTGCTATTATTATTTTTTCAGTAAGGAAAACTAAATACATTAAATTAAATAGGCGAGTGTATAATGTTTAATGTATTTAGTTTTCCTTACTGAAAAAATAATAATAGCAAAAAATTCGTGCGAATTTTTTGCTATTATTTCGTTTTGCCCTCATTAACCATCAAACCCAATTTTGCCGCTTCTGTTTCCATGTTCGGATACGTTCCTATGACTTCACGCTTTCTTCTTCCAATTAAAAGTCAATGGCGTCTGCATAGGCAAGTAATTGTACATATTTTTGAAAGATTATGTCTCTGGTGATGACGTTTTGTACAACCTTTTCCAGTATAATGTCAAAGAAATCGTATGACATTTTGTCGCCTATTTCAATGTCTCGTTGAGTTCTTTACTAACCTTAACGGAGCAGCGTGAATTCTCCAAAGTCATCATGCAAAGTCGTACGAGCCTTGCATGGATGCCAAAAATTTACATGACTCTGTACAGCTCGTCTCTGCAAACAGTTCATATGCGGCCTTGAAATCGATAACATAATGGTGAATATCGACATTCCAATTGATGTTAAGACGAAACATACTTAAATGTTGACAATCATGCTGCTTTAAAGTAATTGCAAGTAGTTGGAACCAAGTCTCAATGTATAGCCTTCCATCAAATAAAAATTACTTACTTATAGGTCCTCATATATGTATTTTAAATGAATAGTTTCTTTTTCTGAACCCCATACAACAAAACTAACCTGAAAAATTCATTCAATAGACCGACAGTAGAACAACCAGCAGCATCCGGTTGGATGTTCGAATTCCAAAAACTTAACGGACATCACCTTTCGCGAGAGATTGGAAAGTCCTTCGATAGTATTTCACTGCAATGAGAAGTACTTTGTCCCTTAGGAATGAGTTAAATCACGTTGGTTCCTTCCATTCCTCGCCAAGGAATGGTTGAAAGAAGTGCGCTAGACTCGAGGTTTCCCGAGCTCTGTTGCGCCACCCTATTTTTTTTTTGCATATGGTATGAAGTAAATCAAACTATCAAATAAACCTGGAAGACTGATTGCTATGAGACATCAGTCTTCGGTCTTCTTTAATAACGTCACGAGAATGAGGACCATGAGAAGATCAATGTGCTCCCACTTTTTTGGTCGACGTGATATTGTATTTTCGTCTAGGCTTTCTGGATCTCTTTTCTCCTTCTACTTTCACCTTTTCGGCGTTACGAGAATCATTCTTTTTATCTCTCCTTTGAATTTAAAAAAACCAACTGAGCCGGTCGTATTCAAGTTTTACCAGATGGTATTGAAGTCTTTCACAGACCTTGATGCCGAATATTTTGCTAACAATAAATTAAATTCAATCTTTTAAAAGTCAGGCGAATAGAAAAGAAGAGCTCGAATCGATCGCAGAAAATCTTAATTCAGTTTGAAAACTTTGATAAGCTTCTAAAACAGACAGAAAATTTAATATTATTTGAAGCCTAAGAACGTAGAACGTAGAAAAACTAAGATATTCCTTTATTAGACCTCAAACATCCCAGTCCTGCCTTACGGCGGAAGCGTGGACTTTATAGAAAGCTGTTGAGGAAAACTTTGGCCGTTTTGAAAGAAAAATACTCGGAGTGATCCCGATACAACAACGAGCTGTATGAGCTGTACATGGGCATTGCTACAAAAGTACGCATCGCAGCGCTACGATGGCTGGGCCATGTAAAGTGGATGCACCTAAATGGGTCGACAGGTTTTCGAAAGGACATTGCAAGGAAAACGCGGAAGGGGAAGATGTCTTCTTAGTCGGCGCAACCAAGGAAGAACACCTCAACTGACTTTGATTGAAAACTGTAGACAGCTCGGCCGAAATCGAAATTGTTCGCATAAGATTTTGGTTGAGTCTCAGGTTCGCCCCGAACTGTAATGCCGACCTAAGTAAAAGTGAAGTAAGTTTTAAAGATAATGTATAAAACTGATTAGATGGGTACCTATTAAGAGCTACCTTCGTTCTTCAACTGCATCATACTCAATCGCTTCTACTTCAAGACGCTTTCAAACAACTCGTACTTCGAAATCAGTTCATGCTACGCAAACTTTCAAAATTGTTTATTGCTTCGTTGCTCGGTATAGACATTTTATTACTTGTACAAATCGGGACCAAACTTTTCTGTTCAAATGTCTCCTTTTTATATTTTGCTTTTTACATATTCCAATACAGCGGATGTTGCTACAAAGCGTATAAAAGTTTTGTTAGCTTACGATTTCAAATAAAATATCTGCTTTTTTGGCTTTCGAGAATAGCTGAAATATTCCCAGTTTATATTTCATACATATTCATAATGTTCCGATTTTTTATTTCTGTAGCGAACACATGTCTGAAGTCTGCAATCCTGGTACACACTTCGACTTTTGAAACAGCTCCAAGAGAAGAGATTGATGTAACGCGCATTTAAAAAGCATAATATTTATTCCAGCAAGGGGTAGAGTTATGGGTTTGAGATATTTAAATTGAAAATTCTATTGCGACGGTGTATTTTATATTAAGGAATCACCAAAGGCAACATAATTGCGACAGAGCGGGGTTGCATGAAAATTATAAGACTTAGGTCGAGCCGTTGCAATTTCATCCTACATTTTGCAAGAAACCTTTATTTTCCTTAGTTTATTTTTGCTTTTCATTTTACTTTATTTATTAACTTCATTTCATAAAGGAATTTGCCTATTTTTAAAATAATCAGGCAACAGAAAATTAAATTTTGCAAGGTAAACAAAAGAAGCTTTTCTTAATTTTATTTTATTCCAATACCAACCGGAGCACTCACACCTAAATACAGCTTCATTTTAATAGAAGGATGGTTCCTTTGTTAAAGATGATGTAAAAACTGCATAAATTATCCTAAATATTCATGGCTGCTTCTTTTATATAACACACGCTTTCAGTTATTACATTTGTAATGGGATGTGTTTGACAAAACAGAAGGGCGTGTGTACCTACATATGCACGAAAAAACCTCCCTTTTCCCAGCTTTGAAGTTTAATAGTTTTACATTTTTTGAGATCGTTTCAAATGGTCCATTCCAAGGCCTAGTATTACATTTTATCTCTCATTTCCTTTCATTTCAAAAAGTCCTTGATAATATTAAAAGAAATGCTTATTCAAGGAAGAAGCTGCGGAGGAAGCATTTGGTAAATTTCTTTTGCTTCACATGTTTGTATATTCGAATCCATAAAACAACGTCCAACTAAATTGACATTCTACGTTGAATAATTTTTTACAATTCTGCCGATCAGCACAATGCAAATGACTGCCTTTTCTCTCTTTGGTTGTTTCCTGATAAGGGTTGAAGCTTTGTTCGTTATGATTTACGACTTGTCGGACTAAAGCAATGTGTACATCTTAATGGGTCACGTACCCAACGGACTTCTGTAATCCTTTTTAAATGAAATTTTCTTCTTAAAAAATGTTACTTCGTTTTCCAAATCATGAATTTTGTCGAAACTACATCAAGCATGACGACAAGAGAGCGATGAACATGATGATGATGATGATTATGATGACGTTTAGTTACGATATGGCTGTTTCTTAAGTTCTGTCAAATATACATTTGTCATTAAATATTAATGTTATTCTGTTATTTTCATAGCAGGTGTACTTGTGCTTTGGTATGATGAACAAATATTTGCTCTGGTCTAGGGAAAATGTAATTTGGACTATGATAAATTATTGTTAAGGGTGCTTTGCTTATTCAAGGGACCAAACACGACAGCGACAACGACAACGATACAACGTGCGCTGAGTGAAGTGGTGGGAATAAAGCTCTTCTTTTTGTTTCTTTTTTACTTTATGAAATAAAAAGGAATATTCTCGTAATGACATTGAGATTTATGTACGGGAGTTCTTTGAGCAAAAATATTTCTACTTTATATTTGCATGGGTTGAAGAGGGAATGCAATAAGAAAAAGAGGAAGAATTTAATTAAATAATGTATACGAAACGTAATGATGTGTTCCGATGTCAAACGAGGTCGTGTTTGAAAACTGTGACATCATAATTCCGTCTTTGAGGTAGAATTTGTTTGTAAAATGGATTCTTCTTCATTTGTCAAAAATGAGTAAATGTTTGCGTGGGAAATAACTCCGGTCAATAGACTCTTGAAATGAATAAATTAAGTTGCTATTTGAAATGGGTTGACTGCGGAAGGAACGTTTTTATTTGATCACTGACTTACTTTGGAAACCATTTAGCCGCAGTAAGTCTCTTGTCTGTGGCAGCTGATGATGATTTCAAGATCTCCTGAGTCTGCTGCGTCCTGCAGTCATTCATCTTGTGGATTGAAAGCAATGCTAATGAATGAAACAGTGATCGTTAAAGCGGAGTCTGGACATTATGTTAGAAAAGGAATGAACCACAAGGTGGCGTCCTGTCTTCTGTTCTGTAATGCATAATGATCAACTCTCTAATTGAAATGGTCAATAGATCTGAGTTATAAACACAAGCGTTTGCCGACAATGTCACCATGCTTCCGGTTGGATCCAGCCTTCAAACTGTTTGTTCAAAAGCACAGACTTCTTTAAACTTGATTGACATCTCGTGTGTTAGAAACAGTCTTTCTCGACACAGAAAATTGACTGTTCTGACCCAGCTTACACTTTGAAACGATGACAAACATAATGGAGTAATTCTGAATAAATAGCTTCTTTGCTCCAAATTTGCCGAATCGAAAACTATCAGTCTTCTTGCAATTTAAAAGAGCCTAGCAAGATATGGGGTTGCCACCGAAAGGGTCCTTTGGATCTATACGGCTATGTAGAGAACAATTATCTAAAGTTTTCAGTTGTTTTGTGGAAAATGCTATGACTTCAATACGTAATTGGCTCTGTCTCAAAATTTCTTGGATCTTCGTCCCTTTGATAGCACATCATAGGATGTATTCTCAAGACCATTTCAATTTCATTTTAAAGAGATGTGGTCTCTTGGACCACACCCACCAGAAAAGAAATGTCATCGTGCCTTCACGAATGGTTCACAAAGGCACATTAGTGTAGAAGTAACGCTGTATCTAAAAATGGGTATAAGCTTCGTTACGGGAAATGGCTGAATGAAAAGAAATTGTGCCTGCAGCGAAAGCGTGATTGTCGTTGGGAACCGTCTTGTACTACTGCGTGCTGTTGTCATGTGTTATTTGTTCTATGTAGTATTTGTGTAGTTAGTCTTGTGGTGTATCAGCCAAATGGTCTTTGTCGCCCGGCTGCAAACCCCCTACTCCGCAGATTTATGTGTGGAGTAGGTTAAATGTAAATGTAAATGTAAATGTAAACCTTAACGTGTGATCATAACACAGCATAGTTTGATTTTTGAGTCTCTCGCGTCTCGCAGCTTAATGCAAACGTATGGATAACTCACTTTAAAAAGAAAAGAAAAAAAAATCATTTGCTTCCTACACACACACAATTTAACCTATATGTTGCACCCCCATCTCCCCAGTAAGTATATATAAGGTGCAGGTAAAGACAAGGATAAGAAGAATGAAAAATGCAAATGCATCCAAAATATACCGATGCCGAATACCGAGAAACGAAAGTAACGACATCGAACCGGTAACAACATTTATTTGTGACTTGTGACCTTGTGAGTAACGTTTCGTTCTTTTGAGAATGTCCTGCACTTTCTCGAAACAGTTTACTCGGCACAGACATGGTAAGAGCTGGTAACCTTTAGTCTTCTGGCTTTTCTTCCAGCATCTGGAAAGCTGCCACAAGAGTAGGCTGCTATCTGATAGTGCAACGGCCCGGTATTAAGGTTTCAGTGCTCTAAACAGAATTTTAAAACCCTCCCACAGAAAAAAAAGAAGCACTCCGGGAGTGCCGACAGAAGTGAAAACAGAATTCAATTTTCAGTAAATATTTTAATGTACAGGAAAATCTTTTATAATATATGTATGTAGATGTACATATAGAAGAACATCAATGAAACTTATGAGTTTTCATTCACAATTTCATATCTTCTATCATCTCTACAATCATCGTATTCTAATACTGAAATAATAGGTCTACGGTAACTTAAATGGGAAACGAACAATTTTGTCTCAAATCTATTTAAATATATCGCAAAGACTGCATCAGTTGTCGCTTTATATTTCGTTGTACTAAGGCTGCGGTCTTTCCTCATTGTTAAATACATAGTATTCTTTTTTTTTAAATTGAAAAAGTGGCAAATTTGTATAGCATCGGCGAAGTTGATGTTAAAATCACCACTCAAAATCATTAGGAAATCATCAAATCTCTCCCCAATTTTATCGTGAAGGTATGCAAAAGCGTCTTCAGACTAAATAAATAAATTTTTATATAAAAACTGTCGTATTACACTTGAACACGTAATTCGGTGAATTATAAACCCCTACTGTTATAACTTGCTGTCCATTTCCAGAGTGGCAACGACAAACACACAAATCGCCGATATCAAAAACATTAGTACTAAACATACTAGTGTACCTCGTATGAAAATCCATATGATTTGAGCAAAATATGGCAGTTGTATCAGACTTCAGACAACCTTTTATAGATAGCTACTCCTGCTGCTTGACGATCGTGCCTTCTGAAACTTGCAACTAAATTGAAATCTGAAATATCATATCTATATTTCTTCGTCACCCTTGTGAAATTCTGTTAAAATCAATACATTCAATTTTTTAACGATAGTCGATAGTGTCTACAGATTTTGTAGCTGCGCTCGTAAACTTTGACAATAAAATGAAAGGACAATGCATTAAGTTTAGAAACGAAATTAGTGAATATTTGAGTAATGGTTTTTCAAACTATTTTCATGCAACCATTTCAATTCCATCGATAAATCATCGCGATGAGTTGTTGATCTCTTTTAATTTGTTGTAAAGTTCGAATCATCGACCAGTGCGTCATCTACTCTGCCATGATGAAATTTCCAGCTACACTCATCCACTTCATTGTAATGGTAGTAAAATATTTGGTGCTTTTTATTTTTTCTGCGTTGCATAAATTTTTCTCTGTCCTTTAATTCCTTTCTTTCGTCTTTGTATTTCTCCGAGTCGGTAAGTAATATTACTAGGTAATGTTGCTATTACATTCTTTTAAGTCATTTAGCAACATTAAATTTAAGGTCTTTCTTGGCTCAATGGCAGAGTCGTTGGCTATTAAACTCAGGGTCTCAGGTTCGAATCCCAGCCGCGGCGACAATTTTTATTTATGTTTTCACTTTAAATAAATAAAAAAAATGCAAGTCATGGCTGGGAATCGAACCTGAGACGCTGGGCTATGACGAATTTACATACGAAATACGATGAGCCAAAAAATGGTGTCGGTCGCGAATTCATTGCTTTACCCCCATCGCAAAAGTGCCAAACGCGCCTAAAGAAGTTTTCACTTCAAAAACATCATGTAAAGAGTGTTTACATTTTAACGGCCTATGTTAAATGTGAACCACACCGAAACGTCAACTTTTTTCTGCATTTGATTTGACACTTCTCAATTTCAGACTAACTCAATTTGAACCATCTTTCTGTGTAACATTTTCAAAAAATTGATTTTTTTTAATTTTTTTCATCTAAATAGTGTTAGAAATACGCTGGTAAAAAGATTTAACAGTGGACGGGCTCGTTCGGCAATGACAGAACATTTTTTACGGTCACGCGCGGTCGTTTTTTGCGTTTCTGCTGTGTTTCTTTTGAAAGTCGTCTTTTTTGAGGTGGGGTGTACGTTTTCGAAAAATCTACCAGACCGATCTTGTCATATTAATATTTTTATTATCAGAAAACATATCGCAAGAGATGGACACAAGCTTTTTTTGAAATTCTTGTCCTAAAATTTTTAACAGCCTTGAATAGCGATAAGAATTTTTTGAATTTTTGAAAAAGCTCGTGTCTATCCATAGCCAAAGGGATGACAAAAATAAATGTCAAAGGTTTTTTGGTTTCAGATCATCTGATCAGTCAAAATCATTCACCCCGTGCGCACTGGACACTTTTGACGAGGTCGCAGTGAAGAACGTATAGCGGTCACATTCGTCATTTTAATGTAAAACCAAAAAAAAAAAACTGTGTAACGTTCAATAATGAATGATATCATTCCAAAAAACTGCTTCCCGAATTCATTTGTAGTTTTCTAGTAATAAGTTTTGGAATAAAGCGCTCGGAAATAAGGTATTACACAGAAAGACCCCCTTAAAGGCTTATTATGAAAATGGGGCTTCAAATCGAAATGCATATCGTGCACTTCCTGATTTTTTCGATCAATTTAATCCTTTAAATGTGCGTACAGTCGGAAAAATCGTGCAAAAATTTGAGTAAACCAGGTCTGCAGGAGATGTGAAAACACCAGTGCATGCTCGTACAGCTCGCACTGCAGAAAATATTCCTGCTGTTCGCGATAGAGTGGCTGAAGAGCCGTTCACCTCAACCAGCCGTCGCTCAACAATTGCACCTCTAACGGTCGTCATTGATGAACATTATGTATAAAGACTTGCATCCACACGCTTACAAGGTGCAATTGACTCAAGAACTAAAGTTCTTTGACCATTTCGAACGTCATCAATGGTTAGAACGCTGGCAAGAATTGGACAGTTGATGATCTATTTTCGAAGAAAATCATCTTCAGTGATGAAGCACATTTTCACCTTAGTGAATTTGTCAATACGTAGAATTGACGCATTTGGGCGAATGATAATCTAAGAGTGATTGGTCGAAAAACCAATGCACCCACAAAGTGACTGTTTGATGCGGCTTATGGGTTGGCGGCATCATCTTTTTTTCCAAAATGAGGACGGTCAGTCAGTTACTGTGAATCGTGTTCGCTATCGTGAAATTAAAACGAACTTTTTATGATAGATTGATGTTGATAGATATGGATGTAGACGGTGCCACTAGCCACACAGCTATCGAAACAATGGCTCTTTTGGGCGACTAATTCAATGGCCTTGTTATCTCACGTGGTGGCGATGTCAATTGGCCGCTAAGATCATGTTGAAAGGTGTACGTCGGCAACAATTCCAGAGATAAAGAATGTGATGATTCGGCACATTAATGGCAAAGAACCTCAGTTATGCCTCAGCCTCATCGAAAATTTGGAGCATCGGATGGAGGTGTGCCGCGAAAGTCGCGGCGGCCTTTGGCCGATATTTTGTTCCATACATAATATTGAACCATACCAATGTTATCATAATCAATAAAAATTACAATAATTTCTTGAATAAACTGTTTGTTTATAAATCTTCTTCTTTCTTCTTCCATTTCCGGCGTTACGAGTAGTGATCTTGAAGCAATCACAACTCTCCCACTTTTCTGCTTCACACTAGTGATCCGCCTGTGGGGTAGGTACGCTGCGTTGACCTCAGAAAGCGTCGGCAAGCCTCCCGGTTTTGGATTGTTACATGTCTGAGGCCATCCAAATGCTGCTGGTTTTGCATTTGTTTGTACCAGGAGTGTTTTGGCCTGACTTTTCTTTTTCGTTTTTATGGCGCAGGGACCGGGATATAAATCTCAACTTTTATTTATGGGATCTAGGCCTCACTTTTTTCATTTTATTTTATTTTAATTTTTTGTCGAAAAAATTAGGCCATTTTTGTATACAGTCAGAGCAGGAAGCACTAGTATTTACTTAAGCATCATTAGCGGAACTTCAAATCAATATTATTAGTATTGGAACCTTCATTTGGTGTAAACATTTGTGAATGTTCCAAATGAATAAACCCAAAATTTAATCAAGAACGGAATATCGGTTCAAATTGAAATTTAAATACACCCGCCATGAATCGTTATTTATTTAGAGTAGGGTCCAGAGTTTTTCTTTTTCCAAATTTCATTCACCATCGACTAAACCCAATGTATTCAGTATTTTCCCCAAACAACCCCCAAGGCAAACGAAATACAAATAATGAGAAGAAATCCCACACTCAAAATAAACTTTGTCTGGAAATGGAAAACGGATGCAATTTTTTCCACACATATAAAAAGAAGGATGCAAACAACTAGACTGGAATAATTTGTGTTAACATTCAAAACCGCCATCATCATTATCAGATGTGATTTTCTGAGGGTATAAAAAAGAAATCAAGAAAAAAAATGAAAAGCTAAATTGGAATTTCCACATGCGGGAACGATATTTTTTCCTCTTTTTCGATTTTTTCCCTTAAAAAGAAAAAAAATTTATCCCTCTGGTGAATGTGAACACCGAACAAGCGTGCACATATGGTTCGCATAGTAGGTTTTCCTTTTCGTATTATGTTCACTGAGTCTGAATGAGAAGTGAAGACTGAACTTACCTATAAAATCCCCTTGAACTTGCTATAGGGAAACTTAAATATAAGTTCCCACAGAGCTATTTATGTTTGTTCAATGTTCAGTAAAGTTTGTCAATTAAACTTCTACTTTAAGTATACCTGATGCCTTTTACCTTCTAAACGAACGAGGATAAATTATAGTGCGAGGGAGTTGGTTTTTTTCCTTTTTTTTTTATTTTTCTTGTTAGTTTTTTTTTTTTCATTGAATTTGTAGGCAGTAATTACAATTAGCAATTAACAAGAAACACTTTCAAAATAACGGAAATGGAAATTGTGAAGTATTTTTTTCTGTGCACATAAACTGATAGTAATAGGTTGCTTCTTTGAGTAGAGCCCTGACGTTTAAAAAGCTTTCAAAAGGGGAAAAATCAAGCAGATAATTTCTGAGTTTCTGATTAAAATGCAAGGAAAAGTTAATTGGTAGTTTACCAGCTATAAAAGAATTTCTTCTTCAAAGAAGCTGATTAGTCAAAGCATGGATTGAAGTAGGTGAATGGGTTAATGGAAAGGGATTATTACCTTTTGTATTGAACGACTAAAGACTTTTTAAATGGTGACTCATTTTGTGAATAGCTGAACATCAAATGAAGCTAATTTCTTTTTCATTTCGATTTTCTAATAAAGGACGGAAAAATACGATAATTGGTTTGGAAAATCACTTCTATTGAACACTTTCTTGTTCGTGAACCGTTGCTGTCGTTGTCGTTGTCGTTGTCGTTGTCGTTGTCGTTGTCGTTGTCGTTGTCGTTGTCGTTGTCGTTGTCGTTGTCGTTGTCGTTGTCGTTGTCGTTGTCGTTGTCGTTGTCGTTGTCGTTGTCGTTGTCGTTGTCGTTGTCGTTGTCATTTTCTTGCTGTTGTTGCCTTGTTTTCGTTGTCTTATTGTCGTTCTCTTGTTGTCGTTGTCGTTGTCGTTGTCGTTGTCGTTGTCGTTGTCGTTGTCGTTGTCGTTGTCGTTGTCGTTGTCGTTGTCGTTGTCGTTGTCGTTGTCGTTGTCGTTGTCGTTGTCGTTGTCGTTGTCGTTGTCGTTGTCGTTGTCGTTGTCGTTGTCGTTGTCGTTGTCGTTGTCGTTGTCGTTGTCGTTGTCGTTGTCGTTGTCGTTGTCGTTGTCGTTGTCGTTGTCGTTGTCGTTGTCGTTGTCGTTGTCGTTTTCGGTGTCGCTGTCGTCGTTGTCGTTGTCGTTGTCGTTGTCGTTGTCGTTGTCGTTGTCGTTGTCGTTGTCGTTGTCGTTGTCGTTGTCGTTGTCGTTGTCGTTGTCGTTGTCGTTGTCGTTGTCGTTGTCGTTGTCGTTGTCGTTGTCGTTTTCGTTGTCGTTGTCGTTGTCGTTGTCGTTGTCGTTGTCGTTGTCGTTGTCGTTGTCGTTGTCGTTGTCGTTGTCGTTGTCGTTGTCGTTGTCGTTGTCGTTGTCGTTGTCGTTGTCGTTGTCGTTGTCGTTGTCGTTGTCGTTGTCGTTGTCGTTGTCGTTGTCGTTGTCGTTGTCGTTGTCGTTGTCGTTGTCGTTGTCGTTGTCGTTGTCGTTGTCGTTGTCGTTGTCGTTGTCGTTGTCGTTGTCGTTGTCGTTGTCATTTTCTTGCTGTTGTTGCCTTGTTTTCGTTGTCTTATTGTCGTTCTCTTGTTGTCGTTGTCGTTGTCGTTGTCGTTGTCGTTGTCGTTGTCGTTGTCGTTGTCGTTGTCGTTGTCGTTGTCGTTGTCGTTGTCGTTGTCGTTGTCGTTGTCGTTGTCGTTGTCGTTGTCGTTGTCGTTGTCGTTGTCGTTGTCGTTGTCGTTGTCGTTGTCGTTGTCGTTGTCGTTGTCGTTGTCGTTGTCGTTGTCGTTGTCGTTGTCGTTGTCGTTGTCGTTGTCGTTGTCGTTGTCGTTGTCGTTGTCGTTGTCGTTGTCGTTGTCGTTGTCGTTGTCGTTGTCGTTGTCGTTGTCGTTGTCGTTGTCGTTGTCGTTGTCGTTGTCGTTGTCGTTGTCGTTGTCGTTGTCGTTGTCGTTGTCGTTGTCGTTGTCGTTGTCGTTGTCGTTGTCGTTGTCGTTGTCGTTGTCGTTGTCGTTGTCGTTGTCGTTGTCGTTGTCGTTGTCGTTGTCGTTGTCGTTGTCGTTGTCGTTGTCGTTGTCGTTGTCATTTTCTTGCTGTTGTTGCCTTGTTTTCGTTGTCTTATTGTCGTTCTCTTGTTGTCGTTGTCGTTGTCGTTGTCGTTGTCGTTGTCGTTGTCGTTGTCGTTGTCGTTGTCGTTGTCGTTGTCGTTGTCGTTGTCGTTGTCGTTGTCGTTGTCGTTGTCGTTGTCGTTGTCGTTGTCGTTGTCGTTGTCGTTGTCGTTGTCGTTGTCGTTGTCGTTGTCGTTGTCGTTGTCGTTGTCGTTGTCGTTGTCGTTGTCGTTGTCGTTGTCGTTGTCGTTGTCGTTGTCGTTGTCGTTGTCGTTGTCGTTGTCGTTGTCGTTGTCGTTGTCGTTGTCGTTGTTGTCGTTGTCGTTGTCGGTGTCGTTGTCGTTGTCGGTGTCGCTGTCGTCGTTGTCGTTGTCGTTGTCGTTGTCGTTGTCGTTGTCATTGTCGTTGTCGTTGTCGTTGTCGTTGTCGTTGTCGTTGTCGTTGTCGTTGTCGTTGTCGTTGTCGTTGTCGTTGTCGTTGTCGTTGTCGTTGTCGTTGTCGTTGTCGTTGTCGTGGTCGTTGTCGTTGTCGTTGTCGTTGTCGTTGTCGTTGTCGTTGTCGTTGTCGTTGTCGTTGTCGTTGTCGTTGTCGTTGTCGTCGTTGTCGTTGTCGTTGTCGTTGTCGTTGTCTTGTATTCGTTGATCGTTGACTTTTTGTCGTTTTCTTGTTGTCGTTTTCTTGTTGTCGTTTTCTTTTTGTCGTTGTCTTGTTGTCGTTTTCTTGCTGTCGTTTTCTTGTTGTCGTTTTCTTGTTTTCGTTGTCTTCTTATCGTTGGCTTGGTGTCGTAGTCTTGTTGTTATTGTCTTGTTGTCATTACGTTGTTTTCGTTGTCTTTTTGTCGTAGCTGTCGTTGTTATCCTTTTCGTTGTGGTTTGTAGAAATTTGCAAAAAAAAATTATAAAAATCTAAACAAAATAAAAACCCTCGATTTTTTTTTTTTGTAGAAATACCAGAAATGAACTGTTTTCTAATTTGTTAAAAAACCAGCGCTCTCAGTGTATTCCAAATTTTTTTTTTCTTGCGAGGTAGCCAATTTGCAGTCCAGAATAGTGCGTTTTTAAGTTAGCTACTTGGAGCAAGGTTAAAAATTGTAAGTCCGTACGTAAAGACCTTTGCTTGCCTAGTAAAATACACCAATTTTGAAAATGTTCCGATGCGAAGGTCGTATTACATTGTTGTGCAAGACAGCTTGACCATATACGTCCAATGTTTGGTTGCACATAGGATTTCAATTCATTTTTGCCTTCGGTTTATGCCTATGATGAAATCCAAATCAAAACGAACCTAAACACTTTCAAGCTTAACGAACTTAAAATTCAATACAAAAATACGACAGTTTCTTCCAGCATGATTATTGAAATTTTTACCCTGAGCTTTTAAATTCCCAAAAACCCTGCTCTTCAAGCAAATACAAACAACCCATGTGACATGTACACAATTCAAGAACAATTGAAAAAATGTGAATTCAATTTTGTGAGTTGTTTTGTTCCAGGTGCCACAATCATAACACCATAGTTTACCTATCCTCATACGACACTTCTAAAAATCAATAACATTTTTCTCCAAACAACAACTGTAAGGGATAGAGACAGAGAGAGAAATATGTCACAAACAAAAGCTGTCATAATACCATTGCTGTCACGAAATGCCTTCTAAAAAATCCACTCATGCCTCGGATTTCCGTTCAAAAATTAACTTACAAGTTTCTGAATCGAGGATTCGTGTTTATTTTCCCAATTTTCATTGAAAAGTTTTCCCTCAACTCTGCAAAAAAAAAAAAAAAAAATAGAAAAGCAAACCATTCACAGCACACGTCTCTGGTGATGGACGAGCGCGCACATGGAAAAGGATGGAAACAAATGTGGGATTGATGGACTGTGCACTGTACAGTGAACACTCATTCGGCGATGATGTTTTCAAATTGGAAAAAAAAAGAATCAAAACATATCCCAGGTCCTCTTTTTTAACATCAGACTGTGATTCTTTATTCCACTTTCTTTTACCAAAAACACTTTAAAAAGATGCATTAAAATGGAGGGAATAAAGATTTTTCATTTTAAACTCCTTTTCTGTTCCTCTTACACTTGATAATGAATTCGTACTCAACAGAACTCTTGAAAAGGTAAATTTAGAGAGCCTATCGTGAGGAGATAAATCATTGCAGATTATTCATGAAAACGAAGAAAAAAAAAATAACGAAATGAATACTGAAGAGGAGGTACTCCTTACGACTTGTGAAATCAAATTTAATACCGAAGAGGCGACACCCGCCGACCGACCGACCGACGGCGACGTCGACGTGTATTGTTATGCGACCGACCGTATGAAGCTTGAATCAACTCTTCTAAAGGTGTCTTATGTAAACGAGAATAGATTTGCCAAGCATGCCATTTTGAAAGTAATTTGGATTTTCAGTTGTGTCATACATATACAACATAGCTGGGTCAGGGCTATTAAAAAATTCAATTTGCCGCACACACATCCATCAGCCTATTCAAAAGACTTACCCCCATTAAGGCATTGATGTTGAAATATGATGTCCCTAAATTGCTCTTCCATTATCCTAGATAGCGTCATTTCATACCCTTCTGGGATGTAATCTCACTTATCTACACCGGAAAAAATACTTTGCTTCAAATTTCAATTTTGATTCATAGTCTTTCACCACCATTTTATGTGTGGGTTTTTGTACGTTGCGAAGGTTGTGAATGTTCGGTGATTAGTCTGATATTCAATTAAAATCTTTTATCCTTGAGTGAAAATTTACATTGTACGAGTATTTGAGTATGTATACCTCATCATCAAAAAACTCCTTAAAAATAATCCTCTGAACTTATCACTTGATATCGTTTGCCACCCAACGAAGGGTTTGAGGTTTGGTTTTATTTTTTCCCCTCAGAGTATGAAATCAGCCTTCGATTAATTTAAGTTTGGTGGGCTCAAAACCTCCACTTATTCAGCTATATACAAGCTAATTCTTAATTTAACTTAAAAATACTAAGAAAACTAACATTAATAGTGAGTGTGATTTGAAAGAAGGAGTTTAAGGCAAGAGTAGGTACAGAGGTTGAAGTCAAAGCAATTTAAACTCGATTTAACATTACTCAGCATTCGGAAAATAAGTTGACTTGAGCCGTATGACGTTCGATGAGAGTGTAGATAAAAGAGGCTAGGAACATCGAATGGCTCTATGATTAGTCCTGAGGAAGATAGAGTTACAAAGGGTCTTGCAGTCAATATTTCCAGAAAAGACTCGATGATGAAAGAATATCGAGTATTTTTTCGAGCTTTCAATGTATTCAATAGATCTTTCAATGTATGCATAGATAGAATCAAGGGATTATTCCAAGAAAGTCCTTTTACAGCAAATCGAAGAAAACGGCGCTTAATATTTTCAATTCTACGACGTTAGAAACTTTCTTACCCTACCTCCTTACAGCGAACGTCTCTCAATCATTAATCTCCACTCCCTGGGAATCAGAAGGAATGTCTTTAACATTATTTTTATTCACTGGCTTCTTACTGGCAATACTGACTGACCTCCCTTTTCAGACCTTATTGCTTCAACACTAATCCATGAAACGTAAGATCAGCCTCTTTAATTATCCTACTCATCGTACATCTTATGCTATGATCTTAACGAACCTTTAACCTGCATGTTGAGTAAGAATTATTCTCGCAAATGATCCCGAGTCAGCAAATCGCGTCAACTGGTGAAATGGTTTGGTTGTGAAGTAGATAGCAACGGGAGGAGATTTGAAGCGCTTGCGAGAGTATGTGATGGATTGACACTTGGAAATGTTTAATTCCAAGCAGTTTTAAAACACCACGTAGAAAAGTTGTAGAGATCCTGTTGAAAATTATCAGGGAGGGTAAGAAATTATCTTATCTTCGTATCATTTGCATAGAGTAAAAGAAGAATGAAAAGAAGAAGACCAAAACGACTACCCTGAGGGACGCCGGAGGTAGCTAAAAAAGGGCTTGATAGCGAAGATTTAAGATTAACACTGTTATGACGGTTTTCCTCAATTTTATCAAAAGCTTCATTAATCTGTTGAAATAACATCGACTTCTTTTCCTTTTTGCAAGTCACAAAAAGTAAATGAGACTAATAAATTTGAACTCAGAAACTTATTTTTGAAAATATTGGTGTGTTTCCAAAAATAAGTTTCTGAGTTCAAAAAACGAAAAATAAAAAAATTGATTTTATTGGACTCTCCAAACCCTCGGAATTTTAAAATTCCCCTTTTTTCTGAACACAACTCGACGCGAAAAAAATGTGTACACGCTCTCATTTAAATTCTGCAAGAGTGAGAGTGTTTTTTTTTTTTTCTTCAGAAAAGCATGGACTTGCGATACGGTACAGAATGTTTCAAATTTATTTACGGCTTTTCTCATGTTACTTTTAAGAGGTTTTGCCTTTTCACCAGGGTCTAGGTATGCGTTTACTCTTCGCCAGTTTCCAATCATCGCCAGTTTCCAATCATCGTTATTGAGAGGAACTAGAGTGACAATTCCTTATGCTTCGTAGATCTTTTGGTTGCTGAAGTATTTCTTTCGTTGATGATCAAAGTTGAATCCCGTGCAGGTCCTCAGGTTTATTCTCTTGACCTCCCCAAAATCTTTTATGCATTTTGTGGAATTTTAAACTAGTTCAGGAAGCAGTATGTGATGATTGGTTTTCGTGTCCTGGCAGAGTTCCTTACTTGTCAAAGCGTAGGCCTTTTTGGCACTGTTATTGGGTGTGGATAACTAGAATGTAATCCTTCTTCAAAGTTAACGCCGTAGTGGGTTTCGTCTCCAGTTGTGGCACATTGGGTAGATTGTTTTTTTTTGCCATTTGCACTGTATATCGACTCCAGAACACTAAAAATAGTTTGTCCGTGCGTAGCGCTTTTCCTATGAGATCGGAAAATCGTTCGACAGTAGTTAAACTGCCATGAAAACAGCTTTTTAGTATCGGGGCATAATTGTAAGTCCTTTAAATGCGTTAGGTCCGAAGTTTCTCCGATCTGTTTTTAAATTTTTAAATAATTAATTTGCTTTTATGTCTTCTTGGTCTCCTGAAATAAGTTACTATGGATTTTATGAATTGATTTTCATTCCCCATTTGGTGTAATATTCCCAAAGAATTCCCGCCAGGTATTTTACTTTACAATTTTTGACAACAATTGCATAATGCGAGAGAATTTTATGATTAGGGCACAACAAGTGCTTACCTTTATCTGGCTGGAGCTAATCAGATGTGAAAATGTTGTAGAAATACGGTCCAAGTTTTGAACCTTCTGGAACTCCTGCTCGTATGTTTATGGTTGTTCTTTCGCTGTTTTCTATGTCTGCATAATTCCTTCTAAAAGATTCTGGTATCTGTCCCTATTCGCCCAAGCCGTAGGTTTCTCTGAGGTCTATTCTTTTTATGGTCCCATCAATTTTGTCTTTGGTGGTATATTCTGTTAAGGCCATGAAAGTAGTAGTAGTAGTCTGCAGTTCAAGGACTATGTTTATAAAGTTGGATAGTGCAGGAAAGAAAGCAAGTTAGATTGGTGTTTAAGGGTAAGTTGGCCTCGGCTGAGAGTTACGTTCTCGTATTTCCGAATTTGTTTCAATTCGTTGTCGCATTATCCATCTGCTCGGAAATAGCCCATGAGAATATGAAAGATACTAAAGCTTACGCAGTGGTTTTGCAGAATAGAAAAACAGCTCTTCTTAATAATGGCGGAAATGCCTTCTGCACCAGCGGATTTATGTATATTGAGATTTTTTAGGACACTCGCAACCGAGCGGGTTCGAAAAAATATCTGCTTCATCAATGAATTTACAAACTCACGCTCAAGTGAAGTCAATACACTATAGGGAAGTCGAGTTAGCAACAAATTGAGTCGCCAGCAAATTGTACACAACAGTATTTTTGCCTTACTTGTTGGCCATTTGTTTGGCCGGTTTTCTGTTGTAGGGTTGTATTTTTAAACCCGAAAACTTCTTTCTCTATCCTTGACTTGGTCTAGCTCATTACTGCTGAATTGTTACAAAAAGAATGCAAATTTGAATACGTGCGTAAATATTTTTTAGAAATCATAAAACCAGGAACTATGCAATTTTCACGTCGTTGCTTGTGTGTGTTTATGTTTGGGTAGTTGATCTATTTCCTTTTATCATAAATCTACCTCGTCTATGTTGTAATGGATTTGCTTAAACGAAACATCGAAGGGAAGGAAGGCTTTGTTAACATAGCCTAACTGTTTTCTGCTAGTTTCTGTAGGCAAAGAAGTGTATTTTCTTGCAAAGTACTCCGGTTGTTATGCTTTATTATTTTTGTTCATGCCAAGCGTTTCTTTATATACCAACTACATTCTTGTACAAGCATTAAGTATGAGCTACATAGCTTCGTTAATGTGTCCCAAAATGATTTGCATTAGACTTCTGAAAGTTACAATAGAAGTCTGGAAATAGCTTCAATTGAACCAAATAACGAACAAAATTGTTGAGTTATCGGGAAAATGCTTCCTTAACACGATAAGGAAAGTGACACCAACAGCGATAGTTTCACTCAACAAAAAAGAGGACTGAGCAAAAATGAAAATACCTGAAATTGTTTTCCTTTAATAATTTTTTCTGAACCTTGGGTAGCCAAACCAAAAAGTAAGTTTTTTCTTTTAAGGCACTATCACTCGGCTATAAGTTTTTCTTCTTATATAAATTTCATATCCTGCTAGTTTGGCATTGGACTCTTTTGTAATTATACTCGTAAATGGAAAACATTTCCTATTTAATATATCAACTTATGTTTTTCTTCAGTGTTCTTACAACATTTCTATTTTACTTACCTTTCAGGCAAAACGTCTCCAAAGCAACGAATTAGCTGCTATAAAAGTCATTAAACTGGAGCCCACCGACGACATACAAATCATCCAGCAAGAGATAATAATGATGCGCGATTGTCGTCATCCAAACATCATAGCCTACTATGGTTCTTACCTGCGACGCGACAAGCTCTGGATATGCATGGAGTACTGCGGTGGTGGAAGCCTCCAGGACATCTACCAAGTGACTGGGCCACTAACTGAACAACAGATTGCCTACATGTGTAGGGAGACACTAAAAGGACTCGAGTACCTGCATCAAATGGGTAAAATGCATCGTGATATCAAAGGAGCTAACATCCTGCTCACTGAATATGGTGACGTAAAATTGGCCGATTTTGGTGTGTCAGCACAAATTACAGCAACGATAAATAAGAGAAAGAGCTTTATAGGTGAGTGTTTTGTTGCATACGTTCTTGTGTAGGTATATGATGTTGGAAAAGGTGTATTGTGTGTTTTGTGTAAACAGTGAAAAGGTAACAACCGTCGCCATCGTACTTACAGCGCAACGTTGCCAATCTTTTTAGTACGGAGACACAAAGGCGAGAGCACTTGGAATAAAGATAAAGGATGTACGATAGTAGTGCATGGTGTTTGTTATTTTTGTTTTCTTTTTTATCCTTGGTTTTGTTTTTCTGTAGTGGCTCTTCGTGGGTTTTTGAACCTTGAGGTAGTTTGCTCTTGAGGTGACTAAAATGATAAGAGGAAGGATAGTTTTGGCAACGTGTTCATGAGAAATAATAACTTTTTTTTTAACTAAACGTTGGATGTATTTTAGTGTTTAGTTTCAAAAATTGTGTTCTTTCTAAAAAGTGCTTTGAGAAAGACACGTACTAGTTGCGCAAGGACTCATGTCTCGTGTTGTTATTTGCGCTTTTAAGTTTGAGACGCAGTTTTTTTTTGCTGCTCTTAGCATGTCTCTTGTTAAGGACATTTAGGTATTTTCAGTTTTTGAACAAATTGCATTTGAAAACACGATTCTGAGCAACGAACATGGGTTTTGAAAGACAGGTGGGCCTTACACGTAAAGCAATATGTTAAAACTAACATAAAAAATGGGATATCCTAAAGTTAGGTGGTTCATTGCAATGCGGCGCCGGCGGCAGTAACTTTCTGCCTCCTCCGAGAAATGAGTTGTGGTAGAGATAGAGTAATCTTTGCGCCCAACTACGTAACTTTCTTTTACTTTCGAATCATTCAAAAGTTGTCTTTGATGCTACATTTGAATCACCATAAGAATAAAAGTAGAATTGAATTCGAATTCTTCCAGCTACTTCTGACTAAAACTTCCTAGTTTCGATTAAGTCTCCCATAAACTTTTAGGTGTCTAAGAATAACGGAGGAGGAATTTAGAGCATTTGAAGAAAACTTTTATTGTAGAATCGATTTACACATTCAGCCCTATCACAGATTCCATCGTAATCGAAAAAAGTCTAAGTTTCCCGATGTAACTATCACATAATCCGTTCGGAGTGGAACGAATCTCGAAATTCGTAGATTTGGTATCATCAAATCCGAGTGGAATGTAAATTCATCGTCTTAATATGCGAAAGAAGTTGTGTTTGCAGAAAAATGTGAATGATTTCGAAGTACATACATTGAACGAATTGAACCTACAATTGAGTTGTCATCTGCCAAATTTAATGTTCTTTTTTGAACACCGTCAAGCAGGCACAATGTTGTTTGGAGAGCACCTGCACAAACATGGATATGGACTATAGTTCGGGACGTATGTTGGCTTTTTAAGCTGTAGCCAGAATAAGGGGGGGGGGGGGGGGTTGAAAAATTTTGTGTATCTTTTTAGAATCTTAAGTATTTCGCAGCATTTTTGGGGACCTCAAGTATGTATTCGTTCCAATGAAGATCGTCAATTACATACATACCAAATACTGACAACTTTTCGGTTTCTTGGTTGCAGGTACGGTTGAGCTTAAACGATAAAAGCGTTGGAGTTTGAAGGCATTGCATTCTTCACGATTAATTTTTCCCCATGAAACAATGCTGTCATGGTCAGAATTCAATGACTTGCAATATACTCAGGGGAACTAACAATACAATTTGTTTTACTTCGCTGTTTTTTAATTTAGCTTTATCTTCAATTGTGAATATAAAATAGTTTACATAAAACCTCACCTTTCGCTAGGTTGATATCTGCAAATATTACCTTTTATTACCAGGAAGGGGTGCAATTCAACTACACTGTACAATACTTTTGGGAAAATTAACCATTTTTTTTTTTTTTTTTAATTTTATTTAAGATGTTTTTAGAGATTTGGAAAGGAAAGAGTAGAACTAATGATTCATCAATAAAACATGGAAACAGGGTTTATGCAAATTCAATACTTAAGAACTTAACCTACCATACGGACTTATAAGGTTTTCCAATAAATGTTTTTAAAACTTTTTTTATGAAAACGCAATCCATTTTTGATAATTCAAAAACTTTACTATCGACTTTAAGAACAATCAAAAGATTTATGAACAGAATTCGACTTCGTTCATATGGCCACCGCGGGCATATTTACAGCGGTCGAGTCGTTGGATCCAATTGAAATTAATTGTTTTAAATTATTTGCTACCTGAACGGCAGCGATATTTTCGAAACTTTGACTAAACCGGTGTCCTATTGACAATGTAACATCACACGTTAATCACATGTTAATTTTTGCATTAAATTTGCCCTGTCTCCTATGGCGAGGATAACGAGCAAAAATTGGAGTTAATGTTCTTAAAGATGCGGTCACCAAATCATAATCAAATTTTTATAATTTGCAGACGTTTCTCGTTCGTGTATTTTACCAATTTATTCAGTAAACTCAACATTCTCAATAAAAGTTTGATGATTAGTATAAAAGTGCATTTACAAATTAAAATCAAATTTGAAAATTCCCTTTCTGCTGTTCAATCTTTATAAGTGGAACCCATGGCGTGATGGTTAGCATGTTACATTCATGTTACCATGTGCTTATAAACCCAAAGGTTCAGGGTTCGAATCCCAACAGAAGTAAAAATGTTAGTAAATTCATTGCCATGAAAAGCGCTTTCTCGATCTGTTGCGTCACCCTCTTTATTATTTTGAGTGTACATAAATGGGCAATCGCTATTGGCATAGTTCAAGTACTTTGTACATATTTTAGAGTTTTTCTTTTTGCGTCCCATCAGTTCGGTTTTATGCTAATGAACACTCGTTTTCCGTCCTTAAGAGGTTACATAAGTTTCGATGGAGTAAGGCGGACCATTTTGAACAATTTTTTTTATATAAATATTCAAAGTATTTTATTCAAACTATTAACAGTTCTGTGTTAACATATACACATCATTAATAAACAGTTTCTCAAATTTTCCTTCAAAAATTATCAACACTCCGCCATTGTGATGTTTCCAGCTGACAGTAGAAAGTTTCACAAGATAATTTGAAGTGAACAAAAAGAAAACGTGTTTTAGTCAAGACAATAAACTAGACTAAGTTCGAATGAAAAAAAATAAAAATTGGATTTTTGTCAGACATTTATAAAAAAAAATGTACTCAGAACTGACAACTTTTCGGTCAAAATATCTCTACATTTTTTCCGTAGAAGTAGTTGTAATCAAAAAAAGATCCTCCGTCTAAGTCATTAAAATTGTCTTATAAATTGTAATTCGAAGGCATGTGTTAAGTTCAATCAAAGTCGGTTGGTAGTTTTTGAGAAAACTTAACTGATTTTAAAAACACTGTTTCGAGAAAAAGGTGTTCAAAGTTTTGAGTGAGTGCCCAATCCGGTCTCAAGTGTGTGAATTCTCAGGGCTGTATCTTCGGAACTATTAGTCCGATCAATTTGAAAGTTAAAAACAACTTTACTTTAAATTTTTTTTAAAATTTTTGCTTTTCCGATGTCGTGAAACCCCTATATTGATTATGTCATTTCTTAAGGAACTCGAAATTGAATAAACTTTAATTGCATGAATCGATTAACGGGCTAATTTAAAGAAAAAACCGAAAGTGCTATTAAATTAGTCTGTGCAAATCGGAGATATGGGTTCTTAACCATCTTCTTTCGTTCATGCAATATATCTTATATCTCTAAAACGAAGCGAAATTTAATGCGATTCCTGGGACGTTTTTTGTAGAGAACAAATTTTCCTATCAAAATGCATCTTTTTAAAAATTATACATAAATATTTTTTATTACAGCAAATATAGTCCATTTTTTCCAGTTTTTGAGCTCTGTCAGTTATTTTATTGGCAATTCTTTCTGATTGCAGATAGGTATAGGCAACGCTCCATAAAAAAGAAAGCAAATAAAATTTTCTTTAAAATTTTATATCAGAGAACTTTCTATGTTTGAAATTAACCGAAATATTGTCACTTGAACAAAGACATTTATCGTCGTTTTTCATCCTTTTTATACTCACTGCATTTATTTTTACTTTGTGCAATAAAATTTTTTTTTAAATTTTATATACATACATACTCATTTTTTTTTTTTTACTGAACAATATAAGTGTAAAATTCTGGTACTATTATAATTCTTTGATAACATTATGAAGGTCTGCCTGTTGCGTACAGTGGTGGCCACACAATTAGAAACGGCACCCATATAGTAATAAAAGTATGCATAATTTCTTAAAAGACATTTCTTCAGGTTGAAAAGAGGTTTAATTTGTAACGCAAGAATAAGAGTACACATCAAATAATTAATACGAGAAAAAAGCTAGACAATATCAAATACAAAAAAATAAACATATATGTATTTAACTCAAATTTTGTGTGGCCATACAATTAGAAACAGAACATATAAAAATGGTATTTCATTAAAAATCTTCAGGTTTCCCAAACCATTATGTATGGAGTGATGAGTCTAAATTCAATTTGTTTGGGTAAGACAGTAAAGTGTACGTTAGACGTCCTCAGAAAAAAGAATTTGACCCAAAATACACGCTGAAGACCGTGAAACATGGAGGAGGAAATATAATGGATTGGGATGCATTTTCTTGAAATGGTGTTGGTTTTTGTTGGTGTTGAGTAGTAAGGATAAACGGTCGAATGGATCAACACTTTTATAAAGACATAATTGAGAATGTCATAGAGCCTTTTTCATTCCCACACATGCCCATCAGCTATGTTTTTCAGCAGGACAACGACCCAAAACATACTGCATACTTGAAAAGCAGTGGTTTGCGGATACAAAAACCAGTGTTTTAGATTGACCCGCGCAAAGTCCGGACCTGAATCCGATTGAGAACTTGTGGGCAGACGTCGAGAGACGATTAAAGTCCAAAAAATCTTAAAATTCGGACGAGCTTTTCAAAACATTAAGGAGGTCGAGGACGGTATAGCACCATCAAGATGCCGCGCTTTGGTTAAAAGTATGGAAAGAAGATTAGCTGCGTTTATACAAAGAAATGGATTCCCTACAAACTATTAATACTTGCCTACTCTATGTTAAACTGAAGATTTTTAATGAAATACCATTTTTTATGTTTTGTTTCTAATTGTATGGCCACACAAAATTTGAGTTAAATACATGTTTATTTTTTTGTATTTGATATTGTCTAGCTTTTTTCTCGTATTAATTATTTATTTAATGTGTACTCTTATTCATGGGCTATACATATTAAACCTCTTTTCAACCTGAAGAAATGTCTTTTAAAAAAGTTTTGCATACTTATATTACTATATGGGTGCCGTTTCTAATTGTGTTGCCAACACTGTAGGAGGTTCGAGGTTTGAATCTCATATTCTTTTTCTTTTTCTTCCTTTGCCGGTGTTGCGAGCATAGTGATCTCGAAAGAATCACAGCTCTCCCACTAAACTGGTTCACATTATTTATCCGCTCGTTGGGTATACGCAGTGTCGACCTCAGAATGTGTTTGCAAACCTTCCGAATTTCAATTGTTCCATGTCTCTGGATCTCTCCTCTGAATATTTATTATAATACCAACCTAGCCGGACGCACTTTTTTCAAAATGGTATTTTTGCATGAAAGCTTCCACGGATCTTCCTATTCCTTCGAATTTTCCTTCGGATCCCATCAGAATCATAAAATTGTTAATAAACGGGTATCACCTCTTGCCAGGAATTATCAATTTTCTGAGAGTAAACACAAACACTGTTATATAAAAAGTACCGACTTTCTCACTTAAAATCACAGGTTTTTTAAATGCGCTAGGCCCCGAGGTTTCTATAGCTTTGTTGCGCCATCTTATTTGAAAAATGGAGAATGTTGTTTTGTCTCTGTAGCTGAGTTATCATTTTCTAAAGGAGAAGCAACTAACCCAACTAACAATACTTTGGATCATATATCACTTGAAAACTTAGTCCTACGATAACTCACACAAGTTTTCTCGCTTTTGACACATATTTTCGTTCAAGTTCTGCGGTTATTTAATTAAACAAAAAAAAAAAAAAACATATATCAAAGTTTATGCACCAACTCATCTCGCCATTTGATTGAGTTTCTCCCTCATCCCTCGTTAAGTCACAAAAAAAAATCCTAACTTAAACAGCTTTCAATTAACTCTTCAAAAATGAAAAATAGAAAAAAAAAACGGGCCAAATGCTTTTGTCTCCATGGCTTCCAGCACTTTATCAAGTTTTTTTCTTTTCTTTCTAAAATAAAACATTTTCCTTATAACGCCTCTAAGGAGAAAAGAACTTCGCGATGTTGAACCTATAAAAGTTGTTCTGTGCGCCATATCCTTGACACGATTTTTTTTATTTCAAATGTCTTCAAGTTATTCTATTGTTTTGTGTTTTTTTTTTCTGTTTCTGTTGAAATAAGAAGAAGCACAAAATTAAAGCAGAAACATTTAAAATTAAATTCTGACCAAAGAAATGGAATTAAATTGAAACGACTTTCTTTCTTTCTCGCTCTCTCCCTCTGCTTTATTATGCAACTGGGCAATAAGGTTTAATTTTTTAGCATTTAAATGAGACCTTTTACTTTTGTTTTGTATAACTTTTCTCTGAAAAGTTTGTTTGATTTTTTATGATGGCTTTAGAATGACCTTAACTTACAGACTTTGTTGAATAACTTGGGTCAATAGATGTCAAAACAAACAGTTGTCGCTTTTAATAGCTGCTATACTTTTGAAACAGCTGTTTTATTTTGTTTTACGGCTTGTTGTTTTAATGAAATGTCCATTGTTTTGAAGCTACAAGGAGAACTTATAAAATAAAATTGAAACTTCGTTGGACAGTTGAACTCGATGTATTTTTTTGAACGAAATGTTAACACTCTACTCTTTTAAGTCACATCTTATGCAAATTAGTAGTTTGCATAGAGAACTGAATAAAGTTTTAGAATTTTCCGAAGCTATTTGTATTCCCAAGAAAGGCTTTTGACATTATTGAAGATAGATAGATGGATAGTTAGATAAATTCTTTATTTTATGCTAATTACAATATTTTTTTTGTCTTAAGAATACGAGCATGGCAATTTTGACGTCTGCCTTTTGAGGTTTTGGATTTAAATGGGTGGTAAACCAGACTCTAAATGTAAAGCATAGGTCGGTGTTGCGCTTGGTAGTCGAAATAGTCGCTTAAAAAAAAAAAAATCTTTGAACACCTTCGAATTCTTCTAACGGGTTGACTCCGAAAACCTGCACTCCATAACACAAGCAGGTGTTAACCGTAGCTTTAAACACTTGGTATTTTGATGAAAGATCAATATTTTGATTTGCGAAGAATTTCGGCCACATTAAATTGAGCGTCAACTTAGCTTCCCTGCTTTTTTCTTTAGCGTGTTTGCCAAAGTTTAAGTTTGATGTCAACAAAACACCTAAGTACTTGAACTCACTTACTTACTACATCTATTTGCTAGTTATTAAGTCGCCAAGTTTCCTCACGTGGTCTTCTTCTCTGTCGGCTTTCAAAGATCATAACCTTTGTTTTCTGCACATTGATGTGAAGATCCCAAGCTTCCCAGTATGATTGCAATTTATTGATTTGTAATAAAGCATGAGGATTTTCAGCTAAAAGTACTAAGTCGTCAGCGTAGAGTAGAACTTTTATGACACTTTCGGCAAAAGTTACACCACCAGGAAGAACATCACATATACCATTGATAACAAAGCGAATAGAATAGGGCTCAAAAAGCATCCCTGTGGAACACCAGCAGACGTATCAAATGGATCCATCCCAAACGGTTGCTGTTGTTGACGCCAAAAAATTGAAGTACATTAATAAAAATTTCTCGACACTCAAAGCATTTCAAGTTTGTATGTCAAAGCTTGCCTGTTGACAGTATCGAATGCTGCTTTGAAGTCTACAAAACATACATAAAGTTTTTTGTTTTTTTCAGTATATTTTCAAAAATGTGATCTATGGCTGAATATCCAGAACGAAAACCAGCCTTAAAAACGCTAAGAAGATTGTTTTCTTATTCTATCCAATTGGAGATCCTATCCAATTGGAATCTTTCTTAGTGAGTTTAGCAAAGATATTCCTCTATAGTTTTCGACACTACTTGCATCTCCTTTTTTAAAAATTGGAAATAAAAGCTGGAATACACGCTTTGTCGTACATTAAGTTAAAGAACTCCACGATGTAGTTTTGAAGTTGCAAGGTTGAGTTTTTAAAAAAATTCAACTGGGATTCCATCACTACCTGGAGCTTTGTTGATCTTCATAAGCCGTTTGCACTTCGGTCAACGATATAGAGGAGCCTAGTTCAGACACTCTTACGTCTTGAAGTTCATAGCAAAAGGTGTTAGAATTCTCTTCCTTAGCTGTCAAGAGATTTTTTAAATGTGCTGCTAATATATCAGCTTCAAGAAAAACACTTTGGTGATGTCCTCCCAAATCCCCAACACTATTCCAGAAATCTTTCAAATTTTTACAAAACTGTAGTTTTGATGCTAGGATTTTGAGATGAAGTACTTTATTATTGAAGTAATCAAATCCCAAATTCCTTATGTTGACAAGCCATTCCAAAGCTAAAGTCGCAGAGTTTATTGAATTTCTTTTGTCTTCTTCTCTTAATCGCACTTGAAGGATAGTATAAAACAAAAAATGAAGCTTTCAATAGATGCAAAACATCTCTGGTGTCAGATCGCATATCTTTGTCACCAAAGAGTTGATTAATTCTAAGCTTTATGCAAATTTTGTTCGCTTGTGTGAGAGCGATGAGAAATGTCATCCAAATCCGGTTCTTAATTGCTACATGTTTTAGGCATTTCCATTTCGCGTCCTTAATATAAATATCGACCCACTATCTACCTACGTTACGTTCTCGTAGAAGGACTTTCCTCACCTTGAACTCTATCTCTTCTCGTCGTATCTCCCATTTTCGACACGAGCATATTAGGAACAGATTTCTTATTCAAAGGGTGTGTAATTTTTGGAGGTTTCTCCCATACAGTCATAGACCGGTGCGGTGTGTTGGTTGTTTTGCTGGGCTAAATATGTGTTGCCAAGGAATTTGTAAAATGCACTTTCTGGTTTGTATAAGTAGATCGATGAATGTTTCCAGCCACAAAATTACACTACTTCGAGTGTGGAAATTGGAACGACATGGTGACGCCCTGGCACCGACCAACTCCAACTCCAACAACAAAAACACTGACATCAACATTGTAAATGTGCGGTTAGATAGTTCAAATTTGTCTTTTGTGGAAAGGGGTTTAAACTATTTCCCCGCAAGGTGTAGGAAAAATTAGGCAAACATCAATTTCACTTTGAAATTGTGGTTTTTGCTAAGGGAGGTGGCTAAGGATTGTTTAAGTTTGGGGGGGCAATAATGAATGTGAGAAAACCTCAGAAATGTCGAAGTTCGGTTAATTTATTGCTTGTCTTGTCTTGGTCTTCCTTCTTTCCTTCGTTGCGGGTGAATTAAAAGCTGGTGTCAAAGATTGTGAATGAAGCTATTAATTTGAACCATTGAACAGTACAGATTATGCTCGATTTTGTGATCAACTGGATGCTGGGCGTTGGCATGAGTTTTTCTTTTATGTAACTACATACCGTTTGGGGTTTAAATATAGGCTTTGATAAAGTTTTTGGGAGACATCAGTGGTTTGGTTTTGTTTGTGTGCACGATTGGAGATTAATTAATCCAATCGACTGTGCTACTGACAATTATTTGGAGGTAAAATATTTAAGAGCTGTGGTGGTTGGTGAGTTTGTGATTGCGTGGGTGCGGGTAGTGACTTCATTAATTTGGGAAATTTTCCGTTGACAGGTTGACATTATTTTTGGGTTTTGATTGAAGTTGTTTATTATTTTTTCTTTATTTCTTTAGGTTTTACTGTAATATTCATGGACTGAATGATTGGACTTATCATGATTTTGAGTTTCTTAAGGCATAGGCTGACTAATTGCGGTAGAGGAAGTATTTTTATGTAATGAGGGTTTACACGGAATTGTTAAACATCAAGATCAAAGAAAAGGCGAGAAAAAATGTGTTTTTTGGGTGAATTTTTGGGAATAAGATTTGGCCGCGAATTCCATTCGTGGAAAGGAACAACCACCGAAATAGAAATTTGTTTAAAAAAAGTAACTCTCCAAATTTATTATCTTTTCTGATTGGCTTGACGAAAAGTGTTACGTAACTTTACGTTGAAATAAAATAGAAAGAAGTTTCAATCACTTAAAGCTCATTAAGAAATTTGCTTAGCTCAACTTGACATTTAATACACAGTTCTGGCTTAAATCAACAATTATTAAATTAATTTTAATTTTTAGCCCTTCAAGCTCTCTTTGATTAAAGTAATTAAAAAACAATATAGAGTGTTGAAATTTTCTCTGAATCTTGAAGGTAACGCTTACACTTCTCCTTCTTTTTCAGTGTTACGTTACATGGTTCACAGGCTTCCCACTTATTTGCTTCACCTCAAGAATCGTTGACCTCAGAAACTGTCGAGGTCAGAAACTGTCGTGTCGGCAAACTCCCGGCTTTTTATATTTTTCCATGTCTGAGGTCAACCAAATGCAGATTTCGTTGCATTTGTCTTTACCAGGAATGTCTAAGTCTGCCTTCCTTTTTGTGTGAACGTTGTACCATCATCAGCATGGTATAGTTAATGTAAAGGGTGTTTTTTAGACGTGGGGTTTTCAATCTGGCAATACTTTGTCGGAGTTACCAACTAACAAATTGTTCGGTTCGTGGGGCGCATCGCGCTGTGCTGTGTCCAATATTCGGTCGACATCATAAACGCCCATGAAAGTCGGTAATTCGAGCAACCACTTATTGGTTTTGCACCACGTTTAGTCTAGTGAATAATGCGTACCGTCAGCGACCCAGGGCCGTAAAATGCGCACCGAAGGCGTTATTGCTGCTGTGGAGCAGAGTATCGAAGAAGGCCCGTCCATCCGCCATCGCGCTTACCCAACCACTTTATGGAAGATTTTTAGGAAACATTTTGGTTTACTGCATTACAAAATGCAACTCGTGCAAGAATTGAAGTTGAACGACCATCAAGCGCGTCGCACTTTCGGTGAATGGGCCCAAAACGAGAATCGGGCCACCGATTCCAATTTTCACAAGAAAACTTTGTTCAGCGATGAAACTCTCTTTTGGTTGAATGGATACGTTGATAAACAAAATTGTCTCATTTGGAGTCATCATAACCCACAGTCCTTTGTTGAGACGCCGACCGCGCCGTTACATCCTCAAAAAGTCACTTTTTGCTGTGCTCAATGACAGATGGAATTATTGGTTTAAATTTCTTGAAAAATGCAGCCGAATATAATGTTACAGTTAATGGGGAACGCTGTACTGGGTTATTGCCCTTTTCGTGTTTGAATAAGAGGATGTTGATGTGGACGACTTTGGGTTCCATGCAGATAACGATACGATTATTAGGGAACTTAAGGAACTCTGTTGCTGGACTATTTTTTTGTGGGTTTATGTGAACTCATTTGTCTAAGCAAATAAGCCAGAGCCGATTGACTCATTGGGAGAAAATATTCGGCGCGTTATTGATGTAATACGGCCATAAATCCTGCAAAAAGGAGTCGAAAATTACGCATCTACTTTCTTTAGAATACTACTCTTCCTCCATTGCTCAAGCAGACTATCATCATCTCCTATAAGCTTGATAGCGAAGATGACGCCCTTGGACCAATACGTCTTATCGACTGTATTGAAAACGGCTGCAAATATCGGCAACCACCCTAATCCCCTGGTGAGAAGGATGCCCATTGAGGACTGATACCCTGAGCCAAGATACCTAAGCGTGGTGAACACTTTGGACGAAGAAGTAATACCAGCCAACAACGAAGCCACCATTTTCTACGCTGACCCTGGGTCAGCATACTTCCGTGGCTGCTGCCACCCCCACAACCTCCCCATAAAGATTTACAACAGCGAAAACCGGGATGATAACTCAAGTCAGACGGCTTAATCAACAATTCTCTTTCTTTGCAGCTATATAATATTAAGCTATTATTTTTATTCTGGACAATGTATTTGGATAGGCCCCCTATGTGCCAACATTCCTACACTATTATCATTTCCTTAATTTTTAAATTACCTAGTATAGGTTAGGTAAGGTGAAAGTGGCTGTCAGCCAATGAGTGCATTGAGTACCTGACACACTTATAGGCCGCAAGGGCCCATTGTGATACCACAGAGATCAGCAAGTTAATCACCTACAGATCTCAGAAACCCGATGTAAGATTAACGAGTTGATCACCCATTTGTCTTCCATTACGGGACTAGCCGGTTAATCACCTGCTGGTCGAACCACTCGGAACTTTTAATGTGTTTTGAAAGACTTTTAGGGTCTATGTAGGCTAAGTCGCTAGTATCATCGAAGAAGAATTCACCGAGATGATTTTTCTTACTATGAAGTAGTGCAGGGCATGAGGAAAGGAGGTGTTGAATGGTTTTTTACTCTTCTTCGTCCATGCAGCTTCTGCAGAAATCATTGGAAAATACACCAAGGCTTTTGGCGTGTCTTCTTATTAGACAGTGTCCCGTAAGAATACCGATGGTAAAACCTAGATACAGGTGGTTCAGGGCTAACAAACTCTTAGAGCGTTTTGAGTCTACACATGGCCAAACTTTTTTGGTTGTTAGGCAGTTCTTACTCTCAATTAGCTAGTATGTGTATCAATTGTACCTATATATATATATATCTTTCAATAAACATAAACTGAAACCATATGCTTGGAGATGAGAATCGTGAGCCATCTAATCTCGGTGTCTCTCATCTTTTTCCAAAACTCATATGATTTCCCGTCTTTTTTGAAGACTCAACTTCTTCACTACCTTTCTTGACTGTGGTAGCAGGTATTTTCGTTGAGTTAAGTTCAGTTTCTGGAAAGTGCTTTCGAGGAAACTGTCCATTCAATAGGCGAATCACAATACTGTCGTCACCTATGCAGAATTTTGTCGTCATACACAAGAAGCTGTCCTTGAGCATATTTAGCATATGAGCATATGAATTTCAATGAACGAGTGTTTCTCCTTTTTTGAGTCCCCATTTTGTTGCTCCCTTATTTAAGTTGTGTAGTTTGCATCAGCAGCCGTAGCAGTAACCGGTTCCGTAACAAGTATTCCGGTGTCTTTGTTTGGAGGTGGGCGCACCTCTTATTCGCTTCTTTCTTGCAGCTTATGTGCCTTATTTCCCTTTCGTAGCCAACCTTTCCACCTCTAATACTTAATGGACATTTTGACCATGGTTCGAAATGCTTTAACTCCATCGCCACTTGAACCTCTTAGTAGCCTTTTTATGTTTGATTTCATTCACCGTGTTCTCCATGAAAAATTCAATCAACAGAATATGATGTTGCTTCGCTTTAGCTTCACCCCGTATCACTTTGTAGTCTTTCACCCCAGACTTCATAAGCTTGACAACCAAATGGTATCAATTTGGCTTTCATTTTACCATCACTGTAAGTGACAAGGTGTTTGTCTTGTTTAATAAACATGGTATTTAATACGATAAGACCATGCGACTTACACATAATTACGAAATCCTGGTGCCACCGCCAATACTTTCATAGCAGTTCTAAAAATCTTCGTTTATCCTTCTGACATGTACGTTTAAATCTCTGCCAACATCCAAAAACTCCTCTTTCGGGATATGCTTGCAAAAATATAGGCAAAATGCATAACAACCAATTTGGGGAACATCCTGCACTGACAATACATTTTCTATACCTTTCCTTGCATCTCCATTTTAAGAGACATCAATCGGTAACTAGATTGCGAAATGGTCAACATGCTGCATAGTTACTCTTCCACAAGGATGATATCGATTCAGTTTTTGGCCTGATCCGTAGTAGAACATTTCGTATGTTGGTAACACAAGTTTTCTATTCGCCTCATCCAAGTCATCTCTTGCAGTTCGAAAATGCAACCAGTCATACTTTCAACGCTCCAACTCACGGCTCTGGAACCTAGTCCAATTCTACCTAATTATACCATTTTTCGGGCAACTTTTTTTTAAGTAAATAAATAAATCGGGTGTCGCAACAGAGCGAGGAGCCCAGGGCCTCTCACAACCACGCCTTGTGAGGGAATGGAGTAGACTATATTTTTATGGGAAAGAGTTTACTAACGGAGGACATGCCAATGCGCGAAAAGCAATACCCGCAGAAAAAGCATTTCTGCCTCTGTTGGGACTCGAACCGCGAACCGGGTTAACAGGCAGACATTCTAGCCATAACGTCACTTGTACCATTTTTTTTTTGCTGAGGACAAAGATGTTATGAAATAATCTCTCAATGTCCTTGGTCAGTAAATCAGCTTTTTGTGACTTGAATCTGATGTTTTTGGACAGTGTTCGTTTTGGTACGAGTTATTCGCTTGCGAAAACACACAAGACAATTGTTTAAATTGAAGTAGGACGCGAAAATATTCACTTATGAACTGACAGCATATTTTTAAGCTGGAAACAAACAACTTTTGTTTCTGTAGCAAGGCGTAAAATTTATGTAATTGCGTTTTTTAAGCTCAATTTGTCTTCCACCCCCGTAACGAGAGGTTTTTTCCTTCCATGAACCTAAATTTGTCTAAAAAGTATTTGACATCGATATTAAAAGTAACTGACACAGTTTGCAGGAAAACGATGAAAATCTTTTCTGTCTTATTTGTTCAAAAACAGCACGGCTCTAAAAAAGAAAAAAAGAAACCCCAATTCGATAAGATAAGAGCATTTTGTTTTCTCTCCTTCCGATGTCAGCAAATTTCCTATCCTTTTACTTTTTGGCACACAGCCTTATACACCACTCAAATCGACCTACTATCCACTTGAGTCAAAATAACTTGAAACAAAATGACAAAAAAAAAAGAATGAAAATATCACTGCAGTGTGTTTAATAATCCAAGAGGACGTATATCTTTATTTTGATGAGTTTATCTCTTCCTAAGTAGGTGGTGGTGGTTCATATCCACTTAACAAAAGTAGGACATAAAATTCCACTTTGCCACTGACTTCTTTTTTTTTTTTGTGCTGTCGTATCCTTTATTCTCAATTTGTTAAATCACAACTTGTATACCCCACAACTACCTACTTTTTGTTTTATTTCTTTTTTATTTCATCATCAAGCCATGGCAACTGTTTCGTTTGTAGTTTGTCATGTTGAAACAAATTAATGCAATCTACACCGCTTTTTCATTCAAATTTATATTCTCTTCGTTCTTTACAATATTTTACACGGGAAAAATCTCAATTTATGAATATTTAATTTTTTGTTTCAGCCGCAACGGGAATGTTTTAATTAGTATTCCACAAATAAAACTTTGGCTCACTGTATTCTAAGAAGATAAGCTTTAAGGCTGCTTTGATAATTTCGAAAAAGGGAATGAAGATAAGAAGTTCTATTCCAGCAGGTTGTTTATTTTTAATACAAACCACGATGTACTCGTATATTATTATAGGTATTCATGTGTATGTATGACATTCCTGATTTATGTGTACGCTAAGACGATGAATTTTAAGCAGGATTTAGAAAGCAATTCCACGAAAACCCAAAGTGGGTTTTCGCAAAGAGAAAACATAAAATCTAAATTACTAAACTTTCAAGGATATGGGGTTTTCTTTTTCCTTGATTGTTTCTTGACATAATAGAAAGTTTCTTTTAAAGAAAATGATGTGTGTCAGGAAAAACACCTGTTTTAGTTGGTGATAGTAAACTAGCAAACTTTTCTTGTTTGGAAATGAAAGATTCCTTAATTGATCGAAGAAAACTTACAATTTCTTTGTGACTGTTTTCAAATATGAAAGTAATTTAAAACTGTCAACTGCTTATGTGTGTCCTAATTTATTGAATTCAAATTTTCTTGTTTCAATTTTAAGAGGGTATTTTTCTTAATTTTTCCACCGATGTAGCACTCCCTACGACCAATTCTAGTTTTGATATCCATTGGTTTGAGATGACAGTTTTGTTTTCTGAAAATGACAACGTTTTCGGCCGGCGCGGCGAGCGTGGGCAAAATGAGTGGTGAAGAGAGTGACAAACTAGAACATTTTGTTTATACAAACAAACCTCAAGACCTTTCGTTTTAGAAACCTTTGACTCCCGACGATTCGTGCTTTCGCACATACCTACGCGCCGGGTTTCAACATTTGTACAATCAACACCAATCGCAAACAATATCTCAGGCGAGATCATCGCTTGAAACGTTTTAAGCGTTACGTGTTGTGATTCAACTGCGTATTTAAGCACTTGTTAGAGAGTTGTAGCCTTATTAACGAAGTATTCCAATGCAGTCGAGAAGCAGCAATCAGAAACATGGCAGACAAATTACACTTTCAAAAGTTGATCTCGATTCAAATTGATTCTTGAATGAAATGTGTTCGAAATGCCGAAAAGTGAAATTCTGATCTAAGAATAAATTTTTTGAGAGTGCTCTCATAATCACAAAACCAAGTGCATTTGATATTTTTCAACTGTGGTAGATACCCGTTTGATGATTTAGTGATTATATCGTCCAGATATAAGGTGGGTGGCCAGGGTTTGAATCCCAGTAGGTCCAAGCTTAGGAGGTATTTCCTATTTTAAAAATGTAGTTGGCAAGTGCTCCAGAGGAATGATATTCGGCCATACTGTCATCTAGAAACTTACCAGCGATGAGGTGAGAATTACTCTGGTGGCTGTGATATTACTTTTGAGACAAGACTAACATTTGAGCGCCATATTTAAGGCATTTGGATAGCGGATAGCCTCAGACACGAAACCATCCTTAACTCACAAACCTTCATTATATTTTAATAGCAGACTTAATGAAGAAAAATGCTCGCCAACTAACAAAGTCGGTTTGATGAAATTCGCATTGGTCGATGTGTTGAAACTTCGTGCGAATAAAGCGACCTTATTCTTGTTCACTTTCCTTGTTACCAAAATATCGTGAATACCGACAAATTGGTGTAAAAGAGAAGATCAAGATTACAGTCGCTTTATTTGCACGAAGTTTCAACAAATCGACCAATGTGAACTTCGTCCTTGGTACTTGAGTACATCGAGCAGCTGAACCTAAAATCATAATTCATATTTTAACTATTATATTGATATTCAGTCCATTAAAATTCCTTTAGGTCGAATATATCCCAAATGGTGCTCGCAATGCGGCTTAGTGGTTGGCGTGTTTATCTGTTACGTGGGAGGTTTGAGGTTCAAATCCCCAAAACATAAAAAAACTTTTTTAAGGGGCATCGCTTTTTTTCGCAAGGAACTGGCAATTTATCCGATATCAGTTTTCTCGAGAAAATAGCATTGTCATGAAAACACTTTCTCGACTTTCTGTTCGCAATTGGTAAAAAAATTTTTGGTTTCGTTTATTTTATTATTCTATTCTATTTATTTAAATTCTTAATTAATTAATATGAAACCTACGGTGTACCACAGGGGAGTCATTTCGGTCCACTTCTTTTTATTATTTAGATAATGAAATTTTTATCGTTAGTTAAGTAAACATAAAAAACAGCGATTAAAAGTAAATTCTCTGATCTTTTCTTATCGCCGTTTCAAATTTTGAACGGTTTCAAATTTTGAACGGCGTAAAATTTGAAAGTGTATTGGTACAAAAACAGAACCACATTGCAGCTTACTGAAAGATGGCCTTGAGAAACTATCGAATTTGTGTTCGTTAAACTCCTGATACCGAAATATTAGTAAATGGTAGAGTTTCAAATTTTTACGAATCGTTCTGTAATCGATTTCTCTTATGAAATAAATAATTCAAAGTATCAAAAAGTATTCAAAATGATGTTGGAACTATTTTTTGACCAGCAAAACCTGGATTTTGTTGAACATATTGACTTTTTAGTTGTGCAAGTTTAATGTTGGACTTTAAGTTGTGCAATTCCATAGAATTGTGTTGGCATAACACATTGAAAAGTTTATATTTATTAGCTCTGTCTTGAAGTATTGCAATATGCATTATTTGGATAGTATGTGTATGAAAATCATTCCTTTATAGAATTCAGTAAATCCACAATCGCTTCGCTAAAGTTCTTGCAAAAAGCATCACTGTGAAATGGATATGCCTTTTTATGAAAGTAGGTGGAAGTTGTTTGAGATTTTGACTCTTAAAACTCGAAGAAAGTTTTACACTTCTGACCTATTTACTTATTGTATTGACTGCTTTGACAGGGTTTAGAGTTCCTGAGGATGCTTAAAAATCGATCGTTCTGTAAAATTTTATACTACATAACAAAATATGTAGCCAAAGAACCATTGAATAGAAGTTTACAAACTACGAAATCATTTTATGAAGCTATAGATTTTATTTTCCGAAAAAATTTCATTTAAAAATTAGTTGCTTACAATTATTTGTCTTTTTCCTTACATAGTATAAAGCTAAGTTCCTTTCCTCTGTTTGTAAATACTTTGATCTTTAAAGCTACACAACGAATTAAGTTGCCGATTATTTTTAATAGATAGAGTGATTCAAGAGGAAGGTATATTTCTTCCCCATATTTCCACGGAAACAATTTCCTAAACTACTTAGCCGATTTGAATGAAATTTGAAACAGAAATTGTCTAGAACTTGATAAATGAAGCAAGCTATATTTTCATCCCATACTCCCTCAGTAAAGAAGAAGGGAACGGGACCTTAACCGGGAACTTTAAAAATACTGCACTGATCTCGCAAACTCTTTCACCGTAAGAGTGCTTCATTATCTTCGAAAAACATAGACTATATTTCAACCCTATATTCGAACAGGAATATGTGTTACCCGTGGCGTGATGGTTAGCAGAGGCAAAAATGTTTTTCCACGGGTATCGCCTTTCGCGAGGAATTGGCAAGTCCTCCGTTAGTAAATTCAATGCCATAAAAAAGCGCTTTCTCAATTAGCCGTTCGGAACCGGCAGACAATTGTAGGTCCCCGCCATTCCCTCACAAGACATGGTTGTGAAAAATGCGCTAGGCCCAGGGACTCCTCGCTCTGTTGCGCCAACCTATTCATTTTTCATTTTTCATTCCTACAGGAACAGGAAATGGAATTTAAAGATCACTGGACCAATTTCTAGGTCTAGGTACTAGTCGATGATCAATTTTGTACGTAGTGTCAAATTTTGAAGGCAACCTACAAACTGACATCAATTTCACCAAAGCATTTGACAGAGTGAATCATTCTTCATAAGCTTTCTTGCCTTAATTTTCATTTCATGTTATCTAACAGACCGTTTTCAAATTGTTAAAATTGGCACGAATTTATCTAAACGTATTCTTGTTCCATCGGGTTTCCCTCAAGGAAGCCATTTAAGGCCTTTACTTTTTCTTCTATTTATTAACGATATATCTTATGTATTTATTCATTGAAAATGCGTCTTTATGCTGATGATTTAAAATTATATAAGAAAATTGAATCAGTTCAAGATTATTGCTTACTTTTAGAGGAGGATTTTTAAGACTTTTGCAATGGTGCGAAACAAATTGTCTTCATCTGAATGTACATAAATAATTGTCAGATTTTTGTTTATTTAGTTTAGTTTTGGGAAGTGAAACCGTTCCAAAAGGTCCCAAAAGATAGATCTAATGCTATGTCCGCACCTGAGAGTTAAACTTGTTTAATTCAAAACAATCCCAAACCAACATGATAACCAAGTGGCTTGCCATACAAAATGAAACCTTTTTAGTCACTGGGTTTCGTGATAACCTACTCGAAACCAAGTGCACTGAATGCACTATTTCCAATTTCCATTTAGTTTGACATTTGAGAGAGTGGAACTGAGTAGAGAGAGAATGAATTCTCTCATACGTCTTTGACGTTCTGCTTACACTTTAAATCTGTCTCTTTTTAACTTAAGACGAAAGGACAAACTCAAAACTTTTTTGCATATGCGGACACTATTTGATTAACTCAAACCATCTTGGAACGAAACCCAGGATAACTTCAGGTGCGGACATAGCATAAGCATTATTTTAAATGAAAAATTATCGTTTAGACCATGCTAGATTGGATTATTAGAAAAAGTAGCTCCATCCTAGGGCTCATTAAAAGAAATGATGTTGAGTTTTCTGATATGCTTACACTTTACTTTTCGTTCTTACGATCAATTTTAGAGGCCTGGGATCCTTTTTTTGCAACTGCATCTGGCTGAATTGAAATAGTGCAAAGAAGATTGTCCAGATATACCATTTCAAAACTTTCTTACTGAAGTAGTGAGATTCCTTGTTATAATGTTTTTTGCTAGGAATTCAAACTCTCGTTCTTCGAATAAAGTTTTTTTTCTGTTGTGTTTGTTCGTGATATTTTTAGTTTTCGTGTAAAATGTTCATTTCTTTTAAATGAATTTGGTTTTCGTGTTCCCCCAAGAAATACAAAGACATCGGTTTTATTTTTTGTACGCTTCCATAGAACCATTTATGGCTTTCATCAAGGAATCAAACTCAGTCTGCAGTTTAGTTGACGTTTTTGAAAATTGTTCAAGACAATCTGTAAATTTATATTATTGATGTATTGAGCTATCTTTTGTTATTATTTATTTATCTTATAATTTGTTATGTATATTGAAGTCTGTAAGAGTTATTCTGATCGACAAATAAATTTAACTAAAAATGCTCATTAAACGCCAAATTGTATAGAATTTTTGAAGCTCGCTGGCCTTTAAAAATTTCTCTCAAGGGCCACGTTATGATTTCTTTTTTTTTAGTTTTTAAACAAATTATTTCTCAGATGGCATTTTGTGTGTGTAGTAAAAGCTCCCTTACTTTTTCTGACACCATTAATCTCTTAAGGATCTCTTGTGTCATTCACTTTGAAGAACAGTCCTCTTTGATTATTATTAACACTATGCCACCCTATACTACAGAATTTCTTCTATATCCTGTATCCCCGCACGAAGTGCCGCTCCGGTGGGTGTCTGCCTAAGAAATCTCCGCTGAGTTAGGTTGCAAATGGGGCGTGTAAGTACACTGGAAGTAGATTCGTCAAATGCATAGTGTGTACTCAAGGGAAATGTAAAAAAGAAAATTTAAATTAGTGGAGAAAATAATTCTGAGAATAGTGACTGCTACATGTATGACAAGTAGAAGGAATAAAATTAAAACAAAAGGAAGTGGTGTTGGTTTAACAAGTTCAGTGAATCCTTGAGGATGTACTTGTGCTCTATAGTGTAAAAGACTTTTATGTTATATATCCTTAAGTAAATAAAATCAATGTTTTTCTGTCAAAGCAAATCCACTCAAAATTTTTTTTTCTTTTCATTTTCTCATTTCCAGGAACACCTTATTGGATGGCGCCAGAAGTAGCAGCTGTTGAACGGAAGGGTGGTTACAATCAATTATGTGATATATGGGCGTGCGGAATTACAGCTATTGGTATGATTTAACTTTTGTTTCCTTTCATTCTATATCTAATCGTTGTTCCAATAATAAATGAGACTTTTTGGTTTTGTTTGGATTTGAATAATGGGTAAAGGCTTAAAGTTGACATTTTTATTTTTGTTGGAATGAACAAATGAAATATTGTCTCGGTTGAACCTTTTAAAGAATAAATTGGCAATATAAACGTGGTGGGGTTTGTTGGAGATGAAGAACTTGGCTTATTTTTCTAAGATATCCTCATCGAGCAAAGCCAGGTGTTTTGAGAGTGTTTTACACAATTTGATGTCATCAATCTTAGGTTTATACAACCCGTTTACAAACTTATGCTTTTTATGTTTCAAAAACGTAATAGGTCATTAATAGGAACATTGTTTTTTAAAAGTGAGAGAGATTAAAACTTTTCAAGTGACTCTTAAAGTTGGATAAACAACGTGTTTTTGTTGTTTGCTTTTTTGAAAACATTTCAAATTTAGATATATTTTTTTTAAAGGAATGCTCTCGAAGAAGTTTTTTTTTACGCTTTGAAAAAAGGGCAATAAGTTATGTGCTACACAAGAATAAGGTTTATTTTAACTCAAACAAAAAGTTAGGTTCCTTATGCGTGTTATGGGTGTAAATTTTTAGTGAGAAATGTTAATGCGACAATTTACTGTAAACGATGTCGATATGTCGTTTGTGAATTGTGATAAATGGTTTATTGATTTCGATACCTCTTAGCACCAACTGGCAACCGAATGTACCCTTTTGGCTAAAATTGAGCTGAACATTGATTGTTGATAGGAATTGGCTTTAAGGATAACTGATATTTCGATATAAAAAAAGGGTTTTTTCAACAGAGACGCTACAAATGTAGAGCGACAAGGACAGCAAACGACGCCATATTTTGTGCCGCTCTTTGACATTTCTCTTTTAAGTTTCATAATGGAAAGATATACGAGCCAACAACGAGTCGAATTTATTAAAATTTACTATCGAAATTTGGAGTCAGTGGCCTCAACGCTAAGAGCGCTACGTCAACTTTATGGTCGTCATAATCGTCCTTACAGATCAACAATAGAGCGTCTAGTGGAAAAATTTTAATCCACAATCACAGTACAAAATGTTTCCGTGCCAGTGAGACAAAGAAGTGCCCGTTGTGTCGAGAATATTGCTGCTGCTGAGGCTTCAGTTGCAGAAAGCCCAAATGTGCCTCTCACACGTCGTTCTCAAGCGTTGGGCATCTCTGTGACGACGCGTGGTTGTGGCGAATTTTGCGAAAAGATCTTAGCCTACATCCTTACAAGATTAAAATATAAAGTGTCGTCGAAGCAAGAACTGAAGCAACTTGACCCCCAGAAGCGTCGTATGTTCGTGAATTGGAATTAGCAACAACTTGAAAATTATTCGGATTTTCATCGAAAAATCATCTTCAGCGATGAGGCTCATTTCTGGCTAAATGGCTTCGTCAATAAACAAAATATGCGGTATTGGTCAGGCAGCAATCCACACGTACTCCATGAGTCATCATTGCATCCTGAAAAAACTACGGTTTGGTTTATGGGCCGGCGGCGTCCTTGGTCCGTACTTCTTCCGTGATGACCAAGACCGGCACGTTACTGTGAATGGGGATCGCTACCGTTCAATGATAACCGAATATTTTTTGCCCCAATTGGATGATATGGACTTGGAGGACATGTAGTTCCAACAGGACGGTGCCACAAGCCACACAGCGAATGTCACATTCAATTTATTGGAAACCAAGTTTGGAGAACGTGTGCCCGTGGTGGCCATGCGAAAGAAATCGAGTTCCACACATAATGGCATCGAACGTCACAGAAATATGGAATTTCTTTGATACCCAAAACCGTTTTTGTTTTATTAAAAAAAAAAAAAAAAAAACTTTTGTTGCGCTCTTATTGAAAAAGCCGATATTAACGACCTAGATCTCGTAATTTTAAAGACGACTATCATCTACGTACTAAAAACGTTTAAACACCTAAACGCTACTAAAATTCGTAAAATGTTGGAAATAAGTGTCCTTCAATCGCTGAAAGTGAACTTACATGAAACAATCTTTTGTAGATAAAAACATTGATTGTGTAAAAAGTTACGTAATCAATCCAGGCCCTAAAAATTTCATCAACCGAAATGTCCTTGAAACATTCTATTTCGATTCATTTTTTTAGTTTACATATTTTGATTAACATTTATATTTCGTGTTCATTTTGTTGCAACTGACAATGTATTTTACGAAGTGAATAAAATAATTTTAAAAGAATGCAAAAGTCGATGTTTTGTTTTTTCATTTACGAATTTTATATATATGGGAGGTCAAAAAGACTCCAACTGTCTTATGACATTTCGAATGCTGCATTTGCATTGCATATGTATTGACTATTTTAACACTTTGGGGTGTTTATTAGCTTTGCATAAATATTTCTTAGACAAGAAGTTTCTATTTATTGTTTTGCTGGACAAATTAAACAGATTGTGTGCTGTGTATACGTTCATTTGAAGAGGTCCGTTTGGAGTGAATGGAATTGCTACCCATTTTGATAATCTGTTTAGATTTAGACATGTTGTTCGTCACAAAATATTGTAATATATTCAAAATGTATTTATACATCAAACATATAGCATTTTTTATCTTTGCACTTGATTATTAGAAAGTTATTATATTCGTAATACGCTGACAGTCTGAAAGGTTAGTTCCAAGAGGTTGACTGTCTTTTTATAAGTTCGTTTTTTTGAGGAGCGGTGAAGTTGACGGCGCGGTGGCGTGACCTGAGTAGGTCAATAGTGTCAAACAGATAAATAAGAGTTGTGATTGTGATACCTTGGATATCACAATAAAGAAACCAATACAAAAAGAATAGTTTCTTAGAGTTAGAGCTTTACGTTAGGCGCCAGTTTGGTTTTTAAAATGGAAGGATTTATTTAGATTTAACACAAGAACTGTGATGCTATGAAATTGAAATAGCAGTTAAATACTTTAATCTTTCTCTTAAATCTCGGTTATGAGTCGATTGTCCATTAGATAAGAGTAAAGAAGTAGAATAGACTTCAAGCTTGGAGTTACTTAAAGATCACTTAGCGATGCAAAGGACAACAATTTTTTTTCCTACATTTTTCTTTCGTTCTGATTTCAAATTTAAGCTCAAATTTAAGAACAAAATATTTAGTTTAAACTGAATGCGCTGATAGTCTGAAAGGTTAGTTCCAAGAGGTTGACTGCCTTTTTTTAAGTTCATTTTTGCGGAGTGACGGCGAAGTAGACGGCGGCGTAGCGCTTGAGCAGGCCAATAGTGTAAAACAGATAAATGGGAGTTGTGATCCCTAAAATTCACAACGAAGAAGGATAAGGGCGCCAATTTCGTTTTTTAAATGGAGAAGTATAAAGCTATATAATGTAGCTGGCAGACAACTATACATATGATCGTTCTCTTAAATTTATGCCCTTAATCTTAGAGATCTTAGTAAATTTTAGGATGCTGTTCAGTGTTAGGTTGAAGATGTCACTCAGTTCCTCGAAGAAGTATTCTCCAAGTGCTTTTTTCCAAGTGTGGGCCAAGCTAGGACACTCATAGAGGACGCTCATTCCACTTCTGGAATGAGCCTTTCTCTCCCTCTTCGTCTTGATATCCTCTACATAAGTCAGATGTGCTCTCGACGTTACGCTAGGTTCATTAAAGTTTTCTTGCGTTGTCAAAAATAACGTTTTCCTTGTCATATTGCGGTCTGGGTTACAAGAGAATTATTAAAAAGCCATACAATAGAAATTTCCTTTTTTATGCTTCATTTTATGTACAGGGATGAGTCATTTAATGGTTTCTGTTTAAATCATGGGTTTTTTGACGGAAGTGTCTATAATCACCAGTTGTGTTTGCTAGTGTTGTTTCGTTTAACATCACATTTTCTCAGTCACCCTACTTTTTATTTCTCAAAAAACTCAAATTGCTCAAACAAACCAACACGACCCACACTGTGGGTGCATATAGACACTTCCTTTTTTAACACAAACAGCTCAAAATTCGGAAACGTGTCGCTTACCGTCTCAGCAATTTGCAATTTTTAATGAAAGTTTTGGCTGAAAAGAAACACCCGCCTGCTGTACGCAATTCGTGCAAAACAACAAGTTGACTTGGTAGTGGTCAACACCAATGGTCGCTTCGCACGTCTCGCTCGCACGTCTCGCTCAGCTCAAGATTTCACACACTGAAAAAGATTCTACAAAAAGATATCGTATTATTTACTAACAAGGTCCAATAGATCGTTATCGCTTCGCAGTTTGGGCTTTAGAGCCTGGCTTGGACAACGATTTTGGAAAAACAATCTTTTTCTGACGAGGTAAATTTTCATCTTGTGAACGAACAAATTTTTAGGTCTTGTGATTGGAAAACGCGCGCGTTACTTTGGACAATTCAGAGAGTGACATGTTGGTGCAAAATATGGAGTATTTGGCCATTTTACATTCGACAGAGCAATGCCAACCAACCTTTTTTTACTGAAACTATTGACCTGTATTTGGATGAACTCTGATGCATGCAGGATGTTGCACCATAACTGCCACATAGCCCATGCCACAATCGATTTTTTGAGCACCGAATTCCCAAATCGTGCTATTAGCCATTTGTAGATGTAAATTGTTCACCTCGAAGCTGCAATTTGACCCCTTTGGACGTTTTTTTCTTGTAGGGAGCCGTAAAAGGTGGATGTTTTGCCAAGAATCCGGAAGCGATTCAGCACTTAAGGTCAATATCATCCAAGCAATCTGAAATCCTACTGCTCGAAACCATCAAGAAGGTATTGGAAAATTCTAGCTACAGAAAGTACTACTGCGAAGCTAGGTATTGGAAACTGTAGCAACAAAATGCGCTACAGCGAAGTAGAAACTTGACTGGCGTTGCGTGTTTTAGAATCATTTGAAATGTTTGCCCTTTTAATTATGTTTTTGACACCGAGCTGACGCTGTTAGTCGTTAAAAGGCAATTTATACGCCCAACCATATGTGGTACCCGTGGTGTGATGGATTGCATGTCCGCCTATTATCCAGAGGTTCGAGTTCGAATCCCAACAGAAGGAAAAATGTTTTTTCCACGGGTATCACCTTTCGCGAGGAATCGGCAAGTCCTCCGTTAGTATTCACTGCCTTGAAAAGCGCTTTCTCGATTAGCCGTTCGGAACCGGCAGAAAATTGTAAGTCCCTTCCACCCTATTTATTTTATTTATTTAACCATATGCAGTTGTCATTTCTTATTTGTTCTCTTTAGTTTCTGTCTTGTGAGTTTGTCTCTTTTGGTGTATCAGCCACGCTGCCAACCTTTAGTTCTTAGATTTATCTGTGGAGTAGATGTCTTCAAATGTAACTGTGACTTTTCCTTTTTTTAGGAGAAAAAGACATCTCAGCCACGTCTCCTTCATTTCCAGAAGCAGATTTCCATTCTCCGTCCCTATTTTCAAAACGTTCCCTTTCTGACAACGATAACGTTCTGTCCAGCATTGAGTCCCATTTTCCTTTACAAGATTAAGCTATTAACTCTGAAAAAGTAAATATCTGAGCATTTCAATCTTTTTCTGTACAAAAGTTGGCTCCTCTTGCAATGAATATAATACAAAGAAGATTTAAGAATATCATCGTTTTCCATTTACTCAGAAGTATCTAAGGGCGTAGCACGTGGAAGCAAAAGTAGTTTAAAATTAAATGCTCACAACTTCGTGTAGCGCTTGTCACCCCCAGGGGATCTTTATCACTTTAGCTCCAGTTAAATGCTAAAGTTTGACATTAAAAAAAAAACTTCTGTTAACTTTTCAAACAGCAGTAGAGTTTGAATTATAAGAAACCACTTTACCCCTAAGGACGTATAAAAGTTCAACTACTTGAGTTTTACTTGAGTCAGATTGCTCGTTTCTTCTTCTTTCTTTTTATTTTGCATGCATCTTTTTATGTTGTACTTAAACGGTATATGATTTTGTCTTTCTAGAACTCGCTGAACTCCAACCGCCAATGTTTGATCTCCATCCGATGCGTGCACTGTTCCTTATGTCAAAAAGTGGCTTCAAGCCACCAGCACTAAAAGATAAAGACAAATGGAGTCCAACATTTCACAATTTCATAAAGACAGCGCTAACAAAAAATCCAAAGAAGCGTCCAACTGCCGAACGTTTGCTACAACATCCATTTGTCCAAAGTGAAATGTCCGTTCGTGTCGCCAAGGAATTACTGCAAAAGTATCTCAGTCCGAATCAATTTTATTTTTATTTGGATGGTGACGATGAGGTGAGTACATTATTTTTGTATCTATGTTTGTTTGTTTATTTGTCTATTCAACATCGAATAATATGGAGATGGATCCAAGAGTATTTGAGGGAAAAATATTCATGTGGATTTTAATAAAAATAACATCAACATTGAAATTCTCGTTGATAAAGACGCCAATGTCATCATTTCGCGCTGAGGGAGTGGATTAGCGTTGAGTGTTTGCGTATGGAGATGATGGTTTCTGTTTGTCTTTCGAGAATGAGTTAAAGTGGAATGAAGATAACGTTTTATTTGCCACACTTCTTAAGTATGAATGAAGTTAATGGATGATTTTCCATGAAACTGCGGTGGTTTGAGAATGGAGCGCAATTAAAAGGGATGTGTATTTTATAACGTCGGATGTTATTTAAAGTTTAATGTCAATATCAGACTGATGAGATAGTATTAATCGATAAGGAAGTGTGCTTGTGTATAGATATTATCAATGAAGGAAAATATAATTTTTCCCGCTGTGAAAAGAGAATACATTTAGAACAAAGGAAAAGAATTGTAAAATAACTATGTCTGCTAATGACACTATTTAATTGGAAGACACGCCGAAAGACTTGGTGTATTTTCCAATAATATCTGCAGAAGCTGAATGGACAAAGAAGAGGATATTCATTGATAATCTATCTGTAGAGGATGCCACATCCGCGTTCTACAGAGAAGTACATAATGCTATATCCCTCTTTCTAGTCTTAAAACTTCGTCTACTTCTCACCTTGGTATAACCGAACAAATTGTGGACAATCTTCCTTCGTACTCGATCTCCTCCTGACTATTCAGCTTTCCTTGGTTCTTATCTACACTTCTGTACACCCTTTACCAACACTATTTAATCGAAATGAAATCTAACATTATTCATGACCCTACGTCTTTTTATAAATTTGTCAACCACAAAAGAAAATCTGACTTTCCTTCAATAACAAAACCTCATCCGATGCACTCCGCCTTAGCAAACTATTTCTCAAATTACTTCAAACAGTCTTTCACGGATGATTGTTTTGTTCCTGACTTAGACTATTTCTCGTTTTTTACCGAATTTTTCTTTTGATCCATTCCTTCCACGTTTCTTTGACTCCTATCTTATTGAAGAAAAGTTAAATCATCTAAATGATGATGAGTATATTCCTGGCCTCGATAGTATACCTGCCATATTTCTTAAGAAATGCTCCGCCACTCTTTCCCTTCCCCTCTCAAATATATTTAACTTGTCCCTTTCCCTATGAGTTTTCCCCCAAGCTTGGAAAACGGCGTTTATAACCACTATACACAAAAAAGGTCTTAGGTGCGACGTGAAAAATCATCGTCCCATCGCTAAACTATCGCATATACCAAAAAATATTCGAAAGCATATTGTATGAAAACTTTAGTTTTCGTTGCAAATCTCTCATCTCCCCTAGACAACACGGGTTCCTCAAAGGCAGGTCAACAACAACAAACCTCGTTGACTTTGTCTCATTTTTCCTCTCAGCCTTGGAGAATCGAAAGGAGGTCGATGTAATTTCACCTGACTTTAGTAAAGCTAACGATAAAATCTCCCACAAACTTATTCTTTTTAAACTTTCCTCCCTCGGCTTTGAACACGTTCTGTTGAAAGCGATTTCTTCTTATTTAGAAAACCCGTTTTACAGCGTTCGGTTCAGATCCGCCTTATCCAGTCGCTTTTTAGCTACATCCGGTGTTCCCCAAGGCAGCCATTTAGGCTCTCTGCTCTTCATTCTCAGTATTAACGACATTAAAATTATTATCAAATACTCCTCTATCTCTCTCTCTATGCGGACGATATTAAGTTTTATCGAGTCATTTCTTCTTCTGAAGACTCTTCCTACCTCCAACAGGATCTCGACAATTTTTCAATATGGTGCTTCAAAAACTGCCTGGAGCTAAATGTTTCCAAGTGCCAATCAATAACTTTCTCTTAGTCTTAGCTATTAAGTTTTTTAGTCTGTAAGTTAGATTAAGTAATAGCTTGTATTAAGTCTAATAAATGCGGGTTTTGCCCCCACCAAAATTAAATTAAAATTAGTCCCGAAATGGAAGACAAATGGGTGATCAACTCGTTAATCTTACATCGGGTTTCTGAGATCAGTAGGTGATTAACTTGCTTTTGCGGCCTAGGTGTGCTAGGCAATGTACGTAGGCACTACTCACTGGCTGACAGCCACTTCCACCTAACCTAACCATGTCTGCAAATATCACACCTAAACATTGTGAAAAAAGGCTTTGCAACCCTTTGAAAGGACTTAAAGACACCATATTCATCTGAAAAGTGGGAAGCAAACAAATTCCAAAATATATCAACTTTATCAGCCAGGAGGGATCAACCTACATTTACTCTAGTTTCAAATTGCAGCAGCGCCAAAACGGTGCTGTTGAAATATGAACGTTTCAATATTTCTAGTCTTTCAATGTCACAATCGAACTTTCCTCACGTTCGTAATCCATGCAATACAAAAATAAAGCACAATTTCATTTTTTCATTGTTTGCCGTCTAGAAAATAAATATTACTCATACGCCACAGTAGTCTCTTATCTTGTTTTTATCAAATAAAAACCTCTGGCACACATTATCAAAACAATGATCAATGTTTTCTTCTTTTTTTTTATTGTTAAATATTCATTTGTACATTTGTATTATTCCTTTCCATTATCTTATTGTTTGGTGTGTACGAGTACCTGCGCATACATGTGAAATGCACAAAACAATTTATTAGTATGCTTGGATTATTTGTTTTATTTTTTTTTTTACATTTCAGGCTGTTGCTGGTGTGCCACAACGGATAGCTAGCAAAATGACAGCAAGGCCGAATGGTATCTCTCCTCAGAATCATACATTGAGAACAGGTAAATATATGTATGTTTTAAAATCTAAACACGAAGAACAAGATCATTAAATATGCACATTCTATGGTTGTGCTGAGATGGTGAATAATTTCTTTGTGGTTCTGAGATGTATTTTCCGATGAAAACTTAGATAGGTGCTTTTTTGAAAATGGATAACAGAAGAAGCTTTACAATTCTGGGAGTATAAAAAATTCATACTTTTTTAGGAAATTAGTTGGAGTAAATTTAATTTGGTACAAGTGGTGAGTAAGGTTACACATTTTTTGAAGGAATTGTGCTGTAACTGGCTTAAACTGAAAAACACAAATGTTTTTAGAAACTGAAAGGAAAACTAAGTAAAGCAGAATTGTAAATCCCTCAATTGTATGATAGACAATGGGCATCGAATTGGAAATGTGGCTTAGATGATGATTGACATGTAATCTTTGCTTTCCAATCTGTAAATTGGTAATAAACTAGAACGAAAGGACAAGTGTAGGAGGTGGCCTAAAGCATTAAGAGCCTGAGAAATACTATTTGCAAATCATCATTGATTCGAATGCATGTTAAAGTCATTTCGTAACAACGCTTGTCAATGTTGCTTTCCCTTAAAGGGTAGCACCACTGTAAATTTTTCAAAAAAATCGATTTTTGTTTTTTAGGCCTAGAAAATGCCTTTAACCTTTTAGAGTATGTAGAAAAATATTTCATTTTTGGAAAAATATGGGAGACATCGGGTTAAGATGGCTCACGATTCTCATCTCCAAACTTGTAAGAGGTGACAGTTTGCCTAATCAATGGAGGGAAAGTTTTCTTCTTCCAATGTACAAGGGAAAGGGAGATACCAGAAGCTGTGACAACTATCGTTGGATCAAGTTGATGTCCCACACTATGAAGATCGTTGAGCGGGTTTTGGATAGCCGACTGCGGAAAATAATAAGGCTGTCTGATGACCAATGCGGGTTTGTCGCGGGTAAGTCAACTACAGACGCAATCCAAAGTATAAGGATCATTATGGAAAAACACCGAGATGCCTTAGAGGATTTGCATATTGTGTTGGTTGACTTCGAAAAGGCATTCGATCGACAACCACGAGATCTGATATGGGTGGCCCTCAGACACCGAGGAGTTCCTGAAGCCTATGTGCGAATAATTATGGACATGTACGAGGGAGCAGTTACAAAAGTGAGATGCCCAGCTGGAGTCACCGAAGAATTCCAAATAACAGTAGGTGTACATCAGGGAAGTGTCTTGAGTCCACTGCTCTTTATTGCTGTTCTGGATTATTTGCTCGAAGGAAAAGTAACGGACAATAAAGTACAACAATTATTCTTTGCTGACGATGGAGCCATCATAAGCGAGGATCCTTCATCCCTGCAACGAGCACTTGACGTTTGGATTGATGTTCTGGAAGGAAATGGGTACCGTATTAGCGCTAAAAAGACTGAATACCTGTGCTGCCCTTTTTCTGATCCAGACAAGCCTATTCCAGACATTTATTTGAATGGAAATGTGCTTCCCAAGTGTGAAAAGTTTAAATATCTGGGATCTATGATCAATAGTGAAGCATCTTGTGATGACGACATCAATCATCGAGTAAGCGTAGGGTGGATGAAGTGGCGAGAAAACTCCGCTATCTTCTGTGATCGAAAAATGCCCCCTAAGCTGAAGGGAAGACTCTACACAGCAGTTGTCCGTCCAGCTCTGACATACGGTTCACAATGTTGGACAATGTACAAAAAGTATGAGAGCAAATTGACGGCAGCCGAAATGAAAATGCTTCGGATGACAGAAGGAGTAACAAAGCTTGATCGAATTAGAAGTACTAAGATCCGTGGAAGCCTTCATGTCAAAAGTACCATCTTGGACAAAATTCAGCACGACCGGCTCAGTTGGTATTGTCATGTTCAAAGGAGAGATCCGCAGAACCCCGTCAAAAAGGCAATATCGTACAACGTTTCAACAAATTCGCGACGAAAAAGAAAAGGCAGGCCAAAACACTGCTGGTACAAGCAAATGCAAAAACAGCAGCATTTGGTTGGCCTCAGACATGGAACAATCCAAAACCGGGAGGCTTGCCGACGATTTCTGAGGTCAACGCGGCGTACCCCACAGGCGGAATCACTAGTGTGAAGCAGAAAAGTGGGAGAGTTGTGATCGCTTCAAGATCACTACTCGTAACGCCGAAAATGAAAAGAAGAAGAAGAAAAATATTTCATACTTCAAAGTATTTTTTCTTTCCCTTGTACTTTTGAGCTCAACCCCAAGCGCGTTGAACTGCTCCGAAACGACTCTTAAGTCAGATGTCCTACATTTTGGTTTCTATCTTCTCGAATACACTAACAGATGTCATTATTAAGCATTTCTATTCAAGTAGAAGCATTTCCAATTAATAGTACGTTAGTGTAGTATGTGTCAACACGTGTACAAAAAATGTATCTCAAAACTTTGAATTAATTTTTTTCGAATCACGACTTTTCAAAACGGCACAGTTTTCGATTTTTTCATTTGAATTTCTTGCAATATCTTGAAAATAAGATTTTAAAGAGATATACGTAGATGGTTTTCGATAAGTTAATTGAATCATTATTCACAAATGATTATCCTTTTTTCTGTTGAAAATTTAACGATTTGATTCAATTGCTCGCCAAGCACACAAAAATCAATATTTTTGAAATCCCCTACGTATTTCTCTAGCTATAAGCATGTACAATAAGTGTTTTTTTTATATATATATATAGTTCCAAATTTGTGGCAACTACACTGCGTGCCGCAGAGCGCCTCAAATTCAACGTGGCTCGCGAAAATGGTTTCGGTGCTGACATTTTTAAAAATATTTTTATCATAATTTTCTATTTCCTTGCTTAAATGTACGCTAAATAAATTCCTCCAATATTATAACTTCGTTACCTTTCCTTCCACCTAAAAAAAACACGTTTTTTATAGGCTGTTTCAGAGGAGTTACCCCTTTAAAAAATTTCATAGACGTTTTAACGATTCGATTCTCGATTATTAATCAAATGTTTGATTCAATTATTAATCGAATGTTTGATTCGATTATTAATCGAATGTTTCATTCGATTATTAATGGATTGATTTGATTTTTTATCGAATTTTTTTTCGATTTTTAAACGAATGTATCATTCCATTATTAATCGAATGTTTGAATCGATTTTATAATCGAATTTTTTATAAAGTTTTTAATCGAATGAAAAAATTTCACGTTTTATGTGTTTGTTGAATAAAAAACTATAGATTTTCTTTCAAACAATTTAATAATGCATTTTATTGTTCGGGTTTTATTTAAACTCCTCCGTACTGTGTTGCTGGATGCTGTTGTGGGTATAGCTTAAAGCTAGCCTATAGCTCTCTTTGAGTATGCAACGCTGGAGTCGGTTATGTATACCGGATATTTTCAAGTAATATCTTCAGAGCCCAGTGCCCCTAAATTAAATGTTAGTTCCAACAAAGGAAAACAATAAGTATATAAAGGAATGTTATGTTAGCTATCGAATCATTCTCAGCATACAAATCTGACCGCCCTAATGATACTCAGGGGTTGTCAAAACTTCACCTTTATTCCTCCTAGTTGGAGCGAAATTGAAGTCATATTCATCCCAAAAGCTGGTAAACCCTCGAACACTGAATCTAAGAATTTCAGATCAATATGCCTATCCTCCTTTCTACTCAAGAATCTAGAAGGACTCACAGATACAAACTGAGCGAAAACTGAATAGTATTATGATCTCTACAACACAACATTTATACATTAAGGGCAAATCGGTTGAGACTGAACAATGAATACGTGTTCCTTAAAACAGAGGGGGTCTTTCTACAATGTTGAAAACAGTGCTATTGGCCAGGTATTAAGCTCCATCCAGCCAAAGCTGTCCGCCTGGATCGAATCTAAGCTTGGAACTAGAAAAGTAAAAACGGATAAAAGTGAGAAACTACAGAATTACTCCGCAAGTTGGAATTTATCTCTGCTACTTTGGTTTCTAGCCGTTAAGCAGATTCACCATAAAGGCTATGTTTTAAATAGTCATAAAATTCAAATAAGTAGATAGCTGTCGCAGTCATGACTGCTCAGCGGAGTGAACATCGTAACTTTAATTTGGGTTCCAGGACATCGCGACATAATTGGTAAATAAATGGATTAGTGGCCAAAATCGGGTCATTACTTGAATTTAGCGATTACAACACCTCTTTACAAACACCTTTCTAAAATCTACCTAACACAGGTGTGATCATCTTTAGAAACCTGTCGAATTTCAAGAAACCTACGCCAAGCTAAGAACTGAATTTCTGAAGGCACCAAATGTGTATATCTCCCGATGACCTTAGTAAGGTTTCTTAAAACTATGCAAGGGATTTTTAAGTACTTCCGATTTGTTTTCATTTTATAAAGCCTTCATCCGCTTAAAGCTGGTTTCAAATTCCCTGGTTTGGTCAAGTGCTCAACAAAAATGTTTTCGAAAACTGAAACTAACGACTGAATTATCATTCAGTGTGAGTTATTCTCTTGTATATTACCTTAATGCAACTTGTCATACACCCGGCAGCAGTGGCTTTGTGCTTTCAAATACTCAGGTGCACTCCTTTCCTTAAACGATTTGGCGGCATCGTCCATTAGCCCAACTTTGAACATGCATTTTAGTAATGAAATTCTTACTTTATGCCCTCTAACCAAACGTAGAATGCGAAAAATTTCGAAAATTATTGTTTCTCAAGTCTCTTCTCACCCAAACCGTAGTTTTCTACGAATAAGTAATTAAGAAAGAAATTTTAAATAGTTTTCGCATCATTGCGCGTCGCCTGTTCTACACAAATGGCTGTGAAACTGTAATAAGGTGAATGGCGCAGGGTACTGCGAAGGACTAGTCTCCCTTTACCTCTCCCAGACTGCTTTTGCGTGTTCAAAGCGAGTTTCAAAGAAGTCCTATCATGACTAACAGAAAACGTGTCAGTTTTTCAAATAGCCCTTCAATCACTGTTTCCAAGAACTCAGTTCCAGGCCGCAACAGTCAATTATCTCTCATGGAGATGGTAGAAGAGTTTGATATTAGCTTTTTCTGGGTTCCGGGCAACAGAGACATTCCGGGAACTATTGTGCCAATTTTAGTCAACATGAACATTGAAATACCCATCGCTACGTGTAAAATGCCATGGTGTGAAGAGATAGATTCGGCCAAAACTGGATCGGTATCATAACTACAGACACTGCCTTGATTTAACGTTTTCAAAAGAATTCTGCAGAAAATGTAGTTGGAACGAGGAAGAAGAGGAGTTAATTACACACCTACTTTGCACTCTATTCATTTAGGTGATTTTTTTATCAAAGATCATGTGCTCAAACGAAAATAGAATCTCAATGTCTCCATAGTTTGATTAGCAAGAAACTTCTTCGAATGTTCACGCGAATGGTCTAAGTAACCCTAATTTGACCTCGTTTAACATAGAAGACATTTTGTTGGCAACATAAATTAAAAAAGAAAAAAAAAAAACAGAAATCTAACTACGTTCAAATCAACACATCCACCTTATGTATCAGGCCAAAGGGAAAGAGAAAATTTCAAACTTTTAAATAATGTTTCATTATCAAAACTTGAATATCGGTTGTGAAATGAATTTAAACTTTAATGTAAAAAATCTAAAATTCTTTTGTGGTTGCGAATGAAAAAGGAACTTGGAAAGAGAACATATTCATCCCTTTTAAATTTTGTTTAATTGGCGTAACAGTTTGAGGAAGTTGCTTTTGTGCTTTGTCCTCCGTAAAAGCATAACCCCTAATAAATTAGTGTTTTTTGTTAGAAAATAAAAAAAACTTAAGCTTTCGTTTCTATAAGAGTTTGATGTATTATTTTGATATCCTTCTCTTCATATCCCCAAAAAAGGATATATTTTTTAGTTTTTTGCAGTTCAGCAAGAATCTTTTCGATTCGGCAGTTTTAAATTACAAATATTTGTTTGATGTTTAAGAACTTCATTTGAAAACTTTATCAGGTCATTTTCATAATCTAGATTAGATTAGATTAAATTAGATTAGATTTTATGTAATATTGGCTCTGGGCACTGCAATGTGTACTTGAAAAGAAGATTTTAGAGCTCCTGAATAACCAGAATATGATGATCCTTTATGGGTGGATGTGTCTTGGTTTGTGCAGAGGTATGATCTCAAAGTCAAGCGTTAGCTTTCTAAGGCGGAAAAGTAAATAAAATAAAATAATTAGGATGGCTTAATAGAGTGAAGAACCCCAGAGCTTAGCGCATTTCTCACAACCATTGTCTTTTTGAGGTAATGGAAGGGACCTGTCATTCGCTGTCGATTCCGAATGGCTAAATCGAAAAAGCCCTTTTCATGGCAATGAATTTACTCTCGAGGGATTTGTCAATTCCTCACGAAAGGCGATACCCTTGGGAAAACGTTTATTGGGATTCGAACCACGGACCTTTCGGTTAACAGGCTAACATGCTAACCATCACTCCACGGGTACCACGGTACCACAAGGCGGAAAAGTGCTGGTCATTATGTTATGACGTGTAAAAGTGTATCTCGGCCTTCGAAGCGTAGGGAAGCTGCTAATATTATTTCTTGTAGTTTTTTACTAAACTAAACTAAACTAAAGTTTTGAAAAGGTTTGAACAGAGGAGTTGGGTCCTTCCTGTAGGATGCATCCACAATGTTTTTTGTTCATATTGCATAAAGATTGTTGACCGTCATCCCTCGAATCCTGCGAGACGAACATCTCTGTACCTTAATCACATCAAATAAGAAAACAAAATCCAACGAAACTTTCTACAAGCTGGCAATAAGAAGCGGTCATCTTTAGAATCATGCCGGGTTTCCAGAAATTTATGGCCAGATATTTCATAGAAAAAAAAAAACAGAATTTCTGCTTCAGCTTAGCAGGCCTTGGCTCTGTCCATATGTTGACATTCTCACGGGTCACAACTCATTAAGTACTCACATGACGAAAATAGGTATTAGCACATTTGGCTTACGTAGAGGATGGCAAGACGAAGAGGTAGGGGAAGGACCATTCCAGTTCCTCTGGTTCACAGTAGGAAAAAAGCTCTCGGAGAATATTTCTTTGACGAACTGGGAGACATTTCTAACGCTCTACTGAACACGGACAGCATCCTAAAGTGCATTCAAGGTTAAGAACTGTTCGGTGATTGTTCTCAACCCCAAGTCTAGTCAGCAACTCAATCCTTCGCTATTCATCATCTCCTTCCATTCCCTGACCCCCCCCCCCCCCCGCCGAACACCCCCACCCACACCACATGTTTTAATCTTTTGCCATTCCGAAGAGCTCAATGTATTCTTAAGATTCTATCCAACCTAAGATAGAGGCATAGTCTTTTGCTAGGTTTTTTTGTAATCTGGTTTCCACCTTAGCCCTTTTGTGTTGGAATTAAATTTTCGACACCAAAGTTTGTCCTTGCAAGCTCGCAAAGTAACATGATTGTCTCCTGTGCTACTTTGAATCTCATGACAGGAGACCTCAGGATTTTAAGTGTGATGAAGATGGGTTTGTTTTGTATGTTATATGAATTAATCATTAGGGCCGTTCACACTGTACAATTAGTTGGACAGACTTTGGCTTGAATGATCAACGTTTGATAGTGTGAACCGTTCAGACAAGCGGTCGTCTGAAGGGTTCACACTATCCAATTTGTTGGATGGGTTTCAAATATTTTTGATAAGTCTGAACGCAAACTACATCCGACCACCCAACATCCATCCAACGAAGTCTGTTCAACTTATTGTACAGTGTGAACTCCGCTATTTATGAGCATTGACTGAAGACGAATATTTTGGTCCGTAATAATAACTTATTTAGTCGGGCATTACAGTTTTGGATGAACCTGAACCTCAACCAACATCTGTTGACTTCGAGTTCGGACGAGCTAGCACTCTAGAGTCTTGTGCGAACAGTCAAAGTGAACGGTCGTGCGCGGAATATTTTTTAAAACCGAATACAAAATAAAGTAATAAAATTTTATCACCCCTTACCCCTTGCCCAAAATTGCTACCTGCAGGTAGCAAAAGAAAGCAAAAAAAAAGACCCAAGTGATAATCCAGTGTTTACCACTGGATTAGTGAAAAACCCAAGTGTTAATCCAGTGTTTACCACCGGATTATTAGTGGAAAAAATAAAAAAACCCAAGTGATTTATTATCTCCGTCCCAATGGGTCAGCGAGAAAAAGTTAAAGCCGCCAGGGAACAGCTCTTGAATACTATCAAGAGGGAGGTTACGCACCTGCGCGACCTGTACGGGAATGATGTATCCTGCGACTTTGCAGTAAAGTTGAACTACGATGTCGACGTAATCCTGCAACAATTCACGCCGGAAGCCGAAGTCACCAACGCTGAAGGAGGCCCCAACAATGCTGAAGAAGACGACAGCATGATGGAAACAACCCCAGCAGCACCAATACCACCAAAGGAGAAACGGGCAAAGGAGCCTGAGCCTGAAGCTGATCACAGCAAAAGGCAGAAGCTCACCATGGTAACAGAGGAAGTATCCGAGGACTTGAGTGGATTCACTGAAGTGGCCCCGAAGAGAAAAGTTCCTACACCAAAACCATCAACCTCGGCAGCACCAACCGAAAAACTGACCAATACAGGTAAAGCACAGCCACCAATCGTGTGCTACAACTTGGCAACTGCGGCGATGTATCGCCACTACCAAATGGCCCCGAAGAAACCCAGCTACACGGTAGTCAACGTCAACAAAACTAAAACAATTATTAAGACGACATCGAAGGACGACCATGAAGCCATCAAATTATACCTGGCCGAGACAAAGGTGCAACATCATACCTATACATCGAAGGAAGATAGGAAGTGCATCATCCTTCTAAAAAAGATACATCATTCTCACAAGCCAGAAGACATCATGGGTGAACTGGAAACCCTCAAATTCAAGCCAACGAAAGCATCAAACTTCCGTTCCAAAAGGGACAAAGCTTCCAACTTTAACGCCTTTGTTGTTGAATTTGAAAAAGGAACCGACCTGATAGCAGTGAGCCGCATTAGATCCCTGCTTGGCGAAGCAGTAAGGTGGGAAAAACTACAACCAAACATCGTCACCCAATGCCGGAACTGCCAAGCGTTCGGGCACGTAAGCGTGAACTGCCAAATGAAGCACAGATGTGTAAAGTGTAGTGAAACACACGAGAAAGGCCAGTGCAGCAGAACGGATCCCATGGTCGGCAAACCTTTCTGTGTCCTGTGCAAACAGTACGGCCACCCGGCCAACTATGAAGGATGCCCATACAGGAAAAAGGTGGTAGCAGCCAAGAAAGAAAAAACAGCGACAAAGGCAATAAGGGTTCCAACAACACCAATGAAGTCATCAATCATCCCTGGTAAGTCTTTTTCCGATATAACCAAATCTTTTAACAAAAAATTAACCAATACTTTTGCACCCATAACCCAACCTCGACCAAACACCAAGCCCCAGACTAAACCAACTCCCATTGTTCGTCCCGAGCAACCCAAGCCCTCAAAACCAACCGTTTCCAGTGGCGTTAAAACCACAACGAGTTCATTCCTGAATGACTCAGAAAAATTCTTTGGTTGCAACTTTGTGACACTCCTTTCGAAAATCTCTGATTTTCTTCCCCTCTATGAGGCATGTCCAGACGAAACCGGCAAGAAACATATGTTTCTTGACTTCTGCTTTAAAATATGTCTAGGACAATAAACAACTTTAACGTTATCGCGTATAACGTTGGCTCTCTAGTATCCCATCCTAAACGGATTTCCTTTGAAAACTTCCTTACTAGAAATAAACCCGACGCCGTTTTTCTCTCTGAAACTAGATTAGTCTCGAGACATCGGCTTTACTTTGAAAAGTACACTATATTCCGTACAGACAAAGATCTCGCTAAAACAGGCACTGCCGTTTTAGTAAGATCTTCTTTTCAGTGCCGTAAGGTCATTATTCAAGGTTTGGTTACTTTTGAAGTAACCTGTGTAGTCATACCCCTCGAAAATAACGAAGATATCCTTCTGATATCTTTGTACAATCAATACGCTGCGTCCCGTGCTGACATAAGACACGACCTTGATTTGCTTAACGCATTCTGCCAAAATTACACCCAATTCATAATTGGAGGCGATTTCAACGCACGCCACCAACTCTGGATGGATACCTTGAGTACTCCCCAAGGAGTTGCTATATCTGACTGGCTATGTGATAATTCTCACGACCACTCTTTCGAGATTGTCTCTCAACCAATACCAACATTTCCGCGAACCCCTTCGACACTTGACTTCTTCATGTGCTCACCTCACTTAATTTGTAGAATTCCAACACTAACTAACTTCTTCTGCACTGCAATTGTATCTGACTCCGATCATTTAGCTGTAAAATTAAACCTTCGTCTTCGGACAAATTTTAATATTCTAGCTACTCCTCAGCAAGAATATATTAATTACGCAAAAATCAATTGGCGAGTTTTTCAGAATTCCTTAACGGAAAAGCTACAAAACTGTACGCCTTGCACTTCAGCCAACCTGACCAATGAAGACATTGATCTTGCAATCAATTCCATTGAAAGCTCAATTACCAGTACAATTGCAGAGCAGGCCCAAGCCCGAGATCTCAAATCCAAGTATAAAGACTTACCCGAACACATACAAAGTATGTATAAATATAGGCAAAAACTTCGGAAAATTCTACAGAGAATTTTTCACCGTACTTTAAGTACCCACGGGGATGAGTACCAGAGTGTTCTATCACAACTCAAGTGTCTCAGTACCCTCATCGATCAAAACACCAAAACCTATATCGACTCCCAATTCAGAAAACGACTTAACGTCATAAAACCTGGTCCGAATACATTCAAGCAAATTAACCAAATTGTAGGAAAGAAATCTCCTATACTTGGGCAACTACAACACAATGACGTCGCTCTTGCATCCGACCAAGAGAAAACTAACGCTTTTGCAGACTTCTTCGAAAGCAATTTCAAACCCATTCCACCTATTCATTTGCCTGAGTTCTTCTCAAACGTCAACAATGAAGTCTCATTATTAGTTTCACAAAACCCGGAGCCGCTCACAACATTTAACGAAGAAAATTCATCAGTCTTCACAACAACCGATGATATTTTCACAAATCCGCTTGACCTTTACGGTTCAATCCAATGCGGTAACTCCAAAAAATCTTCGGGACCTGACAAGGTTTCCAATTTTGTTATCAAGAAACTCCCTCCGACTGCGATTATAATTCTTACGATTATTCTCAATAACTGTCTTAACAACAGTTATTTCCCAAGTAAATGGAAAATAGCGGAAATATTCCCAATTCCTAAGAAACCAGGTGCGAATTCTGTAAGCAGTTTTCGACCTATCTCGCTCCTCCCAAACCTCAGCAAACTACTTGAAATGCTAATTCTTAACAAACTACGCTCACTATGCTCCTCAATGGGTATAGTGCAGCATAACCAATTTGGGTTCAAAGCATTCCACTCCACTTTCGACCCGTTGTTAAAGCTTCACGCAGATACAACCCTGGCTCTTAACAAAAAAGAGGTAACAGTAGCCTGTCTGCTTGATATTCAAAAAGCATTTGACACCGTTTGGATAGACGGTCTGATTTTCAAGTTGAAATCATTTCACTTGCCTAGACATCTTATCACAATCATACACAGCTTCTTGACCAACCGTAAGTTTTACGTACGAGTAGGAAATACCAAGTCTGTATTCAAAAACATCTCTGCAGGGGTTGCCCAAGGCTCACGTCTTGGACCTGACCTCTTCAATCTTTTCACCCTCGACCAACCAGCAAACACGCCAACGACAAAAACCCTACTATATGCTGATGACTCCATCACTTATAGTGCATCCATAAGCCCAGAAATAGCTCTCCGTAGTGTGAAGGAACACATCCTTAGGCTCTGGGAGTACTACCTACAATGGGGAATTAAAATCAATCCCACTAAAACAGAATTAATCTGCCTTAGGAATCCCTCACGTAATGGCATAGCCACAAGATGCAAACTCCTGTCCCTGACACTCCCCGATAACACAATTATCACACCTAAGCAAAGCGTTAAATACCTCGGAGTTCATTTCTTCGAAAGGTTCAAGTTTAACCAACATGCTAAACACACTCTTCGCAAGGCAAACGGCGCCTTAGCTCTCCTTCGTCCTCTTATGAAAGTAAGAGGTGGTCTCCAAACACGAACGAAACTTCTGCTTTACAAGCAACTAATTCGTCCTATACTAACTTATTGCTTTCCTATATGGTACACAATAAGCCCAACATATATGAAGAAAGTGCAATTATTCGAGCGCAAGGCTCTTCGCTATTGCACATCTTTGTATAGAAAACCAAATTCAGTCCGCTACTACAGCAATGAAAAACTCTACGAGACAACTAAAATTGTTCCTATAGACAAATACCTACACAACCTCAGCACCAAAATGCTGAGGAAAATCCCATCCCATCCCAGCCCTCTTATTAATATAATTACAGGTAACGCAGCCCCCGACGACCGATATCTCCAGGTGCTATCCATAATGGATCCAGCATACCGAATGTCGCAAGAAGACAGCTTCGAAGACTTCTACGTCGCTGCAGGAAGAGGAACGCAGTACAACAGAGGTTGAAGACACCAAGAGACCCAAAAAAGTGGAAATACAATAGCTTCCAGGACCGAAGCGACCATCCAACTAATATTCCTCGCCCACCAACATTACAGCCAACGACCGTCAGCACTGCTCAAGCCGACGAGAACATACCAATTATTTATTTAAGAAACAAGTAAATGTTAGACATAGATACCTTTTTAATAAAATGTATAAAACCCGCCAATTTAACGAAGCAGAGCCCCATCTGTGCTCGCAGATTTTAAAACAATAATGTTAGTCTAAGAATTTATAATTGTATATATAAAATATTGTAAAACAAACGAGCTTTTCAATAAAAACTTAAATTGTAAAATAAAAAAAAAAAAAAAATGAGCTAGCACTCTAAGTCGGTTGAGGTCTTCTTCTATTTGATTGCGCCACCTTAATGGAGGGTTCCCCTTTCGCGATTTACCTACAATTTGCTTTCGAAAATCCGTCGTGCCGGAGCGTTAATGTCCATCCGCTCTACATGGATGGCCCAGCCTTCGTAGTCTCGAGATCCGTACAGATGCGTACTCTTCTAGCTATGCCAATATCGCGTCTCGCACACAACTCATTGTTGTATCTTCTTTTCCACACATTGTCTTCGTATTCGGTACCAAAGATCATTCGGAGATTTTTTCTTTCGAAACGACCAAGGGTTTCCTCATCTGCTTTCGATAAGGTCCATTCTTTCGCGCCGTAAAGCAGGACTGGGATGATCAAGGTCTTATACAAGGTTACCTTGGTTTTTCTGGAGAGGGTTTTGTTTCTCAATTGCCTTCTTAACCCAAAGAAGCAACGGTTGGCAAGAGTTATTCTCCGTTTGATCTCCGCACTAATGTTATTTTCCGTGTCTAGCGGATCCTAGGTAGACGAAGTCCTGTACTACCTCGAAGTTATGTATGTCTGTCTGTTGTAAAGTTTTGTCTAATTACTCGATGTTCTCTGTCCTTGCTTGATGGCAACATATGCTTCGTTTTGTGCTCATTAACCATGAAACCGTTTTTGGTTTCAATGCTTGCAAAAGCACCTAGGACGTTACTCTTCCTTCTTTTCCATTACGTCAAATTCGTCGTTTTGAAAGATTATGCTTCTGGTGTTGACGTTTGGGTTTTGTATAATCTTTTCAAGTATTATCTTAAAGAAATCGCCAGTTTGTCGCCTTGTTGAAAACCTTTAACGACTTCAAAGGTCTCGGTGAGTTCTTTGCCTACCTTGATGGAGCGCTTTGAATTCTCCAAAGTCATCCTTCATAGTCATCGTCTCTGTAAACGCTGCTATACGCGGCCTTGAAATTGAAAAGAAAATGGTGTTTATCGATCGATATTATACTCCCGGTTCTTTTTTCCAAGATCTGGAATGTAAAAAATGGATCGATTGTGGATTGGTCTAAAACCACATTGAAAAGGATCTGTCAAATTGTTGACGTGGGGTTTCGGACGATCACATATTACAGCAGACAAACGCGATGTTAAGGAGGCTTATTGATCTACAATTGCCGCAAACGTGAAGAAGGGAAACCCTCTTAGGTATACGATACTGAGGTTCCATTCATCAGGCATACTTTTTTCCGACTGTATCAGGCTGATCAGCTAGTGCATGCTCCTTTCCAACTGATCTCCAGCTGCCTTGAAAAGTTCGGCGTCAGTGCCATCCGCACCTGCAGTCTTACTTGATTTATGTTTGCATATGGGAAACTTCACTTCTTCTAGGTCGGGAGAAGGCATCCTTGATTATCTTTCAAGTTGGTCTGGACTATAAACGAATAATTACCACAACTAAATGAAGAGTTCTTTATATGTAGTTTTAGTAGTTGAAAACACCGGAACGTGTACCAATTTTAAAGTGGTATTAGTTAGACATTGAAGGGTGAAAAACAATTAAACTATAAAATAAATTGAGTTTTTTTTATCTTTCTAAACGACTTGATATTAAGTATTTTAGCCAAGTTCGTGCTAATCAAACAATTTTCCTTCTCTTTTTCAGCTATGCAAACCTCCCAATGGAACGAACGATCATCTAGTCCAGAAACTCTACCAAGCGATATGTAAGTACACACTGATTTGTGTCACTGTAAATCTCTAAAACATGACTTTATATCGCATTGTGGCTGCGCGCTCGATTAATAAAAAAAAAAAAAAAATCACATTATTTCATTTTATTATTTTATTTTATTTCATTCATTTTACTCGTTTTCCTCTCTATTCACATTATGAAGAAAGAAAAAAAGAATAAAAAAACCATTAAAAGCGGGGCTTTCAAATTGAACAACAAATTGGCTTTTACCACACTCAATCCAACCACCAAATGCATTTAGTATTTATTTTTCTCATTTTCATGTGGAAAATTGCATTGTTTTTCTTTTCTTTTTTTAATCCATTTTCTTCATGCGATTTTAGTTTGAATGCTTATATTTTTCTTTCTTTTGCGGGTGTGTTTCGCCAAGCTCCTGTGTCGTGCATGACACAAGGGCGTTCATACCATACGAGAATATTTTATGTTTTTTTTTTTTTTTATTTTTTTTTTTCAATTTTCTTTTAGCAATAAAACGCAGGCTCCAGTGTCAAGAGTTAGTGGAACAATGATTTTCAATATGTCCTTAAGGTTAGAGAAGTTTTGAAAAGAGCGCAAAAAAAAAATGAAATAATCTGCAAAGCCAATTAACTGAATAAACGCAACCCAATGAAACTTTATTATAAGTCTGCCAAAGTAATTTCTAACGTAATTATTTTTTAATGACTGTTTTTTGCTGTTGTTGTTGTATAAGAGTTTGAACCTTGTTTTTATTTTTAAGTTAGGGTTGAAGCTCACTTGAGAGTTTGCATATACAAAAAATGTCGATCTCCTTTGTTTTCCATTCAAAGTTTCGCTTTATGTGCCTATTAACGCTAAGGACAGTTTTGAAAACCTAAAATTAGTAAGGTACCCCGATTTTTTGTGCAAGATTTTCCATATCCATGTTCATGATTAATTTTGCAAGTAATTAAGTGCGTTTATGGTTTTTTGATGGATAATTGGTAGGTATATCAGACAGCTCCAATTTGTCGATTAAGCTGCCATATTATCTGTAATGCTCAAATACAAAAGGCTAAGTTTTTGCATGACCAAAAAGTTAGGCAAAAATACTGTTGTGTCCTAAAGGAAGCATAAACTTTTGGTCTTTTGTGAAGACGACATTGGTCCCAACGCTCGTTTTCAATGACTCTCCGTACGTCAGCTTTATCGATAAAGCTAATTTGCTAGCAGCTCAATTTGCTGCCAACTCGACACTTCCTGATAGCAAATTGGCTCGTCCAATGCACTAACGTCTCTTCTTTCCAAGGTCATGGAAACGTTGATAAACCGTCAACTTATGAAATATCTTGAAGAACGAAAGCTTCTTAATGACCGTCAGTACGGCTTTCGTAGCAAACGGTCCACTAGTGATTTGATGGCATATCTCACCGAAAAGTGGAACCAATCTTTACATTGTTTTGGAAAAAGTAAGATTATTGCACTTGATATTTCTAAAGCATTTGATACGAGTCTGGTATCAGGCTCTTTTATCGAAAATGCGTGCTTTTGGTATCGATGAGTCTCTTCTTCGTTGGATTAGAAATTACCTTTCGACCGTTCAATACAAGTTGTGTTGGATGGCTTCAAGTCTGAAACCCACTTCATAAATGCTGGTGTGCCCCAGGGCTCCGTTTTGTCTCCGACTCTCTTCCTCATTTTCATAAATGATCTCCTGTCTGAAACTTCTAATCCTCTCAACTGTTTTGCTGACGACTCGACCCTCAGCTTTTCATATTCGTTTCCAAATTCACGTCCCTACTCTTCGGATGTGGAACTGGAACCGGTGCGTATGATAAGCTCATTGAATTCTGACCTTGACAGCATTGTTTCATGGGGTGTTATGAACCGAGTAGAATTCAATGCTTCGAAGACTCAATGCTGTCTCTTGTCGTTGAAGCTTAACATTCCCCCATCACCATTATCCATGAATGGTTCCTGCATCCAAGAAACCGAAAAGCTGTCAGTACTTGGTATGTGTGTAAGCGATGATCTTCGTTGGAACGACCACCTATTTAACGTCTTCAAAAATGCTGCTAAATGCTTAGGTTTCTTAAGACGAAGCAGGAAGTTCATCTCCCCTTCTGATCTGGCTACAATTTATCCGCCCAATACTGGAGTATAACTCATATCTGGTCAGGTGCTGCAGTGCTCTAGTGAAATAGCCAGTTGCATTCCTCCCCTGAAACGATTTAGCCGCAACACCCGCCTCTCTCGGATTGCTCATCAGTTTTACCTTCAGCCCAACTTCGGACGAACAGTCAAGTATAGAGATTCGTATTTCAGTCGCACCATCCGAATGTGGAATGCTCTACCTGGCCCCTATTTTTCCCCTGCATTACGATTCACAAAAGTTCAAAAGAAACGTGCATCGATGTCTCCTTTCAAATCCTCTCCTATTTTCCTGAATGCTCGACTTGTGTTTAATGACATTATGAGGGTAGTCCCTGATGTGCGCGTTAATTATAAAAAAAAAATCTTGGAATTTGGTTTCTATCAAAAATGTTGGGCCTTCAGGACCCGTTCTTTTCTAATCTAAAAAATGAACTAGGATCCCAAATGTAAATTTTATTTCAATTTCACGAGAGATTTATTGAATGTGTTGAACTATGTCGAGAATTTTTTTCATTTCCATGGCTGGTCCATATGAGTCGTCCTTAAGTGAGCTTCGGATTTAAAAGCCCAAAAGCCTAAGGTTGTTTTTATTTGTAAATAATCAGCCTACCTTAGAGTACTCTCAACTAACAGCTATGTCGACAGAACACTTGCTGCCCCCTTCATACTTGATGTGTCTGATCAATCCAATAGTAAAGGGGAACGGATTAGGGTAAATAAAAGTCACACTACTAGACAAAACCAACACCAACCCTCATTCAGCTAAAGCTATTTCTATGTTAAATGAAAAAGAAAATTTATCTCTGCAAAGCGGACAAGAACACTCTGTCTGCAGACATTCCAGCCAAAGGAATTTGTTTTGTGTACTTCAGTCAGCAGCGATACGATACGACAACCGACGACCGACCCAAGTAAAAAAGGGAACGTTGTTTACAATGTTAAGGTTACTGAAATGAAATGAATGCACAACACAGAGAGGAGAGAAGAAGTCTTAGAATGGAGAGAGGTCGTTTGCCCTTTTTATACCATTCAGACAAAATACCTAAAACAACAAAGCCAAATGCTTTTAATATAAGTTTAATGGGATCGTCATGCTTGTGATTTAGCCGGATGGAATTATGGGAGAATGGTATTTTTTGTTTTTGTGTATTTATTTGCAGGGATTAGTCGCATTTTTATCTATGATAAGGATGTGCTGGCGCATAAATTAAGTCAAATCTTTTGTGCAGAGTGTTTTTTATAATCATCATTGAGTATTTGTGGCTATGAGAGTGAGGTGATTGTTATTAAAATTAAAGGAGGGTATGATATTAAGATAATGGAGGATAAGTACGTCTTTCAATTATCGAGCGACTGTAGGTTGGAAGAGTTAAAATAAACCACCCTTTTGCTTTGTTCAAACAAAAGAAACGTTGCCAATCTGTTGAGACACCAACAACACTGTATTAGATTTTGTTGAGGACTTTTGGGTGATAAAATTTCCAAAAAGGTTTTAATTAAATGTTCGGTTTATTATACACCAACTCGGTTTCGCTTATAACACTTACATGGATTTTATGATGTGATTTCGAATACGTAGAAAGGTTTATATTGGACACATTCTATTTTCTAAGGCATCAGTTTAAGTAAAGGAGTTTGTACGCTTTCCTGTTTCTGTAAAAATAATGTGTATAAACAACCAAATAACGCGGAGAAATATCAATCGTAGAGTGTTTTTTTAGCGTTAAATGCGTTAAATTTAACTCAAAGTCACTGAGTGGTGAAGTGTTGGCTTCCAATTATGATGAAAGGTTCTTGCTAAGAACCAATAAGTCATGTCATGTGCATTCCATAATAACCGTCGTTGGTATTCGAAGGTAGTTCGCCAAGAGTCAATGAAAGTTCTGTAGATTCCTTATGGAATGGCGTTAGGTAATTTGATTAATGTCTAAGTTTTAGTAAAGTAGACTAATGGAAATAAAGCCTACACCAAAAGTGAAAGTATTTTCTATTCGTCAATAGTAATTAACAAGAAAATGAAGGTCAAAATGAAAATTGAACTTATCCCGAAAAGACACACATTTTGAATCACTTGAACTCACAAGTTTATTCACTCTAAGATAATTTTACTGATGGGAAAAGACTAGGAACATCAGAAATTTTGCAGGTGTTAAAACTGATTTTAATGAATCATATCAATGATAGGATGGAGATCTTATTCTTCTTAAATTGATACTGTATATATATCAATTTAGCGAGTATAATAATTTCTTGTTGAAGGACCCTTCTGAAGAAATTCTTAAAGCTGATAAAAAATATGTTTAATGTTTATAAATATTCTTCGCCCAAAATACAATAGAATCAACAATAGATCCTTCGGGGATACTCCATTTAACCCGTTACAACGCTGATAATCACCGATTAGAAGATAAGACTAATACTTTTCACTTCTTAAAAGTCTTACAACAATATTTGGAAAATTCAACAGATTTCAAAATTTCCAACAAAGAGTTTCATGGTTTTTAATTAACCTTGTCAAATGCCTTGGAAAATTATAAAAAAAAAACAGGGTGACGAAACCATTGTCAAAACGTTATCAATTCTTCAAAAATATCAACAAAAGCCGTTGATTCAATTAGATTTGGTGGGGCAAAACCCCCATTTATTCGGGTTAAAACAAGCTAATTCTTAATCTAACTTAAAAACTAAGAAACTCATAGCTAACGTAAATGGGGAGGGTTATTTAGAAGATGGAGTTTTATGCAAGGATTGCTGAGGTTAAAGTCGAAACTGTTAACTCAAATTAACATTACTCAACATTCGCAAGATAGGTTCATTTGAGCCATATGACGTTCGATGAGGAGGTAGGTAAAAGAGGCGAGGATTCCGTATGTTGCGAGGATTAGAGTTAAAGAAGATAGAGTGGTAAAAGCTTATGCAGTCGTCGGCTCCAGAAAGGACACAGTGAATGAAGAGAATATCGAATATTTCTCTTCGATCTTTCAAAGTATTTATGCTGAGAAGCTTGATGCGATCTAGGTAAGGAGGGAGAATCAAGATATTATTCCAAGGAAGACATCTCAAAGCAAATCGAAGAAAATGGCGCTGAATATTTTCAATTCTAGAAATGTGAACTTGTTGGAAAGGGGACCAGACTTGGCAGACGTATTCAGGGAGTGGGCGAACAAAAGTAATGTACAGAGATTGGGTTACGTAAGGATCGGAGAATTCCTTTGACCAACGCTTAACGAAACCAAGTGCTGAATTGACTTTTAGTATAATATGACCAATATGTTAGTCCCTGGTCGCAAATGATCCTGAGATCACGAATCTTTTAAACTGGTGAAATGGTTTGGTTGTGAAGGAGATAGGAACGGCGAGGAGATTTGATGCACTTACGAGAGAAGGTTACGCTTACGAGAGAAGTTTATAGATTGACACTTGGAAAAGTTTAATTCCAAGCAGTTTTTAGAACACCAGATGGAAAAGTTGTCGAGGTCTTGTTGAAAATGAAGAGAATCGGTAGGTGAAGAAATGATCTTGAAAAACTTTGTATCATCAGCGTAGTGAGAAATAAGGGAATGGTAAATATAATCAATTCGAGATCGTTAATAGTTAGAATGAAAAGAAGGGGACCTAAATGACTGCTCTGGGGGACGCCGGAGGTATCTAAAAAACGGAAGATCTAAGACGAACACTATAGTAACGGTTTACGAAATAAGAAGAAATCCATCTCAATAAAATGGGTTCGAAGCCGAAGGCGGATAATTTAAAAAGAATTAGTCTATGGGAAATTTTGAACAGCTATGTTGAACTCTTAAGCCAGATTTCTTCTCATAGAGCTAATTATTTGATGTAAAAAGTTTCTCTAGGATCTTTGACAAGCCTGAAAAATGTTTTCAGGAGAAGTTTTCTTTTTAGAAATATCTTTGTCAGTTTTTCATGAATTAGGAAAAGTTGACGTCGTAATTCAGTGGTTTATCGTGTGGGTAAAGTTGGATGGGAGAAAAGGTTGTCTGAGCTTTGAAAATCACCTGCTAAATTTTTGTTTTAATAATGGATAAGCATAGCATCACTTTATGGCCAGACTTCTTCCTTTTTTTTGGCGTTACGCCCATCATGATCTCGGAGGAATCACAGCTGTCGCATTTTACTGTTCAACACTAGTGATCCGCTCGTGGGGTACGAAGATCACTTCGTATTCACAAAGACGAGCCCGATTCAAAATATCAGTGAAATTAATATCAATTTCCGCACCAACTTCACATGCAAAAAACTGTCCTGTTCGTTAGGATCCTTCTCCGAATTGCCCAATTTTCGTCATTAGTAAAACTAATCTGTCGCAGATTACTCCACAGTTTTTTTTTTTAAGAGAAGCACGTACCAAACTCTTGCTTCTTTTCGTTTACGTATAGTCCTTTACATATTCCAATTTGCTATCGAAGGAATTTATTTCCATTTAGTATAGAGTTTGTTTCGAGGTTTTATAGCACAGTTTACCAGGGACAGCTTTATGACTTAAACGGCAAAACAGTAACCCGTAGTAAGGGTTGCTAAAGAATGTAATCATATGAATTTAAGACTGACCTAAATCTAAGTGATTCTGCAGTTGCGAAAACGACAGAAATTTGGTCTGATATATGTAGGAGTGGTCGGAAGTTGTTAGTTTTCATATTGTCTGACTTATCGTCAGTCTTTAGTTTTCAATGTTTTTTCAAATTTTCATGGTAAAACTCCTTCTCTTAATAAAACAGTATTTTGCTATTTATATTCTCACATAAAATATCTCATTTTTCGGGTCTCACTCTTTCAGAGAAACTTATCAATCGATAAGAATTCAATGATAAGAATTAACTGTTTTACTGTGAAATATAATTCGGCGCGATGCCTAAAAACTTTATTCTTTTTTGGAAATATGTCCAATGACACTAAGTTGACACTTAAAGGTGCGTTTTTTCGCAACTCAACAATTTTGTGAAGATATACTTGGGTGGTGCCTTATAAAAGAACAAATTTCCTCTAATTGGCTTACATCTCTGCTAATTCGTATAGTCAATGTCCTAATCCGTTAGTCATAAGTGACTGAAAAATCTCTTCTTTGTTTTTCCAACTCGAGTATTTGGGAATTAATTTCCAACCAATATTTTCTATATTTTATGTTAATGAGTGCCACCTACATTTTCAACATGTTTTCACTTTAATTTCAGCAACTTGCTGGTCCGTTGGAAACTTTAAAGTGCTCAGTAGTTGACTTGTTGTTGTGTTTTATGATAAAGAACTGCTAAGTTGCAACAAAAATGCACCTTAAATATGTAACATCTAAAATCTTCACACATTTAAAGCTGCAATAACAACAATCAATTTCCCTAATCAGCTGCAAATTTCGTTTTGTGACAGTCAGTTTTCACAAATCACCTTAGCCGATTCAAAAATTTAAAAATTTTAACAAAATTGTTAATTTACATAAATATTCGTTATGCAACATAAAACCAGAAGGTTTATACATTTTTTGTCAATGATAATGTCAAAGGACAAAATTTGTATCATTCAAGTTTCAAATAGTTTTTTTCGTTGTCTGAAAGGTGATGTAATGTTGTTTCAATTGAAATGTTCTTGCCGTATCCTACCCACATTTCGTAGAGCTGTTGTTTTGTTTTTACCTTTCGAGAAATTATGTTGATCCGAGTCGACCTGATGCTCTCAAAAAGAAGAGGTAAATGCTTGTTGGCATAGAAGATGGATATCTTAATATCCATTTCCTTGTTTGTGCTGTTGGCTCTTCCAATCTTAAAGTAAAATATACGTCTATTGAGACAGTTTTATCCACAAAGTCAATCTTGCTTTTCATTTCAATTTCTTATAGTTTGTTTTTTTTTCTACCCCTTCCTTTGGGAATCTTTAATAGGCAAAGGTATAGTTGGAATAGGTTTTAATTTGTCAATGTCACTTCGGTAAGCTTTATAGCCCTGCCTATTTTGCTTTAGGGTTCAAAATACGTATGATACGTTCTCTACTGTCTTAAAATTTGTATTCTCTTTGAGTCTCAAAATTAAGACTTTCTTCCTTTTCGCAAGACGACAAGTCAACTTTTCAAAGATTATCTGTGTAAAAACAAATCTAACCGTGTTTTTTTTTTGTTGTATTTCTACTAATGTTTTTGGTGTTGAAATCCAATTTTGTGTGTTCTTTTGCCTTTTAACCATGTCGACTATTCAAAATCTATTCAAGTTTATCATATTCTAATTCTATAATTTTTTTCAAAATCAACCTTTTTATTTATATTCGGCCCAAGTGTTTTTCAAAATTAGTTTTGGTCATTCATTGACATTTTGTTTTTTTTTAACGTGTTCTTGATTTGAAACTTATACCCGCTCCCTACCCCCCATCGATATGCTTCGTATATACATATATGTTCTTTCTACACACACTTTTATTCTTATTATTTCTTACGATTAATATTTTAATTGTAGGAGCCTCTTACAATATATTGATGAGGAGCTCAAGCTCAGGTAATTATAGCTTATTGCAAAAAAAAAAAAAAAAACAAAAACAACTTCCTATCACCCTTTCTTCTACATCATAACTCTCACTGTAAACAGTACCAAAAAAAACTCATTTTCATCAATCACTAAACAACAATCTTTATTCATGAAAAGACATTTTACGTTTAAGTTATTATTTAAGGTAGAAACACAAGACGATAGAATATTCACCCTTTGAAGCAGAAAATCTTCCCTATACCTACACATAGTTGCAAATAAGCTTGTAACGATTACACAAGTTGCAACGGTTCCATGTTCTTTTTTGCATCATTGTGTGAATGTTTTAGAAGAAGAAAAACTTTTTGAGTATCTTGTGATTTATCTTTAAAAAAAAAAAAATACATACAAGTATACGACACTCATTGGGTTTTTAAGCTTTTATCATTTTTGTAATTATCTCTATTTATATTTTTGTTGCTGCTCGTAGCTTTTGGGGTTTATTTTTGAGTTATGGTTTTGGAGTTGTTTACCTTTAAATATTCTTATTTTTAATTAAATAAACAATGTTTTAGAGAAGTGAATTACAGTAGAAACAGCCTACAACACAGAAAAAGTCCGAATGTCTAGTAAGAAGCATTTTCGGGTGCATTTTTTATTCAGTTTGGTTAATAAATTAGCAAATAAGCGCGAGTAATCGAACTCAGTCACCTTCTTCACATGCATACTACACCCAATCTGTTTTATTCTTTTTTCGAATAAATTTGATTTGTTGTTGTTTTATGTTCTATGCATGTGACCCCTTTGTGACGTTGCTCGGGCCAAACTTATTATATGTTTTCAGAGTTGACTTTTATTTCTGCTCCATGGTTCAAATCATTTTGTGGTGCTTGTGCGTTTTCCAAGGTTTTTTTTGCTATTTTATTAATCCTTAGGGCCCTGTGACCTAGCTTCTAACAATTTCTTGTGAAGAAGTCAAGAATGGCGGGGACCTACAATTTTTTGCGAACGGCTTATCAAGAAAAAGCTTTTCATGACAGTGAAATTTGCTATCGGAGGACTTGCCAATTGCTCGCGAACGGCGATACCCATGAAAAAAAAATGTATGTTTCTGGTATTCAAACCCAGTACCCAGATATTCTAATTTTGAAAGTAGAGATAACCAAAATTCATACACATGAATGTGAAAATACGCGCACCATTATATCGGTTGAATTCGATAGCAGTATTCTAGCATTCTTTTTCAACTTGGGGTGTGCGCTGTGTGTTCAAAAATGGTAATTTTATTAGGTTTTGAGGTCGAAGTGATAACCTCAGAAGAAAAAATTATCAATGTTTTAAATTGAAAAATGCATTTAGAAAATTTTTAAATGCGTCTGGCAAGCATTAGGCTGAAACCAAAACGTCTTGGATACTCTTTTATGTTACGAGGAGTGAGAATTTTTTTGATTTTTGAACGTATTACTCATGTCATTATTATACTTCTACCCCAAAATGTAAAAAATTGCAGTTTCTAAAGGCAAATACTTACAAAAAAAGCCAGACGGTTGAGTTTGATTTGGTGGTGCGTACACATTTATGTGTATGACTTTTGGCTATCACTCGACTACCAAAATTCGATGTCTAAGAAAAGTTTTTGAAATACGACCATTGCGCATATGCGCCACCTATTTATTGTACAATTGATGTTTCAATTTATAAATCCACTCGAACCCCTTTTGCATGAAACACACTCAATTTCGGGTAGGTTGAAATCAAACTTTGCATCCTATTTGAATTAACGACTATATTCGGCTTTAGTTGAGTTTCATTTTTTCTTCTTTTCTTTTGATTTACTTTACACTTAAATGTTTACTGCGACAGCTAAAGTGAAGTTTACTACATTCTCTTTCTTGTACTAGATTCTGAATCCAAATGTATGCTTGGACAACTTCCTAAAGCGATTTTTTTTTCAAATCCCACAAAATTCAGTTTGTCATTTAAGTTGCAAACCAACGATGGTTGTGTTTTTTTGAAGTGAAACTTCTTATGCGACTTCCAACAAGGTTGCGATTGCATACGTTTCGGCACTGCTCGCAATTTGTTGATATAACAGATCAATTCAGCTGGACGATAAATTGTAATGGAATGTGTTCTTCGGTGGAAGTTTCACTTCTCCCGCGCGGTGGGCCTCCACGCACTTTTTTTTTTTTTTTTGCTTAACCGATCAGTATACGAGTAGATATCGTTGTTTTTACTCTCACTTGCTTTAATTTTTTGTAGCCACGAGCATCGTTTACCTACTTGAAAGGAACACAACCTTCTCCCTTTTTACCTAACAGTTCACACTAGCGCAGCGGTGCCCATGATGTAATAGCTAGCACGACTGCTTGTTACGTGGTACGTTCGAGGCTTTAATCACAGAATCATTAAAAAAATGAAATATTTTGCCAAGGGTATCGCCTATCGCTAGAAATCGGCAATTTAAAGAATGCCATGAAAAGCCCTTTTACACCATATTTATTTAGTACACGCTAGTGATCCGCCTTAACCCCGGCTTAAACTTGCATGTTGCATTATTTTAATGTGACACTGCGGTTACAATTGTTTGATGCATACATGCAGATTTTTCTCGTTTTGATTGCAGCAATGGAAGTTTCAATAAAAAAACGAGACATTTTCGCGACTTTAGTGCATAAAAACTATGTTCTTGAAAAGAAACTTAGGGTGTGCCGCAGCTTCACCGCGCGTTAAAATTGCGCTAGTATGCACAACAGGAGCATAGCCAAACTTCCAGTTTTTGGATTGTTCCATGTCTGAGGCAAACTCAATCGGAGAATTCATTGATTGTATGTCCTCGTAGTGTTTTGATCTCTCATCTCACTTACAATTTTATATAAAACTTTTCAAAATTATTGTGAAGGATATAGAGAAGGACTACAATAGAGAGTGATAACGAACAGTCGAAAATTCAAAGGTTTCTAAAAATACAACAAAGAGAAATGTATGAAATATTTTTTTATGAGTTTTATGTGCACAAATAATAATATGAACATAAATTTATTGTAGTTAGAACTTCCGTCTTGTTTTGTTCTTTAGACAAATAAATGTTTCTAACATTTTACCCAAATAAACAATTCGGCTTGAATTCGGTGATTCCCATATCTCTTTAGCTTTGTGATCATACGATTTCCGCTTGGCATAGTGTAGACGCGTCTTTATGAGTGTTAGGGTCCGCCCTGTACAATTCTTCGGCTGAGTTCTATCTTGTTCAATAGGTCTTCATAATTTGGGGGCGCTCTTTCGTTTGGCGCAAACCATTTTGTTCTATCTTTTTTAGTTTTTAGGTTATGGAAAACTGCTTTGTTCAATAGGACACATTTCTAACTTTTTTGGGTGTCATTTTTGTTCATCTATGTTTTTCAATGTGGTACCCGTGGTGTGATGGTTAGCATGTCCACCTGCTAACCCAGAGGTTCGAGGTTCGAATCCCAGCAGAGGCACAAATGTTTTTCCACGGGTATCGCCTTTCGCGAGGAATTGGCAAGTCCTCCGTTAGTAAATTCATTGCCATGAAAAGCGCTTTCTCGATTCGCCGTTCGGAACCGGCAGAAAATTGTAGGTCCCCTCCATTCCCTCACAAGGCATGGTTGTGAGAAACGCGCTAGGCCCAGGGTCTCCTCGCTCTGTTGCGCCACCTTATTTATTTATTTTTATTTTTATGTTTTTCAATGTCCACTATTTTTTTGTTCAATATCCAAAAAAAAAAAATTCCAACTTGCCAATGCTCTATACAAGATTGTTCAATATCCAAAATGACTTCCTTATTGATTTTAATTTATAACTAATTTAAAAGAAAAGAAAAACATTAGTGTGACTCGCAGAAAAAATTAACTTCCAAACAATAATCTTCAAATATATTAAAAAAAAAACTTTAAAATCGATTTCCCAAAGTTTTGAAAAATGGACATTGAACAAGATAGAACTCAGCCGAAGAATTGTTTTGTTTGTATTGTAAAACACCATTTGATTTCTTGTTTTTTTTTTGCACATGTCCAGTTATAGATCTTACATTTTTGTAGTCTTATATTTATTATTCAATGTTGTCTTAGACAACATACTAATCTTTCATGTAATCACCTACTGATCCAAGTGAAAAGTTTTCATGACGTTCCAAAACTAGTGCGATTTTAGCATTTCCCAAGGCTATATTTTTATTACTTGAGCGATTTTAAAAACAGAACTTTCGAACCCGCTTAATATTAACCCATTATATTTTTCGTAGCTCAAATAAATTTTAGATTGCAGTAATGTTTGCTGTGCTAATATTAGGTCTTTGAATTGACCATCAACGAAGCCCTCATTGAATTTAAAAAAAAAAAAACAATTCATAAAGACATGGAGGATCTAGAGATCCATTGACCTCAAATCCAAAAATTAGCGTTTCGCCCAGGTACGACAGTGGGCTTCTCAGTTAGATGCTGTCGTACCCTTCTAAGACGCAAAGTGGTCGGATTGTACCAACAATTGAAATCTGCTTCAGAATCATTTTTAATACAAAGTCTTTCAGATAAATCAAATGAAATCAATTGGTTCCTGATTGATAATTTTATTTTTGTTGCTTTTTTGGTTTGTCTTTGTAGCAACCTTTTTTATACAGCGTCACTAATGACCAATTTCATGAAGTACTTCTAAGATTTTTAAGAAATAACATAACGCCTATTGAATGTTAAAATCTCCATAAATTTATGCAAACGAACATGACAAATTTTAATTACCTTCTTGTTTTTGTTGAACTGTAAAGGCAAGATTCTACTTTGATTCACTACTCTAAATTCTCTGTCATTTCCTAACGTTGTCATAAAGACTTATCTAGGTTACAACTAGTAAATAGTGTACATACAGCAACACTTCATTTGTAAATAAATATCCATTCAAACAATCATCTCCATTATTCCATTTGTTTTTGCAATATCTTGGCTTTTTGCTTATTCATTTATTTAGACAATTTAAGGATTCACTTTGCATGTACATAGTTTTGTAGCTTTAAGCAGAGGTGATAAACTTGGTTTCCAAATTCTCCAGGGATACAGTTAAAAAAAAATGAGTGAAAACGGTTAAATATTGCTGCAACTATTTATTTTTGTTTATTCTTTAATTTTTGTTTTTCTTTATTTGGTTTTGTTTTAATTTGTAACTAAAAAACGCTGACAACGTGTGGTCAAGGATTGTTAAGAAAATAAATTGAAAAACAATTCTTTAAGCATTATTTTATCCTTTCAGAGCAACAACCGATAATACCAAAGATATACTCAATCCTGATTGCATGTGTCCACATTCGGCCATCAATGGAGTTGGCCAAAGCGATGGTGGTGGCAGCAGTGGAGGTGGCGGCGGTAATGGTATTGGACCGCTATCAACGAGTATGATTAGTAATTTACGAACAACAGCTGTGGATGCGATGATGCCATCGACAAGTGTCGTCATGAACAATAGCAGCAGCAGTAGCAGCAGCAGTAATAATATTAATAGTACGACAAATGGCCAAATATTGCTAAGAGAGAATAGCACCGGTAGCAGTGGACACGGTGGACATGGATCGAATTCGAGTGCTGCTCAGGCGATCTATGCAAATTTGGAAAGTATGTATGCAACTGTTTCGGCATCTTCGTCGTCATCGTCGTCAGCAGCAACAGCGGCAGCGAGAACGGCTATTAATAATGTGTCGAACAGCAATAGCAATAACTATGTGAATAGTAGTAAAGATGCAAATAGCAGCCATAACTGTGATTTTAGGAATGAAAGTAACCAGGTGAGTTCTTTAATTCTAAATGTGTGATTTAACTTATTTTGCTCTGATTCCCGAGAGAACACACGTTTCTCTTTTTTATCGTTGTCTAAATTTGAAAATTCGATTAGTCATTTGCTCTAATTTTCAAAACTTTGTCTCTATTCTATGGCAAATGGTATTGCCCTGGGAAAGACGAAGCTCTGTTCATATGTTCTGGGTACTCCCTGTGCTGTGCCATTCAGAAAGAGAACTTTACTTACTCAAAGTAGTGTAGTTTGCTATCTGCAACTCTCCGCGGACGTTTTGTCTCTTCTGTTCAAAGCAACTTGGTCTTAATCACTTTCGTATTTTTACGGGTCGATTAAATTTCCTGTTAACCCCTTTTTTTGTTCCTTTTTACCCACTTAATAAACTATTCGTTGTTCAATTTCAGAATGGAGTTGAAGATTCTCCCCGTAGACATAGTTCGATGGACCAATTGATGGGTTTACTTAACGATATGGGTAAATCATCAAGGACGAGAAGCCTAAGTGATAGTGGAACACAAGAAGAAGGTAATTTAGAATTGTTTTCCATTTGAATTCGAATTTTTAACTCAGATTCTTTGTTTTTATAGAAAAAGAAAGAGAAACCCAGCCCGACCTACTCAACAATACACCTCCTGTGCCTCCGAAGAGATCCCATCGAAGACGACACACCCCGCCACGACCTATTTCGAATGGTCTGCCGCCCACACCAAAGGTCCATATGGGTGCTTGCTTTTCGAAAATATTCAATGGTTGTCCACTACGTGTACATTGTACAGCCTCATGGATCCATCCTGAGACACGAGATCAGCATTTGTTGATTGGTGCCGAAGAAGGTATTTTCAATTTAAATATGAACGAGCTGCATGATGCTGCCATTGATCAATTGTTTCCCCGACGAACAACTTGGCTGTATGTGATCAAGGATGTTTTAATGAGTTTGTCTGGTAAAAGTGTTATTTTTTATTTTAAACTTATTTCATAACTTTCGGTTATAAATTTTTAGGAAAATCCTGCCAACTTTATAGACACGACTTAATCGCCCTACACTCCAAACAGACTCATCGCTTCTCCCTACAATTGAATAAGATTCCCGAAAGACTGGTACCACGTAAATTTGCCCTCACAACGAAAGTTCCCGACACCAAAGGTTGCACTCAATGCTGTGTCACTCGTAATCCATACAATGGCTATAAGTATCTTTGCGGTGCCACACCTTCTGGCATCTTCCTAATGCAATGGTACGACCCCTTGAATAAGTTCATGTTACTGAAGCAATGCGAATGGCCATCGAACTCGGGTGTAATTGGTGGTCACATCGTTCAAAATGGTGGACAGACGCCGGTCTTCGAGATGATCATTACACCAGAGCTAGAGTATCCGATTGTATGTACAGGTGTCCGCAAAGGCATGAACGGTTGTTTGAAGCTAGAGCTGATCAACATGAACAGTGGTATTGACTTTGATCCATCAAAAGGCAATCAAAGTAATTTTTTTTGTCTCTTTTAACGTTTCAGGTGCGGGTTGGTTCCATTCAGACGATTTGGAATTTGATGGAACCGCGACAATGGTGCCTCGGCGAGAGTTCATTAAAGTAGTGAAAGTTCATCAAGTGGAGAAAGATGCAATTTTGGTGTGTTATGGAAATATCATTCAGATAGTATCGCTTCAGGGTATTCCGAAGCAGCACAAGAAAATGGTCTCACAATTGAGCTTAGATTTTACTGTTGAGAGTATAGGTAAGTTTATTTGAAATTCATTTTTAACTAAGTTTGAATCGATCATTTTTTTTTTCTTTGCAGTCTGCTTACCGGATAGTATTTTGGCATTCCACAAACACGGCATGCAGGGCAAGTCGCTGAGGAATGGCGAAGTTACACAGGAAATCAAAGATATGTGTCGAACATATAGGCTGTTGGGATGTGATAAGTAAGTTTGTTTGGCCTACTTCATCTTCTTTCTTGTTTTTCCGGCGTTACGTGCATCGCGTTCTCGAAGGCATCACATCTGTCCCGCTTAACTGCTTCAAATTCAAACTAGAGATCCATCCATAGGGTACCCCGAGTTGTGGGCAAACCAATCGGTTTCTTTGTCTGATGCCAACCAAATGTAGGCATTATTTTTTTTTAAGAGTTTTTGGTCTGCCTTTCTTTTTTTCACGAATCTTTCTGAACGTTGTAAGATTTTGTCTGTTGACAGTATGTGACAGTAGCACAGCATTGATCGAATTGTAGTTATCGCAACTTAGTCTTCCTTTTTTCTACATTGGTAGAAAGTAACTAGTAAAATAAACCTGAAGATGAGAAACTAGAGCCATCTAGGACAATGTCTCACATTTTCTTCCAAAACTCATGGCATCTCGTCTGGCGGAACACCTTCAACTTTTTTGAAGGTCTCACTCAAGTCTCAACTGCTTCACTAACTCCTTCGGCTGCGATTGTGGGTAGTTTCGTTAAGTTCCTTCAACTACTGGAAAGTTCTATCGAGAAAAATGATCAATCAATGTGCCATCACAATACTGTGAGGTAGAAGTTTTTTTATTAGCTCCACTATTTAACGAATGCATTAGAAAAACTTTCCATATATCGCTTATATTAATTTGCTGAAATAATCAAGCAGCTTAAAAACTCTGATGTCACATATATAAGTCCATTCTAGAGTGCAACTCCTTGGCCAATTTTACACATCTTACCGCAAACAATGAGATAACTCACACTTGCTCGTTTGAACATACATATGATTATAGGCGGATTGCCTTGCTGCCCTCGGCTTTTAATCTCAATTTATATGTTATGAACCTTTTTTTCTAACATTGACGACAACATATGATCAGCGGGTGTAGGTAGAGCTCTAATAGTGATCCCCGCTAAGGGGCCGTCCATAAATTACGTAAGGGATTTTGAGGAATGGTTTGGCCCCCTCCCCCCCCCCCCCCCCCCTAAAGTAAGACATCATAAGATTGCAACTACTCCCCCCTCCCCCTTAATAAGAATTTTCGTAAGAAAAATTGATTATAACTCCGTTTATTCTAAAATTATCTTTTATAACAATCTTCTTTTACACCAAGTATCATTAACTCACTGCAATAACACCAATCTTATTGATCTATCACAGTTTTGACCAGGATGAGTTAAGTTAAACCGAAGATGTTGAATAAAATAGAAAATCAAAACTCAAACTTTTATTTATTCACCCACGGGCTGAGTAACCAGTCTGATATTGATTCAATTACCGGAATGACTGATTCTTTTTGTTCCTCTGGAATTTTTTGTGAAAAACGAATGGAAAAGTGTGGCAAGAGAAGCAAAGGTTTGCCCTCTAGTTAATTTCTTCTCTCTGGTCTAGAAGTACTGACAGCATATGATTTCCATCAGCGTTATTCAATAACGTAAATTCTTAGTGCGAAAGTGGTAAAATTTTCAATTTAATATCTTACGTAATATCAGGTTCACTACCCCCCCTCTCTATAGTAAGAAGTTATAATATTCAGTCGACACCCCCCCCCCCCTCCCCTAAACGTCTTACATAATTTATGAACGGCCCTTAAGCTTTTTAACGATATTCAGAAACGCGTTAATTGAATTTTGGATTAGAGCAAAAGGGCAACTGATCAGAGGTTTATCTAAAAAAATCACTGGGCAATGTTTTCAATACATACTGTATGAATATTGTGCTTTACCAGAATCAAGATATACACTTTTGAAGAAACCCTTATGAGATAAGAAAATCCACAGTCTGAGCGTCCTTTGGTAATGAACCCCAGTCAGTGAGATATTAGGAACGTAGTTGTTTTCAGTTACGCACATTAAAAATTAATGTGGCTCTCTCAACTTGTGGTTTTCACTAAATCTGGTTATTCCTTTATCACGCACAAACTAATATATGAAAACGCATATCCTCTCATTTCATAAAAAACTCCTTGCGCTACGTGTAAGCCGAATTTCACTTTACTACGATGACAGCAATCCGTGCCGACTTCGCCCCGAAAAATATTTTTGTTCATTTGTCAGTAGATGGCTACTTACCACATTTCGAACGGAAACCATAGTGGTTTCTGACCGTTTAAGGTTTTCTTTAAATAATCTCAGACTCAGTTTTTTGTAATAACTACTGTTTTCAAATGAAAAAGAATCAAAGTATCTAGTCAGAAAAATCTCTAAAATAAGGGACACCCTAATGTACATATGTACATACATAGGGAGTCGCCACAGCGCGGAAAGCCCCCGGAGCCTTGCGCATTTTCTCATAACCATGCCTTGGAATTCCAATTTTCTACCTGTTCCGAATGGCCAATCGAGAAAGCGCTTTTCATTGCAATTAATTTACCATGAGAGGAAATACTAATTCATTGCAAAAGGTGAGCAGAAATGCTAACTAACCATCACGCCCCGGGTACCACATCAAGTCAATTTGTTACCTTATTAAGCTCCACTTTTCGTTTCTAGTGAAAAAAGTGAATTTCAACAGCGTTGATGTTTGCAATTATTGTTGAACTTTTAAAATTAACATTTTATTTTTCTTCACAGAGTCGTTGCCCTTGAAAGTCAACTATACAGAACTGGTTCACTTGGAAGTGATGAAGGACACGACCTCTATATTTTAGCAGGGCACGAAGCCAGTTACTAAATAAAATAAACAACAAAATTATTTCCCATTAGACAACCTTTAGAGAAAAAAATAAATAAAAAGATAAAAAAAAAACAAAAAAAAACATTTAACAAAAATTGTTAGTTAAACGCAATTATTTATATACGATTATATTTTCCTATCATGTCCAAAATTTGGTTTTAATTTTATGTACACTGTTTTTTGCTTTGGCAATTTAAGAAAAAAACCTTTTAAAGGCAACTATTTAGAGTATTTACAAAAAAATGTATAGAATGAATGATTTACAAAAAAAAAGAAGAAAATTCGTTTACATTATTTCTTTTGCAGCAAGTAGTCCTTTTCTAAAACAAAAATTATTTCCTTTTTTTAATAGTAGAACTGTAAGCTCTAAACAAAAAATAATAACTAAATCATAAGTAAACTGAGTAACTTTCCAAATAACAAAAAAAGAGAAGAAAAACAGCTAATTAATACCACACACACACACACACGCATGTTTTGAATTTCTACTAAAATAAGAAAATGTAATTAATATTTTAAAACAAAAGTAATATATATTAAAATATATAAATAAAAGATAAAGTATATTTTTAATATTAGATCGAACAAATTCAAATGCATTAAATTAAACATTACATAAGCTGTTTATGCATGAATGCGTAATATAGTGTTATGTACTATTTAAGTATTTTCTTTTTCTTAAATCTTTATAATTTAAAAGTGTAAATTAGAATTTATATTATTTAAAACAAAACATTTAACATTTAACTAACACAAAGTAAATTGATGCAAGTTATAAAACAAAATAGTGTAAAAATTAAAATTGTTTTTAAGATTAGTATACATTTATCTAAATGAAAAATATGATTTATTTGAAATATACAGCCTATGAAATTCTTCTTCCAATTGAAAGAGAAACGCAAAGCAAACAAAATATACTTCAAAACTGATTAACAAAAAAATTATGATTTCTTTTTTTTTACACTACAGTAATACATCTGTATTTGTATGTATGTATTTTCTACTCTTGTATACGATTTTTGTTTCGCTTTTGTGAAATTACTAATGGTTTTTTTTTCCAACCTCCTACAAAACATTTCGTTTTTTTTTTGTTTCAGATTCAACGTAAAGTTTTGTTGTATTTTCTAATGAGAACATACAAGGTTTGGTCCTGGTTTTTATTTTATTTAAAATTACTACAAATTTTATTCCTGCCTTGAAGCGCCAACATTAGATATACGTACGTAATGAAAGCAGTTGCTAGTGTAGCATTTATGTTGAAGGAGTCAAGTGTTTTGTGCAGCTTCTTTTTCTTCGTTGGTAGAACTAGCGTTAGGTAAAAAAGCTCCATGTCATTTTGGGAGACTTGGAACTGTTGCATGACTGCTTTTATCATATCTTCCGCGTTCATAGTCTGATTTTTAATCACCCAAGTAAGTGATAATCGTTTGTCTTGAGGTCTTCAATATGTTGTTCTCACTGCTCGGCTGTTCATTTGCTTAAGACCCCGGAAAGCTATCGTAAAATTTGCCCCCGAAATCAGATGGCGATGTCTTGGCTCTAAATTCTTCCTGCTTTTCTTTTTGTTGATAAAAAAGTAACTTTTTGTTGTTTCTTATTATTGATAGCTGATAATTTAATTAGTTTACCAGATTGAAGCAATGATTGTAACGTTTCAACCGCATATCTAAACACTTTTTTTGCAATATGCCCTCATTCCCTCTACCAGGGCTTCAAATCGTTGAATATTATGATTGAGCCTCTGAGTTTTGAGAGAATTTCAATTTTAAGTTTATTGATTCACCTTTCAAGAAAAAAATTTGTGGTACCCGTGGCGTGATGGTTAGCATGTCTGCTGTTAACCCAGAGGTTCGTGCTTCGAATCCCAAGAGAGGGAAAAATGTATTTCCACGGCTTGCTGTTGCCTTTCGCGAAAATTGGCAAGTCTTCCGATAGTAAATTCATTGCCAAGAAGAGCGCCTTCTCGATTAGCCGTTCGGAAGCAGCAGAAAATTGTAGGCCTCCTCCATTCCCTCCCAAGGCAAGGTTGTGAAAAATGCCCTGGGGCTCATCGCTCTGTTCAAAAGATTGTTTCATAAACTATGTCCCCTATGGTGATTGATAAATTGATGAACCACTCTTGGTCATATAGTAATTTCGTTGCTCTTGGTATTACGAACATCGATAGTGAATTGATGACCAGTGTTTTATTTTATCGTTCTCTATAGGAATTTATAGATGACGTACTACCCGCTGTGCGAAGAACTGTCAAGTCCGCTGATCACAACTTATTACCATGAAAAAACGTTCGGAATCGACAAAAAATGTTATGTTTCCTCTATTCTTAAAAAGGTGTGGTGAGGGATTCACTGCTCTGTTTCACCACCTTATTTATTTACTATTCGCTGGCTGAATTCCGAAAGCGACACTACTGTACTTCGCTGCTCGTAACGGGTTGTTCGTCGAACCTTACCAGGTTATAAGTTGTCAAAAAACCTGGGTTTTCCAGTCCTCTAAAAAAACTAAACCACCAAAGCACCACATCCCTGTCATTTGAATAAAAACACAGGCCGCAGCAAAAACTAGAACAAGTTGAGGGCAAATTCAGCTCAACGCTAGAGCTCAAAAAACACTCAATTTGACATTCAGGGCGAGTTTAGGTTTTTCAAAAACGCTTTGTGGCCACCACAGGCGACCCCAACGAACGAATTTAATATTTATGGCCTAGAAAACTGTAAAGTAACGGTTTTTACATTATCTGCTTTGCCTTGATCTGGTCCAAAATTCTGCTTTTCATGTGTCTAAAATTCACACATCATTTAAAAACATTAGCATGTCACGAGAAGGACATCTTAAAATGTGGTGGATGACTTTAATCGAATTTCGAAACATTAGCATGTCACGAGAAGGACATCTTAAAATGTGGTGGATGACTTTACTGTACTACCCGCTGTGCGAAGAACTGTCAAGTCCGCTGATCACAACTTATTACCATGAAAAAACGTTCGGAATCGACAAAAAATGTTATGTTTCCTCTATTCTTAAAAAGGTGTGGTGAGGGATTCACTGCTCTGTTTCACCACCTTATTTATTTACTATTCGCTGGCTGAATTCCGAAAGCGACACTACTGTACTTCGCTGCTCGTAACGGGTTGTTCGTCGAACCTTACCAGGTTATAAGTTGTCAAAAAACCTGGGTTTTCCAGTCCTCTAAAAAAACTAAACCACCAAAGCACCACATCCCTGTCATTTGAATAAAAACACAGGCCGCAGCAAAAACTAGAACAAGTTGAGGGCAAATTCAGCTCAACGCTAGAGCTCAAAAAACACTCAATTTGACATTCAGGGCGAGTTTAGGTTTTTCAAAAACGCTTTGTGGCCACCACAGGCGACCCCAACGAACGAATTTAATATTTATGGCCTAGAAAACTGTAAAGTAACGGTTTTTACATTATCTGCTTTGCCTTGATCTGGTCCAAAATTCTGCTTTTCATGTGTCTAAAATTCACACATCATTTAAAAACATTAGCATGTCACGAGAAGGACATCTTAAAATGTGGTGGATGACTTTAATCGAATTTCGAAACATTACCATGTCACGAGAAGGACATCTTAAAATGTGGTGGATGACTTTAATCGAATTTGAAAAAAAAAAAGACAGAACTTATTGTATCAGTTGTTTTCAACAGATCTTGGAGCTTTCTCAACTCACACAAGCACACAACTAGTAATGATATTTACAGAAATGCAATCTGATGAAACTAAAAGATTTTTGACTACAGAGGCTCTTGAGAATATGGTAGTAAGTTAATCGGAAAAAGATACACTCATTGCTCATAGTTGCTAAACTTCTGGTAAGAAAGATTGATTTTTTTATTTATTGTACAAGGCAGACAATTTATTATTACATTAGTTTTTTTATATTTTTTACTTTTAAATTCATTTTCACATTTTTTTTTCGAATCCGCGCGCACTGAACTGAAAATTTAAATACATAAATTATACAAGCTAACACTCGAATATATTCTTACATGAAAACAATGTGAACTAACCTCCACTTCAAATGTGAACTGAAATTTGAAAATAAATATCTTAAGTTCACATCGAAGAATTTTGTAGCAAATAACTAAATATGTGTATTTTATTATCGACTAACGAGATTAAATCCTTTTAGAAAAGAAGAAAAAAAGTATTCGATATAAATAAACATAACACTAGAATCCATTCTCAATGTACTTGACTCCACCTGAAGTATAAATAATAATTCAACCACGCCGACTCACTCACCTTAACAATCACCTCATTTCATATTAATCTTTATTAGTTTTAAGAAATCAAAAAAATACATAAACGAAGTAATTCTCCATCGCATATTTCTAGTTTCAAGATTATTTAACACAAAACGGCATTCTCGTAAATAACATTTAAGTATTTAAGAAGTAAAAATATCGTTAGTTTAAAATCAAACCATTGAAGGAAGACTCATTCGTTGAGCAAACATTTAAATAAAATCTCAAAAAACCATCAAAAAAATCAAATCAAATTGAAATGGTTGTTTCCGTGTAATAAGAACCTACTTTCTAGTTTATAATAATTTTTTTTTTTGCGATCACAGAAACAAAAGAAGCATTTAGTTGTAAATAATGTCAATAAATAAAGCTAAGGTTAAATAAAAATTAAAAAAAAAAAAAGAAATAAAAATTCAGAAAATATTTATTAGAATCTAGTGTAACGCACACTTAACCTGGAAAAGTATTGAACGTTATACAACTCTGTTGGATTGGGACAGTAGAAAAGAAGAAAAGATAATTATTGAAGAATATTATGTTTATTATAAAGGAGAAAAGAACGAAAAGATGATTGAAATGTTTCGTATAGTAATTCCGAATTAATAGGAATATGAATAAATAAAATTTATTTAAAACATAAAATGCGTTTGTATTTAATTTTAAAATCATTTGAATACCATAAAATTTGGTTCGATTATTAGGCGAATTCGTCAAAAAAAGCATCTAGATATATATTCTTTAGTATGTTGCACGTAGAAGTTCTCAGAGGCACTTCCCTACCCTTAATTTTTTCTGAAATAAGATCAAAGATAGGGTCTTATTTAAATTAACGTCTTAATCCAATTGATTCAAATTTTACAACTTTTCAGTTTACTTTTTGGTTTAATGGTAAATACTGTCGTTTAGTTAAGCCTAAATGAATTCGTCTACATTCACCGCTGAGACAAACCCAAATAGATACAAAATATATTTGCTCTTTTAAAACTAATGATAATAAGTTGACTCTCTAGATCTACTCCACGCCTTTTTACCGTTTTGCCTACAAGCTTAATGAGAGAGTGTTTTTTCAAAAATTTTTGGAATACAAATGTAAAAAATGCAAATGGGGATGCGAATTTCAAGACCAGCGCTCAATATTCTCTAAGACTCCAAGATTTTTTAAGACTCTAAAAAGGCTTTGAAAGGTCTTAAGATTCTTAGAGTCATGAACAGTCTTGCTGAGTTTTGGAGAGTATCCTTAGCTTAAGGAATCCGAAGTAGTCTACAAGAATTTCGAAAACTTTTAAATTTGAAGAATTTAAATTAGCCTTAAAGAGTCTTGAAGGGCCTTGTAGAGTTTTGCGAAGTCCTAGTAGGCTTGAAGTTATTATCTCGGAGAAAGTACTCTAGCTACGGAAAAAAAACACCCAGAGTGCTTCACCATACACTTCAACTTTCAAGCATTTGCAGTTGCAGCGATGACAGAAAGCTTCTGGAAAAATACGATCACTTTTTTGAATGTAGGCTGATTTTGTCGTCTAAAAAATAGCGTCAACGGCGAATGTGTCGCCGTTTATGCCATTTTTTGACGATAATGAGTATATTGCAGGCTATGGCCTTTATTGCGAGTGTCGTTTGGCTGTCGATAAACGACGGTTGTCGATAGTAAATTTTGTATTGCGTATTCTTATTGTTCTGTAATGTGCACCCAACATTTCATGCTAATTTCCTAATTGAAAACGTTAAACCGAAAACACAAGTGCTGGCAACGCTATAATGGAGTGCTATAATGGAAGACGTTGTTTGTGAGTGAGTGTGTGTGTGTGCAGAAAAATACCGGGTGGGGAACTTGTCTAGACATCATGGTTCATAGAAAAACTACTAGAAATCTCTCGATGTTTCACACTGCTATATAAAGAGGCCGCTGACGCAACTAGAGTCAGTTTTATTTAGAAAGTGATAGTGTGAATATTGGATAAACGTAATTGAGTTGAGTTCGAATAAAGTGTATATCGAAAGTAGATACAAAATAAAGTGGTAGAATTAAATTGAAAGGTAAAGTTTTATTTTGGCGAACTAAGCGCACGTTACAGTTCGATAATTTCAATTTTGAATTCGGTCGTTATCGTCTGTATTTTTGTGTTCGACCATTACTGAAACTAACTCAAATGTCAAATTATAGGATTTATTCACAATTACTACTTTCATTATTCACAGTAACAGAAATCCTTGTCGATTAGAGATACGCAATACCAAAAGGAAAATTTATCGAAGCTTTCGACCCTTGTCGTATCGAATGTTAGACGACACTCGCAATAAGGGCCTATTGCAGGCACATAGAGTCACAAGCACAAATTTATAGATATCGCGTTTTTAAGAGAAAGTATCGGCTCTTGTAAGCATCACTCTAACTTTAAAGTGGGGTCATTAAATACAAACTATTTATAAATACCACACTACTTAGTAACAACTTTCAAATGGACTTGGTTTAAGTGAATGTGAACAGTACCAAATTTTGACAGTTTTGAAGTAGCAGACCTTCAAAGCAAAAAAATAAGCTGAGGTGAAAAATGGCATATATTTGGATTGCAGTCAAAAATGTGTAATGAAAGTTTTGTTTTTGTAGGGAAATAGGTCTGTTCGTTGAACTTTCCCCAGGGTTGACCTAGGTTTTCTTGACAACCCAAAAATAACCTGGGCTTTCCTGGGGTGCCATTTGACAGCCCTCAAATCACCTCAGCAAAAAGCTAGGGCGAGTTGGGGGAAAACCTTTGGCAAACCTATGGCTCAAGAAACACTCAATTTGACATTCAGGGCGAATTTAGGTTTCTCAAAAAACGCTTTGTGGTGACCCTAGGGCAACCCCAGGGCTTCAACGAACAAACCTAATATTTCATTCAGAATAAGTATTTGTTCGGAAATAGATCACATATGTATTATGTCAAGCAAATGAGAAACGTCAGTTGAGTTAGAGCTAGGTTTTAAGTATTCAAGTTGGGGGTTGTCTCACTTTAAATTTAGAGCGACTCTAAAAAAGCGTTAAAGTTAAAATCAGTTATAAATTGATTCAAGTATCATTTTGAGCTAGAGTGGCACTAAGGCTCATTTTGAGGGGACTTTAAATGACTATAAATTTGCGCTTTTCATAATATAACCTCTCTGTACTTGTAGGCAAAATAATTGCACTCATCGCAATTGACTTTCTGTAACACCTCCCATGAGCCTGAAACTTCCTCAAATTAATTGTTCTTGTATCCGAAAAACATCTCATTCAAATGTATGGCTCTTTGAAGTTGTGACAGCGTTAAAGTCAGTTGTGAATTTGTGAAATAATGTTGACAGCGATATATGAGTTTGCCCGCACAGATGGAAGGAGATTTCATACATTTGTAGATGTCATTGCGACGGAAATCAAAAATGATTCTGTAGCTATCGCAACTGCAAAACTGGATTGGTTTGGGTGAGTTTTAAGAAATGAACTAACCATCAGTGCGGCCTGCGATTACAATGCAATCGCTGCCAAAATGGAACAGATGAATCTTATGAATGGCACACATCTACGCTGCCTGGTGCTGGTGTACATACAAATGTTCTACAGATCGCATTCACTGGCCGCTCTGATCTACGCAAAGCTTCGAAGATCTAACAAAATAATGCGACAGCCAACTGAAAGGTATGATAACGTGGCATCGCCATTTTTTTTTTTTTTCATAATTTAAATCCATTCTGCTAATGAACTACACAAGATTACAGTTGTTGTATATCAATTTTTTGCAATATGAGGACCATTCAAACAAAAAGTTGCGCTTTTGACCAAAAAAATTACTTTATTGCGTTAACACAATGATTCACAGCCGCATACGGAGCCGCAGCCGCAAAATATCAAGCCACGTGTACTTAATATTTTGCCGCAAACAATGATGTATACACAACAACGCAAGACGGACCCCAAGTTAACTTGTCTTTTTACTCTTGCGGCTGCGGCTGCACTTACAATTTATTGGGTTCACGCAGTTGATTGTATGTATATACCTAACTTTTATATAAAAAAAGACTAATCGCTTAAACCGTGTGTATTTCTTTTTATAATCATCTCAAATAGCTTCGATGAAAATGAAATCAGTCGGATAAAAACTAACAGCCGTATTTATTAGATTTCCCTAAATAGCTCTGAACGGACGAATAGTTATGAAGTTAGTTAGTGAATAGCACTCTATTCTACGTTAAAAAAATTCTTATTTATAAACCATTATGGTGTGTATATTTTACCTATCTATAATCTATAATCTAATTTATAGCATTGAGCGGTAATACACAGGTGTACTTCACTATCGAAAACAAACCGGTTTCTGAAAGCCATCTATGTATCCGCCGGCGTACTAACATTTCCTTGTCATTTCACAATAGCGATGACATAAACCTATTCAGTCGCTATACTACCTAAATCGGCGTTCAGGATATTCCACCTCTATGTTACGTTCAAAAAGTTTTATAAATAGGTTTTTCTGTTCAGAGGTATTATAAGAGGAACATAGCGCTATTGGCTCCCTATTATGGGTTTATAAATAAGGCTGTAAAAAAGTTTCGCTTTTGGCCAGTTTCAAAAACGCTTTTTAAAGTTAATCACGTTGTAATTTTCAACACTCTATATGGTACATGATATGGTCTTTTTTGTTTTCAGTTCTAGGGATGTGTTAGAATACTTCAAGCCAAGAAAAAAAAGTTGAAGAAAAAAAACCTTTTAAGTTGAATTAAATGTCAAAAACTGCTTCTCACTGATGCTGAAATGAAGATATTTTTACTCTACTCACGAGAGAAGTAAGGAAAACCTAAAAATTGTTCACTTTCTTAAATTTCAAATGAAATTTTCAATATCGAATAACGAATTTCGGCGCTGCGCTGACGCCACTTTTTTCACCACAACTGCTTGCAATAATACATTTAGGCTGTGTGTGAATTGGGTTAAAATTTCTCACCTTGGTTAAATTTTGACATTTGTTTTGCGGTGGATTCAGATGTTAAATTTTTGCTGTGTGAATTGGGTTAAAAGGGATTTTTTTGAACACTATTTTCTCTAAAATTCCTTTATAATTTAAGAAATTTCCCTGCAAAAATTCCTTTTTATCGTTCAATTTAATGTTTTTTTTATTCAAAATAAAGCTACCTTAAGAATGTAAATTTAATATTACGTTCTAAAAAGTATTAAAATTTCCATTTTTCGTAATTTCTCTCGTTCTTTTACTACTACTTTTATATATATTGAAACAATAGCCCTATATCTTGTGAAAAAACTGCCCATCACGGAATGTTTAATAATGGGCCTATGAGCACTTGTTTTAACAGCACTGACAACAACTTCAAGCAAAAAATCATCGATTTGAGTTCTCTTTGCAAAATGAATAATAATTTGAAGAAATATTTTACAATGATTTTATTAATACTTTAAAAATATCAACGTGTTTTAACAATCAATTCTATTGCACACAAGAGAAAAGATCGTGAAGTATGTATGTTTAATGTATGTTTTCTCATAACTCTTTCCTTTTGTGCAATTTTTCCAGTGCCATCCATGCTGCTTCAACTGCTTGCAGTTAGTTCAACAAGAAAAAAATGTTGTGAATCCAATAAGAACTACGTAGACACACCTCTCTTTCGTGACAAACGTCAAATTTTAACCCATTTTAGCCTGCTCCGCGAGCAGGCTAAATGGGTTAAAATTTTATTCCCTCTTATTCACCACGCTAGTGTCATATTTTAACCCATTTAACCCAATTTTAACCCAATTCACACACAGCCTTAAAATAGTAAATGTGGCTCAGCCTTTAGAATTTTAATGCAACTACCTCATTGTCCCAACTGTCAACTTTTCATTTCAAAATTCCACAACATTCCTCCACCATTGTTGTTGTTGTTGAAGTACGCGACAACTTTACGTTACGTCATTTGACGAATAAAAAATTTGCTTTGGATTTCGCTAGAGTAGAAGAGAAGTAGAACAGGAATGTCTCGAGCTTTGCAAGTTGCGCCTCGTCTCCGTCGCGACAGTTGCATATTTGTTAATTAGTAAAACAAGAAAATATAAATAAAATTGTATTCGCAAACATAAATATTAAATCGCCCACACAATCACAAATCACTCGTTCGTACGCAAAAGAACAAACAATGAATACCAACTTATTCTGTCATCAGAGTGACGAAGAAAAATTTTCATTGAAAATTTTTACTTCCACCAAAAAAGTCTCTTAAACCAAAATTGATTGTAATTTCTTACATTCAATTCAAAGTGCAAACGGGTCTAAAAATTCGTCAAGTGAAGTCAGAAAATTCTCGTTTTTATCCACGAAAAGAAAAATTTGTATCAAACCCAGTACAAAAAAGTGACGTCATTATTATAAAAATTGTTTTCAATCAATTCTCGTTTTTGTGTTGCTCATGAATGTTTTGTGGGCAAAATACGTGAAACAAAGTGGAAAAAAAGTTGTTTCTGATCTGTGCATTATTCAACAAATTGAATAACTAGATAAATTGTCTAGAACAGAAGCAAGGAAAAGAAAAAAACAAGGAAAACCTCTCCTTCTGTGGGGTGGAGAATAGCGCAAGAAATTTTGCTACATCGCCGTAGTCGTTCTCAAGGTTAACGCAGAGAAGTCTCTTCTTCTTGTCTTGTCATACTTCCTTCGTTTGTTGTTAATAAAGAAAAAAAGCCGAAAAATTCAATAAAGAAGCAGAATAAACAACAAAGTCAAATTCGCAAGACTCAGTTTTGTGTTTTGGTTGTTTTCGTAATTTCGTTGTTGTCTGGCCCGTCGGAAGTGTGCGATTTTTTTCATTTAAAAATTTAATTATTGTTTCGACTTTGAAGAAAATTTCTTTCGCGAAGAATTACTGCCAATTCGATAGTGTCGTTGCAACCAAATCGGTCGAGTTGTCAACACCCCACCTGTTCTCGAGTGTTCAATTGCTCTTCATCTGGTTAAACTGAACAAAACCATCTGCACCCTGTTCAATTAGATTATAAGAAGACAACAACTGACCTCAGGAGCTCCCATTTATCGTATCGACCAGCCAACCCCAACCACCCATTATAGTCATGGGAAGTGTTTGGAAGCGACTTCAACGTGTGAACAAACGTGCGGCAAAGTTCCAGTTTACTTCATCCTATCATGAGCTACGAGTGGAGACCACCGCTAAGTGGTAAGTTGCAATTTTAAACATTTTCATTTTTTCCTTGTTCCTCTTTACATAAATTTCATGTGCAATGTGCATCATGATGAGGATCAGGTGTACATCATACCTTGGTGTTCCTGAGAAACAACAGATGCCATGGCAATGGCAGAACAGCAATGGCCGTCGTACAGGATTCTCTTCTTTGATTTTGTTTACTTTATTTTTAGCTCTTAGAAGACTGCTCCCAGCTGGATGCTAATTTATGGACGCATTTAGTTGTTATTGGTGTAGTGTAGGATACCCACACCGTGGAGTTGTTATTTTCTTTCATTTTAACAAAGAAGTCTGTTTAGCTGGAATGAGGGCAGGTTTCCTTTTGTTAGATGCAGTAGAGTGGTGACTGAAAGAGGACACAGAGTGTTGTTGCAAAACATTATTTTCTTCTTGACAGTCACACTATCCTACCTGCGTCATGTTTTATAGATTTTGTTCTGTGAGGATTAAGCAGTCCATACCTCAGTTGGTATGACTGTGTAGATCCGATTACTTTGTGGGTGGGCGGGTTCTTCTCCTTTGATGTTTATTCGTTGCAAGTGCAGTTATTGTGAAATAATGGAAAGTAAGTTGAGCTGTAATGGGCATTGGTAACATTTCTAGGAATTCAAAAGAAACAAATTGTTAAAGAAAAAGAAGAATCCCTGTAGGAAAATGAAGCTATGTACCTACCTATCCTTTGGTTTCAATGAGATTGACAACTCTCTTGAATTTTCTTCAAAATTTACGTCATAACGCTGTCAACACGAAAGCCAAAGATTGATTTGCCAAACACTTCATCACATTTTCACCAGTTGGGCAATGTTTTGAATAATCTTTTCAAAAAAAGCGAATCTGATATGAGACGGTTTCATATAAAACAGAAAAGGCCGATTTGATCAGGCTTGATTACCTTTGGTCAATGACTATTCCAAAAGATAATCTTGCATTCGGTTTGTTCACGAAGTTTTTCATTAAGGAATTTTTGATCATGGCATTTAATCGCAGATCTTGCTAGACAGACGAATTTCTTGTTGCGGATTGTTTGTTCTAGACTGACTTTAATAAAAACCAAATCCTTTCTGCCGGTTAATGAGCGTTTCATGTTACAACCATTCGCTCCTAACTGGTTTTACTTGATCCTAACATTTGTTCATGCTCCAAAAGAAGAGACAATCGTTCGAAAGATGGTTTTTACATATGCAAAGTATACTAGACGGGATAAATAAACCGTCCTATTGCCTTTGTATATAGAAACTATAGTAAGTTCATGAATCGATTTAACAGTGCTTTGGACCGGAGGAGCATGGTGGCGCAGCATTCGTTTCTCTACACACAATGGTAAAACAAATTGCTTGGAACGGAGACTGCTAAGTTGGAACGGAGAAAATAGTCAAAAAGTCTACATAATAATACTATAGTTTCTATATACAATGCTATTGCCAAGTTGTTAGGACCCAGGTAGTACCCGAGGCTAATGCTTAGCATGTCTGCCTATTAATTGGGAGATTCGTGGTTCAAATCCCAATAGAAGCAAAAATGTGTTTCACGGGTATAACCTTTGGTGTTTAATTGGTAACTCCTTCAAAAGTTAAATCATTGCCAAGAAAAGCACTTTTTCGATTAGCCGTTTGGAATCGGCAGAAAGTTGTAATTTAAATTAGCTGCGTAAATTCACGCCAAGCGTGATATCCCCTCCATTCCCTCACATTGGCAATGGTTGTGAGGAATGCACTAGACCCCGCTCTGTTGCGCCACCCTATTTATTTATTTTATTAAACCCAGACCAACTCTTTCGATTAAGATTTAGATTTAGATTTTTTATAAAAATTTATAAGGGACTGAAAGCGATGCGTAAATCAATAGTACGCCAACCAAATTGACAATATTACGCTCGAAGGAAAGACACTCCAATATTCTGATTGTCCGAAACTGTCGACTTACGGGGATTATTACAAAGCCTTGTTAATAAAGTAGGAATACAGGTTTCTTGCTCACCTCTACACCAAAAGGAATACTGTACAACAAAATGTGGCTTCGGGAAGAAAGAATCTCAAGACATTACCACGTATCAAACATTAGTTCCAACATTAGAGAAAAACCACCAAAACGGCAGGGTCTTAAGGTTCGTCCACATTATGCCGACGGTAATCGGATCGATTTCGTTCGGGTTGAACTCGGGTCGGTTATCGCTGGGTAGGGCAGCCGAACGGGACGTTCAAACAGATTTAGTATTGGTGATCATTATTGGTGGTCTTACTAAGTCAATAAAAATTTTGGTTCAACGGAGAATCCTATTTTTCCTAATCTTCCTTTTTCGGTGTTGTAAGCATCGCCGAGTTGACCTCAGAAAGCGTCGCGTCAGAGAGATTTCTTATTTAGGATTGTTCCATGTCTGAGGTCGTCCCTTCAGCTTATGGGAGATTTTTATATTACAGAAGACGGTGAGGTTTTCTCACTTCATCCACCCTGTTTCTTCCAGCTCGCTAGGCAAGTCCTCTGTGCTTTTTGCTTGGAGTTGGACGCATTGCTTTTTTGCTTCTTTACTGCAGTTTCTGTGTTCTGTATAGTATACCACAAGTTATTCCTTTAATTTATTTGAGGGGTACTTTGATCAACTCTTGATAGTAGCTTTACTTATCACTACTTCAGCTTCATCATTCAAAACCATGTTTCTTTGGTTTGTTGCTTGTGCCCCTAAGGAAACATTTGCAATGTTTTGTGGGATCCCTCATACCCTTTGCCCTGCTCCCTGCATTGTGGACAGTATTGATTGTGTTTAACTCGCATTCTTCCTTGTTCAAAGTATACCACTTGATCCTCTTTGTCGCTTGTTTGTTTTTCTTCAACGTCTCCATAAAAAAATCTGTCAGCAGAAGACATTGCTGCCGGGCTACAGCTTCGCGCAGTATCATCACTTTGCTGTCTTTTATCCTAGGTTTCAGAATATTTGGCTACCAAGTGGTAGTAAATTTGGGTTTCATTCCCATCATACTGCTGTAAGTGACAAGCTATCGATCTGGTTTGATAAACATGGTATTGAATACGATAAGACCATGCGACATGGACATTATTACCATAGGGATGTTCCTGGGGCAGTATTCCATATCACCCTGGCATCTTCATAATCCTAGCTTGTCTTCCGAATCTCCATTATACTGTTAAAATCTCCAAAACTCCTCTATTGGGTTAACCTTAAGCAGATTGTGAAAATCGAGCCAGAATGTACCTTTTTTCATCTGCTCACATCCAAATTACCCTCATCCATTCCATTATAAAACATTTTGCAGGCGGCTGTATTTGCAAGTAAAAAACGACCTCTGTTTCAGTATTTCAGCATTTCGTCACACAAGATGTCTATTGGCCTTCCTTTTATCATCTTTTGCAGTTCGAAACTTTGACCAGTCATACTTCCAACTTGTGACTCTTAAGCGCCCCATACACTGTCAGTTTAACTGAAGATAATCGTAAGGCCGTAGATCGGGATTGCCCACACATTTATCAGTTGATCTGAAGATAATGGACTGCAGTTCGCCCGGACTGAAGGTGTGTGGTCGCCGGGCAGGCGGGGATAGGATGAGAGATTGTCGACAGGCAGCGACCTGTCGGATAATGATCTCATGTGCCCCCCACCACACACTGTCAGTTAGCCTGCAGGCAAACGATCTGTTGTCACCGTTTCCATCAGTTTTGCGTGAGATAATTTTCGTGAGATCATTCACCAGCCGAGATTGGACTGACGAGGAAAGATGGACGGGAAACCTCCTTTCATTTCCGCATTTATTGAATTATATCGGGCCTACCCCTGTTTATGGAAAGTCAAGGACGATGCCTACGCTAATAAAAGATAGCGGGATGAGGCGTACGGTGAATTGTTGAAGTTCTATCAAAAAACTGTGCCGAAATGTTAATCAACAAAGTGTTGATGTATGGTGTGAAGGGAAGGCTTCAAGAGGAAACTGATGTCCTGGATCTCAAGTTCGTACAGCCGCAAAAACCAGTTCGTCGAGTAGAAAAAAAGATTCCCTACTCCATTGGTCATGATCAAAACCAGACTACTAACAACTTCGATCCGATAACTGGAGAGGGAAGTACCACAACGGAATACTTGGAATCTGCTCATGCTGACTCTGATAACCAGTTATCTGAATTTTTATTGTTGAAGTAGCTTAAAATTAGCTTTCCGTTAAATTCATTTAAAATACTTATCTGATTTTTTTTTCAATAATTTCCAATACACAATTACCTATCTGCTTACATAATTTTTCAATGTAATTGAGCAAAATAAAACATAATAAGATGAATTAAGTTTTTTTTTAATTTAATCTTACCTTCAAATAAGAATCCTTTAGCACCAGGTAAAGTTGTCTGCAGGTCTCGGGTATGATTTTCCCAAGTGCTTGAGGTGAAATTCGCGTGGGAAACTTCAGATCTTCGAAACTTTGTCCCGTTGCCAAAAATCTCAGAGTTGCAGTCAACCTTTCTTCGGCAGTGATAGCCTGGCGCAAATGAGTGTCCACTTTTGTGATTCTCATTTCAACCAAATTTAGAAGTTTTTGGAAATTTTCTTCACTCATTCTCAGATAATTCCTTAGATCCTCGTGGTGAGACAGCCTCAGTTCACGGAGCAACGAAATGTGAGAGCTAGCCTCTCTATCTCGCAGCCAACTTTTTACCCAGACCCTTTTTTCTTGGGGTTCCCCAAGAACTGACAAAACAAACATAGCGCAACGTTTCCGACGGAGCATGGTGAAAAACTGGGGATCTCCTGCAGTCCTGTTTCATTGACCGACAGTCCGCCTGCAGGTACCGGACTGTAGTGTGTGCTATCTTCAGGCTATCATCTGCAGTTCAGTACGGCCGCCTGCAGGCGGTTGACTGCTAGTGTATGGAACTCGGCGATATTGGTCTTACGATCGCCTGTTGAGGCGACGGCCTGCAGGCAATTGCATAGTGTATGGCCCCCTTTAAACAGCGTCCAATCTGACACATGATTTTGCTAAACCTCAGATTTCATGTTGCTTTGATCAGAGTATTTCTGCATAATCCAGGATCAGAACTAATAATGCTCGATTTTATGAATTTTTTTTTTGAGATTTGAGTTTGATGTTTCTTTTACTAGACCGGTAATGTCCACTCGTGTAAGGCCTGGGATATAAATAGACACTATTGTGTTCCGGGTGTCGCTGGTCTCACTTTGATGGTAATTGTCTAGATGTTATTACTCTTTTAATCGCCTCTTACGACAAGCGGCAAGTGGCGATGCAGACTTAAATGAAATTTTTCTTGAGCCAAATAAAATCCAAATTTTAAATCGTTTGGCTTCGCAAGATGACTTTGTAGCCCACTGTTTTCAAGCAGGCGAAAAATGTTCATGCTACTTTGTTATGTCGATTTCCATTGGACGAAAAGAACCGTCGAGGAGCATCGTCCAGGAGCATTCTAAAACCGTTCCATTGGTGCAAAAAGATCGCTTCTCATGACAGCCAATTTTTGGATTTTTTTTTGGACCTCACGGGCACCATAACCTTGTTCGTTGGCTTAGACTAAACAAAGAATCCTATGAACTGTACTGTGATCATGTCTTGGCACAGCAAGACTATTAAAAATGCAAGATAACCGTGGAACAAAAAGCTCAAAATCACCGAATCTTCCAATACACTCTCGTCTTAATTGACACGATCAAGTAAAGAGGGACATCAAGCCTGAACCAACTTGAAATGCCAAAAGTCAAATAGATCGCTAGACACGGGATATTTGGGTATATTCCTGTGTTGGTTGATACGAACATTCATCCAGAACTGTGATATTCACCTGATTAATTGAGATCTTTGGCCCTGTTGAGGAATTTATTCAATCAGCTGGTCATTATGGTCATTTTGTGTATAGGTATATCTAAAACTAAAAAAAAAACAGCATTTGTCACATAGAAAATCATCAGAAACATTGTTTCCAATTTCAAAATCAAACCTTAAAAGAAAAACACCCTCAAAGGGTCTGAAAATGTCATTACTTTTTTTGAGTTGTATTTTTCAACCCGGCATTGAAAGACTCGTGTGCGTGGCGTTATCGCTGGAGTTACATGCAAAAGTTGGAGACTCGAACCCCAGAAAAAAGTTTTTCCACTGGTATTGCCTTTCGCGAGGTATTAGCAAACCCTTTGAGAGTAATTACATTGCCAAGAAAAGGGCTTTCTAGCTAAGCCGTTCGGAATTGGCATAAGATTATAGGCCCTTGAAATGCGTTAGTCTCCGACGGTCTCCGAGTTATGGTGAGCCACTCCATATTTTATTTTTTAAAAGCTTTCGAATGCTTGATTTTTGGCGCATCAAGGCAAATTCCCCCTTTTTTTTTTTTTTTTTTTTTTTTTTTTTTTTTTTTTTTTTTTTTTTTTTTTTTTTTTTTACAAATTTCAAGAAAATTCCATAACTTTCGCAACAATGTTCCATTTGTCATTCCGAAAAACTTTGTTGTGACTTAATATTTACGTCAACATTTCGAGGGACATGCACTTAAAGCTTTTAACTACGCTAACTGCTAATGAATCAATTTCTTAATTTAGATTGCACTGTAAACTTGAACTTACTTCGTATTCGATTACTTCATCAATGAATCTTGTCAGACTTTGACACGATAGAAGATTTTGTAATCAAACAGATAGGGCAGTGAGTAAAACAATTTAAGGAGAGACACGTGCTTCCAATTCACAGGAACACATTTCGCAAGTTTCCATAAATCGCATAAAATAAACAACAACAAATGACTTTTGCTTTTGCAAAATTGTTCTACTTATCCCATACGAAGAATTTAAATAGTCATGTCAAGTTTTCACCTTCTGACTGTGTACGAGTATGTGTAGGTTGAAACAAGCTCAGAGCTCAGACATTTTCCACTTCGATTAGTTTTATCGTCACTGGAATCGCTCAAGGCGTTTATGCACTACAAACTTTACTACGTTTAAATGAAAATTTATTTATTGCTACAAATTTATATGGGTTCTGTGTATACAAACCTACAAAAATGTATACGGTTGGCGTAAAGAAGAAGAAGGTGCGAGTATAAATTGTACCTATGAGCTAATGATAATCATAGTTCATTGCAGTCGCTGTTGTTGTTTTTACAATTTATCATCTTAAAGACACTCGCACATATTGCGCTATTGCATTACAGCATTTTGTAGTCTTTGGCCTTTTGTTTTTATTTTCTCTCCCAGTATGCTCCTAACAAATTTATTTATAATGCCACTCTGTTAATTGGTAAACGGAGCGTAGTTAGTAACACAGAAAGGGGTTGGGGAGAGATATGCCTTTTTGTTTCACACATTTGTTATGGTGCTTATGCCAACTGATAGCAAAGGGAAATTGTTATCATATGTGTTGACACTTATCACGACTTTACAGCCACAAATTGTTTATTTTTCTCTTTCCGTACTCCAACAAAACGACAAACCGCAAAAAGTGGTTTCTTCGCGTTGTTATCAAAGCCGTTTTATCTGTCAGGGAACTTTGTGTATTTTTGAAAAATTCTTTCGATAAGAAATATACTGTAGTTTTTAATGGCAGTCCTCTATTTTTGATAAAAAAAGTGCATTCCAAAATAAATAACAACAAATGGGTAGGTTCTCAATGCACTCATTTGTTTTCAACACTCCAGGAAGAGTGGCATTTAAAAAATCAATAAATACGTCAAAACTGATATCCATGATCGTTCCAAGAAGAACGGATTCCAATCAACGAAAAATAAAATGGAATCTATTGTTACCTCATTCTGTTTAATGCGAACCAGACGACACAACTAACATTGAACTTCACTTTGAGTGCTCGTGGGCCAAGAATTAGACACACGAGTTAGAAAAAATGTGTTGTTTTTTTTACATCTTCCTACGCAATAAACTAAAATGACTCGGAGGCTAATAATAATTCAGACATTCATTCATTCACTAGCTTCCTTTGTTTGTCATGCCAGACAGACAGTCTCAGTGAATACTGTAAAAAAGTCTTATACCTACCGATCGAGACTAAAGTTGTTTGTTTTTTTTTTCATATGCTTTGAATATACTTCAAATAAAGAAAAACCTGATCTTATTACAGCAACCTTGACTTTTTACGCAGATGAGATTATCATTAGTATACAAACTAGTAGTGTGAAACACACCAACTATTCTTAGCATATTAGTGTGATTGAAGTAAATGTTGTGATTCGTAGAATGGGAAAAATGAAAATTTACGCAGATAAGACTTGATGGGAAGTATTTTGAAGTCATTCTGTCTCCTGGAAGCGACTGGAAGCATGGTAAAATTGGTATTCTTCACCGATATCTGAATCGTTTGTTAGAATTTAGAAGTGAAAATAAAGAGACAAAATAAATAACCAAACAGGATGGAACAACAGAGCTCGCAGAGACCTGGGGCCTAGAGCATTTTTTTCAATCATACCTTTGTAAAGAATTAAGGGGACCTAGTATTTTTTGTCGATTCTGATCGGTCAAGAGAAAAGGTTCTTTTATTGGCTGTGTTTTTGGATGACTTGCACATTGCTCGGGAAAAGCCATACCGGGAAAACAATTCTATAAATCAATTCAAACCTCGAACTCCCATGTAACAGACAGACATGCTAGCCGTTGCTCCAGGGGAACAAGTTCAAGTCCAAAGCTAATATTCTAAAAAAATAAATAAGGTGGCGCAACAGAGCGAGGAGCCCATGGGCCTAGCGCATTTCTCACAACCATGCCTTGTGAGGGAATGGAGGGGACCTACAATTTTTCGCCGGTTCCGAACGGCTAATTGAGAATGCGCTTTTCATGGCAATGAATACTAACGGAGGACTTGCCAATTCCTCGCGAAAGGCGATACCCGTGGAAAAACATTTTTGCATTTTGCCTCTGCTGGGATTCGAACCTCGAACCTCTGGGTTAGCAGGTGGACATGCTAACCATTACGCCACGGGTACCACTGCTAATATTCTAAAGTAAAATATTAATAAAAATAATAAAATAAAATAATTTAAAATTGAAAATGCAAATAGCTCGTTGGATTTTGAATTTGCGAAAATTTAAACAGTTTATTTGAAGTACCTAGTAGGTTTTTCCTCCGTCGCATCGTCGGTTGGTTATTCCTCTGCCAATCGGCACTGCAGCGTTTTATAAGGAGCCAGATAGGTTCATTGTGGCATCCCCGATGCAATAGAAAGTTGGACTGTTACTAAAGAGATTCGATGCCCAGTAAGATTCAAAATGATTTTCCGTCGGTATCGCCTCCGGGAATTTACAAGTCCTCCGAGAGTAAAATAAAATGATAAGTGCTCTTTAGAAACCCGAATGACAATTCTCACATATTCGTTGCAAATAAATGATCTCGCGACACACTAGCTCGGACTCAGAAAAGAATTGTAGGCAAGGCAACATCTTTTGCCAACAATTTTGATATCGTTTGAGCTCCTTGCTATGTTTTGTGTTCTAAGTCTTCCACAAGATTTAGACGAGGTCTTCCCCTTGTGTGACTTCTCGCAATTTTCGAAAACCCATCAAGCAGGGTTGTCTCACGATGCACACTCTTCTAGCTCTGTTCATGTCGCGGTAGAATTCATACATTTTAATAGTGTTCAAAAGCAGTAAGAAATGTCAAAACAGAAGTAGTGAAAAATGTCAGATTGATGGCGCTGAAGACATATAGTCTATTTTGACAGTTTTATCCAAACTTGATCTAATTCAAAATAGAGATGCAGAAAACGCTTAACAAAATTATTGCAGACAGCTAATTGAAAGGCTGATCTTTTCTGCCTAAAACTGCTCAAGAACTGCACTACTTTTGTTGTTGAAACTTTCATTCCCCACATCATCTTTACTCGATAACTCGGAGTATTTTTCTTTAACGACCAAAAATTTCCGCTTTAGACAAGGTCAATGCTTCCGCGCCGTAAAGCAGGACTGGGATGATCAAGGTCTTATACAGGGTTGCCTTTGTTTTTCTGGAGAGGGTTTTGTTTCTCAATTGCTTTCTTAACCCAAAGAAGCAATGGTTTGCAAGAGTGATTCTCCGGTTGATCTGCGCACTGATGTTGTTTTCCGTGTCTATAGCGGATCCTAGGCAGACGAAGTTCTTTACTACCTCGAAGTTATGTTATGGCTGTCTATTGTGACGTTTTTGTCCAGTTCGTCGATGTTCAGTGTCCCTGTTTGATAACAGCATAAACTTCGTTTTACCTTCATTAACCATCGAACCCATTTTTGCTGCTTCTGTTTCAATACTCGCAAAAGCACCTATGACATCACGCTTTTTTCTTCCCATTACGTCAATATCGTCTGCGTAGGCGAATAATTGTACAGACTTTTGAAAGATTGTTCCTCTGGTGTTGACGTTGGAGTTTCTTACAATCTTTTCAAGTATGATGTTGAAGAAATCGCAAGACAGTTTATCGCCTTGCCTAAAACCTTTTTCGACATCAAAGGTCTCGGTGAGTTCCTTACCGACCTTGACGGAGCAGCGTGAATTCTCCAAAGTCATCCTGCATAGTTGTACGAGCTTTGCAATGATGCCGAAACTAGACATGGCTCTGTACAGCTCGTCTCTGTAAGTAAAAGAGATGGTCAATATTGATATTATATTCTCGGGTTTTTTCTAAGACCTGCCGTAATGTGAAAATTTGGCCTATTGTGGACTTCTCTGGTCTAAAACCGCATTGATAAGGACCTATCAAGTTGTTGACGTAAGGTTTCAGACGATCACATATTACAGCAGACAAGATCTTATAAGCGACGCGACGTTACGGAGGCTTTTTCCTCTATAATATGAGAGTCTCCCTTTTCTAGAATCGGGCATCCGATGCTGAGGTTTCATTCATTGCACATGGTTTCTTCTGACCATATCATGCAGATCAACTGGTACATGCGCCTTTACAACTGATCTCCAGCCGCCTTGAAAGGATCGGCGCGGCGTCAAGGCATCTTCACCTGTAGTCTTATTTAATTTAAGTTTTGCTTATGGCAAGCTTAATTACTTCTTGGTCGCGATGACGGCATTTGTGATCATCTCCAAGTTGAATCGGGCCTTCTGCCTGACCGTGGAATTTATATTTTCTTCGCCGGTAAGCAGTTGCAGAAGTAGTTGTTCTATATTCTCCACCAGCGACATTAAGTAATCCATCTTTTCGTGGCGTCGCGCCAGCCATATTGGATTTGCAATGACATCCAATGCATTAAATTGTATTGTCATTAGAGATAAATTTGCGCGCCAAATTCCATATTCAAATTTTAATTACTAGATTTGACTCAAACAAATAAATAAAACAAGATGTGGGTGTATTGTCCTCGTAGCTTAATGTTTCCTTTTTTTTTGGCACATCAAAAATTTTTCGCGATGCAAACTTCCGGTGATAAAAAATTAACTACAGAATTATTTTGTTTTTAGAAAGAAATGAACAACAAGTGTCAAATTGAGCATGAAGCTGTGAAGAAACGCTTCAGTTCATACCCAGGAAATATAAATCAAGACCCTAGAGTTCTGTTCAAAAAGCAATATCCAACATTGTTTTATTAAGAATGCTGTGCTATTTTTTCTTACCTGTGCCTGCGCATTGATGTTTCAGTCGTCTATCATTGACGTAATCGTTAAAAGATTGTTTAATATCATCTCATAAATTTTTGGTAACTTTTTCTTGTATTTGACCTGCTTTTTCAGTATATGTATAGATATAAAACTTACGCGATCCAGGCCTTTTGTTTCAAATCGAATATTGAATTTTTAACACGCTTTTCTTTGCCAGGGTAGTAATCAACAATCTTAATTCACAAAAAAACCGCAATATTTCTACGGACTCTGGACTTAAGTTAAATGTCTATGAAGCTAATCGTAGACATTTGACTTAAAAAACTATGGAATTAAAACCTCAGTGTAGTAATTAAACTCATAACAGAATTTTTGGCATGAGCCACTTTTTCCTTCAGCCAATCTGCGTCGCGTATAAATACTTCGTACATGACGCCACGCTGAACGTGAACAGTCCAAAATGATGTGATACGAAAACATTAAAAATTGTGTCCACCTAATCTCAAAGCATTCTTTTGAAGATTCGAAACTACCCATACTCTTGTTTTCTTTTCACTAAATCAGCGTTTCTTTGTTCCAATTTAATTGTTCTCTCTTCCGTTCATTTATATCCCGCGGCTGCATTCGGCCACTTCAACCGAAACGTCTTAAGTAAACACACATGGTTATGGTTATGCGGGAGGGGTTGGCACTGCACTTTAAAAAAGCCGACCATAATAATGAAGGGCAGATCAGAATCAAAAACTCCGACCACCATGTCGTGCGCTCGTCAGTTAGTTGATCATATTCATTCGTCTTTCTCTTCTGGGAAACATTCGACGAAAACGAAATTGTAATCATTTTTGGATGTCCACGTCCATGTCCATGACTTTTGTGGTTCAGTGCAAAACGAATTGAATTCGTTTCTCTTTCTGCACGATAGACTTTCGGTTGTTGAGTTGGACGCCATCGCCAGTTTGGTATGGTACTAGAAATTCATAATGATACCATCATTCTGCTATGAAGACACGCACATTTAAAAGTTTGTTTGTTTATGTGCTCCACCGCCGACCCGGCCTGAGTTCATTAGTGGTGGATATTGTGTATATGTATGTTTTTATATGTCTGTCGTCATTGTGTTCGGGAAATGAAATCACATGTCCAAACAGAAACGCATAGCAAAATATTTGCGAGGTCAATAAATTGCAAATGGTCTAGCGTTGTATGGGGAAGGAAGTATTGAGTAAAAAGCTTTTATAATCCTTTCCATTTTTGTTTAGAGACGATGTCGATGGTGAGATGAAATACAAATCACTTCTGATCCATTATTTACTTTCATATGTTGTATTCCTTTGTTGTTTACTTTTTCTTCTTTTTTGTTGGGGTTTTTCGCAAAAAGTGCACTTGAAAGTTTGTGTTAACCGGGAGCGCCTTGGTGGAACTACTCTAAAGTGGAAGAAGACCTTGTATTGGTTTTGCTTTTACTATTTTACTCAGCAAAATAAAAGATCCATTAGTGAGTAGTTGAAGTTTTGTGCAGACTTTGGTTTAAGTTTTTGTTTTTATTTTTATTTCGCTATGGCCATGGCTTAAGTTTTTTGATTTGGAATTAGAAATTTTAATTTTGTGAAAGTATTTAAGATTCTTGGCTTCAACTCAGCCTTGAGAAGGTAATTAAAGTCTTATTCATTTCAATGTTTAAAAATTTGTATGTCTTTTCTGAGAAAACGTCCCTAATTTTTTACCTTTGTTTTGTTTTAGTGCTAAAACTTCCTAAGCCAGTCAAGTGTAAAGAATGATCTTATGCACTACAAGGTATTATGATAATTTGTTTTGGTTTTTAACTGCTGCGTAGAAAAGTAAGAATCCATTTCTAGGATAAGGTTACATAAGGTTAAAGAACAAAAGATGCCCGTTCTCACCAGTTCAGTACCGAGTATCTACTCTCTGATTTGATAAAACGTAGGATAAATTGCTAAACTTTATCCGGGGTACATTACCTACTTGTTTGGATAATTTCTGGTAAGCCTTGTACTGTTGTTTTCGGCTAGAAGGTCCCATAGTCAAAAGAAGTTTTCTTCAAAGGTAATGTTAGAAGGGCCGCTAGTTCAGGTCCTGAGTAAAATTCTTCTAATGTGTGCCTGGAAAATTTATCGGCGGTGTTCCTGTGATGTAGAGTTTTCTGTTAAGTGGAGCCCATTCTAAGTTGGGAGTAAATTTTTTAGATCAGTTTTAATGATGAATTTGAATTTTCCGTTAAATCTATTTTAGTTAATCTTGACCTTGAAATCTCGTCATAATGATAAGCCTATTTAGAACTTAAACGCGGTTAGAATCAAATGTGATTAATTTAAGTTTTTTGACTCGAAATTAGGAGTTTTTGGTCTTGGGTCTTGCTGCACTGCTCTTATTATAAGAAAATCCTCTCCCTTAATTAAGAACAACTTGGCATATTAGAACAACTCTGTTTCTAAAAATAAATGGGATGAGCGAACCAGGAGCCCTTTAGCCTAGCGCATTTCTCGGAACCATACCTTGTAAAGGAATGGAGGAGACTTTAAATTTTCTGCCGATTCCGAAAGGCTAACCGAGAAATCGTTTTTCATGGCAACGAATTTAGTATCTGAGACATAGCCAATTCCTCCCGGAACCGGAAGGCGTTTCTTAAGGAAATGATAAGTTAATAAAAAATGTTAGGTTAGGCTAGGTTAGGTTAGGTTAGGTTAGGTTAGGTTAGGTTAGGTTAGGTTAGGTTAGGTTAGGTTAGGTTAGGTTAGGTTAGGTTAGGTTAGGTTAGGTTAGGTTAGGTTAGGTTAGGTTAGGTTAGGTTAGGTTAGGTTAGGTTAGGTTAGGTTAGGTTAGGTTAGGTTAGGTTAGGTTAGGTTAGGTTAGGTTAGGTTAGGTTAGGTTAGGTTAGGTTAGGTTAGGTTAGGTTAGGTTAGGTTAGGTTAGGTTAGGTTAGGTTAGGTTAGGTTAGGTTAGGTTAGGTTAGGTTAGGTTAGGTTAGGTTAGGTTAGGTTAGGTTAGGTTAGGTTAGGTTAGGTTAGGTTAGGTTAGGTTAGGTTAGGTTAGGTTAGGTTAGGTTAGGTTAGGTTAGGTTAGGTTAGGTTAGGTTAGGTTAGGTTAGGTTAGGTTAGGTTAGGTTAGGTTAGGTTAGGTTAGGTTAGGTTAGGTTAGGTTAGGTTAGGTTAGGTTAGGTTAGGTTAGGTTAGGTTAGGTTAGGTTAGGTTAGGTTAGGTTAGGTTAGGCTAGGCTAGGTTAGGTTAGGTTACGCACAGTGGGCGGATTTGACAATATAGTGGGACAAAACTATTTTGGAAAGGAAAAACTTGTTTCAATTTTCTTATATTATATTTTATGAATTCAAATGACTAAATTGTACAAGTTCTTACAAAAATAATGTTTTTTTTTTTTTTAAGAAGAGACACTCAGAAGTTATGGAAATTATAAAAAAGTTAATAAGTTAAATTTTTCACATTGAACTTAAATTGCTATAAAAAATTATTTAATAAACCAATCACTTCTGGAATCGTTTTTTTTTACTACTCACAATCAATTCTATTCAAAAATATTGTTCTAAAAGATACATCCTAGCACTTTTTATAGATGAAGCAAATTGCACAAAAAACCTTTTATTTTCTGTCGTTTAACGGTTTTCATGAACTACATACTTCAAAGCTTAATATTTTCTCAACAGTGCAAAAGATCAAAAAACAAAATATGAGCTTCAGCTACCTAGTGTATTGACAAATTAGCTACTTCATTTTGAAACGGTTCGCTTGACATTGATTTTTGTATTTTGTCCCGCTAGATTGTTGAATGCGACCACTTTGAAACGCACTGAAACAAATAACAGCTTCATTGTGACAAAAAACTTTGAAGACTTGCCTCTTATGATGAAACAATGAGTGTCTATGTTCTTAAGTCAACTTTGAGATAAAGCAGGGATGTGCAAAAAAGATGTGGAATGGTTTCCTCTTCTTGTCCACATTGCTTCCTGGAAATCGTTTGATGGGAGATTGAGTCTCACGGCAAGTTTAGCTGTGAGGTAGTGTCCGGTAATAACACTGATTACGGAGCAAAGGTGCAATGTGCTTAAGGATAACAACCTGTGGTAAACGTTTTAGATCAAGGTGTTTGGCCAGATCTTTTTGATTGCCACACAAAAAGTCAATTATGACAAGTGTGATGAATTACTGGATCGCAAAGCTGCAAATTTGCTTAGTTTTCCACAAGCGTAATGAACATAATTCTGAAAGTTGCTCTTGGCTTGTAGACTTGTGTTTTTGTGTAGTTTTGTGTTTCTGGCTCCACAATTGAAGTTACAGAATGCCATATTGTGAGGTCTACCTAGCCAGGCACTTTAAGAACCAACGTTGTGTTCCATATTTAATGGGAATATTTTGGCTCTTACTTACCAAGTGAGACCATTGTAAATAAAATAAAACAGTTTTCTTCACTTTATTGCACTAAAAAAAACTTTTATTTCTCTCGCCCTCTATTGGGTTTTTACTCTGAATCGTCAGAAGAAGTCATTCTGCGCTCTTGGAATGTATTCAAAAGACACTTGAACACCCCGAATGATTTTTTTTCCTTCCAATAAAAATAAACACCGTTTGTTCTCACTTAATTCTCGATTCACGCAACTCCTCCTTTTCCGCAACAGCAAACAGCTGAATTTACATCACTGTAGACGAGGTAATCTTATTGCAACAATCTCGGTCATTGCAACTACTCTTGTTTAATTAGTTGCGATACTTGAGAATGCAGTGCAAATAAAAAAGGGGGTGCAACAAAGCTATAGAAACCCCCGGAGTAACGCATGTCAAGTACCAACAATTTTATGCTGATTCCGAACAGTTATGTTAGAAAGCGCTTTTCATGGCAGTGTTTAATGAACCTCCACGGGCACCATAATAAAATGTAGCATTATGTTTCTTTGAATCCTGGTTTAAATTCTTCCGGTCTCAAATCAGATAACTTAACACACACTTTTTGTTCAAGCCACACGATTGAAGGCGGACACTTTGTTCTCTTTCAATTTGATCTTGCAATTACCCACTATGTTTGCAAGGCTGGAGTTGATAAAGTAGGAAAGGACTCTGTAAAGTAGTAAGCCAGGATTTCTTTTTATAATATATTTCAGTCTGAATGAAACAGTTATATCTTAGAACTTACGTCATATTCTAAAAATTCAATTCCCACAAAGAGTAAAGTGTAAAGGTCTTAGAAGAAAAGTCAGTCCATAGTTACATATCTAAACAATCCAATAAGACAATGCCTCTGCTTCCATTTCAAACAAAGTGTGAGTCATGATCATGTCCCATGACGTGGAAACTCTCCGTTCATTACACCTGCCCGCAATCAACTAACGACCTGATACATACGAGTACACTAGTAAATTTTCCATTTGTGAAAGAAAATACTTCGTCATGTTTTCAGTTTGGCTTTAAGTGCTTTGCAGGGGTCTTGTTATTAAAAGCCAGCTCACCTACATTTGCATAACAAAACGCATTTCCCTTCATGTCCCCAGGGTGTATTTATAAACTACTGCGACGACGACGAGAACGGACGACCCACCGAAGACACAACCAGGAAGTCTCATTCAAATTCAATCAGATATTCGATATCTCGAATCTCGTTCACACAAACTACAAACCGCACAGAGTTTCTTTCAGCCAAGCAAAGTAACCGAACATAAACCAAATTAAAAGTCAAATCACATGATTATGTGCGTTTGGCATCGAGTCGAGACACCTACGTCTGGGTACCTACTGCATAGTAAATTGCCGTCTTACTGTGCGGTGCTAAAGTTGGATTTTCTGGAATGAAAAACCTATTCGATCAGGTGCCATATCTACACTTAAACATTTGCCAATTTCAAATGGAAATTTATTCCAGCCTATGGAATAGTTGATGACGATTTTTGGTGAGCTTTGTTCATACAATGTGATGACTGATGAGACTGATGAGTAAATTAGTATCAGTGACGCAACGCGGTTCAAGTAACAAAGTAAAAAATTATATGTAATTCAAATGTAGGTCAAAAGCCAGTGCCCCGGTTTTTTGTGTTATATGAATAGTAAATGTGTAAAAGCAATGGTTTCATTGTGCAAATGCACAGATTATTTTCATATGTGAATATGGATGGAGGAAAAGGCTACACTGCATTTTTTGTAAATTCGTTTTGTAAATATTTGTTTGTGGGGAAACCGATAGAGCAAATAATGCCAATTATACATACGCAGAGGCAAAGCATGCCTCTGTACGAATGAGGAAATGAAGACATTTTAAAAAATTTGAAAAGCAGGAATTTTGAATAAATGTTCGAATGGTTGCATTACAACTCGGTTATTATTTGGACTTTGAACATTATCGTTTGTTGTTCTTTTCTGTTTGGGGTGAGAATGAGTGGCGACAGGCAATAAAATTTTCCGCGACAAGCAACCTACGTAGGCCAATCGAAAACAATCAAAAATAAACATCGCAATACTGTTTGAGTGGTAAAGAAAAAAATATCAACAAAATGTTCGCCATAGACCCTGGTTCACTTGTGTTTATAGAATCAAATGTCTAGGTCGTTCAATTAAAATCCAAGAAAACCAATGAAACACTTCTCGTTTCACGATAAGTAATATTTTGTCAATAAAAACTCAATCACTGATTATTATTTTGATAAGAGTGTATTCCAATAAAACACAATCGCTGCCCTTTATTAATGAAACCAAAAAAGTCTGTAGTACATGTCGTGTACAGAAGTGAAGGTCAATTTCATTTCGTGTGCGGTGTGGCCCAATTCCTCAGGAAATCAATGCTTTTTCAATTTTTTGTATAAAAATAAATTAATTCTTCGATAAGCATTTACAAATAATAAAGAGAGCCCTACAAAAGCCACACGCACACACAAATCCTACGTTTGTATTTCCTTTTACCCTAATAACTGGCTTATCCTTGGTAACAACCTACGCTTGTGCCATTTTTTATATACTCTCTCTCTCTCTATCTTCGAAAGCCACAGATATTTTTCCACGAAATAAAAAAACCCCCAATGTTATGTATAATGAACAAAAAAAGGAAAATAAAACGAAAAAGCTTGTGAATATCTCAATACAGTCCTCATGGAAAGTATATTATATTTGATATTAGGATATAAGGGATTTCAAGGACTGAGTGTCTGCATGACGATAAAGTTTCCTAATGACATGTTGGAGATTTTCAAGGATGATATGATAACATTTGGGCTTTTATGAGGATTCATGTCATTAGATGTGCCTAATGTCTTCTTTGTTGAGGTCAATGGTCGTCCAAAATGATTTAAAGATGTGAGTAGAGTTTTACGTTAATGAAGGCCACTTTGAGGAGTGAAGTTTTTGATTTCTTTGACTTAATTGATATTGGCACAGTGAACAAATTGCAAGCTGTTATACCATACAACATAATTATTTTTATCATTCTTTTATGGTTTCAGAGCACGCCTCAGCCAAATTGACGTTAGAAGTCAATTAATTTTTTATATGAAAAACATGGCGTCCACAGAGTGTGTTCGGCTTAAAGGCATAGTATTGATATCGGGAAAGTGAATGGAAAGATTTTTCCATTTAGTTTGTACATGTGACTAAGCAACAGAAACAAACATCAGATTAGGACCAAATCTTAATTGATCGCAAAGCAAAATTGTTTGGGAAAGTTTGCGAAGAAATAATGTAGAAATCTGAAGCGAAGCCCTTGTCAACGTCTTACGGCTTAACCATGACATTTGTAATAAAGAAATGAGAACTTAGCAAAAAAAGACTTCAAACTTGAACCAATTAGTGTGTACTTTACCGCTCTATCTTAAGAAAATAAAAAATTGCTCTTCTTTTACCTTCTTGCCATTTCCTACTCATCTGCTTTACACTAGTGATGTTCCCTTAGGAATTTTTTCATATCTGAGGCCGATCAAATGCAGATGTCATTGCCTATATCTGTACTATAAGAGTGTTTTGATCTGCCTTTCTAGAATGTACTACAAGGCAAGTTTTGTAATATTCAAGATTAAAAATAAAAAAACAAAAAATGACATAACGATGATAGCAAATAGGTACCAAAGAAGTGGATCCTAGAATTCTGCAGCCTGAACCGCTTCATGGATTTCCTTCAAAATGTCCAGTAAGGTACTGTTGCGCAGACCACAGATGTAGAATTGGGTCTATAGGTTTGGATATAACGGTACCTGCCAAACAATCTGAATGAAAGATTAACTTTCAGTTTTTTGAAAAGTCGAACAACGGTACCTCTCATAGTAGTTCAAAGTTGTTTTAAAAAGAAAAAAATTAACAGGTTTTTAAAAATAATAGTCTAATGATTTTGATAAAATTTTCAGCGTTCATGTGTATTAAAAACTGTAAAAAGTTGGCGTTTTTATATTTTCGCTAAAAACCTTTCGAATATTTTTTTTTTATTCAAAATGATTTTATTCAATTTTAATATTTAGTGTGCAGTTGGCAACCCTGCACTTCCAAATACATTATGAAAAGCGAATACTTAAAAGGCTTAAAAAGTAAGGAGTTCGAAACTATCTCAAAAATGACTTTTTCTTTGAGGATGACGACAGTACCTACCAACTTATCCTATGGATTTTTTGACTTGAAGGTTTTTTTACGGATCTTGGCACTTCTAATACGATCATGCTTTGTTGTTCCTGTTTTCAAACGAACTTATTCTCATACTTTTTATATATTGTCCTTCATTGTAAGCCGTTTAAGAATGCTGTACGAACAACTACTATGTAGAGTCTTCCCTTCAACTTAAGATGATTTCCGAGCACAGAAGATGGCGGAAGTTTTTTTGAGGCAACTTATCCACTTTTTGTCTTTACGCTTACTCTAGCCGTGTTTCATTGGGAATCTGTACTCACGTTTGCAAAACAAAAATTAGTAAGCAACGATTAGTGAACAAAAATAAATCAGTGTTCAGAAGTGAACAACAGGGATAGCTGATAAATGGAGTATATAGAATAAAGTTGCATTAGTTGGTGCAGCGTTTTATTGAGAGTATTACTGAAGATGACTATAAAATTCTCAATAAAACAAGGACTCTATGATTGATTTCGGCATCACAAGCTGCTTCTCTATTGATTCCAGATATTCAAACTGGAAAAATATTTCCATTCAAATAAATGTCTGGAATAGTCATGATTAAATCAGAAACCGGTGAACACAAGTTCTCAATCCTTTTATTGTACTAATCACTAATAAGGTTTTTTCTTCTAAACGTCTACCCATACGTCAATTGTTCGTTGTAGGAATAGAGGATCCTCGGTTATGATGGATCCATCGTCAGCAAACAATAATTTATGTGTAGGACGCTGTTCAGACTGGCGCAAGTCAACCGGGCAAAATTGACGTCTATATGTTTTTTCTCTTTCCCACATAGTTGTAAGAAAGAGACGTGGTCTTGCGCCGGAGTTTTTAAAAAATTTAAAATTTTCTTGGTTTGACATTTCCTTGTCGTGACACTTGTTCTTTTTTCCCTGAGTAAAGACGCTGTTGTTTGAAAAATAAATGTTCTTTTTCTTGTTCCTGAAGCAAAAATACGAAAAAAAAAATTAATTATTTTTTCAGTTCAGTTCAATTTCTGAGTTTTTTTCCCCAAATCTGAAGGCAAAATAATCATCAAAATAAATCCATCTCGTTCACATTTAGTTTCAGTCTGAACACGACATGACGGGGTGGCGGAATGTCAAAATTGCCCGGTTGCCTTGCGCCAGTCTGAACAGCGTTGACATCGGTGCAACAGGAATTTTGAATGCTTGTGAACTATAAGACTTTTCTACAATTTTGTTCTCTTTGATAGCAGGTTTGTGAAGTTAAAACTTGATGTTGGTGAAACCTTAAATCAAATTTGTAACTGAAAATTACAAGTACAAGTTTGTGGTTCTTACTTTTATTTTAATAAAGTAGGCCTCAGGTATTTTTTTATGTATTTATGTGCCTAATGTCTTCTTTGTTGAGGTCAATGGTCGTCCAATGATTAAAAGATGTGAGTAGAGTTTTACGTTAATGAAGACCATTTTGAGGAGTGAAGTTTTTGATTTCTTTGACTTAATTGATATTGGCACAGTGAATTGCAAGTTGTTACCAAATAATTATTTTTATCATTCTTTTATGGTTTCAAGGCACGCCTCAGCCAAATAGTCTGTTCACGTTAGAAGTCAATTAATTTCTTATACGAAAATCATGGCGCTTACAGAGTGTGTTCGGCTTAAAGGCATAGCCATTGGTATCGGGAAAGTGAATGGAAAGATTTTTCCATTTAGTTTGTACACAAGTGACTAAGCAACAGGAACAAACATCAGATTAGGACCAAATCTTAATTGATCGCAAAGCAAAATTTTCAGGGAAAATTTGCGAGGAAATAATGAAGAAATCTGAAGCAAAGCCGCAGTCAACGTCTTACGGGCAAAACCATGACATTTGTAATAAAGAAATGAGAACTTAGCACAAAAAGGCTTCAAACTTGAACCTAATAATGTGTACTTTACCGATCTATCTTAAGAAAATAAAAAAATTGCTCTTCTTTTTCCTTCTTGCCGTTTCCTATTTATTTGCTTTACACCAGAATTTTTTCATATCTGAGGCCGACAAATGCAGATGTCTTTGCCTTTATCTGTACTAGGAGTGTTTTTGTCTGCCTTTTCAGAAAGTACTATAAGGCAAGTTTTGGAATATTGAAGATTAAAATTTAAAAAATGACATAACGATGATAGCAAATCGAAAGAAGTGGATCCTAGAATTCGGTCTGTCTGTCCATATATGGATCTGCAGCCTGAACCGCTTCATGGATTTCCTTCAAAATTTCCAGTTAGGTACTGTTGCGCAGACTACAGAAGTAGAATTGGCCTATAGGTTTGGATATAACGGAACCTGCCATACAATCTGAATGAAAGATGGTTTCTGACTTCTTCTTTGAGGATGACAGTACCTATACCTACCAACTTAGTCGATGGCATTTTTGACTTGAAGGTTTTTTTACGGATCTTGGTATGCGAACAATTGCTGTGTAGATTCTTCCCTTCAACTTAGGGTGATCTTCCGAGCACAGAAGTCGTTTTGAGGCAACTAATCCACTTTTTGTCTTAACGCTTACTCTAGCCGTGTTTTATTGGGAATCTATACTCACGTTTGCAAAACATCGCGAAACATCGCACATGGGAAAAGAAGAACGATTAGTGAGCAACGATTAGTGAACAAAAATAAGTCAGCGTTCCGAAGTGAACAACAGGGATGGCTGGTAAATGGAGTTTATGGAATAAAGTCTAATTACTTAGTACAGCGTTTTATTGAGAGTATTAGTGAAGATGACTATGAAACTCCCAGTAAAACACGGTTTCCATGATTGATTTCGGCATCACAAGCAGCTTCCCTATCGATTCCGGCAGAAAACTGTAGGTCTTTTCCATTTCCTTACAAAGGCATGGTCGTGAGAAATGCCCTAGGCCCCGTGGCACCTCGCTCTGTTGCGCCACCCCATGTATGTATGTAGATGTATTTTAAAACCGAAATTTAAGGGAAAAATTTTCTTTTCTTTTTCACAAACGCAAAGTTGTAATTTATAGGTAACTAGCTGACCCGCCCGGCGTTGCTCGGATCTAAGTTATTTAAAAAATTGTCAGAAACACCCGCTGGACTAAGCTGAAAATAGCCGGAAAGTTTCTAGTTTCCGTTGGAATATGGTCATAAAATAAAGTCTATGTAAGGGATAATGTAACATCCTAATATCAAAAGAATTTTTAATTTTTCGAGTTTTCGATCCCATTCCGGTTCCCTTTCCTATCCCCGTTCCTGTGGGAAAACTGGTATGAAAAAAAGTTGTATATCTATTCTCGGAGCCACAAAATATATTTAAAAAATTTCATCGAAATCGGTTAAGCCGATTCGTAAAATAACGTAGATACCGACTGCAACGCCATCTGCTGAGCCGACATTTACGGGTATGAAAAATAGATAGTAGGTAACCAAGATTCATTAGAATCTGTTGAAAATTACGGGGGTTAGAAGGAAACAAAATTTTAAGATTAAGAATAACTTATACTTACAACACAATACCTGTTTGCAGGAGCTAGTGGCACGTGTTGAGTACTTTTGAGGTTGTGTAATAAATCAGTTAATTAACTAATCATGCAAACTGCACTTAATAAAATAAGAATAAATAATTTTTGTCCAACAAATTAATAATAAATTTAGTTGGCAATATACATAGTTGATATGACATTTACACTAAGACTCTAGAATCTAATGTATAAAATTCTCGTGTCACAGTGTAAATTAAAAAACAATGTTAATGGTAGATGGCCCTTATCACTTAGGGGGATGAAAAATAGATAGTAGCCTATTCTCAGACCTACTGAATACGCATATAAAATTTGGTAAGAATTGGTCGAGCCGTTTCGGAGGAGTTCAAGTTCGAACACCGTGACACGAGAATTTTATATATATGACTAGCTGACCCGCCCGGCGTAGCTCAGGCCCTACGTTCATCAAATTGAAAGTTAATTAAAGTATTTTCAAAGTTTCTATTCTAGTGGTAGAGTGGGGGTTCCCGAATATGTCCCAGTTCCCGTTCCATTCCCATATGGGGATGAAATATAGTCTATGTAGCACCGTATTATAATGGCGAAAACCGTACTGAAATCAGTATAGTTGTTTTTGAATTCGGGTTCCCGTTCCTGTGGGTAAATGTTGATGAACTATAGTCTATATTACTCAGGGACATTGAAGTTGAAGCACTCTAATAATGAAAGAATTTTTGGAATTAGTTAAGTACATACTTTCCAGGTTCTTGATTATGTCACCATACCCGCTTCCGTTCCCGAAAGAATGTGTAAAGAAAATAATTATAGTCTTTGTTACTCAGGAGCACTTTACACTCTAACGTTGAAATTTTTTTGGAGTTGGTCCAGTATTTTCCAAGTTCCCGCTTATGTTCTTGTTCCCGTCCCATTCTCGTGGGAATATGGGGATGACATCGTACTGTAATAGCGACAAAAATTACAGTTCGTTCCAATAGTTTTTGAATTTCCGATCCCGTTCCCATTGCCGTTCCTGGGAGAATTTGAGGATGAATCTTAATATTCTCCCATTATCATTATCCATGAATGGTACCTGCATCTCTCCTATTTTCCTAAAAGCTCGCACTGTACTCTATAACATTATAAGGGTAGTCATAACCCATTGATCTGTGGCTTATTATAAAACAAACAAAAATTTGTTTATGGTACTCAGGTGCAATAAATTAAAAAAATTTAAATCTTTATTCTTATCACATCAGTCAAAAAATTAAAAGAATTTTTCAAAACAAACCTTATTATTTGTTATTTATTATTTTAATTTTTTGTTGTCAAAAAAAAAAAAACAAAATCATTGTTTGAATTTAATTTTTAATTCATAACAGTTAAGAATAATGAAATTGTCAATTTTACTATATTCCAATTCCATCTGTCTGGCTGATTTGTGAATCTAAACCATCCAGGGCGCCACTCAAACGCATACAGAAAAATTCATTTAAATCGGTCAAGCCGTTTAGGAGGAGTTCAATTACATACACACGTACAGCAGAATTATATATATAAAGAAGATAAACTTTTTAAAATAAAACTAAATTGTGAATTTCCATTCCACGAAAGAAAATATATTTACAAAATTTGTTTAGTTTGTAAGAATGTTCTACAGGATGAAAGTTTACGTGTAATTTTCTTAGCAGGTTTTTTTGTTCTTCACTTTAATAACGAAAGTCATTGCGACGAAGGTATTAATAGCACCGTAAGAGTTGACATTTTAACAATGTCTTACTTGATCAGAATGACGCTTATAACACAACGTTTAACAATATTGTGTAAAAACAGTTGTAAGTTCCAAGTTATTCTTGAAATCGGTTCAGCAAAAATTTTGAATACTTGTGAACTATTAAACTTTTCTACAATTTTGTACGCTTTGGTAGTAAGTTTGTAAAGTCAACTTGGTGTTGGTGAAACAATAAATAAAATTTGTTACTGAAAATTACAAGTACAAGTTTGTGGTTCTTACTTTTATTTTAATAAAGTAGGCTTCAGGTTGATGTTAACGTTTAATTTGCCTTACAATTTTGTTTCCACTTCTGTTAAAAATGTTTCTGTGGCGGAGGAAAAGCAGCAAAGTTAAGCCAAAGTGATGATATTTTGATGAAGGAGCTTCCCATGGTTCCTCGTTTCAAGTTCTGCCATGCTGTATCCCGGAGTACTTATTAATATGTAGCCTTTATGACCGCAAATAATTTAGATTGTTTTTTCACGCTCTTACTTTTTGTTATCGTTCGTCAAAGAATCTGAAACTACTATTAAACAATATTCTTTTTTTTTTTTTTTTTTTTTAATTTTTTTCAACTTTGATCATTGCAAGTTTGTGTATTAAGAACTCATAGTTGGTAAAACAACAAACTGAATTACAAATTTGTTACTTTAAATTGCAGGTTTGTACTTGTGGTTGTAACTTTTATTTTAGTGAAACATACCACTAGTCACCGTTCGATTGAACAGTGATGAAAGCGTTTAATGTAAAAAGCAAAAATAGAAAAGTTTATTCAGGTATACATTTCTCATAAAATTCAACAGCAAAGCAGTTTTTTTTCACTTTTCCAATTATTTTAGATTTTATTTTTCTAAACAAACGGTTTTAAATAGAACTTTAATTGAGATTTATTAAAATTTGTTAAAAGATTTGAATCAGAGTTTGAAAAAAAAAAAAAAAAAAATCAATTGGCTCTCCCATTACACATCAATTTTATTTAACTTCTTCGGCGCATATGTTTTCCCCAAAAATATCTCCCACATCAATAATTCTATTAATCAATTAATTAAATCCCCCTTTACTGGCTCGTTCTCAAATTTCATTTTGAAAGGAGTATTTTACAGCTTTGACTTTAATGACCTAAATAATTTGATTTACTAAAATTATGTCGAAGTACATTTCCGAGATTTAAGGCTTTCCCAAAGTGGCAACGATAAATTTAACTGTCAAATTATGTTTACAAAGCGGTATAAAGTATATGAGAGTGCACTGAAGCCACAAAACGACACAACGCTGCGTTTTCATACATTTGCAGCTGTCGTGAACAAATAATTCATCTCAACGTCAAAGTCGTTTCTGGCCAATATTTCTGCTTGCAGTTGCGACTGCAAAATCGTTCTGGTTTTGGAAAATCTTCAAACAGCTTTCAATATAAACAGACACTCGAAACTGAAATGTTCAGAACTTGAAGTATAAATACCTGGCACATTCCAAATGAATGCAAACTAATAATTTCCACTAAACTGACTTGATGTAGCAGCCATAAGCGATGCGATGAAAAAGTAGATTTGCAAATGTTTAGACTAATTCGATAAGCGTTCTAGGAAGGGTTAAACGGGATACATTTTGTAACTACGGGGATAAGTCTATCAAGACTGCTGTTGAAACAGTTGTGAAAAGAAACCAAATAAAATCTTCAGAATTAACTGAAATTCTCAGAGGAATTCAAATTGGATTTTGATAGGAATGCCTTTTGTTGTGTCATTCGAACTAATCACAACAACACTGCATACAATAGAAGCACTCAATGGTTGGAAATAAAACCTTTTCAAAGTTGCTAAATCTATCATCAAATTTCTTTGTTAGGTGCTGTTTGCCATCGTCGATATTATTTTTTTTGTAAATTTCTTTAAAATAGACATCACTGAGGATCCAGTCTCTGGTTGCCTCTTGCGTTAGTCATGTATTAAACCTCCATTGAGGAATGCCTTTGTTTATTAGCTTTTTATGAACATAGAAGTCCAACGAATAGTTTGGGTTATCTTTGTTTATATGTACAATGTACATGTTTCATTTTCTTTCTTCACGATCTGCACTTATTTTTAATTGTACGAACAATTTCTTTGTGGAGATCCTCGCAATCTCAATATGTACGAATGTTTTCATAAAGCACAATGAGATTAATGCGTCTTTTGAATCATACATATGTAGTTTAAAAGTTGTTACACGGAAATCAAGACCAATTTGGTACTGCAAAAGCATTTTTAATTGTTTAATATTAAAAGTCAATTTTGGAAATGACTGTTGACTAATTCTATATATTATTCGAGCATAATTTTGACAAAAGGGTAGAATGAGTTGATTTTTGTTTAGAAAGAAAGAGTTAACTTACTCCTTGCACTAATTGACACAAACAATTAAATGTTTCTTTTGTAACAACAAACCACGATTCAACAAAAAAATTATTTTATAATAAAAATGTCTGAAATCCCTTCTACAACACAAATCTTTTCAGCTAGAGAACAATAAAAACCATGCGATATATATCGTGTCGTATCTGGGATTTCTCATCTATCATATATCGTCTGCCATATGTCGCCAGTCGTCTGTCATATTTCATCTGTCATCTGTCATCTGTCGCCTGTTATCTGTCATCTGTCATCTATCATCTGTCGTCTGTTGTCTGTCGTCTGTCGTCTGTCATCTGTTGTCTGTCGTCTGTCATCTTTTATACGTCATTTGTCATAATGTCGTCTGTAATCTGTCATCAGTCATCTTTCGTCTATCATCAGTCATCTGTCATTTGTCGTCTGTCATTAATCATTATTCATCTTTTATCTGTCATCTGTCATCTGTCTCCTTTCGTCAGTCATCTGTTATCTGTCATCTAACACTTGCAGTCTGCAGTGTACTGTACGCATACTTGAGCTGTTAAAATGTTGGCTCTTGCATGTTAACGCACACTCTTTAAGTGTACACTTAAAGAGTGTACATACCTACGTTTGCACTTCTATTGGCTACAACAAGAAATTTGTTTCTACCTTTATAAGAATTTTCATTTGGTGTATTTTTTATGGTTGCTGGAGCATAAAATTTCATGTGGAAATGAATTAATTCTGAATGAAGTATCTCTTTCATAGGCCTTTTGTGTGTGTGTTTTTATTGGGATCTCATTTTGGTTTATGCAGACACGAAGCTCATAGCTTTGTTAAGTTTTTTTTTTGTTTTAGAAAACATGTGCGATAAGAAACTTCGTTCCAAAATCTATGAAATACCAGTAAACGCCTAGACCCAAAAACTCTTAAAATAAAATACGTTTACCAGATTTTCAGTCACCACACAAATTGCTTAGAAGGAACGACTTGGTATTGCTTGATGGTAGAAGGCCGACCAATTAGTTTCCGTTTTCCTTTGTAATAAAAACTAATGTTTTCGACTGCTTACAGCAATATGGTGGTACCTTATTGGCCAAATGGGTGTTATTTGCTAACAGCTTCCATAAAGGGCCTTAACGGTTTTTGTATTTCCGTATCACAGGTACACAAACGCCCTACGACAATTTGGTACCTGTAGAGTAAGTAATTCGTTTTATTCTATAGTAATTGTAATTATCAGTTGGTACACAAGAATCTAGAAGTCGAAACCAAAAAAAAGGAAAACTGCCGCAGCAGAGACCCACTTACATATCACCTCTTTTTTCGAATGAAAATGTCCTTCTTTGCTTATCCGTGATGTGATGCAAAACCCTTTCACTACCTCTAAGCAATCCTAATGAAGTGCAATTACCTAATCGAACAACATCAATTACATTAATTTTCCATATTACTTCTTCCTTTCATGAAGCCTTTACCGGATTAATATAGCCATAAGCAAAATCGATTACCTCCTTTACAGTGTCGATTTTTCAATTTTTGTAATTATTTTTGTTGTTTCCTTTTCCTGCCAATGCCAACAAAATAAAGCACAATACCACACCCAAAAAACCAATTCTGTGTTCATAAACAAATACATTCGCACACTTGAAAATGTGCGAGTGTAAGGATATATTTTTATAGCCACTTACACCATCGGTTGCCACTGGAAACGCTCGCTTGAAAAAAAAAGAAGAATGCTCCTTTGTTGTTTATGTGGCAGTTCGTGTAAATTTTCCTTTATACTTTGTTTCAACTTCAACGTCTCGTCCATCGTCATCGTTTTGTAATTGGAGAAGAACTTGTTGTGTGGCGTTTTTCTTTTAACCTTATTTGTTAAATCGATTAAACGTAAAGTCCTTGATGGTGGTAGCTAACCAACCGTGCTATATACAACAGAGTAGAAAACCGACATTGGCATTCTCAGGGGCATTTACCTCCATCACCAAGGGGTAGAAAACAATAATCTATTTTTGAAAAGTTCAACCCTTTTTGGTGTCTGTGTAGTTAATGTGGGCAAAACCCAAAGCTGCCGAGAAAGGCTGTTTATTATTTTTTATTTTATTTTTCTATTTGGTTGGCTTTGATTCGATTTGAAGAGGTTTTTCTTTCTTCGTTCTGTGGATTTGTTTGTCTTATGATTTTTATGGTGATGATGTTGTTATCCTTCTTTGATTTTACGAGAGAAGTACTAAAATTGATTTACATTTTGGTTTCGCTTCAGGGATTTGCTCAGAACTGTGACGCCACCGCCGCGCCGCGCCGCAACGGTGGGTGTTCGAGTGAGAAAAGCTTACGACATTGGAGTACCCCAGGGTGGCATCGTGGTGCTTTGGTTGTTTTAATTTACACGTTAGAAATGAAAAAATCTCGTTTGACCTCGTCATAAGTAGATTTAAGGATTTGGATGCAACTAATCCATTTTATTCCAACTTCTATGACAATTTCGTCACAAAGTCGGTCTTTCGGTGGAAGCAGAAATGTTTACGTAACCTCTACTTTTTTTCGCATCTATGAGTGATTGATGATACAAAATTTGTAATTTTCTCTCTTTCCTATTTCATAGCATGGAAAATTCCTTACTTTTTTTCGATGCTATGAAAAATCTTCTCAAACAAATGGATTCCAGTTTGTCTTTCTTGGTGGCATTTGGAATTTAAGCGCCAACGAACAACTAATACAATTGCGACAGCGAAAAGTGCCAGCGATGCGTGCTTGGGTCTTAAGTCCTAACTGGAATTCATTGTTCAATTTATTTTACTCGAAACTGTTTCTTGATTGGAAAACTTTGTACCTACAATAGCCTTATTGTAATTTCATGTTGCATAACTTTCGCTTCAGGAAGCAACTTACACGATACTGATTATTGAATTCTTGAAATTCGAATCGAATCGTCGCGTCGAGCGTGTGTGGTGTGTCTGTGTGTTTTGACGTGTGGTACTTTATCAACCTAGTTTACATAATCACTTGAGAGATGTTTGTTGTTGTAGTTGGTTGCAATAGAACGTGTAGTTTCTTTTCAATTCTAATTGCGATTGCCTTTGGATTTAGTTGAGTATAGAAGGAACAAGCGAAGTAGCAGAAGAAAAAGATAAACAAAGCGTAATAGCTACATGAAACTGTAGTAATCTATTGCATAGCACCCTATTCTGCGTAGCACCGTATTTTGAAGAAAAATAAGTGTACGCTTTAATGGAATGAAATACGATTACCCTTATAATGCTATGAAACACAATGCGCGCATTTAGGAAAATAGGAGAGAAGTATGTGGGAGACACCGATGCGAATTGATTTTAAATCCTTGTTGATCGTAATTCGTAATGCAAGGGAAAAAATGAGTTCCGGGAAGGGAAGAAAAGAATTCCACATTCGGGTGGTGCGGCTAAAGTATAAATCTCTATGATTTACTGTACGTCCATCGTCCAAGGTTAGAATTCCTGGCGAATCTGGTGTTGCGGCTAAATTGTTGATTGCAACTGTTGATAAAAAAAGAGATAAAAAAGAGTGAGGCAAGTAACGTTTCGGCTACGCTCAAAAGGATCAATCGATCCTACAACTGAGCTATCGCCTATCAGTTTCAAAGCTCTGTTTTGACGCACTTCAAAGCATCTGACCAAACAGGGGAGTGGTTCTCTAGCTTTGGGAAAGTCTTAACCTTATAAATTATGGTCAGATCAGAGAAGATAAAAAATTTACTGCGTCGTTTTGAAAAACCTAAGCATTTTAAAGCGTTTTTGGTGAATTTAAATCTGTGATTACTTCAACGAAGCTCATCATTTGCGCACATAACAAATACTGACAACTTTTTTGGTTTCATTGAGGCAGGTATCATGACAATAGGACTAAAAGAATGTTAAGCTTCAACGACAAAAGACAGCATTAAACATATCAAAGACTGTAAGTGAAAAGAAGTTTTATAGAAAAGAACAAAGAAAACTGGCAAGATTCGAAAACAGAAAGCAAAATTAGATCTAAGGGATCCCAGAAAGAAAAATGGAGAGACGATGAGAGTTGGTGTAATATGAATACAAAAGACCCTGTCTTAAGTAGAGATGGTCCGGGTAGAGTTGTTCCTAGTGGCATGCTGAGACCAATTGGTTCGTTCAGCACTGAAGCTATTAAATCCATTTCTGATTTTGTGTTTTTATTCAGAAGATTGCGATGCTTAGTCTTACTATATCGAAGTAAGATGAAGAAGATGCTAAGATGATAAGATCGAAGATGCTCTTCATCTCGAATTTTTGATATTATTAAATTCTGCATTCAGTTATATTTGAAACCATCTTCTCTTTCTTTTTCGGGCGTTACGAATATCGGGCTCTTGATAGACTCACATTTAATCTAGTGCGAAGCAGACTTGTGATCCGTTCGTGGGTTACACTGCGTTGATCTCAGAATGCGTTGAAAAACCTCCCGGCTTTGAATTATTCCATGTCTGAGGCCAACCAAATGCCGATTTCGTACTATTTGAAACCTACTTCTCTTCCTTTTTCCGGCGTTACGAACATAGTGCTCTGGAAGAGATCACTCTGAACTGCTTCGAACTATTAGTGATCCGTTCGTGAGATACACCGCGTTGATTTCAGACTACGCCGACAAGCCTTCCGGATTTGAATTATTCCATGTCTGAGCCCAATCAAATGCAGATTTCATTCTATTTGTCTGTACCAGGATTTTTGGTCTGTCTTTCATTTCGTTTCTTTGTGATCGTGTCGGATTGTTTCATGACATTGCCTTTTTGACGGGGCTCTCTGCAAGCTTTGTTAATCCTGCTGTCATACGGACCATCTTCATCTCAGTTGCCTTCGCATATTTTTTGTACATTGTCCTACATTGTGAACTGTAGTAAAACCGCGGTGTAGAGTCTTCCCTTCAACTTAAGGGGGATTTCCAGATCACAGAAGATGGCGGAGTTTTGACAAAACTTCACCCACTCTACCCTTATTCGATGATTGACGTCGTCATCACAAGTTGCTTCGCTTTCGCCAGATATTTGAACTTTTCACACTTGGAAAGCACATTTCCATTCATTCAAACAAATATCTGAAATGGGCATGTCTGGATCAGAAATGGGCAACACAAGTACATACTGTCTTTTTTGGACTAATACGGTTCCCACTACCTTCTTAAACTTTTATTCTTGCATTAAGTGATTCTTGCAAATATGTAGGATCCTTACTTATGATGGATGAATCGCCAGTACTATACTGTTCAGAAGGTAGTCAAAGACTGTAATAAAGAGTAGAGGACTCAACATACTTCCTTGGTGTACCCCTGCTGTGACTTATGCAATACGACTTCAACGACACATTGTTCTTGTACGAAACCAGTACTCTATTTCTATTTAAAAAAAATTTATTTTTTTCTTTGTGTTCAAATGAGTGACACAAAACTTGCTCTACCTTAGATAAAGCGTTACCTACATAAATATCAATACAACAGTCAAATAAGAGCGAAACGGATACAGTTGTAAACATATCGGATTGCTTGACATCGAAGAACGGTATCTACTACGAACAACGTTGTCGCCGCAGCGCCATCAACGACGATGAATACTATGACGATGACGACAACTACGTCAGCAAGAGCTTTGCATGGAGTAGAAAAACAAAAGGCCATTGATGGAAAAGTATCTATCCAAATCTTGTTGTGTATGTAGATACTTTTGTGGTTTAATTTACCGAGACCCCTTTCCGATATGCATATACGAGTACGTTTCAAATGAATGATGTTCGATGTTATGATTCATTTTGCTCTCCATTTCTTGGTTTTGTTTATCCAATAGCGTTGGGATAAGCTGGCAAACAAAATGCAAACATAAAGGGGGTACTTTTTGTACTTGTGTTAAATGGGTGATGTTTGATGTGCTGTGTGCGAAGGAGAACGGCCATCGCAACCAGATTTAACTCTAATGTATTGCAGCATTTGGTTTTGTTAATGAAGCTCTGACATGAATGCTTCCAACGAGTGTTTGTAAACGAAAACGATCCTACATTTGCAAAGGGGAACCTTTTCGCAAACTGAATGATGATGGAGGAAATTGGTTTTTGTTGTTACTTTAGGAAGAGATTTATTGTCAGTCAGTCAATGTTTGTCTGCAATTTTGTTTTTCGTTTTGTGTTTTTAACTGGCTCATGTAACTTTTACTCTTACTTTTTAGAGAAATTCAAAACAATAGCTCCGACCTTAACAATAGGTGCCAATCTATTTATATATCTACAGCCGGCGATAAATTAAGCCTTGAAATATTGTTAGCTGTTTGTTTTAATGGCAGAAGGACGACCGTAAATTTCAAAAGTTAAGGTTATCACGAAATCAAGCACCGGTAGTCAGACTCAAACCAGAAAGCTAAAAACTCTGACTAATCCGTAATTCGTTTATAATTTTTGTTTGAATGGTGGCATAGAAAAAAAAAAAAAAAAAAAAAAACAAATAAATGAGAGAGAAGCTGACTAATGTAGGTAATTAATTCAGCCTTATGTCTAAGGCAGAACCACTCACGGATTATTATTTGAGTGGCCCAAGCCATTTAATTATATACGAGTATCTCTATTTGTTATAGCTAATAAACGCGCACATCAAGAGGTTATGACTACCCTATAGAATGTTATAGAACACATGTAGGATATCAAAAGTTAGGACAGAATCAAAAAGCAGACACCGATTCACATTGCTTTTCAACTTTTGTGAATGAAAAAGAGGAAAAACATTCCACTCGGCTCAAATATAAATTGAGCAGTGTTTGGCGAAAAAACCGAAGTCAAATATCGTTTCGACGATATTTAGGAGAATCAATCTATCCTGCAATTGAACTATTGCCCATCAGTCTTAACGTATTATTTTGAACCCTGTCAATTAGGTGCAAGGATGTGTGAGATGCACCACCTGACCAAGCATGGGAGTTTTACTCTAGTTTTGGGTGAATGTAGGCTTAATAAGTTGTTACCTGATCAGAACGGGTAAAAAACTACATGAATCCTTTTAAGAAAACTAAGCACTTTGCAGCACTTTTGGCGACTTGGACCATGCGATCACTCCAACGAAGATTTTCGTTTATAAACATGTCAAGACAGCTTTATGGTTTCATTGAAGCAGGTGCCATTTCTGAAAATGGTAATGGTAATGGTACAGTTCGGGTTGAACCTGGGCCTCAACCAACCTCCTTCCATAACGACTTCGATTTCGGGTGAGCTCTCACCGGTTATGCACATTTTAAGTCGGTTGAGGTCTTCTTCCAGTTGATAGCGCACCTCAGACGTCGTCTTCCTCTTCTGCGATTTCCTTCCAACGTGCTTGCGAAAACCCGTCGAGCCGGATGGATGTTGTCAATCCTCTCTACATGTTCCAAATTATCGTAGACTCGTGATGCATACCTTTCTAGCTTCCATGCCGACGCGCCGTACAGCTCATTCAACTCGTTGTTGTATCTTCTTCTCCGCACATTGAGATCATTCGAAGTTTTCTTTTCAGAAACGCCCAAGGGTTTCTCATACGCCTTAGATAAGATCCATGCTTTCGTGCCGTAAAGCAGGACTAGGATGATCAATGTCTTATAAATGGTTGCCTTGGTTTTTCTAGAGAGGGGTTTGGATCTCAATTGCCTTCTTACTCCAAAGAAGCAGCGGTTGGCAAGAGTTGTTCTCGGTTAAATAACCGCACTGATGTTTTTCTCCGTGGAACTTAAGTAGACGAAGTCCTGTAGATACTATCTCTAAGTTATGTCTGCGCCTATTGTGACGTTTTGTCCAATTCGTCGAAGTTCGGTGTGGTTGTTGTATGACGACTTATACTTCGTTTTACCCTCATTAACCAGAAAACCCATTTTCAGCTTCTGTTTCAATGCTCGCAAAGATAACTTTGACATGGTTTCTTCCCATTACATCAATATCGTCTGCTTGATCGAGCAATTGTACTGACTTTTAAAAGGTTGTTACTATGATGTTGGCGTCTGAGTTTTGTACAGTCTTTTTAATTATGATACAACTCTGTACAGCTCGTGAATGTAAATAATAAGATACGCGGCCTTGAAATCGATAAAGAGATGTTGTATAGCGATATTATATTCCCATAGTTTTCTTTTAAGATCTGCCGTTATGTGAAAATGAGGTCTATTGTGGATTTTTCTGGTCTAAAACGCATTAGTAAGGACCTATCCAATTGTTGACTTTGGATTTCACACGTTCACATTTTACAGCAGACAAGATTTTATACGCGACGTCAAGGAAGCTTATTCCTCCATAAATTGGCGCAATTGTTAGGGTCTCCCTTTTTCGGGTCAGGGATACAATTCTGAGGTTCCATTTGTAACGCATACTTTCTTCCGAGCTGATGTACAGCTGGTGCATTCTCCTTTCAACTGATCTTCTGCTGCCTTGAAAAGTTCGGCATCAAAGCATCAAGGCCTGCAGTTTTTTTTGATTTAAGCTAAAACTTAGCTACTTCTTGATCGGGAAGAAGACATTCTTGGTCATCATCCAAGTTTAACGGGGCATTCTGCTCGACAGCGGAATTAGTGCCTTCATCTTCTGCGTTAGTGGTCTTTCCAGATGCCCAATAGCGACTGCGATTCAATTACTTTACTTCTTTGCTGGTCTTTACAGGCTTGAGTTCGGTGAATGCGCCACCCTGGCATGATCTTTTTACCTTTTGGAAAAACTTCCGAATCTCATTCCTATCATGTTATCTCTCAATTTTCTCATACGAGCGCTTTTCCTGCAGGTTCTTCTTCTTTTTTAAAAATCGGTGTTCTTCCCTTCTCTTCTCCTTGTAATAGTCGTTATACAGGCAGTGGTAGTGGGGAAGCGTTTAACTTAAACGACAAAAAGCAGCATTGAGTTTTCGGAGCATTCAAGATCTGCACTCAATGAGCTACTTCATATAAGCAATCGTTCCAGTTCCGCATCTGAAGAGCATAAGCCTGAACATGGAAATGAATATTAGAAGTTAAGGATAAAGTCGAATTTATCGTTTTCGTAAATTTAGAAATTTCGTATTCTGTTAATTTTCTGAGTAAATAATTTTGTGTGCATTGGTTAGTGTAATTGGCTGTTACGTGGGAGGTTTGAATCCCAGATACAACACTTTTGGCGAGCAATTGGCAATTTTTCCGTAGGTAATTTCCTTCCATGAATAGCTTTTTTCATGATAAGCCGTTCGGATTCTTCTAAGAATTGAATGGAAAGACATTCTCTCCCTAGGTATAGTTGAGAAAAATGCGTTTTTGCCCCGAGGCTCCCCGCAGCTTCGCACTCTGTTGCACCAACCTTTTACTTATTTTAATTTAAACAAAAGAAAATTATATGCGCTTTTCATAATAGGTTCAGTTTATTTGAACTAAAATATGAAAAATTTATTTTTTCTATAGCCCGGGCTTTTTGAACTTCACTGCAAAATTCAGAAACTAGACCACAAACTCAGGTATTTTAAAAAGTCGTATTTAAGAATGTTGTGGTCCCCGTGGTGTGATGGAAAGCATGTCCGCCTGTTAATCCAGAGGTTCGTGGTTCGAATTCCAACAGAGGCAAAATTGTTTTTTCCACGGGTATCGCCTTTCGCGAGGAATTGGCAAGTCCAAGTTAGTATTCATTGCCGTAAAAAGCGCTTTTTCGATTAGCCTTTCGTATCCGTCAGAAAATTGTAGGTCCCCTCCATTCCCTCACAATACTTGGTTGTGAGAAACGCGGTAGGCCCTGGGGCTCCTCGTTCTGTTGCGCCACCCTATTTATTTATTTTATTGATTTAAGAATGCCTTGTTTGCCAGTTGCTGTTTTTTCACACTTTCTATTTCTGACAATAATCATCAGCGAATCACCCGTTGCGTAACAAATGTTTTTCCAGTTTTTAAATAACACTCTGTGTACCCATTCATTTGTTTTCTCCGACACGATACTCGTGCGACATCATCTGCAAACAACTTTAAAAAATTTTCGCTTTCTAAACGTTTTTTAATCGATAATCAATTTCGAGGACATCGTTTTTCGGATTCGTTCTCATTTTATGCAAACAGCAACACTACTCAAGTACACACTTGTCAAAAACACATTTTCAGCACTTTGGATGCTTTTCTGGCATTTATCCCAATTTTATATTATTACATATATTTGCATATATAGAAAATCATGAAGAAAAACAAGTTAAAATTTTCACCTAGTCGTTTGTAGTCACATAAATTTGATAAAATTCCAGGATTGCAGGATTTCTCTCTACAAAGCACCACATTTATTCTAGAAAAAAGTTTTGTTTTTTGTTATGTTCATTTCAAATCCAAATGATGCTATTTAACTTTTTGTTCGCCCAGATGTGACTCCGCACCTATACACACATACTCGTATGTATAACCTCGAGAGGTTGACCCGATTTCCTACAAACACTCGTTCTCTATTCCAAAATAAAATCCTTCCTCGGAGGCTCGGAGCTATTTAGACTGCAACTGTGTGTGGGAATAAACTTTTATGCGAATTCCATAAAGAATAGAGACTATAGAGACCTCGTAATCATACGATACAGAGATCTAACTTCCTTCCCATTCCACACTACACTGGAACCTATATTCGAATGCACTCACTGTGTGTAATGTATTCCCATTTATGTAAGACCCGAAGGCGGATACCCACTCTTTACTTATGGGTTTTTTTTTACTCTTTTATTTATGCGGGGGTGCCATTCTTTTCAACGCGCACTTAAATATAGACTTAAAGGGATTGCAAATAGGAATGAATCCCTTTCGCTCTGAATGACTGAAATTCTGAAATGTCAAAGGAATTGGGTCATCGTACTATGTGCTGGTGCTCGTATGCACAGTAGTTCTCGTTGGCAGGAGATTTTGGAATTATACGAAGTGATTCTGATAAATGGCGGATGCCTGACTGCCTCCTTCCGTCAATATCGGAGACATTTATCTGCTTGGGTTTGTCATTTAATTTGGTTGACGTGTATCTTGAAAATAAATTGTATCCCGGGGTTTCACGCACGTATGCTCTAACAAGGAGCAGAGATTCCTCGTTTAAAGTTCTATGAGTACGGATGAGGAAGTTTCATTAGTTTTTATTGTCATTGTTAATCTCAATATTTGGATGAACGGATTTTAAAGTTGAAGTGGGAAAGTTGTACGAAAGTCAGAAACTTATGGATTGCTGACCACAGATGAATGCTTTTAAATGGTGTAGGAAACATTAGGGTCTCTAGACGTTGAAACATATGTTTGTAAGCTTCAAGAATTATTTGTAATATTCTTTATTGCTTCCTTTTTTTTCGGTCTTATAACCACAGTTCCGAAGACGTTTTTAAAAGAAAAAATGAACTGATCCAACTACAGCAAGTTGCTTGGACGTTTGGGGATAAAATGGTCTTTTCAGCTCAGTCTGAGTATTAGAATTAATGATTCGAACACTTTTCAAATTTTGACAGATTTGTCATACAAACAAGAAACATGGACACATGAGGCGATCTGAGCTCACTGAAAAATGCTATGAGCCCGAACTAACTGAAAACTCATATGAAGCTGTAAGTTGAAACTTTTTCAGAAAACCATTACCCATCCCCAAGGAGTAAACAGTATAATGATTGTCAAAAGCAGGCAGACAGAAAAACAAACGACGGATTGCAGACAAAGGCAAAAACAAAAACAAAAACAATCGCCGTATGGGAGTGGAAATGGGAAATCCCTGAAAGACTACGTCAATTTTCTTTTTCTTCTTTGATATAGCCCCGAGGTTATTTCTATAAACTCCGGGGGTTGTCAACTTAAAAAAGAAACACATGAATGGAAAACTGTCTAGTTGTCATTACCGCGAAATAAAGCTCTTGGGGGATGATGAGCGGGATTATACAAAGAAAAAAAAAAAAAAACAAAAAGAACAGAAACTAGGGTTGCAATTCAAGTATGTAGGGTTGGGGGTAGTAATGAGTCATCTGGTGTTGAATACACACAAAAGAAAACTCTAAAAAGAGAAACTAATTGATGTGTATACAATTATACATATATGGGAGAGATAAAAGAAAACTTCTGCACAACCGTTTATTTTTATCTTGTCTGTCTGTTTAAATTTATGTTGGTATTTAGTTAATAACTGACTGAGTTTGTTGCGAGAACATTTGAAGTTTTTCTAATTTTCGTTGATTTATTAGGTTTTTGTTCTTTTCCTTTGTTCTTGAAAAGCCTGGTCTGCAAAATGAGTTACAAAATTGTTTGTGTTTTGTTTTTGTAGCTCGGTTGCCAACTAAACAAAAACCATATGTTGGCATCGAGATGTAAAATACGTAATCGCTAGAAAACATTGCATCATTTACTGTAGATGAAAGCTAAACCTAAGGCTTTCGGTAATTCCCCACAGGGCTGTATTGAACTTTGTTGAGGCCCTGAGTCGATTGACTTTCACACTGTTACGTGACTTTCTCTTTTAAATCCTCTGCATGGAGTACATCAAGGATTTTATTGTTGGAATTGTTGGATTTTATTTGTGGAACACTAAAAACTTTTCATCAAACCTTTGCCGAAAGTTATTTCAGTCTCGTATGTTGAAGTTTTCCAAAAAAATCAAAAAACTTTATTCTTCACAAAAGCTTTTGATTTTCAGTATTGCGTTCCTCTTTTTTCTGTTGGTTTTCAACTCAAACTTAATTACCAGTCTATTGTGCTACCAGATAGTAACCTTCTTTTGTTATAGCTTTGAAGGTTGGAAGAACCACAAGGCGCTGCAATGGTAAGAATCCTAAGTAACCAGCTCTCACCATGTCTGATTATCTATAACATGATTTGAGAAATTGCTGAAGGAAGTGCACCGGTGTGTCGTCATCATTCATTCATACTCCACAGAATTCACAGAGTGTGATATCACAAAACCCTACAACGTTTAAATGCTCAGGAAAAAAGAAGTGATCTGTGGCAACCAACAAGCTTTCAAAAATCCGTTCTGCTACGTTATAGCAAATATATTGGAGTTTTCTCATGAACTTTGTACTTTTGACAGATCCAATCATTAATTGGAACCTTTTCACTGAGAACCTGGGCAAATCAAACGCTGTTTCATGCCCTAAAAAAGCTGTCTGCAATCGTTGTTTTGCAAGTTCATCGGCGATATCGTTTCTAACTATCCAGTGATAGACTGAAACCCAAACTAGACTTAAAGAATCAAGTCTTCCGACAGCATTTAGAGAGGTCTTAAATTTCAAAATAACTTTCGAAGTAGTTAGAGGGTTGAGTATAGAGCCCCATACACAGTTTTACCCATACTTCTCGCCATCCAGCTTTTCTTCGTAACATAGCTTCTAGCCATTTGGAAAACGTACTTTACCGCTTGAAAGACGGACGAGTTTGTGCCTAATGAGGCTTGCAGTCGCATGTCGTGTCTCCACAATGGCACCTGCGTCAGATCCATCATCGGTTTTGCAAGCATCCGTGAAGATAACGATAACGATTTCCTGGGTCAGATTCTACAGTGCACCAGTCCTGAACCTACAAAAATCTTCGTTTCAGACGGCATATTTATACGACGTGAGTCAAAAGATATACTGTTTACGAGTTCCTCAAAGCCCTAGTGCGAATTGTGCCAAAGAAAACATCTCTTTAAATGGGAAATAATTCTGAGAGTATATATTCAATGATGTGTAGGTGTCAAAGGAAATAAGATTCAGTAGTGTGTCGAGAGCAACACTCGGAGTGCTATGGGGAATAGTATAGCCCAAAAATATTATTCTTTGAAATTTGGCAAAAGGAGCAACTACGATCGGTCCACCAAATAGCTGCCGCATAGGAAATGATTGAACTTATCACAATCATATAGATCAAAAGTGGCCTTTTCGCTGACAGATCGCATTCTTGGCAAAGACTTCAATACATTGCTAGGAGACTAACATTACTTTAGCAGTTTTTGACTCAACATGCTTCTAAGAAGCTTGTTATCAAGCATTACTTCAAGCTCTGTCTTGGCTCAGAGATAACATGATATTCACAAAATCTTCTCAGAGAGTTGGGCGGCCATCAAATCCCTGGCATCAAATTCCTTCAACTCTATTCTAGCCCTTAACTGCCGATCATCTCTCATAAAGATGTAAGAGCAGTTTAACATTCACCTGTGCTGAGTGGCGGGGCATAGAGACATTCTTGGAAACTACAAAGCAAATGAAATCGCCAGAAACGGAACACTTCTTACCAAAAACGAATAGTCGGCTTGGCATACTCTTACTCAAGCAGGACGCATACAAGAAAACTAATCTGAGATGGTCAAGCAGTTTAATGTCTAACGCAACGAAACAGATCTGGCCCAAGCTAGATCTTAAGCGGTCGAACGGCTTGATTTCTCTCAAAAGAAAACACATTAGTGGGGCGAAAGTTGTCATCACAGGACACTGTCTTTTAAAATACATGCCGCAAGGCTATGAGTCGTCTCAAACAATTTTTGCAAAAGCAGTATGGATGAGGAGGAGCAAACTATTTCCCACCTTCTCTGTTCATGCCCAGCTTTAGCTCACAAACGTAGGACACACCAAGGTTCGTATTTCTTTGATTACCCTAGTGATCATACTCACAACGACGCCCTGCGTCTCTCCCGTTCATTGTAAGCTCGAAATGGTTCCATTAGGATAAGGATACATTAGATCCACTGTGGTATCACAACGGGCCTAAGTGTGTTAGCCGAGCTAACAGTCACTTTCACCTAACCTAACCTAGCATTACTTCAAGATGTTTGACTTCGTTTGAAAAGAGAATATTGCCGCCTTTAAGTGTAATTTGGGTCCGACCAGTCAATTTTCTAAGGCTCATGAGGAGAACAATCTTAGTTTTAAGAGGATTGACAGAGAGACCGTTACTGGCACATCAGGTGTCAATCAAGTTTGGCATAGCTTTTGCTCTTGATGGTCAAACAGCTTAGCGTTTGGACCCAATAAAGAGCGACGTCGCGTCGTCCCCATATGTAGGTATATCTAATTCTGCGGCTACAAAATCAAGCTATGGCAAGAACGACATACCCGATTTCTTTTTAGTTAGATTACTTAATCTTTTGGTAGATATTCAATTGCAAAAACGTGGGAAAATCGGAAACGCAAATTGCTGCGTCTACAAGTTCCACTTGTGAACTGATTCGCTCATGGGGAACGCTAAGTCGGCCTCAGGGCTCCCTAGGTATGCGAATTTGTCAAAATCGTTTAAGTCTTTAACGATCAGGTTGGACTAGGAGTTTTAGTAGAGTAGAGTAGTACTTTTCCGAAAAAGAATGCCATGTAACAAACTTCCTCACGTATCTTTAGAAGTGGACCCGTTGTGGACAAAAGAATAGGTTGTGCTAACGTTATAATAAATAACTTTGTTTTAAGATGTGGAAATTTAATTTCAATAAGTCTTCACATACTACCAGTTGTTGTTATACGGTTGTCGGCTAGGCCCATACATTTTTGGGACCTACTCCTGTTCTTACATATGCCAACCTAACTTTCAATAGCTATGTACCTGATCGTGAGTAAGAATATATCCGTTTATGGGTAAAAAATAATGAGATGGAGGCCAATCATTTTCACTCAGAAATACTTTCTTCTTTTAAAAGTGTTACGATTTGCAAATCAATTTGCAATCCATCAATCCATCGATCGTCTCTGTTGAACACACATTATAGATACCAACATGTTGTTTACCACAAATCAGCGAGTTCTACGCATTTGTAGTTAAATCGCAATTGTATCCGTCCTTGACTTACCGCAACATTTTCATGCTAATATTTTTATTTTTATTTTGGCATAGTCTAAAAATAAATTACAGTGATCGTCTCTGATCACTTGCGGTTAGAGAGCTCAACCTCACGGTCTACTAAATCTTTTGATAATACTCTATGCAAATAGTCTAATGTCTAATCAAATGATGACTTTTATTATCAACCTATAAATAAACCATCTCGTTATGAACAATCGTCGAAGCGATTCCTCCCACCTGTGGCAAGGAATGCATTCGACAATATCGTAAAAACAAATAAAATGAAAACAATTCAAGTGAGAATTATACAGTTAACATATTGTTTTTCTGAATATTCACACGTTTTTGATTGTTTGCCAGCACCAAAATCTAAATAAGTTACGACTTTGTTCAACTAAACAGAAATGAACTAGACATGAGAATTCTTTTCTTTTTTGGCATTCAAAATAAATCGAGGGCACATTGTAGCGAAGGTGGGAAGAAAAGTTAAAAAAGCGATTGACAGGTTAGTGAACTACTTGGCCAATTGTTGTTTGCTTAATTATTGTAGATTTTGTTTATTAAAAAAATGGTGAAAGGAAAATTTCTCCGGACCATGAAACATGAAAGAATGAAATGTAACAACTCAACTCAACCACTGATTTCATTTACTTTTTCCCACTCAGGACAAATAAACAAAAAATACACTAAAACAGTCATCCAATTCCAGGCATTATTTGCCTTTGCAGGAGTAATACCGTCTTACACTTGAAAGTATTCCACGAATCTGCGCAAAAAATCGAATTCCTGAGCAACTCCTAGTTTGTTTGTTCTTTTACCTGTGACGCAAAAGTTTTCGATTTTTTCTTTTCTTTGGGGAGGAAAAAAAACTGCACGTAAAACGACACGTGAGATAATGTTCTTAAGGTAGTGCAGGGTTGAAGTCATAGACCTTGCACAATAGTTGTTGAATTGTTGAGTGCTTCAGAGAAAAAAGTTTGCGAAGAATGTAAAAGAAGAATACAAAAGAAGAATTCCAAGGATTTTTCCCTTTCAACTTTTTGGATCTACCTACACATAAATCCTTCTCCTGAAGGCCTTGAAGTACGTGTCTCTTGTGATTGTGACGACCTTTATCTTTTCAGAGACTTCATTTGTGGATGTGATCTATTTTAATACTAAACAGAGTTCTAATACGAAAGTGGGTCACTTTTAATGCCCTTACAATCAGTTTTTCACTCATTTTAGAGATGGAATTTGTTTTTGTCACAGTTTTTTTTTTTCATTCTTTCTTTTTATTAAGCGTTATTTCTTTTAAGATAATTAACCGAAAATTAAAAAAAAAAAAGTTCAACCAAGTTTTCAAATGACCTCCTTAAGTTTTTTCGGAATTTCGTAAGCGAATGTCAACAAAATGAGGATTCTTAAATGACGGACGAAAGTTTTAAGTAAAATTTACTCAGGGAAAGTTTAGAACAATTGTTTCTTTTGTTCACTATGCCTGCAGCAGCTGGTGTAGAAAAATATCATTAGACGAAGATTAAAGATAACGAAAAAGCAAAAAAATTTAAAAATTCCTTAAAATATTTCGGAGTGAAAGTCAGTGGGTGAAACAACGAGAAAGAGCCATGGAATATGGTTTAATTACAAAAGGCTCTATTAGGCTCGTTTTTTTTTTGTATCCGTAAGGGTCCCCGCAAACCACAAACATTCTATCGGCCGATAGTTTGGTCGGGCTTATAATCAGTATGAAGATGTATGCAAGTCCGCATACTACAACGGTTTGGTAACGGCCGATAAATAGGTTTGATGGGCTTCACAACTGCGTTCAAACTAAAGTATCGGCGAACTATCGGCCGACTGCTACATCAGTATGGAGCTCCTCGCAAGCGTGCACACCGACCGATTGTTTAGTCGGTCGATGGTTTATTTCGCTCCGAGTTTTGGCGCCGGATGGTCGTGCATATTCTTTTTTTTTTCTTTTATGGTGCTGTCCAATTCTACTGAATCACTGGTCGAAACGTCAATGGTGAATTTAATTAAAGAAATTGAAAACAAAACTCGCACTTTATAAAAAAAAAACACTTAAAATAGTCGACTGACTGTTGTCTAGTCTGCGCACACAACTGTTTAGTTGGCGTAGTGTGCGCGCTAACAGCTCAAACCGAAGTTTTTGGCTTGCGGGGACCCTAAAGCTATAAATAAATAAATAGGGTGGCGCAAGCCCGAAAAACCTTCCGTTTTAAGGGCCTAAAATTTATTTACAATTGCTAAAGCCTAAGTGAGAAAACGCTTTTCGTGGCAGTGTAATTACTGTGGAGGACCTGCCGATTCCTCGCGAAAGGTGATATTTCAAAAAACAAGAACAATTTTATGTTCTTTTGGTTCGATCCTCAAGTTCTCACGCGACAGTCAGATATGCCTGGTGCATCAATTATAAATAAGAAGAATCAAGAAGTGTGTGACTTAAAGGCACTGTACTTTAATAAATATGCTGAAACGTACATACGTCACTCAATACTTTGTGCTCGAAACTCAGAACTTTTGGTCCACGACTGCTTTGCTTTGCATTGCTTTAAATATGAAAACCATAGATTTTGAATTGAAAAAAGTTGCGCACTTTGCGTACTCTGTATGTTGCGAATTTCGCTTATTTTGCGTGTCTTAGATATTCTGCGCAATGTGCGTATTTTGCGTAATGTGCGTTCTTGACTTTGCGTATTCTCCGCAATTCGCAAATTTTGGGTTCTTTCTGATTTTTCCGTAGCTTGCATATCGCATTTGCGTGACTTGCGTGGTTTGTGCGTAGTTTGCATGTTTTGCGTAATGTGCGTATCTTTGCGAAATTTGAGCGTAATATGCAATCTTGATGTATTTTGCTTACGTTGAGTTATGTGCGTATTTTGCATAATATCCATGTTTTTCGTACCTTGCGTACTGTACTGTATGAAATTTCCGTATTGAACACGTTATTAGCTTTTCTTTCGTAATGTACGTACTTTTGCGAACTCTGTGTATTTTGCGTAAGTAAATTCCGTAGTTTTCGTAATTTCGCGTAAGTTACGTATGTTCGAATATTTCATATTTTGCGAAAGTTTCGTATTTCGCGTGCTTTGCATATCTCGCATTCTTTCCGAATTTCGACTAGTCTTACGTCATTTGCGTTCTTTTATTTGACGTACTTTTTTGACGTACTTTACGTAATGTGCGTACAAGGCTGGTGCGTCCTTTTTAAACTTTAAGACCAAAAAAAGGGAAGGTACATGGCACGGAATCCGAAGCCAAGTTTCTGGCGCGGTGCGGTGTATCGTCTAAGTACTCCAGCACTGCCGCCTTGTTTTCTATTCATCCCTAACCCTTAATTTATATGCAGAATGTAGCACGGAAACCGAAAGGATTTTAAATCGTAACGAGTAACGAGCAGTTTTTATTTTTTAGAAATTATGATTCGAATGTATTGACGGTGCGCGAATTCCGAAAACATTTTGTTTTAAAGCGTAAAAACCCTGTATTTTCTGGAAAAAAAAAATCATTGCGGACCCTGGGTAAACAGGAGCTCAATAAACATGGCGTGTGAGCGCACTGCCATTAAAGTCAGTTCGAGTCTTTCGACTCATAATAGAATCAAATAAAATCAAAAAATTTCTCTTTTTTTCCCTCTTTCGTGCCTAAGGTTTTTTCTATTCGTTGCCTAAAGATGGCTCTGTTGCGATTTAAAATCCTTTCGGTTTCTGTGCAGCACATTCTACATAGTTTTGAATCACCTTAAGCTTGTCCAGAACACGACAAGCACATTTAATGAACATTAGTGTCTGTTGACCCTTCAAAGTTCCTCGTTTAGGGCAACTTTTAGGGTGATACATATTCAATGCCAGTGGAACGGGTTGGTATCACTACTCATTCTGTACTTGCTGACTCGCCCTGCATAACGTTTACCGGTCTATCTTATTGAAAATTGCAAAAAAACCAAAGATTGTCAGAAACACCCACTGGGCCAAGCTGAATTTTGTTTGACAGTTTTAAGTTCTGTGTTCCAATTACCGTTCGAATATGGGAAATATATCTTCTATATTCAAACACAACGATGTTTTGAGATATTTAAACAGAATTTGATATAGTCTGTGTTACTTTTTAAAATGCAACAGTGCATTATAACGGTGAAAGAATTGTTTGCTTAAAAAATACGCATCAAAATTTGTTGAGTAGTTTTAAAGATCAACAGACAGACAGCGCAAAAGTAACTATGTTTGACACTATGTATCAAGCCTGCTGGTAGCTTCCTTTCTATACTTCTACTTTTCATTTAGAAATTGGATTTCAACCATCCAAACAATGTACTAATGTCTGAACAAAAACATTTCAATAATTGTAGAGCAACTTGACCGAAAAAGTGTTTGGGTAATATTTTTATATAATATGCACTTCATTATGTTCAGTTGGCTCTTGAGTTTCTTTTTCGCCTTCATTAATCAGCTATTTCAATTATTGTGTTTTCTTTTGACATGTTGCAAAGCAGTTTAATGGGTCTTACGTGCTTAAGGGCCTGATAGATGAGTCTCAAGGAAATCACATTTTAACTAAAAAGAAAAAGAAAATCCATCTTCTTCTCATTCAAAAGTCAATTTGAGTGAAAAGAGCCTAAAGAGAGTCCTTGACTGATGAATAAATGAGTTTAATAACCTTTAGAGCAGAGGCTGCTATTTGGTGTAGGCGTTTTTAACTTTTAATATTTGGGAAGCAATACATTTTCCTTTTATTTATTCGATTTGAACATTTATTTGCATATAAATATGAAAATGCTATGTAAATTAAAATACAGACAAGGCTTGAATTTGTGAAAAATTCTTCCTGAATTGTTCATGCAAAGAAGGAAAAACGAAGACATATCTACTACTCCTACAAACATTTTAATCAAAATCACAAAACAAGAATTCCAATTTATATTTTTCATTAGATTCCGCACGTGATCATCAATCGTAACGTGTCTGTCTGTCTTTTTGTCCTCTAGAGTGCGTTAACGCCTCGCAGTTGTGACGCTCACATGTATTGGGACGATTGCCAAATGTCAGTGAGGTTCTTTTTGCGTCTGCAACAATTTTCGACTGCATACAAAAATACTTTTGTGTTTTTAGTTTCGGTTCGATAAATTCTAATTATAAAAATTACTTTGGAGGTTTCTGTTTTGTGTTTTGTGTTTTTGAAAAATATTTTCATGTTTTCTCACCAAAATGAGAATATTTACGTAAACAAGTGTGTTGTTTTGGCAAAAATATTTATTTATTTTATTGTTTTTTTATTTTGCAAAGCACAAGTTTGAAATAAATTTGTTTTTCATTTTTTCGTGTTTCAGGAGACCGACAAATTTATCTGTTGTATGGACCAGGCGATCTAGGCGTGTGGCATCGGCACCGCTGCCTTGGGAACCGGACATGGTGAATCCACTTGTAGGTCATATATCATGGCCGGTTCCTGACAATCATACAATTTCTGTGACGTTGTTCAAAGATCCGAGGACGCACGAGCTGGAGGACAAAGATTGGACGTTTGTTATTGAAGATGTAAGTTTTTGTTTAAAAATAAAATTTTATTTATTTATTTTTCGAACGGAAAACTATTCTTGATACAAGGAAAAATTAATGCCTTGGGAAATTGCGAAATCATCTGCATCCTTTTTAGAAAGTATGGTTTATTTACCGTTCATCGTATAACAATAAGTGTTAAAACGCTAGGTGCATATGGACCTTTGTTGATGTTATGAAGATTACATTTCTAAGGAACTTTTCGTCTTACTTTCGTTGCACTACGGAATGCGTTCATACAAGGCCTGATTTTTTGCAAATTACAATTTTTTTTGATTTTGCGCATACCAAACATTCACTTCGATTTCAATGCAAAAGGAACATTTTAATTGGATATGCTTCCGCCATTATGTTGCACTTGTTATCCCCATCATATTCAAAGAAGTCACATACAATATTTCCCCGTAAAACAATTTTTCATGAATGCCTAAACACAAAACTTGGTCAAAAAATTATCGCTTCAATTCAAAAAACGTTTGAGCCGCACGGACAAAATTGCGATTTCCTAAACTCATAGCAATTGTCCTAATGAAGAATATTCTTTTGCATTATCAGTAATGACACAATCAATAATGACACAGACGGACTAACTTCTTTTTAAATCGAGTGTGAGGTGGAAAACACTATGTTACTTTGAGGATGTGGACTTGAATACATTTTGAAAGCATATTTGCTTTATTTGCGGAACATATCTGAAGATACCGAAAAAAATTGTGAAATTTGTAAAAACAGAAGAGAGGGAGAACAAGAATATACAATTCTAAGACTCAGTTTAAGCCGATGAGATAAAATGTAAATGAATGTCCAACCGAGAAGCTTGTATTTTGTTGCATCTTTTATGTATGCTAATGTTAAATACATGAAGTGGGTAATGTATGTACATTATTAACAGCCGTTTAAACTCTTTGCAATTTTTATTTGAATGGCATATGGCTACCGCCGCTGGTTAGAATGAAGTTACTTCTTTAATGTCAATTTTTGATCACTCACAGGATTTGGGGTCGTATATCGGCAATAACTAGGCGGATAATGTTTTTGATTTTGGAGTTTAACTGACATCTTCACAGTTCCAAACTTCAAAATCACTTGAAAATTAAAATCAATAGCAATATCGTTTGAGCCTGTTTCTCGAATTTTGACCGATCGTGCCCGAGGATCATGTCGTTTTAATTCTTGCACGATCAATTGTGAGACCAAACTAAAGATAAATCATATGACAAAATGGCTGGCAATGAAAACTTTGTTGCCATGCCAACTTCGAGTTCCAAATCCTAAAAAAACACCCTTTAGAAGGTTTCTGAATGCTTACTAGAGACAAACAGCATAAATTGAAAACCTTTTTGAAAAAATTGATTTTCTACTTTTTAAGTCAGTAAACACATCATTTACTTTCAAAAATAAAGTAGTCTGCAAGCCGGCAACAATGTTTTGCCTATTCAAAGCAAATCATAAAATTTTATTTCCAAACGCCTCGCCATCGCCTGTTCGGTGAACTGCTCAATGATGACCAACAGTGTTTCGATGATTCGGAGCAGATCTGTCTCCCTTCAACGTCATAATTGTCAGAATGTTTTTTTTTTCGGTTCTATTCTGTTCGTACAGTAAGCGATTTCTTTTCTTAGTTAGCCTTTCTTACTGAAGTAACTCTATTAGGTCTTTAGAACAATGTTTCATTCATTTATTGTCTTTCGAATAGTAACAATATTTTCTAGCAATAATCAACTCTGCCAAATGCCACTTTATCTGCTGTCCTTATGCGCTTTGGAAAAATTCACCTTTTTTGAACTGGTGTATATTGTTTGACGGGTTAGCTATAATCACAAAATAGTGTGACATCTCCATCTCTTGAGCTAGTTTTATAACAGTAAACTGTCTTTAAGTTTGGCATGGAAAGCTGAAAAGCGCAAGATTCCCTGACAGTGTCTTTGATTATGATCAGTGCATAAAAAACAATCTATTTTTTACTTTTTCAAAAAAAACGGAAGTGTATTATTTTGTTTCTTTTATTTCTCCGTCGAAAAAGAATCTTCGATCGTTTCGAACATCAGGGGTCGAATCACTGCATCAGTGATCGAGTGAGTGAGTACTATTTTTATTTCAAAATTCGCTCCATCTTACACAACATCAGTCTGTTGTTTATTTATCGACTTAAACTCGTTCAAAAACTGATAAAAGAATGTCAAATAGTGGTACTAAAATGATTGATAACGTAAGAAGTATTGCAATAAACATATAATTCAGTCACGTATAACTCGATTACGTGTGCGGTAATTCGGCCCCAAGATTTAAGGTAATAGTTCATGTTCATATTAATGGGAGGGCTTGTTTTCCTACTTCTAGCGTCGATCCACAATTTATCTTTTGCTTATTTGATACCCGTTGCTTAATTATCTGTTTGTTACGTGGTTCTAATCAGAGGAATATCCTATTTTCCACAAACATCACCTTTTGGGAGGAGTTAGCAAATTCTCCAAAGGTAGTTACGCTGTAATGAGAAGCGCCTTTTCACTTTACCGTTCGGATTCGGTACAATTTTGTAGGACCCCTCCATTCCTAACCAAGTTTTGAGGGAAATGTTTTAGGTACCGGGGCCTGTTAATAATCATTTGACGAGAGTAAGGTAGGTAAGCAAAATTGTATCATCCAGCTGATTATGATGAACAGAATTCCATTTAAAAAAAAATTCCCACATTTTCGCATTGAGCAACCTCGAAACACTAATTATTTTGAGCTCTCCTTATTGCAGGCTTTTCTTGAAACATTTCCGTAAGTTTTTATGGCATAGTTTATATATTCTAAAGGGTATTTTAATTTGTGACTACTTTTTTTATTTCTTCATTCAGACATCGGATGTGGAAAACACATAAGAAAAGCCCTAATGTTAACATTTAGGACTACATCAAGGCATTCAAATATTGTCCATACAAAATACTCTTAAGCTTTGAATTTTTTTCTTCTTGTGGTATGAGACTTATATTATAAATATCAAAGTTTCCCATTGTCTTTTAAAAATGATTTTGGGCAAGTGGTTGTGGCGGCTGGCTCTATTAAATTCCAGCCGAGCGGCTTAATTTTGGACCAATTTATGCATCATTTGGGGCCGTATGTCAGCAATAACTTGCCAATTAATCTCTTCCAAGGAGTCAATCGACTCCAGATTATCGGCGTTGACCAGCGACTACGTATGTAACTCCACAAAAAATAGTCCAGCGGTGTTAAACCGCCCGATTTTGGAGTTAACTCACAGGTTTAAAACTTAATAATGTGTAAAATCGGCGTCAAAAGCTATTTCGTTTCAAGACAATTTACCGAACTTACGGCAGTGCCCAGTGGTCGTGAGGCTCCAATTCTTCCACGATGAAATGGCAAACAAAACTGAGAATAAATCATGTGTAAGTTTGTTGTCAAAACAAGAACAACTCCGATAAAGTATTTCCAGATTTAAAACTGCACGTATAAAAAAACACCCTTTACAATATTTGTCGATTTACTATTTCTTTGAAATAGAATTCTGTACAAAAATTTATATTGTGGTGTGATCGTAACTCGAGCTATAGGGGTAGTAAAAGTCAATTTTTTTTAATCAAATTTTCGTTTTATTTGTCTTTATTTCGTGAGTAAAAATAGTTACAAAAAACATACATAAATGTCAAAATTGTAGGAAATCAAATTTTCTACAAAATCGTTCTTTGCACACAATTGCAAACATCGATATTTCTTGGCCCTGTTTTGGTAAAGACCTTAAACTTAGAACTTGACGAAGGAAAAACAAAGAAAGAATGAAAATTGGATTAATGGCAGACTTTATTTTTACCAAAAAATTAAAATTTATGTCAAAATATCTCTTCATTTTTTCGTTAAAAAAAAATTGTGATCGAAAAAACAACAATTCCTTCGTTCAAATCTTTGTGAAGTGTATTTCAGAGACCTTTGTTAAATTTCATTAAGATAGGTGGAGTAGTTCTCGAGAAATCTTGTCCACCGATTTTAAAAACACAGTTTTGAAAAAACCGTAGCGAGGATAGCTGGAAACCGAGCGCTAAGGATAGCTGAATTCGAATGTGTTATCACTCAAGGCTGTATTATGCAAAACTACTACTCAGATTGACTTGTAAATTTAGGAAACATTTTATTTTGTAGCACAATAGAAACATAGAATTCTTCTTCCTTACAAATTTAGAAGAGAGAGTGAAAAAAAGTCGCCAAACACATGTGTTCTCTTTTCCCTATATGTACGTAATGTCACTAATCAAATTCGTCACGTTTCACTTTCCATCATTATTTTACTGCTCTTCTTTAGTGCTCGCCATTTGCTTCGCTGACCCCAAAACAAAAAATAAAACGCCACACAACAACAACAATGAATCTGATATCGACCGCAATGCTGTCGAATGTACTGCAAAAGCAATATTTGTGTTGCCTTAGCTTGGTGCGTACTGCCGTACTGCACACTTTATTGTTTTACTGCATTTTCCTTTTTGTATTGCAATTTGTATTGCTTTTTCGAATTCGTTGTTTATTAAAGCAAATATCGAAAAAAAAATGTAGAACTGGCATCACTTTACATGAAAAAGCACTTCAACTCTTCAACATCCACATTCCACATTCCACAACCTCCATTTCACATACATGAATGACATGGCACACTTTTGCACATACTTAGATAATTATTGTTTTATGTATATTTGGAATAGTAAAATCGATATCCCATTCAAGAAGCTTTGGACCGAGGGCACGGAGGCGCATCAATCGCTTCTTTATATTTTCAAAGTAACATATTATGAGCTGTGACCTAAGCCGAGGGTTGCGCTACCAGTCAAAAAGAATATCGAGTTTACTATTCTTTATATTTATAATGCATAGATGAGTTTTTCACGTACACTAGTGCAAAATTACGTTATTCGCCATGGTAACATGCTTGTACTTTTATGTATATACGTCAATCAATCTGGCGGAAGCGGAAAGGTTTCAGATTGCAATTTTGTTTTTCGTGTCAGTGTTTTTTGTTCTTATTTCCAAAATTAAATTAAATTAAATCATACAAACTGTGCATTGGACAAACAAAAATTGAAATCAATGGAGAAGTATGTACATATATAACTACATAAGCTTACTTTATTTTAAAAGATACAAAACAATAAAATTAATTACAGGTGGCTTGTGAAAACTACAAAGGCTGATCAGTCAGTTGAGGATAAAAATGTTTCTGATTCTGAAGAATGTCTTTCGACAGATGAATCGAATTCTGCGTAGGTTAACAAAATGAATTTGAGCAATTCTGTTCTAATTGTTTTTTATTGTCTTTAGATCTTTTCCAAGGCGATCAAAGAACCTACGTTGTCCTTCTCCATCCGGACCAACAAAACCATCCACGTCAAAATTGGGTAGTCTAAGTAAAAAAGACCATGTACGTCGAACAGAATTTTTAAAACGAAAACAAAAGTTCCGCACGATATGGCTCCAGATATATCCGTGGCTGGAAAAAAAAACATCACCACAGGGCGAAGACAAACCGTTTTGTAAGTGTTGCGCCAAATTTTTAACGACAAATATAGGAAATATAAAACGCCACAAGGATTCCGAATCACATAAGAACTCTTTCGAATCTCTTAAGAAACAACCACAGATTTTCCAAACGGATGAAGAAGAATTCATCAAAAGCAAAAAAAACAAAATAAAGGCGGCGGAGCTAAAAATAATATTATTCCTTCTCCAATTCAATTTGCCATTTACTCTTATAACCCCCCTTATCTTACTGATGAAAGCAATCGCTCCAGACTCCGAGATTGTAAAGGATTTGAAATGTGGTAAGACAAAAGCCACGGAAACAACAAACCAATTATTTTTAAAAGAAGGTCAAGAAGAAATAGCTAGGGTACTACGATCTCAAAAGTTTTCTATTATAATAGATGAAACGACTGATATTAGCACTACAAAATGTTTGGTACTGATAGTCAGGTACTTTGATAACTTGTTAGGTAAGGTCATCGACAGGTTCTTCGGTCTTATCAAACTTATAAGTTCTGACGCAAAAACAATATTTGATGAACTAATAAAATATTTTGAAGAAGTCGATGTCCCATTACAAAATATGATCGGATTCGCGTCTGACAATGCATCCGTTATGATGGGGGAAAGGGGTGGTGTTCAGGCGCTTTTTAAAAACATCCAAACTAATTTATTTGTAATGGGATGTACATGTCATTCCATTCATTTATGTTCCATTGCAGCTTCGAAAAAGATACCGCAGGATGTTGAAAAATTAGCGAGAGATATTTACTTGTTTTTTTCCCACAGTTCTAAACGACAAACCGAATTTCGAGAATTTCAAGATTATTTCAACACAAAGGCACATAAGATATTGAAAACATCTTCAACTAGGTGGCTATCGCTTGAAAATGTTGTGTCACGAATCTTAGAGCAGTGGGTTCCGCTGAAACATTATTTCATCACATATCAGCTAGAACAGAATTCAGACTTAGCTCATAACATTTACGCACATATGACCGATGAATTAAAATTATACTTCTATTTCTTGCAATACATTTTAAGACTAACAAACAAAATTAACATTGAGTACCAGTCTGAAGAACCGCGTATTCACGTTTTGCTTTCAACGGTTAAAATGTATTTCAAAACTATTTTGTCGAACTTTGTCAAAAACGAATTTATCGATGACGCCTCTCTGAACTCAATTGATTTTTGCAATAGAGATTGCTTTTTAGAATCAAAAGAAATTTACCTTGGGGCACAAGCTAACATTTTAATTGGCTCTGGGGACTTAACAGGTGAAGTTATAAAAAATATAAGAAAAACGTGTAGAGATTACTACATTGAATTATGTACGCAAATAAGACAAAGGATAAAGTTCCAAGATAAAGTTTTAGAAGCCGTACAAATAATTGATCCACAAAATAAATCCCCAAGCCTTACCCCGCTTATACAATTGTTTCCAAATTTGATTCAGGAAGAACTTGTAGATGACCTTGATGATGAGTGGAGGGCTCTAACACATCAAAATATGATAAGTAAGAACTTGAAATTTGAAGATTTTTGGAGCGCTACCTTTAATTTAAAAAACGCATTAAATGCTCCTGTGCACTTGTGACGTCACAAAATCCACTGTGAATGGTGAACGAGACTTCATTCGAATTGGATCCACTGCGAATTGTGAACGAGCCTTCATTTTGAATTAAAACGATTTTCTGAACGCTTCCTAAAATCTGTCAATATTTTTTGGTATATAAAGTGTGGCAATCGAAGCAAAGTGGAAGAATAAAATTTATATTTTGTAAAAGCACTAAAAGTTTTGAGTCCTTGTTTTTTATTAAAATCAATGCACTACGTGCACAAACATATGGTGCCTCCTGTGAGGACTCACAAAACTGTTCAGTGGAAAAGTACATAATATTATATTATACGTACAACATATATACATGCAGTTTACATCAAGTAGTCATACAAGGGATCATCAGAGCATTTGTGGATAGCGGACTTCATATATACAGCTACAGCCTAGAGGACTTAACAAGTACATAAGTACAGCAACTAGAAGTGCGCGTGCAGATAGCTGATTTATACATATCGCCGGCTACAACTGTTTTTGACAGTAATCTGCATATTGGTGGAAAAAGCAAGAAAAGAAAGGCAGGTGAGTTTGTGTTTTTTCTAATTGAATTATTAAGAGTGTTATTGAATTAAATAAAAATGAGTGAATTACCCGAACACCCAGAGCATATAGTTAAGGTGCAGCGCGATTTGTGGAGTAAAGTAGTAAAAACACTTCGCAATTTCAAGAAGGACAAGGCGGAGCGCCACACGAAAACTTACTTTGAAGTTCGTCGAAGTAATTTAGAAAAAATTTATGCGGAGTTTGTCACAAACCATCACCATTTAATTCAATCTTCTCTCGACCTTGAAGACAAATACTATACAGAAGATGTATCAGATTCGTTTGAAGAAGAATATATAAACACGTATTCCATAATTAATGAAGCTTACCTCTCAAAATATCCTATAGTTTCTTTCGATAAAGATAGTAAGAAAATGACTGGTGATGAAAGTGAAAAAACAGATTCTGCTCATAAGGTTTGCAATACCAACTCTGTTCGGCTGCCAAGAATCCCACCACCATCGTTCTCTGGTAAATACATCGACTGGCCAGTTTTTTATGATTCGTTCGATCGATTAATCCATTCAAACACTTCGCTGGCAAATATCGAAAAGTTTCATTTTTTAAAACAAGCATTGCCGGATGATTTCGACAGTGATGTCCGTGACATTCCGTTGACCTCTGCAAATTATGTGACAGCTTGGAAAACATTAGTTCAACGTTATAATAACCATCGAGTTTTATTCACTCATTACATGAATCTACTGTCTTCTCAACCCTGTATAAAAACTGAATGTGCTTCTGATATCAAACACCTATTAGACACTTCTCGTTCGTGTGTGAGCGCCTTGTTAAATTTAAAGGTTGAGGTCGATAAATGTGACCAAATAATTGTTCATTTCTTAGTCGTCAAATTGCCCCTAGAAACTCATCACTTATGGGAACAAGAACTTGGCAAGTCGGTTGAAATACCTACTTTCCAACAGTTCACAGACTTTCTAGATACCAGGTATCGCGTTTTAGAAGCTACTGAATTTAAGCACAGCTTAGCTCCTCTTGCTCAGTCTAAACCAGCCCCATCCACGACATCGCCTAAGCCAGCTTTCAAAAACAACAAGTTTGTCACCCGTACAAAGATTCATCATTTGTCAACTGCACAGACAAATCAAACAACGGTCTGTTTCGCATGCAAAGAAACCCACATTTTGCGCCGTTGTCCTAAATTTCTTGCAATGGATTGCTTCGAGCGTAAGGCTCTGGCAAATCAAGCCAAACTTTGCGGTAATTGTTTGTGTGCACATCATTTGGCGTCTGCATGTCCTAGTACAAAGAATTGCCAACAATGTGGTAAGCGACACCACACTTTATTGCACTTTCCCATCAACAACAACAATTCATTCACAACACCCAAAACCCTTGTGCGGTCGTCTTCGAATCAACACCCTTCCATGGAAAGCAACTCAACTAGCATTGTCAACCATTTAGACCAATCCGCAACAAATTTACAAGTCGCTAAGTTTAGATCGAAATCACAAGTGCTACTTCCCACGGCCATTGTGAAAATTATCACAACTGATGGACAATCTTTTCTTCTCCGAGCCTTAATTGACCAAGGGTCGACTGGTGCTCTTATTAGTGAAAGGGTGGTGCAATCGTTAAAAATCGAACGTTTACCTATCATTTCAACAATTCAGCTGCCGAATGGCCAACGTACTTCTGGGAAATCCGTAGCAAATCTAATGATTCAATCACGCATCAACGATCATTGCACATTTTGTGTGTTCGCTTCCATCGTTAAAAGCGTTACAGATAATTTACCTTCTGTAACTGTCAAATGTCACAACTGGCCGCATATTATGGGACTTGAGTTGGCAGATCCAGAATTTTATCAGTCGTCAGCTATCGATTTGCTTCTGGGAGCGGACATTTTGGCAAAGGTGTTGATGGGAGGTCTGCGTAAAGGAAGTCATAATGAACCTGTCGCACAGCAAACGAAATTTGGATGGATCGTATCAGGAGAGGCATTTGAACCAGGTTCGGAGACATCATTTGCCCCTTCCATAACATGTTCCCATGTCACACTTGAACATCTAGATTCTCTTGTGAAAAAGTTTTATGCCCTCGAAACCATTCCCACAGAGCAGCAGTATACCACAGAAGAAAACTGGTGTGAAGAGTTTTTCAAGCGCACTTATAAACGTCAGGAAAGTGGCAAGTATCTAGTTCGTTTACCTCTTAAAAATCTTTTTGATTCAAAATTGACACTTGGTAAATCGAAGCAAATGGCCTTAAATCGTTTTTATTCAACTGAACGGAAACTTCACAACAATCAACAGTTACAAGAGCAATATACCAAGTCCATTCAGGAATATTTTGAACTGAACCAAATTGCTCCAGCAGAAACTACAGAAAATCAACATCGTCAACTCAACCAAAACAACCTTCCCACGTATACGTGTTGTGTTCTTCCTCACCACGCTGTTATTAAGACCGACAGTCTCACCACAAAGTGCCGCGTTGTATTCGACGCTTCGGCCAGAACTTCCAGTGGAACATCTCTCAACGACCTCTTGTGCAATGGGCCCTCTCTACAAAATGATCTGGCTGCAGTGTTGCTTAATTGGCGTTTGCACAAATTCGTCATTACAGCAGACGTTACCAAAATGTATAGATGCATCGATGTCCATGAAGAAGATTCCCAATATCAACGGATTCTTTGGCGCAACGAATACAACCAAATTCAAGAATTTCGCTTAACTACTGTCACCTTTGGTACTGCTTCAGCTCCATACACAGCCATTCGAGTCATCCACCAATTAGCTGACGATGAACGTGAACGATTTCCTCGGGCCTACAATGTACTGAAAAACGAAATGTATGTCGATGACGTTTTCACTGGAGGAGATACAATTGAGGAGGTTATTGAAATTCGCAACCAAGTTTTGAATGCTTTGCGATCAGGAGGCTTCGAATTGCATAAATGGGCTTCCAATGCATCTAAACTACTATCTTCAATTCCATTGGAACAACAAAGCAGTGCTACAGCTCTTGAATTAAACAGTGATGAGGTTATAAAAACATTAGGTATGAGTTGGCAGCCCCTTCTAGATCAATTTCGGTACAAAATCAACTTCGAACTTCATCAAGGTACAGTCACCAAACGAAATGTTCTATCTACCATAGCAAAACTGTTTGACCCACTGGGGCTCATCAACCCGGTAATCGTTTCTGCGAAGATCTTTTTGAAGCGTCTATGGATAGTGAATCTCGACTGGGATGAACCGCTTTCCGGCAAACTCTTACAAGACTGGAACCAAATTCTTAATGATCTCCCACAGATCAATCAGATTCAAATCCCACGCTGGCTCTACTTTTCTCCTAAGTCAATGAGAAAAGTTGAGATTCACGCGTTTTGTGATGGATCGTCTCAGGCGTATGCTTCGGTTGTCTACGTACGTATACAACACGAAGATAATACATTTCATACCAACATAATCACATCAAAAAGTAAAGTCACCCCAAAGCCACAAATAAGCATTCCTAGAGTTGAATTATGCGCAGCAGTGTTAGGGGTAAAGCTTGTGCAATGGGTAACCAAGCACATCAATTTGGCAACAGAAGCAATTTCAAATTTTTACTGGACTGATTCAACCATTGTGCTCTCGTGGATTCGGGGAGATGCTTCCCGATGGCCTGTATTCGTAGCAAATCGAGTTGGAATCATCCTCGCAACATCAAACGTTACTCAATGGCATCATGTTGTAACCCATGAAAATCCAGCTGATCTTTCTTCTCGTGGTACAACAACAAAACAATTAATAAGTTCTGATTTATACTGGCATGGACCTACCTGGTTACGTGAAACCCAAGAAGTTTGGCCAACTTCCAACTGGACGTTTCTAGAAACGGAGCTTAGTGTGAATACTCTTCACAAATTACCATCAGATATATCATTTATGAGAAACTATTCCTCTTTTTCACACATGAGACGAATCGTGGCTTGGATACTTCGATTTGTACATAATTGTCGTTGCAGTAAGGAACGAAACGAGACGGACACACGCAAAGGTAGAACTCTTAAGGTTACCGAGTTGGACCAGAGTGTCATAAAATTAGTAGGCCTTGCTCAAATGGAATGTTTTTCTACGGATATACACGCACTCTCAACAAAAGGAGAGGTGCTACCCAAAAGTCGATTAATAGGGCTAGCACCTTTCTTAGACAACGACAAATTACTTAGAGTCGGAGGACGCTTACAACGTTCCAGTCTACCGTACAACGAAAAACATCCAATGATTTTGCCAGAAGATCATCATCTTACTAATCTTATCATTAATTATAGTCACTTAAACACCCTTCATGGCGGAGTTCGTCTCACATCTTCTTTCATTCGAAAGAAATTTTGGATTCTCTATGCCAGAAAAAGAGTTCAAGCGGCGATCAAGTCTTGTGTTACCTGCTTCAAAGAAAAACCGCAAGTGACACAACAACTAATGGGTAGCTTACCTTCAGCTAGGGTAAACCCTTCATTCCGGCCATTCCTTGCTACAGGAGTAGACTACACTGGCGCAATAGAGCTCAAAGCTTCACGATACCGAGGCAACACTACATACAAAGGTTATATAGCAATCTTCATTTGCCTTGCAACCAAAGCAATCCATTTGGAAGCTGTCACAGGAATGACGACAGATCAGTTTTTATGTGCGCTCTATCGTTTTATTGGAAGGCGTGGATTATGTCATGATCTTTACAGCGACTGTGGCACCAATTTTATTGGAGCAAACACCGTGCTCAAAACAAACACCAAAAGATTCATGGAATCCGTCGATCGAGAAGTGGCTCCACAACTGGCAGAAAGGGGCATTCAATGGCACTTCAATCCGCCACATTCACCCAATTTTGGGGGCATATGGGAGGCAAATGTGAAATCGGTCAAATATCATCTAAATCGAATCACATCTGGGACACCGCTGACCTATGAAGATTTGTCGACCATCCTTGTGAGAATAGAAGCCTGCCTCAATTCTCGCCCATTGTGCCCTTTAACAACAGATCCCGATGACTTAACTGTGCTCACTCCAGGACATTTCCTTATTGGCGACTCATTGCTAGCACCACCAGAACCAGCTGTTCCTGAAACATGTCTCCGAAGTCAATACTTAAAACTCCAGCGAATGTTTCAACAATTTTGGTCAAGATGGTCCTCAGATTGGTTATCACATTTGCAGTCACGACCAAAATGGCATCAAAGACACCAAAATCTTCAAAACAATGATCTTGTGATCATTAAGGACGATAGACTCCCACCCAACCAGTGGCTCCTAGGCCGCATTGTTGAAACTCATCCTGGTGAAGATAAGTTAGTTCGGGTAGTCACAGTTCGAACAAAGAATGGAAACTACAAACGCTGCGTATCAAAGATATGCAAACTACCAATTCATAACACTCTTAATCTTTCTTGAATACACATACTCTCCTTCTTTTATTTTCAACCTTTCCTTTCAGAATCCACATAATAATATATGTATACATATATCTATGAAAACCAAATGCTTCAAGACCTCTTTCTTTTAAGATAAACATAAAACGAGTTTCATTCCATCAGCCATCATAGATATTGTCTATCACAGCAGAACAACGCAAAACACCATGCTGCAAGAAACATCTTAGCTTAACGATTTTCGTATGCCACGCAACATATGGCATAGAGGGGCGGCATGTGCACTTGTGACGTCACAAAATCCACTGTGAATGGTGAACGAGACTTCATTCGAATTGGATCCACTGCGAATTGTGAACGAGCCTTCATTTTGAATTAAAACGATTTTCTGAACGCTTCCTAAAATCTGTCAATATTTTTTGGTATATAAAGTGTGGCAATCGAAGCAAAGTGGAAGAATAAAATTTATATTTTGTAAAAGCACTAAAAGTTTTGAGTCCTTGTTTTTTATTAAAATCAATGCACTACGTGCACAAACACTCCAATGTTTCCCCTTTTAAAAACATTTGTTGGGTCCATTTTATGCTTTCCGCATAGCAATGCGAGTGCAGAGCGCATATTTTCGCAAGTAGCTTTGATAAAAGATAAAAAAAGAAACTCCTTACTGACATCTACAGTCAATTCAATTTTAATGGCAAAGGAATTAATAAGGCATAGCAGCGCTATGGAGTGGACTCCATCCAAAGAAATTTTATCAAAATACAAATAATTTAAAAAAGCAATCAAAATTTTTTGTCTTTCAAAATTAATACTATTTTCCTGAATTCTAATATAATTTTATGTTGTAGCTTCATTAAATATTCTTATATTCTTATGTGTTAAAAAATTCATAAATATGAATTGAAATCAACTGCAATATTTGTACTATGACATATATTTATTTTTATTGTAAAAAAGTTTTTATTTTATAAAAATGAAGTTAAATTAATAGTAATAAACAATTAAACTAAAAGACTTCTAGTTTAAGTTTAATTTTTGTTATAATGAAATAATTAACAATAAAGAAATATGAATTAATAAAAATTATATGCGTATTGCTTTTTTCCAAAAATTATGCAAAATTTTTTGGAATGTACTGCTTTGGACTTTTCAGAAACGGCAGCACTGATCGACCGGTGTCGTTGTCGCGACTACTCAGCCATTCACGCTAAAAGTGTGAATCGTTAATATATTTATTCCGATTTATTATTAGCAATTGCGCATTCGGAACCGAATTCGATTAAACGCCTTCTGAAAAAGACTTCTGGCTGTTTCAGCACCGCATAAAACACTTAAACGTACTTCCGTCGTTGGTTTTTATTTATTTATATGTTTTTTTTTGGTATTCAAACGTGAAGAGACTGCTTGTATCATTTGTATCCCTCTTGTGGCATCCTTTTGTAAAATCAACTGATGCTGCCGATAACCGCCTCGTCTTTGTCGGGCTGCCATGTGATGGCTCGTATTCGTATTACTCTCAATAAACCATGAACCGCTCCTGTCTGAACACAAGAGGGAGACAGTGGGTGCTGATGAAAATGACAATAGCACCAAATGTCGCATTATTTTGGTATTACCGCAGTCCCAGTACCCATCCCTCTGTGATTTTATGCGGGGGAATTCAAAAAGAAGTTAAGGGGCTCCATTCTGACGTTGGCTTTGTCTGCATCTATCTTTGGAATGCCAATGGGAGACAAACACCAATGCCGAAGAAATTTAAAGCTATTTTGCTCTGCAATAAGAATTCAGCGAAGCATGTAAATAGTTTCTGAGTGCTTAAAGAATGTGAATACATATACACATACCTTCCTCGTTCCGTGGTTCCCCCATGCATCCCTTTTTTACTGCTGGAACTCAAGTGACAGTAATTAAATAAACTATGTTCAATTTGTAGTCTCTTGGGGCTTTGTGTTTAAATTCGAGACTAATTGGAGACCATAAGCTAAACAGCCGATAGCTACTCCCGATATAAATCTTCGAGTGGAGGAGACACCGGTAATTCAAGTATTTGCTTGCGGAGCAGAGCGAAATAGTTCAAAAGCAAAGTTTTAGTAGATCACTTCCCGGGCAAAGCACTTGGTTTGGTGATAGTGATAATTATCTTTCTCTCTCTCTGGAAATATTTTGCCGACTGAATCTTTTAGTGCCAAAGATACACTTTGAATAAAATTCACTGTTCATGTGGGCGAAGATTAATGGGATGGAGTGCGGCGTGTGCAAGTGAACTAATATTTTATATCTGCACAGTAGAATCAGACAGTAATTATGCGGAAATTCGTTGGACATATACAAATTGGTTGTGAATTAAGAGTTTGTTCCATTTTAATGGATATTAAACTTTGTTGTGGTGATTAAGCGCTTTTTTCGGAAAACTTTTGGTGTAAGACACTTCGTAAGAAAAAATGGTAATGAGTATTAATTGCTCTTAAATAATTGAATGTGTTTCTGTCAAAAACATACAGATGGGCAGATAAAAGATAGCTCGGTTCCAATGCCCCTCATGTCTCCCATATTTTACTAAAACTCTAAGTATAGGTATCTCGCCTGGCCCAACTGATTTGCCAAGTGACTATCTTCTTTCACTGAAATGTGTGGGTATTTTCTTTGAGTAAAACCCAGCTTCCAGGAAACGTATTGTTCCAAAGGCCATCACAGTACTGTAGCGACCTGTGCAAAAATTGGGTTTCATCCACAAAAAACTGCCCTTGATGACATTTGTCGAACGAATCTTATCCTTCTTTATGAAATACTTGAAATATTCGCCAGTCTCAGAGATAAGAGCTTAAAGTGGTAGAAATTCATTTGGACACTTTTTGCTTGCTTGAAGTGACCTTTCCTTGAAATAGGAAAGGCTGGTTCAAATCCGGAAAATCTCTAGCCAATTAGTCTTCTTCCGAGTATTAGCAAGGTATTCCAGAAAACTCTCAATAGAGAGCACCGTTACCATGGGCTGGGGACAGAAGTATTATTTCAGGAATCAGTTGAATTCGAGTGGGCTATGATATCATACAAATCGCGTCTAAACCAGCATCAGATATTAAATGGAACAAAGCTGAAAAGCTTGGAGAATGTATGTATTGGATACAGTTTCGTTAGACGTCCTTTTCTATAAGTTGCTCAGATACGGCATAAGCAATTGCTATATTCTTACTAATATAATTAATGGTAGAACTTTTTTGTTTAGTGGCAATGTCTGCATCAGGGAGCGGTTGATCGCCTATTTTATTAAGCATTTACACTGGCGATCTAGTTGGCTCTTTTCACTATGGTGTAAAGTACGACGCAATAAGGTGCGCACAGAACAGGTCCAAAGATCGACGTCATCAGAATTCTTTTGCAGCGGGAATTGCAAATCAACCACCAGATATCGGAAAACAATTGTGTTTCAAACTCGTTGGCTCGAGCTTCAACGGGATACGAGTAAGATCTTGTGAAAGCTGGTGATCGTTGATCTAAATGCCAACTCACTGCCAAGTCAAATGTATCGGCCTCTGGTATCCATATTTTAACAAGCGTATTGATTGGTTCTGTGCTTGACGCATTTCAATCAACCATACCTTGTGAGGAACTTCAAATCGATACCTACCACCTTTTTATCGATTTTAAGGCTGCGTATGACAGCATCTATAGAGAGGAGTTATATAGAGCCATGTCTAGTTTTGACATCCCTACCAAACTTGTCCGATTGTGTAGGATGACGATGGAGAACGCACGCTGCTCCATTAGGGTCGGAAAAGATCTCACCGATACATTCGATGTCAATAAAGGTTTTAGGCAAGGCGATGCACTGTCATGCGACTTCTTCAACATCGTTCTTGAAAGAATAGTGCAAAACTCCCATGTCAATACAAGAGGCACAATCTTTCAAAGATCCGTCCAATGGCTTGGATATGCCGACGATATTGACATAATTGGAAGAACGCAGCGTGATGTCAATGGCGCGTTTATGAGCATTGAGACGGAAGCGAAGAAGATGGGTTTAGTGGTCAATGAGGGCAAGACCAAGTATACGCTGTCATCAAAAAAGAACACCCAACACTGACGTCTTTGACAGAACGTCACGATAGACAACTATAACTTTGAGGTATTAAGGACTTTGTCTACCTAGGCGCCGCTATTAATTCAGACTACGACACCAGCGCTGAAATCAAACGAAGAATAACTCTTGCCAATCGCTGTTTCAGCGGACTAAGAAGGCAATTGAGTAGTAAAGTCCTCTCTCGAGCAACTAAAGTGTTCCTGTATAAGACTCTTATCATCCCTGTTCTTATATATGGCGCAGAGGCATGGACCCTGTCAAAGGTACACGAGAACGTTTTAGGATGCTTCGAAAAAAAATTCTTCCGGTGATTTTTGGTCCCGTCTGCATAGATGGAGAGTGGAGAAGAAGAATTAACAACGAATTGTACGGGCTGTACAGCGACACCGACCTGGTCAAACGAGTCAAGGTGCAGCGGCTTAGATGGCTGGGCCATGTAGAAACAATGGACACTAATGCTCCGGCCCGGAAAGTCTTCGAATTCAATCCCGAGGGACGGCGCAGTAGAGGAAGACCGCGACTCAGGTGGCGCACGCAAGTAGGAGAGGACATCAACCAACTTGGCGTGCGAAACTGGAGGCAGCTAGCTAGGGATCGAGCTGCCTGGAGAAGCATATTGGTTGAGGCCCTGGTCCGACCCGAACTGTAACGCCACCTTAAGGGGCTCAGCTAGTTTCTCATTTTCAAAAAATCGATTTTTTTTTTTCATTTTTCGATAGGTAAATATCTCAAAAATGATGTCCTAAAATATTGGAATGATATCTTGGATATTTTTGAAATGGCAGAGTATAGAAGAGAAGCATCTCGGGCGCTAGAACTCCTGCTCTGAAAACTTTAAACGCGTTTTTCTCAAAACTGCATTTTTCAAATTTGCCGCAGCTGTAACTCACGCAAATGTTGACGAATCGTCTTGAAATTTTAACTGCATACTCTCCATATGTTTTTACATACAGCCATCTACAACTTTTACGATCGGATGAAAATTGTAATTTTGGCAGCCATCGAAAGACGATTTTTTTGGCGAAATTTGGACTTTTTTTTTAAATTGCTGCCATTTTGTCAGTTTTCAATTCTTCACTATAATTATAGATGGCTGTATGGGAAAAAGGGTCTACTTTAACGCCATGTTTTTATTTTCTTGTTACAAGTACCCGAAAAATTCATAAAAATGCGGCAAATTGACGTCTTCTAATTTCAAGAAGTTCAAGAAATGGTCCATATCTCTCTTGGATTTCAATATTTTAACTCGAAATTTCGCGACAATTTACATGAATATATGAATAATAAATTCTTAAAATTACAGAACATTTGAAGCTATAGTTTTTTTTTTACACGCCTTCAAAAAATCACCTCCATTTGAGCTCGAGAAACTAGCCGAGCCCCTTAAGTAAGTAAGTAAGATACCTTGTAAGGATATGGAAGGGACCTACAATTTTTTGCTAATTCTGAACGGCTAATCGAAAAAGCTCTTTCCATGGCATGAAATCACTATCGTAGAAACTGTCAATTCCTCGCGAAAGGCGACACCAACGTTACACGTCTCAAATAAAAAAAATCGGGCTTTTGAGAGACAATGTCTGCGTACCTGTCTTGGATTGCACGGGAAACCACATTCGGTGTACGAACATTACTATTCTAATGGCGTCCTTTTCAAAGGGGTTCAAATAAACAGAATCGACAACAACATTACTGACTCGAGGTCCCACAGCAAGAGCCCTGATCTTGACCAATGGCTTGATTGGGGTTATTACCCCAATTTAGAATACACGTTGGCTCGGGCTTCAAAAGGATACGCCCGGTGCCTGACGTATTTCACACAACCATACCTTATAAGGTCTCCATACGGAGACGTTGAAGAACTCCTTCGGTTTATAGATCGTCATAACGTTGCAAAAACGGCAAATGAGTTCTTGGTGTTGTCTCAGGCTTACACTTCTGAAATCGTAAAAATTGATGTTGATAGCGAGTCGTCAATGGCTGAACACTCCTAATGCACCACGGTCGCCCTAAATATCTGACGTTTATTATTTTTATAACATGAAATATATTTTCAATGCAATTCATGTTGCACTTTTTAATAATTTAAACATTTAAATAAAAACATAGGGTGGCGCAAAGAAGCTAGAAGATTTTCGGAGCCTAAGCATCTCGAGGCCCTAGAATTCTATGCCGATCCCAAATGGTTTAGAAAGAAAGCGCTTTTTATGGCAGTGTAATTAAATTTAAAAGTCTGTTTACCATTTCCACTTGTAAAACAGACTGTACAGTTGGTCCTCAACAATCTTTTGACTTAAGTTTTTGCTTCCATCCTTTCTGTTTGAAAAGTGGTTTAGAACAAAGTTCTTCTGTTCATGTTTCTGACTCCCCTCATACTGTTCTTCGCAATGAATTTCTCGATTGAATGTGCCCCTTATCTATAGTCAATCATACTTGACTTGCTTTTTGGGAATCAACTTAACAAAATTTAGTTTTGCTTTTTTTTTGACACTGCATGACTCTATACATCCCTAAATTTATGTGCATATGACTAAGAACAGCAACTTTCAATAGAAGAAAACCATCATCATTTTACATAATAATGCTGCCGTAGCGTTACACAAACAACATAACACCATTTTATTCCAATTAATTAGCCACTTACAAGAAATATTCGTCTTCCAGGACGATCACAATCTAGCCATTAGTGCTGTTCTCGATTTAACGCCAAATCAATTTATTGTTATTATTTTTGTGACATGAAATTTCGCTATAAAGTACCCTCATGATGAGGGAGTGCTGACAAATTGAGAAAAATTTATTTAACTGCTTGGCTGAGATCCAAGTGAACCCAATCCATTCTATAGGACCAATCCTTTCCGTTGTAGCTCCCAACAACAACGCTTGCTAAGAATTTCTGCATTCAGGATGTCAAGTTCAATATTCTGTAATATTGCTCGCTCACAGTCTCCTGAACTATATAATTGTGTAACAATGTCCCTGTACTTCCTCGCACATGATGCTGGTAATTGCAACTAACCTGATTTATGCACGATTCGTATATTAAGGTTTTAAGTTTCCGTTCGTGTTCGCTGTCGGGTATTCTTTGTCTTGTAGTAAAGGATCTGTTAATAATCGGAGGAATTTATGAGCCCCATGAAACATTCATGGTGGTATTAAAAGAGAAGGGCACTGATGGTTCTTCTTTTTATTAATTTTTTTCCTCCGACACTTGTGTAATAATTTTTCTTTTCTCTTTCTCTATTTAGATAACTCAATTGGGGAAGAAACGTGTTCTAGCTTCAGCGAGTATAAATATGAGAAAATACGCTAGTGTTGAATCCACACAACAAAGTTTTACGCTCACCCTGAAGCCTGTTTCGCGTAAAATCACCTCAGCCGAAATAGAATTGACAATAAGTTGTGTGTTCCTGCGCGAAGGCAAAGCCACGTAAGTAGTTCCAAAGTCTCTTTTTTTTTTGTCTACAATCACTGTAATTTGACTCCTGCTATTCATGAAATTTTTCTTTCTCAGAGATGAAGATATGCAGAGTGTGGTATCTCTTATGTCTGTGAACAATAATTGTGATGTCGCTCCATTAGACGATTTGGAAGATATTCCCGATTTGGAGAGTTCTGGTGAAATATCTGAACATTTGTTCGATTTTACTCAACAACTTGAACAATTGACGTCCAGTTTGAATGGCTGCATTGATCTTGCGACGCCAATGAGTGGTAAACTCTTTTTTCTTTTTGCCATCTTAAAGTGCTTTTAATGATTTCACAATTTATTACAGTTCCTTCTTTATCGGAAGATCCTACTCCATTGGCTGAAGCGACCCGCCTCAATTTCGAATATGATGCTGACAAACAAAGTACCGATGATGACATGCAGCAAACGCCTAGTGCTGCAATGTCACCTCCGCGAAATTCTACAACAGAAGTTCCTACAGCAAAAGCACCCCAGCAACCGCCATCAAATATAGCAACTGATTCAAGTCAGGATGCACTCAACCAGCCAATAGATGCCGCATCGCAGCAACAAAAGCCAAAAACATCATCAACAACAACAACAGCAGCAAACACTGCATCAACCACTGACCAGCCGAAGAGTAGATCCATCTTCGCGGCACCAACGATAATGAGTGCAATATCGAAAAAACACCAACCAACAGCTGATTCGTTAGATCGTAAATCAACGTCAGTTTTCAAAGTGGAAAAACTACGTAAAGTGGAAATCGATAAAGTTCCACTTCCTACAATTAAAATGGTTGCATCAGCACCTGCAATAGCTGAATCAAAGACCAAGGACGAGGATACAAAAAAGACAGCACAGAAGGACGAGATCAAGATCAATATTATTCCCAGTGAAAATAACACAGGGCATGTGGTGACAGACGCTACAGAAAAATCAAAGAAAACTGAAGAGCAACACACTGTTGCTGATTCAATGCAAGCCAACAATCGGACGGAAGTGAAGCGTCCTGAGTTGCAACCATTGAATCTAAAGAAAAGCTATGAGAATGGCACAACCACTACTACGACAAATAACAAAACTATTGAGAAAATCATTCTCAAGGAGAATACACCTGGACAGGATCTACTTGAATGGTGTAAGGAGGTGACTAAGGACTATTCAAATGTTAAGGTTACAAATTTGACGACCAGTTGGCGTAATGGCATTGCCTTTTGTGCTATCATTCATCACTTTCAGCCACATTTAGTGTAAGTATCTTGAGATTAAGGAGGAAAGTTTTTTATGAATTTTGGTAAAGAGTTCTGCTTGTAACTGCATCCTTTTGAAACGTATCTTGTTGTGAGTTCAACACTACTGTTGAAAGTGACATCAGTTTCGTGGCTTAGTAAAAACGGTGTTTGGGAAAGGTCAAATTTTTATTCTGATTTGATTTTTTGAAACCCACGCCACAATTACAATTACTTGGACTGCTTAGCTAGTCTCATCGATTTTGTTCGACCTTTGGAATCATGCAATATATTTGAGCATGTATGTTAGTTCCAAAGGTCGCGTCGCTGCATTTGATTATCAAAGAATCAATAACCGAAAGACATAAGCAGCATTGTATGTTATTAAGTAAAGTAATTGCGGTGCACCTACTAACACTTGGCCTTAAGTTCAGTAAAAAATAGTTCGTAGTAATTAAATAATTTCTTTTGATACACGCGTAGTATAGTAGTATATTATGAAATAACATTTTCTATAACTAATAATGTTTCTCCCTTAGCGACATGACAAAACTGTCCCCTCACGATGTAGTCGGAAATTGTCGCATGGCATTCGATGCCGCCGAATCATTGGGCATTCCCCGTGTAATTGAGCCTCGCGACATGAGCATGTTGGCTGTTCCTGATAAGTTGGCCGTTATGACGTACCTTCATCAATTGAGAGCCCATTTCACTGGCAAGCAATTGCACATCGAACAAATTGGTATGCCCTCGACATTTTTGTTCAAAACAAATTCATTACTTTTGTTTTGTTTTCTGTTTTTTATTTAAAGGTTCAACTTGTGATGAGTCTAGTTACGTAATTGGCAATTACAAGTCAGATAATTTATCGCAGAATCTATTAAATTTAAGTCACTTGAAGGCACATCTCATGCATCAAGGTTCACAAGACGATGAGAATGAGAAACCTCCATTGTCGCCCACATCGAAGAAGGACGTCAAAAATTTGATATTTTCTGGTTCAAAGAACCTTCTTGGAAAAGTGCTTTCACCTGCCAAAGATAGAAACTCTATTAATGCTCTGCAACAACAACAGCAGCATAATAATAATTCAGTGGGTGGTATTGTCAATAACAACAGTACAAGTACACCTAATAGTGGGAAGGATAAACCAGCTTTAATGACTCGTCGTGAATTAACTGATCCATTTGGTAGTGACGAAGAAGACGATGTAGACAAAGACAAACAGAAGTCTGATCAGAAAAATAACGAAGGTCAGAATACGAATTCGACGACGACTGTAACTCCGGCTTTGGATCCGAACACAGCAAATGTAAGTATATGGGGAGCTTTATTGGCATTCAGCGCAGTTTTGAAGATTTTCAAGCAAATAATTAGAAAAATACATACACAGAGATTGAAATTGTTGCTTTGTTGAGAAATTAGCTTAGAAGTTTTGCAAATTAGTTACGCTCAGCAACTACTCATGTCATCCTCATAGCTAGTTTTAATAACGTATCATAAGCATAACGTTCAATAATTTGTAGTTTTACGAATCAAGGAAAGATCACAATGACTACGAAAATTTTAGCAAATTATAGAGACTGTTTTGTGAAACAATGAAGATTGATAGCAAGAATTTGGCAAAGAAACTAATTACGCACATTGATTTGCTCGAAGTCACCCTGTACTTGTGCGCACCTCACCTTATGCGAAGACTGTCTCTGCTGCGTCATTTTCGGCATCTTGTGAAAATTTCCGATAATGTGTCAATATCTTTAGCAGAAGTAAGCAATTGGATGGAAAGATAATTATAAAGGTTGTTTTTTTAAGACGTGGAATTTTCAAGAAGAAATAAAACGCATATGATTAAGTGTTGTGGCTTTATTATACAGATAAGAGTTTGCCATTATGTATTAAAAATGATTTCGGCAAGTGGCCGTCGCCACTTTTCGCACACGTTTCGAACACTTTTGGCAGCATTCGGAACAGCAATAACGCGCCGAATGTTTTCTTCCAAGGCGTCTCGAGCTTATCTGCGTAGAAAAGCCACTTCACATAAACACACAAAAAATAGTCCAGTGGTGTTAATTCGCTCGATCTTGGAGGAACCTCACAGATTTAAAACTCGAAATTATGTGAAAATCAGCGTCAACAACGATTTCGTTTTCTACCGAACGTAGGCAGTGTCCAGTGGTAGTGCGGCTTCAATTCTTCTGCGATAAAATGGCAAACCAATCTTAGAATAAATAAAGTGAAACTGTCAAATAGGCTGACTCGGAAATAAAAATCGGCAAACTGAAAATCCTACACGTCCTAAAAAATACTTTTTTGAATGACTTTAAAGTGAACTGTGCTCCTAGCAAAGTTATTTCCGGTAATTGTGGAGAGCACTGCCGCAAAGAGAGTTCAGAAGTATGCAAAATACAGCGCTCATAACTTTTTTAGCTTTAAAGTTCATGTATTTCCATCAAAGATGCATTTTTAACCCTCTGTTAATACTTGATACTTCATCAAGAACGATATCTTAAGTTCCAATTGCCAAAAGAAAAAATTTTTTGGTAGTAGATTCAAATTATTCCGATCCGTTCTTGAACGCAGTCTATAAGATTGTTGCTCTGAAATAGATTTTTGGCAATAAATCTTGGTATGTATGCCAAATTTCAACGTTCTCTGTTTCAATTTGTATGGGTTTTTATCCGCTCTTCCGATCAAAGGGCTTCACTCTTAGCTGGGAGGCCCATACGCTTTCGACAAATTCTTATTGAGTGTTCCGATGGTAGTTTATCCATCATTAGTCCAAATCTTATGAATCGAAAGCCTTACAGCGGTATTTACGATGTCATTGCCGTGTAATAATCTTATTTTCATATTCGCACCTCCAAAAGGGTGAATTTAAAGTTTCTACAATTTTATGCGAAAGACTAAAGATGAGGTATAGTAAATTAGACCAAAGAAAGGTACATTTTTGGCATGTCTGCCTGTTAACCCAGGGGTTCAAGGCCTTTCGCGAGGAATTGGCAAGTCCTCCGTTAGTAAATTCATTGCCATGAAGAGCGCTTTCTCGATTAACCGTTCGGAACCGGCAGAAAATTGTAGGTCCCCTCCATTGCCTTCCAAGGCATAGTTGTGAGAAATGCGCTAAGCCCTAGGGTTCCTCGCTCTATTGCGCAACCCCAGCTAGACGGTGTCTAAGAAGTTGGGCAAGTCTTAGCCAATTTCTTATTTATAAACGCATTCCAACAGTTGTCTAAAAAAGCTCTCAAAATACTAGCGGACGCGCCTGGATTCTGTCAATTTTGAATGAAAAACTGAATACTGGCGTCACGATGTATCTGTAAAGTACCCTTATTTGTGTTTTGATATGTGAGTAGAACTACTAAAACCCTTATTGAAAGTGTGGCATAAGACTTGAACTAGACCATCGCAAAACGGTTGTTGGTTAAAACTTTTTCAAATTTCAGAAAATGATCTAATTTGGGTAATTAATTAATGAAATTCTTGAAATTTCTTCGATATCAAACATCAATAGTGTTGTACAATATATTCAACAAAAATGTAGTGTGTTGTACTTTAGCCATAGTTTAGATAACCAATTTCGGTGTCTTATATTAGAGACTCTAGACAACGATGTAATTGTCTATAGATATGAGTTGGAGTTGGACACTGTTCTCAGATCTATCTAAAGTTAGACATACCTGAAATGGGATTATAAATACGATTGATAGTGTTCAAAAAGGTCGGTGCAGTAGTTTTAAAGTAATGAGGGGTATCAACTTTTAAAACGTGAACTGTGACAAAAGCCAGGTAAAAATAGCGTGTTCAGGTCGAATAGGTATAAAAATATTCATAACCTCATCAATTTTGATCGGATTGACTTCAAATTTGTACACACTGTTCTTGAAACATTAAGCATTCATTCAAAAATAAAAAGTTAAAACCCTACTACCCCTTTGAGTTAGAAAGCGCTTTTTATGACAGTGTTTTACTTAACTTCTCGCGAAAGAGGATACCCGTGGAACAACAATTTTATGTTTATGCCGGTATTCCAACCTTGAACCACCCATGTTACAGACAGCCTTTCTAACCAGTACGCCACTTGCACCATAGCTGGAAAAAGTCCCCAATTTTATATTGAATTTGAGTTTTGAAGAAAATGAGTTCTTTTGGAGGTAGAAATTATTTAAAAGAATATAATTCAGTGAAGTATTAATTATATTAAGTGTAAATTCTATTGATAAAGCTTTTAACATGTAGGAAGATATAAATTAGATGACTTTTTTTTAAGTCAAGTGTTAGTTAAAAACTTTAACAGTCATATTTTTATAGCAGCCAGTAGTCCGATGAATGCTTTAGGTGCTGTTAGAGCACAGATGTATTTAGTTTGCAGATATAAGATCTGTGCCAACAAAAGCTCAAACAATCAGTAAACAGTAACCCTTCAGGTTCATGGGCATTACAGCTTTCTTCATAGTTTTGCTGTACTGAGCATGATCCTTTCAGTTTGATGATGATTTAAGCTCTATATAACTTCGTTTTGGTAAAAAAAAAAAAATAGAAACTGTTTTTTTACAAAATAAATCTCATTAAATCTCATAAATTTTTTTTACGTTACTCAATTTATTATATTCTTTTTTATTATGAAATATTATTTTGAACAAACTATGCTTTTATTAATTATTTTAATTTTTTATTATTTATGTTTTCCGTTTGTTGTGTGTTTTTGTTTTGTTTTTTCCCATTTGTTTTGGAAAAATCATACTTTCCGTAGAAACTTTTATCTCGACATAAGGAAATGACTGAGAAAGCCAAAATCATGATTGAAAGACTTAAATTTTCGGCGGGTGAAAATGGCAAGAACGACCACGACGTAAGTACAAGATCGCAATCACGATAAGTAAACAATATTATTTTTCTTTTGGTTTTCTATGAAATTTGTAATTTAGTTTCTTTGTTTTGCTTTGAACAATTTTATTTAAAGAACGCATAATATCTCACCTAAAAAATATTGGCTCAATTTCATAGCATCACCAGTACATTCGAGCTTTAGTACATACATTTTTTTCTCGATCTAAATTAAACGTGAGTGTATTTGGTTCTTATTGCAGGATGATCGTCAGCAACGTTTGCTGGAGCATGCTCGCCGTCTAATTGCCGAAACACGCTCGAAAACTGTGAATGGTGAGAGTCCTACAACGCCTACAAAGCGTATCACCATATCACCAACATCATCGCCGGTGCGTATTAAAGATGAATTTGTGTTCAGTCAAAATGGTGGCAGTGGGGCAGGTTCCCCAAAGGCACCACTTTCGCCATCAAAGAAAATTACACCTCCACGAGATATATTCAAGTCGTCGGAGGATAGCGGTTACAAGCTAAGTCCTAGTCATAGATTAAGCGAACGCAATGGCAACAGTCCGTTGCAATCATTCAACTCGGTCATCGAGAGGATCTCACCAAAAAGTGAAAAGAGGGTAAGAAATTATAAGTGTTCTTTTTTTAAAAAGTACTAATATTGTTTTCTTTATTTCTTGACAGGGTGACAAACTCTCTTACATCGAATCGGAATTGGAAGCGCTGGAACGTGAACAAGAAGCCATCGATCAAAAAGCCAGCAATCTGGAGAAGAAACTGCGTGCAGTTATGGGCGGCAATCCAAGTAATGAAAATGCTTTTCTTAGATTTTTACGTCGTCCTAGTGGTGGTAGTATTAGAATAAGACTTAACGAATATGAACTTAGTGATGATGAGCTATCTGATGAGTGTAAAAGTGATAACGAGGAAGACGATGATGAAAAAGAAAACAAACGCAATGCTAGTTTCGATTTCAATCGAAATTTATCGCGACTTTTTGCGCATAGTTGTGATAATCTAAAAGTTAGTGATGTAGGAATTGGTAGCAAGAAACCACGACGCTCAAGAAGTCGCAGCGCGTGCGGTCAGTATGATATTAATTGTTTGTTCAGTTTTAAATCAATAGTATTGATGAATTTGCTGAAATGCGCTCTATTTAAGGCTGTATAACCAACTAAATGTGTAATGAATGGCTGGCTTTACTACACAATTCAAATCAAATAAAAAAAATCTTCAATTATTTTGACAAAAGCTTATTTAGAACATTTTAATAGCGCCGCTTTATTTAACCGTTTATATATTAAAAACTAAATAGTAATTTTAATAATAACAATAATACACCAACTTTATTTATTCTCAATCATAAACTTTGAACCTTCTAACATTTGTAGAATTTAGTAATTGTGAATTATATGTAGATAGGCTGCAAGTAGCTTATTCCTACTAACTTATTATGAATTGTATGTACATTTTTACGAATTGGGGTTTTCTTGTAGGAGTCCAAGGTTAGTGAAACCGCTGTAGCAAGGTTATTTTCTTTGCGTAGAAACGAGCTGTTGTATGGTTCACTTTCAAAAATTAGCCCAACGGACTCGGATCGCTTTGTATACCACACTTACAAAAGAAATATATCTCCTTTCTTCTATATACAGCTGCAGTCAAAATAATAACAGCAAAAAAAGAAACCAAAAATATTAAATTCAATAATGCATATTACACGTTATGGAATATTTTTCCATAGTCTGCATTATGTCCCAAATCTCATTAATATTTGTAGGTTTTGAAGCGGCAACAGTTTGTTTAACATCTGAAGGTTCTCTATTAGATTAAGGTCATATGATTGGACAGGTGAGACCAGACAGGAAATATTATTGAACCGAACAAACTCTAGCTTTTTGTTGGTGCTTTGGCGTTCGGGTCATTGTTTTGTTGAAAAGCTTATCTAGTTGGCATTTCTTCCTTTGCGTGCCGTACGCATGGTTCCCTAAAGAACTTGAACGTAAACATGCTGATATATTACACCATTTATTCGGTTTATGGCACCTACATCCTACACCATTGTATGAAAAACAACCTGAGCTGCCATACATGACGATTTTAGTGTCCAATATTCCGGCGAATCGTTATAGCAACTAACTAAGAACACGCGTTTTGGAAAACTGCATTCTCTTCGTACTATGTTTTTTTTTTTTTGTAAAAGGTGGAACTTTTCTTAGACTTCTGGCTTTGGGATTATTTAGTCTCACTATTCTTCTCAAAATCTCCTCACGACAAGAAGGCAACGGCTTTTCATGATATCACAATTCTCCTAACTAGTTTCGGGTACCGAAACTTATTTTTGCCCTTTGTTTCAGGTTTTTTTTTGAGATAATTTTTGCAGAAATCGGAAGTGTGTTTTGAATTTCCATGTTTTATCTGCAGAAAGAAGTCGGCGAATGATTACCCGGAGTGCAGTGCCTGTTGCGACTCATATTCATATCCATTTCGTAAAGTACACCTCATCAGCAGTCACGGCTTCACTTTGCTGGTCCATCATTGAAGTAGTTTATCTTTTATTTTGTTTTGTTCTTTATTTTCTCTTGAAGTTGATATAAAAAGTTCAGCATAAATGAGTGCATGAGTTTAAATTGATTGCATTTGAACTTTTTTTTCAAGCACTTGAATCAAGTGGGTCCAATTAATTAACAAGTCAGTCATATTCACAGGATTAAAAAATAAAAGGGAGCTAGTTACAATAACCCAGTTAGCACTGCTATTATTTTGACTGCAAAGAAGCATATTATAAAAGCGTTCAAGTAACATATAGAGAAAACTGTCGTGGTTTTTGTTTTTCTTTTGGAAACGCAAGAAACAATGATGTAATACCAAAAAAAAAATTGCTCATATCTTAGCTTATTCTCGAATACACTGCTATTTTTTGAGTGCAGCTGTATATAAAAATGGATGTTTTATATTCGGCATAGAGTCTTAAACCTCCCAAATAATTTTTATGAATTGTTTTTTGGGTATATAAAGATTCTTCTAGAGATGAGTCCTGTTCAATCCCTATACTCACATTTAAATGAGACAGGAAACGGTAACATAGAAACTATTTGACTTATTTCAAAAATTCTTTCAGCATTAGCATTAACTTATCTGAGCATTCAGTCTAACTAACTTAAAGCGTTGTGCACATAAAATTGCCAAAAATTGTCAGGAATACCCATTGTGCTAAGCTAAATATTGCTTTAAAATTTTTACTTCATTACCCCTCAGTAGCAAAAACTAAATTTTATGTGTATATTCTTATATTCTCACGGGAACGGGAACGGGAACGAGAATGCCAACCTAAAAGCTATTGGATTTCAAAAATTCTTTTACGATAAAGATGCTACAATGGATTGTGGTTGGCCTTGTGGTAATGGTTACCATGACAGCCTGTTGCTCAGTAATCAGTATGTTCGTGGAAAACAAAAAATGTTTTTCGCGGGTATCGCCTCATCACCAGATCCCTCCATCTGTCCCGATTCGCCGCAACGTGTCTTAGCTGTGACCACGATTGAATACCTTGAGACTGAGCTTCTTTTAAAACAGATGACCTCCATGTTGTTTTTGGTCTTCCAACGCGTCTCTCACCCTGAGGATTCCATTCGAATGATTGTTTCGCTATTATTTCAGGAATAGCATCGAAAAACCAGAATGTCTATTCAAACAATTTGAGCTCTTATGTAGGAAATTTAGGCGAAGGGAATTAGGGCAGAAGAAGTCTTCCTATCAATAAAAATCTCAAGGATAAAGTAGGTAATTAGTAGTACATGGCAAGCGGAAAAGGTAACGTGTCCACTTCTATGTTATTGTTTCTTTAGTCTTAATTGTTCTGACCGCTAAGTGTGTGTAAATATAATAACTCTCGGAGGGCTTGCCAATTCCGCCCAAATGCTCAGTAAATCAATTCTATATTTCTGGTATTTGAACCACGAACTCCCACTTAAAAGGCCGAGATGTTTCTTACTATGCAATGAGCAAAAGTTTTAGTTGACCTCTGTCTTCAAAACTTCGTCAGTATTACAAAATTAGTACTTAAGATATGGAACTATGGAATCAATCAATTTCAAAGGTTCCATTGTGAATACATTTTTGGATTCTCATAAGTTTTCGAGGTAAATCAGATATGAAAGAAGTCATTACAGCAGAAGTTTGTCTCATGGAAACATTTAAAAAAAAATATTCTCAGCCAAGCACTAGGGGCCAGTAGCATATATCAGTAACTGAATGTGATATTGACCATCAACAAGCTTTTGAACAGTATTTTTCGCCTACAAATTGGAAAAGTCAGTTATCATAACTCACCAGCTATCGCTTCTCAAATTAAGATTTTGTTTAAAATGTTCACCGAAAGTTTAAACGCGTTAAATCAGGTATTCTGTTTAGTTTTTGTGGAAAGCATCATAGTTGAAATTATAACTCGCATATATTAGAATTCCCCGATTTACTAATCATCAAACAAAATAAAATGAATAATATTAACATTTTCTTCTTTTAAACATGAGTACAATTGCCTTGCGTTTGAAAGTTACACTTTTTCGCTTACTAACAAAAATTATTATCAATTCCAAAAAATATTTTAAAGTAAAAATTTACAATCAAATAAAACTAACTGCAATTTTATCAAATAAAAAAATAAGTATTGCTGTTGCTCCTTTAAATAAGATCTGCCAAACGTTACTTTGCAGCAAAACTTAACTTCACCAACTAAACCATTTTGTTTTTTTAATTTTGTACAAATCAAACAATTTAGTCATGTCATTAACTTTAACATAATTATTTGATTTTGAATTATAGATACTGAGGAAACCGAAGAGCAACTTTTATCGCAGTGGTTTACACTAGTAAATAAGAAGAACGCTTTGCTCAGACGGCAAATGCAACTCAATATCCTGTAAGTATAACAATGAATAAAAAAGAAATTTAAATTGCTCATGCAAAATATTCCCTTCTTCCCACAGAGAGCAAGAAAGTGATTTGGAATTGAGATACGCCCTTCTCAATCAAGAACTGAGAGCAGCCCAGTCTGTCGAAGATTGGCGTAAATCCGAAGCACAACGTGAAAAAGAAAGATTGTTGTTGGAAGAATTGGTGGCTATTGTTGATAAACGTGATCAACTGGTGCAACGCCTGCATAATCAAGAAATAGCGTAAGAATTCTCTTGTTAAAAATTGGTTTCTACTTTCTCATTTATCAATGTACATTTCTGTTTTCAGAATTGAAGACGATCAGGAAATCGAACGTGACCTGGAACAAGTAGACATCAGTGGTGGAAAAGAAAAATGTGTGATTCAGTAAAACAATAAGACAGACAGACCCCTATGCTTGACTGCAAAGAACCTAATGAAAATCGTTTCTTTTGGTTTCCAACTCTTTTTCTACTTCACTATTTGAGTTTCTTTTTTCTCAACACTATTTTACAACAAAAACAAAAAATGACAATGAGCCAGTGGTTGTGGTTTGAAACCTGACTCAAGTTTTGAACGAACTTTTTTGTAATTTAAAAGTCGATTTTAGCACAATAAATACATGTTAGATAACTCTATGTACTTCAAATTCCTATATAAAAAAAAACAATAACTTTTGTTCACTCTTGGTTTCTAAAACGTTTTTAAAATATGTAGTTCCTCTTTGTGTTTGTTCTTTAAAATGTGAGTAAAAACTAGAAAAACTGAGTACTGAAGGGATTGATACATTGATAGGGATTTGGACTCAAATTATTTTTTGCTTGATGTTAAAACAGAAAAATATTAATTGGATATTAGAAGTGAGCAAAGAAGCTTACAATAAAAACAAATCGAATTTGAAATTCATCACGTCCGTTAGTTATTTAAGAAAACCAAATGAAAAAACACTACAAATATGACAATGACATTGTTAAAAAAAAATATTTTCTAAAGAAGAATAGCATCGTCGTCGTAGATTTTCTTTTTAAACAATTTACTCGGTTTTATTTCACGTTCAGAAGATTCGAATTTTGAAAAAAAGAAGGGTCAACATAGTCAGCGAATAGCGACAGGTTCTGCTTTGACTATCTAATCCAGAAAATAGGCCCTCCAAATTGTATTAGACTTTATTTTGTTTAAGTAAATCAATCACTGTGGTTTGAAACCCAAATTATTTTTTTTAAAGAATGTTCTGCTTTGAAAAGCGTCTTTCAAAAACCAAAAATCGTTTCTCCAATTGCTAAAGTCTCAATTATTTCTAATAAAGATAGTTTATGTGTTAAATTTTGTGTAGTTATGGAATACCTTTTCTTGGTGCAGGTACTTCAAATAAATTGTATTTGTAGACTTTTGCCGAGGAACTGTTGATGTTTCTTGTAAAATTCGATTTTATCATAATTTTCATGATCAAGTTATTGTTTTTGTTTTGCTCGCAATTGCGGCTTTTCTGACTTCTACTTTTCTACATACAAAAACGAAACCGGTAATGCTCATGGTAGTTTTAGTTCCATTTTCACTAGTCCCTAAAAATTTTCATCTTTTTAAGACTGAGGAGCCAACCAAGTGTACGTAATTTCAGTCGTTATGTGTTTCTATTTTGCTCCTAAACTCTTAAGTGCTCCTAAAAGTTTGAAAATGAATGCTTCAACCATAACGCAAAATTATTGTCAATCACTCCTTTTCTGTTGGATTTGCCAAATATAAAAGGGGACGTGTGTTGGTAGCTTTGTACCGGTTGTCAAGTTTAATGGAGAATTAAAATTTTAAAATACAAACGAGTGTAACCTTGAAAAGGATGGGAACTAGTTCTTGGTTACTTTTTGATGAAAAGGACTTATGAATTTTGTTGAACTGAAGGCCAATTCATAGCATTTGAGATATGGAAGGGAAAGGTTTTTTTGAATTATCTTGATTTGTTCTTAATTGGAAAAATATTATTTCATTTTCTCTATTTGTTTTGTTCGTTTTTTTCTTTCCAATTCTTCCTCGTTTAGGTCGTTTTTAGTGTAGTATAGCTTTCGGGTACTTCTGTCAAAACTTGTGCTTTGGTACTGTTTGTGTAACACTTTCAACTATCGCTTCTTATTTATAATCTTCTCGTTTGCCTTAACTGTACCGAGGCCTAACCTATACCGCATCTTTGGGGCTTATATAAATGGTTAGTTGGTATCGTCTTACTTTCAGCCATAGTCTTTTGTAATTTTTATATTTTCTGTAAACTTCTTTAAAAAAGTGTGGAGTTTTGTAAAGAATGAAGATGTAGTCTTACCAATAGCTTTATGTTGTATATCATTTAATTTTACTCATAATATTCATTTGTAAACTCTTATTCATTTCAAAAAGAAATAAAGAGATTTTATTTGTGTTGTAAACAAAAACGACGAATTATTATATTTATTTTAAAGTATTCTGTGTATGTATGTATTGTAATTTAATGGTTAAGTTATGTTTTATTTTTATTGTTTTAAGGTACTTTTAGTTGAAAGATACTTATATTCAAACGTGTAGATTCAGTTCTTAGTTTTATTTTGCAATACAAAAATAAGTGTAGAACTTAAGTGAGTTATTCGATGTAAACATATAAATTTATATATAAAAAAACATAAAAGAGCAACAACACTGTGTAATTTAAATACAAACAACAACTAAAAAGAAAAACGAGAAACAAATAATATTGATCAACTAATTTCTTTTTTATTTCATTAATAAAATGATAATCTTGGTTCTATTAAAACATTTATTGTTGTTTTATTAACTCCATGCATGAATGTGTAAAAAAATGTTCACCGAGATCTCTAACAAACGAACAGCTTTATCGTTTTAAGGGAAAACAACTACCTTGGACCTTTTTCCTGCACTTTTTCTATTACTTAAAAAATTCATTTATCAACTAAATTAACTATTTCAGGAAGATGAATTAGCGCACGACAGCGCCGTTTATGGCTTCGTACGTTAATTGTTTTTAAACGAAACGAAATGAATTTACATAACATACTGCAGCACTGGTTGCAAAGACCATCGCGTCGTTCGATACACCCAAAAGTCACACATCAGACGCGCCTCGTACGCTAAGTCTTGAGCCAAAAAAAGTAAAACGGTTGAAAGCGAACATTTCATGGAAATAAAAGATTTACTGTATGTTTCTGGCATCGCAAACTGAGCTCAAGTGAGCATAGATAACTATAAACTGTATTTTTCAGGAACGAAAAATTTGAACGCGTTTTTTTCGAAACACATTTTTTCCCTGCCGTTCAACATAAGTCGAAAATCAATGAAGCGATTAACTTAAAATTTCCCACGAATATTTCTCAAACAATTTGTTATTGCATGCACCTTAAGTTTGTAATCAATCGTTCAAAAAATATTGTTTTCAACTGTTTGTTTATACAAAACTATACACAATAACATATTTGAATGAAATCATCTTACCCGTTGATTACAGATCATTTCCTGAACCTGGACTGTATGGCGCAGCTCTAGGCGTCAACTTTGAAAGGCCATTTGGTTTTTTTTCTCCAAAAAAAAATTTATTTATGGCTTATACTGTCAGTAAAAAGTTGTACTATTCCTAATTTCAATAAGTGCTTTCAATTTTCTTAAAAAAAAAAATTGTTGTTTTCCTCTTAAGTATTTTGACGGAATTTTTTCTAGTTGGGATTGAGACACTCGGTCTTCATTAACGACCTTATCGATTGCCTTCCGGTTGGTGTGAGTTTTTATAGGAGTTCGCATCAAGACATTGTTGTTTGCAGATGATTGTCATGTTTGCTTATTCCCCTTAAGCATTACAGCTTATGATAAACGAAATGCCCCATTACTGTTGTTTATGGGACTTAATTGTCAATACGCAGAAGTCAATGGTAATGATATTTAAAAGAAGTGGTGGTCGAAACACTTCGAGAACAATGAAAATTTCCAAGAAATCTGAGTATGGAGAAACATTTAAGCGAAAAATTGGAAAAAGCGAAAAAATGGAAAATGTACGGAAAATTTGACATATGTAGCAGCAAATATAAGGTGTTTAAAGCTATGGCTGATTGTATCTTTTTGTATGACTCTCGAGTAATTGTATGCAAATAGTTTCACACGGTATATAAAAATAATATTTCGCATATACCTACGAACATGCCAATTAGCGTTTTTATGTCAAGACACCGGACTATCGCCTCTGAAGCCCTGGGGTCGCCACAAAGCGTTTGTTGAAAAACTTAAACTAGCCCTTCATGTCGGACTGAGTGTTTTTTTTTTAGCCCTAGGGTTGACCTGTAGGGCTATTCCAGAAAGCGCGGCTGATCGCTTTTGGTGGCGGAAATGAATTTTCGTATTCTCAAAAGCGAATCGCTTTTAATTTTTTTTCATGGAAAGTGAAAGCGCTTTCCAAACGTCAAACTTTTTTTTTCGTAGAAACTATCACCCCTATTATAAAAGGCGTTACACTTGAGTGACAATAGTCACTTTATTTGTCGAGTCACTTTTTAGTCGTTTAAGTATCGGTATTAGGTTCCTTGAACGCCACTTAATTACAATCCAAACGCCTTCCACATGATGAGCTGATCATGACAGATTGGGATTTGAATAGAAATTCCTGGTTTTGTCTTGAAATTTTAATTGTTTTTGAATAACAAATGAAAATGAATAGTTTTCCTCTGTTAATTGCAATGAGAAATGACAACGAAAGGCAGAGGATATTGAAAAAAAAAAAAAAAAAATAATAACTTGATAAGAGAAAGAAGAATCCTTTACAACTACAACTACAGTGACTTTCATTTGCTTTTTTATTGAACAGAATCTGTTTAATTCTGTTTAACTTAAAATTTTGCATCGAACCAAACCTTTAAAATATACACACATGAAAAATACGGCATGAAAAGATTTCGTTTCTCAATTATTTTAAGTTTTGCCATTCTTTTTCAGTTCTAACCGCTAACTGCTATTCATTCTTTTTTTTTTGTCCTCCGTTTGGGAGATACCCTGTCGAAAATTTGTTGCAAGTTGAGGCTTTGCTCCATCGATATGCTCCTGATCTGGCTTTTTTCACCCTAAATTCAGTCAAATAAAAGTTATTTAAGAAAAAAGAAGAAACCAACTACAACTTACATTTTTATTCAAGTAAAACAATCTTGGCGTTTGCAAATTTAAAGTCGCCAAAAAGTAGCGTTTTACTAGTCGTTTAACTGAAATAAAACGACAGCTGCAATACCGAAGAATGACAGAGTGTCGTTCGAAAAAATTACATTCCACTGAACGCTAAATGTCAAATGGCGTAACGCTAGGTTAAACGACTACATAGTGACTTTCATAATACCGATTTCCATAAATGAAAGTTGTCGTTCAAGCAAAACGCCTACCATAATAAGGGTGTATACCTTTTTGACATAATTCATTTCGTTTTCAAAAGCGATAGGTGTTGTAGTGTCGAATTGCAAGTGGATTGATAGAAAAATGTAAATATAATGAAAAAATTAACTATCATCAATTGAATGGAGAGTAATTTTCTTTTTTATTTTATTAAAGGAGTCAAAAATGCACTACAACACAATTTTTTATGCTTGAACCCTCCGCTAAGAAACAAAGAGTAGCAGCGACCAGCGAGCTTCAGAATAGGAGTCAATGAGCTTCTATTTTGAGGTTTAAAATGCCCCTTTGTTCCATCTAAAATATAGCAAAAGCAAAACTCTTCTTTTGAAAGTCGAATTAATTTTACAAACGTATAAAAAAATGTTTGAATAAATAAATAAATAAACAAAAGTGATTCAAATTTACATCGAGTGGAGAAGAACCACTTGGTCTGATTAGCTTTCTTTGAATTCGCTGAAATAGCTGATACCTCGGGAAAACTTGGAATTCTTATTGGAAAAACTTGGAAATAGATGACATTTGCGTGGATGGATAAGACCTCCAAATGGAAATATTGGAAGTTTAATTTCCAACCATGTTCGCTTTTCAGAATAACCTAAAGCGAAGCGATTCGCAATTGAGTTATCGCTTTAAATACGATCCGCCGCGCTTTCTGGAATAGCCCTACTGGATTTGCCCTCAGCTTGCCATAGGCTTTTGATGGGACGAGACTGTCCAATGGTATGTTTTTTTATTCAAATGGAGGAATGTGTGGTGATTTTGTTGTTTAGCGTTTTTGAGGACTGGAAAACCCAGGTTGTTTTGACAAATCATACGGTTGTCAAGGAAACCTGGGCCAACCCTAGGTAAAGTAAAGTTCAACGAACGAACCTAGGAGAGCTTTACCTCTCCTAATTAAAGACAAATGAAAAGTGTAGAGCCCGAATACGCAGGTGAAGCTTCCAGTTCCCCGTACTGCAGGTTGAACTATAATCTGGTAGAAAGAAAATTCTTCCGAGATTTCAATAAAGTGAACGTGATTGCAGCAATGTTCACACTTCGAACGTACTGATAAACTTTATATTACGCAGACCCGATGTGCTACTGGAATCTAGTATTTGCAACTTAAAAGAAAGAGAAGGTGTTATCCATTTCGTTGGAAGGGACCCAATTCTAAGAAAATCTTGAAGAAGCATTCTTGGCATTTTACAGTGATATTCAATGAGAGCAACAAATCCCAATTAAATTGACAAATTCAAATTGTCGTTTTTTGCTAAATTGCAGCTTTTTTAATTATTTTTTTCTCAATTTTAACTAATTTTTTTGTAAAATGATACTAAAAAATAGTAAATATAAAAATTTAAAAAAACAGCTTTGCACAGACTTAGGTACTGCGATTATCTAAATTTTAAATAAAAAACTTTAAATTCGGTTTATTGGTCTTTAAGAAATAGATGGGACAATTTATTGTTCCTGTATTATATTGATACCTACATCACACTGTCTATCCCAGGGCCATATAATCATCAGGCAGCGGGGCGCACTACCTGTCCGCTCTACTTGGGTGCACTACCTTTTACGTAAATTTTTTTTTTACATGTTTTTGAATATGTATTCATTGAGAAAATGTTAAAAAATAAAATGTATTTTTTCACCCGTCACAGTGGCGTTTCCCCTTAACTGATAATAATAATTATTGAATTTAAGTTATTAAATTGTTTTTTTTTTTTAATCAAATTAACTGTGATATTTGCCAGTCTGGCAGACGGTAAATGTCATCTACAAATAATAAATAAGTTTATAAAAAAGTATGTTATTCAACGAAAATCTAATCTAATCCAATCTTTCCTCAGTGTGAATTGTGTCTTGGGTACTCGGGCGTATGAGTACTTTTTCTGAAATTTTCATTCGACATTTATGCGATTCTATCCGTATTCATTTTCGATAAAAAAAAGTGAAAGTGGTATAACAATTCGCACAGTATAATTACAAATCATATTTCATTTGCAGCAAACACTTGTTGGCAGGGGTGACCCGCCGAAAAGAGCTTACAAGTCACAAGGAAAAAGCTTTAGAAAAAAAACCCAAGAACGATCAAGTATTCTTTTGCCAATTTTGAAAGTTAGTTCCTCGAACTTTGATAATTTCATATAATTTTTTTATGGTTTCCGCGACTCTTGCTACCCGAGATAACCGACAAAGGACAAATGAGCAATTGGTCTTTATACGAATTCAGGAGAATTTTCTGTTTTCTCGTATATTAACATTTTCAGCGCATATTCTAGTTTTATTCAGAAGCACATCCAAATTATCAGTTTTCTCCTTTTGTCATTTCTTATTTTCTTGAACCTGAAAAGTTTTACTTGAAAGTATATATTGGGAAGTAATTTCTCTTATTTTCATTTTCTTTACTGTTTGTATATTAAAATTTATTACATTTTACACTTAAAATACATTTTCGTATATACAAAAAATCTTACAACAAATTAACATTATGTATTTTCATTTTAATCTTTTTTTCTTCCTTACAAACAATATAAATCAAAAGAGTACAAAAATTTTCGTATCCTTACCCAGGAAAAACGGGAATTAAAACAAAATATATTTCTAGGGAAGCTTCTAAAACCATGACCTACATTTTCGTGTTTATGTCAAGCAATTTTCGTTGTTTACATAACTTATACGTATGTTATTTGTTGAATAGACCAAAAAAATTTATTTACAAAGGAAGCTGAGTTTCATTTTAGTATGGAAAACTTTGTTATTCATTTCAATACTTTTGTTTATTTACAAAAAGAAAATTTAAATTTTTTCAAACGTTATTCTAGGAGACATTTCTGGATGACTTTGTAGTCGTTATCAACATTATGATGGAAGAATAGGGAAATTCATTGATGTGTCTTCAAGTGACAGACCTTACAACAAAAGATTCTTAGCATGGCTAGTATTCAAATGAAAATTTTGTCTTTTACTGCTAAATGTTTTGAATGAATGCTTAGAAAATAAAAACAAAAATGTATGAACATGTTTCGCGGGTTTTGCGTCTAAAGATAGCCAGTGAGAGGCTCTATATTACGTTACGTGTTCGACTTGAATTCAAAGGGCTTACATATGGTCGGTCATTATCTTATACACCAAGTCAAGTCCTAATCTTAAGCCAATTTTTCTCAAAACAATTGTTTTAAGGTAATGCACAGGAGGGGCCAACTGGAGCTTTTTGGTCACCATCTTAGAGAGAGAGAGAGTTTTCATTGAAATATTAGAACTATTTGTGCCCATGGCCTAATGGATAGCGTGTCTGCCTGTATACCGTGGGAGGTTCGGAGCTCCTATCCCAGAAACATAATAAAAACAAAAAAAAATGTTTTCCCCGATTTCACACTTCGCGAGGAACTGGCAATTTCTTCAATGCAATTTCATAACATGAAAAGGGCTTTCCCGATTAGCTGTTTGGAATCCGCGCAAGGGATGGTTAAGAGAAATTTGCTAAGACCGGCGCTCCCCCTTCTGTTGCTCAACCTTACACCATTGGCTTCAGAATGAAATGTTTTAACTAAATATCAAATTCAAAGAAGATGCTATCGGCATAATCTATGTAAATTCGATTGTCAAAAGAAAATCATCTCGGACCGGTCTAATTGATCGGACTACCAAAATTGTTGCTAAACATGATCATCTTAAGCAAAAGGGTCGGTCATTTACTTAGACAGAAATTTGTTCCATTTTAGTCTGTTTTTGCGAGACAGATCTGATTTATGAAGATCAATTTGAAACCGCGCTTCTCAAGCACAAACGACGCGATTTGTAAAATGTTCAAAAGTTACATTGTTTAAATGAACGGAGCTCAAAATATTTTCACAGAAGGACTTATGTTCATGCTTTATGACTATACGACCTTAAGACCTTAAGCCTTTGTTGCTTCGGCATCAGTGGTCGTAGCCGTAGGTACAACTGCAGCAGCCATTTGAGCCTGGCGTTTCTCCTCTTCTTCCTCGAGTTTCTCAACTTTCTTAATCTTGCTGAGTTTTCCTGAAAATCCAAAACGAATTATCCAGCAATCATCGAAAATTTTAAAGTATTTTAGAATCTTACTTGCAGTTTTAAGCATAATAGCTCCCCACCAAATTGACCATCCCCAGCCAACGAAACAGAAAAGAACACAAAACAATTGTGCAACAGCTACGATGCAGTTGATAATTAGGGATCCAAAACGGGCCTTTGCACTGTCATACATGCCAAATCGAGGAATACCAACACACACACAAAAGAATCCAGATAGGAGGGTTCCTACAAAAGACAAAAAAGTAATTCTTTGAAATGAAAATACAAAAGCTTAGATGTTCGTACCTAAGCCAGGAACAAGCGTATTGCAGATTGCACAAAACCATGCCAAGTAAAGTGGCATCACTGGGATGGCACCCTTCATTTTGGAGTTAAATTCGACCAAGTCAACGTGAAGCTTCCGACGATTTTCCTGAAAAATTGAAATGATATTTAAGGAAACGCCTTTTAAAAGGAAGTCATTCCCACCTCTGGAGGAGGAACATTTCCCTGCTTCATGCTGGCCCTTCTGCTCTCACTTACTGGTACTTTCTTCTTACAACAGTTCAACTTTTGAAAGAATCTCGAGCAACAGCCCCTGCAATCAAAAACAAAACAATAAATTATATTGACGCACTATTTCAGAAAGCTATTTACCCTTGAGGAGCTTCTGCGGTTGCTGCAGGGGGTGCAGCTGCTTCAGTTGACTGTTGATGTACCGGTCGTTCCGGATCCTCCCAAGCTGGTGGAGCTGAGACATCAGTTGTTGGTTTTTTCTTCCTGCATGGTATGCAAAAACAACATTTCCTAGCCTTTTCCACATCGTGTTTAACAGCTTCTACTTTGTTTGCTGAACGACAGCAAAACACTTTCCGGATACAAAGACCGCATTTGCCGTGCTTCGACGTTGCTGATGTATGGCTACCCGTTGGTTCGGGTTCCTCACTTATTGTTTGCATACTTCGTTGTTGAATTGGATCTTCGATGGGTTTGGATTTTCGCTTGCAACATTTCATTTTCTTCCAGCAGCCAACTTTTTCATCAACAATTTCCACACTGGCCAAAGCAGCTGTTTCGGGGTCTTTTTCTTTCTTTCGAAAACACTTAGAGCAACGAGAACGTCGACAAGGCATACAAAAACATGAAGAACATTTGCACTTGCCACATTTACAACATCCTTTTGATTTCTCACTCTCCTCATCGAGAGGATCCTGACTGCCAGCCCTGAAATGGAACAACAAAGGTATATTGACATTGGAGTCTTGTTAATAACGTGCAACACAGAATTAAGTAAAAATCTAGATCTATCAAATGACTTAAGAATAAAGCTCTTTAGGAATCGGCAGTAGTTACTAAGTGAGGTATAGAATCAACAGAGAACTTAAAAGGCTTGGGTCACAGGATCACTTGCTGCAGTGTTAGTACCAAAATTCTGTCGGGGGGCACTTTCAAAGCAAACAGCACAAAAGCTCAGGTACGATGATATTTTGAACAGGAACTCAAATTTTTGCCTGCAGCACCTACGTAAATTCTATCTTTGTGAATAAAAGATGCAAGGAGTAAAAAATGAAGTAGTTGCAAAATGGAACCAAGAAACGCCGGAAAGCTAAATTTTGCATTTAAGAAAAGGTTTGTTCGTTGATTGTCTGGGTTTTCATTGTGTTTCTCACAAAGCGTTTTTTTTTTAACTTCAATTTACCCTGAATGTCAAACTGATGTCGACCTATAGTAGAACTAGATTTTGCTAGTGTGAGCTCAGGTAACAAACCTTGATGTCAAATCTAATGTACGTTTCTTCAAATGGTGGGGGCTTCGTAGTTTAACCAACGAACCGAAATCTTGAAGTCGTATGTACCCCCTTTTCCACCAAAATTACTTCGTTTCAGCTTTTTGCAAAGGTGTTAAATATGCAGGGATGTGTACTCGATAAAGCTATTCTTGCTTTGGTTCTATTGAACAGTTTAAGAAGTTATGTTTCCAATTTTTTACTGGCAATTAGTGGGAAGGACTTAATAGTCTAAAGTTTTGGCACTTTCAGCAACGAGCGGATGTTGTATTAGAGGCATACTTAGAAAAAAAAAACATTAATTTATTGTTTATTTATTTATTAACAACATTAATTTCGCTTTCCATTGGTTTCAGGGGAAGCACTCATTTTAAAAAGCAATGCAACATCTTAAATTGTTTTTGCTCAGTATAACGTGTTGTTTTGTGTGAGTGAAACACCTATGCCACATAAAAAATATCACCTAAGGAAAATTTTCCTCTTGATATTGAAGTAACATGGATTAGTGCTTTCTGAGTGCATTGTCACATCAAATCGAGAAGTGGCACCATTAGAAACGATAATATTGCACCAATGGAACGGATGGAAGAAGCCTCCGAACGTCCAATGAAAAGCGACATAAGAAAAATAATTTAAATACGGACGCTACGCATGTTGTTGGTTGGGCATGTACCGTGTACTATTAGGGAAGGCTCTGATTGGTGTCAACTTGGTGGTTCCCAGATGTTGCAATTTGCAAATTATAGTACACGTCTATAGTGCTTACTATAGCTCCACGCGGAGAGTGTTGACAAAGGGCTAAAGAAGAAATATTTACTTAGATCAACACTATAATGCTAGTAATGACTGACTGCCCGAATCTCAGTGGTCTACCAGACCTTTTTGGGAATGTCTCAGCGGATGAATTTGACTTACAGAACCAACGGTGGACTTCAGCAGTCAAAAAAGCAGAAACCCCTGAATAAGCTACTCCGATATATTTGGTTTAAATTTCTTTCTGGGTTTTTCAGATACCGCCTGTTACTTTAAAATGTCCACTCAATAAAATAAGGGGAGACACCATCGTCAGTATCTTTCATTTATATATATATATTTATATATATTTTATTTTTCGTTTAATATTTTTACAAAGGTTTGTCACCGCACATTTTACAATAAAGAGATATGATAGCTGCTATTTTTCTTCTTAAATATTTTCTTTTACTATTTTTAAATTAACGAGTTATATATTTAATATATTCTTGAAGGAAACACGAGCAAACCTTCATACCAAAAAAAAAGTGATATGAGTTTACACATACATAAATATAGAGTATGTCTATGTATTGTAACGTGCGCTTAGTTCGCAAAAATAAAACTCTACCTTTCAATTTAATTCTACCACTTTATTCAGTATCTACTTTCGATATACACTTTATTCGAACTCAACTCGACTTTTGGACTATCACTTGTATTTACTCTTAACTTTATCACTCTATAAACAAAACTGCCCTCTGGTTGCCTCGGGCGGGCTATTTATATCGAATGACATGCCATCTAGAACTCTCCAGTAACTTCTACATTGTCTCCACATTTGCTGTCAAGCATCTCTACACTCACACACACTGGCTTACAAGCAACGCCTGTCATTTATACCATTCCATTAAAGTGTTGCCAGTTGTGTTTTCGGTTGAACGTTTTTCGATTAGGAAATTGGTATAAAATGTTGGGTTCACGTTACACTGCCCCCTCCTTAGGATTGTTCGTCCCGAATAATTCCATCTGCAGCCTCGCCACTATATCGATGCAGCCTGTCACAATGAACTACTTTTAACTTGCCTCTTAGTCCTCTTTGGATGCGGTAAACCACATCGTTAATCCTCGTGACTACAGTATAAGGACCTTCCCAGTTTTGCTGAAGTTTCGGTGACAATCCCTTTTGACGATGAGGATTATAAAGCCACACACGATCTCCTGCTTGGAATCCTGACGTTGTCGCTTTTGTGTCGTACCGTGTCTTCATCCGGTCGCTGTAGGTTTTCATCCGTTCCCTTGTTCTTTTATGGATGTCAGCGAGTCTCTCCTTGAGGTCGTCCACATACTCGTTTGTGTCCTGTGGCTCCTCTGTGGGGCATCCAAATTTAAGTTCGCTGGGCAGCCGCATGGTTTTTCCGAACAGGATGTCAGATGGTGTTTGTCCTGTCGAGCTATGTACTGCACTTCTATAGGCCATCAGGAATAGCGGTACGTGCCTATCCCAGTCTCTTTGGTAGTCGCCTACGACCTTGGTGAGGTGTTCTTTCAAGGTCCGGTTGAATCTTTCAACCATCCCATCAGATTGTGGATGAAGTGGTGTGGTTCTCGTCTTCTGAATGCCAAGTAGTCCGCACACTCCTTGGAAGACGTTTGACTCAAAGTTCCTCCCTTGGTCGGAATGGAGTTCCATAGGCACGCCAAACCTACTCACCCAGTTAAACACAATCTGGTCGACCACCGTTTTGGCTTCTTGATTTGGGATGGCATACGCCTCAGGCCACTTGCTAAAATAGTCCATTACAACCAGAATGTATTTGTTTCCAGCGTTGGTCTCTGGAAAAGGCCCAGCCACATCTACTGCAATCCTCTCAAAAGGCGATCCAACGTTGTACTGATGCATCTTACCTTGAATCTTCCTACCAGGTCCTTTGGTTGCAGCACACTTGTCACATGTTCGGCACCACTTCTCCACGTCATCTCTAGCATGTAACCAGTAGAACCGATGTCGCACCTTCTCCAGTGTTTTGTTTACCCCCAGGTGGCCTCCAGAAGGTCCGTCGTGCATCTCCTGAAGAACTTCACTGACTTTCGATTGCGGTACGATCAGCTGCATCACATATGACTTACCGTCAGCGGATTCCCATCTTCGCCTGAGGACACCTTCTTGCACATATAGTGAGTCCCACTGTGCCCAATAGGCTTTGAGAACTGGACTCCTGTCAGAAATGTCTCCCCATTCCGGTTTCTCTTCATTTTCTTTCCATGCGAGAATGGGTTCGATATCTGGATCTTCCTGTTGAGCAGTCCTCACTTCCTCATTGCTCCATCCGCTTATGGGGTCAGCTCTTAGTCGCTGAGCGGTAATGATTTCTTTGTCTTCTTGCCGCTTGCAATGCTTGCAATCCACTTTGCAAGGTCTTCGTGATAATGCATCGGCGTTTGAGTGCAGCTTTCCTCTGCGGTGTTGGATCTGGTAGTCATAGGTCTGCAATCTTTCTATCCACCTTGCGACTTGACCTTCTGGATTTTTGAAGTTCAACAGCCAGCTCAGAGCACCGTGGTCTGTCCGCAGAAGGAATTTCTGTCCATAGATGTACTTATGGAAGTGCTTTGTTGCCAAGATAAGAGCTAGCAGTTCCCTTCTGGTCACGCAGTAGTTCCTTTCGGGTTTCGATAGGACCTTGCTGTAGTATGCCACCACTTTCTCTTCGCCATCATGCACTTGGGATAGTACCGCCCCGATTCCAACGTTGCTTGCATCTGCGTCGACGATGAATGTTTTGCCAGGTGTTGGATGTGCCAGCACTGGAGCGTTACAGAGGCGGTATTTGAGTTCCTGGAAAGATTTCTCACACTCACCTGACCATTTAAACTGCTTCCCCTTTTCGGTGAGCTGATGCAAACTCTTTGCAACTCCAGCGAAGTTCTTAACGAAACGTCGGTAATATGTGGCAAGTCCCAGAAAGCTTCGGAGTTGATGTTTGTCCTGTGGTGTTGGCCAATTTTTGACGGAGTCAACTTTTTCAGGATCAGTCTTTACTCCTTGGGATGAGATGATGTGTCCCAAATACTTGACTTCGGTTTTGAAAAGTGCACATTTTTCTGGATTCAGTTTAAGGTTAGCCTCTCGAAGTCTCTGAAACACGGCTTTAAGGTTCTTACAATGTTGGTCAAATGTTTTCCCGTAAACAATGACATCGTCCAAGTAGACTAGGCAAGCTTTCCACGTCAGTCCTTGAAGAACGCACTCCATCAAACGCTCGAATGTTGCCGGAGCGTTACATAACCCAAACGGCATAACTTTAAACTGCCAGAGCCCATTACCTGTAGAAAACGCCGTCTTTTCCCGATCATCAGGGTGGATGTCAACTTGCCAATATCCGCTCTTCAAGTCCAGCGTCGAGAACCACTGCGCTCCCTCCATGGCATCCAGGGTATCACTGATTCTCGGCAGGGGATAGCTGTCCTTCTTAGTTACATCATTCAGCCTTCGGTAGTCCACACAAAAACGAGTGCTTCCGTCTTTCTTTTTCACTAGCACCACTGGTGACGCCCAAGGACTTTTGGAATTTTCGATAAGACCGTCCTTTTTCATTGCTGTTATCATTTCCTCAACCTCACCTTGTTTGGCCAGTGGAAGACGTCTTGCAGGTTGACGAATCGGTCTTGCATCTCCTGTGTTGATGCGATGCTGCACCAACTGTGTCCTACCATATTGCCCCTTTTGCGATGCGAAGATATCAGTGTACTCTTGTAGGAGACTTTCAGCCATCCTTGTTTGTTGGTGATCAAGGTTGGATGAATTCAGTATTTTAGCTCTGATGGTTTCGAGTTCCTCCGGAGTTATAGTTTTTCTCGGAGCTTCGTCTGTGATCTTCGTAATTGCTGCAACCGATTCGCAACGTCCAACGACTTCTCCTTTCTTCAACTTTACATCGTACGGTCTGGTGTTTAGTAATCGTACGGGGACCATTTTGTTTTTCGGTGCTACCAGTGTTTTCCCAATGATGACGCTTTGGGAGGAACACTCTGGGTCTGGTTCCACCATGAGGTATCGAAGGCTTCCAAACTCACCCTCCAGTTTCGTCCAAACGAACACTTCAGAAGAAGGAGGCAGAATCAGATCTTCCCTGATGACAGTTCTCAGTGTCGACGTACTTTCGTTCGAATAAGTCATTGGAAGTTCCTTATTTTGGTACTTCAAAACCTGATTACCGATGTCCAAAATAACTCCGTGCTGTTTCATAAAGTCGATTCCAATGATGCACTCGTCACATATATCTGCCACCAGGAATTGATGAGTAAACACTAGGTCGGCCAGTCGGATCTTAAGACACACTTCTCCATATACTCTTGCTGCTTCTCCCGTTGCGGTTCTTAGACGGTAGCTATTGGCACGAGCATTCTTCGACTATGGCCTCTCAAAGTCGATGTACTCCCTGAGAAGCCTGTTCTGCTGCTTCAATTGTCAATGCGAATGCTAAAGTTTCGGAAAGAGTACGTGTTCTAGCAGTTCGCACAGACCTCTGAAGATGTATATCGGAAATGGCACGAACGAAGGACTCAACAGCGAGCTGGTTGATGATTTCTTCTCCCGCATCCGGGTATGCCAGGTGAACCAGTCTTTCGACGTCTGCTTGGAGCTGCTGTAGACTTTCACCCCTTTTCTGGACTCTGTTATTGAGTTGGACTCGGAAGACTTCTTTCAAGTGGCTATCTCCAAAGCGTTTATCTATAGCTGCCACGAGAGAACTGAAATCGCCGCTCTTACCAGCTGGAACTGTTTGAAGTAATTCAGCTGCTGGTCCTATAAGAGCAAGAGTCAGTGCAATGTACTTGTCTTCGTCATCCCAGCCATTTGTTGTCGCGGCTGCATCAAATTGTCTCTTGTAGACTGGCCAAGAAGACTGTCCATCAAATGTTGGGGGTTTCATCTCCTTTTTCCTTGCAAACTCTCCAGCAGATTCTCGAATTTTTATTTTCCGGATCTGGTCTAATTCCTTGGTGAGAACATCACATCGACTTTCTACGCCTTCGAAACGATTCTCTACAACAGAAAGCTGTTTTTCCACACCTTCAACTCGTTCGTCAAGGGCACATACATTTTTCTCAATATTACACAATTTTCCTTCTAGAATGTTTTTCTGACCTTCCAAAACATTCTGTTGCTCCTCAAGTCTTTCGAGAATATTCTGTTGTTCTTTCTTTTGTTCGTTTCGTTGCTCTTCCAGATTCTTTTGTTGTACTTCGAGTCTTTCGAGAACATTCTGCTGTTCCTTCTTTTGTTCGTTTCGTTGTTCTTCAATCAGCTTCTTTTGCTCGTTTCGTTGTGCTTCAAGTTGTTCGAGAACATTCAGCTGTTCCTTCTTTTGATCGTTTCGTTGCTCTTCCAGACGTCCGAGAATATTTTGCTGTTGCTCTTCAATCATTTTCTTTTGTTCGTTTCTTTGTTCTAATAAAAGCTTCATTATACTAGAAAAATCTACATTTTCACTTACTTCCTCTTCTTCCACTTCTGTTTCAAAAACAAAAGTGTTCACGTCTTCCCCTTGCTGTTCCAAATAGTTACGCAAGCGCAGGACGAGCTCATTTTTCGATCCCGCTCTAGAAAGATTTCGCTTACCTAACTCACTTTTAAGCTCAATGCAAGTGAGCTCTTCTAACAACTTACCCATTTTCACTGTATATAATTATTATTTTCTTTTTACTTTTTTTTTTTTTTTTTTACACTTTACTAGTCAAATAAGTTTTATTTACACTTCTGACACCAATGTAACGTGCGCTTAGTTCGCAAAAATAAAACTCTACCTTTCAATTTAATTCTACCACTTTATTCAGTATCTACTTTCGATATACACTTTATTCGAACTCAACTCGACTTTTGGACTATCACTTGTATTTACTCTTAACTTTATCACTCTATAAACAAAACTGCCCTCTGGTTGCCTCGGGCGGGCTATTTATATCGAATGACATGCCATCTAGAACTCTCCAGTAACTTCTACATTGTCTCCACATTTGCTGTCAAGCATCTCTACACTCACACACACTGGCTTACAAGCAACGCCTGTCATTTATACCATTCCATTAAAGTGTTGCCAGTTGTGTTTTCGGTTGAACGTTTTTCGATTAGGAAATTGGTATAAAATGTTGGGTTCACGTTACAGTATATTCAGTCAGTATCTTTCAATTGAAGAACTTTCATACAAAAAGTCATTCAGTAGTTCATGACGATCATTCAAACTTATTTTAAGAGTTCATCCTTTGACGTTCACCTCTTGTTTCCATTGAGCTTTCATTGTTTTGAACTGGGAAATGGTCGTTATTTCCATTCGCTATAAATATTCGTAAGACAAAAAAAAAAAAAAAAAGTTGTGAAGAGCGCCCAGCGGCAGTACATCCCCACGACTTTGCTTTCAAATGTTGACATTATAATCAAAAGACCCTCATATGCGCATAAAAAGGATGGGCCTTCTATCCATCATCATCGGTTTAAATCATAGCTTATTTGGACACTCATCGCTTCGATCTTTCGATCTTTCTACTTACCTATCAACACGTCCACTTCGTTATTGCTTCGCAGTTTGGTTCATACATTAACTTGGATTGGACGATGATTTTGGACAAAAAAGAAAAAGCGAAAATGAAGCTATAGGCGTTGCAGAGCATTTTTGACTTCGATGTTACGTGATGTAAGATCTGCTGACATTCGTCGTTCCTATGCAAAATATTACGAAATGTAACATCAATAACGTTACTAAATGCAATGTTGAACTGTCAGATTGTTACGCTTCGTAACTTTTTCCAACTCATCTCTGGGACTTCAGTTTCGATGTTGATCTGACAAAACCCTCTAAAATTGTTTTTGCTCATATTTATTTTGGTTTTCTTTCATTAATCTTTTAAAATTCTCTGAACGGTTATTGAATTTCAATCTTGTTCATTTCAGAACTCTTTTTTCTTCGTCAAAGCTCATGCCACAACCACAACTCATTTTTTGCTCATTAGGTTCCCAAAATTGTGTCAGCAATCTGATTTGCCTTTTGGGACTTCTTTTTTGTGGAGAAGTGAATTTTTATTTTTACACCACACATCCATACTCCCTTGTGAAAATTTTTTCTGCTTCGCTTTTAGCTTCTTTATTCTATCCGTGAGTAAAAAGCGAATCGAAGCGAACAAAATGTGCTTTTGGGTAGTACGGGCTTGATAATATAAAATAAAAAATTAAAAATTCATACGAACAGACCAGGAGAAAGTAGCTAAGAGCATAGTGAGCATAAGAAAGTGGTCTGAGTTTCCATCATCCTATATCACGAAGTGGGAGACAACGTGTGCTATGTATTCATATCCTTGGAAAGCTAAAATAAGTGCCCAAATTTTGGAGCTTTGCTTTTCGGTACCTCAAATGTTGTTTCCTTCAAATAAAAAGAAACTAGAATATACCTATACATTTATGCATCCACTATTTAATTTTAAGATCCCATGTGCTTCAGACTCTAAATGCTGCATCAAAATGGCAACAAAAGACATGGGCCTTAATTCTTTTCTTTGGTGGGTCTTATTGCCTCTTCAAAGGGGAAATAAAGCCCGTGGGTGTTATTTCCATTTTTTGCACAATAAGACCCGCGGGTGTTATTGCCGCGGGTCACTAGTTATACAGAGTGAACTCCGCTATTAACGTGTTTACGATGACGTTTGAGCAACTGAAAAATTCACTGCTGAAAAACCGAACATCTGACGACTCAATTTTTACTTAAAAACAAGTGGATAAATGGTTGACTTAGTTATATGTTTATAAGACTTATAAAGGCACAAATACAAGTTTCTTTTCAAAATTCAATAAAACGAACAAAATATTTTTCGTATTGTATCATGGCTTTATATCTTCATATTTCCCATCATGCCCGATATTTTCAGCGTTGATGATGAGTCTTCAAACACTAATTGTCTGTACTGATTACTGACAATCCAGGATATTTTGTAAAAATTATTTATTTCCGTAACCGAAAAGAAAATGGGGTCGGTTAACGCGTTCCTGAAGAGTGTTGAACTCATATTCAAGTCACAGAGTTGCTCTGTCAAGTCATGTGCTTCGGAGTGTTACATCAATATGTTCTCAAACTACGCTTATCCTTCTCGAAAAAAACATTCACATCAAAAAAGAGATATTACGTGTAGTGTCACTTTCTTTCCAATAATAACAAATATATATATATATTTCAATAAGAATAATGTCTTAGAGTAGGCATTTGAATAGGCATGGAATTGAAAACGGGTTAGCATACACTAAATACCAGAAAGCCTTCCGCGGCAAACTGAATCCAATTAGTATTGCACAAAATCCTATTTAATTGAACAACATGATGGCATGGTAATTACATTGATTACCATACGCACCGTCAAAACGATCAAGCTTAATGCGCCACTGCCTGGTGGCAATTACATGGCCAAAGGTCAAACCCAATGCAGAGGCGTACGTAAGTGCACTTAACATTCGTCTTATCCACCAATAATTTTGTTTTATTTGCATTTTGCATATATAAGTGTATACCAGTGAACTGGAACTTCTCCTTGTTTTAGCGATAATTATCTAGACAGCTTTGTAATGAATTACTTCCCGTGCGAGTCGACGATATTGGTTTACTTTGCAGAAAATCAAGTTTCTTGCAGTTGGCAGAGTTTCAAGAAATTAAACAAAAAATTTTAAAAACTCGCCTTAAAAATTTTCATGGCTGACCTTAAGGTGTGGACTGTAGGGGTCGTCTTTATCGCTGTCCGATATCATTGAACGTTCTAAATCTTTAGTCGACAGTTTTTGTTTTTTAAATTTTGACTTTAAATCACGACACGACATGAGAAGTAGGATTGTTTTTTGTTATCCTTGTCGATAATGAATGCCATGCAAGGATATTCCTTGAGTTGGTTCTCTTTTATTTGGTTTTACAAGAAAAAAAATTTAAATTTACGTGTCCTCTGAGGGGAATGTGAAGGTAGAGGAGACATGCTAATTTCATATGAGAACGGCGTTGTTATTATTCCGTTCCACCTTGATTTGCAAATCAAAAATGCAAAACTTAAGGACTAACAATTAGCAAGACCATTTGTGGTGGTTACGGTGGCAGTGGCAGAGGACACTCCTTGCCAATAAACGGCATGGAAATTCATGGCGTTATTATCGACACTCTGTCCGTTTAATGTCAGGCATTTTGCATATGATGTTGATGATTTGTTTTGTTTTGGGGGGCTTTTTTTGTTGTTGTTCTTGGAGTTGTGCTCAAGGTGAATCGAGCCATAAAGCGGACTATGGCAAGGACTATTACCGTAATGCATGAAGTATGACGACTCATTTTTTCGATGTTCGTTTAGAAATGTTGTTAAACAAAAAAGTGAAGCAAGAGTGTACCGTTTTTTTTCAGAACCTTTATTAGAAATGTATGTAGGTAGGTAATGACGTCAAGCTGTTAACGTTGGGGAACGATTCTGCGACATGTTTGAAATAAGTGATTCCGCCCACTTGAATACTTTTTCACTTCTTGATTTGAAGTGAGAATCCACTCAAGAAGCACTAGTGAATGAAATTCAGATGTAAAAATAAATATTACGCTTTAGGAATATTGTTTTGGAGCCATAAGCTTTTCACTCACACAAAGACCATATGTTAATGATCTCTCGTCTGAAATTTCTAATCTTCTCAATTGTTTTGCTGACGACTCAACCCTCAGCTTTTCATGTTCGTTTCCTAATTCACGTGCCTGCCTTTCGGATGAGAAACTGGAACGGTTTCGAATGCCAAGCTCATCGGATTCTGACCTTGACTGTAACATGGGGTAATAATTGCCATTATCCACAAATGGTGCATGTATCCATGAAACCGAAAAGCTGTCAGTACTTAGTATGTCCCTGAACGATGATCTCCATTTGAATGGCCAGATATTTGAAGTCGCCAAAAATGCTGCTATATGCTTATGATTCTTAAGACGATGCAGGAAAATTTTCACCCCTTCTGATCTGGTTACAATTTACAAAGCATCCTCTTGTGAAAAAGCCAGCTGTATTCTTCCCCTGAATCAATTTAGACGCAACACCCGCCTCGCTAGGAATGCTCATCAGTTTTACCTTAAACCCAATTTTGGTCGTACATTAAGGTATAGAGATTCATTTTTAAGTCGCACAACCTGTATGCTTTACCAGATTCTGTTTTTTCCCCACACAATGCAATGTGCATCGGTGTCTCCTGCTTAATCTTCTCCTATTTCCTCAAATGTTCGCACTGTATCTTTTAACGTTATAAGGTAAGTCATAACCCCAAAACTTAATAACCTCCAGTTCCTATAAAGCAGACGTGAGATCGCATGCGGAAACGTTCATTGTATGTCATTATTGAGTTCAATCACCTTTATCACTTATTCACGGAATTTCAGGTTTTCCCTTTTCCGCTTTTTCTATCATCGTGTAAATAAATAAATAAATAAAACCCTGATCATCTCAATACTGCTATACATCAGGCAGCGTGGACCTAATCTATAGCAGATGAGGAAGCCCTTGGTGATTCCGAAAGAAAAATTACTCCGAATAATCTTTGGTCCCAACAGAGGCAAAAACGCTTTTCCATGAGTACCGCCTTTCGCATGAAACTGGCAATTCCTCCGTTAGTAAATTCATAGCCATATAGCTTTCTCGATTAGCCGTTCACAAGGAATGGTTGTGAGAAATGCGCTATATCCCGGGGCTCAAAGCTCTGTTGCGCCACCCTCTTTATTTATTTTTTTTATTTATCTATTAATAATAAATATTTGGTATCGTATGTAAAAACAATGTGTGTTAGGAGAAGAATATTCATCAACGAACTGTATGAGCTGTACCGTGACATTTCCATTGCTAGAACCTCAACGCCCCGGCTCGACATGTTTTCGAAAGCACATCGCAGGGAAGTTGCAAAAGGGAAACACCAAGTCTTTGGTGAGTCAATCAAGTGGAAGAGAGCCTCAACCAACTTAAAGTGTGAAGTGGTTTTAAAATGTAAATCATAGATAAATAAATAAATGAATAAGTAAACAAAACTGAAGAGAGGTCACACGAAATCGAAGTCGTAAGTCGTTATCCAAAGATGGTGATTGAGGCCCAGGCCCTGCGTGATTTCTTGACGTCTATTGTCAATTGTATCATCAAAATATTGTTTCATGTATCTTTACCTTTAGCGTTTGAAGAACAGTTTTTTTATTATAGTATTGGAAATTTTGGTAGCTTTTCAGGATCTTAAAAAGGTTTTTTAGTACCTGAAATTTGGACGAAATTTGTTTTAAAAGTTACTGAATCCAGCTCAAGTTTACCCCACCTGAGTAAGTAGGATTTGAATACCAGGCCTTGCAAGCAAATTTTTAACCGCTTAAGTTTGAAAAGCTATATCAACAATCTTTTGTGTAAGTATTTGACAGAAAGGAAATGACTCGTGGCCATCAGAAATGGTACAGTCTTAGTCCCTTACTATTTGTACTTTATTTAGACGACCTGGTCTTCTTTTTACATGTCTTGCTCTCTAAGAAACATTTGGGAAACCACCTTTTCAACGATGCAAGTGATCATAGAATTATAGGCCTTCATAGTCTTCATCGCTTTATAGAAAGCTCAAAATTGTTCAAATAAGAGACAGTTCCTCCAAATCTTGTGTTATGTTCATGGACCAATTATTGGTCTAAGGGTGTCAGTCATGTTTCCAATAACCTTTACCTAGACGACCTGGTAGAGTGATTACCTTGTGGAGTCAGATTTGGTGCCAACACAATTAAAGTAATAATGTACCCTGATGATATTGTCCAATTAGCCGAGTCAGCAATTCCACTGCATAGATTATCGGAATACTGTAAAATGTGGAGCTTGGAAGTTTTTATAGACAAGAAGGCTATGACTTGTTAACATGGGAGTGGAAGAGCATTGAGAGAAGAGAAGTGGAAGTTTGATGGAATGGATCTGGAAGTACTCAAACAATATACATATTAAGGAATGCAGCAAACGTTCTACATTACAAATTGCGAAAAAGGATGAAACAGCGATAAATATGTAAATTGGCAAAAGGTTTTTCTGATAAAAACATTGCTATAAGCTGAAAATACAGGGTCTTCAAAGAGGCACACAAATCCGAAGTTGTGGAGAACATACTTTGCTTTTTTCTCAGAAAATTCTTCTCGCTGCCAATAAAAACCTACACAAAAACATATTATGTTCTTCTTAGAAAGTGGTTAGTCAACACTTAAATTAAATTAGCGATACAAAGCTCCCAAAGATGGTCTGGAAATATGCATTTCAATAGAAGAAAAGTTGGTATCAATATTAGACAAAGCTAGCAGGGTCTAAAAAAATGTTTGGTGAAGATATTCTAATTCCCTGTTTTGGGGGAGATTAGAAGAGCAGTATTCGGTTGAAATATATTGCAACAAAATGAAGTAGATACTGAGAATCCTTAATGCGGAGAATCGGATGCAGATAGTGGTTTGCAGTAAGGAAGCGATGTCATACCGGAGTAAGATAATCAATAAAATAATAATAATTATAATAATTTGATTTAACTTAACTAAAGGTATAAAATTAATGGTGAATTTAAACGTGTTCTCTGAACAAGTTAGGTTTTCTTTTTCCTTTTTTTTTTAAATTTCTGTCTTTTTATTACTTGGTATCAATTTGTGTTTTGTTGTATCGTATAATTTAATCAATGATTTATTTTAATGTGACAAGGTTAAACAGAGAAACTTGTAAATTAAAGTTAAGTCCAGTAAGGCAAACGATAGAGTTTTGTCATGTTTTTAACTATTTCAATTAAATGAATTAAACGAAAATTTATTTATATTTTAAAGTAAATGAATGAATAATCGAATCTAATCTACACCAGATCGCGGTAGGACAAGAGCTACGCCGGCCGCGGCCGGGTGGCTCAGCTAGTCCTATATAAGAGGTAAATTGATTTCTTATCCAGTCAAAGTTGGGCAAGGTGACACAAAAAAAAAAAAAAAAAAATACCAATGAAGGTGTACACAAACTAATAATTTATCCAGTACCAGTAGAACAAGTAAAAAAAAAAAAACACTGACGGTAGGTGCACTTTAGTAGATTATTGCTAATCGGGGAAGCCACATTATATTCCACCCTTGGAAAGATGTTGTGGCTGTTGTATCAATGTTACGAGTATTCATAAGTACATATAACTACAAATGAGACAACATTTACTAAACCATTTCTTTCCATCCATTTGTTTTACAAATATTTAATCAAATTCAGCACGTTTCAACGTTTAGAACGAAACGATAAAAATAACTGAGCTTACAAAAATAAAAGTTATATAAAGCCAGTTCCACATTATAGAATTCAAAAACACTTTTTGTTGCATTTTGTAATATTTGATACTAAAGCATATTTTGTTCCAAAAAGAAAACTAATTTTAAACTTTATAAAACTCACGTGGGCTCTTAAAACTAAAGAAGTCACTTCATAACAAGAACAAAAATTGAGCAAACTAATCACTTGCAACCGAACGGAAGTCTCCATTTAAACTGCGACAAGTTAATTAACCCAACAAAATAAAATTACCAACACATTCAGAGCATCAATCATTTTAAAGCTCAATAATGTTCACATTTCCAGTCAGAATCACTTAACAAAGGAAAAAAATACCGAATAAAACGAAATAAAATTATAGATGAAATTTTCCAGGCGTTTTCTGACAGGAAACAGCCCAATACAAATAAAACTCATGGTACTAGTCAAAGAATCTTAATTAAATACAAACACGCGATTAAAGAAAGCCTCAAGAATTAAAAACAAAAGAAAAAATCCGTTGAACAATACACAAATTGATATCATCTCAATCCGAACCCCAAAACTAAGGCTCTAACTATGGAAGTCTCATATAAACACCATACGTGACCCTACTAATTAAAACTATGAAAACGGATTACATTTCGTTTGTCCTTTACCTAAAAAAGTACTTTTCGGTGTCACCAAATTCGTTTGGTAGATCGATGTTGAAAACCACCGAGTTTTTACGTTTACCATTCTTTTGAATCATTTTTTCCTTTTTCTTTGTTTTATTTTGTCTTGTTGGATAATTTTAATTATTTTCTTTTTACGAAAATTCCCACAAATGTTTTCGCGTTGGTTGTCCACTTAAAACTAACTTTTCGTTTGGCACGAAAGTGTTCTGGTAGGCAAAGAAAATTCTTTCTTTGATTTTTGCCAAAGCCACCGCACCCGCCGGCCACTGATATTGACGCATTATGAATACTTTGGTCAAGGAAGCCCATGCCTGAGTGAGAAGTAGGCCAAACGCCAGAGCTGTGTACACAGACCTTCTTATGTATAGTAATGGCAAGCTCTATGACCCAACTACGTTCGGTGTTTTACCCTGGTCATACCTAGAAACTAATAAAGCGGGTAAATCCTGGCGGTGAATTATGATAATTGAGGGAGAAGTGGGTATGGGTAGTCTGGCATGGTTTACCGTCGTCGGCCGTCGTCGTTATGTGGTGATTCGGTTTGCGGTAAGAGGCGCAATATCGAAAAGGAGGTAAAGCTACCTTCCGTTTAGATTGTATTCAACCAAAAGTCTTTTCAATATTTCAATGCGAATGTGAAGATGAAGAGGGAAAAGGAGAACGTACTTTCCATTCAAAGATTTGAACAAAGCGAGTTGAGGTGTTTCGCAGGATACTGTCAGTTACACGAATGGAAAGAACTTATTCAACTCTAGTTGTAGTCTTTCTTTCAAATATGTTCGAGGAGTTCGATTTGATTTCTTTTACAGTGGAAGCATTTGCAGGAAAATTAAGTCTTTTTTTGGTAAAAGTTTTCGAAACCAACAATAGGAAACAAAATTGTAAATGTTTTTTCAATGGATGGTCTTGTATATTACAAACTAAGTACGGCACCAGGAAGAAACAATTAAAATAGTTAAAATGAGAATGTTCAATGTAATAAACTCGAGACATGCAAAGTCATAAATTATTTTAAACCTACATACAAATACAAGCTGTATAAGAAATCGGGAATAAAAAAATGAATAGCATGTGTGTTGTTTTAGTTGCAATTCTAGGTATAACAGCACAAATCTATAGACATTTAAAATCACCTTTAAATGAGCCTTGGTGTCGGCTCAAAATAAATTTTGAATCATTAATAGTTGATTTTAACTTCAAACGTTTTTTTAAAATCGCTAAATCTAAAATCAGACATTTTAAATACTCAGAGAATATCTCTAACTCTAACGCTTGACCGATTTTCTTCAAATTAAACATTAAGTGTCTAAGGGGCAGCCTACAGAAGGGTTTTTGAATTAGTCTCTAGGTATTGAAATAGCGATAGGTACCTGGCACACAACCTTTATGATAACACTCATTTTTCTCGAAAAGGACTTCGCTGAAGTTTTATGGAAAGTTGATTTTTTGAGGTATTCTTTTTTATATGTATGAAAAAATTTTTTGGATAAAGTTTAAGAACAGTATCCCATAAAGTACCGTTTTAACTTTCTCGTTAATGGCTTCTGATGAAATATTATATTTAAGAAAATCTAATTGGTTTAAGAAATTTTAATTTTTAAAGAAAAATCTTATTTTTTTTTTAATATTTTCAAAACGGTGTATTTGATATTTTTCAAATTTTTTGTGGGAACATCTTTTGGCAAGATCTTTAAGCCTACATACTGCAGATTAACCCGCAAGCTAAAATTTTAATAAAACGTAATAACAAACTCAAAATTTAAAATCAAATATTTGTTGACAAAATCACAGGAGGACTCATTGAGGGCGTTCAAAGCAGCGGAAGTGCCGTTACTTCGAAAAACTTATCTTAAGATTCTGTTACTTCTCTTAGTGCTGATTGGTCAAAAGTACAAGATTATCAGATGGCAACCCAGATGACAGTTAGAATTTAAGTTTTTCGACCTTAGATTTTCAGACCGGGAAACAGTCTGAGAATCTAACTTTCAGATTTTACTTGTTATAACAATAAAAACAATATATATGGAAATCGAACTTTACTCGGTATTATTCGGTAAGTTTTTTGTTTTACAAGTTTTCGTTTATTTGTTGCATTGAAATTGAAAATTATGGTGTTTGGATATTCTATCTTCTAAATTAATTTTAATAGTGAGTTTATCAACAACGAAAATAAGTTTTTGAAGGCATACGATTTTATTTTTTCTTATCAAAATTAAATTATAAAATGCAGTCTAAAAACTGCTTTGCTCATATACATACTTGGAAGTCAAATTGTTGAACTTCAAACTGAAAAAATCAGTATGTTTTGCAATTAATTTTACTACCGACTATGTAGAATCGAAATGTGAATCACACTACAACTTTAAGACTGAAACAAAGTTAATATAGTCGTTCATAAACGACAGAATCTTAAGATAATATAAAATAAGATCGAAGCCGTTTTGAACGCCCCCATTGTCAAAACCGCAGCCGAATTGTCATTTGTAAAGGAGATGTTTGGTGACATTTGCTTAGAAATTTTTGACTGCAGCGAAGGAGTGAAGTTAGCGCTCGCCGGTTGCTGATGATCCATCATCATTTCGGTCGATAACGGGGGCACCTAAGATTCGAACATGTATACCCGTTGGAGATAAACAAAAGGAAACAATGCCGTCTGCCAAAATCAGATTACTTTCTAAAATTTAAATTTATGTTTTTATAATATAACTGGCCTCAAAAGTAAATTATAACATTCTGTTTTTTTTTTGTTTCAAATTATTACCACAATTTGATATTATAATTCTTTTAAAAACCTTTGCAGGAGAAAACAATCAAAACGAATTATTAGAACATTTCAATTTTTCTACAGGTTTCCAGTAATGTATTTTCTATTTAGCATACACCCTGGAGTTGATATTTGTTAGGGAAAAATTTAAAATTTTCCAAGCAGAAGACAAATTAAAATTGTTGCTTGCTTGGCTTTAAGCACAATTTTTAAAGTAAAGTTTTTCAAAATTTTTATTTAAAATATATTTGTAGCGAAATAAGGTTAGCATGCATCCCTTCCATACCTCGTCAGTGGGGTAGTTCTAAGTCTTACACAAACACTTGCACCCATACACGGCGAGATGTTTACGTCTATAAACTTCCTGGTTGTCTTACTCGCCAAGATAGCCTGTTTCATGACATCTACCTTCCTCTCACTTTATACTTTATTCAAAACTTTCGGCTTCGATTCAAAATAGTATTAATATACATTATCTTTATTTTAGCTGAATTTAATTTTTTTTATATAACCAGATTGCACAATTTACAGAGAAATAGTATATTTCTACCTTACTACTGAAAAAAACGTACATATAATATTTAAACAATAATATTATAACAGTTTCAATTGGGTTTAGTTAAGGAAAAACGAAATGAGAAAAACCTTCAATAAAATTATAATATCACTAGCAAACCCTCCCAGCGTTGCTCGGGTCCTACGGTAATAACTAGAATAGAGTAAATTACTTGAAAGGTAACAGGTTTTTCTTTTTCTAGTGAAAAAAGAGTCAGTGTCCTGGAAGCATTCAATTTTATTCTCAAACCATCGCAATACGATTGAACAATATTTAATGCAGATTGTAAATAGATTTCAACTACGAAACCAATTGAATCAATTGAGATAATGCAGATATCGTCTGCTAAAATTTCAGTTCTGCAGTTATGGGCTTTTGTGTATATAATATTCAGTAATGGACCAAGAACTGGTCCTTGGGGTACCCCTGCAGCAACCTATATCAGATCAGAATTCCAATAATTTACAGAAACTTTGCAAAGTACGTTAAGCAAGAAAGGACGATATTATTTTAACTATATAGCCGGGAAATTTAAAACAAGAAGTTTAAAAATAATTCCTTCATGCCACATGGGGTCAAACGCTCTTTCGATATCCAGACCATTTCTGTGCTTTTAGCAGAAGAAAAACTGATTTTCGGTCGACATCAAAATTGTAGTTCTGTTAAGTTTTGACTGGAGTTGTGAAATGATTGCTCGGCCATGTTTTTTAATATTTCTCAATTTAAATATCTGTATAAATAAGTTGATCAGAATCTTCTTAGCTACATAGATATATTGGGCAGTAGTAATGTATGTTAGCTTTCCTTTTAACAAGAAACAGAATATTCTGTTTAATCTTATAAGAGCTTAGGTTATGTGTCAATTGCGAGCCAATGGATACATTTAGAAGTTTTCAGTTTTTTTTTTGGAATAAATAAATGATCAGTAGTTTTCATATTTTTTGTAGAGAAATTGATTGCTCTACAAACCAATGCACACATCTTCGATATGTTTACAGATTTTTAAGATTAAGGTAAATAATGATAATCCGCAACAAGGGCTAAGTTTGCCAACATAAGCCAGATATGCGTTCACGAATCCACAGCAGAGAACTACAATGGGCACGTTCAAGAACCCATTGAATTTGCTATCCCGGATACTGGTATCTGAGATACCTTCTTGAACGATTAAGATATCTTTTTCCTGAATGCTGCCCACAACAGCTGTGAAATATAAAAATTAAACTTTTGAAAAGGCAAAACATTCAAGATATCGTTACTAAACGATTGGAATATGTTTTTTCGAATTCTCATGCAACTTAAGTCGCTTTATAACTCTGAAATAAATGAACACCAAAATAAAAAAAGTCAACATGAAAAGAAAGGAAAATAAATTTACTATCAGTTGATCACTTGAATAGACAGGTATAACGAAAATTCTCGGATACCTTTAAATAGTTTATGGGTGTGTGTGCCTCTGATAAATGCACAACACGTAAACAACAACAAAAAAATATCCGGATACGATTATTGAACGCCCCTTATAATTCCCAAGACAGTCTCTACGAGCTCCTCGAAAAAAATGAGCAATCCCCAAGACCTTCGCCAATACCAATAGGTAAGCATATAGTCTGTGTGACAAAATCTCCGAGAACGGACTAAGGCTAATCGATTTTGCAGAGGAGCTAGATTTAGTTGCTAGTACCACACGCTTCTCTCATCTCAAAATTCATAAAGATACAAATTAATCCAAAGATCAATCAACTGTCGACAAAATTTACCGCATTGCAATGGACGGAAGTCACTCATCCATTGTTATTGATGTCGTAACTCACCAAGAGGCCACTTTTGACTCGGACCACTACCTTGTAGTATCCAAAGTACGAATGAGGATATCCTTTTTACGAATCCTGCAAATTAAATCTGTGAGATAATATTACTTCGGAGAGATAAAATTGCAAGAGTTTGCCTCTGCCTCTTCCGATCTAGTGGCCCTGCAACTTCCTTGAATCCTATACCGCCAGCATAAAACATTGAAGACCAGTAGTGGCAGCTATACCAACTAGACAACAAGCCATCAGAATCGCAGCCTTTGAAGTGCGCGGTATCTCTCGAATTGAAAAATGCCATGACGAAAAATTCGAGCCACAAGTTCGAGTTTTTACTTAAAATATGTTCAACAGATATTAAGCTTGGGTAAACCCTGTGCGTAGCTAGTATAATCCGGAATATAGTTGCATTTAGAATAGCTACTAAGTACAAGTAGCTCGAGCGTTACCAAAGCCAATTTAAAAAAAAGAAGCACTCCGGGAGTGCCGACAGAAGTGAAAACAGAATTGAATTTTCAGTAAATATTTTAATTGCAGAAGCGTCTTCAGACTAAATAAATAAATATTTATATAAAAACTGTCCTATTACACTTGAACACGTATTCGGTGAATTATAAACGCGTACTGTTATAACTTGCTGTCCATTTCCAGAGTGGCAACGACAAACACACAAATCGCCGATATCAAAAACTAGTTTACCTCGTATGCAAATCCATATGATTTGAGCAAAATATGGCAGTTGTATAAGACAACCTTTTATAGATAGCTACTCCTGCTGCTGGACGATCATGCCTTCTGAAACTTGCAATTAAATTGAAATCTGAAATACCTATCATATCTATATTTCTTCGTCACCCTTGTGAAATTCTGTTAAAATCAATAAATAAATTCTATTTTTTAACGATAGTGTCTACAGATCTCGTAACTGCGCTCGTAAACTTTGACAATGAAATGAAAAAAAGGACAATGCAAATGCATTAAGTTTAGAAACGAAATTAATTAATATTTGAGTAATGGTTTTCAAACTATTTTCATGCAACCATTTCAACTCCATCGATAAATCATCGCGACGAGTTGTTGATCTCTCTTAATTTGTTGTAAAGTTCGAATCATCGACCAGTGCGTCTCCTACTCTGCCATGATTCCAGCTTTACTCATCCACTTCATTAAAATGGTAGTAAAATATTTGGTGCTTTTTATTTTTTCTGCGTTGCATAAATTTTTCTCTGTCCTTCAATTCCTTTCTTTCTTCTCTGAATTTCTCTGAGTCGGTAATATGACTAGGTAATGTTGCTATTACATTCATTAAGATATTTCTTGGTTCAATGGTCGAGTCTTTGCTTTGCAAATGACTACTACCTACACACTACACTACAAATACTAAATAATCTGCATTCATTGCTCTCTGATCTGCTCAGTGGTGTATCGTGTATGTGTGGCCAGCCATTTCGGAATGAAGCCGAAAAATATGCAACAAAAAAAATGGTGTCGGTCGCGAATTCATTGCTTTACCCCCATCACAAAAGTGCCAAACGCGCCTAAAGAAGTTTTCACTTCAAAAAAAATCTTAAGAAATTGGAAAAAAATCAAGAAAACCTACTGATTGGTTGCGTTCGGATTTTTACCTAAGACGAACTAGATTCCTTTCGTGACATTTGTTGTTAGTGTAATCCCATGTTAAAAAGCAGCTGACTGCAAAACATCTTTTGAGGGGAAAGCGATCCAAAGGTACCTTAAAAATCATGGTATAGCAAGCTACCCAATTTGAAATTTGAGAACAGCTGACTTGGATTGATTTTTGTTTTGCTTTCTGTCATAGTGCTTTGTTGCAAAATTGTTTTTTGTAAACATAAAATTTAAAATATGGTGCTCCTAATTAATCTAAACGACATTGTTTACGAAGTAAACGATTGTGAAGAAGTTTGCAATCGAATAATAAGTGGTTCGTGTTGTTTGCAATTTTTAAAACATATTTGGTTTGGTTTGTTTTCACTTCGATTTATCAGCTGTTTCTGATTTGACAGATACCTAATCTTAGTCGTTCGAAAACTTACCCGGATACAAAGGTATCCTAGTTATGCTACCCATTTTTTCTCGAACGCACCCATTTGCTAAAACTTCCTGTTGCTTTTCTCGCAAAAGAATTCTCAGTTTTCGACATCAAAGTCGTCGCGAGGAGTACCAATTGAAATGTGCAAAAAAAGAGACTTTGTAACCTTAGATGATGTTCAAATATAGATAAGAGCATGAAACCACCCGGAAAGGTACTCTTTTGTTTAATATTTACTCAAATATACATATAATTTTAAGTTCCACTTACTCTTTTGGTGTATTTTCTTGGCCATTTCCATCTCCAGCACGCATTTCCGCATCGCTCTTAGCACCAGAAGAGTTAAGTTTTGTGCTTTTAGTCTTGGCATCATTTTCAATTCCCGAATGACCACTTATAACTCCTGCTTCACCTATTAATCCAGCATCGCTACTCTGCAAATTTGCACTATCACAGTCAACTTCTGGCAAGACAGAAATAGCACGCTCACTAACCCTTTCGGCTAAATCCTCATCGACAGCTAAACCGGCTCCCTTGTGTGCCGTTGTTGTTCTTGAAGCGCCATTTATGGTCTTGTTGTTTCCCGAATTGATCACTGTTACTGACGCCTCGATAGGATGATTTGGGGGTATCGGAGAATTGTGTACCGCTTCACCAAAGGCATCATCAATCGTACCGGACTGCTCCGATGCTTTCTTAGTCTCAGCATTCTTTGGCGAACGGTTTTCAATGACCGTCTTAAGGCTATCAGACTTTTCCAAAGGCGATGGTGAACCGGTTAACTCCTCCGACATCTTGCCCATGTCATTCTCCAAGGTTTTCAAATCAGTTAAGTTCTCATTGATGGTCTTGTGAATTTCATCGGTTGCTTCGGTGACAGTCTTTTGTATGTTCTCAAGAGTCTTTTGTGATTTCTCCAAAATTGCCGCTGGCAAGGTGGCCATATCTTCTTGTCCTGCCAACAATTGCCCAGAACTATTTGTCTTTGGCAATTGGTTTGCCAGGACAGTACTAATTTCCACTGGCTGAGCTGTAATAGCAGCGGTAGTCATTGAAACAACATTTGCTTTTGTCAGGGCTACGAGCTTACCGTTAGTTGAACCATCAGCAGCTGTTGTTGTTTCTCCGCTATTGGTGGCAGCACCAGTGACAGCTTCACTGCTCTTTTTTGCGTCTGCTAGTTTCTTGCTAAGATTACTGTCCGTGCGCTTGCGCATGAGACTCAATTTCGATCCAATAGTAAGAAGAGCCATCGTCGATGGTTGGCGTTTGAGAGTCTTTGGTGGACCATTAGTTGTATCCTCTTTAACTTGAAGCTGTTCGGGCCCTTGTGCGGCTTGACTATTGGTGGATTTGGACTGAGGAGCCTTTGCCTCACCCTTTTTTATACTCATTGAAGAAGCTTCACGCTTAAGTAAGGACGCAGCAATTATGGCCTGTCGAACTGAGGACGATTCACGCTTTAGTTGTTCGGCGTTCTTTGGAAGATTTCTGGATTCAAGATTACTTGGTTGTCGACTCTTGATTCCAGTTGGACTGGCGGCAGGAACAGGCGTAGACGCTTTACTCATTGGCTTCCGCGCAGTAGATGGAGTTCGACGAACATCTGTTGTCGGCTTTTTCGCCTTGCTCGTGGTCGTACTGCCCTTCGAACTGCTCTTTATGCTGCTCCTCGTATTTTCCCTGTTGCTTCCTCTTGTAGCTCCTCTCGTTAGGTTGGAAGGGGCTAGATTTTTGGCACTTGTGGGTGATTTTCTGTTACTCGTCCTTTTTGGAGACTCTCGTCGCAGTACGCTTTGGTTTTTTGATGCAGCAACGTTTTTTGGTTTTGATGTTGCTTTTGAGGTGGGGACACGGGCTGGGATAAGTGACTTTGAGTTTCTTCGGTTGACTATTGGAGTCCTGGTTTTTGAAGGACTTATGGACTTTCTCCTCGTTCTCCTTGGCTCAGGGCTACGAGATGAAGATTTACTTCGTCGACTTTTCTTTGGTGGGCTATTTGCTCGGCTTTTAAATGAGCTTTCACTTCTCGTACTTAGTCGCGAATTGGAACGTGAATTCGCAACTGCTTTGGCTTGCTCCATACGAGAGTTGGGACGGGAACTCGCCCGAGAATTCGCTCTTGACACGACATTCGAGGCTTGACGTGTTGAAGCACGAGACGTTGATCTTGATGGAGCTTTGCTTGAGTCTGCCCTTGAAACTGGACGTGATCCACCTCTCGATGTGATTCTTGATTCGGGTCTCAGTGATTGTCGGGATGGTGATCGACTTGAGGGTACTCGTGAACTAACACCTGTTGCAACATCTTTGTATGGGGAGCTCGATCTTGAGTTAACTCGCGAATTTCCCCTCGAGCTTAGTCTTGAATTAGACCTCGAAGCACCATTGAGGCTATTGAGGACCGGAATTTGTGAAAGAGATTCTCTTCGGGACAAAGAAACTGACAAAGGCTGATTTCCTTTAGCTGGTGACGTTGGTGGAAAGTCTTTGTTGGGTGTGCCGATGATTGGTGAAAGCGTAGTTGGCTTTGCCACCTTTCGGGGAGTCCTTGACGTGTGTTTTCGATTTGATGGGGAGGCAGGTGTCGATTTGGCTCCTGTCTGGAATATCGATTTCCTCCGACCCGTCAATGGAGTTTTCACAGGTGAAAGAGAATTTCGACGAAAGCTAAAGTCTGAAGTTGTAACCGAGCTCAGATTAGAACTTCTTCTATCAGACGCAAGGGAACTTCTCGGTTCTGTTTGTGTAGAACTTCTTCTCTCCGGCGATGTGGAACTAGAACGTCGGCGAATTTTAACGCGAAGTGGTGATAGCACAGGCTTGCGTTGTGTTGAAAGATCGTCCATGCTGGCCCAGTTTGATCGGATCGGTATTCGTGAGTTTGAGTCAGCACTGTTGATGACTCTAAGGAGTCCCCTTTGCTTTCTCGTTGGATTCGAGTTTGGAACAGTTGATTTTGTTAGTGCACTTGAGGGCGCGCTCAGCCTTGGTATGGATGTCCTGTAGGGATCGGTTATAAAAGGCAGTGTTTCACAGCTTTTCATCTTCGCTGCATGTGTCAGGGGCACTGAATGTGTTGATAAAGGTGTTTCTTGAGACGATGACGATGGATCTTTGCCTGTTTGGAGAATACTTTTCTGATGACTCATCTGCAATGACGGTCGTCTACCGCTCATATTGAACTGAACGGATGGCCGTGGTGAATTATCAGGCAAACTATTCGAAGGGTCTGATATACTAGGAAGCTTCAGATGAGTTGATGATAGAGATTTGCGACGGAGCATTCGCGGCATGGCTACCGGTCTCTGTGGAACATCTGTTAATTCTTCTGCTATTGGTGGGTCCCGCTCTCTGAAGCCGTGGCCACGGAACGGTGAATGTGCAGACGTAGGAGCTTTTTGGGAACTTTGTTCTAAGGAAGACTGAGGTGATTTCTCGGCAATGATCGAAAACGAAGGCTTTTTGTGCGTTCGAGGAGCAGTGACCCTTTAAAAAGGACAACATTTCAAATGAAGAATTCGTTAAAGGCTTTTACAACTTACCTATAATCAGCTCCAGTTGTAATGGCCTCGGTTATGATAATAGGTGACATTTGTCTAGCTACTGGAGGTGGATCCGCTGGATCCGGTGGCGGCAGAGTTGAAGGTGCTGGTGGTGGTGGCAGTGGTACTGGAGGAGGTGGTATTGGGGGCAGAAAACTTGGCAGGACTGAATCAGTTGAGCTCGACTGACGTTGCAGGGATCTCAGACGAGATGATTGCGGATCAGGAGGCCTCACTGGAACAGGTTCTGCTTTGCTTTGATCCTCACCACTACTCGATCCATTGGAGTCATGAATCATTGCTGCCACCGGAGAGTCTTCTGGCGGCATTTCTAAATGTTTGATAGAAAGAACATTTTTCGAACTTGGTCGCATTTTTGGCATTTTGGTGAATTCGGGATATGAACCAATGGGCTTAAACCATTCTGTACTGGAATACGATTCGTTAGATATTTGGCGGGTGTATCGAGACGGTGGTTCTGGGATATCCGGGGGTGAATCACTGAAAAGAAATGTTGGTTATTTAGCGTACTCTTCGGAGTCCGGATCAGTTATTTAGATTGTTAAAGTCTTGTTATAAGTTATAAATTCCTACTTGACTTTCACTTTGAAGTTTAGAAGAAAAGGAAAAAGTAGGAAGATGAGCAAATAAGGCATATGAGAGAAATGTGTTACAATTTCAAAATTCAATTACGAACTGCTAGCCAGCTGAGAAACCGCTTTTCATGGCAATTGAATTGCTACCGAAGGACTTCCCTATTCCTCAATCGAAAAAGGATTAGGCTGTTTGAGTGAGAGTGCTGTTTAACTAGAGGGTGCAAATCGGAGATAGTTTTGAAAAAATACCCTTTTCAACAATTGAAAAGATTTTTAACAGGGGCATGTTACAGCGCATAGCAGCTGGTTTGAATTTGGATGTATGAATGAATGCCTTGCAGTCGTATAGACTCGGAAAATAACATCAGTGCGGAGATCAAGCGTAGAAAAACTATTGCTAACCTCTGCTTCTTTGGGTTAAGATGGCGCAATTGAGAAACAAAGCCCTCTTTAGAAAAACCAAGGTAACTGTTTATACTTTACGGCACGGAAGCATGGAAGAATTTTCAACAACTAACCCATGAACAAAAGAGGGGAAGATGTTGTCCTTATCCAAGAGCCATGGATCAACAAATCTATCGTTCATGGACTAAGGGCTCCGGGATATGCTCAACTATATGTTAAGGACAAAGGTGAACCCAGATCCTACATATTGGTAAGAAGTAGCACTAATGCATTTTTACTCCCTGATTACAGCAATTGTGATGTAACCACTGCAAGATATCAAACCAGTGATAACACCTACTGGTTGGTATCAGCATATCTCGGCCATGACCAGCCTGGCTCTCCTCCAGGCGAATTAATGAAAAAGATTGTCGCTGCAGCAGTACGGCAGAAGATCTGCCTCATCATTGGATGTGACGCAAACGCGCATCATACAGTATGGGGAAGTACTGACATAAATGAAAGGGGTGAGTCACTTTTTGATTTTATTTTAAGTACTAACCTTATAGTAAGCAACACTGGCAATGAACCAACATTCATTACCAGAAATAGACAAGAAGTTCTAGATATAACTCTTGTCTCCGACTCGGTTCATCATAGAATCACTAATTGGAAAGTATCGAATGAACACTCCTTTTCGGATCATAGATACATTCAATTTGATCTTAATGAGGAGCCTCCTAAGCAACCAATCTTCCGAAATTACCGGAAAACTGATTGGGAAAAATATCGGGTAACTTTGAAAAAGTTTATTAAACATGAACTTTTACAAAACCCTACGAACAAACATGATCTAGACAAAAAAGTCAATGATCTTACCACTGCCCTTAACTATTCACTGCAGAAATCCTGTCCTCTTATAAAAATAAGAGGAAAACAGAAACCACTGGGGTGGAGCTCGGGGCTAGAATCGCTCAGGAAAGAATGTAGAAAATTCTTCAACCGAGCTAAACAATCTAAAAGTTTAAAAGACTGGGACTCCTACAAGGAATCCCTTAAAACTTATAAATATCAACTGAGGAAAAATAAAAGAACTTCCTGGAGAAACTTCTGTGGAAAAATAGAAGATACTTCAGAAGCTTCTAGATTAAGAAAAATCCTCTCAAAAAGTCCGACCATGCCTAGCAGTCTGAAAACAGCTGACGGCTGGACAGAATCCTGCGAAGAAACGCTCAATCTGCTTCTGGACACTCACTTTCCAGGTAGCTCCAAGAACTTATGTAACTATGATTTCACAGAATCAGGTAACATAATAACTAACACCCCCGATCTGATTACAAGGGAAAAACTAACTTGGGCCATTAACAGCTTTGACCCATACAAATCCCCTGGTCCTGATGGTATAATTCCAGCCGAACTTCAAAAGGCCGCGGACATTATTATCCCTGTCCTCGAAGTAATTCTTATCGGCTGTATCACCTTGAACTATATCCCCACGCAGTGGCGAGAGGTCAAGGTTGTGTTTATACCCAAGGCTGGGAAATCATCCCACGTAAATCCGAAAGATCTCCGACCAATAAGTCTATCATCTTTTCTTCTTAAAACTTTAGAACGACTGATCGATATCCACCTGCGTATAGCTATAGATCCAAAATTGCTATCTACAGCACAACACGCCTACTGTAAGGGAAAATCGGTAGAAACGGCCTTACACACCTTGGTTCGTACTATAGAATATTCCCTCCATGACAAAGAATTCACTCTGGTCGCTTTCCTCGACATAGATGGCGCCTTCAATAACGTCAGCAACTCAGCAATTACAAAGGCACTGACGAAGCTCAAAGTAGATGGTTCTATAGTGGAGTTGATAAATCTAATGCTAAAAAGCAGGAGAATTAACTCTACTCTAGGAAACTTCTCTGCAAAGAGATCTGTCAGTAGAGGAACACCGCAAGGCGGAGTCCTATCCCCTCTTCTATGGAATCTAGTCGTCAATGAACTTCTTGTTGACCTAGAAGCTGAGGGATTCAAAGTGATTGCTTATGCAGATGACGTCTCCATTGCGGTATCCGGCAAATATGCTCACGTCCTTATGGATCTGATGCAAACCGCTCTAAACAAACTAGTAAAATGGGCGAAAAAAAGTGATCTAGGGGTCAACCCTCAGAAAACCGAACTCGTTCTCTTCACCAGGAAATATAAAATTCCTCAACTAACAACTCCATCAATAAATGGAATCCCACTTCAACTCTCCAGCGAAGCTAGATATCTAGGTAAGAGGAAAGAATCAGGAAATCTACCGTAGCCCTGTTTTCCTGCAAAAAAGCCATTGGCACTAAATGGGGTTTCTCCCCCCAAATCACCCACTGGCTCTACACCGCAGTCATCAGACCAATACTCACATACGGAGTAGTGGTATGGTGGACCGCTCTGGATAAAAGGACCTACTGCGATAATTTAAGCAAGGTCCAACGTACAGCTTGTTTATGTATTAGCGGAGCACTGAGATCAACACCCTCAGCTGCCCTAAACATACTCCTTAATCTCATACCACTAGATATCTTCAGCAAACAAATGGCCGCTAGTGCAGCCATTCGTTTGAGAGCTATCTCCCAATGGACCGATAACAACATCGGTCACGCTACAATCTTGAGTTTATTCAGATCAATCCCATGCCACTCCGACTACACCGTCTCCCAACTGGTTTTTGATAATAAGTTCCAAGCCTCAATCCCACCAAGAATGGCCTGGGAAGACGAAGAACTTTTGAGAGATGATTCAATTCACTTCTATACAGATGGGTCAAAGACAGAAGAAGGGGTCGGCTACGGAGTGTACTCAAACCGACTTAACGTTAGTCTCTCATTCCGCCTCCCTAACCATTGTAGCGTGTTCCAAGCGGAAATTCTGGCGATCAAGGAGGTCCTATCATGGCTAAAAGAAAACGTGATATCCTCAACGAATATCCGGATTTTCTCTGACAGTCAAGCAGCCCTCAAATCACTCGGTGCCGTTTCCACGAACTCAGTAACCGCCCTTAACTGTCGCCTATCTCTTAAGGAGATGGCTGAACAGTTCAATATTCACCTTCTTTGGGTGCCGGGGCACAGAGATATCATGGGAAACTGCAAGGCCGATGAACTCGCCAGAAAAGGAACCGTTCTACCGCTCTCAACCAGCAGGTTGAATATTGGTATACCAATCGCTACATGTAAACTTATGCTAAAGCAAGAGGCAATGGATAGAACAAATCATTGGTGGAACAGCATCACCACGTGTGTGGCAACAAAACAGTTATGGCCAGGACTAGATCCAAAACGCACAAGACATTTGCTATCCATAACCAGATTGCACTTTAGCTCCGTAATCAATGTCATCACCGGACATTGTCTGATAGGAAGACACGCCATAAGACTCGGCGTTCCCTCTAATGACTTCTGCAGAAGTTGCCTAGATGAGGAGGAGGAGGAGACTATTCAACACCTCCTCTGCTCATGTCCTGCACTCTCCTCAAAAAGAAAACGGCATCTAGGAAAATATTTCCTCGATGATCTAAACGATCTGGCAAACACAGATATCCTGCATCTTTTTCGCTTTATCAAAAGCTCCAAATGGTTCTGTTAAGTGTGGTTCTTCCTCACTTAACTTATTATGGTATCACAATGGACCTAATACTGGTCTAAGTGTGTCAGTTGTTTTCCTGGCAGCCATTTTAACCTAACCTAACCTAACCCATGAGCTTTAACCCGACATGGGCATAGCTAGAAGATTACGCATCTCGAGACAAAGGTGGCTATGACATGTAGGGTGGTTGGACACTGGCACTCCGTCTCGACGGATCTCGATTCGACAGCACGTTGAAGGGAAAATGGGGAAATGAAATATGTTGATTGAGAACCAGGTTCAACCTGAACTCAAATAAAAATATTTAAACAAAAGTTCAGGTAGCAAACAGAGTGTATGTGGTGATCTATTGACTGAGTGCGTCTTCTGAAAACCAATTTTTTGATAACTTATATCGCTTTCCATTGGACGACAACAGCCGTCCAGGGGCGTCTAAAAACATTCTCAATCAGTTCCATTTGTGCAAAAAGATTGCTTTTTATGATTCTGAGAAATGACAGCTACTTCTCGAAGTTGAAGTTAGAATCCACTCAATAAGTACTAATACATGTAACTCAAATGCCAAAAATAAAATTTCACTTTAAAAATATTTTTTATGAGCTATAAGTATTTAACTCACACAGAGACAATTTTTCAAAACGGAACAGAAATATTTTTAGGTGTTCCTTTGGCTTTAAAATGAGTGCTTCTCGGAGTGAAACCAATGGAAAGCGACATTATAAAGTTTCCAAGAAAGCCTGGGTCAAACAGTACTGAGTCAACAGTCAAAAAACATATGATCGCGTCTTAATAGGGCTGATCAACCAATGGTAAGAAAGGTTTTTTGACGTGAAGAATTCTTTTGCATTTTCGAGAAACAAACTGTTCAAGACTTAATCAAATGTATTTTTATTTTTGTACACAAACATTGAACTATTTTTTCTTTTTACTTTGTCTTTGGCGTTGAGCTGTGATTTAGTATAGTACTCCAATAAATTTATATAATATGTGCTGTGGGTGAAAAAAATTAGATAGACAAAAGAGGTCTTAAGAAGGAATTAAGAAGCCCTGCAATCGAAATCATCCTTTTTATCAGTATGAAATTGGGACAGATTATTGCTGTTCTTTTCAACCTAATGCTTATTTCTAATACACTGTTTGACGAACCAGATAGAAAAAACAAGCAATATAATCTATATGACCGAATAAATGAAATTGATTAATTTAACTCTTGCAAGACGCATTTGAAAGCGCCTTTTGGTCTTTTTGGCCTTATAATGTGTCTGAAGAAGGCAGAAGATGTGCAATGGTGAAGTGTTTTTTTTTTCTCTGAGCCTCTCAGTTTTATCATTGTTGTTGCCTTTGTGGTTATAGAAGAAATTACAACCACCATATTTCTATCTACTGCATCACAAAAAGAGAAGTGTTGCGACTCTGGTATTATTTATAACAGGTAACATTCTAAGTGCTGCAGCTTTGAATTGGTCAATCGTTATAATTATACAGGGTGTTCCGTACTTCGTGTATTATCCTTTGGGGTGTGATTTTTGGTCATATTCTAAGAAAAAAAAATGTTCAACAGTAAAGTCCGTTTCTCAACTTTGACATCACTTTTTGACAATTTAAGAAAAGGCTAACTTTGGTGTACCCCGACCCATGTTGAATTCGATATCTCTGTCAATACTGATGATAGAGACCTAATCTTAGACTTACTTTTTTGTAAAAATAACAACCTTTAAGTCTGTATTTAAGTTTAGCCTCCATAGGTTAGGGTTGCCAGATTTTCAATTTTAAGTGGTGTTCAAATTTTTTTCACGAAACAAAGTTTTCACTTTGAGGTCATTTTTTTGCAGAAAATGCCTGATAAACATAGAGTTTCCTTATTTTTTACAGATGAACAAAACGATAATGAAAAAAAACTCACAAATAAGTGCACTGAAAAACCCATACTTGATACTTGAAAAAATACAAAACGGGTAAAATTAAAAAAAAAAAAATTTAGCTTTGAGGTTTGTTTGAATAAAACAATAGTTTGGGCACTTCAAATAGTTTTTTAAGCATTTCATAAAAATACAATTATAACAAGGTTGGAATATGGGGGACATGATGGTCAAACGGAAATGGTTTAACGGAGTTGCGGCACCAGAAATCATTGAACAATAATTATTTGAAAACCAAGGTGATAGTGATAATGAAGAAGACTGCGAGGCATCGTGTAATGAATCTGGCGATGAATAATTACTTGTAGTATTTAATTTAAATGAAATTTTTGATTTTCATTCAACTTGATAAATATGCGAAAGTTAAAATCCTTCTGACAAGCAGTAGGCTGAAGCCAAATCGTCTGAGACACACTTTTCTGAAATCAGGGTAGCTTTTCTGAATTTTTGGAGTGCTTCTTTCTTGGTTATATGTGATAGGAAAAAAGGGTGGTTTAAGCTGAAAAATGCACTTGAAAATGTTAAAATGCGTCTGGCAAGCAGAAAGCTGAAACCAAATCGTCTGGGACACGCTTTTTTGTGATTAGGGAAATTTTTCTGATTTTTTGACGTATCATTTATGTGGTTATCACTTCGATCTGAAAATCAGAAAAATACCATTTTCGAACGCCCACCCCCGCCCCCGGCTGAAAAAAAACCTGCCAGACGGTTGAATTTTATATAATGGTGTGTATCTACAGATACAAGTGCACGAATTTTGGTTCTCCAAAAATTTACTTGGTCTAAAAGCCAAAGCTCTGTTTTTGAGCCAATAACAAGTATAGAGAATTTAAAAATATTTGGTGCTTTGAAAACTTCAATTCCATGTGGTTATGACGGTATTTTAAATGATTGTTTAAAAAAAGTATCTTGTTTTATAATCGATGTTCTGGCTGACATCTTTAACAAATGTATTCCTAGATTGTTTATTCCCTGACGCATTTAAGCGTGCCACTCTTCAAAAAAGAAGCTTCATGTCAATTAGGTAGCTATAGGCCTATCTCACTCATGCCCTAAATAAGTAGGATTTTTAAAAAAGCCATAAAAACTAGAATGGAGAAGATTCTAACTCGATCGAAGTTCTTCAGCAATGTACAGCTTGGGTTCCAAAGTAATAAATCAACTGCAGATGCCTTGTTACAGTTATGCTCTTAATTATTTGCTAACCTTTATGGATAAAAGAATACAGCTGCTTTGTTTGTTGATATTTCTAAGGCTTGACAAGGTTAATCATGATATTCTGTTAGACAAACTTAAAGGTGTTCGATTTCAATGTTTTACATGCAATTGGTTAATGTCATATTTAAAAGCAAGAACTGAAAGAGTGGAATTTAGTGACCATTTTAGTGAGGAAAAAGTAACACACTTGGGATTTCCACAACGTTCGTTGTTGGGACCAATTTTTTTCTCAGTTTATGTAAATTATTTATTCAAGCTGCTTATACTGATAGTTGTCTTAATCTAATATCTGATATAAACTCTGATCTCTACTCGTTAAAAGTTTGGTTTGGTAAGCACACATTGATTATTGGTTCTATATTTTTTTTTGTAATTTGTCTGTGCTGAAAAATATGAATTTACATCAATTTTTTCTTGCCAAAAAACGAAAAGTTAGTTAGGAATTTTTCACTCTTAATTACAATATGGAATTATTTAGTAATAGGGCCCCTACACTACGCAAACACGTTTGCACAAACAACAAAAAAACAAAAGCTACAGCCGCTTTTAGTTTAGCAAAAAATGTTCTGAAGATAATTTATGGTAAGCCTCGATAGTATCCTATAGTTTTGAACAATTTTCGAATTAGAGAATTCTTTTAGTAAGACATTTGTGTTGCTACAAAGTCTTGAACATTTTCTTTAAAAGATCAGGCGACCTTAATTCTAGAGTAATTGATAAATACAATTTACTTGGAAAATGTTTGAACGGTGTTTCTTTACCGCCACTTCGTATAACTGCACTTAGTCATTTTCATGCTGTTTCTACCTGTCTCAATCTATCAGAATGCTAACTTCTCACTTGTCATTTGTCAAACACTGGCTTCTTAGTCTTGATAACGAGAACATGGAATTTTCAATAATTCTACGATGCTTTCATGAAATATTTTGATTTCATTGTTTAAACTAAGACCTACTCCTGAAGCTTGAAAGTCATACTCAAATGCATGACTATATGTATTAAGAATAGAATGAAATTGAAACAAAAAGTGTCCTTATTAGAAAAAATTTGAAAAAAAAAATTCTAAAGTTCGTTTGCCAGCTCTTTTGTATTGGCATACTCGAATACGAAGCTTTCTTTGTGTGGCTATTTTACAACAACTACGTTACTTGTACGTGTGTATAATAAAATGTGAAGACTAATTTAAAAACAAACCTCAGCGACCCCACGTTTGATTTGAAGTCTTCTGAAAAGTCTGATATCCGTCGAATTACATCCTCAGTCGCCTGCCCATGTTGCATGTAATCCTGCACACCGTTACTATCAGCTTCCTCTGTTTTCTCATAAGTTTCATCAATAGACAGTCTAGCGGCATCATCTGGCCTTAGCAAAGCATAGTTCGGCGATGCTTGTGCCTCCGAACTTGAATTAGCACTTCCACTATCAGGCAAAATTTGTATATCTGGTCCCATCCTCGGACTAAGGCCGACACTAGTGCTTGTTATTGGTGTTTGCGAAAACAGTCTTGACAACCTCCTCCCACCATCAGCTGCAAGTGTAATAGTCCTGTTAAAATCATCTGCTATCGCTGATGCATACGAATCTCTCCGATAACTGCCATACAGACTGCCGTCCAAATGGCCCAAATAGTCTTCGGAAGGTGTTGGAGGTACGGGATCGCCAAACAAACTCTGATACTGATTGTCGTAGAAAGAAGTTGTAGCTTCACTTCGAGCAGGTCCAGCAGGATTGGTAGAGGAAGATGGTGACATCTTTTGGTAGTCGTAATTCAGCGGGATGATCGATGGAGCTGATTTTTTCATATTGCGCCTTTAACGAGGTTATTGATGTTATCTGAAAAACAAAACCGGTACACGTGAAAAAAGAGATCATAACTCGTATCATGCAAACTCACCGCAGCTTATCTTTGTCAACGTCCAATTTGCATGCCAGTTGGAAGTTAAGCGGATTGTATTGTATGTGTGTTAACCGGCTACATCCAGCCAGAGTTGTTGTATACACCGACTTATCGATTTGCAACGGTTCGCCATGTGCAGAAATTTACATATACACAAACACAGTCCGAACATCGGTGAAACTTTATGTTATGACCGGGTTTGTCGTATATTTTTATTTTCTAAACAAAACACAAAAAAAAGTATTGAGTGAAACGTTTTGCTGTGTGTGAGAGAGAGAAAGCGAAGGTGTGTGGTATTCTATTATAGCTGGAAGTGTATTATCCTTGTGATTTCCTTGTTTTGTTCAGTGGTCAGTTACCAGTTAGTCATGTATTCAAGTGGAACCGCAGGAAAAAATGGAAATTCAAGGAACTCATGCTGTTTGGTTTGGTTTTGTTGTGCCTGTTGGCATTTCTTTCTCGTCTCTGGGTTGGATTTTCTTGCACAAGTTGTTGTCTGGACAGAAGATACCAGCAGCCGGTTCAACGGCTTCTCCATTTAATTTGAATATCCTTATAGTATTTTTTGTTTTACTTTTTATGTGGCCGCCTCTAGTTCGAGGATAAGTTTTTCTTTGTGTTGCAAGTGGCTTTCTTCACGGATGGGTATTATATACAAGTGCATACATGTACGGCGAGTAACCTGCAAAGATCAATAAATTTTAAAATTTATGCAAAAACGTTTGCTTTAAGCTGTATGGTGTTGAAATTCTATGTGAAATTTTTGTACATCAAAGCGTCCTATGTGGATGAGGATAATATGAAAAGAATTAAAATTGAGCAGAAATTTGATATTAAGTCTGAGATTTTAATCACAGTGACTGTATAAAGAAATAAGTTTCATCTTTTCTAAGCACTTTATCATATTTATATATTTATACATTATATTTTAATATATGTGTTCATGTTCATACATTTGAGATATAATTAACTGTTTTATGAAATCTTTTCGTTTCAATTCAATCGAGTGCATATTTTTATAAGAGGTCCACAATTTTTTCTAGAATTCAATTATGACATGACGAAAACCGAAAGGTAAATGAAAGAGAGCACACATCAAAAATTCTGTCTCTATGCATAAACGGTCTCTTCAAAATCATAACAATAAGTGAATTGGTTTATTAAACCGAGTGTTTATGGCCCAATTGCTAATCTGATACTCATGGAGTCAAAGGATTAAATCCATTTAATCAGCGTATTGGGCAGTACACACTGTATACAATTAGTTGAACAGACTTTGGTCTGAACGACCAATATTGGAGAATATGAACCCCTTAACTATGTCGACGGCTTGTTGGAAAGCTTTCAAATATTTTTGAAAATTTCGAGGTTAGACAGACAAATCTGATTCATGTAAAAAGTAAGATATTTTGTGAGAAAAAATTGGAAGTAAAATATATTTTAAATGAAATAAAATGTTTTGTAAGACAGGAAGTATATTATTGCGGACATAGTTGTAAGATAAATTATAATTCCAGCTACGATTACATAAAACATGATTAAAAAATTATTGAAAAATTAAGTGGGACGACGAATTTGACTATAGCGGAGTTTACACTATACAATTAGTTGGACAGACTTCATTTGATGGATGCTGGATAGTTGGATGTAGGTTGCGATCAGACTTGTCATCCAACATTATGACATATCTTCGCTCCATCCAACTTTCAAAATTCTTGGAAAACCTTCCAACAATTTTGACAAGCGGTCGTCCGAGGGTTCAAATTATCCAACATTGGTCGTTCAAACTAAAGCCTATCCTATTAATTATACACAGTGTGAACTCCGCTAAACTATAGTAACAACAGACCATCCAAAATTCATCCAACCGAGTTTGTCCAACTAATTGTACAATTGTACTGCGCCATCAGAGCCCAATGTGCTAAAACACCCCAAAAATTTGAAAAGTCGACAATTCCAAATACCATTCCTATACGAGCTCCTGCAAAGACATATGGGAACTATCCTAGAGAAGGCAATTAAATCGCAAATCATAATCTGAAGAGATTGTCTCTCTGATTGATTAAAAGAAAAGAAAACGGAAAACAACGAAAGGCGGACGTCTTTGGAAATACGATAGGCAAGCATATCCTGCGTGACAAAACTTCCGAGAACCAACTCAGATTCAGACCAATCGATTTTGCTGCGGGCTAAATTTAGTTGTTAGTGGGACAAGATTCCATCGTCACAAAATTCATAAAAGCGATTAGCAGATTAATGGACCAAACTGCAATCGATGCAAGTACGTACTCTTCAGGACTCGGACTACTATCATGTTGTAGCCAAGCTAGAAATGAGGATTACCTGCCCACGACCCTGGCAAAATAACACTGTGGGACAATGTAAAGTCGGAAAGATACAATTTTGCAAGAGATAGCCAATGCCTTTTCCAATCGAGTATCGAGTACCTAATAATGAACAAACTGAAAAGTAATTTTCAACTCTTATCAAACTGACGGAAGTGTTTAGAAAACTAAATTCTAAAAAATCAAGAGGTTTTGACGACATTCCAAGCAAACACACATCAGTTGATATAAAACGGCAATGTTGCTTCATTTCCTACTATATCACTCTCCGAGCTGATGGAAAAATGTATTTAAACAAAATAATTAAATTGTATGATATGAAATACCTATGATATCGAAATACCCAGGACAATACAATTTTCACCTTGATACAGAAAGCAAATTACCTTTTTCTAAAGGTTTTCTTTACTCTGAATTCTAATCTGAAATCAGAATTTCTGAGACAGCTTGCGTTTTCGAGTTGTTAATGATTCAAATTCGATCAAGTCTAGTTTTTGCTGTTTTTTTAGTAGTTTAAGTAGTCGCAGCAGTAATGCGCGGAGTTCCAGGCCTCCAGGGCCGAGCACAACCATGCCTTGTGAGTAGGGATTGCAATCTCGAAGGTTTTTTCCAATCCCGGGATTTCGGGATTCAGATATGTCAATCCCGGGATCCATGGCTCAATATTTTATACAGTTAAAAAAATTACTTGATTGATGGCTGATTTATATTTAAATCTATTTTTTGTGGTGTTTCAATGACAAATTGGTGTGAAAACCTTTTGCTTCTTCTTTCTAATGATTTTAACTCTTTTGTGCATAGCTTGCATTGGGTTTTTGTAGTTATTTAACTAGTTTCAAACTGTTTTTTATCTCGTAATTTTGTGAGGTCTTCTTATAACTAAGAAACGTAAAGCATTATGAAGGAAATGCACATAAACTAAGTGGTTTTTTGTTTTGAAATTAAGTTTAAATTCAGACCATCTTTGAACACAGCGATATTAGCACTCAAAAATACAAAAGAAAAAACGTGTACATAGGGGTTTAGAAAACGAGAAAGGATATCAAAAAACAAGTTTACTATTTATTTTCTTTTAAGAATAGTCAAATAGATCAAAAATAATTAAAAGAATGGAAGTCTCGAAAAACATACGACGAACTAGTTTGAAAGTCCTCAAAACACAATCTAGTTTCCAACCATTTTTAAGTCACTGATAAAGGTCTAGTAGATACTCAAAATATGTCCTTGTAATTAGGATACTTTAGCCTTTTTTAAATCGAAAATCTGCTCTCACAAATGAAAACAAGATATTTATTCTCAAATCTATTTTTATGCAATATGGATGTCCAATATGGGCTAAAGTAGCTTTTTGGAATAAAAAAAATTATAATAATCACAAAATAAAGTTTTGAAAAAAATGCTAGATCTTCCTTGGTACACTTTAACCCTAGATCTCCACAGAAAAGTGAATGTTGAGTCAATTTTTGAAAGAATTGTAAACTTTCGCTTATTTTTTAATTAATCTTTTCATTTTGAATACTTCACCCTATACTGATTGTGTGTTTCTCTTTTCCTTTAAATATTATATTAATTTTGAATAATTGAATACTATCTTCATGTGTTCTATTCATAATGTATTGCCATCATTTTTATTACTTCTCTTATTATTATTATTTCCTTGAGAATATTATTACGATATAAAGAACGACAAACTTCTTAACTTTGTTTTGGAATACACCCAATGGATGTCAGTGAAAAAATTGTTATTAATTATTATTATTAATTCAAAACCAAGTGGAATCCAATTTAAAATTTTTTTTTATCGGAAAAGTTTCAAGAAGATAAAAATAATATTCATCAATCAATCTCGAAAATCTCGGGATTTTACGATTCTAGTCCCGGGATTTTTGGGACCGAAAAAAGACTCGGGATCCTGAATCCCGGGATTGCAATCCCTACTTGTGAGGAAATGGAGGGGAATACAATTTTCTGCCGGTTCCGAACGACTAAAGCGCTTTTCTTGGCAATGAATTTACTAACAGAAGACTTACCAATTCCTCGTTAAGGCCATACAAGTGGAAAACATTTTACATCTGTTGGGATTCGATCCATAAACTTCTTAGTCAATAGGCAGACATACTAACCATCACGTTTTGGATTGGGTTAGTTACTAAAACAATAAAGTCCTTTGTATTTTTGGAAACTTTACATTTGTTATCAGGTTAAGAAATTCTATTCCTTTTTAATTGGAAACTGGACTGAGCTACGGGTAGTAAAATGAAAACTATTTCAATAAGTAGTAGCGTCATTGTTTGCGAATAAGTATTGATAGGTGCGTTTACGGAATATGGTCAAACATTAAGTAACATTTGAGACAGTGAGTAAATAGAACAAAATTTGACTACTGATATAGTAAACACACGTAAGGTTTAGTGTTTGACTCGCGTTCAAATCCCTTTTAGTAATTAAGTAAGTAAATCATCAAATTTTCCAAATAAGCGATAGTTTTTTATATTTCAGTTCGAAGTAATATTTCTTGTAACGCCATCACATCTAAACTGCTGAACCCATTTAAATGAAATTTGCTACAGAGATAGTCTAGCTGAACCCATTTAAATGAAATTTGCTACAGAGATAGTCTAGAGTCTGGTAAAGAGAATAATATTAAAATCGGAAACATCGACCATTCCTAACTGCTCAATTTGCGTGGCATTTGACTTTAATTTGTTTTATTGAATTTTTGTCGTTCCGCAATTTAAAATTTCATCTCAGGGTCTTCGTCTTTCAACTTTGATTAATCTATGGTTTTATTTTTTCCCGAAGCTCAAGGCCAACAAATTATATAGACTAAAAAAGTGAGTTGACTTATAGTGGAAGTCCGTTAGACATAAAAAAGGCAAAACCTAGGAATCCAAGGCCAGTCCATGAATTTTCATGAAATTTTCGGAAATGTGTTTTGGATGGCGTATAGAAAAAAGTTAAAAAATAAAATTTCACCGCTCTCAATTTTTTAATTATTTTTAAAATTAATTATTAACTTTTAGAATTTTATTTTATTTATTTAGGGTATTTTAGGTAAGGTTTTTCAAAGCATAAGGATGGATAGGTTTGGTTAAGACAAAAAAAATTTGTATAGGAGGGGGGGTCTATATCCCTTCGTGTAGGCGCGAGGGGCAATTTTATATGAAATTTACTTCATTTTTTAAAAAACTATCAAAAATCAACTAAGCCACTAACTTTCTCATACTTTAGTGTTTTTGAAAGCTATTGCTTTGTTCTTTAATACAAATTTTAATTTGAGTTATTTTATTGAAAAGTTTCGGAGAAATCAAGCCTCAAAGTCAAAATTTTGAAAAAAGACAATATTTTTTTCTTAATTAATTTTTTTTTTCATAATTTTGCCCCACAAAGGGCCATTTTTTCTCTTATGTTCAATGCTTTTATTAATATTTACTCAGAGCAAGAAACCGAACAAAAAAATTTTTCTTGGTTTAGGAGAAATTAAAAAAAAAAACGAAAGATACTTTTTTCCAGAAAACAAAATGTCGTTAATTTCCCGCTAATTGAACTTTTTCCTTGAAGTGAAAAATGAAATGTGTCTTAAATAGCATATAAAACAAAGTTAAAAAAAAAATTTTGTATGATCTTAATTTTAATATAAATTATAAATAATTATTAAAATTTTAGAGTTATATTTTAATTATATTAGTTTTAAGTTAAATTTTAAAACTAAGACCTATTACAAACTTGAAATTTCATCTCAAAGGACAGTACATATACTAATTTGTGCTCTAAAAGCTGTTTCCTCTCAAACGAGTTGATGGAACCGAAAAAATGTGATTTTTTGCCAAATTTTGAATTTTCAACAATTCAAAGAGACTTAAATCAGTTAAATTAACGGCTCGAAGTTTTTTTTTAGGTGGGGAGCATGCTGATGTGTAGTTCGTTCTTTTATATAAGAATTGATGCATCCCTTATTGATATATGTTTGTTTGCATACTGAACGCACGTAGAAAAATTCGCGAGTATTTATTTGGCAAAAAACCATATTTATTTGGATCAATCAACACGTTTGACCAGAAATAGCATCTAGAGCACAAATCAGTATATGTGGTGTCCTTTGAGACCAATTTATAGGTCTTAGTTTTAAAATTTAACTTAAAACTAATATAATTAAAATATAACTCTAAAATTTTAATAATTATTTATAATTTATATTAAAATTAAGATCATACAAAATTTTTTTTTTTAACTTTGTTTTATATGCTATTTAAGACACATTTCATATTTCACTTCAAGAAAAAAAGTTCAATTAGCGGGAAATTAACGACATTTTGTTTTCTGGAAAAAAGTATCTTTCGTTTTTTTTTAATTTCTCCTAAACCAAGAAAAATTTTTTTGTTCGGTTTTTTGCTCTGAGTAAATATTAAGAAAAGCATTGAACATGAAAAGAAAAAATGGCCCTTTGTGGAGCAAAATTATGAAAAAAAAAATTAATTAAGAAAAAAATATTTTCTTTTTTCAAAATTTTGACTTTGAGGATTGATTTCTCCAAAACTTTTCATTAAGTGAACTCAAATTAAAATTTTTATTAAAGCACAAAGCAATAGCTTTCAAAAACACTAAAGTATGAGAAAGTAAGTGGCTTAGTTGATTTTTAATAGTTTTTTAAAAAATGAAGTAAATTTCATATAAAATTGCCCCCCGCGCCTACACGTAGGGATATAGACCCCCCTCCCATACAAATTTTTTTTGTCTTAACCAAACCTATCCATCCTTTCGCTTTGGAAAACCTTATCTAAAATACCCTAAATAAATTAAATAAAATTCTAAAAGTTAATAATTAATTTTAAAAATAATTAAAAAATTGAGAGCGGTGAAATTTTATTTTTTAACTTTTTTCTATACGCCATCCAAAACACATTTCCGAAAATTTCATGAAAATCCATGGACTGGCCCTGGATTCCTAGGTAAAAAGCTTACGGTCCTCCACTATTATTATATCATTTAATGAGCTTTACATTTTTGCATTTTCGCATAAAAGATTTAATTTTTTTTAAATGGATTTTTACAGAGTGCGACCGTTTTGATTATATTCTAATAGCTAATTTCGTATATAGCAGCATGGGTGGTAAGCATAAAAAAGTCTTTACTTGAAGTAAGAGATTAAAGTGAATACCAACTGAAACTTTTACTAAAAAAGTTAAATTTATAGTATTTAGTTATTCCCTTATATTTATATAAAAAAGTATATACTAACCGGGAAATACTTTCAGTATAAAGGCGTTTATGAACCATTTTTTGAAAACAAAAAAGGTTATAAATGAAGATACAGTTTAAAGGATTTATAGTATTTTCATTAAAAATAATGTTAAAAATGAGGTTTTTACTATCAGTACTGACAGAAAATTCGAACGTAACATGGATCTGGATACACCAAAATCAAAAACCAAAATTACTCCATTAGATAATAATTTCCCCCAGGTAAAGCTCGGAGGACTTTTCGAAATCTCAATTTTCGCTTTTTGGGAACACTTTTAAAGGTACGATTTTTGTTATTAAAAAAAAACGAATTTGAAAAACAAACTCTACAATGTTACCTCGTAAATCATATACAGAAATAGTGTTCCAAATTTCAAAAAAGAAAGGTGCAGTACTTTTGAAGTTATAAGATGCACCGTCTTCGAAACGAAAGTTGTGGAAAAAACGCTTTGAAGCTGTCAGGTAACATAACGTCATCAGTTTTGCACCGATTTCAAATTTTGATACAATATCCTTGAATTATTAGGTATGCATTTATTAAAACAAAAATGCAATTACTTCTCCTTTAATGCATTCAGTGCATCTGTAGCCTAATGCTTGTAGCCGAATGCTTGTAAGAAAGCAGTTTGTTCTATAGTTAAATAAAAATTGAAGGAGGCCAGTAGGCACAAAATTTCTGTGGCCGAAAGAAGGTTCTTCAATAAGCCAAATGCACCATGCTTTTGTGCGGATTTTGAAAGTACATACATAGCTAGTGTACTTTTTCAAATAAAAAACCTCCAAACCAATGGAACCGTTTATAAATGCCGAACCGGAGACCAGTTCAGTAATGAAGAAGTCACAAATACATTCATTAATTTCCAGACTGACGTCAAAAGGAATACTGACCATAAAAGTATAAAATATTCATTTAATTATTCCACATTTTCCAAAGCGATAAAGTAGTTTAAAACTGAACCTGGAGCTGATCTTCTACTCTTTTTAACTTTTTTTTTTGCGAACTAACACGTTCAAACTCTGACATTTCAATAAATATGTATGTAAGGAAACGCAATTTTGAAAATTTTAACCGATTAGAATTCGTCAAAGTTAGACTCAAGACTACGCTTAAATTCTTATCATTTACTTCGACTACCGTCAAATAAAAGTAAACTAAAAAAAAAATACTCATCGCAAGATTTTCAAGTTGCTGTTTAGTAACGTAGAAAAAATTAAGTAATTGTTATAAAAAGAAAGTAGCCTAAAAATTTAAATAAAATATTTACTTAAAGTTTTTTTTTATGTATGGGACGTTCCGGAATTCTTAAGCTCTACATAAAATCCCCATACTTAAATAGAACTTTATGTAGAACTTAAATTTATGATTCGATTTGAGCAACTGGCCCTTAGATATTTATCAGTAAAACCATATTTTGCGTTTTATTCATGCCACCCAATGTTGAAGTGGGCCCAAAGCTTAAACAAAAGAGCCCATGGTTTCTTTTACTAAGTAACTGACTATACGGAAAGTCGTTTCGTATAATGTATAAAACAACATACTCTACATTCTGTTAGGTACCTACATGTTTAGTTTTTGCAGAAGTTATTGCTCATACTTTCAATTTCAAAAGAAATTTAAAACATGGATTTAAAAACTAATTCTTACTTCAAACTTCTTACAAGGGTTCCAATATATCACTTCAAGCAGCCCCGAACAATAAACTGAGTTTTTATATTAAAACCACACATTAAACTCTCAGGCTAAATCGTCCTTCATTCACCAAAACAATAAGTAACAAATAGTTATTTAAAAAAGCACAACAAAAAAAATGTTCGTGTCAATACATTTTCCAACTTCAAAACAAACTGTTCACAAAATAAATTTATTGATGTACTCTTTGCGAACAAGGCAAATTTAGAAAAAGCACTTCCCGCAACGAAATTAAGTTTCCACTTAAATATGGAAAAAATGATCGATTGTACGACTAACTTTAAAACCACTTGTCAGAGGTCTCGTTACAAAAAGTTAACTAACTTTCTTAACAGTTTGCAACCGATAAAGTGGGCTTGTTGCTTCTTCATCACTTCATTCACTAAAATCGACAATTTTGCGTGTATGTATATGTTTTTATTCCTTCTTCATCCATTCCCAATGACTTAGTTTGAAGAAAAGTTTGTTTTTTTCCTCTCATAGGCGCAGGCGGTGAGGCATCTAAGAGTTATGCTATAAACATCTAACTTATTGTGTTCGTTCAGAACAGACTTAGGCGAACTGAAACGATTGCATTTTTGTTTATTTAGTGAAAATATTGTTGCTTCCAATGAGAGGAGAAGAAGTGGGGTGTGAAAGGTAACCCTTCAAACATAAACTCGGAAAGGAGTATTGGAATGGCAAAAATTGACATTTTGTGATACTCGTAGCGTCATGGTTGACATGTCCGCCTGTTAGAGACCAGTTATAGCGATCAGGAAAACGAGTCAGGAAAAATTTTCAGTTGGAATAACAACTATGTTTTCGTTTCCGTTAAAATTGTAATTTTCTTTTTTCCTGATGAAATTGTATCAGGAAAATGGAAAAAAATGGGCACCAACAATTCTTTGAGTGATTTGCCATCGATCGGTATAAAATTTTTCATGATTCGTTTTCCTGGTCGCTATAACCGTTAGCCCACGGGTTCGTGGTTCCTCGTGCGAGGAATTGGCACGTCCTCTGACAGTAAACACATTGCCATGAAAAGCGCTATTTCGATTAGTCGTTCAGAGCCGCCAGAAATTTGTAGGTCCCCTCCATTCCCTCACAAGACATGGTTGTGAGAAATGCCCTAGGCCCTGAGTTTCCCCCTTATGTCCAAAAAATGCCAAAACCCAATCTTCTATTTCCGAAGCAAAAATATTTGATGGAGGAAGCGAGAAGTGATTAGATCCCGTCATAATGACTTAAATGCTTAACCAGTGTTTAAAAAAATTAATTTCCTAACGACTGCTTTGCCAAAACAGCATTAACATTAATCTGTTGTATTCATGCAAACTAACTATCGAAATTAGCAATGACTGATTGTTTTGTGTAGCACATTTTTGAGCACTTTTTAATCATCTTTGTAAGCAGGCAATGTTATTTACGGTCACGGTTTCAATACCAATTCAATTGCATCTGAGTCTAGCATGTGTACCGCTACCAACTAACGCTTCGTGATTGTGAATTCTTTCATTTTTCTCCATTACTTTCGAATCAAATTAACAATTCTGGCCAAACTGTCTGGAATAATTATTTTTGAATTCAATAAGAAAATTTAACATACCTTGACACAAGCGATAGCGGGAAAGCATCAATCATCAATACCACATTTACTTTCTAATGCGTTTAATATCAGTCTATCACTGTTGGAGCATCTTCAATTGAATATTGTGGATTGTGAATGTGCGTGCGTGAAAAGAAGATACAAGAAATTCACTGGACTGTGATTAGTCCGGAGTTGATTGCACCTGTTTCATTCGTTTACTTATTAGAAATAAAGTGCACATACCGCTAAAGCAAAATGATAACAATGAGTGTTTTAATTAAGCTTAAACGGTGCGTAAGTGAATGTCTTGTTTTTATGAAGAGCAAATAACAACAGGTTATATTCGCGTGTCGAAGAACAAGTTGCATTGTTTTAAAATTTGAAATCCATATGATGGTAAAAAAGAAGGAATTGATGAAAATAACTGAGATCTGAGAGTTTAATTCAATTAACAAAGAAAATTTTGAATCTCCCTAATTCGATTAAACTGAATTTTGATAGAGACGTTTATTACTGTAGCACCCGAATTTTGAGGTGAAGCCTTTTTTCAAAATTTTTCAAAAAAAATTGTGAATTTCGAGAACAGATTTTGGTTCTTTTTAATCAGTCAATGAATTTTGAGAAAAAAAAATGTCATGAAAAAGGGTTTTTCCCCCCGTTCTAGCAGAAAAAATTGCTTTCTGAAAACACATATCGGGTGTTTCAATGAGGGCTTGAAAACATATTTTAAAAACCTTACTATCGTTCATATGACTAGCCCGAGCACGTTTATTGGGGTCGATTCTTTAGGACGCCGCACTCTCTGGCTAAAGTGAAAAAGAAGGTTCAAATTGCTGATTTCGATTTTCTGGTTCTTGTTTCTTATAGTAAATAAGGATTCTAGGATTATAGATAGTAAGGATTTGAGCTAGAACTTAAGTTTTTAAACCTAAATAGACGCCCAAAGTCAAATTATTTGAATTCTTTATCAGTTTGATTTAAGTGTTTTAGTGTGCTACGTGAAATATGGGTGAACTCAGCATGTGAATCTTTTTGTTTGCTTATTTAAAATATTGGCAGGTAAATAATGACAGGTAAAAACAAAAACAGTCAATTTATGATTTACTTTCTGCACCAGAAAAAAATTTAAAATGTTGGATCCGCTGTGATGATATTTTCGAGCAAGCGGTGGCGGAAATTTTTTTATTTTATCTTTGTGGCCGACTTTGAATTTTATAAAAACCACAAATAACAGGTGGTCATCTTTAAAAACATGCCGAGCCTCCAGAAACCTTTGGGCAGATATTTCCAAGAAAAAACAGAATTTTTGATCCAGCTTAGAAGATCTTGGCTCTGTCTGTCTGTCTGTAGATTGGCATTCAGACGGGCCACAGCTCGTTGGGTACCAACATGATGAGAATGGGCATTAGCACATCTGACTTATGTTGCGGATGCCAAAACGAAGAGGCACAGAAAGGTTCATTCCAGTTCCTTTGTGCGTGCCATAGATAGGCCCATACTAGAAAAAAGCCCTCAGAGAATACTTCTTCAATAACCCCCTAAACAGCATCCTTAAATTTACTCAGGGCTCCAAATAGTTCAGTAGGGGTTCCCAGCCCCAATAACCCAGCCACCAGCTCAACCCTCTATCCCTTCAATCTTCCTTCCCACTTCCTCATCCTCTGTTTCCCGCGGGGAGCACAATGGATCTTTCAGATGGAAGTGAGGTGCCATACTAAATAGCTCCACTGTGCGCCACCGACGCGTGAAATTGACTGGTTTGGATCGTTTGCTACGGACGCCTGAATGGCATCGAAATTTTGGACTTCATTTTCAAAAAAGAAATTTGTAAGCTCTCAATGGGATTGCCTGGAACCGAATACTTAAAGATATGAGGGAAAGTGATTGCTTAACAGTTTATAAAGTTAAACTAACAATGAAATTGAAATAGAAGTTTGAAAATGAGATTACAATATAAATCATTTTATGATCAGTGATGTGTATTTCGGTTGAAATTAATTTTATATTCTTTGCCTCATATTTTTATTTTGACTTTTATAATCAGTAGAAGAAGCGCCCAGATTCAAGAAAATCTAATTATTAAAGAATTTTGTATGGAATTTTTGAGTTCTCAAAAAATCGCGATAAAGTTGAAAATGCTCGCCTCTAAGTGAAATTCAGAAGCAAGGAAGAAGAGTGCCCAACTAGAGCCAAAATGTACTGAGGGCAGTACCGGCAGCTGAAAGAGATTTCTACCCGACTACTAGTGTAAACCAAGTCTAAGAAATACGATAGAACAACAACTTGAATATTGGACAACTATCTTCAAAATAGGAGAAATGCTCAGGAAATTCGTTCGCCGAAGTTCATTAACAATTCTCAAGGATACCTTTTTGTGGATGACGACAAAACTGTGCACATGTGGCGACAGTATTGTGATAATTATTAAATGAACATTATTTCCTCAAGAGCACGTTCCAAAGCCGGAACTTTACTTAAAGTTGATACCCGACACCGCAGTGGGAAAAGGAAGTAATGCAGTAAAGAGCTCCAAAAAATCAAAGTTTTTAGGTCAGACGAGGTACAAAAAGGTTATTTTTTGAGAGCTTAGTTTTTTAGGTTACCTGCACACTGCACTGGTTGGCAATGGCTTCCAAACGTCAGCTGTCAAAACGAAAGTTTTTTAGTATACTCTGCCATTTTATCATCATTTTATAAGTCAACAAGCTTATATAGGGTTTAAAATAAGAGGATTTGTACTTAATTCCAAAGAGTTTTTTTTTAGAATTTCAATCATTGCATCTATTTTGCGTTAGTGTGCAACTCCTGGGTTGATTTGGATCATTTTAAGTATTTTGTTTTGTAAAAACTGTGATTTTCTTATATGCGTTTTAGCTCAGGCTCCTCAAACAGGTGATCCCATTGCTTGAAAGACGATCCTTAAAATTATTATTTTATTATAAATATGTTTGCTAAGTATTGACATTCGGTTAATAAGCGGGCATAGTAGTTTGACACCAGTATATATTTTATTCGATATTTTTGTACGTGTTTTTTTGATGGCCAACTTATCTTATCTAATTAGACACCTAAGTATTTGACAAAGACCTTCCATGGGATATCGCAATTGTCTTTATTCAAATTACGGCTGGGTAAGAAATTAACAATCCTTTCTTTATCTGGTGAAAAAAGTTGCTTAGCTCTTCCCAGTAATTATTTCATTTCTCCAGTGCAGTGCTTATAATACTGGAAAATAAGAGCAGGAGTGTTTTGAATATTATGAATAATAATAATACATCAGAATTGATTCTACCAAAGTTAAAAATTTTCTATCATTTAAATAACAGTTATTAGAAAAGCTGCGGACATGTATTTATAGTAAGCTTGTGTATGAGTGCATTGTGCCACACAGTCACAAATGCTTTTTCTTCATCAGATAGCACTAGTCCCGTCGATTATTTACTTTGGAGTAAGGGGCTGGGGGCAGCCTATAGAGCGGTCTTAGGAATTGGGTTTCTAGGTCTTGAAATAACTGTACCTGCCATACAACCGATATGATAATGCTTATTTTTTTGGAAAACGGCTACAACGAAGAAGTCTGAAAACGGTACCTCGCATAGTACCGTTTTTTCAAACACGACCTTCTCGTTGCCTAATGGCTGACATCCTAAATATTATATTTAAGAATCAGAAAGGTTGCTTAAGAAAATAAACTGAAAAATTTATAAATTTTGAATTTTTTCTATATTTTATAGAAAAATTTTATTATTTTGAAATAACTTCAAAACCGTATCTTTGTTTTTTTTTTCTTCAAATTTTTAAATAAAACCCTGTTTTTTTAAACTGGTCCAACGACTTTGATTTAATTTTCAGAGTTTGTATGAACTAGGAACTGCAAAAAATGGCGTTTTTATTTTTTCGCTGTAAGCCTTTGGGATATTTAATTGAAATTTTTTCAATGTTTTATGTAATGTCTTCAATTTTCAAAATTGATGTGGGCAACCTTTTACTACCAAATTTTTTATTAAGAGCGAATACTAAAACCATTTATTCAGCCTTAAAATTTTGGAGTTTTACTTAGTACACAATCGCAAGTTCATGCGATCCAGTCGTGCACATTTTTCTCTAAATTTTTCTTTTAAATTTTTTTCTAAGAACCTGGTCCCTGGTGTGAACCTAGTTATGGTGTTCCCTGAAACTGAATTGCTGTATTGCCATATTGGTATAGAATTCTTTAAATTCAAAAGTGTTTCTAATTTGCTTAAGATTATCTTTTCAAAGATCTGCATGCTTATTGGCCTATAATTCAATGGACCAGTTCGGCGTTTCCCCGGTTTCACAATGGGAATGACTTTTCCATCTTCCGTTTAAGTGAAAAATAATGCATTTTGATACACGCAATTACTAGAGCAGTCAAATAGACAAGTGCAGTCCTTTGAAGCTCTTTAGAAAATTGTTTTTTTAATGCCATCGATCACGGGAATTTTTTATTATTCAAATCAAAATTAAAAACTCAATATCTTCTACAGTAATTAATTCGTCTGTGGAAAGGTTTGTTGGTGTGCTATTTAGTTCGGTAATAGATGCATCTACGAAGTCAGTTAAAACTGAATCATAAATTTATGGTAGTGACTTGCCAGCATTTAAACGAGCCTTAGTGACGATTCCGGCACTAGCTTAAATAACTCCAAAATTGTAATGTATGGTAAGTCGGAGGCAAGGTAAGGAAGAGGAAAGAAAATAATAGTCTTTTTGGCAATAAGAAAACAAACGGAACTATAAAATGGTTGGAAAAGATGGCAGTAGCAAGATGAAGTAGGATATGTGACATGAAACTAACAAAAAGAAGAAAAAAGGGAAGAGTATGATGGACAAAACGATGAAAGGAAAATAAAAAAATAAGAGTAGGGTATGGATAGGGGGAAAAGGAAGGAGGGGTAGGTTCATGGATTACTTAGTAGGAATTTTGAGTTTTAAAATAAAATAAAACCAAAAATGTATTCGTTAAATTAACTTGATACAAATAGATGCTCAGACAGTTCACTTCTAGGAAAGGTATTTTATCACGTTTTAGAGATTGTCTTTGTTTTTTAATAATTGTTACAAAAACTCACTGAAATGCACTCAAATACATATAGCAGAAAAATGCCAAAACTTGCACTTTTCTAGTCCGTCGTACTACCTCATCATCTAACTCTAGCAAAAAAAAAAATCACTTCCAGACTACATACGCAAGGCTTGTTTTTTATAAATGTCTGCTATCGTATCGTTAAGTGTAAGGCATTGGGATTTCATAAAGGTTTTCACTGAAAAAAATAATCATCTTCAATATGAAGAATGGCGTTCATCAACTGAAAATCATCTATATGACGCACTTTTCATCCCTATGATGCAAAAATTCATGAAAACTTTTTGATGACGGTTTCGTCAGTCATCAATAAGATGAAAGTGCGTTCATCAACTTTTTTTGGAGAATTTCATCGTAATTTGGAATGAATTAAGTTCATCAGTTCATCAAAACTTTTCATGCATGTGATGAAAACACTTTTTTTGATGGTTTTTCATCCTATTGATGATTTTTTTGTCTAAATGACGAATTTATTTTAAAATGACTTAGATATTCATCATATTTAAGAACAATATTAGTTAATCATACTGATGAAAACAATCATCAAAAAACGGACTTCGATTTTGAGATAGGGGAAGGTGAAATGATGTAAATCATCGTCATATAGATGAATTAAATCATCATATTGATGACTTTCGGTTCTATCATGGAGAATTTGAATAGATATGCGTGATCATTTTATTGATGAAACAATATCATCACATTGATGAACAAAAGTGAGGTTTTTTAACATGGAGAATGTGTGTCGATTTAAGCAATCATTTTAATGATTAAACCAATTCATCATATTTATGAACAAACGAATGATAGAAACAGGCTTTTGTTTTACCACATCAAATGTGAACCGGTGATCATATAGATGAATTGATTCATCACATTGATGAAAAAATAGGCTTTCGATTTTATAATGAGGATGTCAATCGATCATCATATAGATGAATTGATGTTCACCATATATCATCATATTTATGAAAAAATAGACTTGGAATTTCTGCATTGAAAATTTAAATAGATATGCGCAATCATCTTACTGAAGAACTAATTCATCACATTTACGAACAAAAATGACTTGTTTTTATAATATCGAGCAAATGAATTGATTATACTCGTATCATCATATTCATGAAAAATTCATCATATTTATGAAAAAATAGACTTTTGTTTTTATAATTAGGATGCAGCTTGATCATCATATAGATGAATTGATTCATCATATTTATGAAAAAATAGACTTGGAATTTCTGCATTGAAAATTTAAATAGATATGCGCAATCATCTTACTGAAGAACTAATTCATCACATTTACGAACAAAAATGACTTGTTTTTATAATATCGAGCAAATGAATTGATTATACTCGTATCATCATATTCATGAAAAATTCATCATATTTATGAAAAAATAGACTTTTGTTTTTATAATTAGGATGCAGCTTGATCATCATATAGATGAATTGATTCATCATATTTATGAAAAAATAGACTTGGAATTTCTGCATTGAAAATTTAAATAGATATGCGCAATCATCTTACTGAAGAACTAATTCATCACATTTACGAACAAAAATGACTTGTTTTTATAATATCGAGCAAATGAATTGATTATACTCGTATCATCATATTCATGAAAAATTCATCATATTTATGAAAAAATAGACTTTTGTTTTTATAATTAGGATGCAGCTTGATCATCATATAGATGAATTGATTCATCATATTTATGAAAAAATAGACTTGGAATTTCTGCATTGAAAATTTAAATAGATATGCGCAATCATCTTACTGAAGAACTAATTCATCACATTTACGAACAAAAATGACTTGTTTTTATAATATCGAGCAAATGAATTGATTATACTCGTATCATCATATTCATGAAAAATTCATCATATTTATGAAAAAATAGACTTTTTTTATCATTAGGATGCAGCTTGATCATCATATAGATGAATTGATTCTTCATATTTATGAACAATCATCTTATTGAAGAACTAATTCATCATATTTACGAATGAGTTTTGTAGTAGAGATATTCCACGTGTTTTTTAATCTAATAAATAGAAAGATTAATATAATTTTCAACAGTTAAAAACACTTATTTTATTTCCTCAAATGCACATTTCAGAAGCAATGCTTCCATCGTCAGTGAGATTTAATTTATTTTATAAATTTATGAATTTAATTTATGAATCTCACGGACGATGGAAGCATTGCTTCTGAAATGTGCATTTGAGGAAATAAAACAAGTGTTTTTAACTGTTGAAAATTATATTAATCTTTTTATTTATATTTACGAACAAAAATGACTTGTTTTGATAATATCGAGCAAATGATTTTGGATTGGGATGGGAGTCCTTTTCCCCAAAATCTACTCGCTTGTAGTATTCATTCAGAATAGGTTCGATAAAGAGACTTTAGAAAAGTGTTACTGACTCAAATCTTGTTTGGAAAAGAATATCTGTTCTTGCTTCATTTAAAGTCAAATATCTCAAATGTCTGTCCTAAATAAGATCGAAAGCCTTACTTTTTGTTCTTCAAATGTTAAATAGATCAAAAATGAAGCTTAGTTACACCTATTCTCTGCCCTGCGTTCTTTCGCAAATAGCTTTAGTGGTGTCTTAAAAAATACATACGAAAGACACAATTTTTTTTTGCAGAGAGGAGGTTCATCTCTTTTCATATGAACTCTTAATATTTCTTTCGGTTGAGCATTAATGATATCTTTCATAAAAATAAATACTTGCTTACTTACTGCAAACATTTTTCATCAACTCAAATTTTTTCGACTAAGAAGTGACAACGCTGTGTCTGTCTACCCAATTTTCTTCATACTGATGAATATATTTCCTTAGTCATCATATAGAAGAACGATTTCGTCAATATGATGAATAATGTATAAGAATATGCAATCAGGGTTGGATAAGCTAACTTAACTATATTTTTAACATCATTAAGTTCACTAAGTTCAGAAAATCAATAAATTTCCAAAAACCAAAAATTGGAAAACGAAAAATACCATAATGTTAGGACAAATAACTACAATTTAGCAGAAAAACAATTTTGGCAAATATATAACCAAAACTTGAAAGTTCTGGCTCAGTAAAATTTGAAATTATAGCCGAAAAACGTTTTATTACTATGTAGAGGTCGCTGTTTTTGAACGGTTCTTACGAGTTAAATGTGGTTGGCCTTAACAAGTACATATGTGCAAAATATTAAAGTTAAAGTTGAATACAGTGCTTAAGAAATAAATAATTTTTTGTCTGGTTCTGCAAAGTAAGTAAATCTTAAATAAATATTTCACTGTTACCAATATTCATTTCAGTACCTTTTCATAAATAATTGTTTCAATTAATTGTAGATGATGCCATCGGAGGGTGAAAATGTGAAAAAATAAGTGAGTATAAGATGATTTCTAAACTTGATAGGTATTATGATACAGTTTCTGTTTTGGTCCACTAGGTACTTATCACAAAGCTTGCAGTTCAAAATAAGAGTAAGTTCATCGTTAACGTACCGTCTTAACTCGTTGAAAGAAACCCCTGTCTCTTAAAATCTTAATACAATTTTATTGGGTATATTAGACCGTCGCGTCGTTAGCTTCATATCTGCCAACTCCACTTGGTATCTATATCGCTAGCGAGTTTTCTTTTACAAATATTAAAATTGGGGAATTTCATTTTAAACAAATTTCTGTGCATGCCTAATTCCATTTTAATATGACCAGCTGCTATTAAATAAGTATCTCAAAAGTAGAAAAAAAATATCTGTATTTCCCTAATTGTGTTGTTTATGTATTTCTTAGAAGACCAGATTAAAGACAAAATCATATAAATCATACCTACCATTGAAAAATTAATTAAAAAACATGTAACCCAAAGAAAAAACCCGAACGTAATAAAACAATTGAGTGTAATAAAAACAAATTAGATCTGGTCACCCAAGCTATTAAGCAGCAAAACAAAACCATATACACACTCACGATCATTTGGGTGCGCATTTAAAAATGCATTCATAAAAAACTACTGGTTGCGTATCTTATATTGGAAGTTTATTGGTATTACCCTGGGAAAACCTATTGTGTATCCTTCAAACATTTGGGATTGTCCGAAGGGATTACTATTCATAATTTTGACCTGCTTCCACTCATTGCAGTTTTTTTTATTTTTTTGCTGTTTATTGTTGAATGTAGTAGTAAGCGTTGCATTTGCGTAGAGAGTGTCCCTATTCATTATTAGATATACTCTGGTGTGTATATAGATCTGGTCACCCAAGCTATTAAGCAGCACAACAAAACCATATACACGCTCACGATCATTATGCCTTTAAAAATGCATTCATAAAAAACTACAGGTCGCGTATCTTACAATGGAAGTTTATTGGTATTGGCCTGGGAAAACCTATTGTGTATCCTTCAAACATTTGGGATTGTCCGAAGGGATTACTATTCATAATTTTGACCTGCTTCCACTCATTGCAGTTTTTTTATTTTTTTGCTGTTTATTGTTGAATGTAGTAGTAGGCGTTGCATTTGTGTAGAGAGTGTCCCTACTCATTATTAGATATACTCTGCGCAAAACATAGTACGAGTACAGTCTGCGTTGGATTTTTGAAAGCAAAAGATAAGATATAGCTACGGAGTGTGAAAAAGTGATTCGTAAATTTTATAAAATTGTTAAAGTTGTGTTAAGTTTTCAGTTTTAAATTCATTTTTTATTGTTCTTTCTTGTGTTGTGTTAAATAAGCTGTGAAGTGCGGAAGGTATGCCTTGTTTTTATTATTATTTCTTTGGGTTCTTGTAATTTTTTTACTTTGCCATCATATATGTAGTTAAATTGTACGGGGTTTGCAAGCATTTTGAGTTAGTTTTCATTTCTTGAGTTGTTGCATTGCATTGGTGTTTTAATACAGAGATTCTATAATCTGCTTGTTTCGGTGGGTGGGAATCTGGGAATCAAATATTAAATCTATTTCTTATTTTTTATGCATTTTCTTTCCAAAAATTTTTATTTTTTTAACAAATGAAATGTTCATTTTATCATCACTATAACGGTACAATTTCATCATGTTGATGAACAATTTCTTCATATTTATGAATTCTCATAGTTTTCATCAATATGATGAATTACGTGATATATGTTTTCATCATTTCTTCATTCTGATTATTGTGTTCGTCATATTGATGAACAAAGATGCAAGGAAGGCGTCCTTTTGCTTTTGGGCGTCAGTCTAGCCTCATACGCATATATTCGTAGTTTTCTTCATATTGATGAATTTATTCGTCATTATTCTTCACATAGATGAATTGTTGCTTCATTTTCATCAATGTAATGAAAATCTTAAAAAAAAACATTTTAGCTTATTCGCAGATTTTGATTTCATTGCCATTCATATTCAGTTTATGTTTGAAAGTGAAAGTGAAAGGATTAAGTTCTCATGTAGGTACTTTGCCTATGTGAGCTGAGTATAAATTTTATAAAATTGTTAAAGTTGTGTTGAATAAGCTGTGAATTGCGGAAGGTATGCCTTGTTTTTATTATTATTTCTTTGGGTTCTTGTAATTTTTTTACTTTGCCATCATATAGTTAAATTGTACGGGGTTTGCAAGCATTTTGAGTTAGTTTTCATTTCTTGAGTTGTTGCATTGCATTGGTGTTTTAATACAGAGATTCTATAATCTGCTTGTTTCGGTGGGTGGGAATCTGGGAATCAAATATTAAATCTATTTCTTATTTCTTATGCATTTTCTTTCCAAAAATTTTTATTTTTTTAACAAATGAAATGTTCATTTTATCATCACTATAACGGTACAATTTCATCATGTTGATGAACAATTTCTTCATATTTATGAATTCTCATAGTTTTCATCAATATGATGAATTACGTGATATATGTTTTCATCATTTCTTCATTCTGATTATTGTGTTCGTCATATTGATGAACAAAGATGCAAGGAAGGCGTCCTTTTGCTTTTGGGCGTCAGTCTAGCCTCATACGCATATATTCGTAGTTTTCTTCATATTGATGAATTTATTCATCATTATTCTTCACATAGATGAATTGTTGCTTCATTTTCATCAATGTAATGAAAATCTTAAAAAAAAACATTTTAGCTTATTCGCAGATTTTGATTTCATTGCCATTCATATTCAGTTTATGTTTGAAAGTGAAAGTGAAAGGATTAAGTTCTCATGTAGGTACTTTGCCTATGTGAGCTGAGTATAAATTTTATAAAATTGTTAAAGTTGTGTTGAATAAGCTGTGAATTGCGGAAGGTATGCCTTGTTTTTATTATTATTTCTTTGGGTTCTTGTAATTTTTTTACTTTGCCATCATATAGTTAAATTGTACGGGGTTTGCAAGCATTTTGAGTTAGTTTTCATTTCTTGAGTTGTTGCATTGCATTGGTGTTTTAATACAGAGATTCTATAATCTGCTTGTTTCGGTGGGTGGGAATCTGGGAATCAAATATTAAATCTATTTCTTATTTCTTATGCATTTTCTTTCCAAAAATTTTTATTTTTTTAACAAATGAAATGTTCATTTTATCATCACTATAACGGTACAATTTCATCATGTTGATGAACAATTTCTTCATATTTATGAATTCTCATAGTTTTCATCAATATGATGAATTACGTGATATATGTTTTCATCATTTCTTCATTCTGATTATTGTGTTCGTCATATTGATGAACAAAGAGCCTCATACGCATATATCCGTAGTTTTCTTCATATTGATGAATTTATTCATCATTATTCTTCACATAGAAGAATTGTTGCTTCATTTTCATCAATGTAATGAAAATCTTAAGAAAAAACATTTTAGCTTATTCGCAGATTGCGATTTCATGAATGAATTTTTTGTATTTTTCCCAACATTTAAACAGCAGAATTGACGTGGCTTTTATTTCTTTCAATTTACAGTTCAAATGAGAAAGAAGAAAATATTTTGCTGAATACTAAACATTTCATAATTGTAAATCGTTGTCGATCAAAAATTAAAATGCAGTGTTTTTTGTGCAGGATGGATTTAGACTGCGTCTTTGCATTAGGCAAACATTTTAGAAAGATACATAATTTAGAACATAAAAGCACATTTATTTGCTATGTCAATTCTTGCGGTCAGTGTTTTACAAATCTTTCAAATTACAAACGGCATATTCTCCGATTACATTGTCCTACCACAAGCTTAAAATGTATTCAAGAAGGAAATGCAAATTCAAATACCGCAGCTGTAAGTTTGCCAACATCATCAAATAGTGGCTTTGAAGTTAGTGGCAGTAAAACTAATGGTTCTCAACAAATGACAGCTGAATGCATTAATCCAAATAAATTCTTACCTGATTTTTTTAATGAAGCATTAAAATTTTCAACTCTCCTGCATGGCAATTATAATTTTTCCCGAAAAGATGTGTATGACATTCAAAAAAACGTTAAGACATTTTTGATAGATCCTTTGCTAGATCAGTTCAAAACTTTTGCACAAGATCATCTTAATAATAACATAAAGGCTCGAACCGATTTGATGAGCCTGGTTTTCAGTTGTCGAGATCCATTTCAATATTGTGGTACGGACCATAATTTATGTCAAACACTTAAATTGAATGGATGTATGGATGAAATTAGAGAGTTTACTATAAAAAGCGATATCCAGCCCATTTATGATCGGTCCGAATTAGTGTATGCGGAAAAAATTTGTAAGGGCAGCGTCCTACCACTAAAGTCACAATTTCGAAAAATCTTCGAGCAAGAGAATATACTATTGGAAGTATTAAGACATATGAACTCCTTATACTCTAATAAACAGTACACGAACTTTATTCAAGGGCCAGTTTGGAAAAAAAAGTGTGACATGTATCCAGGAAAAACTTTGATACCCTACTTTTTGTACGCGGATGATTTTGCTGTTAATAATCCGTTAGGTGCACACGCCACAACTCATTCCGTTTGCAACTTTTACTACTCATTTCCCTGCTTTCCAAGGCGTAGTTCTAAGCTAGAGAGCATTTTCTTGGCAGCTGTTATAAAATCCAAAGATTTGAAAAATATTGGAAACGAAGACTGTTTGCATTATCTAATCGAGGAGTTGATATATCTTGAAGAGACTGGAGTAGACATATCAGTTGGCAAGGGAGAAATGCATCGCGTTCATTTTATAATGGGTCTTTTTCTCGGAGATAACTTGGGAGTAAACTCGCTTCTTGACTTTTCAAAATCATTCTCGAGCACTTCTTTCTGCAGATTTTGTAAAGTAGACCGAGAAAATTGCAGTAAGCTTGGTGTTGAAGTACAGGAGCACATTCGAACGGTCGAGAACTACAGTTATGATGTATCTGTAAATGATCTTAAAAAAACCGGTATCGCAAAAGAAAGCCCATTTAACAAAATACCTTCTTTCCATGTTGTGGAAAACTTTTGTGTCGATGCAATGCATGACTTATGTGAAGGTATATTCCATTATGATCTTTGTCACATATTATTATATCTGACACAGGAAATGAATTATCTGACATTGGAAATGCTTAATAAAAGAAAGCAAACTTTTGACTATGGGCCAATGGAGATTGGGAATTTTTCAACTGAGCTAACAATGAACCATTTGAAAAATAAGCACTTAAAAATGACTGCGCGTGAAATGCTTACTTTTGTTATGTATTTACCCCTCATGATCGGTGATTTGATTCCTTCCGAAGATGAAGTTTGGCTTTTTTTACTTGAACTAATTGACATTACGGAACTTATTTTGTCGTTCGAAGTTACAGAGTTACTCATCTCAACATTAAAATTAAAAATAAAACATCATAATGAGCAATATGTCAAATTATTCACTGATAATTTGAAACCAAAATTCCATTTTTTAACACACTACCCTACTGTAATAAGAAATTCTGGACCGGCACGAAATTTTTGGTGTTTTAAATTTGAAGCCAAGCACAGGCCGTTCAAGGTGTATGCCCATGGAATAACTTCAAGAAAAAATATATGTCTCACTCTGTCCAAAAAATTTCAATTCCAGTTTGCAAATCTGATTCTACATTCTAACAGTAATATAAATGAATTTCACATAGAGGAGAAACATTTATGCGATACTGGATTTGCTAACATTGTTCGAGATAAGCTGAAGTTAAAAGAAGACAAAAAATTAAAATTTTATGATGAAATAGAGTATATTGGCAAAAAATATAAAGCTGGATTTTATGTTGGTAAATGTTCGAATGACTATAATATATACATTATTAGGACTATAGCTAAGGCAGAAGGGAATATATTAATGTTTTGCCAAAAATTATTGAACATTTACTTCAATTCTCACTTTAAAGCTTTTGAGGTTGATACAAATATGTTTGGTGAATTCAAACTCCTTGCATTTGATGAAATTATCGGACCTCCTGTTACTTTGACAAAAACATCAAAAGGAAAGCACCTGATTAAGCTTAAGGAATATTTTCATCAATAGTAAAAACAAAATATCTCCAGCAACTTAAAACACAAACTTTCGATAAATTATAATACATACTAATTAATATTTAGAAATGGAAAATTTGCCTGAGAGCTCAGCAACGCTGGACGATGGAAATTCGAAGCTCCTTGAGGAAACTGTAACAATCCTCAGTACTGATGGAGAACAGCAGCAGACTTCCCTCTACACTTTAATACCATTCACGGAATATTCCAGCAACAATACGGACAGTGATGACGATGAGGAATTAAAAGCACTTTTGAAGGATTGGGGTTGCATGTCTCTGTATAATTACATGCATGGTAAGATGATTATTTTATTGCTTAATTTACCTTAGCTTATTGTTACAATGTGAATATTTTCGCTGTCAGTTTAGCTAGGCTGAAAAGCCTAAAATTAGGATAAACAAATAAATAAAAGTTTTGGCGCAACAGCTCTATAAGAACCATAGGCATGTGATTTTTTTTGAAATTGGAAAAATGTACTCTCAGATTCGAGAATTACTCTTTCCAATTATACATGTTTTTTGCAGTATAAGTAGTAAGACAATTTTGCGTGTGCTAGTGAGTTCAGAAGTAATCTTCTAACTATGAAAAAACAACTATAGAATTATAATTTTTTTTTAACGAAACATGAAATATTCAAAAGAGTAATTCTATCTATAGTAAGAAATAAAACTACCGTTTTAGTGATTCAACTGACAGCTGAATTTACAACTTCATACAGGAAGGGACATAACTTTAAGTATTTCTTTTTTTCCTCAGGTGAAAATGTAACAATCGACATTTTAAAAATAATTAAAGTGGCTCAAGTAACATCTTTACTTTCAAATTTTAAACACGGTGACCGCATACTCTTCGAGTATAAGTTAGAAAAGTGGAGGGCTTCAATTGGAATGCCTCTTCAACCAGGCATTGAGCTTCCATCAACATCATCCGAAGTACGATGTCGAACTCCAAGCTCTCCATCACCATCGAACTTGTCGTCTAGAGGGATATCACCTACGTCGTCACCCGAAACAACACAATGCAAATCCATTGATCTGTCTACAATTTTAAATGTAAAAAAACATGGACAAAATATTGTGGATTATTACAATAAAAATAATAAATTTCAAACGGAACATCGGCAGCGTCTCATTAGTATTATTGCGGAATATTTTGATGAGAACAGTATTCCCTTAAGCCTAAAAACCAGCTATAGGTTGGAAGAAGAAATACTAGAACTTTTTCCCACGGAAAAGCTCGAGTACTACCGTACAGAAAAAAGAGGGAAGCTGTACACTAAGCTGCACAACATGAAAAGGCTTTATAAATCTCTCACACTACAAAAAACATCACCAGAAAAGGAGACAAAAAAATCAAAAAAAAACCTAAGTGAGTAAAGGTGTTGCAATATTTTGTGACGTCTCCAAATAAAAAAATCGTTTTCCTAAGTTGCGGAGTCAGATGCAGAAGCTTGTGTAAAAAGCTTGAATATGGACAACTTGTCATCTGATGAGTTTGATGGTGCTTGGGATGCTTGCACCGAGTACCGACTTCTGCAAATACGCAAATGTTCATCACAAGAAGAGATTTTCAAGACATGGCCGCAATACAAAAATTTAAATGGATATCGTTTGGTAAGTAATAACTTAAAGTAACTTTAATTTTTTAAGTTAATCTCTTTGTTTTAATAGATTGACAGAGATTTCAAGACCCTATACCCTCAAAGCTTAACTATATGTGAGAATTGGGAAACTAATTTTAAGCTTATTAAACAGTTCCTCATCAGCAATGTAAAAGACAAGAAAGTAGCAGAAATTATAACACAAATAGAAGACCGGGATGCAAACAAAGGTAAAAATTACTTTATATTCATTTTGAACAAATTTTCAACTATACCTATCTTTATGCTTACTTTTTTTTCTCCATAGAAAACGCGGTACTTTGTCTACTCAAAAGCTTGCACAGCTATTTGTTTCCAACAAGGCCAGTAGTAACGAAATCACCATCAACCTCAACATCACCACGGCAAAGGATGATTCAACGATTCACTATCAAAGACTCCCAACAGGCTTTCATTTTTGAGGGAGAGAGCGTTCAGCAGATCGAAGACCACTTAGACTTCTTAAAAACGAAGAATACCAATATTCAACCCTTAATTCTTGTTTTATCGAAAAACGACGGTTGTGAGGAATATTTTGTATATCTAGATGGATATAAACTCAAATTTAAAAAACTACTGCGTGCAGTAGATATTTGTCTAAAAATTTTTTTTGTTTTTAATTTGCAATACCCAGCTGCTTGCGAGCAGTTTTGGAATTTTATACAATACTTTTTTTATTCTATAGAACCTAATAAAAAAGATATTACCTCACGAATAAGTACTATAATTGAAACGCTTAAAGATCAATAAAGTATTTGTAAACATTTTAAATTCAAATCTACTTTTTTCTTTTATTTTTCTATAAAGTTTAGAAGGAAAGTTTCTTGAACAGGTTTTCAAATTGAGGAATGACAACTTTGAAGAGCTTCATCTTAAGGTGCAGAATCGATTCCTGTATTAATGTGGAAATGTTGGGATAAGTATTATATTGGTGATTTTTTACTAATATGTAGTGCTTTTTCTAATTCTAGGTGATTATTTTCATCGGTATGTTTAATGGAATTCAGTAATGCAATGAAACATCAGTTCACCAACCTGGTGCGTTCCTGTTCGTCGTACTAATTATCGGATTCTTCAACATTATGAAAAGTAATTATCTTGGTGATGAAGGGCTTCAAAATCTGTCAATTGTCACATTATATAGCAAGCACGCCTCCTTTTAGATTGCCCGTTGCTCATAAATATTGGTAATTATTAAAATCACTGGTAGATATACATGAAAGCACTTTTAGCAAATATCAAAAACAATTCCTGTATTGTTTTTTAAATGTTTATTAACAGTGCCTTCATTCTTATAAGTGATTTTAAATATGCCCCATATTTATGCACAAAGTTCACAGTTCATCTAAAAGGAGAGGTGTTTGGTTTATATGTGAAAATCAACAGATTTTGAAGTTTTTTTTATCACCAAGGCAATATTTTTGCATAATGTTGAAGAACACGATCATCAGTACGACGACCAGGAACGCACCAGGTAGATGAATAAAATCATTGCATTCATGAAATCCATTATCACAATGATGAATATAATCACTGAATTGATGTAGAAGATCATCAATATGAGGAACATATATGCTTCATATTAATGAAAATGTTCATTGTATTGATGATCCTATACATCAATATCCTGAATAGTTTTCATCAAAATTATGAACATGCTCATAGTATTGATGAATATATTCATTGCATTGATGAAAAACGTTCATGGTATTGATGTATACGATCATCAATATGATAAACATGTTCATCATATTGATAAATATATTCACTGTATTGATGAAAAATATTCATGGTATCGATGTATGCGATCATCAATATGATAAACATGTTCATCATATCGATGAATATATTCACTGTATTGATGAAAAATATTCATGGTATCGATGTATGCGATCATCAATATGATAAACATGTTCATCATATTGATAAATATATTCACTGTATTGATGAAAAATATTCATGGTATCGATGTATGCGATCATCAATATGATAAACATGTTCATCATATCGATGAATATATTCACTGTATTGATGAAAAATATTCATGGTATCGATGTATGCGATCATCAATATGATAAACATGTTCATCATATCGATGAATATATTCACTGTATTGATGAAAAATATTCATGGTATTGATGTATGCGATCATCAATATGATAAACATGTTCATCATATCGATGGATATATTCACTGTATTGATGAAAAATATTCATGGTATCGATGTATGCGATCATCAATATGATAAACATATTCATCATATTGATGAATAAATTCATTGCATTGATGATAAATATTCATGGTATCGATGTATGCGATCATCAATATGATAAACATGTTCATCATATTGATGAATATATTCATTGCATTGATGATAAATATTCATGGTATCGATGCATGCGATCATCAATATGATAAACATGTTCGTCATACCGATGAATATATTTATAGTATTGATGAAAAATATTCATGATATTGATGTACACGATCATCAATATGATGAAAATGTGAATCACGTTGATGAACTAATTCATTAAATTTATCGAAAATTTTCGTCATATTGATGTGCACGATCATCAATGTGATGAATACAGTCATCACATTGATGATTATTTGTAAATGAAAATTTATTATATTACTTCAATTTTCATCATATTCATGAATGCAATCATCTATATGATGAACAAAAGGAGGGGAAATTTAAGTTATCACTTTTCATCACATTCATGAACAAAGTTGATGTATGATGAACGAGTTTCATCGCTTAAAAGCTTCATCATATTGAAGAAACGCTTTTCATCATATGCATGAAAAGGTTCACTGGATCAAAATTGACGAATTTTTCATCAAATAGATGACGTTTTTCATCATTATTATGTACCTTTTTTTTTCAGTGTTGTTGTCGGTTGTGAATGACCTTGCGAGTAGCCTCGGGGAATTTCAACTTCCGTCCGATGGGCTATTAAAAGCCAAAAGAGTTTGGGTGCAATAACAATGTATTCAAAATTCGAACTCATTCTTGAAAGTTTCTGCTTCAACACACGGCAAAAACAATTAAAATTCAAATTTACAAATAGTTTTTTCTTTTTGGTAAATAAAATTCAGTTTCTAGCTCCGTTACTCTTGCACTTATCAAAATTACTCTTCAAGTTGGAAGCATTGAATTAACATTATCAAAACTTTGTATATTCAGGCACTCACATAAGAAAATTGTAATTGAGTGACACAATTACACAAACCCAAGCTACAAAAACGGGAATTACCCAGTTGTCACTATAAAACCTGATTTATAGGATAAATTTTACACCGAAATTCTCTCTTAAAAAACTCAACCAATATTCAACACTCCCGCACAAACACAAGAAAACAATCACTTAACAAAAATATGAAATAAAGACCAAACTCTCCACCAGTTTTTCCATTTCCGCTCAAGCTCAAAAGGCAGAAAATAAGGAAGGCAGCCAAAGGACCCACGAATGCACAAGAAATAATTTTTTTATGTAAGTATTTTGACGAGGCCCTGTTTTTAACGAGGTGCCCTACTAATGTAACAACACGTGCTTTGGCAAACAGCTTTTGAAATTAAACTATCAGGAATTTATTACACGACGCGTGATGTAAACAAATCTACTTTCTCGCCAAAATTACTTCTTTTTCATCGATCGATTTGCTTTAACTGTGATTCGTTCTTTAAAAGAAATTAATGGAACATTTGAAACAAGTGATGATTCTCACATTCTTGAAAGTGTCGTCGAAATAAAATATTTTGCTATAGTATAACTTTAAAGGACTTTATTCCTCAAAGAAAAACCTCAACTGAGCTGATTGCTTGGAGCAATTTGAAGTGTTCTACGTCAGAAAAAGAGGTGTCATAAAGTGTTTTTGCACCAAGGATATTTTTAGAGTGCGGAACGTACAAGTAATAAATTAAATTGAACGACACAAAAAAGGAACAACATTATTTGTCATGAATCACGGAATAATATTTGGAGTAAGAATATTCCTTTCTTGTGACGTATTTTAGTTAATATTTATATTGTGCTAGACAAAAACTATTTTGCAAGTATTCTTCCCAGACTGTTTGGCAGAAAATTCTTTTCGAATATGTACTGTTCATACTATGTAATGTAAAGGTGTGTTCGAGTACTGTAAACTATCACAAAATGGGCCAAACTTAGCCTAAAATAATTCAAGTTCTATGCCAATACAGCGATTTTTCATAGTTGGGCATAAAAGAGAGTACTCACGAGAGAGCAAAAAATTTCCCCACTCTGGAAAACTCTTCTACCAAAATATCGAGCAACGGTGTTGGGGCTAGCGCATTTCTCACAATCATATACCTTGCGAGGAATGGAGGTAACCTAAAATGTTTGCGTATCCCAAACGGCTAATCGAGAAATCGCTTTTTATGGCAATGAATCTGCTATCGGAGGAGTTGCCAATTCCTCGTGAAAAGCAATATTCGTGACATTCTTTTTTCCTGATATTTCTGAGATTCAAATCTAAAACCTCCCACATGATAGGTAAAATATGTTTACCATTAGGCCATGGGCACCGCACTGAACTTTGCTTAACGTCAAAAAAGTTCGTGAAGCAGTTAAGTATGGCAAAAAGGCACAGATAGATGGCCAGACGAGATACAATTTCAGATTTGGAAAAAGATTGAAGAATACACCGAGCCTAAATGACTTACGATTCTCATCTTAAAACTTATAGGAGGTGATAGTCAGCTTTAGCAATATAGAGAAAGTCACCTTCAATCAATATAGAAAGTGAAGCTGATACACCACACTTTGAAGATGGTAGAGCTGGCATTGGGTAGCCGAAAGCGAAAAATAAATCAATCCGTCTGATAACCAATACGGGTTTGTCGTGAGCAAGTCGACAACAGATTCCTTTCGAAGTTTAAGAATCGTAATAGAAATATATATATAAATATATAGTAAGGGATGAGCATGCTGTGCTGGTTGACTTTAAAAACGCAATCGAGATCCACAACCAAGAGATCTAAGACATGTCGTCCTCCGACAATGAAAAGTTCCAGAGACCAATGGGTGGATGAATAAGAACATCTATATGAAAAGAACGGTGACGAAGGTGAAATATGTCCAGCTAGGTCAGCGAAGCATTCCATATCACAGTAGTTATGTACACCAAGGAAGCGTCTTCAGTCCATTTCTTTTCATTACAGCCCTTGACTACTATCAGCTGGAGGATAAAGTGCGAAACACCAACGTATATCAAAATCAATTTACTGACGGTGAATCCATTTTTTAATTGAGTATCCTGCGTCCCTAATGACCTAATATTGGTCTAAGTGTGTCAGTTTGTTTTCCTGACAGCCATCTAAACCTAACCTAACAATCCTGCATCCCTTAAGGGGATAGGGTTACTTCACCGAAAAAGGTACATTTTTGTTAATTTTTTTTTATTATTTTATTTAATTAAAAAAAAAAAAATTAAGAAAACTGTGTGAAAATTTCATAAAGAAATATCAAAAAATACAGCATTGGCAGCAGTTATTGAGAAAAAACTCGAAAAAAGTAGAGATACAGTGCCTTTCATAATTCGGTACTGGATCATCCGAAATCAAAAAAGTAAAGTTATTTCGTTCGATAATTGTTTTTGCAAAGCAACGCTGGGACTTTTTTTTTTAATTTTTTCACCACTTGGGGACACTTTGATTAGAAAAATGCTGAAAAAATTGGTGCATAAAATAAAATTTTTTTGCAATTAAAAAAAAAAAAAAATTATTCAAAATTTCAAAAGGATCGGTGCGGTAGTTTTGGGTACCGACTGTGAAAGCGTGAGTTGTTTGATAACAAAACCTCGGTGACATAAGGCCATGTGGTATTAGCATATGTTTTGAAAATTCCATACGACACCTTTTGAAAGCTCTATTTGGCTATATTGAATATGGCGCTTTCAAAAAGTGCCGTTTGACTATATTGTTATCTATATATATGGTATATTAAAGAACAACGACCAAACGACTAGTATCAAGTTTAAAGAGAGACTAACTTTATTGTCAGATATATAATAAGAGGTATTAAGTTTTAGTACAAGGAATTAGAAGTGGGAGCCAGTGTTTCCATACTTAAGTAATTCAAGATATAATTCAATTATTTTTCAACATATATTCCATCATATGCTTATCTGTCGCAAAGTGTCATAAGACCATTTTTTGTGTCTTTTGGACATGTAGTCAATTGACGCTTTCTGAAAGCATCGAACGGCCACTTGTTTGAATGTGCCTACGAGACACTTCTCGTTGACAGTAACAAATGAATTAGCTTTGAGTTTGAAAACCTTTGCATAGTTATACTTAAAAAAGTGGGGGTACTTTATGACTTATGACTCATGATTTATGACTCACCAGAACGCAGATAAATAGATACATCTGATAGTTTGGCATGTTTCGAAAACCAGGTAGGCCATTTTTTAATAAATACTGAAATCTTCGATCGATCTTTGACACTTTTACGATTACCTTAACCATTTCACGGAAGTCGCTGTTGGCAAATGGCACTACAAACCTCAAAGTCTAGTTTGTTAGTCCTGGATACGCTAATCTTCTCTTCTTCCAGAAACTCTCAATTGTCTTCATAAACCATATAGTTTTTCCCATTTGTACCAATTGTTGATCGTCGAGTTCGACTGAATATCCAAAATGGATTTAATGTGCAATTTAGTCAATTTCAATTCAAAAGCTTCGTCTGTAAATTTTACAAACTCTAAACCATGAGACCACCCTTAGGCCGAGGCAACGCAGTCAGCGATATGCGAGCGAGCGAGCGACTGAACGACATGAAAAAATTAAAACAAATGAAATTGCATTGAACTGGCCATGCACTGAGCGAGCGATGAGCGTTTTTTTTAAGCGACTAAACGACGCGACGTCGCTCTGTCACCAAACTTGTTCTAATTTTTAGTTTTTCGCTTAGCGTCAAGAGCAACAGATGGTTGAAGTAAATATAGAAATTTTGATCTCTGCTGTGCAACAACAACTAACATCTAATCGCTGAAGAAATGTCGCTCACGAAAAGGCCACTCGTTGCTCGACTTTGTCGCTTAATCGCTGATCGTTCAATCGCTCGCTCGCTTATCGCTGACTGCGTGGCCTTAGCCTTAAGATGGAAATTCTGGCGATAAAAGAAGTACTTTCCTAGCTTAGAGAAAAGCTTGTATCTTCCACGGAAGCTCGCATCTTCTTATCGGATAGTCATTCTGCTCTCAAAGCTTTTGCCTCTGTCTCTACAAAATCTAATACGAATTTAGCCATCTGTGAACTCAAACGATCAAAAAGTTTATTGAATCTAAGTTGTCAGCACATTAATTCCACTAAAGGTATCCTTACAGGACACTGTCTAATAGGTAGACACGCCAAGACTTAGTGTCTATTTAAATGACTTCTGCAGAAGCTGCATGGACGAAGAGGAAGAGAAGACAATTCAACATCTCCTTTCCCCATGCCCTGCACTTGCAAACAGATGGCAAGCTCACCTAGGAGATTACTTTTTCGACGACACCAGCGATTTAGCTAATAAAAACCCGAAAAGTCTTTCCCTTTTCGTACGAAGTTCAAGATGGTTTGACTAACTTTGTTTCAACTCTCTCATCCCGCAGATAGAAACCAGAGGGTGATCAATTTTCTGGTCTTAGTGGTATCCCAATGGACCCTCTGGGGTCAAGTGTGTCGGTCTCCGAATTACTGATAGCCACATCAAACCTAACCTAACCTAACCTAACCTAACTCAGACCATGAGATGGTGGAACCAGCGGCGTAATGGTTAGCAACTCTGCCTGTTGCTTGTTACTTGAATCCCAAAAACATCAAACAGGGAATCGACTTTTGCGAATGGAGGCGTTCACGGGACCTATCTCGAAAATCTTAACTCAAGATTCAGTCACTTTTCTTGGTTCTGATTGGAAAAAAGTTTCAGATTTTCAGAAGACAATTCAGATGACATTTAGATTTTCAGATTTTCGAACATAGGTTTTGCAGATGGAAAAAATTGGCTGAAAATCTGAACTTAAGATTTTACTTGTCAAAACAAGGAAAAGCACATAGTTATATGACAATCGAACTTTACTCGGTATTCTTGTGTTATTTTTTTGTTCTACAAGTTTTCGCTTATTTGTTGAATTGAAATTGATAATTATATGTGTTTGAATATTCTGTTTTGTAAATTAATTTCTATAGTTAGTTTATCAACAAAGAAAATGCATTTTTGAAGGCACACGATTTTCATTTTTTTTTTTGTCAAAATTAAGTAAAATGAATGTAATTTTAGAACTGCTCAATTTGGAAATATTTGGAAATCAAATTGATGAATTTCAAACTGAAAAAATCTGTTTTACAATTAATTTTACTACGAACTATGTAGAATCGAGAGGTGAATCACAGTTCCACTTTAAGACAAAAACTTTCAAAATTTGTCTTGAACCCGGCCAATAACTGAACTTAGCCTTTCGAAATCGGCACAAAATTGTAGGTCCGTTAATCGTTAGATTCGTTATGTTGCATTCACACTAAGCCGAATAATAACAAATGCTACGTGCCAATCGACATTACCGAATTAGTGTGGACGTCCAAATCGGTCTCCCCACTTATCGAAAGCCAAACCGAAACAGAACTGAATGAATTCGATAACTACCGCCCAGTAGAATGTGGATGCACCTTTTGGCCACCGACACAACGTTCCCTTAGCGTGTATTTATTGATTAATTTATTTTACGGACCATAAGATGAATATGACAGCTTACTGATTTTGTTTCAACTGATGATATTTTTTCGAGAATATTTTGAACGCATGGTCAAGAATTTAACTGACAGCAAACACTAATTTATTTAAAAAATAAACATACACACGAGTATATACAATACATAGATGTGGAGACGGGGGTCTAAAAATATTCACAATATAAAAACTCGAATTTAACAAATTGGCTAGTTACTTCCAACAGCCAAAAGGATCTGTGTAACTTTGTGCTGGCTCACACAGTAATTTTTGAATTCCAACGCACCACAATTTTTTTTTTTTTTTTTTAACTTATCAGTTCTAACTTCTAACAGATCAAAAAGAGTGAGAGAGGAATGCTTTTATCATTGCAACGTGTTATGCTCATGGCGTCCAAAAATTTATCATGCAAACAGACTCATGAGAAAGAAGGCAGCACTTAGAGATGAATTAATAGAATAGTTCAATTCCGTAATTCGTTATTAAATCTTAGAAAATCCAACACCAAATCCGCAGCCAATTTATGGTATTTTTATTATGAAAATTTATGAAGGAAAATGATGTCTTTGTTTTTAACTTAATTTTAACAGTCTATTGTTGGACATATAAGCAATAAAAATTTTTAAAATTTGCAAATACAAGATTATCACAAACACAAGAATTCATAAAAGTATCACATGTATTTAAATAAAAAACTTGAAACCTCGGGAAAAAACTCAATTATCACCTTCGAAAATTTGTAACCTAAAATTGGAAGATACTTATGTTGCACTGCGTCATTTTGTAATTCCTCTGGCGTATCTAAATATTAATCCATTTTTGTGAGTGGTAATCCAATTTTGCTTTCAAAAGTTGCAGTAATCCACATTCTAAAAATCACAGTGAGCTCGAACACAGGCACAAAGAATATTTATAATCACACATCACTGATTTTTCAAAAAATTTTTTGAATTTTATTTCTTAACTATAAAAATTTTAAACAAATATATTTTTATTTGTTATTTCAATTCACAGGCAATTTTTTTTTTTCATTCAATCAATTCAAATCCACAACACACAAAAGGCACTGTTCAAAAAAAAAAATTATCCTTATTATTAGAACTGGTATGCAACCCCGCCAACGTAACGCTTCAAACTGAAACTCGATTGAAGTGACGGTTTGACTGCTCCAAGTCAGTTTTTCTTACACACAAGTTAAAAGTGGCTCGCTCTCTCGCTCCTTAATGCATTTGAGAACCACTTCCTTTATTTCCACCCTGCTTAGAAAAGACGGCTCAAAGTCTCCAATTCTATATATTATAATGTGAAAAGGACTCTATTCCTCGTGACTTGATGTTCTCGCCAAATCACTGTACCTGCTTCTGTTCAAACTAGGTTAAGCAAACGGGCCTACAAATGACGATATGAACTGAAAGTACCTGTTGTATACTTTGGTTGTAGTAAAGAAACACTAACGCCACTTATAAGTTGTCTCTCATCGAATAGAATTTTCCATCGCGATTCTTTCTGAGCCCGAGCACGCAAAACTAATACACGGCTGTTATGCAAATCGGCCCAAAAAATTAGTTGGCATGTATAGAGGGGGGCATGGTGGCGGTGGGTAGCAAAAATCCTTACACTTGATCCTTAAGTGAATTTCTCCTTGTGTAGTGATGTGTTAACGGCTTGTTTTGTGTCGCGGTAAAGGTGTTTTGATTGCGAAACTTTTGCCGGCAAAGGGTAAAGGACCGCTAGCGATATCCACGAACACTATGTGCTGTTTCTTGACTTGGCATGTAGGACTGACCAGTGTTTGTACATTGTATGGCCAATAAATGATTGTTGGTATTGGTTGTTTTGGTATGTTGGTTGACTCAAGAAAAACTTTGAAGATATTGGTTGTGTTGAGTACCAGGAGAAACGAACTCTCGGCGGCTCAAGCATTCTGTGGGTAAGGATATAGTTTGGAGAAAAAGAGAAACAATGCAAGTTTTTAGAGAATTAGTGGGTTGACTGGCATACTTTTTTATGGTAGAGCAAGGAGGGTCAGTTTCCTGTGGGGCAGACAAATTGTTGAAAAATAATGCTTGGAGTATGTTATATGGATGGAGTTGATATTCATATGATTGAATACTCGAATATATTCTTTCAGGAATTGACTAACTGCAAATCAACTGTGTAGAACTTGTAGTTGGGATCATTCAAAGTCTCTTATCCATACAAAATCTATGTCGTGTTTGAAGAAAATATTAAACACATCGACTATCACAGAATCACCATACGATTAATTTTGTAGTTTTAGACATCAATAAATGTACTAAATATTCTTTGTTTTTTTGAACTCACGTCTAACAAAATGGGTAAAAGAGAATGGAAAATTAAGCTAATTTCAGACAGGATTTAGAGAAGGATATTCTACTGTGGACCAAACTTTCAACTTAGCAAGTATAGCGCAGACTTACATTAATCACGGGAAAAAATTGTTTGCGTTTTTTATTGATTTTCGTGCGGCATTCGACACAATCAACAGAAACTGTCTTTTCTACAAGCTTTCCCAAATTGGAGTATCAACGAAGTTCCTAAACATCCTTGCTAACCTTTACAGCCATAATAAATCAGCAATTTGGAATGGGAATGACCTCTGGGAATGGTTTGGAATAGAAATTGGTTTGAGACAGGGTTGTTTGCTAAGCCTTCTGATATTCTCCCGAGACATCACAGAGTGCCTGCCGGCAGGAATCATAGTACAAGGTATTAGAATCAAGACCTTACTTTTCGCGGACGATCTGGTTATTTTTGCAGAATCGCATAGCTCTCTACAGCTAATGATAAACAGATTAATAAATAACTGCAAGTACAATTGTCTGAAAATTAACATAGAAAAATCGAAAGACGAAAGTGCTTGTATTTAGAAAAGGAACAGGTCGATTAGCAAGATCTGAAAAATGGAAATTTGGCGGAGAAGATCTTGGAATTGTCAAATCATACAAGTATCTAGTAGTTACTATTAATTATGACCTTTCTTTAAAACTACACTATAAAAATAAACTCACTGAATCGAAAAAAGCCATCAATTCAACTTGGAAAAATCTTATTTCAAATTCCAGAGTCGGACTGGAGTCAAAAATAAAGGTCTTCGAAGCCGTTATGCGTTCGATATTGTGTTACGGTGCACAAGTCTGGGGAGGCAAACACTACGAAGATGTAGAGAAACTTTTGCGTTTCTTTTTGAAAAAAACTCTTGCGGCTGCCTACAACCACCCCCAGTTACATGCTTACAATCGAAAGTGGCATTTCATCTCTCTTTGTTTATACACTTAAACTGAACATGAACTACAAACGTCTTAAACGAGGAAGATGACACACGACTGGCCAAGGTCCTAGCCATGAAGGCATTGAGAACGAAAACATTGTTTTTTAAGGACTGGGAAACGTCGCAACGAAATACAATATCCGCTAAATTTAAATGAAAATAATATCCCAGATTGGAGAAACCTAACGCGAAAATTCGTCCTCGATGTGGAAAAGGCAATCAAAAAAGAATGCGTAACCCAAGCTGAAAATTCAACAACACGTTTCTTGTATCGTCAACCAGACCACCAACAGATTAACTACTTAAACACCAACCTCAATACTGCACAAATATCTATGGTAATTCGAGTGAGAGGAGAACTACTCAAGCTTAACTACAAACCCCATCGCGAGGATGTTCCATCAGTGTGCAGCCTATGTAATACTAGGGAAAATGAAGATGTGATGCATTTTCTTGGTTCTTGTCCTATTCTTAAAGAGATAAGACGCTCCCACTATGGAGTTAATCAAATGAGCGTTGAAGATACCAAACAAATACGGAACGATAGCGAAAATTGGACAAAACTTGTTTGTTATTGCCATACCGCTCTCAGCTGTAGAACAAGAATTGAGAATATAAATGAAAGTTTTTAATTGTTTATATTTGTAATTAAAATCACCATTTATTTCTTGAATTTTTTGAATACAAAATACTGTTTAAATTGTTGTTATTTCTCGGCAGACGGCTAAGCCATGCTTAAATGTATTTATACTTACATCAAAAAGTTATTTTTATTAAACCTTAAAATGATTCAATAAAGTACCAATTAAAAAAAATTTATAAAATAAATAAATTGAATATGCTCCAAAACTAATGAGCCGATTTGAATGAAATTGGAAATAGAGATGGCTTAGAGTCTCAGAAATGATATCGGCTTTATTTCATTTCCACATGCTTACAGGAAGAGGACAGGAACGGGAACATAACAGGGGGCTTGGAAAATACTGTACCGATTCCAAAAATTATCCCCGAGTAGCATAGATTATATTTCATTCCAATAATCCTAGGGGAACGGGGGGCTGGTCAGCTAGTATTCTTTATTTTTCAGTAAATCTATATAAAAATAGGATGTATGTATGTATGTTTGTCCGGTATAGACTCCAAAACCCCCCAACGGATTTTTATGAAATTTTCAGGGTAGACATAGTTTAGTCTTAAGATGGTTTCTGTCAAGGTTTGATCCCCATAATCCCACAGGAATGGGGTTGGGAACGGAAGTCTAGAAATTACTGGACTATATGTTGCTACATTATCCCCCTCCATCAGTCACTTAAACTTCATTTCATCCTTATAATCCTACGGGATCAGAAACGGGAACGAGAACGGGAACATTAAAGTTACTTGACCGATTTTTAAAATTCTTTCAACAGTAGGATGTTACATAGATATATTTCCATGGGATCGGAAAATTCACTCAGGAAGGGGGTGGGAACGGATAATTGGAAACTTCTGAACAGACTTCAAAAATTCTTTCAGCACTGGGATGCCACATAATCCCTCAATAACTAAGCGTAGATTTCTTCCTTATAATTTCACGGGAACAGATACAGGAACGAGAACGGGAACATTAAAATTACTTGACCTTAAAACTATAGACCCGAGTAACGCCAGGCGGCTCAGCTAGTTGAAAATATAGAATGTGATTTATTTTTTTCTCACAAAAATAAATCTCATTGGCTGACCAAAAAATAAAAATAACAAAAATAAATGTAAATCTCAGAGAGAAACCAAAAAAAAAATAAAGCTCATCATAACTGGTTATTGAAAGAGCTTTCAAATAAATCACAACAAATAAGAGTTATTTGAAGACCAATAAAAGTGATAACCATAAACTTTCGATCTCTGTCGGAAACTCACTGTGCTGCTAAGTCCTTCAAGATCAAAAAAAAAACCACTAGAATGTTCCTTCATAAGTAGCTCTTAGTCCACAAAAACTTTTAGAGGCGTATGTCTGAATGACCGAAGATAATTATGTGCGAAGAGCAGTGCAAGGGTAAGATGTCCAACTAGACTCTCAAAAAATTCAAAGTATCAATAGGTGTATCGTGGGGACAGTAAATGTTTGTAGATGCACAAAAATAGGTACCTTATAAGAATCAAGTCACTAAATCTTGAAATAACGGCAACGAACCAACGATTTCGAACAAATTTTGTGTGAAGGATTAGTCTTAGGCTGTCTTTCTTATGATGCAAAAAATTTATTGGAAAAAGTCTAAGAACAGTTCCTTCCATAGTACCGTTTTTTTCAAAGCTGACTTTGGCGTTAATGGCTTAAACGATTTTGACGAATTGTTATAATAAAGAAGTCCTGGGTGGTTTAAAAATGATTGCGAATTAACACTTAAAAATTTTTGAGTTTTGAAAATTTTACTAATTTCTTAAAAATAAAAATATTCTTTTGAATTAGTTCAAAACTGTAACTCTGATTTTTTCAAATGTTTTGTCAATTTTTGAAAAAATCTCAAACTTTGCATACTTAGCTTTTAAAAGTTTTTAAGAAAAGTGAAAAATAAAAACCTGTTTTTTGGAACAACTGGTCCAACGATTTTGATAAAATTTTCAGTGTTTAAACGTACTAGCAAAAAATTCGGGTTTTTATTTTTTCGCTAAGAACGTTAAGAGTATTTTATTTAGTTTTTTTTTATATTTTATGTGATTTTACTCAATTTTCATAGTTAATGTGTATCTGGCAACCCTGTACCACTATGAAGAAAAAAATTGTACTCAGCTTCACGACGTTGATATTGTACTATGCACACAATCGGAAGTTCGTACGACCCAACCGTGCCCATTTTTTATTTTCACTTTAAATAAGATTTTAAAAACAACGCTTCAAAAATTCTTTATTAGTCGAAAAACTAATTTGTTGGGCTTTTACTTCAATAAAATATCTTCAAAAATGAGAAAAGTGTCTACGCCAGTCATTTACACTTTGGAAGGCAATTTAGCGCTCAAAACACACAAAAACGTGTATTCTCTAAGAAGTATGAACGCACAGTGATTGACTGCTCTTGCTCTACCTTTTATCGGCTCACACCCGATATACCTCTCTCCCTATCTTATTTAGTAGTCCCAAAACCTTTCGCTTTAAACCTTTTCGAATGTCTATGACAATATTTTTGCTTTGAAAAATTTCATAAAGAAAATAATAATACTAATATCTTTTCTAATAGTCGTTTCTGAAAGTACTTTTCAATTATGCCTCATTTGATATTGTTTAAGAATTTTGTAAGGTTTCATTTTGATTTCGTTGAATTCAAACCATTTGACAATCATATTCCTCCGTAGATTAATAGGTATGTACCAGAATTGTTTTAATCTGAAATTGGTCAATATGAAATTCCACCGTGAACAGTTACTTAAACTTTGCATGCTATTTGATAGTCCACGGCGCGGCGCCACCAATGCCACAAACCACAATACAAAATTCCCGCTTGACTTTAATTAATTCTTAGAAAATTATATAAAAAAAGGGAAAACACCACCGATATGTTAAAGCTGTACGAGTCCATGTACACAGGAGCTAAGTCACAAAATGCTGAAATTGAGGAGATTTGTTATCCTTTTCATTATTCAAAAATGCAATTTTATTTATTTCCTTAGTGGTTTCTCCTTTTTCAAGTCGCGGGATACCATACATCTATAGAAAAGTATACAGGAACATGCAGTAACAATGGCCGGGAACACTTTATGCGATAGCCCGAAAAATCCCACTGCCATTTTGCAGGAGGCTTTTCAAGAGAGTTCAACAAGGATAGCCTCTATTGCTGACGGTAAGAAAACATTTCGGTGCACCATGTACGCGAAAAGAAAACACTTTTCATGTCCAAGGCGAATTTATGTCAACCGGAAGTAGGTTTACTGACCCATGGCAGAGTTTTACCTACTTCTTGGAATGGATATGAATATACCTACACAACCATTGTACCACATGGCGTATGAGTGTTTTGTTTTTGTTTTTTTCTTTTCTTTTTTAATACAAACTTTCTTCTATTTGTGCTGTGTGAACAACAACAAATTCTTATACAAAAATAATCGGAATGTCCGTCGTGCCGTTGGTTCTTGCACTCGTAACTATATGGCTTTTATACGAGAATCGCGTGGTTCGAGTTCTACTGAGTTTTTGGTATCCCTGGCAGCTGGGACAGTGAGCGACAAAGTGCGGAAAGAGGCTTACTGATTGGAGGTGACCATTTGAGTATTCAAATAAAGAACTTATCTGCTCGCGACAATGGGTGGTGATTGTTGCGACTAATGAAAAAGTTTATACTATAAAGTTTTGCATTTTTTAGCATGTTTTCAACATTTTTTTTTCGCTTAGCTTATTCGATAAGAATGTGTGTGCGCTGCGATTTCCCTTCGAAATTGCAAGAGTTTTATGCTTGAAGCCATAAATCAGGGTAACATAGTTGCACAGAGCTAGTCATTGAAAAATGCTTTAGTAACATGCTGGGAATCACTTCAGCACATAGATTGAGCATTTTGATTATGGACATTTTTGCATTTTAAATTGCCGTCATCAGTGCGCTGATGGGAGGATCAAAATGCAGTCACAAGAACGTTCATGTTCATTCGTGCAACAGGAATAACGCACCCGATTCAGGTGCATAGGAGGTTAACGTATCCAAAATGACACCAAATTTCAAAAATGTTGCAATGTATGTACTTTAGTTTAGTTAAATTTAAAAAAAAATGTAAGAAGTAAAGGTTCCTGTGAAAGTAAGCACATCTACTTAGTACGGATGAACACGGTTTATATTGGAGCTTGTTTTGCTCACTATTTCAAAAATGTTCAATTACACTAGGCGTGCCAATGAATAGTTGATCAGCTAGTTTCATCAAACCGAACTATGAAGCGAGGTTTTCTGTTTGTAAAGTCTGACCAGTGAGATGGCCAAACTTTGGAGTCTTTATTTCGTTCAAAACTTCTTGCAGTACATGGATGTTTTTTACTCCGTTGTTGCTGGAGTATAGATAAGCTATTACCAGAAGTTTTAATAGGAAGTCGTTTGTCTCTCGATATCGTGAACTTGTATTCCCGAGATTGATAACTTGAGTGGCTCTACACAAAAACGGTTAAAATAAAAAAAAAGTAGCCGCTTCTGCTCTGACTGATATTTTGGTCCTTTTCGTGAAGACATACATAATGATCTGAACCACAAGATGAAAGTAAGTTAGACTACAATGGGTGGAGTGTGTAGAACCGATGAACATCTACACTTCGACGAGACGGGTTTTCAGGAAATTTGCGGAAAAGGAAGGCCCCATCATGACGCAATCAAGTAGAAGCAGACCTCAATCGACTAAGATTACAAAACTGGAAAGAGCTCTCTCTCTGCAATGCCCACCTAAGTAAGTGATTAGGTAAGCTTCCATATCTACAATAAACAAAATATGTACTTTTCGTCACCACGAATGATTATTGTAAGCAATCGAATCTTTAAGAGAATCAGTGATCGATTAAGTGAGTGGCATAAGTGATCGAGTAAGTGAGTAACCATTTTGGATGATAGCATACGTGATCTTACATATCGTAAGGCTATTTAAAACTGCCCGCGACTTCGTCCGCGTGAAATAGTGACTTTCAGCAGCATTAACTTTTTTGGAAATAAAACACATGCATGCATTAAAGTAACCTATTGTTTCCTTCGAGTTACCATTTGGAATTATTCAGCCCTCGCCACTGCTGTATAGCCTTTATCCTTCCGCATGTTCTAGACCATCTCTGTAGCTAATTTAATAAAATCTGTTTAGCAGTTTGAACGGGAGACATACGAAAAACATACCGACATAGCTACATTCGCATTTTTAATATCAGTAAAGACTCCCGTTCCCGTGGGAATATGGTGACCGTTCCCGTAGGAATATGAGGATGAGTTAAAGTTTTTGTTACTCGGGGATAGTGTAGCATTCTAACGGTGAAAGAATTTTTGAAATCAGTGCTGCAGTGTCAAAGTTCCCGTATACGTTCCTGCTCCCCGTCGGAATAAAGGGAACCGTAGGAATATGGGGATGAATTAGTTTTTATGTTGCTCAGGGATAATGAAGCATTCTAACAGTGGAAAAAATTTTGAAATTGGTGTTGTAGTTTCTAAGTTCCCGTATACATTCCCGTTCCCGTTGGAATTTAGGGATAAATTGTAGCCTATTTGTTATTCTGATATATAAGCTATATTATTGGAAATTTTAATTGAAATCCATTCAGTAGTTTTTGCGCGAAAGAGTAACAAACTTTCACGTTTATAATATTAGTAGGATTGTGTTTGTGAAACTATTAGTCCCAAGATGTCGCTGACCAGTTTAACTGTTTTTTTGAGCTAGCAATATTCACTGTTTTGTAAAAAAAAAAAAACTAGTTTGTATTGATTTTGGTACTTTCTGGTTAACAAATTCGCCTTGACTGGGATAGTGTCATCTTACATTTGTAATAAGTATAAGAAAAATGTACATACAATTTTTACATTCTCATTTCAGCAATTATCAGTGAGCACTTCATGTGTTGAACTAAGTTATGTTCGTTTACTGCTGAGAGAATACCAAATTGTGTTACTAGATTGCTCGATAACGTGGGCTGTATAATAACCAAACTCTCATAATTCCATCACGAGTTGCTCGATAACGTGAGCTGTAATTTGGCCCCATATCTATTTTTCGTCTTAACTGAAAACATTTTACCTCTAAGCTCATCATTATGAACTCATTAAAATTTTTGAATTCATTTGATCATTTGGGAAAAGCAGGGGAAAACAATATAATTGTTTATCCTCATCCTTTGTATTATATTAACTAAAAATGATCGAGAACCTGCGATCTAATGCCAGAAGCCTTAGGTATTTCCTGCCCATATTTCCTCGAACGGAAATACAACCGGGAACTTGTAAAATACTGTACCGATTCTTTTACCGCTAGAGTGTGCTTCATTGGTGCTGAGTAATATGGACTTTTCATCCCCATTTTTCCATTGGAATGAAAACTTGGAAGCTATTTATTTAAATTTATTTATTTTAAAGTTACTCAATTCAATCACCTAAAAACCCGAGCTACGTTTGGCAGGTCAGCTAGTACAATAATATAGAACAGAAGCTAAAACATTAGAAAGCGCGGAATTGAGTTAAAACCAATAGCCGTGTTTTATTGGGTATTTCTATATTCACTACACTTGCGATTCTCAATAAAACGCTTTTTGGCTATATTCACTTACCAAGTACACTTCCCATAAACGCCATTTACTCTGTTGTTCACTTCTGCAAGTGAGTTATTTTTGTCCTCTTACGCTATTCACTTTAGAGTTGTTGTTTTTCAATGAGCGATGTTTTGCGATGTTCTGCTGAAGTGAATATAAATTTCCAATAAAACACGGCTAATATTACAATCAAAATTGCCTCAGATAATGTGAAATGTTTAATAGATTTATTCACAAAAGTTTATTTTCGATAATCAAGGACTGTGTCTGGAGGATGGCAATAATTTTCGGCATAGGTGGCAACAATGGCGTCATGGTCTTCAAATGCAGTGCAAAGTATAACAATCTTAAAGGATCAGTGATAACTGAACGAATTTGCATATCGTGTTGGTTGCCTTTAAAAAACTTTCGGTAGACACGAGACTTGATAAAATTGGCCCTCAGGCAGATAAATAAATAAAAAAATGAGCAAGACTGTGTGGCAAGAGCTTGCGATTGTGTGGTAATTAAAATACGAGAACCTTGAGACTGGATACAAGATTTTAGTATTCGTTCTTCATAATATATTTGGGGGTTCAGTGTATGTATTTCCAAGCTGAAATTGTTTAAAAAAAAAAAAAAAAAATAGATCTTTGGACACCAGAATTTTTGATTAAAAATTGTCATTGTTTTTCGATATTTAGTCAAAATAAGGTGAGAAAATAAATATTTTAAATCAAAAATACTATGCTGTACTCGACACATAATGAGGTAAGTTTTCACCAAATTTTGTAAGAAAACAATATTTTAAAAAAAAATGCAAAATTTTAAGATCTTTTTATTATCTATAACTTTGCAATTAAACTTTTTTCCATAAGACTTACAGTTCTGCCGAAAATCGAAGTGGGCCGTTTTTTACTCAACCCCTCACACTTCCCGACTTCAGATCAGATGTTTAATTGTCTTTCATTTCCAATTGGTTTCGTTCTACTTTAACTTTTTTTTAACTTTTGAAAACTATCTACACTAGATTATTATAATAAACAAAGTACCCGTAGCCTAAAGTATTTCTCACAATCATTGCCCTGTCGGAAGTGACCTGCAATTGTCAACAATTGTTGCTGATTCCAAACGGCTAAACGAGACAGCGCTTTTCATGGCAATGAATTTACTATCGGAGGACATATTTGTGTCCTCAGACAGATAGGGGTTAGAAGACCTACATAATATGCAGATAATCCTGGAAATAAATCTCTATGTATAGATAATCCCAGAACAAATAAAAACGTTCAGCTATACAGCCAATGAATAATTTGAAATCACCGGATATCAAAGTTCATTATTCATCAATTCTCTTTATTGACGACCAGAAGATTTTAAGGGCAATGAACTTACGATATTCTAGTCAATAAGTTCTTCGATCTTCCAGATATTTGAAAAGTCTTGAACTCTATGATCCATATGATGACAACACACATTTCGCAAAAAGTTAATTTTCTTAGCAAAAAGTTTTACGATTGCGAATGGATATCTTGTGTTTGTGAGGCATACTTATTTCTGAATTCGGTCTAAGTGAAAACTGAGTCATTCGGCTTGTCCCTTAATTGCATTATACCTACCTTTCAGAGTAAAACAGAAATGATTGGACTCACCTACTTTTCGTATTCAATTACACGAACCGATGCCATGCAAACCAAAGGCACAGAAAACCAGAAACCACACCAAAAATGACAGTTAATTCTATTAGCATTGGTCAATCGTGCAAGCATGCAGCACTGCATGTCGCTACATTATTTCAATCCAGAAATTATTGGAAAACAATTAGGTATCGGTCATGTAAGAATATTTCCACTCCCAAGGAAGTAGTTTACATATTACTCGGCTACTAGAAGTAACTTTGTACGTCACACCTAAACATTAAGACCTAGATATCCAAGGATTGCCATATTCTAACAGAAAATTGTACCAAACCCACATACAAAATATCAAATTAATTTTGAGATTATAGTCCTTTCGAAGGACAACTTATGGCAAAATCCTGTGAACTAACAAAACGACTTAATTGACCCCACGAGAAAGTAGTTCCTTGCGTTTTTTAGGTCAAACATATGAGTAATTGGAAACCACTAAAAGAACATATTTATTTGGCCTTGCAACATCCTAGGACTGTATTGTATATGTGTCTGAACTTATATCTCACTCCTAATAACACACCAACCTGAGACTCTACCTGAAATGACCAAACGTAAGGAAGCATCGATGACGGCAGCGACAACAATGCGATAACATTCAACTACCAGCCTTTGGTGGACTCTTAATAACGTTTTATGGCACGTTTCCTTCTTAAGTGTAATATATTACCAAAGTACCATTGCTGTTTTTGTTTTTATTTTTTCTCGTTTGCTTTGTTTTCATGTATGAGTGGCGACGAACAATTTAAAAATTAACCTCCATTTGCCTGAATTGCCAGAAATATAATATCACACTTAAGAATGACTGCGACAGCAAGTGCCGAATGTCCGAATCCTTTTTGGGAATTTCCCTTCGCATAGTCGTTAAGAGGTGCGTAGGATGAAGAAATCCTTGACCTCATTTCAAACAGAGTCAATACCTTCATATCTACACGAGGATAAGTTTTAGTAGGCAACACTAGGATTCTTTTAAGTTATGGCGGGAGAGAAACCCTGTAATTATATTTGTGTGTTTCTTTTTTTTTTTTGTTTGTTTCGAGAACTGCGTGAGAGCTAGGAGTTATAACTTCTTTTTCTAATGGGGCCATAACACCTGAGTCAGTAGGTCAATAGAAATGAGGTGAAGTGATTTCGATTGGCTGCCGTTGGGAATCTAACCGAAGAGGGTGGTAGTTTTTTTTTTTTTTTGCTTTTCCGAAAGATGTTTCACAAGTAATATGAGTTGAGCTATAATTAAATCTGATTTCGTTGATAGGGTGTAGTTTTTTTTTGTTTGTCATAAAATTGAGAGCATTCTATGCGATAATTCAAGTCAATGGCATCGAAATTTAAGTTGCGGGCTATGTTAAGTTATTATATGGTCTGCGAAGGTCATATTTAGGTGACAGAAAGTGAAAGGGGTTCAGCAAATGTAACTCGTGAGTCTTACAGAAAATCCATACATTCAAGTTGTTCATGATTAATTTGTATCACGAAAACGTGTTGGATCGATTTCAACTGGTTTGACAAACTTGACCTTCAACAACCATCTCGCATACAATTAATAACCATTTCAATGAGAGCACCCTGGGGAAGACAATCCAATGCCATTAAAGGGTGAGGATTTGATTTACAACTGATAATTTCTATTTTTGAACTAATAAAGTAGCACAGAATTATTGGGTTTTGGCTTGGGAAGAATTTGATAGTATACTGATATTTGTTTATGTTTGTTTTGTGAATTGAAAATAATAGTTTTTGAGGTTGTGCTTGCATTTACCGCTATCTTTAATCAAGAACACCTTTTGACGCAGATGCTTGTCTAATCATAATTACTTAACGTGGTAAAATAATTCAAGCTGACGCACGATCAGTTAATAGGTTTGTTCGTTGAAACCCTAGGGTCGGCCAGGGGTCGCCACAAAGCGTTTTTTAAGAAACCTTTGAGTCGCCCTGAATGCCAAATTGAGTGTTTTTTGAGCCCCTGGGCTCCTAGGTTTTCCTTCAACTCGCCATAGGTTTTGCTGGCGAGTTGAGGGCTGTTAAATGGCATTTTTTTTTTTTTTTAATGATAGGGATGTGTGGTGATTTGTGGTTTAGCGTTTTTTGAGGACTAGAAACCCCAAGTTTTTTTTTGACAGCTCATAGGGTTGCCAGGAAATCCTAGGTCAACCCTGCAGAAAGTTCAACGAACGAACCTTATGTCTACAATTAAGCTATCAGATGTGTCAAAAGCAGAACGTAAGCCCTTCTGAAGAAGAATACGTGGGTGTTTGAGGTTTGAGCTCCACTCAATTATTGAATTGTTTCTCTACAGCTTTTTCATTTGCGGGGAGTTACAAATTCTTCCGAAAATATAAGCATTCCTATGAAAAGCTTTTTGTAACTTAATAATTCGGAAAAGGTAAAAAAATTTAGGACCCTCCATTTGGGAGGGGTGATAAGTTGATTTGTGTTTTCCGATTCTCAAAAAACGCTTACAACCCAGTGATAGTTTCATTTTCTACCTGAACTGTCTCCAGCGAAAACCTTTGGAGCTACATACTTTAAAACGTGTTCATGCCAAGCCAAGGTTCAAAAAGCAGTTTTCGGGCAATTTGAGGTTTATGAAAAAGCATTTATCTGTACTTACTTTAAATTGTTATTGCCTACTAGCTGACCGACCCGGCGTTGCTCGGCTCCAACTTATTCAGAGTGGTGTTAACACAACATTGCAGAAACAAAAATTGTCGAGAATATACCCACTCGGTTCATCTGAATATTGCCTGAAAGCTATTAGTTTCCTGTTCCTGTTCCTGTATAAACAGAAAGGGTGGGCCGAATACAAGTTTTGTTTTTAAAATAACTACAATACGATAAACAAAATTAAATTTTTACCTTGTTTGTGTTATGGCCTTAATAATTAGAGCAAATGTTCCCATTATTTTGGAACAGAATGCCATTCAAGTCCCTGTCTCATGGTCTATGGAAAACCTTAAAACGACTTATTTTGATCCACGGAGGTATTATAGTGACTTTCAGTCAAGTTTTCGAGGAGGAAACAGCTGTCAGCGTCAAAATAACCTACGATTTAAAAGTAACCACTAGATGGCGGCCACCGTTTTCATGCAGTCTTGCCTAAAAGATACAACGAAGATTTTATCTTTTACTGTGGCTATCTAGTCAGCATTTTCATAGATTTCAAAGAAATTGTTACCTATTTAGGTTTCGGAAAGCCGGGCTATGTATTGCCCATATCTTTCCTGACTTATCAAATCGATTACAGTTAAAAATACAAGCCCATCAGGTTTTCAAATCGAGCCTTGCTGTTAAAATAGAAACTAATCTTACATTTCATCTGCTTTCTCTTGTTCCTTAGAGGTTATCGTTTTAGTCAAAAATTTAACCGAGTCTTTACAGAAAGGCGGAAAGGAGAAGAAATGAAATCATCGATAATATCATGTTTGGAAAATATTATTGATTTTTTTTAATGTCTGGTTTAACAAAGTTAAAAAAACGCTTTAATCCACCTATGTAAATTATACCCTGTCCAAACACAAAACAACTGCCATGTTCTCGATAATTTCACGGTTGTGAAGTCTTTTTTCAATTCTACGTTATTTCTAATAGTTTAAAAATTGTGGTTTTGTCGTGTTAACAAACACTATAATACTTTAATTCTTCTTCATGAAAAGAACTACTGTTTGAATTAAACACTTTAAGAAGCTCCGAAAACCAAAATGTACATATGTTGTATTTCCTGATTAAAAATAAAACTTTTCAAAATATATGTATCTAACGAAACATGTCAGCGGCACAAAGCGAATCATCATCTGTAAATGTTCAATATTCAAACCAGAAACTAAACTATATTACATACCTGATAATCTAATCCATCATTCCAAGCTTTTAATTTATTTTTATTTCTTAAGCCCAAAACAGTTGGTTGAAAGATAATTTCAAAAGAAAATTCAGGAACAAAATTCAATTCAAATTCATAATTTGAAATAAACGGCGGCTTGCATTACACAAATTAATGGCGTCGATTTGATCCCACAAAATATCCCAATACAATTTCCTCTCTACCTTCACCACAGACAATTGTTCACGCTTCACGTTTCATGATTACACCACACAAAACTCCACAATCCACATCAAAACAAAAACGAGCAAGCGAGAAAACTATACTCACACAAAACAGATTTTTGACATTTGACAGACACAGAAGGCGTTGAGATTTTTTTTCACTTGCTACGTCTTTCCACACAAGCAAGTGCATTTTTAATTTTCTGCTTGTTTTTTATGTCCGGTTGTTTGTTCGTTGCTTAAAAAAAGTGCATAATGTTAATATAATTGTGCAAACGTTGCCAAGAAAATTAAAAATCGCAAACATCTGCATAAGTTGTGAGCCAAAAAAAATAGCAAACATCTCGCGCGAGTCGTGTGTGTAGTCGTAGTCTTTTCGGGGATTCCTTTTCAAAGGAACAATAAAAAAAAACAAAAGCCTCTCCACGGAGGAAACCGCCCCTTCACAAAAACAAGTGAAAAAAAAAATCTATCCCTAAGTGAAAAAATGTCACAATTCGCACAGCAAATTTTCTACTTTTTCGCGTTTCTTTTTGTCTTAGAAACGTGTTTGACCCTCTGTGAGGGTACTCGAATCCTTGGAGAATTCCATACTGATGAATTCTTTAAATTTATTGTAAAGTTTGGCTTCCAAAAAGCTGAAACCCACTCACAGCGTGATTCGTTTGGTTATATTTATGGCAACATCACGTCCGAGGATTCGTTTAATGTTCCTGTAACTTTGGCCGTACTGGATCGGTCTAGTTTTCTTGAATTCTATGGTAATCGTAGTTATTATGACCGTGAGATGGCATGCCAGCGAATGTTTGCACGCATACAAAATCTTGCCTATGACAGTGATTGCAATTCGCATGCGAAGACTGATTATTTGAGAAAAATTCCATGTCCCAAGGGTGAACTGTGCTCTGACGAGGATAGTCCATCTAACGTGGTGCCTGGATACCAATTTACTTATGTCATCAGTGATCTTACACAACCCAGGTAAGTGTGTGTTGAAATGAAACTTGAAAGGAAAGTAGTGTAGCCCGAAGCGGTTTTGCTATCGACTATTCCTGGTCTAGTTACCTCGTTCTTTGTTTTTTGTTTATGTATTTCTTATTTCTTTGTGTCTCAAGATTGAAATTGTATGAATTTTGTCATGGAAATGCTTGGCTATTTTTACGTCTATGTTTCAATTAAGAAGAAGAGGTTTTCTGTGCTATTCGAATAAGAAACTAAATACCCAACCTTCAATGGTGGCTTTTAACTTTCCATTTTAGATATAAATGATTGCGATAGAAGCACACTCGACCTTGTAGTGTCTATTTAAGGAAAAGCAATTTCAGCATGATGTAAATACAAAATACACTGTGTATGCATTCACTAGCAATAGCAATAAACCAATCAATCTAATTCCAAGAAAATAGGACTTGAAACTTATCCTGAAGGATAAATAAACCCTAAACTTTTATCGTTACTGGTGAATGAAACAACCAACTCTATTTTGAAGCAGAAGAGTGAAAGCTTGTTGGTTAAGCTTATTGCTCTACAGAACTTCAACCAAAATAAATACTGTCACTACTGACGTTCAAATTGACTTTACAGTCATACTTGACGACATCTTGCTCCAAAGCTGTGAGTTGTTGCTGAGTTTGTGCGTGGATAGATAAATAAATTTATTTGTCTAATTATCAAAACACATGTGGTTTTTGTTTTTTTGAAAACAAACACAAGCGCGATAGCACAACAGTTGGTTGGATAAAAAATAAACAAATGCCAGTTCAGATCTAAGATGATATGAAGACGCTGCGTATGAAAAGTAACAAGACTTGTTCGTAATAGAAGTACCAAGATCCCGGGATTCAAGTCAAAAATACCATCGGTTGGTACTGTCATGTTTAAATCTACATTAAACTGGCTCCAGGAATAGATCAATCCAAAACCGGGTGCTGAGCCGACGGGGCTCACGCAAGAATGAATACCTAATTTTAAGCAAACAATTACACAGGAAAAAGAAGAAGATTAAAAGCCCAGAGCTCCTTGTGGTACCCGTGGCGTGATTTTCAGCATGTCCACCTGCTAACCCAGAGGTTCGAGGTTCAAATCCCAGCAGAGGAAAAAAAGTTTTATCACGGGTATCGCCTTTCGCAAGGAATTGGCAAGTCCTCCGTTAGTATTCATTGTCATTAAAAGCGCTTTCTCGATTAGCCGTTCGGAACCGGCAGAAAATTGTAGGTCCCTGCCATTCCCTCACAAGGCTTGGTTGTGAGAAATGCGCTAGGCCCAGGGGCTCCTCGCTCTGTTGCGCCACCCTATTTATTTATTTTATTTAGCTCCTTACATTCGAATCGAAAATAAACCACAGGAGTCAAAAAGAGTGACTTAAAGAAACTTTTTGTGGCCACCAAGGGCACTGAACGGTAAAACGGCAAAATTAAAAAAAAAACCAAGGCAGAGCGATGCCGCTCAGCTTTCAAATTTTGTTATAAAAATTGTCGTTTGTCGATCAGTGTAAGGTGGCGGATTGAGGAGCAAACAGGCCAAATGCTTATTGGTGAAGAAACAGGGTATTTGGATAGTTGAAGCGATGGCATTCAAGTTGTTAATTTCTGACTGAATTTAAAATTGAAGTAGGAGTAAATTTCGGCGGTGAGCCTGATGATGTCTTCAAATTTACGTAACCCAACTGCCTCATACTGCTCTGCTATATTAAACTGGTATATTAATATTTCCCTTCCAATTACGCCTCTTCTTTCCAAGGTCATGGAAACGTTGATACACCGTCAACTTATAAAATATCTTGAAGAACAAAGGCTTCTTAATGACCGTCAGTACGGTTTTTGTAGGAAACGGTCCAGTGGTGATTTGAACCAATATTTACACTATTTTAGAGAAAATATGATATTTTGAAGGCATTTGATAAAGTCTGGCATCAAGCTCTCTTATCGAAATTGCGTGCTTTTGGTATCGATGAGTTTCTTCGTTTTTGGATGAAGCTGGCATCTCCGAGGACTCTGTTTTATCTCCGACTCTTTTATTTTGCAGATTTTTATATTCGTATCCAAATTCCTCCTGTTCGGAGGTGCACCAAGAACGGTTGCGTATGATTGGCTCATTGAATTCAGGCCTTAACACATTAAACATTACTAGGCAAGGATCTCAGATAGCTTTCTCAGAACCTGAGCCGTTGCTTAGTCTACCAGCGTCCTCAGTGAGAGCTTCAATCAACGATTTGATCTGTGAAGAGCACAACCGCGGATGGCATGCCTCCATTGGATGCAGACAGACCAAACTTATGCTCCCCAACGTTAGTAAGAAGACTGCAACATTTTTCTTGCTCGTAGCAGAAAAGACTGTAGAAAGCTTATTGTCGTTGCCAGCGGGCACTTCTCTTATGCCAAGCATTTAAATGTGTTAGGCTAAAGTTATACCACACTCTGTGAATCTTGTGCAGAAGATGAGGACACCGCAGAGCACTTCCTCTACAGATACTCGGCGCAGACATGGTGAGAGCTGGTAACTTAGGCTCCTTATCATGGAAGCGTCTTTTGGCTTTTCTCCGAACATCTGGAAAGCTATAACAAATAGAAGGTTGCTAATTGGTAGTACAATGGAGCGGTTTTTAGGTCTGAGTGCTCCAGCTGGTATTTTAAAAACCTCAAGCAGAAAAAAAAATCGTAGATCATTCGCCGGGAATGGTGGGAAAACCGAATCTTGTTGAAGAGATCAGCAAAATAAAGACGCGAGCTACCTTCAGGTTGAAAACCAACTGTGAAATTTATTTCCTTAAATTACTATTTATGCATAAAAAGTGCTTACTTGACTAATTTAATTTTTAATAACAATCAACAATGAATTTCGTTAAAGTCAGGGTACATTGAACTGAACAAAATGATTAAACTGTGAGGGCAATATGATGTACCTTGACAAAGTATGCAATCGTCGAAGTGCAATGAACTAATTATTAGATAATAAACACCATTATTCATGACTAACGAAACCGAAAAGCTGTCAGTACTCGTTATGTGTTTACCAATATTTTGAAGTCGAGTAACCACATGTTTGAACTTTATTACCCCTTTTGATCTGGCTTCAGTTTATAAAGCCTACTTTCACGGAAAGCTAGAGCAAAACTCCCACGTTTGTCCGGGTGCTTTTTAAACATTCTTAAAAACTACTTGAAAAGGTTTAAGACATGGTTTTAAAACTAACAAGTGATAATTCAATTATTGTAAGATGGATGGAACGCACAGTTAAGTATACAGAGATCCATATTTGAGCAGCTCAACCCAAATGTGGAATGCCTTACCACACTCTGTTTTCCTCTGCCTTATGATCTACACGGATTTAAAATCACTGAACATACATAGATGTCTCCTTCTCAATCCAGTCTAATTTTTCCAATGCTAGCACTATGTTTCATAGCATCATAAGGTTAGTAGATAATATCCCCTTGACGGGATCATAAATTATTGAAATGGAAAAGTGTTCTCTTTATCACTTGCTGCTACTCTTCTAATGTTTCAATTTAATGCAATTTTAATGTTCCTCAATGCTAATTCCTTTTCAAAACATCTAATAGATTTGCTATGTCCATAATGACTTTCCATGTTTTTCATTCAATTTAAATTAAAAAAAATAATAATAAATAACACCTAAATGATTTCAAGACTTCATTTAAGCACTCGAAAGTGTAAAAGTTTCTGAGTTCCTATCATAAAATAAAGTCTGACAACTTTCGTGTTTATATTTTTTTGTTTTAAGATAAATACATTTGTACATACATACGTGTGTATTTTATATAATCGAAAAGCATGTGTTACAATAAAAGAAATAACAACGTATTGCTTATTTTTTCTCACAAGCACAGAACTACAATTTTACTATTTTGTTTTCTTATCTGGTTTATTTTTTATTGAGTAGCGATAAATGTCTTTTTTTTTAATCAAAGTTCTTACTCGAATTGGGATGGATTTGATTTTGTATTTTTTTCATGCTGTTTTTGTTAGGTTGCCAAAAAGGGGAAATAAAAATATATTCTCTTTACAGACATTTTTCAAAGAAACTAACAAACTGTTTAAGACTATTGTTTCAGAATTCACAAAGAAAACAAGTGGTGATTTCTTCATTGACTCTATAAGCAAGTAAAAGATGTTTATTGCAGTATAGAGTTTGGGAATTCCCTGAACTAGATGTGGGGTCAGCTGTGTGATCTGCCAGAGAATTTCTAATAAAATAAGTTTTCTTATGAAATCATCAACAACCGAACACCTTTTGTTTTGAATGATAAAAATATGTTAACTCTTTTTAACGAGCAACCTTGATGATGACATTATAAAAATGACAAAAATCTGTGTTCTGTTTAAATAAATGCAGTTCAAATGTAGGCGCTATTGTTTCAAATTTCCAAACATTGCAATGAGGAACAAATGGGGCTGGTAATCACTCTTGCGGAGCAATTCTTGTGGAGAAATGATAAGTTAATCGATTGAGATTCAGTAATTCTGTTCGAGAGACATCAATTTTTGAGCGCTGTTCTATATTCAATCATTTTGAAGGTTTCAATAAACAGCATTCGAAAGATTCAAATAAAATGAAGAAAATCTAGTTAATTTTTGGAATTATGATTCATATTAGTACGATTTTTTTTTAAAAGACAATCACATAAACAAAGAGAAAAGTATTCTTGCTTCATGCACCATTCAAATCAATAAGTTCTTAATCCTGGAGGTTGTTATGCAGATATTAGGATTGAAAGCTGTTCTTCGATGAGGCAGCATTGAACTTTAATTGTACAAAACCCCATTTCTCAGAAAAAGCTATCTGAACTTTGAAGGTATCCGAGAATTCTTGGTATTCCTCTCTATCACTTGGATAAGCAGACAAAAGATGTATTTCTGTTTGTTTCATGTTGGTATTTACTTGTGATTATAGGTACTTCCCTTAAGTTTTATAAGTGTGGAGAAAAAAAATTTTAAGATAAGTTTTAAATTCATTTTTATTGTTACTTTCTTATAACTACTTACTTGCTAACAAAAATGTATGAACTAGCTTACATAATAACTTAGTTAACTTACTGACCCTAGGCGGGTACTCTAAATTACACAATAACTTTTAAGATAACAATAAAAAAAATATGACATTACGATTTAGAGAGCAGTCAGTCTGTCGTTATAAGGATATACAGGCTGAAGCACTTGACCAATTTCCTTCAAAACTTACAGTTAGGATCTGTGCGGCAGCCTACAGAGTGAATTGGGCCTCCAGGTCTTGAAAAAACGGTACCTGCGATACAACCTTTAGGACAATACATACTTATATTCTCGAAAACCGCTCTAACGATTTCGATAAAATTTAATGTGCGAAATTGAATCTTAATTATGTTTCTATAATGCAAATTTTTTTTTGAAAAAATTCTAAAATTTTTTAAAAAACGACTTATTCTCGTTAATGCCTAACATGATTTTGACAAAATTTTATATTTAAAAAGTCGTAGGGTTTTTAAGAAAGATAGCACATCAAAGTTTGGAAAGCATTAATTTTTGAAGTTTTAATTAGTTAAAAAAAAAAAAAGAGAAAAGAGCTAAATTTTTTTTGTTGTCATTTTTTATTCCATTTCGTCATTTCTTCAATGAAATAAAATAAGAAAAACACTTCAGTTTTTAGATTCTTAAAAATGAAATGTATGCATAAAGCAGTTTTCCTATCGAATAATGTAAAAGGTGCATTATCTAATAAGTTCGTTCGTTCAAGCCCAGGGATTGCTCTGAGGTAGCCACAATGCGTATTTTTTGAAAAACATCAGTTTACCTTTAATATCAAGATGGGTTTGTGAGTTTGTCATCAACTTGGGAGAGTTCAGGGAGAAAACACTGATGACAAATGACACGTGTTTTTCATCAAATGACCGGCTTGTGTGGTGACTTCGTGATTTAATCTGTTTTAAGTACCAAAGGCCAAGACCAAGGCTTTTGCTGTGGCAAGTTGAAAGCTGTCAAATGGCATGTATTTTTTTTTATGACAGGGACGTGTTGATTTATGGTTTTGCGTTTTTTGAGGACTGGAAAACCCAGGTTTTTTTGACAACTAATAGGGTGCTGTAAGAGTTTGTTGAAGTGAAGGGTTTTAAGACGTTCACATAGACAACTTAAGAGATGCGACGTTAAGGAAAAGTATTTCTCTATAATTGGTGCAATTGTAAGGTTTTCCATTCATTGAATATTCTTTCTCCCGACTAAATATGCACTCTACTTTCAAGGTAATCTCTATCTTCCTTTAAAAATTTCGGCGTCGAGACCGTAGCTAATCAAGTTTTGTTTGATTTAAAATAACATACGAGTTTGCGACCCCAACTTTTTCTGATCTGGTACACAGTCTGAAGCTCATATTATCATGACATTTTAATACTTTCTTAAACAAGCGCTTCTTGTGCTTTTTTTCGCTAGAGAAATTGGTGTTCTTTCTTTCTTCATCGGAATCAAGCATAATTTAATCATCATTTTAAGCTATGTTTGGTTATTTTTGTTATGTTGAATAAAGAAGACAAACCAGACTCTTTGTAGTCTATGCAATGACTGACTGATTTATTGTGTAGATAAAGTCTAACAGTTAAGGTAAAGATTACATATGTTCATAGAGAGTATTATGTGTTAACTGGAAGAGTATTAGTGAGCGAATTCAAGATGATGTTTAATAATACAGTGAGTCCAAACATTTTCAATACTTCCACCTATTATTAACTAAGAATTCAAAAAGTTTTATAAAATAAAAAATTACAAAACTCTCATAGCTTCTCTAAATTTTTCAAACTTTTCTTTTTGAAGAGCTTTTGTAAAAATATCTGCAATCTGATCTTGGCTTGAAATGTATTCTAATCTAAAGAGTTTTTCTTCATATTTTTCTCGTATGAAATGAACCCGTACATCAATATGTTTGGTCCTTGCATGAAATTGGGGATTTTTAGCTAGCTTAATGGCTCCTTGGTTGTCGATGTACAATGTCGGGTGTAGTAAAACATTTGGGATCAAGTCTTCCAAAAGCGTCCTGAACCAAATTAGCTCTTTCGTTGCTTCAGATGCCGCTATATATTCTGCTTCAGTTGTGGATAGAGCAGTGCAGTGTTGTCTTCTTGACGACCATGATATTGGATTTTCGCCCATCAAAATCACATATCCACTAGTTGACCTTCTCGTTTCGTGATCACCAGCAAAGTCTGCATCACTGTAGCAAGAAAAAGAAAATGAATCAAATTTGGTAAATATAATACCCAGTTCCTTTGTTGTTTTGAGATATCTAAAAATTCTCTTTACAGCTTTTATGTGATGATCTTCTGGATTATCTAAATACCTGCTAACAATACCAACGGAGAAAGCAATATCTGGTCTTGTAGCAAGCATTAGATACATTATGCTCCCCACCGCTTCACGAAATGGGTAGCGTTTTGCAGTAATCGTACTATCATCGATTGTTACATCGAAGTTTGAACTAGTAACACATGGAGTTGAGACTGGGTTCGCATCTGACATTCCAAACTTTGTCAGCATACGTTCGATGTAACTGCACTGGTTTACGCATATGGCTCCATTCGATTTGTAATTTATTTGAAGACCCAAATAGAAGTTTGCTTCAGTCATTGTTATCTGGAAGTTTCTTTGAAGTTCCTCTAAAATCTCCATTGCATCTTGTGTTTTGCTGACAGCAATAAGTCCGTCATCAATGTAAAGGGCCAGCAGAACTCTTTTATTGTCGCGATTTAATGAGAAAACACAAGCATCTGCCTTGCATTCAATAAATCCTAGTTTTCTAAGAAGTTGGGTGAACTTACGGTTCCAACATCGTGAAGACTGTTTTAAGCCATAAATGCTTTTTAAAAGCTTGCAGACTCTACCAGTCTTATCTTCGTATCCTGGAGGTTGAGCCATAAACACTTCTTCTTCCAAATCACCGTTGAGGAATGCGGTCTTTACATCAAACTGCTTTAAGTGCAGATTTTCTTTAGCTGCTATAGATAAGATGGCACGAATAGAAGTAAACTTGGCTACTGGACTAAACGTGTCTTCATAATCCAGACCAAGCTCTTGATTAAAGCCTTTGGCTACCAGCCGGGCCTTGTGTCGTTGAATAGTGTTATCTGGAGAAAGTTTAGTTTTATAAACCCATTTACATCCTATTACTTTTCTATTCCGTGGTGGCTCAACAAGTTCCCAGGTAGAATTCTCTCGATGTGATTGGATCTCCTCATGCATTGCAGTTTGCCAAAACTCGGCTTTATCTGAGTTCAAAGCATCTCGATAGGAAAGTGGCTCGTAAAAGTTAGCTACAAAAGCATAACCTTGTTCAGCACAAGCAAACATGCTTGAGCTCTGTGCCTGTGTTCTAGTGTGACTTCGCAAAACTCTTCCAGAGTTTAAAACTTGTTTGTCAGCTTCATTTTCATTTTCGCATATCTCTTCGTCAACTGGCTTCTTTTCATCTTCCTCTAACTTGAATCTCTTACCATCTTCCTGATCGTGCTCTCTTTTTTGCTCTTCTGCATTTTGAGAGCTAGTACTGAGATGAAAGTTTGGTTGTTCTTTGAAGATGACGTCTCTTGCAACATCAATTCTATTTTCTTGTTTATTCCAAACACGGTACCCTTTGCTACTTTCTGAGTAGCCAACAAGTAAACCACACCAAGACTTTTTGTCCCATTTCCTTCGTTTTTCTTTTGGTATATGGACGAATACTTCACACCCAAATGTTCTAAGACCTTGAACGTCTGCCTTCTTACCATACCATAGCTCGTACGGACTTTTTGTGGGAATAGGACTAGGACCAAACCGATTCATTAGATGAACTGCGGTGTTTGTTGCTTCCGCCCAAAGCCTGGTTGGCATGTTCTCTGAGTGAAGCATAGTTCGAGCTATTTCAGTTATAAAGCGTATGTCTCTTTCAGCTCTACCATTTTGCTCTGGAGTATAAGCAACTGAAGTCTGATGTTGAATTCCGTGCTTCATGAGAGTCAATTCAACCAGTTTATTTTTATATTCTAGGCCGTTGTCTGAACGCATGAATTTAACTTTGCCATTAATCTCATTTTCAACACGATTCAGAAAAGTTTCAATCAATAACGGCACTTCCGATTTTTCTTTGATGAAAAACACCTTTCTGAAATGAGAAAAATCGTCTTTGAAAAGCAAGAAATATTTTGAACCCGCTATAGAATTTTCTTGCATTGGCCCACATAAATCTGTATGAATTAATTCACCACATCTACCAGCTCTCGAGCTACTAGCATGATAGGGTAGTCTATGCATTTTCCCTAAAGCGCATGCATCGCAAAAGAAATTTGGGTTGTCAAAAAAAACCTATATTACGCTCTTTAAGAGCATTTCGTACTTGTTTAACGTTCATATGACCAAACTTCTGGTGCCACATTTCTATTGGTTCATCAGCTGATGAAAAATTTGCAGAATGATCGTCACCAACTTTAGTTTGCGGTGTTATTACCTTGAAAAGCATTTTATATAGTCCATGACTTCGTACACCAACTGCAATAGTAGTTTCATCTTTCAAAATTTCACAGGATTTGTTGTCCGAAACTAATTTATAATTTTTATCCAGAGTACTTCCAGATGAAAATAAATTAACTTTAATTTCTGGAACAAAATATACTTCTTCCAATCTTTTTCGTTCCCAATTTTTTCCATCAAAAGCTTTAACCTCCACATGACCTTTCCCATACGCCATTATCTTTGCTCCATTTCCTACTGTTATACTCATTGGTAATTTTAATTGACAATAGTTTGTAAGCCATTCTCTTTTGTACGTCATATGATGGCTTGCACCAGAGTCCAGAAACCAACTGTCTCCACCAGCACCGCTTGCATTTAAGAAACTTGCTCCACATACAAGGGCATCGCAGGATTCATTTGATGATGAATCTAAATTATTATTAGCGAAATTTACATGATGCCGATTTTTCGCCGTACAATCTTTTTTCCAATGCCCATATTGGTTGCACTGAAAACATTTTCCAGGTCTTCTTTTCGTAAAAAAATTTTTCTTACCTTTATGCACCATAAAAGCACTATCATTTACAATGCTGTTGGATGACGATGGCATGCCTATGGGTGATTGGTGTGACTGTGTGCTATTCATGCGTGCCTCTTCCATTATTAATCGGGACGTCAAATTTTCAATAGTCTGCTCTGACTGTGCTGTTGATTCCCAGGCACTGAAAAAATGTGAGAACTCTCTTGGTAATGACATTAGAATTTTAGTTGAAAGCATCGACACAGAAACTGTTTCTCCAGCTTCTCTGAGTTGAGAAGCAAGAATTTCTATCTTACTGATATGTGTGGCGATGTCATCTTGCGGTTCTTTTACAAAGCTGTGAAACCGTTGATGTAGCAAATTAACAGTGGTACTACTTCGGTGTTCATACACTGATAACAGTTTATTCCACATTGCATTAGCGTTAGAACAATTTATGATATGTAGCAGGGCTTGGCCACCCACTGACGTAGCAATAACCTTTTGTGCTAAACGATCCTTTTTAAGCCAAACAGCTAGTTTGGCAGCTTCCGTAGGCTGCACCTCATCTCCATTGGCTACTTCAAAAAGGTCACTAGCATTTAGCAATATCTTAACCTGGAACTTCCATGTGGCCCATTGATCCGCGCATTGCAATTTGTCAATTTTTATCATCTCATGCTCCATCGTATAAGCAAAAAAAACAATAACTTTATAAAAAAAAATTCTATCGTAGTATCTTTCGAAACCGAATAATTCAATTGGCAAAAAAAAATTCTTTCGAAACTACAACTTCTTTTGTTTCTAGTTAAAATCAATTTTAAAACCGATACTTGGTTATTCTGGGCCCATAACCTGTTATGTTGAATAAAGAAGACAAACCAGACTCTTTGTAGTCTATGCAATGACTGACTGATTTATTGTGTAGATAAAGTCTAACAGTTAAGGTAAAGATTACATATGTTCATAGAGAGTATTATGTGTTAACTGGAAGAGTATTAGTGAGCGAATTCAAGATGATGTTTAATAATACAGTGAGTCCAAACATTTTCAATAATTTTTATTATTTGGCAGCCCTGATTGCTGCCTGAGCTTTAACTTGATTAGTTGGGCTTTACAGCTTAGGGATGAACATGCGCGTCTTTCGCCAGGTTAAGGTTGAATCCTCTTCCACTTGATTGCGCTACATAAGAGAAGGTCTTCTCTTTCCGTATTTTAGCTGCAATGTACTTTCGAATACCCGTCGAGTCGAAACGTTGGCATCCATCCGCTCTTCATTTCTCAGCGTAGTTTCGCGATCCCTACTTTACTAGATAAGCTCATGTAGTGGCTCATAAAATTCGTTGTTGTATCTTCTTCTCCACACTTTGTCTTCACATGCGGGACTAAAGATCTTTCGGAGTGTTTTTCTTTCAAAACGACCAAGGGGTTTCTCATCTGTTTTAGATAAGGTTCATGCTTTCGCACCGTATAGCAAAACTGGGATGTTAAAGGCGTAATAAAGGGTTAACTTGGTTTTACTAAGGAGGGTTTTGTTTCTCAATTTCTTTTTAACAAAAGTAGTAGGAAACCTTGGGCCTAAAGAATTCAGTGGGAGTATAGGTTTTTTAAAGAAAGCTTTGTGACGATCGCAGGTCGCACCTGAAAAACATACTCGTATATGAGGTTCGGGGTTGCTGTTGTATTTTTTTTTATCAAGCTCCTACATTATGTTGTTTACCATTGCTGCAGAGTCATAATAGCAGTTGTGTTGCCTTGTCGACATGCATTTAGGCTCTTTGTTCAAATTTAAATGAAAAGGAGAAAATGAAAACTGATTTTAAATACAAAGTAGGTACATATGTACGTGCATAAATACGTAAGTAAATTCTTTTTCATGCCTCATTACTCATTATTTAATTGCCGTTAATTAGCTTTAATGTGTAAAACGAAACGGGCTTATCAGTCTTCGATATTTTCTTTATTTAAGAATTGGTTGTGGCTGCCATCGCATGACAGACAAAATATTTTCCCTTCTTGAATAAAAATAGCGTCAAGATCAGATAACGAGTTTATGTCAACGAACACTGAATTAAATTTCTTATCTGATTCAGTGTACGGAACACAGTGATCATATAAATTATCATTATTACAACAATATTCATGCATCCAATGTACTCTGTAAAATATTATCATCTTCTACTTTATTTCCAGGTTCTGGTATATGGCAATGGTGGCTTGCTATCGTAATCGATCCACGTGCCAATGGCACGCATATGACCCTACCAGACTCAGTAACCGAGTCCCTTTGACGAATCGTAATGCGCACACAATCAACTATGACATCCGCCTTGTGAATGGCAATCCAAATCAATCGGCATCTCATCCATTGACATTTCAATTCTCTTTCGATCAACAGAACTTACTTGAAATGTATTTGATCTTTTTATTGGTGTATCTTGTCCTGATACCAATGCAAATTTATGCTGTCAGACTGCAAAAACACCCCGTTACAAAGCTCTTTACAATTAGCTTGATTAGCGAGTTTGTAAGTTTGGCCTTTATAACAACTCATTTGATATATTTTGCGATGAATGGAATCGGTCAGCCTGATGTGGAAGCGGCCGGTGATATCTTGGATATTTTTAGCAGAGTAAGTGTGATGTGTTTGATGATCTTTCTGACCTTTGAGGAATAATTTTACTTTTTTCAGACGTCATTCATGCTCATATTGCTGTTATTGGCGAAAGGTTGGGCAGTGACCAGACAACAGATCAGTCGAACTGGTTGGATTATTCTTATGTCAATTTGGGTACCATATTGTGCGTTCCATGTGTTCCTATATATTTGGGATAGGGTAAGTTTGATTTTAATAAATTTCTTTAAAGATAACAAATCTGTGCTCTTCTATGACCTTTTCCTTTTTTTGTTAATGGAAATCTTCGAATGGAGACAAAAAGATTATATGAGTAGTTGATGTTGATGTGTAGTCAATTTGTATTTAATTGATGTCAATATTAGTCAATTGTCAAGTATTCGTTACCTATCTCAAGCGACTCAGAAGAATTTCTCCATTAGCTCGTCTTAGGTATCTTGGCTCAGGGTGTCGGTCCTCAGTGGTCATCCTTCTCATCAGAGGATTAGGGTGGTTGCTGTTATTTGCAGCCGTTTTTAATACAGTCGATAAGACGTATTGGTCGAAGCTCGTCATCTTGGCTGTCTCGTACAGATGCTGGTTACTGTAATGTCTTTGACGATGGTGGTTGAAAGTGAGACCGGTGCAGAGTCTCAGAATCTTCTTTTCGAAGGTTAAGAGCTCCTTTATCGCGGTCTTCCAGAATGGTGAACCAAACTGGGCTTCCGTAGTTGAGGTCGGGTCTCAGCAGCTGCTTGTACATCAGTAATTTTGTTGGCTGACATAGTCCTGTCCTTCTCCTCAGCAGAGGGTACAGTCGGTGGAAAGCGAAGTTGCCCTTCTTAAGTACAGTGCGTGAGTGCAGGTTGAATCTTAGCACCTCGTTAAAATTAATACCTAGATACTTCGCGTTTCTTTGGGCAGCCAGTCTGGTTGCATCAGCTAGAGTAATGGATTTGGCTCTGCAGTTACCAGCAGTACAACAGCCTCTTCCTCCGGGTCTTTTGAAGCCTACGAGCTCTGACTTAGCTGAGTTGACCCGGATACTTCAGAACTTCGTTTGACTCAAAAGGGAGTGGACCTCTCTCAACAGTTCATTTGTCACAGTCACTCTTGACAGTTCCAAGTTCTATTTCATAATAAGGACCAAAACAATGCTTCTTGGTTTAGGACTGCTACAGAGAATAGATTTTAAGGTCTTGGTATATGCAAAAGAGGCCTTAACATAATTGAGAATTGTCCAAATTTCAATATGCTGAGACGTTCAACTGTGCTTAGATTTCACAAGTTTCAAGTTTAGCTTAAGAACTATGCAATTTTTGTGGAACCTGTTGCGTAAAACTTGCTTATCATGTCTGCCTGTTACGTGGAAGGTTCCAGGTTCGAATCCCAGAAATATCAAAGAAAGTAATGTTTTACATGGGCTCTGCGAGAGTAATAACACCATATTGCCATAGGAAACGTTTTTCAACTTAGCCATCGGGAGTTGGCATAAATTTGTAAGGAAGTATGTGAGGCCCGAGGTTTTCGTAGCTTTGTTGCGCAAGTCTTAGCACACCGGTTTTAGTTCAGTTTAAATCTCTGATCTGCCTAGCGCGAGGAAGTGGTAATACAAATTGCTTTCTGGACTTAGTCGGAAGCGGAAGAAGAAAGTTGAATGCTGCTCAATTCTTTACGTTTAATAATTTACTCCAAAGGCAAAAGAACTAGAAGTACATGAAATAAAGTATAGTCTCATACGTAAAACAATCCAATCTATGCTTTCTAAGGTCAAGGTTGGAAGGCTTGTGATCCTTTTGGGATCATGATATTCCTAGATTCTTACTATCAAAAGCAGTGTTAGTTCAGAACCAAAATAGTTTGCTTATTGTTTACCTTTCTTTTTATGTAATAATCTAGTTCAATTTTGGAACAGCTGGTATCGTCCACCATTTTAAGATTATCTATACATTTTATATCAAAATAAAATCCTTAAAGCATTTAGTAGTCTGAAAAACAGTGGAATGAATGATCTTCAAATAGAGGTTATTAAATATTAATACAATTAAATAAAAGATTAAAACGGGTATTTGAAACTTCACATGCTCCTTCAACTCTTTCAATAATAATACTAGGCGCGAACAAGGCAGCATATAGACGCATTTAGTTAGACATGCGTGCTCAGGGCTGCGTGGTGCGCGGGCATCTATTCAACGTAATATGATTAACTCGTTGCCGCCACATGGCTGCGACAACCAGGCTGACTAGCGCTCGGCGAGCCATAGAGAAACTTTACCTTATTCCACATACCTTCTCTAATGACTTTTTTCTTGTTGACGCACAATTAAACATATCATTTGAATTTCAGACGGAAGTGGATGTTACATCAGACATTGATGAATACCAGACCTGGCCGGGATGGATTGTTCTAATACTTCGGTAAGTGACCATACATATCTGAACCCTTTACTTATATGAAGTTGTCATGATGCTTACTTATACTTATTTCTAGAACATCTTTCATGATGTGGTTCCTCTATGAACTGCGCAACACAATGAAATATGAACATTCAACCAAGAAATTAGATTTCCTTTTACACCTGGGTGCCTCTAGTTTGGTGTGGTTCATATATTTGCCAATTGTAGCCATAGTTGCTTTGCAAGTAAATTCCATGTGGAGGGATAAACTTTTGCTGGGCATTACAAACTCTGCCGATTGCCTGGCCTATTGTATTATGACAGGACTCCTGTGGCCAAATCGTTCCGGTCAGTATCTCTTACTGGCTGGCTCACACTACTCAGGTTTGTTTTTTTTTTTTTTTGATAAAATCCACGTATAAAGAATAAAATAAAAATCTTTCTAAAGGTATGGATGAACTAGATGAATTTAATGAAGCTCCACACATAGTTCGCGAACGCGAACGTCGTCGCAACTCACCCGATGCAGTAATTGCCACAAACGGAAGTGGAGTTGTAGTCTCGGCTGCCAATAATTTTCCCTTGAATGGGGAAATATGTACGGATCTCCTGGAAGGAGAAGATCTTGACGCAGAGCTATTAACTGATTTACACAAAAATAGTCACGTAATAGCATAGAATAATAAGTCAACAAAAACAAAAATTTGAGAGATATTCATATTTAAAAATTAACGTACACACGTATTTGATAGTTTTTTATTAGGACAACTCATTAGGTTAAACAAATGAATGAATAAGAATGTTTTCTATAGTTTTTCATAGTTATTCCTAGATCACAAACTTTATTATACAACCACACATACACGCATTAATTCTCTCACTATAAACACACTCGACTGTTTTGTAAATATTAATCATCGCCTGTTTTACGCTGTAAGTTGATAGGTTAGATTTTTGTTATTTTTGTGATTGTGAAGATCATGACAAAAAAAAGTGAATGTATTCTGTGTAAAAACGCAAAACAAGGAAATGTTTGTTGTTGTTTGTAGTCAATTTATAAAAGGAAACCATGTTTTTGCCATAGGATATAGAGAAACGCTCATAATACGCACAGTTATCGTTTGAAGTTTCGTTTTATTACAGATTTGTGCTATTTGAAAAATATTTTTTAGATAAAATTTACACACACACACAATACACAACGATTTGAAAATTAAAAACCAATCTTATTCAACAGCAAAGAACACAAAACATTTTTTTTTAATATGAAAATAACATTGTGCCATTGTTGATTCAGTGGATTGAAAATTGAGAAGAATTACATTCAAACACCAATTGTGTGGATTGTATTCGAAAACAAGTATTTTATATAAATAATATTTGGCTTGTATTTATGAGAAAATGAGATGTAAGATGTTTTAGAATGCAGAGTGTTTTTCAAAAACTAGATGGAAAAATAGATTTAAAGTTTAAAATAAACATTGCGAAGACGTTAAGAGATGTTCATATGAAATATTTCCAGTACATTTTTGAAGTAGTTGAATCGGTGAATGACAGTTTATCGTGCTATCTTCGTCCTTGAAGCAGCAGATTGAAAGTTTATCGCTCGTTCTTCGTCCTTTTGATATTTGAGGCTTTTAATTTAAAGTGATGGTTGTCTTTTTTGCATCCCAAATAAGTTTGAAGGAGTTTGTATTGCATGGTCATGAAAAAGCTGTAAGCCAAAGCAAGAAAAACTTAGAACATTCGAATTCCATAATTGTGATACCGCATGGGTCTTGAGATTTTGTGTATTGATTTTAAGTCAAGAAAAAAACAGTTTATGTCCATGCAGTCTGATTCTTTTTGATTATTGTAGAATAATACTAAATTAAGTTTTCTTATTTGTTCAAGTCCCTTCTGTTGTCCATGTGTGTGGAACACTATCCCCGAACACGCTAATTTAGGAAGCGAAGGGATGTGGGCTTTGTGTCTTGTAGAGATTCTATACCTAAGCTGAGCCCAAAATTGTACATTGAGAAAGTTTCCGTCATAGCAGTTTACCCCCATGTTGTATGTGACCTAAAAACTCACTCAGCAATTTGAGGGCTGCATTCGGAGCAGTATTTGGTTATTTTTTCTGCTGCTGTTTGTCAAAATGCACTTTTGTTGGCCAAGTCCTAATTGTTGGTGGGCACCATGTCAACGATTTGCAAAAACATGTTACCTGCTGGAGCACTTCCATGTTTGTTTCACAGCCGTAAAGCAGCGCAGATTTCACATTGGATTCAAACAGTGTGTTCAGTGTAATGTGAAGGGATTCCGATTGCACTACGACTTCAACTTGTGCTGTTGTTTGCAACCAACGAGCAAAAAAAAAAAAAAAAATTTGTGAACTTTTCTTCTGTTCTCCTGTTTCAAAATGAGTTTTCCTTGTTGGTTGCGGATGATAAACATTATTTTTTTCTTTTTTTGCGTTGATTCTCAAGAGAGTATTCCGGTCTAGAGGCACCAATTTCAGGTGATTTTTGAAGTGTCATAAAAAAGAAATCCATTTTTTTATAGGTAATTAGTTAACATTTAAAGGATACAGCAAAAGAAAAAAAGTTTAAGAGTTAAGAACTAAAAAAACTAGCAGCTTATGAAATGGGACATCTCAAAAAAATTAACACGTCACCATGGCCACGATTCCAACATTTCAAGCAATCGAAAACAAAAAAGATTATCAATCTAGAATAATGTCGCTATAGTCGGAACTACGGAAAAGTTAAAACAAAGAAAAACCCTAAATTAAATCCGTATGGATTGAAAAAGTGTGTTCTTGTTTCCGAAAAAGTAAAGATAATAAAATTTTAGGTAAACCGGACCACTTGAACTCGAGAAATCGTCGAAATAGTCAGCCCTATCACAGAATCCATCGTAGAAAACTTCCACACGGAAAGCTAAGTTACGAACTACGAAAATTTGTGTTCACAAAATCCGAATGGAATCGAAGAAAGCATAGCCAGTTGCCACACTAAATACCGCCATGTTAGTTTTCAAAATCAGCTTTTTTACGCCAAATGTGCAATATCATTCACATTTTTCTGCAAACACAACTTCTTTCGTATATTAAGCCGACGAATTTACATTCCACTCGGATTTGGTGACACCAAATCTACGAATTTAGAAATTTGTTTCACTTCGAATGGGTAATGTGATAGTTACATCGGGAAACTTAGACTTTTTTCTGGAATCTGTGATAGGGCTGAGTTTTGAAATAGACAGTTTCGAGGAAAACGCGTTTAATATTTCGTTACTTGCTAAAACTCCCTCGTTATCGTAAGGTTGCATGATATTCATTGCCACTTACGACTGCTCTTGGCTTTCGTTTTGTTATCGTTCTAACATTTTCAAGGCTCCATTCTCGTAGTTCATAATCAGTCAATATCGCGGTTATTCGGTGTTTCGTAAGTCGTAATACCCAGAACGACAACAAAACGAGCGCTAAAGGCAGACGTTATCAGCGACAGCGAGTATCGTCAAATCCGAATGAGTTTCACTGGGCTCCACGCTTCTCGTTTAAACCATCATCATGTATATGCATTGAACATGCCTATTATTTTATGATCGCACTATTAAATTTATTAACTCTTTCTTACCTTGTTTTCTTCTTCTGATCGATTTCTTACCTTTCCAAATTGGCAAATCAAGTACTGTGTTGTTTTAAATATAAATTCCTTATATCAGCATAACATTCATAGACTCGGATCCAACATATCGTTTACTATGTTATATTATACGTGCTGCTTCTTTTTGTCGTGGCTTAAAATGAAAAACATCCAAATAAACTGTTTTGGCCCCAAAATAATTTAAGGCACACTCTGCATTGTTATTCTAATCCAAATGCTTCATTTGTATAGACTTAAATAAAATTCACAAGAAATTCGTGTCAATTTGTAAGTAAAATAGGCTGGAACATTCTACATATAACTTATATTTTGTATCTTTCACTCTTTAATTACATAATACAACGATATTTTTTTATGTATGCATAAATTAAGACGTTTACTTTGTGATTTGCGAATTTATTGAACATTTAATTATTTTTAGAATTTTAGTTTTAAGAAATAATAAAATCTTATTCTTTTTCATACAAAAAGACAAAAAAAAAAAAGGTTTTTGGAAAGGAATTATTAATTCGCAGCTAGTCTTTGAATTGCAGTCTTACGTTTCTCTTAAAATTCAAACACATATTCTGGTATTTTTGAACACAAAAATCAAGTAAGAAAAAGAAAAAGCTTCTGCATGCATGATAAGTTGATATGTTTGTATAGATTGCAAAAATCAAACATATGTATGTGCATGTGTTTCAAGGAGTGAGTTATTTGGCTTTTTTTGTAAGGTTATGAGGTATAGAAGTAAAAAATATAAAAGTTTATTATAAAAGAATTTATTATATTGACATATTTGTACATTTCTTAATACATACAGAATAGAATAAATAATGATAAATAAAATAAAGAGAATATATAGATATGAATTTCATATTAAATAAATTATTTAGAAAAACAAAAAAAAAATAATATTTTGTATGTAGTACAAAAGAAGACAAAAAAAAATCAATTATATTATGGAAGACAAAAAGGAAAATGAATGAGTTTATTTTATTGTGGAACAGTTGATTAAAAGATCGAATTAAACAAATCTCGTTGTATTTTTTTCTATTTGGATTCTCTTGGCGGGAGGTTGGAATCTGTTATGACAAGAATGTAGTTCCTCTGTAAAAAAAATCATCAAATGAGCTATCTTTTATACTTCTGTATCCATGTATACTATCCGTGTATTTCCTTTACTTGAAATTTCAACAACACAAATTACATATCTGGAATCTGGATACGTTTGGATTAAATTCTAGAACTTGAAATTTATTCCGTCACTATTGTAGCTGCATCTAAAGGTGCCGGTGCCTTGGTAAGTTAACATCTGATTCAGCCAACGACACAAGCGTTATAAACAGCGAACAAGACAGCTTCTTTAACGAAACTAAAATTTAATATCTGTTGTATAATGTATAGCTATTAAATTAAAAAACTTCTGGCGCAGGTTGGCGAACGGGTGTAGCCGTTTAGATCACACTTTTTATGGGAAAGAAAAGTGATTTTTTTTTCGAGCAACCAATTTCTCTCACTAATTTGAACGGTTTTTGAATACATATTTGTTAAATCTAATTGAATTTAACTGCTCACAATTTACAATACCAAATCTTTGCTTAGGCTGGAAACAACCAGTTGAGTTACTTTCAAAAATTATTTTAAGCACTAGTTTCACTGCTATACACGAAAAGTTTCTAGGCTTTTCTAGTCATCAGCTGACAGAACATTTTTTTTTTCTTTTCACGTTGGTTTTTTTTGGTGTGCATTTATTTCAGAATTGAAGTCACTTGTTTAGCATCGATATCATGAATGTTTTTTTGTTTTTAAAAGTTGAATTATTTTAGTATTTCACAGCAGCAATCCGGAAAAACATATCTGAGTCGTTCAAGAAAGTGTCTAAGATATTGGTATCCGGGATATCCCACCGAATAGGTTCTTGAACGCCCCTATTCACCACTTTTCCTTGAGTTCTTACTTTTGAATATGAGCCAAAGTTCTTCCGAAAGCTGGTGTAATTGAGAATGGTAAGTGTTGTTTGCAGCAAAGTATTCGGATTCATTACCTTTAATTCCCCAGTGCCTGGGGTGGTAATGGTATAACAATGTTTCTATGGTGGTTTAAGCAATATCTCGGAATCAAGAAATGGACATTTATTTGTGGTATTGCTTAAGCACCTGAGTATACAGAACTTGTCAGCTATCTTTCAAAAACCAAACGGCTATTGTGTACTGACATCTGTAGTTTCAATACAAAACAGTCTTTTATGGTTTGTGTATAAGCTAAATAATACAAAATGAGTACAGTAAAAATGAAAATTTATTGGTAAAGCAAATACAAAAATAACAAAAACAATCGATGTGTCTTTCCACAACTTGGCTTGAGGGTATTCTTCCATGTTTTTATAAACTTGTGCATAAAATTAACCACTAAGAATTTTAAATTTGCCTTTTTTATAAAAAAAAAAGAAAAGAAGACCGAAACCGAGACAACAGGGATCTGCTTAGATCTTTTTCATTCTGGGTTACAACTAACAAATTCAAAATTTGGTTTTCCAAACATTTCTCCAAAAACACAGCTTTTCAAACAAAATGAGTTTGCTGAAGAGAATACTCACATAAAAGGGCATTCGCTTCCATTTCGATCCTTCATCTCAATATAGTCTCAAAAATAATCTTTAAAGATTTTATTTTTCATTCATTTCTCTTTTCCTTAGTTTCAAGCACGGAATATAAGTAGTGCTAATTCAAAAGATTGTGTGAAGAGTACACGTGCAAATGAACGTTCAGTACCAGAAACCGTAGATAAATATAGGACATCCAAGTAAGCATTTTTCTAGCAATGACCTTTTTTGGCAGCTTGTTGATAAAATCTTCCGAAACTTTTCAACCGAACCTTACCAAAATTGAACCAAATGTTCTTTGAGACTATCAGCCCTATCGAGGTAACCGTCGGCGTCGGAGCGGAATTCTCTCCGATTCGGAGACATTTTGCTTCGTGGTAGTGTGGTAGTTCTCCGATCGGCCGATCCGATGTCCTCCGATAAGTTTTTGCTGCGGAAAGTTTTAGTTTTGGGAATGCAATGCATTGCCGCATTTGTGAAAAATTTCTTACGATGACTACTACTTCGAAGCAAAATTGAATCACCGAAAAAGAATGCGTTGCGGAGAAAACTCCGCTCCGATGGTTACCTCGATAGGGCCGAATATGTGTAGCTATAGCGCATTATCATAAGATTCTTCAAACTCTGATTGTTACTATTTTTTGGCAAAAAACTATGAAAAGAACTTACTTTTTCGTAATTTTTAGAAAAATGGCTGCCATATTGTCGTTAAAAAAATAGTAAGATATGCCTTAAAGTCCTAAGGAACATGTTCCTAGGACTACATTTATCTTTTTTTGGACAGGTTTTTTTCATAATTTTCTTATACAAAAACTTGATGTAATAAATTTAAATAAATTTTTTCTTTGTATTGTAACGTGAACCCAACATTTTATACCAATTTCCTAATCGAAAAAACGTTCAACCGAAAACACAACTGGCATCACTATAATGGAATGGTATAAATGACAGGCGTTGCTTGTAAGCCAGTGTGTGTGAGTGTAGAGATGCTTGACAGCAAATGTGGAGAACATGTAGAAGTAACTGGAGAGTTCTAGATGGCATGTCATTCGATATAAATAGCCCGCCCGAGGCAACCAGAGGGCAGTTTTGTTTATAGAGTGATAAAGTTAAGAGTAAATACAAGTGATAGTCCAAAAGTCGAGTTGAGTTCAAATAAAGTGTATATCGAAAGTAGATACTGAATAAAGTGGTAGAATTAAATTGAAAGGTAGAGTTTTATTTTTGCGAACTAAGCGCACGTTACATTGGTGTCAGAAGTGTAAATAAGACTTATTTGACTAGTAAAGTGTAAAAAAAAAGTAAAAAGAAAATAATAATTATATACAGTGAAAATGGGTAAGTTGTTAGAAGAGCTCAACTGCATTGAGCTTAAATGTGAGTTAGGTAAGCGAAATCTTTCTAGAGCGGGATCGAAAAATGAGCTCGTCCTGCGCTTGCGCAACCACTTGGAACAGCAAGGGGAAGACGTAAACACTTTTGTTTTTGAAACAGAAGTGGAAGAAGAGGAAGTAAGTGAAAATGTAGATTTTTCTAGTTTGATGAAACTTTTGTTAGAACAACGAAACGAGCAAAAGAAGGAACAGCAGAATGTTCTCGAACGACTCGAAGTACAACAAAAGAATCTGGAAGAGCAACGAAACGAGCAAAAGAAACTGATTGAAGAACAACGAAACGAACAAAAGAAAGAACAACAGAATATTCTCGAAAGACTCGAGGCGCAACAGAATGTTTTGGAAGGTCAGAAAAACATTCTAGAAGGCAAATTGGGCAACATTGAGAAAAATGCATGTGCCATTGACGAACGCGTTGAAGGTGTGGAGAAACAGCTTTCTGTTGTAGAGAATCGTTTCGAAGGCGTAGAAAGTCGATGTGATGTTCTCACCAAGGAATTGGACCAGATCCGGAAAATCAAAATTCGAGAGCCTGCTGGGGAGTTTGTAAAGAAAAAGGAGATGAAACCCCCAACATTTGATGGACAGTCTTCTTGGCCAGTCTACAAGAGACAATTTGAGGCAGCCGCGACAACAAATGGCTGGGATGACGAAGACAAGTACATTGCACTGACTCTTGCTCTTAGAGGACCAGCAGCTGAATTACTTCAAACAGTTCCAGCTGGTAAGAGCGGCGATTTCAGTTCTCTCGTGGCAGCTATAGATAAACGCTTTGGAGATAGCCACTTGAAAGAAGTCTTCCGAGTCCAACTCAATAACAGAGTCCAGAAAAGGGGTGAAAGTCTACAGCAGCTCCAAGCAGACGTCGAAAGACTGGTTCACCTGGCATACCCGGATGCTGGAGAAGAAATCATCAACCAGCTCGCTGTTGAGTCCTTCGTTCGTGCCATTTCCGATATACATCTTCAGAGGTCTGTGCGAACTGCTAGAACACGTACTCTTTCCGAAACTTTAGCATTCGCATTGACAATTGAAGCAGCAGAACAGGCTTCTCAGGGAGTACATCGACTTAGAGAGGCCATAGTCGAAGAATGCTCGTGCCAAAGAGCTGAAATACAAAAGAACCGGAGTGGACTAGCAAGATGTTGGAACTGCAACAAGACCGGGCACTTACAGCGTCAATGCCGACTACCACCAAACAAAGCCAGTTGTCAACATTGTGGAAGCAAGAGATCCAACCCAGAGCAAGGTAACAACAACACAAGCGTTGCCTATCAGCCCGTTTCCCATCATTCTTGTATCGATGGCCCCAGAACCACCATCCAGGTCTCTCAGACCAAACGAGACAACAAAAGTCTGACTGTGGAGACTACGATTAACGGGAACAAACATGTGGCTACCATCGACACCGGTGCCACAGCCTCCATAGTACGTCGAGACCTGGTAAAGACGACGTGGCTCCATAACACCAATAGCTACCGTCTAAGAACCGCAACGGGAGAAGCAGCAAGAGTATATGGAGAAGTGTGTCTTAAGATCCAACTGGCCGACCTAGTGTTTACTCATCAATTCCTGGTGGCAGATATATGTGACGAGTGCATCATAGGAATCGACTTTATGAAACAGCACGGAGTTATTTTGGACATCGGTAATCAGGTTTTGAAGTACCAAAATAAGGAACTTCCAATGACTTATTCGAACGAAAGTACGTCGACACTGAGAACTGTCATCAGGGAAGATCTTATTCTGCCTCCTTCTTCTGAAGTGTTCGTTTGGACGAAACTGGAGGGTGAGTTTGGAAGCCTTCGATACCTCATGGTGGAACCAGACCCAGAGTGTTCCTCCCAAAGCGTCATCATTGGAAAAACACTGGTAGCACCGAAAAACAAAATGGTCCCCGTACGATTACTAAACACCAGACCGTACGATGTAAAGTTGAAGAAAGGAGAAGTCGTTGGACGTTGCGAATCGGTTGCAGCAATTACGAAGATTACAGACGAAGCCTCGAGAAAAACTATAACTCCGGAGGAGCTCAAAACCATTAGAGCTAAAATACTGAATTCATCCAACCTTGATCACCAACAAACAAGGATGGCTGAAAATCTCCTACAAGAGTACACTGATATCTGCGCATCGCAAAAGGGGCAATATGGTAGGACACAGTTGGTGCAGCATCGCATCAACACAGGAGATGCAAGACCGATTCGTCAACCCGCAAGACGTCTTCCACTGGCCAAACAAGGTGAGGTTGAGGAAATGATAACAGCAATGAAAAAGGACGGTCTTATCGAAAACTCCAAAAGTCCTTGGGCGTCACCAGTGGTGCTAGTGAAAAAGAAAGACGGAAGCACTCGTTTTTGCGTGGACTACCGAAGGCTGAATGATGTAACTAAGAAGGACAGCTATCCCCTGCCGAGAATCAGTGATACCCTGGATGCCATGGAGGGAGCGCAGTGGTTCTCGACGCTGGACTTGAAGAGCGGATATTGGCAAGTTGACATCCACCCTGATGATCGGGAAAAGACGGCGTTTTCTACAGGTAATGGGCTCTGGCAGTTTAAAGCTATGCCGTTTGGGTTTTGTAACGCTCCGGCAACATTCGAGCGTTTGATGGAGTGCGTTCTTCAAGGACTGACGTGGAAAGCGTGCCTAGTCTACTTGGACGATGTCATTGTTTACGGGAAAACATTTGACCAACATTGCAAGAACCTAAAAGCCGTGTTTCAGAGACTTCGAGAGGCTAACCTTAAACTGAATCCAGAAAAATGTGCACTTTTCAAAACCGAAGTCAAGTATTTGGGACACATCATCTCATCCCAAGGAGTAAAGACTGATCCTGAAAAAGTTGACTCCGTCAAAAATTGGCCAACACCACAGGACAAACATCAACTCCGAAGCTTTCTGGGACTTGCCACATATTACCGACGTTTTGTTAAGAACTTTGCTGGAGTTGCAAAGAGTTTGCATCAGCTCACCGAAAAGGGGAAGCAGTTTAAATGGTCAGGTGAGAGTGAGAAATCTTTCCAGGAACTCAAATACCGCCTCTGTAACGCTCCAGTGCTGGCACATCCAACACCTGGCAAAACATTCATCGTCGATGCAGATGCAAGCAACGTTGGAATCGGGGCGGTACTATCCCAAGTGCATGATGGCGAAGAGAAAGTGGTGGCATACTACAGCAAGGTCCTATTGAAACCCGAAAGAAACTACTGCGTGACCAGAAGGGAACTACTAGCTCTTATCTTGGCAACAAAGCACTTCCATAAGTACATCTATGGACAGAAATTCCTTCTGCGGACAGACCACGGTGCTCTGAGCTGGCTTTTGAACTTCAAAAATCCAGAAGGTCAAGTCGCAAGGTGGATAGAAAGATTGCAGACCTATGACTACCAGATCCAACACCGCAGAGGAAAGCTGCACTCAAACGCCGATGCATTATCCCGAAGACCTTGTAAAGTGGATTGCAAGCATTGCAAGCGGCAAGAAGACAAAGAAATCATTACCGCTCAGCGACTAAGAGCTGATCCAATAAGCGGATGGAGCAATGAGGAAGTGAGGACTGCTCAACAGGAAGATCCAGATATCGAACCCATTCTCGCATGGAAAGAAAATGAGGAGAAACCTGAATGGGGTGACATTTCCGACAGGAGTCCAGTTCTCAAAGCCTATTGGGCACAGTGGGACTCACTGTATGTGCAAGAAGGTGTCCTCAGGCGAAAATGGGAGTCCGCTGATGGTAAAACATATGTGATGCAGCTGATCGTACCGCAATCGAAAGTCAGTGAAGTTCTTCGGGAGATGCACGACGGACCTTCTGGAGGTCACCTGGGAGTTAATAAAACACTGGAGAAGGTGCGACATCGGTTCTACTGGCTGCGTGCTAGAGATGACGTGGAGAAGTGGTGCCGAACATGTGACAAGTGTGCTGCAACCAAATGACCTGGTAGGAAGATTCAAGGTAAGATGCATCAGTACAACGTTGGATCGCCTTTCGAGAGGATTGCAGTAGATGTGGCTGGGCCTTTTCCAGAGACCAACGCTGGAAACAAGTACATTCTGGTTGTAATGGACTATTTTAGCAAGTGGCCTGAGGCGTATGCCATCCCAAATCAAGAAGCCAAAACGGTGGTCGACCAGATTGTGTTTAACTGGGTGAGTAGGTTTGGCGTGCCTATGGAACTCCATTCCGACCAAGGGAGGAACTTTGAGTCAAACATCTTCCAAGGAGTGTGCGGACTACTTGGCATTAAGAAAACGAGAACCACACCGCTTCATCCACAATCTGATGGGATGGTTGAAAGATTCAACCGGACCTTGAAAGAACACCTCACGAAGGTCGTAGGTGACTACCAAAGAGACTGGGATAGGCACGTACCGATATTCCTGATGGCCTATAGAAGTGCAGTACATAGCTCGACAGGACAAACACCATCTGACATCCTGTTCGGGAAAACCATGCGGCTGCCCAGCGAACTTAAATTTGGATGCCCCACAGAGGAGCCACAGGACACAAACGAGTATGTGGACGACCTCAAGGAGAGGCTCGCTGACATCCATAAAAGAACAAGGGAACGGATGAAAACCTACAGCGACCGGATGAAGACACGGTACGACACAAAAGCGACAACGTCAGGATTCCAAGCAGGAGATCGTGTATGGCTCTATAATCCGCATCGTCAAAAGGGATTGTCACCGAAACTTCAGCAAAACTGGGAAGGTCCTTATACTGTAGTCACTAGGATTAACGACGTGGTTTACCGTATCCAAAGAGGACTAAGAGGCAAGTTAAAAGTAGTTCATTGTGACAGGCTGCATCGATATAGTGGCGAGGCTGCAGATGGAATTATTCGGGACGAACAATCCTAAGGAGGGGGCAGTGTAACGTGAACCCAACATTTTATACCAATTTCCTAATCGAAAAACGTTCAACCGAAAACACAACTGGCAACACTATAATGGAATGGTATAAATGACAGGCGTTGCTTGTAAGCCAGTGTGTGTGAGTGTAGAGATGCTTGACAGCAAATGTGGAGAACATGTAGAAGTAACTGGAGAGTTCTAGATGGCATGTCATTCGATATAAATAGCCCGCCCGAGGCAACCAGAGGGCAGTTTTGTTTATAGAGTGATAAAGTTAAGAGTAAATACAAGTGATAGTCCAAAAGTCGAGTTGAGTTGAAATAAAGTGTATATCGAAAGTAGATACTGAATAAAGTGGTAGAATTAAATTGAAAGGTAGAGTTTTATTTTTGCGAACTAAGCGCACGTTACAGTATTTTTTAGTATTGCCTGTATTTTTTAGGCTTTAAACTTTTAATTTACATACCAGCTGAGTGACGGCTTTGCTCTGGTACGTAGTTTTAAAGTTTTAGTTTTTGATCTTCCGTTACCGTGGGAATAAGGGGATGAATGATAGTCCATGTTACTGACTAAATATAATTCTCTTTAGTTTAAGGTTAAACTAATTCTCTGCCATTTTACCAATAGCAGAGAATCAGACCGTAAGTTATTAATAAACGGGTAGAGGTACTGAAGACCTACCCTAGACTACTTTATTGAGCTGAGCCGCCCGGCGTTTCTCGGGGCAATAGTTTTAAGATTTCGCTCGCGTTCTCTATTCCCGTGGGAATATGGGGATGAAATATAGTCTATGATTCTGAGAAATGATGTAACATCCTTGAGTAGTTTAGAAGTTACCGTAAAAGTTTTTGTGCCCGTAAGAATATAGGGATAAAATATTGTGTTAATTACTGAAGGACAATGTAGCATCCTAATACCGAAAATGTTCAGCAGTTTCTAAATTTACGTTCTCAATCCCGTTCCCGTTCGTAGGAATAGGTTTGATCCCCAACCTTAACTGGAACCATCCCTGAATTAAATTTGCTATATTAACTCTCAAAAATGCATAAAAAACCGTTGGGCGATTAAGGGGTCTATAGCGGACAAACGAGAAAAAAAAGTTAATATCAGAAAAAGAAAATTTGGGGGTGGCTTTGATTCTCATTCCTTTCTTTTCTTTTTTGACAAAAAATATTTTGCTCAAAAGAAAAAGGCAATTTAGGTTTATTGATTGGTAATGAAAAGCTTTTCAAAACAAATTTATGCAACAGGGGGCTTTTTATCTTGCGAATAATTATTTTTTCTTCCATTCCATTTCCATTTTCAATCCTTCCGAATCTTCTTCTTCTTCATTTTCGGCGTTACGAGTAGTGATCTTGAAGCGATCACAGCTCTCCCACTTTGCTGCTTCACACTAGTGATCCGCCTGTGGGGTACGCCGCGTTGACCTCAGAAATCGTCGGCAAGCCTCCCGGTTTTGGATTGTTCCATGTCTGAGGCCAACCAAATGCTGCTGTTTTTGCATTTGCTTGCACCAGGAGTGTTTTGGCCTGCCTTTTCTTTTTCGTCGCGAATTTGTTGAAACGTTGTACGATATTGCCTTTTTGACGGGGTTCTGCGGATCTCTCCTTTGAACATGACAATACCAACTGAGCCGGTCGTGCTGAATTTTGTCCAAGATGGTACTTTTGACATGAAGGCTTCCACGGATCTTAGTACTTCTAATTCGATCAAGCTTTGTTACTCCTGCTGTCATCCGAAGCATCTTCATTTCGGCTGCCGTCAATTTGCTCTCATACTTTTTGTACATTGTCCAACATTGTGAACCGTATGTCAGAGCTGGACGGACAACTGCTGTGTAGAGTCTTCCCTTCAGCTTAGGGGGCATTTTTCGATCACAGAAGATAGCGGAGTTTTCTCGCCACTTCATCCACCCTACGCTTACTCGATGATTGATGTCGTCATCACAAGATGCTTCACTATTGATCATAGATCCCAGATATTTAAACTTTTCACACTTGGGAAGCACATTTCCATTCAAATAAATGTCTGGAATAGGCTTGTCTGGATCAGAAAAAGGGCAGCACAGGTATTCAGTCTTTTTAGCGCTAATACGGTACCCATTTCCTTCCAGAACATCAATCCAAACGTCAAGTGCTCGTTGCAGGGATGTAGGATCCTCGCTTATGATGGCTCCATCGTCAGCAAAGAATAATTGTTGTACTTTATTGTCCGTTACTTTTCCTTCGAGCAAATAATCCAGAACAGCAATAAAGAGCAGTGGACTCAAGACACTTCCCTGATGTACACCTACTGTTATTTGGAATTCTTCGGTGACTCCAGCTGGGCATCTCACTTTTGTAACTGCTCCCTCGTACATGTCCATAATTATTCGCACATAGGCTTCAGGAACTCCTCGGTGTCTGAGGGCCACCCATATCAGATCTCGTGGTTGTCGATCGAATGCCTTTTCGAAGTCAACCAACACAATATGCAAATCTTCTAAGGCATCTCGGTGTTTTTCCATAATGATCCTTATGCTTTGGATTGCGTCGGTAGTTGACTTACCCGCGACAAACCCGCATTGGTCATCAGACAGCCTTATTATTTTCCGCAGTCGGGTATCCAAAACCCGCTCAACGATCTTCATAGTGTGGGACATCAACTTGATCGAACGATAGTTGTCACAGCTTCTGGTATCTCCCTTTCCCTTGTACATTGGAAGAAGAAAACTTTCCCTCCATTGATTAGGCAAACTGTCACCTCTTACAAGTTTGGAGATGAGAATCGTGAGCCATCTTAACCCGATGTCTCCCATATTTTTCCAAAACTCATATGGTACCTCGTCTGGCCCAATCGCTTTGCCTTTTTTGGAGTTCTTAACTGCCTCCCTAACTTCTTCGACTGTGACGTCGGATACTTCCGTAAAGTTAGGTGCAGCTGTTGGAAAGTGGCGCCGAGGAAACTGTTCATTCAAAAGATCATCACAATACTGTCGCCACCTGTGAAGAATTTTGTCGTCATCCACAAGTAGCACTCCTTGAGCATCATTGATGAACTTCGGCGAACGAATCTCCTGCGCATTTCTCCTTCTCTGAGCGGCTATTTTGAAAATGGTTGCTCCCTTATTCAAGTTGCTTTGTCTTAGCTCTTGGATTGCCTGATTTGCTTCAGCAGCTGGGGCAGAAATCTCTTCCAGCTCTCGATACAGGCCCTCCGTGCTTTTTGCTTGAAGTTGGGCGCACTTTTTCTTCGCTTCTTTTCTGCAGCTCTTGTATTCCATTTTGAAACGCGCTTTTTCATTTGTATTTCTTGAGGGGCACTTCGACCAAGCTTGGAAAGCTGCTTTCTTCTTTCTAATCACTGCTTTAGCTTCATCATCCCACCACCAGGTTTCTTTAGCTTGTTGGTGGTGTCCTTTTGAGACTCCTAACAGTGATTTGGCTCTCTCTAAGCAGGTTCGTTGTAGGCGATCCCACATATTTTGTGCCGTGATTGCATTTGAAACTGCGTCGATGGTATTACAAAGCTGACTTTGCATATACGAAATGAATTGCTGTCCTTTGGTTTTCTCCAGATTGTACCACTTGATTCTCCTAGGAGCCTTTGTTTGTTTGACTTCCTTTACCGCATCCGTAAAAAATTCTGTTAAAAGAAGACGGTGTTGTTGAGCGGCAGCTTCTCCTAGTATCACTTTGCAGTCTTTCACCCGAGATTTCATGTAATTGGTTACCAAATGGTAATCAATCTGGGTTTCATTTCCTCCACTGCTGTAAGTGATAAGGTGTCGGTCTTGTTTGATGAACATGGTATTTAGTACGATTAGACCGTATGACTTGCACATACTTAGAATATCTTCACCAGGAGTGTTCCTGGTGCCGAATCCCAAACCTCCGTGGCAGTCTTCATAATCCTCGTTTGTCTTCCCGACATGTCCATTCAAATCTCCTCCAACAAACAAATACTCTTCTTTTGGGATGTTCTTAAGTAGGTTATGAAAATCAAGCCAGAATGCATCTTTTTCCTCCTGCTCACACCCTATTTGGGGAGCATATGCACTGATTATATTCCAGACCTTTCCTTCCATCACCAATTTAAGAGACATCAAACGGTCACTGGACTTCAAAATGGTCAACACGCTGTTACATAAACTTTGGTCAAGGATGATACCGACTCCGTTCCTACCTTGTTCCGTTCCATTGTAGAACATCTTGTAAGCCTTGGTCTTGGCATCTAAGAAACGGGCTTTGTTTGCTGTGTTTCGCCATTTCGTTTCCTGAACACACAATATGTCCACTCGCCTCCTTCTCATCATTTCTTCGAGTTCAAGACTTCTACCAGTCATACTTCCAACGTTCCAACTCGCGACTCTAAATTTTCGTCCAACTCGTCGCATTACTTTGCTAGCCCCCGGAATCCGTATAGCTCTGACCCGAACATTGCTGCTCGGTCCAGGATCAGCTCCATGCATAGCAATGGAACTGCCTGGCGGGGTAGTGCTTCTTATGTTCGCAAGTACTTCCATAATGCTCAAAATTTTTCAAAAATTTTCTTTCATCCTTTTCGACACATGCATGCTCCATTTAATGAGTTTGATTTCCCTTTTACTACACCGGTGATCTCCAGTCGTGTAAACCCGGGATCTGCATGCATACTTGGGGAGAGTTTTAAGGTGGTATGTGTGTCGCTAGACTCACTTTGATGTTAGTCGTCTAGATATGATTGTTCCTTTAGTCGCCTTTTACGACAAGCGGGGAGGCGCTGCAGTGCTATTCTAACCCGACACTGCACGGGGATTCAATCCTTCCGAATACTCCAAAAAAAAAAAAAAAAAAAATTTGTTAAATGGTTTCAAACGACAGATTCTTTTCTGAAATAAAATGAAATTTGCTTTCGTATCTGAAATCGGAATGCTCCATAGCACAGATACGTAAATATAATTTCAAAATCAAATTAAAACTATAACACACTGCATGGGCGTGCTTCACAATTTAGCGTCAACACGTTTTGAAATTATAAATTGTTACCTAGGTACCTATACTGTAAAGCTCTTAATTAGTATGGTCAACCACAAAGATTTAAAAGAACTCCTTTCGTCACTTTTGACTCCGTAACACAATTGGATAAGAACATGCTTTTGTCCTTGACTTAGACCCAATTTGCTGTGCAAAAATAGATATTAAGTCCGTTAGCTAACCTTAATTTAGGGTTGAATATTTCCTTGTTGTTAGCCCTTGGAGTTGTCAAAAAGCCTTGGTTTTCGGCTCCCAAAAAATGCTTAATCACAAAATATCGACAATCCCTGTTATTTGAAGAAAGATACATGATACTCACCAGCCCGGATCGCATCCTGTACCCACCACTGCAAAAAACCTTAGGAAACTTCAGGGCCAGTTGGTAGCAAACCCAGGTCTCAAAAAACATTCAGTTCCACATTCAGGGCGAGTTGAGGGTTTTCAAAAAAAAAGAACGATTTGTTGTGACCACAGGGCAAACCCAGTTCCTCAACGAAAAAAATCTATTAATCCCATGCGTAAAATAGCGAGTCTTGTGCAATCGTGACACAATTGCTCATTTAGAATAATGATCCGTTTTCCGCTATATTTTAACATTCTACGCATTAAAAAATATTCAACAAAAAGCATCCAAACTTCCTTTTAATCGTTAACATCAGCATATTCTGAGCTTTGTTTCAAACGATGTCATTCAAAATAATTTCATAAACAATTTTTTGCTCCCCATTTAAAGTTCGCCTATTCACGGCTGAATACCTAAGAGAAATTCCGAAGAAAAAAAGGGGCTCCACTGAAGGCGTGACTTTTGAAGATTAAATTTTCAACCTAACAGGTGTGCATAACTTGTTAAAAGAACATTTTTAACGTTATTGTTATATCAAACAATAATCGCACCCCATTGTCGAGCCGCTTATGCCTCATCTTTATTCAACAGCAGCTCCTCGCGCCCACCATTGCCTATTGTTGCAGTTTTAATTAAGCGCTGTAAATAACAATTAAAAAGTTTTCATACTCTTGTACCACAGAGAGCTGCGAGAAAAAAATAATGTAGAAAACAGACAGATGAGCTGAAAAGTTTAAAAACTACGCCTTTAGGTGGTTTCCGGGGAGTTTCAAACTTACATACCTCTTTTTAATCAAATTGGGAGACGAAGACGACCCACAAAGGTCTCCACAGGAACTTCCTCGGGAACGGATTAATTTTCTCCTGTAGATGATTATTATTCAAGGAAATATTATACCCATGAATACGAAAACGGGCACAGGGCTGGAGCTCTCCTTTTAATCTATTAATTTTAAATGAGCTGCTTGAAAAGTTTTGGTCAAGTAGTGTCTTATGATAAAAGGATGTCAATTGCTTGTTGTTTGTTGAGGTTGATGTTAGGCAAAGGCAGTCATAAACTTTCAAAGTTGCTATCATAAGCCACTGCAAGATGAAGCTATATAGACGTGGCAAAAAAGTACTTTCGGTCGCACACCTCATCTGCATAGACAAAGTTGTTAGCTTAGGAGTTAGTCGAGCTGGTATCTCTACGGCGAATTCAAAAGTCCAATTAAATTTAAACCACGTTAAAGCTACAACAGTGAAAGGCATTTACTGCTTTTAATAGGATGTCTCACAGCTTATGAAATTCTTGTTTGTTAGACTTGAATAGCTTCGATAACACACATTTATTTATTCTGTGGTTTGTTTGTATATGAGTAACGATATATGTAACTTGCAATTAAAAATAGAACAATTCATAACTCACCACGCTACAAAACCACTCATAAAATCCTCCACATTCAACGCAAAGTTTGAACAAGAACTTTCAAATTAAATATTTGCTTAACCCTATCATAAAAGCGACTCCCCAAGCAAATTTTGCGACTCTGCTGCTCTGAAGCACGCTTCAACCGCAACCGCGCGCACCAGCGAATGACTTATTGGCAATTTCAAATGTATTATTAAAAATGACATGATATACAGTCTATTCATTAAATTTTATTTACACAGATAATTGGAAAAGTTCATCCCTTTACCCCATCACATTGCCCGCCAGTACCTACAAAAGTATCCCGACTCAGTGCCATTTCTCTAAGTTCTCGTAAAAGCCATAAATCCTCAAATCCCTTTCGCACAAACGAGTGGAACAAGATTGAGCTCTGGCTTTTTTCTTGGTATTATTTGGTTGGGTGTGTGGTGAGATATCTAATCGGAAACCTAGGAAACCCCATCAGAACAGCCGGTGCGGTACACACTCATGACAGCTAGAGCTGCTGGCTGTGGCAGGAGTAGGGAATAAAGGACATGTGAACACACATAATTCCACGTATCTATTGCCAAGAGGGTAGAAATCCCATTTGTTAATTTCCGAAAATTATTGAAGAGCTTAATATTTATACTCTGTTCTAAGTGAAGGGGGTGCTTCTGTTGCTGATGTTGCTCCATATTAAGGGAAGGAGATGAATCGGTTTATGGGTAGAATGATGGCATAGGGGGTGGATAACTTATTTTCCACCGTTCAAATATTCTTTTGTTCGTCTTGGCAAAGGTTTTACCCATTCTCTCTCTGACTTTTGGGGGATAAACTTTTACGCTTACAAAGTTAATTACAATGGAAATCAGGACTCTTTCGATGACGTCGACGTCGTCGGCCGTCTTTTGCTCTGTTTCAATGGCTCCATCAAATTACTGGAGTTTTTTTTTGTTTTGGTTTTTTTCTGTTTTTGCAGGAGAAAGAGAAAAGTAAAATTCAGGATAAAACTCAATTAGGATTGGAGTTTGGGCAAGAAGTTAACTGGCCGGTATAACAAGCTACTTAGTTCGGACAGGGCTCTTTGAATTTTAATAACTTTCTTTCGGTTAACTTTTTTTTCCGAAGATTTATCGTCTTAAATTAGGTAAATCATCTACTCTATTATTTTTAAGAGTTTATTTTATGCAGTTGGTGAAGTTGGCAGCTGGGCACATTTCAAAGGCAAAATATGGTTTTTAAATGGAGTTTTATTTCAGAACTTTGATTGCAAATAGAGTTTCAGTCAGTCTGTCATCTTAAGTTGCCTCTTTCGAACCATTTCATTTACTTCTATTGAGTTGATAGGTTATGATTGCTTGTTCCAATCATGTTTCTGGTTTTATTGGTACAAAATCATCATCAATCTTTTGGTTCTTTTTCAACGTTGAAGTGAGCGAATAAAAATGAAAGACGAACTAATCACTAAAAACAAAAACATATCATTACATACACATGCAAAAAGCACATTTCGGAAATTTTCGTTCTAAACAGTTGGCTCCTTGCTCCTCGCTTTAAGCCTTTTTTGGTCTTATTTTATAAATAATTTAAGAAGAGGAATTCTCAGAATGGAGTCGATTTATTCATTAGATAGATAGATAGATATATAGATAGATAGATAGATAAATAATTTTATTTTCAGTTAAATTTTTACAAAAACATGAGTTTGCTGGTTTTCAAAATTAAATTTGACAATAACTTATTTTAAGTTGTCTGTCAGGTTCAAAAATTTATTTACTTTATAATAGCAAAGCTACATAAGTGAGTTCTAACTGTATTCATTAATTATAAGGCTTCGATATTTAAGTGAGTTTTTCAAAAATTTGTATAGGTTTTGGTAGTTTGAGCCATTTAAGAAATCTAGAAATGTAGCTAGTCCTGTCCAATATTTCGCTCCCTAGGTATGTTTTACGGTATCCTTTAAAGATTGGGCACATACCAACGAAGTGATATGTGTTTTCTGTAGCATCCATATTGCATATACTGCATATGCCTACAGTGTCATTGCGAAAAGCTCTAGCATTTAGGTTTAAAAGACCACATCGTGCTTTAAAGACCAAATTTATCATTTCGCGCGGATTGCTATCCTGAAAATAGTTTGGGACATCAGAGAGTATTATTTTGCTATATTCGTCGTGAAATTGTGATTGATGTGCCTTTCCCACAAAATCAACCCAGTATTTTTCGGAAAGCTTTGTAAGTAGTATGTTGTGATATTCATTCCACATTAAGCGCGGGGCTTCAAAACTGAAGTCCATTTGTGTTTGTTGGAAAATGCCTGACCATTCCTGGGCCCAATAAATATTTTTCTGAATGATAACGTCAGAAAGAATACGTGGGAGACGATTACGTGGCATTGACATTACTTTCCGTATGTACGTAAAATGAATTTTTAAAGTTGTAAGGAATGATTTTGGAAGGCCAGTTTCAATATGAATTGCATAATTAGGTGTGTTGTCTGGCAACCCGAAGCATCTTTTCACGAAGAAACGTTGGAGCTTTTCAATTTGAAGGTACTCTTTGAATCCCCACACCTGTGCACAATAATGCATTATTGATTTGGTGGCTGCGTCATGCACTTTGTATTTAGCAGAGTGTGTAACAAACTTATTTTGAACAAATTTGGACCATGTCGAGTTTATTGAGTTTTTTGACATCGCAAGACGTTTTGACAAGTGTTCGGACCAGGACATGTTATATGCGAAGATAACGCCGAGATATTTGTACTGATTTGTTATTCTTATTTCTCCGTCATTAAATTACCATTTTCAGCACCCGCTCTCCTACCGCCGTTTCTAAAAATCACAATTTCTGACTTTTCTAGGTTAACATCTAGGTTCCATTTGATACAGTACCTACTGAAGGCGTCGATAATCCTTTGTAGTATATTAGGCTTATCAGAAAGGAGAACTATGTCATCTGCATATAAAAGTACGTTTATTCTCAAATTATTCAGAGTGAGACCAGTTGGTAGTTCAAAGTGGAGATCCTCTAAGAACAGAACGAAAAGTAAGGCGCTTAGTACGCAACCTTGTTTGACTCCTTTGGTTGTCTGAAAGAAGCTTGTTATACTTTTTCCGTTCCAAACTGTCGCAGAAGTGTCTTTATACAAGGATTTTATAATTGAAACCATTTTCGATGAGACTCCTAATTTAAGTAATTTGTAAAACAGCGCCTCACGATTGATGTTGTCGAAAGCTGCTGATAGATCAACAAAAAAGGCGTAAAGCTTCTTCCTCTGACTAAGTTGAATTTGAACTATACACGATAGGTTATATACTTGGTCAACAGTGCTGTATTGACTTCTGTATGCAGCCTGGTATTCATTTAGTATGTGGTTCTCTTCTATCCAATAAGTAAGTCTGTTTAATAAAACTGTGATAAATATTTTGTAGAGTGTGTCTAAAAATGAAAGCTCGCGGTAGTTTGAAGGAAGACTTGGGTCACCCTTTTTGTAAAGAGGGAAAATTATCGATTTTTTGAACGATGTAGGTATGGTTTCAGTATCAAAGATGTCTTTGAGCAAAAAATAAATTTCTTCAATAAACAGGGTGCTGGAGTTTTTGTAGAATTCATTAGGAATACCATCAATACCGGGAGCTTTGTTTTCCTTTGATGATTCTATTGCTCGGATAACTTCATCTAATTCTATCTGTCTATCAAGTTTTTGGTTGTAAACGGGTTCCAAAGATGATATGGCTGTCATGCTTTGTGACGACGTTGAATTCAATGTTCCTCTGAAGTGGATCAAGAGCTCGTTTGCAGTGACTTGCATATAATTTTTTAATGAATCTCCTCGAATTTCTCTTGCAATCCTCCACCAATCTTTTGCAACGGTAACAGATGCAAGTTGACGTGAGATATTTTGATAATAATCATATTGTTTTGATTTTATCAGGGCTTTATATTTTTTGTTTGCATTAAAATATTTTTTTCTGCAGACAGAGTTATAAGATGGGCAGCAATAATCGATTACTGATGAGTGATGACCCTCTGCTTGATACAAAGGTAAATTCCCCATTTTTGTCATTAAAACATCTACCATTGAGAATAAACGCTCCGATGTCTTCTCGTATCAAAAATTGGTGGCTGTGAGACTACCTGGATATCGATAGAACCCCTCGTTCCTGTTCTGACATTGAGATCCCCAAGTAATATAAAATTTTCTGAACCAAGTTCATCAAAACATTTTTTTATGTTGTTAAAGTCTCTCATCCAATTGTTGCAATTTAAATAGCAAGGCACGAAGTTTACTGTAGTTCCGAGAAAATTTCCACGCAGTATAGTAGTTCCGTAGATGTTTAAGAACTGCAAACGATGCAAAGACTCAATATTTTTACTGTACCCAAACAAACACCCTCCACTTGCTCTACCAAAATGTTGAGTTTTTTTTGCAGGAATCCAGTGTAATTTAAAGCCTTTAAAAAATTTTTCATAATTTTGTATCTTTTCTAATGTAATAAATGTTTCGTATAAGAAAAAGATTTGAAATTCAGATATAAATTTAAAAAAATCGCATAGTACTAATTTATTTGTAAGACGAGCTACATTATAACATAAGACCTGACAGACATTGGGTTGCTAATTACCCTGATTTATTCATTATTTGACTCCACAAAATGCAACTAATCGAAGATATATTTTGATATGAAAGTTTGGGAATGTTTTTCTCAAAACCCGTACTACCCAACACATCTTTCTCCTTGTTTTGGGGCAAGTTGAAGGGTTGATATTTTCTAGGGGTTGATCTTTTTAGTTCAACTGCAGGTTGTGCTGAGCCAACTCGTATACATTCTGTTTGCCCTATCTGTCCGGCAATGAAAGAAATATCATTATCGTGACATAGAATATGATTATAGTGATCAGGAAAACGAATCAGGAAAAGTTTTTAAATAGAGTATTAACTATGTTGTCGTTAAAAATGAATAACAGGCTATTGTGTGGCTGCGAAGGGTTGAGAGCATAGCAACTGACATAAATTTCCTGTTTGCTATAAGCTCATCAGGAAAATATTCATGTTTCCATTTATCTCAATTTTTCCTGATGGGTTTTCCTTATCGCTATAATTGGCTCCATAGAATCGTACGGAAAGATGCAAACACACAAGTTAAAAGACGGAAAAACCCAAAAATGATGATCTAAATTGCACATAAATTTCAAGGTCACTGCAGGATGGTATTGAAGAACTCACGACCGGTATAAAACTCACTGAGACCCATGATGTTGAAAGGACACACTGTGATGCTATTTTTTTAAACATCATACTGAAAAAGATTGTGCAAAACTCAAACGGCAACACCAGAGGCATAATCATACAAGAGCTGTACAATTATTTTCCTACCGGCATAATAAGAAGGATCAAGAATGATGTTATTTGTGTAAAATTTGAAAGAGTGCGTTTAGTGTCATCAAACATAATATATAAAGAACATCGCCGAATCGAAAAAACGTTACAACTAATGTAAACCATAACTTTTCGAGGTAGTTCAATTATTAGTCTAACCGCTTTAAACACGGAATATAATAAAATTTATTTATATATAAGTGAAGTATAAATGCAAAATTTCTGGAGCATATTTGAAACAAAAAGAAATTCCTTACTTTAATTTAAGTAAATGCTGGGCTTCTTTTTAAATTAATGCTTATTTTGACACTGACACATTTGAACTTTTGCAAAAAAGCAATGAGATCACATCCTGACTTTTATGGAAAGAGCTATACTTTTGTTCATAAAAAGTTGGATTTTCAGATAAACTAACTTAATCTGGCTTCTGATTGGTCAGACGTTAAGTTTTTCAGTTGACAATTCATCAACTGTTTTTACAAATTCAGTTCTTCAGTCAAGTAAAGCCGGCTTAAAACTGAGTTTAGTTTCTTGAGCTGTCATATCAGAGAAATTAGCCTACATGACAATTGAACTTTACTTTGTATTTTTTGTTTATTTTTTTGTCGAACCATTTTGTCGCTAACTGTGGCATTAAAACTTTCACTGATTTATTTTCCGGCAATTTGTTAAGGTAATTGTTATCATTATGTGAAATATTTTTTTTTAAAATTGTTTGCTACATTTTTGCTCGAAATCAACTAAAATTATGGTTATTCGCATAATTCTAAACAAAAATATTGAATAAAGAAGCTTTGGACTCTACTTAGTATTATTTTGAACCAACTAAAAGAAATTATTTATTACTCATCAGATCTCTCCTCGCAAAATTGAAAGGTGAATCCCAATACCATTTTGATCTGACATTTTATTTAGATAACCATCCAAGGCATATTTGAATAAGTTTTTTAGTTTGTCTGACAATCTTAGCTTTTTTGAACGCGCTCAATGTTACCTCGGTGTTACGAAAAAAGTTGCTCTACGCCTGAACAAAGTTGTGAAATTCTGTATGTGCCCAAATAGTGCGATTCTTGACAGAAGTTCTGGCCATATTGAAAAACTAATCGCGTCGCTGCTAGCAAGTTTGTGCAAAAGGCAGTGCTAGTGTACAATTCCTTGTATCGGTCGGTCGTACACAGACAGAATGTGGCTGCTGTAACCAAAGCTAATTTTTTTCACAAGAATGTTTTTGTATTCATCGCAAATGACATTCAACTTCAACACCAAAACAAAAACAAGACAGAAATTTCAGCTTCAGTACGCTCCAGAAATTTATTCGTTGAAGTGTGGATTGTATGTGGAACAAGAATAAAGGGAAACCACATTTTCATTCTTGACGAATAGATTTGTTTTTTAGTTTAATTCTTTAATTTTATATATAAAACTAGCTGACCCGCCCGGCGTAGCTCAGGCTCTATTTTTATCACTTGAAAGTTAAGTAAATCTGTCTCCAAGCTTTCATTTTAGTGGCAGAGTGGGGATGAAATATAGTCTATGCTACTCAGGGGCAATCAAGCACTCTAACGATTACAGAGTTTATGGAATAGGTGCAGGCCACCCGGCGCTGCTTGGGCCTGTAGTTTTAGTCCTGAGGGATAAAACATACGCTAATAGGGCCCCTACACTACGTAAACACGTTTGTACAAACGTGCGTTTGCTCTTGTTTATCCATTTTTACTTTGAAAATTGACAACAATTTGAGCAAAATTCAACACACACGACTCAAACATGTCTGTGCAAGCACGGAAAATTCAATTTTTTTTTTCTCCAAACCGTTTGCGCAAACACTCAACATCGCTACACGCTACTCAAACAGTTTGCACAAAGATTTTTACAAAAACAAAACATATGTTTGCACCAACGGTTTGTGTAGCGTAGAGGCTCTATAAGTTACTGAGGGACTATGTGGCATCCCAGTACCGAAAGAATTTTTGAAATCTGTCCAGTAGTTTCTAAGTTTCCATTTACAATTCCTTTCCTGAGGGAATCTTCCGTTCACGTGCAAATATGTGTGTAAGTTTATGTCACTGAGGGATAAGTCCAGCAACTAAAATTTTTCTCATTGAACTTTTAAATATAAAATGTATTGAAAGTAGTCACAATTTATTATCAGAATAAAACTTAAAAAAAAAACAGTACGTATACGCCAGAGTCCATAATATATGCATTTATACTTAAGAAAATGATTCAAAAATGGTTTTTTTTTTTCAAAAGACCTATACTTTTGTATAAATTAATTTCAAAACAAACAAAACGTTCAACGTTTTTAATAAAAACGTTTTTAATAAAAAAAGCATTTCTTTTATTTATATTATTATAAATTATTTATTATTTTTATTTTTATTTTAATGTTATTATTTTCGGCACATTATGTTACTTACTTACAAAACTGTGTTTTCCTGAAATACTATTTATAAGGTTTAAATTTGATGACAGACACACACTGTATTATACGATCTGTTCACGTGCAAATACTTAAAGCTTTCTCATACACTATATTTTTTGTTTTGTTTTGTGGTGCGTAAATAAACAAAGAAGACGGTTTTCCGACGCGCGAACAAGCGACGCATAGTTGTCCATGCCCGAAACAGGAAAACTCCAAGTTGATTCCGCAAACTTCTAACGACTGTCCTTGTGGCATTGAGATCTTTGACCTTGTTTTGTTGAATAAACACACAAACAATTATACGTATATGCACTTTCTTTTTTTTGTTGGAGGTTTTTAAAATACCAGCTGGAGCACTCAGACCTAAATACCGGTCCATTGTACTACTAGATAGCAACCTTCTATTTGTTATAGCTTTCCAGATGTTCGGAGAAAAGCCAAAAGACGCTGCCATGATAAAGAGCCTAAGTTATCAGCTCTCACCATGTCTGCGCCGAGTATCTGTAACCTCATGCGAGAAAAAGCAGGACATTCACAGAGGAAGTGCTCTGCGGTGTCCTCATCTTCTCCACAAGATTCACAGAGTGTGGTATCACTTAAGCCTAACACGTTTAAATGCTTGGCAAAAGAGAAGTGCCCCCTGGCAACGCCAATAAGCTTTCTACAGTCTTTTCTGCTACGCGCTAGCAAAAATGTTGCAGTCTTCTTACTAACGTTGGGGAGCATACGCTTGGTTTGTCTGCATCCTATGGAGGCATGCCATCTACGATTTTGCTCTTCACAGATCCAATCGTTGATTGAAGCTCTCACTGAGGACGCTGGCAGACTTAGCGACGGTTCAGGTCCTGAAAAAGCTGTCTGAGATCCCTGCCTAGCAAGTTCATCGGCGACTTCATTTCCAGTTATGCCGTGATGGCCCGGAACCCAAATGAGACTCAAGGAATTTATTCTTCCGATCGCATTCAGAGAGATCTTGCATTCCTGGATCACTTTCGAAGTGGTTAGAGGGTTGAGAAGGGCCTTAAGCACAGCTTGGCTGTCGCTGCAAACAAAGATACTTCTCCCCGCCCATCCATTGTACGTTACGTGGCTCAAGGCCATTAGGATAGCATAAGCCTCCGCTTGGAAAACGGAAGCGTATGATCCCAAAGATGAGTGCAGTCGTATGTCGTCGTTCTCAACAAAGGCACCAGCACCAGAACCCTCGTCGGTTTTGGAGCCATCTGTGAAGATACGATAACAGTTCTTTCCAGGCTCAGATTCTGGAGTGAACCAGTCCTGAACCGAAGGAAAGTTGACTGAGTAATTTTGACGCAGTTTGAGCCTTGGGATCATCGTGTCAGACGGCATATCCATTAGACGTGAGTCAAAAGATATGCTGCTTGCGAGTTCCTCAAAGCTCCAGTGCGAATTGTGCTAGAGACCACATCGCTTTAAACTAGAAATGGTCTTGAGAGTACACCCCATGATGTAGGTATCAAGGGGAGGAAGATTCAACAGTGCGTCGAGAGCAGCTCCCGATGTGCTGGGGAAGGCCCCCGTAACACCTAGACAAATTGTTCTTTGAAGTTTGGCAAACGAGGCAATAACGTATTTACGCGAGAGCTTATTCCACCAAACAACTGACGCATAGGAGATGATTGGTCTTATCATAGCCGTATAGATCCAAAGGACCCTTTTCGGTGAAAGACCCCATGTCTTGCCAAAGGCTCCTTTACATTGCCAGACAGTGCTTTAGTAGTTTTAGACTCGACATGTTTTGACCAAAGAAGTTTGTTATCCAGGATTACTCCAAGATGTTTGACTTCATTTGAAAAAGGAATGTTGACGCCTTTAAGCGTAAGTTGGGTCAAACCAGTCAATTTTCTACGTCTCGTGAAGAGGACAACCTCGGTTTTAAGAGGATTGACGGAGAGACCGTTTCTAACACACCAGGTGTCAATCATATAAAGCGCAGCCTGTGCTCGGGAACAGACAGCTTGGAGGCTGGAGCCAATCGAGAGCACGGCGACGTCGTCTGCATATGCTTGGGCATGAACGTTAGAACCATTGAGCATTACGAGTAGAGAGTCGATCAACATGCACCACAGAAGAGGAGATAAAACGCCATCTTGTGGGCAGCCCTTATTCACTCCCGTTGCAACATATTGTCCACACTCAGCCTCAGCGATTACGGTTCAATTTACTAGCATTGCCTTAATCCACAACACTAATGACTCGTCCACACCGTGTTCTCTGGCAGCATTACACATACCATCGAAGCTAGCATTGTCAAAAGCACCTTGAATGTCGATGAAAATACCTACCGCAAATTCTTTCCTGTCAAGCGCGAATTCAATCCTGCTAACAAGATTTTGAAGTGCGGTCTCGCAAGATTTTCCTCTTTGGAAAGCATGTTGCATCTGAGACAGAGGGTGTAATTGGAGATTGGAGTGAGGTCTTACGAATGTAAATCTCAACCATTGTTACCAGCGTCTTAAGCAGGAAGGAGGTAAGACTAATGGGTCTAAAGCTATTGGCGAGTGAGTAGTCTTGTTTACCAATTTTTGGTATGAAGGCGACTCTAACACTCTGCCATGGAGTTGGTATATCCGCTAGGGCTAAACTACCAGTGAAAATATTTTTCAAAGTAGGAAGCAAAAGGTTTATACTTTCCTGCAACATAGCTGGGTAAACACCGTCAGTGCCAGGTGACTTGAAACTGTCAAAAGATGCCACGGCATATTTGATGGCTTTGTCGGTAACAACTAACGATGACGTGTACCAGCTAAGTCGAGTGGATTTATCGGATTCACCTGATCTAAGGGAAATAGATTGCTGTGGTCCGATTGATATCTGGTTTCCTGGAAAATGAGTTTCCAGCATAAGACTGAGTGTTTCTGCTTTGGACTCGGTAAAGGAACCGTCTGATTTCCTGAGCGTTTCTAGTTTGTTTACCTTGCTCCTTTTAACGGCTTTAGTAAGTCGACTAGTTTCACTGAGTGTTTCTAAACTTTCACAGAATTCTTTATAAGAGGCATTCTTTGATCTTCGAATTAACCTTTTAAAGTCCTTCTGTTTAGATCGATACAGGTTCCAGTCGACATCTGATTTGGTCTTGAGGGACCTATTCAAAATACTATGCACTTGATTGTTGTTAATTATATCTTTAAATTTATATAGTACTTTGTATTTTATCATGTGCATGAGAAATAAAAAAAAAAATTTTATTCCAATTTGGCCTTTAAATATTTTTACTCCTTCGAAGTGAATTAAACGAGCCAAAAAATATTTTTCTTAAAACCAGAAACAGTTAAGCGAATTGAAATAATATGGAAACTTAATCACAGTTGGATGTCGTCAATTACTTTCAAAACCACAAGAAAAACCATGTGTATGATTTAAGCACATCCAGCTGATTAATTCAACATACCTAATTAGTCTACTTTGGATAGGTAAAGCAGATGAGTTGATGGTTTTTTGATTCGACTGGGTCTCGTTTAACCCATTTAAGGGAAACGACTTAAGCATATCTTGTGATGACAGCTGATTCGGGTTCAGTGTCCCTAAATATATAAAAGGAGACAAGTACTCCTTCTTGTGGTAAAGACAGACTTTGGTATAAAGAAGAGTATTCTTGGAAAAGAGGTAAGGTTTGGGTAAAATAGATACCGAAGTTCAAGGATTCATATCAATCAACGTTGCACGTAAAGTTTAATTTTAGAAAGAAGTTTTTTTAAATGCCTTATTTTCTTGACTTTTGTGTAGGAGCTTGTTTGGGAACAAACAATGTAGAAAATCTTTTAACCAAATTGTTTCACAAGAAAAAAAAAAATTATTCTCGCTTTGATTATTATAAAAATCATTTGGTCCATTTTCCTAAAACCTACTAATTTATTTTCCAATTAAGATGACATTTTTAAGGATTCCCACGAGCAAAAACTAACAAGTCAGGTTTTCCCTAAACTTTACTTTCTACAACCACAAAGTGAAAAGTATCTGAGAAAATGAAAGGTATATCAGTTCTTTTATGTTAATTTGAACCCAAATGCAAAGTATGAGTGCTGAATAATATAAACTTTGTCGTTGAGCCACTTTTCAAAACCATATTAACCACAATTATCATTCACTGAGTTTCATTGAGTTTCCACACCAAAACCCAAAAGTCTCATGGGTAAAGTGTCGACAGTGTATGAAATTCAATGGATACATTTGCACAATTTTCTCCACAGTTTTTATTTTTTTATTTTTCTGGTCTCTCTTTCTTGTCTGCGAATTATTCTGCTAGCATAATCATAAAAGCAGTGTCATAGCGACAAGCTCATAAAAAAACTTGTTCGTCCAACAAACTTTTCGGGGATAGTTTTTTCCATACGAATATTTTAAGGTCATCATTGCATAGCGGTTTTGCATGCTATATACCTCAGTGCAAGTAGTTCTACAACTTTGCTACTTCGCTTTATGACATGGTGGCGACAGACAGAAATGATTTTTCTTCTAAATTCTGTGGAAGATTCGAGGGTGCTATGCACCATGCACGTGATGGAGTTGTAGTGGAATGGAACACCCACAATTTTAAACGAATTTGATTTGAAAGGAGTACGTACCTACTTTTCATAATAAGAATTAAAACGCGCAGTTCCAGGACAGAAATAATTGAAGTTTCCGTACCCTTAAAGAATCACTATGAGGTCCATCCACCTGTCGTGGAGTTTTTAGAATACTTAGCGAACCGTAGGAATTATTTCTAAAAAATAATATATTTACAAATCGGATTTCAAAAAATCTTGAATAATCGGTTTCAATGACATAACAAAACATGAGTAAAAACACTCCAAAAATTATGCTTTCCATCGACCAGCCCCGGATCTTCAATTTTTCAAAGGCGGGGCAAATACTAAAAAATGCCGCCCCCACCAATTTATATTTGCTTTTACCTTTATAATCGTTATTATTTCAGCTATCAGATCTTCACTAACTGACTGACAACTGGACACAAGCTTTTCAGAAAAAATTCTTAAACCGCTGTTTTTTCTGTTTTAATCCTATTTATTTACAGATATGTAGAATATATATTTTATACACAGCACAGGATAGGATTTAAAATAAAAATGTTTATAATAAAGACAAAATCAAATTTACTATATATATTTACTATATGCAATTACAACTTTTCTCTTCGAGCTTTTTGTTCAGCAAATAAATCTATGACCTTATCATAATTTAATTCGTGTGCGATTCGATTTTCTTTTGCTAAGATTGCTAGACTGGATAAGCGTTCCTGGCTCATAGATGATCGCAAATAATTTTTAATTAGTTTCAGTTTGCTAAAACTTCGCTCACAGCTTGCGGATGTAGTGGGAAGCGTAGAGCATCGTAAGGCAACACAAATATTTGGAAAAGCATCCTGCAAATCATGCGCATAGATCTGTTGCAACTTGCAAGAGATAAAAACCGTTACCTCAGGTTAGGTTTTTCAATGTCATCAGCTTGCAAAATACAAATGCACAAAGCTTGCTCTTTAAAAACGTAAAGTTCCTGACAGAATTCAACGGTGCTCACATCTCGCTCATATTTTTTAGCCAGATCCGCTCCATACTTTTGCAGTTCTACAATTGACATTTTCAAAATATTATAGCCATTAAGAAAAGCGAAGTTCATATTCAGTATGGTAGCACAATCGAACCTCTTTTTAATTTCTGATATGATTCGATCAAATACCATCATTATTTCTTTAGAAAAGAGTTGAACAGGTTTGAGTGTTCGTATAATTCATCTTCACATATCCCATCGAAATGTTTTTTATGTTTCGGAATTCGTTTGTTTTGCAAGATAGGGTCAACACCACTTTTTTCAGCCTCATTTATCCAATACTCCATTGGATTTTGTCTCATTTTTTGTAAAGTTTTGAGCAGACCATCTATTAGAGCGAAATTAGTGCAAGGATTATATCTTCTTTCTGAATCTCAATATTCACTCGATTGATTTCGCGGAGAATATTCGGCCAAATAGTTAAATTGAAAATAAATTTAAAATTCTTTATAGCTGTTAAGATATTACCTGCCTCGTACTTAGTTTCTGGAGCATGAGAAATTTGCTTAACTTTTCTAAGGCTTCCGCTATTTCTGGCAAATTATTCAATAGAGCATTCACAGCAACATGTTTCGCCGACCATCTCGTCTGACTACTCCCTTTTAAATTTGCCTTAACATTTTTTTTCCACAATGTCCCACCTAGAAGTGGAGCCAACAAAAAAGAAATATACTTTTTGAACCAGCCCAAAAAGATTAATAGCTTCCTGGCATAATGAGGCAGAATGAACACCTACAAGATTTAAGGAGTGATCCAAGCACGGTACGAACTCGGCCAATTCATTTCTTTCTGCAATCCTGGCTTGTACTCCTTTATGGATGCCGGCCATATGGGCCCATTGTCATAAGATTGGCCACAACATTGTCCAATATCTAAATCATCAACAGCCAATTTGTCTAGAATCTGTTGACAAATGTCCTATCCTGTCTTTCCAGCAACTTCTATGAAATCAATGAAACTCTCTTTTATTTCACACACATCGCCAGTTCTTTTTACATATCGAATAACCTGGCTCATTTGTTCTGTATGGGATACATCTGGAGTGCAGTCGAACATTATCTTGTAGTATTTAGCTTCTTTGATTTCACTTAAAATGCTATCTCTAACTGTTTTTGCCATTATGTCAATTATTTCATTTTGAATTGTGTTTGATAAATATGATACTTGTCCCTTTCTTAAGTGTTTTAATTGAAACTTAAGAGTTGAACTATGTTTGGCGAGCAGAGAGATCAAGTTCAAGAAGTTACCTTGATTAGGCTGAGGACATTGTGTGATGAGATGAGCACAATTAGATGATCGACAAGAAAGTACAAAAACTTATAATGATAGTAAAATGCGATCTGTTCACTTTAACTTTTGACTTCCTTTTGACTGTCCTTCCCTTCGCTCGCAACCACAGTGGCTATTTTGAAACTGAAAAGAAGAAAAGTTGTCCACTTCTCGGTCGCAGCAACCGATGCTGCTCTGAAACCGAAAGGTAGAAAAATTGTCCACTTCTAGGAATTTCGAACATGTTTTTGCCGCCCCCTAAGCCTGCCGCCTGCCCCCCCCCCCCCCCCCCTAGATCCGGGGCTGCCATCGACCCAAGCACTATTTTCTTTTACCTTAATACGAAGCCCTAAAATTATGCATGAGATTGTAGGCCTGGAGGCTGTAGTGTGCCTTTCTCTTTTTTTAACTAAACTTTTTTAAGAGGGGAAGTTGGTCTAGAATTTTGAAGAAACCGAAATTTTTTTCTACTTAAAAAGTATTTAAGGGTTTTAAAAATAACATACCAAAGAATATATGCCCGCAAAAATGTCTAAATGCCCAAACTTTCCATTCTGCGGCAGCGCTTCTCAGGTATGCCATATGATTTTATAGTACTTAAAACTTTAAACGCGTTATTCTCGAAATCACTTTTTTTTTTTTATCTGGTCGAAGACATAACTCAAGCAAATCTTCGCCGATCTATACGAAATTTTGACAGTACATTCAAAATACCTTTCTCCGGAGACGTACGTAGTATTATTTTTATTTTAAATATCTTTTTTTTTTATCAATAATTTTGTGCTGTTTTTTCATAGTGAAAATTTTAATGTTTTGTTCAAACCACCACTTCGCGAAAAAACAAAATATCGAAAAAGTACTACGTATGTCTCTTGCTGTTTTAATATATTCGGGATTTTGTCCCAGGACCAAAATTAAGGAGGTTACATCTTTGGCCATGGACTCGTCTAAAAATGAGCTACCTTCGAAGAAATGCTGGACAGCCGCCATTTTGAATTTAATCGACACGAAAAATTAGAATTTGTATAATAAAACCTTGATTATAAAACTTCTTTCACAGATTTTCGATTGATCTTTTTGTTGAGTCACAAAAAATTCATAAATTATGCCCATTTTTTCACGCTCTCGACCAGCTTCCGCCTTTAAGTCAGGCTAGTCGCAGTGGAAAGCATACACAACGTGAATGCTCAACTGCTGCTATATTTTACTATAAAAGGAAGCTATGAACACCCCGGGAGTCGGGACCTTTAGCATTTCAAGGGCCCGCAATCTTCTGCGAATTCGAACTGCTAAGTAAGAAAGTACAAGCAGTGTTACTTCTTTCGTAGCATTTGCCAATTGCTTGCGAAAGACGATACCCATGAAAAGGCAATTAAACGTTTTTGGAATAATCTTCTCCAGGGCGTCAATCATCTCGGGCTTGTCTATGTAGACAAGCGACTTCACATACCCTAATAAAAAATGGTCCAGCGGTGTTAAATCGCCCGATCTTCGAGGTAACTCACAGGTTTAAAACTAAAAAAAAAGAGCGCCAACAGCGTTTTCAAATTGATCGTGCCCAGCGATCCAATCGTGCAGATTTGATTCTTCCACGACAAAATGGCAAACGAAACTTATGTCGATTTCCATTGGTCGTTCGGAAACCATCTGAACGCTTTTAAAACCATTCCATTGGCATCAAATGACAGATCCTCTCCTCGAAAAAAGAGAAATTTGATTCTTGATTTGCAGAACGAAGCGAAGCCAAAAGCACTCACACACTGAAACACTGTTGACGTCAAAATTGACAAATATCATTTGGCACCTCTAAAAACTTAAAAAAGTGACCTGAAAACAATATTGATTTTGTGAGATGAGTTCTAAAAACATTTTAAGACATATTCCTGAGGTTTTAAGTGAATTATGAAAAAAATGAAAAAGTGAATGAAGAAAAAAATAGCGCTCCAAGTTTCACACCGATACACAATACAAGCAAACAAACATCGAAACAAATAAAATTGTTACTTTGGCATCCCTGATCGGAGAGTTTTTCCGGATTACCAATGGAAATCGACATAAGTTTGAGGTAATTGCATTTGTGTGAGTCAACACCTATGACTAATAAACAATATTCCTTGAAGAAAATTTCCTTTTTGACATTTAAGTAACTTGCATTAGTGCTTCTTGAGTGTATTCTCACTTTAAATCGAGAAGCGGCTGTCACTTCTCAGAATCATGAGAAGCGATCTTTAAGCACTAACGGAACGGTTTGAGAATGGTCTGGACTCTACTACTGGACGGTTCTTTTCGTCCAATGGAAAGTGACATAAGCCTAAAACGAGTGACAGCTGTCAAAAAGACCAACTCCGATTAAAAGATTAGCTTCGTTGCTTGAAGCTCTGGGGTCGTCCTATGGTCGCCACAAAGCGGTTTTTGAAAAACTTAAACTCGCCCTGAATGACAGACTTAGTGAATTTGTTGAGCCGGATTTGCCATCAACTCGTCCAAGGTTTTTGTTGGGGGGAGTTTAGATAGTGAACAGGGCTGTCAAATGGTATATATTTTTCTTCAAATGACAGGGATGTGTGGTGATTCTGTGGTTTAGCGATTCTTGAAGCCTTAAAAACCCAAGTTTTTTTTTGACAACTCATAGGGTTGTTAAGAAAATCTGGGTAATGCTCAACGAACAAACCTATTGACAGATCTAAAAAACCCATTATTGGATAGATTAAAGCAGCTCCTCAAAACTTAAATCAGAGTAAGTATAAATAGTAGATGTTCGCCAAAGCAAGTACTACAATTTTGACAATGCTGTTGTCTTCTGCCTCATAATGTGGATATGTAAATGACTCTTTTGCTGAATGAAGAAAAAAAAAACAGTTATCAGTTATCAGGAAAATAACTTACCTTCCAAATCAATTCTCACTTAATTTTTGTTTAGGGGCATAACTAAAAGGACGTTGTTGAACTAAATATAGTTTCAAGTCTAAACAGCTCAGTAAAAACACAAGTCCTAGCTAAATACCTAGGTACATCTTCGCACAACTATTTAACGTTTTAGTTGGTAGTTGTATCATCCTTGACATCCCATCATTACCCTCCTTCTTATAGGCAAACCCATTAGGAAAAAGAAAATTTGTCTGGGTCAACATTGTATATAAGCAAATAGTTAGGTACATCTTCCCACTCTCAATTTTTGGTTTTGCTCATAACTTCGAAATACCGTTACGCTCTAACAATTTTAAAGCCAACACTTGGTAATCAAATTAAATTAAATTATACACACAAACTCGTAACTTGCCGTCGTCCACAGCCCAGGAACAAATATTTAACCTCTTGGAGAAGAAATGTCCGAATACAGTTATCCAACCAACTAGACAACAAATTCCCCCCACCTTAACTACCGCCATTTGCCGCCCTCCGCCCAATTCACACACAGCAAGTCAAGTATGTTTGCTGACAGTTAACCCTCCTGAAGACAAATATCCTGTGAGTGACACACATGAACATGTCATTAATGTGTTACTTCCTATCTCTTCCCTGTCGTTTTTCTTATAGCTGACGATGAGGACGATACGAAGACGACGACGACGACGAGGACTACAACAACAACTACAACCCATGCTCAAAAAGTGCAATCAGTAGAAAAAACATCTAGAAAATTTAATTAAAAACTTTTTGGACACATCGAGGGTAGGATAAGAGGACAATCAAAGACTGATAGAACACATGTATGTTGTTTGAGTACTACACTATAACAACAACTAACTAACCAAAAAAGGTACTGACGAAGTTCTTGTGGAGACGGAGAACTGACCACATAACTATACCTAGTCTATGGTGGTCTCTCCTTTTGTCCATCGTCGTTTTGATGTTGAGATTCCTTCTGCTTTTCGACAACATCACACAACAGCTAGTACTATACTAATACTGAGGCTGAGGTGTTTAATCTACAAATTGGACAAAGTTCAAGCAAATATTTGGTCATAATATTCCCTCGTCCCCTAATTTGCTGTATATTTGTGTGGTTGCCGCCATCCATCAGTGGAGTGATGTTCTTTTTGGAAAGGACTACTTAAGAATGTTGTTAACACTTCACATAGTTTCATCTACATCTTTGTTGTTGTTCTTGTCAATTTATCTAGCTTTTTGGCCAATGATTGAATGAAGTGGACTTGAAGAAGAAGAAAAAAAAAAATATCCACTTTAGTGAGTATAGTTTGGTTCGTTTTTGTACTTCTTGACCTTAGCTTTTCATTGAATGTCTCTTGAGACTCATTATGTTCTGTGTATAGCCGCAATGTCCAGTAACCACGATTAAATAACTTACTTCCCAAAGTTGATGAAACGATTTCAAACAAACTTGAAGGTAGTTTGATTTATGCCCTTGTATATGGGATTGACATTTTATCATACATAAACGGGGGCGGAGGTGTAGTAAGGAGGCCCTGGAACATGTTTTCGATGAAAGCTTCCACATATAATTTTTGGAGTAGAGCAAGTCGCAGATCTTCACATCACCCATTGCAAGCAGTTCAGTTAAGCACGATTACTCATAAACGACAGCGCAAGTAAAAATAAAGGAACTAAACTATTCCATCCCACTTTCTTGAAAATATTGGTTAAAATCTTGGAAACAAATAACAAAGGGTCTGGGTCTTAAAATTATCACGAAATGCACGAAAATTCACCGAAAATCAGTATAATCCTATTCCAACGCAGCGATTTATCATAGTTGGGCAATGAGCACAGAAAGGAGTGCTCACTAAAGAGTAAAAAGTTTCCCCACCCTGCGAATTTTTGCCACCAAAATTTCTGTGGACGGAAATCGTGCACTGCCAAAACAAATGCCACAGATGTCATATTTTTCCAATAGTTGCTGTGAATGTTTTGCCTTAGTCGTTTCCTTACTTTGCGCACAGTGTGTCTCTTTCTGAGAGAATTTAACTTCCCCACTCCCTAAATGTTGGCACATTAGGTCCGTTCGTTGAACTTGCCCCAGGGTTGATCCAGGTTTTCTTGACAGCCCCATGAGTTTTAAAAAAACCTAGGTTTTCCAGTCCTCAAAAAGACATGGAGTCTTTGGTTTTTCATCTAAAAGGGTTCAATGGGCCTATGTATGATAAGACCAATCATTTTAGTTTTTAGCTAGACCAAGAAGTTCTCACCTAAATACATACCAACATAATTGCCTTCTCAGAAAGGTTTTCAATCAACTATTGGGTCTGTCAAGAGATAAACCGTAGATGACATGCCTCTATTGGATGCAGACACTACACAAAATGAGTGTCTTCGTTTTAAACGAATCAACACGTCTCAAGTGTATTTCTCCCCCTTGGTAATGCAAGGGTGATGTTGCACCTTTTTTACTTCTAAAATGACTTGTGTAAGCTCGTGTTGGGTGCATAGACACCTCCTTTTTAATATTTCTATCATGAGATTTTTTCAAGACCATTTTTGTCCAAGAATAGGTGTTTGACACAATTCGCATTGGAGATTGGAGTTATGAAGATCTCTAAAGCAGCATACTTTTTGACTGACATCCAATCGAATGAGATGATTCCAAGGCCCAACCTGCAACAAACACATACGACCAGTTTTTGCTCAGTTCAGGACTGATTCACAACTAAATCTGGACTTGAAAAAGATTTAAACTGAACAAACAAATGTTGAAATTAACACGCATTACATTGAGCTTTCAAATTGATAGGCAAAAAACAAAAAAACGAAACAAATACGAATCCAGAATCTGAGCATGGAAAGAACTGTTATCGTATTTTCACTGATGGCTCCAAAACCTACGAGGGTTCTGGTGCTGGTGCCTTTGTTGAGAACGACGACATACGTCTGTACACATCTTTGAGATCGTACGCATCCGTTTTCCAAATGGAGGCTTATGCTATCCTAATGGCATTTAGCCACATAACGAACAATGGATGGACGGGGAGAAGTATCTTTGTTTGCAGCGACAGCCAAGCTGTGCTTAAGACGCTTCTCAACCCTCTAACCACTTCGAAAGTGATCCAGGAATGCAAGAGCTCTCTGAATGCGATCGGAAGATTAAATTCCTTGAGTCTCATTTGGGTTCCGGGCCATCACGGCATAACTGGAAATGAAATCGCTGATGAACTCGCTAGGCAGGGATCTCAGACAGTTTTCTCAGGACCTGAACCGTCGCTAGGTCTGCCAGCGTCCTCAGTGAGGGCTTCAATCAACAAATGGATTTGTGAAGAGCACAACCGTAGATAAAGTGTATGCTCCCCAACGTTAGTAAGAAGATTGCAACATTTTTGCTAGCTCGTATAGCAGAAAAGACTGTAGGAAGCTTATTGGCGTTGCCAGTGGGCACTTCTCTTTTGCCAAACATTTAAATGTGTTAGGCTTAAGTGATGCCACACTCTGTGAATCTTGTGGAGAAGACGAGGATACCGCAGAACACTTCCTCTGTGAATATGCTGCTTTTTCTCGCATGAGGTTTTAAATACTCGGCGCAGACATGGTGAGAGCTGGTAACTTAGGCTCCTTATTGTGGCAGCGTCTTTTGGCTTTTCTCCGAACATCTGAAAACCTATATAACAAATAGAAGGTTGCTAACTGGTAGTACAAAGGACCGGTATTTAGGTCTGAGTGCTCCAGCTGGTATTTTAAAAACCAAAAAAAAAAAAAAAAAATCAGCATCACAGCGGAGACGAGATCCCGTATGAATTTATGTTGACAAGCGTTATTTCTCTCAATAAATATGTAATGTAGGTATAGAGAATGAAACGTCTAATGAGCTGTTTAACATTTCCTCTAAAACATCCTTCATTTGATGAAATCAGACTGACACTCAGCGTAGACATGATGAAATCTGAATATTGCTTTCTATGAAATATTTTTCTTGAACAGCAACGGCTTTAAAAGTTAGTTACCATAAAAACAACCCTTTTAAATTTCGGAAACGCCAAAGAAAATCCCTACCTGTGTCTTGAAGTTCTAAAATGAGCATCATCACATGGATGTAAAATTCAAAACATTTTATAGGTACAAATGCATTGGACAGAGTAGAAACTACACAACAAAGTTTCCATACATATACAATTAGACATACCTACTTACGAAATTGTCATCCTAAGTTTAGTTAAAGATAGATTGTGGTTCTGCAAACCTCACAACTCAGATGTATGTGATCCACCTATCTGTTCTGGTATCCCCCAACCGGAGCAGTGCTCGTATACTCAAATATAAGAACAAGGCGTCGTAATAAAAATTATACACTCCAACAAACAGGATTAAAAGTTGAAAAAGAAATTCATTGCTTCAACATTTGAGGTTGAGTTGGGTTAGTTTATGTGGTTTATTTGGTTCGCCATTGGTCTCCTGAGCACACTTGAAGCATCTATGCTACGCAAAAAGCGGATATCCGCCGAACAAAATGTTGCTTTTGCTCGTATACAACAACAAGCACAACTATCAATTTCTTTTACTTTAGGGGTTTAAGAGCTTGGCCAATAAAACGAAAAGCAATGAAGCACAAAAGTTAGTGCTGCGAAAGTTCTTATTCACGTTTAATTACCCTCCATTGGTTTGTCAGACTTTTTTCTGTGTACGAGTATGTAGAAGTTTAATTTGGTTTTTTCTTTCTTCTTCTTTTTGAAGAATTTTCTTTTGAATTTTTTTTTTAAGAAAACTCATGAAAAGTTTCAAGGGGATGGTTTTATTTGATTTCGTGTTGAACTGTGATCATTTTGATGTGAAATTTCTGCACAAATAAGTGAGCAAAGGAATTGATAATGTAATTAGAAAGCACTTAAAGATTTTCTTTAAGTCACGCATCGTCTTGAGAAATTTTTTTTTTTAGCGGAATAATTCTACAAATGTGCGATGAAATTAATCGTTTTACCTCACATTAGTAGGTCTGTTCTTAGCATTTTGAAGGGTTGAGGGAATGTCTTTGTTGCTGTATGTACTCAGCGGAAACTACAAGAAAATAACAGCTTCCTTTGAATTACATATACTTCATGTTAAAAGAAAAGTACATTAGATTCATGGAACATTCCCTTGCAACACTTTCTATTAAAACAAACTCACTAAAAAAATATTCAACCCCCATCAACGTTTGTTAACGACTCGGAATTCCGGAGGTTTGCATATAAAAGTTGATGTGTTTCACATTAAGTTTGAGTACTATATTTTTGTGTGTTGCATACGTGTCATCAGTGGTTTATTCAAAATGAAAAACACATTCCATGTATGAGTTCAAAAAAAAACTCAGAAGAGTGTCAAATTTAATTAAGCTTTAGACCTTTTCACGTTATTTGACAAAGCAACAACACACATTGGCACTTTTTTCACCCCATTTAACAGATTATTCAACAATTTTCCGTGTTTTACTTAGAGAATGTAATTTGCCCTTTCCCGCAAATAGGAGTTATAAAAAGTATTTAACCTGATTTTTCAATTTCATTTTTGATTTGGAAAAATTGTCATGTTCGTACATATGTAAATTGACAGCTTAATTTTGTGAAACGGAATTCCTAACAGAAAACTGAATAATTTAACAGAAAAAAGTTTTCCGTGATAAATTGAAAAACGGATATTGTACACATACTGTGACGCCTGCTGTGAAGATGAAACTTATTTATGTACGAAGACAGTCAGTGACACGAAAACAGCGATGGGCTTTCAGGGGATACTTAACAATAACTACATACTTAATGGCAAATTTCGAAATTTTTGTGAAAAGAAAGATGAATTCAGACAACCTTATTGCTGCACAACCTGGTTAGTGATATTGACTTCATTTCTACTGTGCACCGCTCTTTTGCGCAACCCTATTATCATTAAAAAAAAAAAAAATGTATTGATAATATGATTGTGTTCCAATGCCCTTTGCTCACCACAGTTTGCCCCAGTACGTATCAGTGCATCCCCATACTTAGCTTGGATATTACGAGCGACACTACAAGTTCATCTACCTCCAAAGCTGCAGCGTTGGTCGACATGAAAAGATTCGGAGAGACAACTACATAGTTTCTTTCATACGTACTTAAATATGCAAATACAGCCATAGTCAAAAGTATGAGGCACCTATGAACAGTGATCAAAGTTCAAAAAGGAATTACATAAGTGCCTAATATTTTTGTTCAAAGCTGTACGTAACGTATACCTAATGTAAATGGGTTTTCATTATAAAAGGTGTTATTTTGATATTCAAAGAATTCATTTTTTGAGATAGATGATCGGATGTTTATTTCCATGTAAAGAGGAAGGTATGCCATTAATAATGGAAAACAATATCAGACAAATAGCCGCCACGGCTATGCTTACAAACCAATCAATAAACCAATCTTATCAACCTTTTCATAAATTTCCCATCACTAAATCGCAGAGACAAAAAATGTTTTTCCACGGGTGTCGCCTTTCGAGATGAATTGGCAAGTCCTCCGATAAAAAATTCATTGCCATGAAAAGCACTTTTTCAATTAGCCGTTCGGAACCGACAGAAAATTGTGGGTCCCCTCCATTCCCTCACAAGGCATGGTTGTGAGAAATGCGCTAGGCCCAGGGGCTCCTCGCGCTGTTGCGTCACCCTATTTATTTATGTATTTAAATCGCAAAGTGGCTGCTGTATGCCCTCAGTAGTTTAACCAAATCCATCTTTGAGGTCTTGAAAGGGCTATTGGCGTAGACCTTACCTATTACGTGGGATCAAAGGAAAACAGAAGATAATAAATCAAAGAATCACGGCAACCAATTGTAATCACCTCTTCGAGAGATAACTCGAACCGGAAAATGTTCGGGTTAAAAATCGGTGGTTTAGTAACTTGTGTGACACACAAACGTTGAAACGTTGATGTCCATATCAATATCATCCATTTCGGGAAACAAAAAATCTGTAATCCAATGCCCCCCCTCCACCATCACACCATAAACCTCACCGAACAGTTGCACGTTTAAAAATTTTTCCTGAGCCCCAATTTTGCTTGTTGATGTAGAGACCAAGGGGAGCGAATGGGCCTCATCAGTCAAAATGATTTTTTGATGAAATTGTGGATCATTTTCGTGCATTTCAAATTCAATGACCTAAGCATTAAAGACATGACATCTTTTTTTTTTATAATTAACGCCCACATCAAGGGGTTATGAATACCCTTATAATGTTATAGAACACAGTGCGAGCATTTAGGAAAATATGAGAGGATTTGAAAGGAGACACCGATGCACGTTGCTTTTAAATCCTTGTGATTGTTGATGATCGGCCTCGGTCGGGTTCAATTTCTTGTGTCAACCTGAGTCTTTATTCAAAATACTGTGCAATGATGTTATTAAAATGCCAATACCAAAGAATGACGAGGAATGGACAAGCCTGAATTTTCTTCAACACTTTAGGCTATACAGTAGCAATACTCTCAGTTATTCTTGAGCGACTTGAACTGGTTTTATTCTCAACATCACTATCTTGTCCCAACAGTTCTAGTTTTTCCAACAATTTCTGTATATCGGGAACACAAGGTCCTTCACGATTACTCTGTTTTAGTTTTACCAGACTTATCTGCCGAATTTTCACAATTTTTATAGTGAATTTTAATAATTTCAGAGTGTTGTTGAAGCGTGTAACGTTTCATTTTAAGAGCGTAGCTTCTTCTTAACAATGTCAGAAAATAACAGCTCCGAAATAGCGGACTATTCAAAATAACACCTCTTATTGTGAAACCTTTTATGTATGATAAAAAATTGGAAAAAAAAATCTGCCTGATGTTTTCTCCGATACCAAATAATTAAAAAATTGCATTTATTTTCAAGATGTTTTCGAGTGGAAACCTTCCGTAGGCATTTTATTGTCATGTCAGTTGGTTTGAAATAAATTTGAAAAGGTGAAGGATGTGAAAAGTACACTAATATAAGAGGAAATGATGAAGCTTACTTTAACCCGTATGCCGTGACATTATTAAATTGCTGTGACAGAAAAATCCGAAAACATATAAAAACAATAATATTGAGTCAATACACCTTAATGATTTTTCACTTTTTGATTCAACACATTAAACAAGACAAACTTTAATTTAATACGTCAAATGAGTACCTGAATGCATTTCGGAATATGTTCATTCTATCATCAGCATCACGACTAAATCCAAAAAGTAAAATGTTGTGGTTTGTTGTTGTATAAAAGTTGCATGTTATTATTATAAGAGAGAACAAATGCGATTCGATGTTACCGTTGTCTAAATCCATTGCATTTGAGTCTCTCTGTATATGAAAACTTTCATAGGCATCTAGCTTACGGTCGTCTATCACTTCTTTCACCAAACAAACATTTTCAATATCAAGCTCCATATGATTTTTGTTTAGAGCGTGTGCTGCTAACGCTGATCTGTAAGCTTGGTTGCTTCGAATGTACTCATTTGACGTATTAAATTAAAGTTTGTCTTGTTTAATGTGTTGAATCAAAAAGTGAAAAATCATTAAGGTGTATTATCTCAATATTATTGTTTTTATATGTGACAGAGTTGCTTGGAAAAAGTGTTTCAAAAGCGCTACTTTTCTTAAAATTAAAATTTGTGCAAAAAAAAAGGATTTGAATATTGAGTTGGTTGACTTTGAAAAGACATTCGATCCAAAACCACGGAATCTGTTATGGGTTGTCTATATGTGCAGATGATCGATTGCATAGACTATTCTATGCTGCTGCCGCCGATGGAGCCATCCTAAGTGAGGATCCTATATTCCTGCGAGGAACACTTGTGGTATGGATAGACCTTTTAAAAGATGTTTTTAGATGAGGTTGTTGGAAAGTAAAGGAAGAAACTTTACAAGGCTCAATTTTTGGCTCAGTTTTTGATCACTATTTGCAGCATTTGGCGCCGTATGTTAGGAATAATGAGCGGAATTCAGTCTCTTCCCAGGCGTCAATCGTATCGGGTTTATTTGGGTCTTCACATAACCCCACAAAAAATAGTCCAGCTATGTTAAATCGCCCGATCTTGGAGATAACTCACAGTTTTTAACTATGTAGAAAAGCATGTGTTTCGAGATCACCCAATTCTTTCATTTAATGGGAAACATAACTGAGCATAAATCAAGTGGCACCTGTTTAAAAGGTCAATTGCAAAAGAATCCGGGAAAGTCTTCTCGTGGAAAGTGCTATTGTACAGAAACTAAAACCTGGCCGACTCAGTGGGTATTATACCCACTGTTTAAATTAGAACTCAGGTCAGGGTTCAAATTTCAGTCATTAAGTTCCGGAGCAAATTTAAAAAAAAGTGGAGTAAATGAATAATTTCCACACAAAGAAAACCTTATTGTTTTTTTAGCAAAAATATTTTTCTAAGTAAAGGATGTTCCTTCTTATGTTTTTTTTTTTTAATCGTAATATTTTTAACACTTACAACTAGTTCTCGTTCGAACTTTTGACAGATTGTCAATGTCATGACGTGTGCTTAATCAAGGCTTTTTTAAAAAGAAATTCTGCAAGTTTCTGCAAATGGTAATACTGGAAAACAACTCATAAAGTATCAGTCGGTCGTTTACACAAACTACTGCTGTAGCAGTGAGTGTGCAACACGATCCACGAACACGCGTTTCAACCATAACCAACTTTTTAATGATATTAATGGCGTGGACTTAGACAACCTCTGGTTCGTGCAGAATCGTGATCCATGCCACAAAGGCTATGTCGCAATCAATCTTTCTAAATTGCAAAATCGTGTTATAAGCCACCTTGGATGTGTCAATTAGCAGCCTGAAAACTGATATTTTTTGTTTAAACTGTGATCGATATTATTTCAACAATTAGGAACCGATTAAGGAAAGTATCGCCTTTCACGAGCAACTGGCAAGTTAAGAGAACCCCACTGATGCCACTAAAAGTACCTTCGGGCTTTGCAGTTCGAATTTGTGCATAAAATTGTAGGTTCTTGAATGGGAGCAAGGTTTGATCCGATAGTGATAATATTGCTAGTAATTTAATACGTTCATTTGAACACACTAGTTAAATGGAGACCCTTTTGGAGTGCCCTTAGCCACCCAACATATTGATTACGTAATTTGTTTAAGTGCGTTTGCAAAAAAAATTTTTCTTAACGCTTAGATGCTTAGATTAAAATAAAAAAATATCAAAGACTGTCTATCAATTAGTGCCATACGTCGTATCGGCCGCAAGTCTTCTATTCCACAAATTGAGTCATTTGTAATTCATTTTCTGGTCTCTTCTTTTGAGAGTCCTTAAAAATATGTTTTTGAATTGAAAACTGCGTATATACCCGACCAACAAGTGCCATCAAATCAACCATTCTATAAGAAATCGACCCTCTGATAAAAGAGCACACGTCCCATTTATCATCAGCAAAAAAAGAATACAAAAAAAAAATTCTAGATAGGTATGTATACATAATTTTCATATGCAAATATTTTAAATATGTAACTGAGAGACACATGTGGTGTATTTCGATTCACATAATAGAGCAACCATGTATACGTATGTAAGCTGAATACTGAACTCATGCACGGAGTGATCTCATTATGGCGACGATTCCCAATCCCAACCCCCAAGTGCCAACCCAACCCAACCATTTTATCATTATTATCGTCATCTACTTAAATATGCGCGTTGTTGCCGCGCGCCGCCGGAGCATTCATGCGAGTATATGAAACGTTGTTGTCGAAAAATTTAATAAAACTGTTCGTAAGTGTTTCTGTTCAGCTTCACTTTGCAAGCTGCAGCCATCGCATCACTCCTACTCCTACGTCCTACTACCCAAAAGAGAGTTGAGTCCTTGCCCGAGTTAAATGAGAGAGAGGATATTACTTTTCGCGCGCGAATAAAAGTTATGCCTGGTGTGACTAGGGACTTGGGGCTAGGGGGTAGCTTTCGAAAAGAAAACAAATATTTAAAAAAAAGAAGGAAATGGCACTTTGTGATACAAACGGCACGGTGGTAGATTGCAACTGGGGATGCAACAGCGTGCCAAAAAACAAAAAAAGGAAGAAGAAAAAAAAACAAAAAATTAGGAGGGAAAAACAGCCCCAATTGTTTGGCGTTGCTGGCACAAAGGGCGCAGAGTACTTGCGTGATTAAAAGCTGGAATAATGCCCTAAAGCATATTTCTCCGAGATGGGATTGTATCGCACTTTGTTTGTGCATTTTATGGGTGTGTTGTGTTTTGTGTATGTGTATGTTGAATATATCCTCGTCTACAAAGCAGCATTTCAGAGCTCAAAAGTATTACTCTTGCATATTGCATGACCCTTTGTGTGTTGCTTTTTCTTATTGAGAGAGCCAGGGGAAGTACAGCTTGATGCTTCCCAAAGGAAATGCGGAATGGGGGCTTGTTTCGGTTGTTTTCTGTTTGCTCTGGTTTATTTAATTTCAAGCCAGCGAGGCAGCGACGTGTTGATTAATATTCTACTTGCTTAAAAGTCTTCCTTTGACAGAATACAAACTACAGCTATTTGTCATTAAAATTGTATATCGAGAACACAGCTTGTGGTTTCATTTTCTTAATAGCAACAAAATGAGAGGAGAACGAGTATACCTACCTACCTACATGAGTTTAGCGCGCGGCTGGGTATAAACGGGCTCAAGGTGTCAAGATATGATTTTAATGAAAAGGGAATGAATTGAGTGTGAGTTCAAGTTTGTTGCTACCGAGTAATGAAGTGAAAGCGTGGGCGTGTGTTCCATGTAAATATGAGATTTTGATGCTTGGTATTGCCACGATTCTGCTTCCTGCTGATGTTGGCCTCTTTAAAACCGTTCCCTAAGAAGATCAGTAGGAAATTTTGTATGTACGAAATAAAGGTAGGTGTCTCCGATTTCCAAATAATTCCACGAAAATGTTTTTAACCTTCAGAAGTGATCAGAAATCATTTCTGTTATATGAGAAATTCTTTTCCTATAATTGAAGGATGAAACCCTAAAAAAAAGATTTTTACGTTGTACGGTGGATTTTCCCGCAACAATTACCATTCATATCGTTGACAACCAAGCTGTGCTTAAGGCGCTTCTCAACCCTCTTACTGCTTTGAAAGTGATCCAGGAATGCAAGAGCATTCCCTGACTGCGGTCGGAAGATTTAGTTCTTTGAGTTTAACTTGAGTTCCAGGCCATCATGGCATAACTGGAAACGAGATCGCCGATGAACTTGCTAGACAAGGATCTCAGACATCTTTCCCAGAACCTGAACCGTCGATAGTTCTGCGATCGTCCTCAGTGAGGGCTTCAATCAACGATTTGATCTGTGAACAGCACAACCGTAGATGGCATGCCTCCATTGGATGCAGACAGACCAAACGTATGCTCCCCAACGTATCCACTATCTGCTATCCCGCCGTATAGCAGAAAAGAATGTAGAAAGCTTAATGGCGTAGCCAGCGGTCACTTTTTTTGCCAAGCATTTCAACGTGTAAGGCTTTAGTGACACCACGTCCTGTGAATCTTATGGAGAAGATAAGTATACCGCAGAGCCCTTCCTCTGTGAATGTCCTGCTTTTTCTCGCATGAGGTTTTAAATACTCGGCGCAGACATTGTGAGAGCTGGTAACTTAGGCTTCTTATCATTAGCAGCGTCTTTTGGATTTTCTCCGAACATCTGGAAAGCTATAACAAAAGAAGGTTGCTGTCTGGCAGTACAATGGACCGATATTTAGGTCTGAGTGCTCCAGCTGGTATTTTAAAAAACCGCCAGGAGAAGAAAGTCAACGGATTAGCTGAAATCAGGACTCTACACTTGAATGTTGTGTATTACTGTACACAATCACTCATATATACAATCATCATTCACACATCTTCGTTCGTGCATACTATCATTCGTACACATCATCGTTTACATACTTTAACACCTACACACCATTTATATTATGCAGAGTATCTCACATACAACATCATACACGTAACACTGATGAGATAAATCTAAATTCTCGTAACGGAAGGCACTGTGAAGCGAAGTGCTGCAGGTGTAAACACCCCAAAAGTAGTTTTCAATTTCCCTGTTTTCCCCTAAATCTTCCCAAATGTCCGAAAAGAGTTAGAGGTGTTTATTTTGATTTCGGGTACTTTTCTTTCTATCTACTATTTTCCAAAATTGTAAAAATAGAGAACCTTTTTTCTGACGGAATAGATTCAGCAGAAAAACGGGGAAAATGCCCATACGTATTACTCTCAACTTTCTGAATCTTTAGTTTTTTTTTTATGTATTTTACGGTAGGGTTCTTTGTCCCTATTCTATAACTATGGTCTCGATAAAAGCCGGCGATAAACGATGGAAAATAGAACGAAATTCTATGAAATTAGTAATATCTCCTTCCGGTTCTCACTGTTCCTCGATGGATGTTATCGATGCCAGAATTAGAGAGCAGGGGCACTAATCTTATATCAAGAACTCGATAACTCTTGGAACATACCCGAACAACTTTTTTGATCACCGCGCTTGATTAGTGAAAGGATTCGCTGGAATTCGACAACTGCAAGTGCTAAAGAGTCTTGTCTAATTACCGCTAGACACTATTTGAATTGGTTGTTGCGTATGCCGATTTCGACTCAGTTTGAGTTTCCGTCTTTCCTCTTTCTAGTGCGTCTATTGGTTTCAGTTTCGGTTGATCGTCTCGGTCATTTCAAATTATTGAAAGATTGACTGAAATCACCGAATGTTTAGATTGAACGACTGAAAATAATTGAATCGTTCAGTGGAAATGGACAATTGAAACAGCTTTTTAATTGATGGATCGTATGAATGTGTGAGTAAATTTGAGGGTTAAGAAAGGACAAAAGGGGCAAGATCACTCAATACTTGAGACAAGTGGGTTTTTTTTACCGAAAATAAGAAAAACTAAAAATTGACAATGAAAATTGAAAATATTTACTGTCTTTAAAGGTTAAGTTAGGTTTAAAAAGCTGTCAGGAAAAACAGACACGCTTAGACCAATATTTAGTCCATTATTTTGATATATTCTCATAAAGGAAATTCGTGAGGGAGTACCTCACTTAAATAAACCATCTGAAGCATTAGAGGTGAAGGATGTCTGTGTTCACCAGATCGCGTGGATAGCTGCAAGGAAGTATTCTCCTAGATGCAGTTTTCTTCTGAGTGGGATGGCAGGACATGAGCAGAGGAGGTGGTACATTTTCTCTTTTTCTTCGTCGTCTTATTTTTCGTCGTCCTATTTATTAAGCTTAATACAAACTATTAACTAACAAACTAAGAAACTTAATAGCTAAGACGTTAGCTTACTAATTGGAGGGTTTTGGAGACGAAGTTCTAGGCAAGGAGTACTCATTTCGACATCCTTTCCATTCTCCAAGGCAGAGAGGGAAAATGAGACAAAGTCCACGAAGTTTGTTCTTGACCTGCCTTTGAGAAACCCGTGTTGTCTAGGGGAGATGAGAAGAGAGATTTGCAACTAAAACTTAAGTTTTCATGCAATATGCTTTTGAAAATTTTGGGTACCTATATGCGATAGTTTAGTTTAGGAGTCAAAGAAACGTGGAAGGAATGGGTCTAAACTTATGAAAAATTTGGTAAAAACGAGAAATAAGCTGAGTCAGGAACAAAAAAATCATCAGTGAAAGACTGTTTGAAGTAATTTGAGAAATTAGGTTTCGTTATTGAAGGAAAGGGAGGAAGAGGTCCCGTCAGATTTTCTTTTGTGGTTGACAAATTTATAAAAAGACTTAGGGTCATTAATAAATGTTAGATTTCATTTCGATTAAATAACGTTGGTAAAGGGTGTTGAAAAGCTCACAGAAGTGTAGATAAGAACCAAGGTAAGCTGAGTAGTCAGTAGGAGATCGAGTACGAAGTAAGATCGTCCACAATTTGTTCCTTTTATTTCTTAGAGTACGGAGCCTAAGGTTATGTCGTCAATCGTTTTGATTGCAAATTCATAATATTCGAGGGCTTGCGATGGTAAAATATAAAAGCAGATAATGTAAAGTGATTTATGGGGTAGTGCAATTTTGATTGAAACAAAGTCAAGGCTTTGGGAGGAGGATGTTGAGAGAACAGATGAGTCAATTGTGTTGGTGACAGCTATCAGGACACCACGACAAGGCGGACTCATTAGTGTCGTGGTCTTGATCGTCATCTCAATAAAAATTGAAAGTAGAAGGGAACAGTTCCTGGTTGTTAATGCTAGGGATAAGATTAGTTTCAGTCAGGGCATAGACTTCAAAAAGCAAGGCGTGTGATTGTTGACAGACTGCTCTTGTTTTTAAGCGAAATCCTCTTAAGTTTTGATAGTAAAAGGTAAGAGGTAGTAACGAAAAAACTTGACATAGTCAGCTCTACTACGTGGAAGGTGGGATATTCGCTTTGAGATCATTTATGGAATAGCAATAGCTACTAATAATGGTAAACTTGATTTTGAATTTTTTCCAAAATTTAATTAAATTTTTTATTTAATTCAAGAAGAAAAGGGCAATACTTTCCAGCACAATTTTAATAAATTGCAAAGTACAAAATATGCAAGGGTATTTAAATTTTATTAATAAAAATATTTTTAAGTATTACCAGAATATTGTTGAATATCTTTTTCTCACTTTTTTCACTGTTTAAAATTGAAGTATAAAAAAATATGTTGGTATACATACGAAAAAGAGAAGAAGTTTTAGAAGGATGATTCTCACTTGTGCAGTTGATTCTTGTCCACAAAAAATTTAATTCCCCGTATCTTTTACATTGGGTCTTTAATTTTAGAAAATTTCTACCATAGCCGAGTAAAGCGAACAAAGTTCAATTGTTTCTATCCCACAATCCTCATTTATTTCGCAATTCAAAAAGCCCAGTTGGGCTAGATAAAATACCACACAAAAAATCAGTTTTGTATCCATTCCACCACAGGTAAGAATATTCCTCAAGACCTCAAAGGATGTTCCTTTTATGGCCAACCAAAAAAACAAGAAACCAAAAAAATCTCTTTCATTTGATCCAAAGCACTTGTTCACTTCCTACCATCTGCTCAATCTTTTCTCATTCAAGCATCCCGCATAGAAACAGATAAAAACACATCGAAAAAAAACTAAAAGAACAAAAACCAAACTAATCGACCACTTGAAAGCGATACATGGAGATGCCAAGACGGAAACACCATTAATGGAATCGGCCTACAGGGGATCTATATAGGAGTATCTTTTGAAATATCTTCATTTTACGAGTTGTGCTTTAACAGAATCGCAACCATTTTGTGACCACACACCGTAAGGATAACACAAATAAATAAATACATTTGCTTTGAGTATAGAAGAATCCTGTGTGTAACCATTTTCCTTATCGGATTAGCGAGTTAAAGTTTTCTTCACATGTTCACTGTATATTCTTGTATAGAATAGTGTATATATCTACAAGGATACGCACACGTCCTCTTTCGAGAGAAAATCAAATGATTCACACTCGATTAGGTTCTTATCAACAGAGGGATTCATGAGGCCCAACTTCTTCCCTTTGTTGAATTCCTCAACGCACATACGAATTCTAGATAGTGAATGCCTTCGCCTACGATACATGTAGAGGAAGGATCTTCTGGTATTATTCCCATCGACAGTTACAATCCAAAAGCAAGAATACACAAATAAATTTTGAATGCTAGATAGCCCGATGACAGGCAACATCTAACTTTGGGCAATATTATACACGCCAAAAGGACCATGCCATGGAATTGAATTGTTGTTGATAGGAACCGAAACATAAATCACTGGTATTCAAGGATCACTGATGCCCATGCTGCCGTCTGCCGTCTGCTTTTCGGACGAGGTATTTAATGTTGCAAAATAAAATGATTTGAAGTCGTTTTCGGGTGAAGATTAGTTAAGAATCTCGAATTGGCTATTTTTCACAATAAAATAATGTCTGCCTTTGCGCTGACAATGAAGGTTTAGATTGTGTATGTTAAATATTGTTTTTCTGAAGATAAGTTTGGTAGGAAAATAATAAATTTCTTTTTAGTTTATCTCTGGATTTTTTTTTTTATAGTTAGCTTAGTATAGATATAATAAAATGAAGGATTTTTGAGAGGATAACATGCCTTCTTTGACAAAAAAAGGGCCTGCAAGGATTTTTTAACTCCTATCCAACTTAATGATGTCTCAATATAATTTAATACGATATACGAATAGGAAGTGGTGTATTCTATTTTAAATCATGTTAATGCTTTCCTTGTTTCTTAAGTTAAGAGAGTTTTCTATTGTCGTATTCCAAAACTCTTTTCACTCCTTCACTCCTTCTTCGTCTACTTTTTGAATTCGTTTAAGCGAAATGGACAGATTTGGAGTGATTGCGATTGTAGAATTGTAGTGGTTAAATTATTGAATTTCATGCTTAAAGCAAGACACAGTTCACTTGATTTTAAAAATTATTTTGAGGAAAATTTATTAACTTTATCAGCAGCCTTTTGGAGCAGACAAAAATTCAATAGAAACTGGATGTTCTTTGACAAGTACAGCCAAATAAAACTTTGGTCATTTATTGGTGTTCACGATTGTATTCATAAACTATAGTAGCATCACGGAGATAAAATCGATGCCGTTCCGCGTTGTTGAATACTAATCCGTCCATGGTGATTAGGCAAAATAGACTGCTGCTATCAACTGTCGAAGCTCGAAAGTTTCTATTGGAAGAATCTGTTCTAGAACAGTTTCAGACAGAAAAGATCAGGCTTTTGGTGTTCAATGAGAAACTTTCTGTTCTTTTCTGATGTTTTCTGATCTTTTCTGGGCTTTTTTGTGTTCAATGAGCTGTTCTAGAACAGTTTAGTACAGCATTTCCTGCACCTCCTTTTTAAGCAAGTGCAAGTTTGGTAAAAACTGTCAAAAGCAGCTGTTGACTTTCTGCTCGTAGTTTTTTAAGCGTATTGTAATTTTAATTTGTTGTGAAAAGTTCAAAAGAATTTGAAAAATCAGGATAGTAACACTTAACCTTGTGCTGAAAATAAAATTACTTATTCGTGACGAAAATACGCTAAATTAAGTTGATATCAGAAAAAGAAAAATTGTTGGTTGTTTTTGTTGTAGCTTATTTTGACAAGTTTGCTTGTTCTAACTTGCCTGACGTTTTTCACTGCTTCTGTGCTGTGGTGTGCTGTTCTGATCTAAAAAAAAGCCATTGAACACATCTTTTATAAGGAACTTCTGTCAATTAAAGGTGTGTTATCTTATCCAAGCTCTCAATTTCTTTTAAAACACAGCTGTTACTATATTAAAGTGGTGCCTTTGTTGAATGGTTATCATATGCCTGCCTGTTACATGGGAGGTTCAAGTTTCAAACCCTATAATAGAAAAAAAAGAAGTTTTTTCGCGGGTACCACCTTTGACGGGGAATTGGTATGTCTTCCGGTAATAATCTCATTGCCATGTACAGCGCTTCCTCGATTAGCCTTTCGGAATCAACAAAAAACTGTTAGTTTCCTGCATTCCTCACAGGATATGACTGTGGTAGAGACACTTCAGTCTAATTATTCTACGTGAGACAATGAAAATGAGTCGGCTGCTTCCCAGACATCTCCTGTTATCTTGATTCTGTTGGCGTCTAGAATTCAAAGGTGTTCTGGGTTTTCATTTTTTTTTTTTTTTTCGAAAAAGGTCATTGACGCTCGTCTGTAAATGCGGTAAAAGCTATTAAGCGTTTTCAAAGAGGGGACATTCAAATTTTTTCTCAAGTTGAGGTGAAGGCGTAGATTCAAAACTGAGATTAAAATTTGTCTTAAAAAAATAGAATCCCGATTTTAAGTATCGAACTCTGTAATTTCGACTTTTCTGGTCATACAATTTATACGAAAAACTATTGCGACAATAATATCCTGGATTCTTTCCTAATTCTGTCTTTTTTGAGGTTTATAGAAAGTAAATTTGGTAAATTTTTAAACTTAATTTAAGTTGCAGTCATTTTGGATAAAACATTCTTGTGGGTATCTTTTGAATAAAGCCCTGGGAAGGTACGGAATAGTCAGAATTCATTCACTTTATGTAAAGTACCATTTTAACAGTTCTTAGTCAACAAATGGAAATTCAATTTATATACATAAACTTACTTAGAATAAAACAAGGTCGTTTACCGCTGTCAGTCTGAGTCTGCTTCGATCATAATCTCGAAATTGAAAAATACTGGTCCGATTTCAAAAATTCTTTGCCCCTGGGTAACATAGACTACAGTTCATCCCCATTTCGTCAGTGGAATGTAAACTTAAAAACTACTTTACTGAATTTCAACCGTATGGTATACGGCCCCGCCAGGGGGATAAACTAGTTATTTATAAGCTCAGTGTTTTATTGTTTTTTTTTTTTAGAAGAATAAGCAAACAGGTCCAATAATTTACTGTTCGTTAAATTTGAACTCCCAAAAAACTAAGGCATAAGAAGCATTACAAATATCCACTTTTAAGTAAATCAATTACTTGAAATATGAATTATGAGCTTTTTGATTTAAACTGTTCTTGGAGTCATGCTATAATGACCTAGCGCACCACGTCGCGTCGCAGCTGAATGCTTGTGGACTTCATTGAAGGTTTCAAATACTTCTACTGTAACGAGGGGCCTAGTACTACCTCGCCTACTAAAGCTATGGGGGATATTAGATGGCTTCCCCAAGCCGAATTGTGTTGATGGCTAGAGAGCCGATCTGTTGGAAATAAGAAGAGAGGCTGAAGAGCCAAAGTGTTCCGTTCTACTTCAAACTTAAAAGTGATTTTATTAGATTGAACTTAAGCTATTTATACAAAATAATCAGCTTACACACTAACATCTTAAACCAATATCAAATATACATATTATAACTTACACATAGAAATATTTGGTATTCCGAATTCTGTGGGAAATAAACGAACAACGGAACCCGGTAGCATACTTGCTATGTCATCAAATTAATAGCACATGCCAATATGCATAGCCCGTCTAATACAATGCACAAATGTATCCAAATACGTCCAGCCATATGCACTACACAGTATGCAGTACATTGAACCTTAGTGAGTAGGTAGATACACTTGACAAAAGTAATCTGAAGCGTCGCGTCCCGTCATCGTCAGTGGCATTGAAATTATTACTTAATAATTTAGTGCATGAGGTTGATACTCATGACCATGAATGAAATATGAGTTCAAGGTTGGCTATCGTGAAGCGTAATGTGGATTAACGTCAATGACCGGAATTAAATGTATAATGACGTGGTCGCTAGTGTGATCCCTTCACACCACCCTTCCTGGGGAAAAGGAGAAATCATGACATATCTTGATTTCTTCTTTTAAGCGACACTTATATATATATATTTTTTTCTTTTTCTTCGGAATCCCAATATATATTTTTTATTTTTTTTTTTTTTACATTATTTTCTTTTATATTAATTGAAATAGTACATACTTAGTGTGTATCATTACTTACGCATATAATATAATATAATTTTTTTTTCATTCATACAAGTAACTTTATTTTCTTATATTCTAGTTGTGTTTTTTAAACATTATTTTCTTTTATACTTAGTGTGTATCATTACTTACGCATATAATATAATTTTTTTTTCATTCATACTAGTAACTTATTTTTCTTATATTCTAGTTGTGTTTTTTAAACATTATTTTCTTTTATACTTAGTGTGTATCATTACTTACGCATATAATATAATTTTTTTTTTCATTCATACTAGTAACTTATTTTTCTTATATTCTAGTTGTGTACACAACAATATAATTTACTCTTATCAAAAATTAAGTTAATTAATTAAATGAAGTAGTTATCTTGTATGTATATATGTGCATATAATATTATTTACATTCTCTTCCCCTTTTTTTTTTTTTTTTGTTTTTGATTTAATTAGCGATTATATAAAAGTTAAATACATGTAAAATGGTTTTAGTCTATTCTTGTGTACTGTCATTGTTTTATTGTCGTATTTGATATCACAATTTACACCATTTTGAGACAAAACTTCGTATGGTCCTATAAATATTGGATCTAATTTTTTTCTAGCTTCGTTTCTTAATAAAACTAAACTTCCTTTTTCAAAATTACTACTCTTTGTTCGTCCCTCTTTATCATACCTATCTTTCCTAACATTTTTCTTCTTTATAAGCGTTTCTCGGGCATCTCTATGGGCAACTTGTAATTTATGTTTAAGGTCAATTACGTAATTGTCATAGTTGTACACCGGTTCCATTTGTTTTGTCAGATTGTTGGGTAAGCTACATTGCTTCCCGAATATCAATTCGAATGGAGTGTAACCCGTTTCTGAGTGTACGGAGGTGTTATAACAGAAAACGTAATATGGCAACCAAGTGCTCCAGTCCGTGTGTTTTTCTGAGACGTAACTTCTAAGATATGCTCCTAAAACCTTATGTGAATTTTCTAAAGCTCCTATGCTCTCATGATGGTACGCGGTAGATTGTAATTGTTCTATTCTCAAAAGCTTACAGATACTTTTGAAAACCTGGTTTAGAAATTCGGTTCCCTGATCAGATGCTATTGTATGGGGTACTCCGTACCTTAGAATAAAACCTTCTACTAGAGCTTTAGCTACCGTGCCTGATTCTTTATTTGGGAGTGGTATAGCTTCGATAAACTTGGTAAGTTCATCTTGAATGGTGAGTATGTATTTAGATCCATCTTCAGATTCTTCTAAAGGTCCTACTAGGTCTATAAATATTTTGTCAAAACCTGATTCGGCTGTTGATGTGATAGTCATTGGTTGTTTCTTCGGCTGGTTATATTTGTTTCGTTGGCATACTGGGCAGTGCTTAACGAATGTCGTCACATCGTTTTGCATTCCTGTCCAAAAGTATTTTTTCTTTATATTTTGGATCATACGGTTTATACCTGCATGTCCACTGGTTGGAAGTATGTGAAAGTCGTTTAGTATTAATTTCTTCTTACAAGGATCGGTAATTTCAATAACATTATCTATGAGGTATACCTTTATATTACTTTCTTTAAACATTTCTCCTAATATATTTTTTAATTCATTAATTCATGTTCATGTCTTACATCTGAACGTCAATTCTTTGTAAATTCGGTTCGTCTTTGGAACAATTTACCACGTCATATAAAAGAAATTCGAAACAAAACAATCATTAAGAAGTCTATAAAGAAACATTTTTCAAATTCAAATTTACGGTAGAGTAAATATTTTAATATTTCAATGAAATGTTTTTCCAATTTTATTTGTTTTTATAAATTTACTTTCTTTCATTATATTATTTATTATAAATATTTTTGCTCTTTTTTCACATATTAGCTTAAAACTATTTTATAAGATATTGTATCTTACAGTTTATAAGCTTTCTCGAATAAACTAAACTAAACTAAATTAATTTTATATTCTCGACGGCCGTCCGAGAGTTTCTTTATTTCATTTTTAGTAATATATATTCTCTTAATTGATTTGGGCCCGCAGAATTTTTGCACATCCCTCGACAATATTTTGCCAAATAATGTCGATTGGGTTGTAGTGCTGTCCTTGGGCTTCTTTAGGAGTAAACTATTTTCTTTTGGAATATACGCCAAAACTTTGTTTGGTCCTATAATTATGTCGTCCTTGAAATTAACTAAATCTTCCGTAAAATTGTCAACGATTTTTAATTCAATAACTTTTAGTCCACTTTCGGGTGGTTTCAGAAGTTCTGTTATTAGTTGTTCATTGGTTTGTATCTTATTATCTTTAGGGGTATTTTTATCTTTATTATCTACCTTCGACTGAGCTCTTGTTACTACACAAATATATAGTTGTTTTAATTCTTCAGACTCTACTTTAATGCGACTAAGCGCGTCAGCGGTACAGTTGTCTTTACCGGGTGAATATTCTACGTAAAAATTGTATTCTTCTAATAACAGTCTGAATTTAGTTAGCCTACTACTAGGTTCTTTTAGTGAGAACAAGTATACTAGGGGTCTGTGGTCTGTCAAGATTTTGAACTTTCTTCCGAATAAGTAGGGCCGATAGTGTTTTACTGCCCAAACTATAGCAAGTAATTCTTTCTCAATAGTACTATAGTTTTTCTCTGCCTTATTAAGAGTTTTGCTTGCGTAAGCAATTGGCCTGTCATCGGAATTAGACAAAACAGCTCCTAGAGCGAAACCTGAGGCGTCTGTACGCAGAATGAATTCTTTACTAAAATTTGGAAATTGGAGAATTGTAGGACTTATAAGGATTTCTTTAAGCAAATTGAATGATTTTTCGCAATCTTTATTAAAATTGAATTCAACATCCTTTTTCAATAACCGATTTAATGGGATGCAAATGGTAGCAAAATTTTTAATGAATTTTCGATAATAATTTGCGAATGCTACGAATCTTCTTACTTCATCCGCGTTAGTAGGAGTTGGATAATTTTTCATTGCGGCAGATTTGGTGGGGTCAGGTAAAATTCCTTTGTCCGATATAAGGTGTCCGAGGTATAATACTTCTTTTCGCAAGAAAGAACATTTTCTTGGGTGTATTTTGAGATTTACTTCTCTCAGACGTTCAAAGACTTGGATCAAGTTTTTGTTGTGGTCCATTAAATTTTTACCAAAAATTATAAGATCGTCAAGGTAGACAAAACATCGTGAATATGTTAGTCCTGACATGGCTATAGACATCATTCTTGAAAACTTACTGGGTGAGATCTTTAAACCCATGGGTAGACGTTTTAGCTGGTAGTGACCATCCTCTGTTGAGAATGCCGTTATCGGTCTACTATTGGCATCTAGCTCCATTTGGTAGTACCCTTGACTTAGATCTATACATGAGAAGTAAGTTGCTCCTCCGATCATATCATAGATGTCCGTTATGTTTGGCAGTGGAAATTTATCATCTTCGATTCGATCGTTAACGTGACGATAGTCGATCACCACTCGGAATTTCTGAAGACCGGTAACTGGGTCTTTCTTTTTCGGCACAATAAGTATTGGAGAATTCCAAGGGGAGATGGATGGTTCTATTATGTCATCTGACAACATTTTTTTTATTTCCTCCTTTATATCTTCCTTCTGAGTGTGTGGTAGTCGATACGGCTTGGTATATTTTGGTGAAGATTCATTTTTAAGTTTAATGTCTGCCTTTCCAATATGGGTATACGTGAGTTTGTCACCATCTACGTGAAAAATATCTTGGAATTTTGTACATATTGCTTCAATCTCGGTTTTTTCTTCGCTATTTAATGTTTCAAAATTTATTTCATTTAGAATTTCCTGAACTCGTTTGTTAATTGATTTATCTATATGGTTATAATGTAAAATAAAATGCTCGGAAGGAGAGAATGATATGGGTTCTATCCATTTTAGAGTTACAGCTGAATCACGGGTATTCAGAATTTTCACGGGTATTTTTCCCTCCTTAACAGTTGATAGTGAACCTGCCATGAAAACATTTTCACATAATTCTTGCGGATAAAATATTCGAGAATCAGAATGTTTTGTAGTCATCCAATAGGTTGCTTCACACCGTGGAGGTAAGGAAACAACATGTATATTTTGCTGAGTATATATAGGTAGAATAACGGGTTGGTTATCTACTTTTAACTCAAACGAAAATTTCTCCAGATTTATAATGGCTCTGAATTCTTTTAGGAAATTCTCTCCGATTATACCATCCACTGGGATCGGAAAAGAATCACTTACTACGTGAAATTCATATGGAATGGCCAATTCTCCTAGTTGTAATATGTAGATACATGTCCCTAAAGTTTCTAGATTTCCTGAGATCCCTAATACTTTTGTCTTTTTTCTTTCATCAATATTAATATTTTTAGTGAGTGAACATTTTTTTATAACGCATATTGAGGCTCCTGTGTCTAGTAAGAATTGTTTGTTTATGTTGTTTTTTAATGGGATCTGTATGTAAATGCCGTTTGATATTCCAACAGTACAAATGGCATCTGTTGTCTGTGGATTTAATAAATTCCCTCCGATGGGTCGGCTTCCCCTTCGGTGGGTTGCTCGTTTCCCATTACCAACACCTGATTATGATTTCTATTATTATTAGGTTGACTTGCATTATTCGACCTATTGGTATTATTGTTGTTGTTACTGTGATTATTCCTGCTATTATAAGTATATCTTTGTCTATCATTATTGCTAGTAAATCTGGACCTGTTGTCGTTGTTATAATAGTTATTATTATTTCTATAGTTATTACGATTCCTAGAGCTTTGTTGGTTCTGATATGAAGGCCTAGTTGAGTTGTTATTCTGTGGGTGCGAATTTCTAGCTTGGTTATTGGAAGTAGTATGCGAGAATCTAGCTCGAGAGTTGTTAGAATTATTATGTCCAGGATAGTATCTACCACTATTATTCATGAACCTAACAGTGTTTGATGTGGATGTAGGGGTTTGATCTAATTCCACTATATGCCGGATGGCGTCTTGAAGATTAGTGTGTCTGGCGCTATCTAATACTATTTTTAACCTATCGTTTACCCCCTTTTTTAGGAACGCTAAACCTCTTCTCTCATTAGCTTTTGTTAAGATTTCCCTTGCTTCTTCACCATGGCAAGAAACTTCTAGTTCTGTCATTTTTGTAATAAGTGTTTCGATGTCTGTTACGAATTCTCGCACAGATCGATTACCCTGATATGTCTTACTAAGTTTGGTTTGTATTGTTTCTATTGTATCTTTTGGTCCACATTTTTCTATTAAAATTTTTTTTTAATGAAACAAAATTCTCTGGTTTTTGATTACCTAGTTCAGTAAGAGCTTTACCTTGAATTTTGCATTTCAATATAAATTTTACTAGAGTGGGTTTTGAGGTTTCATTAAGGGTGTCATAGTAGAATTCTACGCTGTTTATAAAATCCCTAATGTGTTCAGTTCTCTTGGCCTCCTCATCACAGTTGAGGGTAGGCAATTTCTGAGCTATACTAAAATTGAATATTTCTGCCATGTTTTCAGCTACTTCTAACCCTTTGGTTTCTTTATCTACTTCTTCTTCTATGTTTTCTTCGCCTAGTAATTTCTCTTCGGCTTCTTTATCTTCTTCTTCTTCTATGTTTTCTTCGCCTAGTAATTTCTCTTCGGCTTCTTTATCTTCTTCTTCTTCTATGTTTTCTTCGCCTAGCAATTTAGTTTTTTCGTCTAATATTTTATTTAGTCTGACTAATAAGTTATCTATAATTTTTTTTAAAGTTTGTTGATTTGTAACCTTTTCTAATTTTTCATATTTTTCATTGAACTCTTTTTCTAATTTAAGTATTTCTTGTCTCTTTCCAGTAATATAATTTTCGGAATATTTTCTTTTCGGGGTTTTATTAAAGTTCTCGAGTATTTCTTTTAGTGTTTTTATTATGTTTAGCATATTTTTAATTATTTATTCATATAAAATTTTTTTGTTTTAATAAATTTCTATAGTTAGGACAGGTTTTTTAATTGGTTGTTTACAACATTTTCCACTTTTCTGTTAAAATAATATTTTGTCATTTTGAAAGCAATGTAAACTATAATAACTATTATAATAATGATTATTACATCTATTAATAGCAAACTAGAATTAAGTACGTTATTGTTGCTGTTGTTTACAACGACTTCGTCCTTGCTAGAGTTTCCTCCCATTTTTTTAAATTTATATGAAAATTATAAACTTTTTTTTTCCAAGATTTTGGATTTGTTGACTTTACGCAAGTTCTTTGTTTTATTGTTTATGGATTAAAATTGGTTTACCGCTTCTATTTTGCTTTGGTGACAAATTTTCTTATTACAGGTAAAGAATTTAAGGATCATTATATTTTTTTTTTTTTTTTGCTTTTAGTTTGTGTTGTTGAAAACGATACGACAAACAAATTGTAAGTTGGTTATTTTTTTCGACATCAATCTGCCATCAACTCCCTGTTCTTGTTTTGTTGGACTTCTCAAGATCTAAGTTCTCCTACGAAAATATAGTCGATAGTCAACCGCAAGCACTGTGAGGCACTGAACCTCCTGAACTTTGGTGGTCCGGGGTGCAAGCTTCAAACTTGTAGTCGATTAACGTTGAAGTGGTTCGATTCCACCCTTAATGGCTGAGTGTCTTGTTGTACCTCTTTTTGTACCGCGCAGAAAAGAAAAGAAACAAAAACTTTTTTAAACGAGATCTCCTCCTGGCAAGATCGCCATGTAACGTTGGCACCTACAGCACTGATCGCTTAGCAGTAGTTGCTATCGCTCAGACCTCTATTGCAAGATTGCAAATTGGAGGTTAGTACTGTAGATGACCTCAGAAGATTCCCAGCTTTAATTCTTAGGCGAGTTGCCAAATATCAAAATAAAACTAGGTGTGTTGCGTTGACTCCACAGTCGATCTCTGACCTTATTATTGAAAAACATTCCTTATTTATACATAATTTTCTTCTTCTTATTTTAGTTATCGAACAATCGACTACACTTCGATACTTGATCCCCTTCATTATCACATTCTATCGGGAGAGTGCCAATGACCTATTGCACAAGCAAACACTCATACCCCAAAGACTATTGCCATGTCATCACTATAGTGCATGCAGTCAGAACAATAAGATCTCTTATTACCGTTGCCGGTCGGCAGTAGCCTTCCACTTGGGATCATATTGTTTCAAGTGCAATGCACCATAATGACACATAAATATGTTGATTGTTAGGCATTCATATGCAATCCAAATGAATGGAGAATGTGATAGAATCAAATATCGAAGTAGAGTCGAGGGTTGACAACCTTAGAATTGCTGTAGAGCAATTAATAGAGAGTTCGTTGGCTGTGACTCCTTCACAATGTTCTTCACTTCCCAAGTTACAAGTTCGCGTTTGATACTATTGATTGGGAGACCGCAGTAGAGTCCAGGGCTTTAAATTAGGATATAGAGCCAAGTCTAGCTAGGCGGTCAGCCTCTTCGTTACCCTGTACGCCTTCATGTCCAGGCATCAAGGAAAGAGTTATTTTGTTTTGAGTAGCTGATTGAGATAGACATGTTAGGTAGTTCAAAACTAGCTTGGATTCAATCTTGGTTGAGGACAACGATTTCAGGGCTGCCTGACTGACCTGATCTGATCTTCGTGATCTTCGGAAGTTTCTTCTAATGCATTCCCTAACACAGAATTGATTAGCTATCAGCTCTGCTTGAGTTTCAGTTTTAAATTTATTTTTATTTTTTATCACTTATAACTACTTACTTCCTAGCAAAAATGTTTAAACTAGCTTACATATAATAACTTAATTAACTTACTAACCCTAGGCGGCTACTCTTAGGGCCAGTTGCACAATCGAACTATAAATTTAAGTTCTACATAAAGTTTTTATTTTTGTATGAGACGTTCAGGAATTCTTAAGTTCTACATAAAATCCCCATACTAAAGTAGAACTTTATGTAGAACTTAAATTTATGATTCGATTGAGCAACTGGCCCTTAATCACTCAACAACTTCTCTAATGCTTTTCGGCCTAAAGACACAATATACAGGGTGATTCGCATAAGGTGTGACAAAAAGATAGGGTGTGTAGGTTGGACCTAGACAAGCAAAAAATCGTATGGGAGGGGGGGGTCCATTTTCACCCGTTTAGGCGGGAGGGGCAATTTAAGAAAAAAGTCACTAAAAATTGGAAAAAAATTATTTAAAAATAACGGTAGTACCTACAGAGTCGTACTATAGCATTTTGAAAAGCCAAAAATTTAAACATTAATTTAAATTTAAAACTAAGTTGTTCAAGTAAATAGTTTTTGAAATATTAATTTTCAAAGTCAAAATTTTGAAAAAAAAAAAACATAATTTTTTTTCTTAAAACCACTTTTCTTCCAAATTTTACGTAATTAAGTAGTATTTTTTTGGCTTATTTTCAATGCTCTTATTTATTTTTGATCAAATACAAGAAACCGGATGTCAAAATAACTTGTAGTTTTTGAGAAAACCAAAAATTACAAAAACGACTTTTGTCAAAATTTTTTTTTTTAAGTTTTTTTTTTCGTTATTGGATTCTTAAGTGAACTTACGAAATAAAGGATGGATTTTCTCTTTACTTTTTTTATTGAGAATTCACTTAAAAGTCCAATAACGAAAAAAAAAAATTAAAAAAAAAAAAAATTGACGAAAGTCGTTTTTGTAGTTTTTGGTTTTCTCAAAAACTACAGGTTATTTTGACATCCGGTTTTTTGTGTTTGATCAAAAATAAATAAGAGCATTGAAAATAAGCTAGAAAAATACTAATTAATAACGTAAAATTTGGAAAAAAAGTGGTTTTAAGAAAAAAAATTATGTTTTTTTTTCAAAATTTTGACTTTGAAAATTAATATTTCAAAAACTATTTACTTGAACAACTTAGTTTTAAATTTAAATTAATGTTTAAGTTTTTGGCTTTTCAAAATGCTATAGTACGACTCTTTAAGTACTACCGTTATTTTTAAATATTTTTTTTTCCAATTTTTAGTGACTTTTTTCTTAAATTGCCCCTCCTGCCTAAACGGGGGAAAATGGACCCCCCCCCCTCTCCCATACGATTTTTTGCTTGTCTAGGTCCAACCTACACACCCTATCTTTTTGTCACACCTTATGCGAATCACCCTGTATATTTCAACCTATAACTAATACATATTATGAACCAGGAAAATTTAAAAAACTTACTTTTTTTGATCATATTTTTTGGTGTTTCTTAAGACTACTTACAACTACAATTAAAACTAGAGCAACCACAGTAGCTTTTTTTTTTTTGATTTTGTGTTTTGTAACTTTTTGGGATTCTTGTTTGTATTTTTTCTATGTTTTTGGATTTTTGATGCCGCTTCACTTTTTACATTTTTTTTTGGTTTTATTAATTTTTAACAATTTTTTTTTTTTGATTTTCGACGCCGCTTTATTTTTATAATTTTTTTTGGATTTTTGTATTCTTAACTTTTTTTTGGTTGGTTTTAAAATTTTTTTGGTTTGCCACTGTGCCTACCCTCTATACCCTATGTCTTACACTCTAAGCCTTTGTAAGCCAGCCAGCCATTGGCTACTCGCTATCAGTAACATTTTCACTATGTTGCTCAGACAACCACCAGATTAGTTTTGACGTTTTAATAACGTCCCGTCGATCGCGATCTGAAACCGCCCTACTGAACCGGAGGAGCTCTTCAACTTCTCCGCCTACTGCGGCGACGTCACGGTTGTTAAGGAGCCGTCGTTCTACGGACTTACGACAGACGTGGTAGATTAACGGAACCGCCAATCGGTCCTGAATCAAACCTATCATTACAAAATAGAGGAAAGCCACATCTGCTTGAAAGATAGTTGTTGTGCAACCAAAGGATGTAGATGATCTGCACCTTCACCGTTGTTGGTTTTTGTTCCAGATGTATTGGAAGTTACTTGTAAGAATTACAGTGTTCTTCCATGTTGAGCGGTTAGGAAAAATTACTTCGAAGGGATTATGCGTCTAGGCATAAAGTCCGAAGAGTGAGCTGCAGACGATGCCAGTATTGGGAGCACCTGCAGAATGCTAATATGTCCTTGTCAGTTTTCTACGCTTAAGTTGTTTGTGAGATGAAGCTTTAGTTCGCTTAGGGCAGTAGTCTTTTTAACTCTTTGGTGTAACGGAGGAAAATTTAATAAACTTTCTAGCGCTAAAGTTGGGCAGGTGCGCACGTAATTGTGCAGTTGATGTTTACTTCAAGAACAACACACAATTTTCCTTCTCTAAAGCTGTTGTAAAAACCTTGCTAACTTGCTAACCGCAAGTTCTAAAAGCCTTCAATGTTATCCTCATATCTCAATAGTGAATTTGCTGACATGCCAGTCTGTGAGGACGTCTGCGTCTGTCCTGTTCATTATGAGCTTTAAATCAAAATTGAAAAAGTATTATTTTGAAGTTGCAGCTAGACCGGCTCACAACAAAACAATTAAACTGTTAAAGCATTGCTTCCCCTCACAGAATAGGTACAAATATATTTTAACAACTCTCTTTATTACTCTGCGAGTTCTTGACTTTCATTTATGAACACATTCATAAACAACTCAAATCTACCGAAAGTTCACGTAAATTCCTCATAATCACCTTCTTATTCCCTTTTGTAAATTATAATTCATGAAACACCTGATAAAACATAATTTTCTCATAAAAAGATGAAAAATGCCCGTTTTCTCATTCGTCATGTCTTTTGTGAGTGTGGCCAGAATACAAGACGAAAATCATAAATTAAGGTCAAATAAAAGATTCACATTCTTTTATCCCTTCTTTCTGCTTATCTCCATTGATTAAAGGGAACAAAGCAAAATCACCGCACTGAAAGAAGCCAACGAAAAAAGGAAAATCAAAAGGATCCTTTTCTTTTTCCTTTTTTTTTGCAAAAAGAAAATCCTTTTTTTTCTATATTAGATACAACACATTTGTAAGACGCAACCTTTACACCAAAGGAGGTGTCAACAATGAAGAATGATGACTTTTTTATGTGTAAATTAGATCCCCTCCTTGATGAGACGGAACCCCTTGGGCCTTGGGTTGAAAAGCTCAGTCGTATGGGAATTGAACACAAAACAGGTGGAATCACCCTTTTAACTAGACGACACGTCTTTCAATGGAAACAAGAAACCAAACTAAAAAGAAAAAAAAAAACTCAAAGCAAAATAAAAACACCTCCGCTCTTACAGAAGCATCCCATTACGGTAAATACCCTGTTATGACAAAATGTTTGATTGAGGATAATGTATGTATATTATTACTCTCACAATAAGAGATAATTTAAGTATCCATTCTCCATTCTGGTTATGGCAACTGGCAACTACAAGCAGGGACCCTATGCTTTCTGTTCTTTTCAGTTTTCGCATTGGTTGCGGATTATCCTCCCCCTGTTCTTTTGGAGAATGGTTTTTACAAAAAGTGCAGTATTTGCCCATTTGGAAGGGTAAGTTTTCACCATTACTCGGCAAAGCGGAAGTAACCGAATAAAATAATTGAACCGCAGAAATCTCTGAATTTCCTTTTTCGACGGTGTAGTTGAAGTCCTCTCGTCGTCGTGTCGTGGTGGTCTCCATTCTTTTATTTATTTCTTCTTTTTTTTTAATTTTAGGGAGTCTTTTGCTGCCATAACAATAACATGGTCCAGAAATTGGTTTACATTTATCATGTTGGATTGTGTTTGGGGGGAGGTAGAACGTAGAAGTGGCTTTGCATTGGTTACTTTTATGAGGATCATGGGTTATCGATATTTTTACATGATTCTGAGGCTAGTTAGTTTTTGGGGTGGAAGCAAGGAAGCAGAAAAATGAATCTAATGCACGTTGTTGGATAATAGTAATTTCCTTTGGACATAGCCAACTACATGGCTGGTAGATGGTAACGGTATTGAACAGAGTACGTACTTCGTTGCTTTTTAGGGCGGACTGGAATTATTGTGAATTATTGAAAATGGCATGCAATGCTTTCGGAAATAAAAGTGGTTTTAAGGAAGCTATACTCGGAATGTTGAGTGCAAATGTTGTGTTGGGCAAATTTATTTATGATAGTGGACAGGTGGTACAGGAAATTGTTCTCATTGGGGTGCTGACATTCAATTATAATTTAGTTTTCACCTCGTGGTTAAGATACCATTAAACTGCACTGTTGCGAAGGAGATGCTTGTTTAGGAATGCATGTGCATGTATTTGTAATGAAATGAAAATAATGGACTGAAATTGAACTCTCTAGTGCCGTGCTCTGTAACTATCGCTTCGATCAAATCCGGCGATGAAAACTGTGGAAACTGAGAGCAAAGTTCTACGAATTAAGTAGGATTTCGTTCAAACCTCAACCTTTTCTGGATAAAGGAGGGGTACTTGTCCCAATCTCAATTTCCTCTTTTGTTTTCAAAGTGAACATACCAATACCTTCTCACTCCTTAGACATTGAAGAGAGAACGTAGACAGGAGACTAAGCAAACACACTAAAACACTCTTGTATTTTAAAACCGAGTTTTTGACGGCATAATTTATAAGCCTTCAGCTCATGAAATATCTCTTTGGAACAAACCTTCAAAATTTCAAATTTCACAACAAAAATGTGCACTAATTTCCGCATTGCATACCAAAAAGTAGGGTGCAACCAGTGATTAGATTGTTTTGGAAAAAGCTAAGAAAAAGTAGGTACTGCGCCTGATATACCTAAAGTGTCCCGTAATTCGTATGCGCCATTCTTTTAGATGTAATTCGTGGTCATATTCTAAGAAAAAATCGTATGCAACAACAAAAAGTGTCACTGCCAATTATTGATCAGTGCTATTAGTTCTATCTCTCTTCTTATTTTCTTGCCTTAACAAAGCATATCCGTCCTGAGCTTTTGTCGCATCTTATGCATAACATGCATAACACCCTATATACAGTAAAATTAACTTTACAAAAAAAGTAAAAGTAGTAAAACTAAAAATAAATAGTATTTTTAAAAGAACAAACTATAACCAGTTTTAATTTTAACTTGTGGCATTGAAAACAAAATCTAAATTTTGTGGTATTTTGGAGTTTTGGCACACCCTGCCAACAATTGAACTTTTTTTATCTCTTTTATTTATAAAACAATAACATTTTTCAGAAAATTGTATTTGAAAACTACTTATCAAATATATTACTACTATATACAGGGTGTTTTGCATAAGATGCGACAAAAAATCAAGACGCATAGGCTGAGTCAAGACAAGAAAAGCATAGTATGGGAATGAAGTTTATAAAAAAAACTTAATAAAAAAAAACTTTAAAAAAACGAAGTTTTATTTTAAATAACCAGTGCTCTTTTTAGTTTTGAGTAAACAACAACTTTTGAGAAACAAAAACAAAGGCAAGGTTCTTTTTCCAGAGTAAACACACAAAAGTTGATTTTCTAGAAAAATATAACTTGCATCTTTTTAAAAATTATAGCAAGAAAAGAATCAATTTTTACTTTTAGACGGGAATATTCAAAAACTATTCATTAAAATCACTTAAGCTAAAATGATAAAGGAAGAACAAAGTATAAGCTTTGAAAAACATTATAGTTTAAGTTGATTCCTTTTAATTTTTTTTAAAAATAACTCAACTTTTTAGTAAATTGCACCCTCACATGAGCGGAGTGAGATAGACCGCACATTCATAAGATTTTTTTTTTTTTGTATTGACTCAACTAATCTCCCATGAGTTTTTGTCGCATTTTTTGCAAAACAATCTGCATTAATATTTTTTTTTTTTTTTTTTTCAAAATTTGAAAGAGAACTAAATGTGAACACACTTAGGTATACCAAATTATTGATCCATAAAACTTTTTTGCATTGAAAAACAGTTCGTGTTCACATTTTTTGAAAATACTTCCACTTAAAAAATAGGACGAAGTGGGAGCGTACCTTAGTAATTAAGTTTTCAAAACATTTGTTTTTATTTTCAATAAGAACAGAAAAGCAAAAATATGCGGATCGTTAAATCGAGCATTTGAAAACTATTTAAAGAAATGATTTTGAGCGTAAGAACACTCAGCTTCCTCTTCTCGGTCAGCTTCTCGCTACAGCTCAGCGGATATGTCAAACTGCACAAATCTTGTCACCAAGACGGTTCAATATTCTGCTTTCCGATTTATTAACTAGTTACGTAAGATAAACAAAAATGGGCACGTCTGGGTCGCTCGAACTTGCGATTGTGTACTAAAAAAGATATAAGGCTGAGTACAAGGCTACAAGGTACAGGGTTGCCAACTACACATTACTTATGAAAATTAAATTAAATCACGCAAAATATTAAAAAAAAATTAAATTAAATATTCCAAAAGTATCAAGAGAAATTCTAAAAATGCCATTCATTTGCAGATGCTAATACATATGCTAATAAACGATGAAAAATTTTATCGAAATCGTTCTTAAAAGCGAGTTTTTTAAAAAAGTCAAGTATGCAAGGCTCAAAGGTACATTTTTTATAAAATTTATGAAATTCTTCAAATGATGGTATGCAATATCTCTTTAACAACCTACACCTTCTAAAATACAAAATTTCGTCAATATCGTGTGAGTCATTGACGAGAAAATAGGTTTCGGAAAAAACGATACTTTTCCAAAAATTCTTTCATCATAATAAAGACAATCTAAAATCCATCTTTCGCACAAAATATCGAAATTGTTGCAGCCGTTTATGTAAAAAATATTATCATGTCGGTTGTATAATAGGTACCGTTATTTCAAGACCTAGAGACTTAATTCCGAAAACCCATCTGTAGGCTGCCCCAGAGACCTTGACTGCAAATTTTAAGGAAAATTGGTCAAGCGGTTCAGGTTGAAGGTCCATATACATACAGACACAGACAGACATTTTTTTTTGTATTCTCTATCATCGCAAAATCATATCCAATTGTTTCCTAAAAAAATATTTCCTGTACGCTTGCAAAGCAAGAATTTGCTATTACGTGCTAAGTACAGTGTCAAAATCTTATGGTTGAGTACAAGGATTCACGCTCTTCATAATTTGCTTGGTGGTACAAGTCTGCCAACTACACTTTAATTATGTAAATTAAAAAAAAAAAAATCACCAAGAATATTGAAAAAATCAAATTAAAATTCCAGACGTTTTTAGCGTAGATCTAGAAACGCTCCTTTTCAGAAGTTCTTAACACATATAGACACTGACAGTCATGTTTATGATCCCATTCCAAAGTATGTCTAACTTCTCTCTTTTTTGCAAAAAAACTTCTTTCAACTATTTAATTTATGAACTGCACAAATTTCATAATTTCATGAGACTTGGAAAAGCTGTAAAACAAAGTCAAATCAGCTGTTTTTTGGTCTAGTTCAAGTTCTACGCCACACTCTTTCAGAGCCTTTTAGTATAGTTGTACTCGTATATCAAAGCACAAAAAATGGTACTGCATGGATACATCATGAATGCCACCGTTTAGTTTTTCGTTCAAAGTTCAAAGAAAGAAAGGGCCTATTTAGACAAATGTTGGAATTAATTTATAAATACGAAATTGGCTAAGGCTTGTCCAACTCTTTAGACACAGTCTAGCTGGATTGTTGTCTAAGGATGTTCTAAGCAAATTTTATAAATACGACTGTGAGAAAATTTAGTGAAAATCGTTAAAGCAGTTTTTTATAAAACTGTTTCCAATTTTTTACTTTTTAAAATATGAGTTTTGTAAAAATCAAGTGTGCCTTAAGTATGTTTTAAGACCTTGTCAGAAGATCTTTTGATAAAAAAATTGAAAATAATCAATGGCACTCTTTTGGAAATTTTCCAAAAAAATTTTTTTTTTAAATTAGTAAAAATTTCGCAAATTTAAACTTTTCAAATTTGACCACCTAGGAGTTCTTTAATATAACATTTCATCAGAATCATGTAAGCCATCAACGAGAAAATCAGTTTCTTAAGAAAACGGTACAATGGGGGTACCTACAGTTCCTAAACTTTTTCCAAATTAATTTTTACATCATAAGAAAGGCGCTTAAAAAATACTCCTTCACATGAAGCTCTATCGACATTTAGAGCCGTTGCGTTCTCAAGAGCATTAAGTATTATCATAAAAGTTGTACCTATGACGTTATTTCAAGACCTAAAAACTCAATTCCAAAAACCCCACAGACACAAACTGCAAAATTTGAAGAAAATCGGTCAAGCGGTTCAGTTTATCTCCAAAAATTTTTTTACACGATTGATAAACTTGCCTTAACTTCTTTTTATTGGCGCAGAGCTTCAGGCCCCGAGATTGTGATTTGTGAAACGTATTTTTTTTATGCATAGCATTCCTTGAGGATATGTGCCACATGTTACAAATGATGTGCTTCATTTTGACAGAATCGTAAGCGCTGGCCGTGCTGTTTTACGCAGGCGTTCAGCAAATGACCGCAGCCTACGATGGCGATCTGCGGAACGTGTACCTATATTCCATAAATCAGTTTAATGCGTGCCACTCCATAAAGTTACATGTGTTTCATTTTGAAAGCTATCAGATCGCAGTGCGCAATCGCTGGAACAGTTTGCTACGCAGATATTTCAGTGTTTCACCAATTTGCAAAAACAGAACTATTTTAGTACAATTTATTAAACTACGATCAATACGATGGATTGGCAGCACTAGAGAGGTTCAAGCCTTTCAAAAAAACAAAAAGTGACAAGGACAACTGACAAGTGACAAGTGCCAGTTCCCAGTTGTTGCGCGCGAATTGTGTTTTCGCAAATAGTTTTTTGTTTTCGTGTTAAATTTTCAATTTCTTATAAAATATATAAAATACTTAACAATAATGAGCGGACAAGACAAACTCTTAGTTAAATGTGAAGTAAATCCAGGAACTCATCCGCATTGCCCCCATGGACCTATGCTCTTTTTCTACAAATCATCTTGTCACGAAGATGGGTATTTTTCGTGTTCAGCTTTGAGGGACAAAAATGCATGTGGATATCACACGAATTTGAAAGACATAAATGATTCCCATAAAAAGCGTCGGTATCCAATGGAAACCTATGACTACAAGAAACTCAGAAGAAAGGTAAGGTAATCCTTCCCCAAAATCCCTAGTTGATTTTGATGGTTTTTTTTGTTGGCGTAATGGTTAATTTGTCTGCCTGTTGCGTGGGAATCTGAGATACAATTTCAAGCAACCTTCAGTTATTTTTCCGCTTGTATCGTCTCTCGTGAGGCAAGCATTGGCAAACCCTCCGAGAGTTAACAAATTAAACTGCAATAAATGGAGCTTTCTCGCTTAGGTCCTCTCCAATCTTCTTTGGGACAACTGCGCTAAGCTCCTGGCCTCCCCAAACTCCATTGTGCCACACTATTTATTTATTTTTTCTCAATTTTATCAGATAAAGTCCGTCCCCGCTGAAAATTTAAACTTCTGCCACAGCTGCAATCTACCTTATGTCCACTTGGAGGGTCATTTACATGCAGAACATGTAACCGTTCAAGGAATCAACTCGGAGCAGCTTCTCAACCCGACCGGCTTTTTGCGACCAATCGACAATGACAAAGTTGAGGCTCAGTACTTCTTTGATGAAAACTCTCTGAAGGTTTTTGCTTCGTGTCTGGACAAACTCAAACTCACGTAAGGAAATAATAATTCCGCACTCACGAGCTTGACTACAAAAGCTATCTTCTTTCAGGAAAGTGGTTTGCATTGGTACACCACGATTGCATGCGTATCTTAAGACACATTCCAGCCTTACCGACTCGTTTCTTCTCGACTTTGACCACAGGTACTTTTACTTTTATGATGATGATCAATTTGCTTGGTACAACATGTGCAACAATCACTTCTTCGACGAAAAACAACGCGCTGAATTCGAAAAGTTCATATCCTTGAGTAGTAAAGAGAACTTGGCCTTCTTCATTGATCCTCCATTCGGTTGTCGGACAGAAGTAGTGGCAAACAGCATTAAACAACTAACTCTGCTGCATCGCTCTATCACAAAACAGCACACCACTCCGTCCGTGTTTTGGGTGTATCCATACTTTGGAGAGACCTACATCCGTGATGTGATGCCTGAAATGGAGATGTGTGACTACAAAATCAATTATACAAACCACGAGAGCTACAGCACAGGCACCAAAGGCCGTAAACTGGGGAGCCCAGTGCGGATGTTCACCAACGTCCCATTGAATCTGATTGCGCTGCCAGCCGCGGAAGGCTACAAATTTTGTGAGCCTTGCAGTCGATGGACAGCCAAGGAAAACGTCCATTGCGAAATCTGCCAAGTGTGTCCTTCAAAGAATGGCGATACTTACAAGCACTGTAAGGAATGCAAGACCTGCGTAAAGCCAAATTACGTGCATTGTATGGAATGCCGCAGATGTACTCAAAAAGGAGATCACAACTGCGCCGAATACCAACGTAGAATACGTTGTTGGATTTGCCGCAAAGTCGGGCACAATGAATACAACTGCCAGAGTCTGAAAGTCTCCAAGTCAAAGAAGCATGGGCGTCTCTGCCTACTCTGCAGACGACCAAAGAACCATAATGAAAAGTCATGTCCAAACCGGCGGAAATATATCAAGGAATTCTCTTTCATGGGCCAGTGCACGATTAAGTTTAAAAAACCACACAGAAAATAGCTACATATTTACATAAACTATTATTTAAGCTTGAAGTACATAGAATTGCTTGAAAATAAAACGTTTCAACTAATCAATAGCAACTTTTTTAACAACTACTGTGTTCGAACAAATTAACACCGGCCATCGCGAGGTATCTAAGCACTGTTAACCCGCCGCCTAGTTTGTGCTGCTTCTGTCGATGCTGCTTCGGTGATTTCTTGTCAGCTGGTCGTCTTGTCTGATGACTTGAAGTCGCCGGTTGTGTAGTCACCTTCGATTTCTCGAAATTCAATTTTATGTTCATTCATTGCTTTCTGCAATGGGGAAGGGTTTGGTTGTCATTTCGTGCAAGTAACACACAGTTAAACTTACCTTTACACATTCTTGATATACTTTGAATATTGAAGAGCATACTGAGTCATCGGTATCGCCATGGAGAAAACGGCCAGAGAACCAGGCATTGAAACATGCATCGTATTCCTTTTTGAGTTCATTGCAATCCGAACCCAAACTATTCATGGTTATGGTTTGATATGAAGTGGTTCTTTATTCTGCTTTCTGAAATGAAGAAACTTTGTGAAAACGTTTGTCATATAGTGAGGGTATATGGAAATGCTAGAGGCAACTTTTTTTAATTTGTTTTGCATTGAATTTATAAAGAAAACTTGTGTTTTTGAAAAACCAACCTATATTTTCAAAAAAATCGTAAATGGTGTAATCTGTAATCTTATCGACTGTCAAAACTTTGAAGGGAACGAACATACGGCGCAGACGTCAAAAAATGTCATTTCATTGGCGTTCAGGTTTCAAGAACATAGATTTGAGTTTCGTGTGTGTAATCTACTACATTTTTATCCTACTAGAATTTTATGAATTTGGAGATGTAAAAAAATATCTATATATGAAATTTAAAACAAATAAACACTCCAAAATTAATATTCACTTGTGAACCATGGCGTGAGTCCATACATATTTGTCATTTTCGTTAAGTCGTGAACTTTTTCGTGAAGCCATGTGGGGACCAAAGTGACGAGGCGTGAACCTCATTCGCGTGCAAAATGTACGGAAATCTTGAATACACGATCTGTGCCCCTGTTCTGTAACTATCGCCTTGGCGATAAACGGTGGAAAATGGAAAGAAATTCTATGAATTTAGTAGGATTTCGTTCCATTTTCCGCCGTTTATCGACTGCTTTTATCGATGCGATAGTTACAGAACAGGGGCACTGGATCCTGGAGCTCTGACAGTTTGATAACAAAAGAAAAAATCGTGTGTAGTGAACAACAGTGCGTTTGGTAACTGTTTGTAACAATTTTTGCTCTAAAAAATAAAACAAACGTCAAAAGATCACAACGCATTCGCAAGTGTGCACTGGTGAGAAATGTCAAAAATTCACTTTCTCCGATGTGAGGCATTCACTTCACTAGGATTAGGAAGTAAGTACTAGGCCTAAAACAGAACAAAAGTAAGTTCCTTGGGAAGAAAAGTTATGGGGTTCTTCTTTCATTGTGACTAAATCAGCACCACACTAGTTTGCGCATGGCTTTATCATGCCCAGAACCTACGTTCTTTGTAATTTCTACAAAGTTTAAGGATTTTCCTTTGAGAATAAAAATTTTGATAAAAAATTTATGGAAAGCTTGAAAATTTTAGTAGTATTTTAAATTTTTGCCATTTATAAAAAAAAAATAGCAAGAGGAAAAAACTTTTCCACGCACCCGCATCTCTTTAAAGAGATGTTGTACGAGTTTTGATATCCAGAAATATATAGGCGGTTGTGATTTCCCTAGCACACACTTCACACGTATTTACATCACAGGAAAACAAAAGGAAACTGAGAGCCAAACGAAATTATGGCTACCGTCCATTTATTTGTTCCTTCATAATTTTTTGGTATAACTTTTCTTGGGAAGAAGACTGATCCATGTGGCGAATTACCGAATCAGTGGGAGTTATTTTTTTTTTTTTTCTTAAAGCGCTCGGAATTCGCAAGATCACGATTTTAATTCGTTTAAATACAAATAGAAGAATGTCAAGTTGTGGTACCAAAGTGCTGAATAACATGAAAAGTAATGCCAAACTCACGTTATCCCTTGATCACGTGTGCGGTAATTCGTCTCCAGTTTTTTTTCCACTCATGGGTTTGTCTAGAAAACATAAATCACTCTTACGTAAAGATCAACAACCGTTTTTTTTAACCATTTTTATTCACCCCTATCATGAAATCCATTCGGAGAAATCCCCGAGTGAAAAATCACGATACGAATCCCGACAAAAAGCAATCACAAATTCCGAACGAATTCGAAAAAAGCATTGCCTGATTGAAAAAATGAGTGTCCATTTTCGAAGTCAGCTGTTCTATGTCAAAATAGATACTTGAAGCAATAGAAACAAAAATCCTTAAACTTAAAAAAAAAATCCCTTAACTTTTCCCAAACACATTTTTTACCGATTTTTGTTTTCTAGTCAAAATTGATTTATTTACACTTTTTGTGCTTAGAATAAGTTATAATAGATCTGTATTATTGATCAAATCTTAAATGTTATATGAAATAAACAATTTTACTGTCGAATATAATCAATTTTTTTCTTCATCAAGTTATAAATTCCCAAAAGAGGATTTTTGTTACGTGATCCCTGTGTACTTTCCAATCTGTCAAATACAAATTCATTCACTTGTGTTTTTTAACAAACCATAAAATAATTTGTGAAATCCAAGTTTGTTTACTGATAAAATTCAAGTGATATTTTGGCTATCAGATAAAGTAATTTAACAATAATACGAGTACTATTTAAACACTCTTAATCTGTCAATTTCGCCGCTTAAATTTGGAAACGGGCATAACGAAGACAGTCTTTTGAAAAAAGTAATTTCTTTTAGAAATAATTCTTTTCATTGATACATTTGTGTTTCTGTTTATAATAACCGATGTTCTTAAAGGGTGAAAATAACAAACAAACAACAGGTTATATGAAATGTTATCCTGTAATCCAGACGGCAAAAGGATACGCTAAACGCCTAAAAGACGAAGTTAATGACCACTGGGAGGGAATAAGAACAGAGTTGGATAGAATTGAATTTACGAGATAATTTTTGTTTTCATTGTTTTTTCTTAGTAGAATTATATTTTGTAAAATTGTTCTATACAAATGTCTTATTTTTGTTTTAACAAATGGATTTTACCTATGGCTCTACGCTCTACGACAGAAGAAACTTGTCGTAGAAAAGGACGTCATATTTCCGTTTCATTCGGAATTCGTGATACCAAATTACGAATTTCGAAATTCGTTCCACTCCGAATGGATTATGTGATAGCAATATCGGGAAACTTAGACTTTTTTCGATTACGATGGAATCTGTGATAGGGCTGATTTTTTTTTTTGATAGTGTACCTATACCGTGGTACCCATGACGTGATGGGTAGCATGTCTACCTGTTAGAGGTTCGTGGACCGAATTCCGACAGAGGCAAAAATCAGCCCTATCACAGATTCCATCGTAATCGAAAAAAGTCTAAGTTTCCCGATAATGCTATCACATAATCCATTCGGAGTGGAACGAACTTCGAAATTCGTATTTTTGTATCACTAATTCCGAATGAAACGGAAATATGACGTCCTTTTCTACGACAAGTTTCTTCTGTCGTAGAGCGTAGAGCCATAGGTAAAATCCATTTGTTAAAACAAAAATAACACATTTGTATAGAACAATTTTACAAAATATAATTCTACTTAAGAAAAAACAATGAAAACAAAAATTATCTCGTAAATTAAATTACATCCAACTCTGTTTTTATTCCCTCCCAGTGGTCATTAACTTCGTCTTTTAGGCGTTTAGCGTATCCTTTTGCCGTCTGGATTACAGGATAACATTTCATATAACCTGTTGTTTGTTTGTTGTTTTCACCCTTTAAGAACATCGGTTATTATAAACAGAAACACATGTCAATGAATAGAATTATTTCCAAAAGAAATTACATTTTTTCAAAAGACTGTCTTTGTTATGCCCGTTTCCAAATTTAAGCGGCGAAATTGACAGATTTGGAGTGTTTAAATAGTACTCGTATTATTGTTAAATTACTTTATCTGATAGCCAAAATAACACTTGAATTGTATCTGTAAACAAACTTGGATTTCACAAATTATTTTATGGTTTGTTAAAAAACACAAGTGAATGAATTTGTGTTTAACAGATTGGAAAGTACTCAGGGACCACGTAACAAAAATCCTCTTTTGGGAATTTATAACTTGATGAAGAAAATATTTGATTATATTCGACAGTAAAATTGTTTATTTCATATAACATTTAAGATTTGATCAATAATACAGATCTATTATAACTTATTCTAAGCACAAAAAGTGCAAATAAATCAATTTTTACTAGAAAGTTTAGGGATTTTTGTTTCTATTGCTTCGAGTATTTATTTTGACATAGGACAGCTGACTTCGAAAATGGACACTCATTTTTTCAATCAGGCAATGCTTTTTTCGAATTCGTTCGGAATTTGTGATTGCTTTTTGTCGGGATTCGTATCGTGATTTTTCACTTGGGGATTTCTCCGAATGGATTTCATGATAGGGGTGATTAACTTCCTCTTTTGGATGTTTAGTGTATCCTTTTGTTATGTCTGGATTACAGGATAACATTTCATACAGCCTGTAGTTGTTTGTTTGTTTGTTGTTTTCACCCTTTAAGAATATCGGTTATATTTATAAACACATATCAATGAATAAAATTCTTTCCGAAAGAAATAAAATTTTTTCAAATGACTGTCTTTGTTACGCCCGTTTCCAAATTTAAGCGAAATTGAAACTTGGAGTGTTTAAATTGGTTACCAGTCGTATGATTGTTAAATTACTTTTTTATCTGTTAGCACTCAAAACAACACTTGAATTTTATACGGAAAAAGCTTGGATTTCACAAATTATTTTATGATTTGTTAAGCGAATGAAATTCTATTTGACAGATTGGAAAGTACTCATGGACCACCTAACAAAAATCCTCTTTAGGGAATTTATAACTTGATGAAGAAAATATTTTAATTTTTACTAGAAAACAAAAATCGGTAAAAAAAAGTGTTTGGAAAAGTTAAGGGATTTTTTTTTTAAGTTTAGGGATTTTGTTTCTATTGCTTCGAGTATTTATTTTGACACAGGACAGCTGACTTCGAAAATGGACACTAATTTTTTCCATCAGGCAATGTTTTTTTCGAATTCGTTCGGAATTTGTGATTGCTTTTTTTCGGGATTCGTATCGTGATTTTTCACTCGGGGATTTCTCCGAACGGATTGCATGATAGGGGTGAATGCTTTTCCACGGGTATCACCTTTCGCGAAGAATCGGAAAGTTCTCCGTTAGTCAATTCATTGCCATGAAAAGCGCTTTCTCGATTAGCTGTTCGGAACCGGCAGCAAATTGTAGGTCCCTTCTAACGCATGGTTGTGAGAAATGCGCCCAGGGCTCCTCGTTCTGTTGCGCCACCCTATTGGTTTTTTTTTATTTACCGTTAGCGAATACTAAAAAACCTGAAAAATAATTCATCAGTGTAAAAAATTTACTGGTTTTCAGTAGCTAGAGAACATAAAGTTTCTTTGTCTACATATTCTCTACATGTTACAGCCATATATAGCAATAGCGCGATACAGTTCATACATTTCGTTGTTGAATCTTCTTCTCCAAACATTGTGTTGACATACAGGACCAAAGATCATTAAGGTTTTATGTCTCAATTGCCTTAACCCAAAGGGGTTGCGATGTTTTTTTTGCGTCTGTAGCGGATTCTACCTCGAAGTTATATCGGTCTGTTTTGACGTTTTGTCCAATTTGTCGATGTTTTCTGTCTTTGTTTGACGACAACATGCACTTCGTTTTGTTGTCATTAACTATAAATAACCTATTTTCTTGAAGCTTCTGTTTCCAATGCTCTCAAAATAACCTATGACATCACGATTGCTTCTTCTTATGTCAGTATCGTCTGCGAGTAATTATACTGACTTTTGAAAAATTATGTCTGTGACCAACAAATTTTTTCAAGAATGATGTTGAAGAAATCACATAACAGTGTGTCACCCGGTCAAAAGCCTTTTTCGGCATCAGAAGTCTGTAATTTCTTTACCAACTTTTGACGAAACAGCGTGGTTTCTCCAAAGCCATCGTTTATGGGCGTATATGAGTTTTTCTGAAATGCCAAAACATGGCTCTTAGTAGCTCGCGTCTTTATGTATATGAAATTGACATTAAAATGGTGTATATCGAAACTATATCCCCGGGGTTTTCTTAAGATCTACCGTAGTGTGAAAATTTGGTCGAAATTGAAGGGGCTCATTCCTCTATTATTAGAGCTATTGTGAGGGCCTCTTTTCTATAGGATCTTGCTTATGTATCGTGCATTCTTCATTCCTACCCCATCATGTAGGTGAGTTGGTGCAATGCATCTTTACAACTGATCTCCGCTTTACGCCGGTCGTGATCTGAGACCGCCCTACTCAACCGAAGGAGGTCTTCAACGTCTCCACCTACTGTGGTAACTTTTTAGTTATAAAGGAGCGGAATCATGGCGGAACCGCAACTCTATCTTGAAAGAACCTTTCCTTACCCAAATAAAGGAATGGCCCCGAATAGACAAACCCACTGAAGCGCGTTTTCTCCATATTTTCAGTGTTTGGGTATAAGCCCCAAATATCAAAAAATTCAAGACAGGTATGAAGAAAGTGTCTCTCAATCTCTTCCATTTGTGACGCTGTAAAATTGAACCACACAGGGCACCAAAAGACAATCATTGGCCATATGAGGGCCATGAAGCAAATCACTTTCGCTCGCTATCAAGTTGACTGCTGTAAAATATAGTCGCCTTGTCATAGCAAAAGCTCCTCTAGCCCTGGCCAGAGCCGCAGCCATATGTTTGTTAAAATGTAGATACTGATCTAGCCAGAGGCCGAGGTATTTGTATACTACTACGCCAGTTGTATCCTATGAAGCCCGAGCTAACGGGGCTCTGTCCTCTGTAGACAATTGTTTCCGATTTCTGGAATTTGATTTTCAACTCCCAGTCAACGCAATATTGCTGAATCTTATCGAAGTTTCGTTGCAAAAGAGTTCTGATGACTTCTATCTTTGGACCTGTTCTGTACGCAATAAGGTCGTCGGCGTACGCTATAGCATGGTGAAGGAAACCAATTAGTCTGCCAGTGAAAATGCTAATGTCACTTTTTATTGGACGAGAAGAACCGTCTAGGAGCGTCCAGAAGCATTCTCAAACCGTTCCATTGGTGCAAAAAGATCGCTTCTCATGATTCTGAGGAGTGACAGCCGCTTCTCGATTTGAAGTGAGAATCGACTCAGAAGCACTAACACATGTTACTCAAATGTCAATAAGAAAAGTTTCTTCAAGAAATATTTTTTAAGAGCCATAGGTGATTCACTCAAGGAAATTACGTCAAACTGAATAAAAACAATTTTGGGTGTTTCATTGATTATTAGAATCAGTGATTCCCCGAGTGAAACCAATGGAAAGCGGCATAAGTTAAAAAGGGCGAATGCACCGCTCCCTGTTTTAAACCGTTCAAAATGTTAAAAGTTCTAATAGAATTTTCATTGCCAATTTTGAGAACTAACCATGAAGCATGTCAGGTATTCTTGTTCATTAGAATATAGATACTCAAATTTGAGTGGGGCATTCTGCCTGACTGCGGAATTTGTTTCTTCAAGTGGTTTATTCCAGGTCCTCAGTAGCAACTGTAATTCTATCACTTTAATTCCCATTTCCTTGCTAATCAAGCTTTGTGTTCGACGTTTGCTACCTTTGATAATAGTCTTCGCGTTTCGACATGCAGAATTTTTTGGCGATCCTTTCTTATTATTTTTTTTTTTTTTAAGCTAGATAGGCGTTGCAGTGCGGAGCACCTGACTCGCAGGGTTCGTAGTATTTTCTACTCTTGCCACGTGGCTGATCCGCCATTTGTATAATGTCTGTTGCAAACAACATTAACAGGAAATGACAGAATACAATTTTTTTTTTTTTTTTTATATAAAATCCTAGCTTAGATGTGGCGTGAAGTGAATAATAAAATCATAATCCCTCATCACAAATTTCAAAAATCTTTGAACAAGTTGGGTTTGATTAAAGCCATGCCGAGCAGATAAAGTGTTAGCGAGTAAAAATATACCAACATACATACGATAAACGAATTGTAATGTTCTTCTTTCTAATATTGTCACTCTTCAAAATGAAAGCTTTAGTAATTTTTATTTTTAATAACAGAAAAACTAAGAAAATATAGGCTTAATATGTTTTCATCAACTATTGGCGATTGTTTCAGATCTTATCTCAACTGCACCAAAACTAAAAGGAAGTCATCTTGCTTAGAAGCCTTTGTATTTATTCGAGCCACAAACGATGTCAAATTTAGCATTATTGATTTTGAAAAATGCGTAACCAGAGAACAAACAAATATCTTCCAAAAAACAAGGAACTTCTTTTGATGCCAGACTGGCTGGGATTCCAAGCCCCAGAATGTGCAAATAAATTGAAGAACAGACATTTGTCGAGTTTAGGTCAATACAAAACGTACCTTTGAACTTTGTTGTTTGCCGTCTTGTGTCTTTATAATCCAGTCGACCATAAGTTCTTCTCCCTCCTCAACCTCAAGTGTGTGTGTGTACGATCGTACTCTTTGTTAAGAACAAAAACTATATGGAGTGCCAATATTTGTCAACATTATTTATTGAAGCTCTCTGATTGTATAGTTCTTAAAGTAAACAAAAACTCAATAATAACCCCAAATACGCAATTTGTCGTAGTCGTTGTCGTCGCCAAGAGTTATTCACATTTATCCCCCAAGCAAACACACAACAAGGATCACCTATCACTATCCAGCAAAGCGACCATAGTGCAAAAGTCCTTCGAATATTACTGTCAATATAAAACACAGCAGCTTTCCTTTGTTCTCAGCAAATTCGAAACGCCAAATAACCATAATACAAACAAATACATGTGTGAGACCATAACTCGATTTATTGACCTAATTTCATAAGCAATCACCACCCCTATTGCCAATAGAAATGGCATATCCTCTTCCGTCTTCCTGCTCCACCCAATATCCCCTTTTCATCATCATCATCATCAATGTTCCGATTCCGACTTCTTGGCTGTGTTGTGTCGTCCGTCGTCGGATTGAAATGTGTATGGTGGATGGTGGTTGGCGTATCTCTCCCATAGCCTTCACCTCGTCATCTGGGAATATTTTCTTGAAATGCCTTGTCATCAGACACACAAGTGAATTTTGTTATTTATTGCCAAATCGTAATACTGCTCTGTGTACATTTTTAGAGGGCAGTTTATTATGTCAACCAAATATTTATCAGGAGTCAGTGAGGCTCATAAACGAAATCAGACAATTGGACGCTGGAGCCCATCTGTTTTCCACAGAAGAAGAAACCAGCTTACAACTTACTAACGATTTTTTCTAATTTAATCGCGAATTTGTGTTACATTTTATGAGTAATTTTGCAAGTTGAAGGAGGTTAATGATTAATTAGAGCGTTCTTTTTATGGATCAGTGAAAGGATTGACAGGGACGGATTTGACAAGAATTGCGGTGTGTGGTTAAGTTTATTTTTTCGTGGCTTATTTATTACCCAGAGACAAAGTTATTTAAAACCATTTTCTGTGTAGATTTTTACTCTTGGTTTTGAAATCTGAATGCAGCATTCACTCAACCACTCACTGAATTCGTTCATAGGTCCTTGCTGCGGCAAGAGATAATAAACAGAGCTGTCAAATGGCATGTGTTTTTATTCAAATGACAGGGATGTGTGGTGACTTTGTGGGTTAGCATTTTTTGAGAGATGAAAACCCAGTTTTTTTGACAACTCTTTGCTAAAACGAGGAGTTTCTTCGTGGTCGTGTCAGAATCTCAGAGTATACATTTTGAATTTTTCTCCAAATATTTCATTTGAACATGACGAAAACAACAATAGGGTTCAGTTCTCTGGGCTACGCTGTTTTTTTTTGGCGTAAATGCTTCATCGTTATTTAGTTCTTTTTGTTCAATCCTGAAGCACGTGTGGACGTGGTGCAGTGGTAGAGTGTTCAGTAGATAAGCCGTACGCGTGGGTTCAAATCCCTCTCTGGGCATCTACTTTTCTTTCAGCCTCCCAGTTTCATCTGGATGCCGCCGTTGCCCTTGAGGACCGTAATTAGGTCTGAGAAATCCAGATAAGCATAAGCCTACTCTTTTTATAAAAAAAACCTAAGATTTGAACGATAGTCGTCTAAAACGTTACGGAGCTATCCAGCAGCTTTGTGGCTACGAAGACAGCCCATGGATCTTCGAATTGTGGTACATGAACTTGATATGGTAATCAACATTCCACACAGATTCATGAATCTGCCTTTCCTGTGTAAATCGATAGAAGATATCCACCCTCCATTGCTAAACGACGAATATACCTCTCTAATTGGTGACGAGGATAACTATACGTCGAACATATTTGACGAACACTTCCTTCTTGTTGATTAGCAGCTCAATTTGCTGGCAACTCAACACTTCCTGATAGCATATTGGCTCCACTTGAGCTTGAGTCTGTAGATTCTGTAATGAAGCAGATATTTTTTCGAACTCGCTCGGTTGCGAGAGTCCTCAAAGATCTCAATATACATAAATCCGCTGGTCCAGATGGTATCCCCGCCGTTATTCTGAAGAGGTGTCCTTCTACGCTGGCAAAACCACTGCGTAAACTTTTCCTTCTTTCCTATTCTGCTGGGATTTTTCCGAGCAGATGGAAAACTGCATTTGTCCTTCCTCCCCTTCCAATTACCGTCCAATTGCACTTACGTTCCTTCTTTCCAAGGTCATGGAAACGTTGATAAACCGCCAACTTATGAAATATCTTGAAGAACGAAAGCTTCTTAATGACCGTCAGTACGGCTTTCGTAGCAAACGGTCCACTGGTGATTTGATGGCTTATCTCACCGAAAAGTGGAACCAATCTTTACATTGTTTTGGAGAAAGAAAGATTATTGCGCTTGATATTTCTAAAACATTTGATAGAGTTTGGCATCAGGCTCTTTAATCGAAAATGCGTGCTTTTGGTATCGCTGAGTCTCTTTTTCGTTTGATTAGAAACTACCTTTCCTTCAAGTCTGGTACCCCTTTCATAAATGCTGGTGTGCCCCAGGGCCCCGTTTTGTCTCCGACTCTCTTCCTCATTATTATAAATGATCTCTTGTCTGAAAATTCTAATCCGCTTAACTGTTTTGCTGACGACTCAACCCTCAGCTTTTCATATTCGTTTCCAAATTCACGTCCCTACTCTTCGGATGTAGAACTGGAACGGTTGCGTATGATAAGTTCATTGAATTTTGACCTTGACAGCATTGTTACATGGGGTCTTAAAAACCAAGTAGAATTCAATACTTCGAAAACTCAATGCTGTCTCTTGTCGTTGAAGTTTAACATTCCCCCATTGCCATTATCCATGAATGGTACCTGGATCCAAGAAACCGAAAAGCTGTCAGTACTTGGTATGTGTGTAAACGATGATCTTCGTTGGAATGACCACATATTTGAAGTCGCCAAAAACGCTGCTAATGCTCAGGCTTCTTGAGACGATGCAGGAAGTTCGTCACCCCCTCTGATCTGGCTACCATTTATAAGGCCTTCATCCGCCCAAAACTGGAGTATAACTCTCATATCTGGTCAGGTGCTTCTCAAACATCTTTGCGCCTACTTGATAGGGTACAAAATAGAGCGCTAAGATTGATAGGTGATAGTTCAATCGTAGAATCGATTGGTTCTCTTGAACATCGTCGAAACGTTACCTGTCTCTCTCTCTGTCTTATCGCTTTTTTCACAAACAGTGCTCTAGTGAAATAGCCAGTTGCATTCCTCCCCTGAAACAATTTAGCCGCAACACCCGCCTCGCTAGGAATGCTCATCAGTACTCATCAGTACTTGGAAATAAGAATCGTGAATCTAAACCCGATCTCTTATCCAAAAGTCTTATGATGTAATATCCGCCTAAATAGCCTTACCTTCTCTGAAGCTCTCACCCACCTTACTGACTTCTTCGACGTTGATAAGAGATATTTCCAAGTAAAGTTCAAAATTGTTTGTTTAAAAGACGGCTGCCAGCTAAATAAAGTTGTATTGTCACCGCCTCTTGAATAGCTTTTCTTGCATTAGCAGTACTCACAAGGGATTCAACGAAATTTCACCAAAAACTTCTTTCAAATGCCCCTTTGTGATCTTTGTTTCTTTTTTTAGACGACTATCGTGTTTGAAAATTTTTAAAAGTTTCCCAAATTTATGAAACGATTGTAAAGAAACTTTCCTTCGCGAAGTTACAGGAAACAATTTTTCGACGATATAATCGACGATGGACGCAGACGATTTACGATGATCGTCTTACTATGTAGTTACGGAATCCAGGTTCTGGGCACACTTCTTCTTCGATGTCATTTCAAAGCCAGTCTTTTCATCTTTTTTTTGTGGGGTAATTTGAAAACTATTTTCCTCGGACCTATAACTGCTTTCATCGTTCCACCATCAGACTGACTTGGCTTTTTAGAACATCCAGATCATGTGACTTACACTTACTTATAGGAGTGTTTTTTAGACGTGTGGTTTTTAATCCAGCAACAATATTTTTGGAGTTTTTCTTTTTGACAGCTGTCACTTGATGCTCAGTTTGGTTTGCTGTTGATGATTTGACGTAATCAGGTACACCTTTTGCAAATTGTGCTAATTTATTACCACAATAATGATTCGCTGCTTCGCAATTCAAGTGGATAATTCGCATCTTCAGAGACACCGAAGGCGGTATTGCTGCTGAGGAGCAGATTACCGAAGAAGACCCGGATGAGTCCATCCGCCATCGCACGCAGACGCAACAATTTGAGTTTTTGCGTTCCATTTTATGTATGATTTTACAGAAGGATTTTAGTTTGCATTCTTTCAAAATCCAAGTCGGCAAGAATTGAAGGATTGAAGACCATTGAGCACGGTCGGTAAATGGGCCCAAAACCAAAAAAAAAAGCGACGAAGCCCTCGGTTGAAGGGGTTCGCTCATAATTAAAATTGTGGCATTTGAAGTCATGCTAATCCATAAGACATTGTTGAGTCACCGTTGTATCCTCCAAAAGTCACTGTTTGAAGTGCTCTATTTTTTTTTTAAAACAGATCTGGCCACTGGCCATTATGTTACCGTCAATGGGGAACGTTACAAAGAGCCATGATTAATGAATTTTTCGTGCCTGAATTAGAGGATGCTTTTGCGGTCGACCTTTGGTTCCAACAACACCGTTAAAGCAAACAGCCAACGAAACAATTAATTTATTAAAGGAAACTTATGGCGAGGGCATTTATTTCGTGTCGTGAGCTATGTCTGCCTGTTAAGCGGGTGGTTAGTGATTAATTCCAATAAATATCAAGAATGTTGTTCCATCCACCTTTCGCGAAAAACTGCCAAGTCCTCCGATATTAAATCCGTTGTGAAGTCGCTTGTCTACTGAGATTAGCCCGAACCGATTGACTTTTTGGAAGAGATTACTCGGTGCCTTATTTCAGACCTATATGCTGCGAAAACTGGTTAAAAATTGGGCCTCTCGGCTGGAACTTCTTCGAGCTAGCCGCGACTGCCACTTAACCGAAATCATTTTTAAACCATAATGGCAATCCTAAGAAAGTTGAATTCTTGGCCGTAGCATTAAATTAAATGCGTTTTATTTTTTCGGGAAAGCCAAACATCCAAGAAAATCACCCGTTTAAATAATTTTCTGGTAGCGTATCCCATGCCTCCATGGCAGTTATCGTAGTCCTCGATTGTCTTTTCGAATTGTTCGTTTAAATCTTTGCAAGAAACTCCTCCTTCCTTATTTTCAGCAGTTTTCATCTGCTTCCACTTGCTTACACTCAATTTACATATACTATCAAAAGTTGACTTAAAAGTGATCCGAATACCTTTTTCGAAAGACATTGATTGCCTTCCGTTCAGCAATAAAACATCTTCTTGGCTTTTGTTTTCATATCTGAAAAACTGCTTTTGTTTCTTTGATTTTGTCAAATATCTGTTGATATACTTTTCAGTTCTTACAGGTCTCACTCACCTGTGCTCGAGTCGAAAACCCTATTCTCAAATTCTTTCGATTCGACAAGTGAGCAGCTACTGCTAAATACGACATGATATCAAATCACAGATTGGCATTTTTTTTAGCTTATACCTTCTCGGCACAAACTATAACAACAGTATTGGCCGCATTTCTCTTTCTTCTCATCAGAAACGACCCTGGAAAAAGAAACCTCACTCTTTGAAATAAAACTCCCAATCCGATTAAAATTTCACCAAAAAGAAAAGAGAAAAAAATTCTCCACGAACAACAAAGTCCTTGAGAGGAGCAATTTTTCTTCATTAAGATTGTTGAACATTAAGAAAAATGTAATTCTATCCGAGAAAGAGGCGATTAAAAATGTAATCTCACTCCAGGGAAATGTCGTTTCCTATTTTGTATGCAATGAGGTATAACCACGGGAAAAAGAAGAAAGTCTCAACTGTGTCTTTTTAAGTGTACATCACTGCGATGTCCCAATTTTTCCTTTTTTGTTATAAAACAGATGGAAGTCCTGAACCCGGAATATGTGTCATTCGTTAAAAGAAGAGACGTCCTATCTTTCCATAATCAGTCGTTTGAGTGAAAACGCTTTGCAAATTACAGTCACTCCATAATCGGTAGAAACCAAAAAACTACCATGAGATGTCAAAGGTTTTACGGTGTAATGACCTTAAAGGCTTAGGGATGTTTAAAATTAGAAAATTACACCTATTCGTGATGTTACTTATCTTGTTTATCAAACTTTATGCACACGAATGATGGAGCTATCGTCACCTTTGACCAATGTCTGTTTATGCTTGTAACTATACACGAGAGTAGAAACATCATCATCATCATCATCATCATCATCAGTATGAGCTTATACGAGTAAACTTATTTGGTCTGATCACACTAGGTGAAATAATCATGTTTACCTTCACTTCTGTTTGAGGATAATAAACACCCCTAAGCCCATCATCCTCGAGTATCGTGTTATTAGCACGTACACTAAACAGAATGAACCTCTGTTGCCTGCGACGACCGTCCATTGCCGTATCGTTGCGCTATGTCCGGCATTATCCTCAAGCAGCCATAAAGTACCATGTTTCCAAATTTATATAGGCAGGCTCGTAAAAACCATCTTAGCTTTCGTAAATATTTTAATACCCATAAACGAGTCTATTCTGGAAACTAAAATCTGTTAAACATACTCAACGTGGCATCGAGGGAGTAGTTCGGTGGGGATGACTTCATCCCAAGTCGGTCTACTTGTACCTTTTTTATTTTGCTTTCATTGGTCTGCAGAATGGTCAATAGAAATGGCTTGAGACAAAAGCTAACAAAAGCACACTTACATACATTAATGTGAAAGAGAAGACGAAAGATTCTTTTCTCAGTGTATGGGGAGCTGACCCGGTAATGTGGAGGTATATAAGCAAACTGTGTCAGATGCAAAAAGGATAACACTCTTCGTCTGCTTAAACAAATGAAAAATGCAGGAAACCGCAGGAAGGGGTGGAGACATAGAACCCGTCCTGACCAGAACCATGGTGATGATGATGATGATGTAGGCTTTTGGATTACATTGGGTTTATGGTAAGATTTAACGAGTCATTTATCATCGTTAGGAGACTCATGGATGACGATGGACGAACGCCAATGGATTTCCCGCAGTTTATTAATTTTGCAAATCAAGTTTGAAGTTCGGTGTGTTCGACTTGGGCTATAGGATGATGGAAAATCTCTTAGAGACATTTGGCTTCCTTAACACTGATAAATAGGAGTTCTGGTCACCAAAAGCCAGTGGCTAAGAGGTGAATTGGGAAACTTAGTAAAATGGTGTAGCGTCTTGGAAGTAATTGAAAACAGAACATTTGTCATGACATTTGTTTACAATTTATCAACTTTGATGTGTTGGCCGGGCAGTAGACAAGTCGGATGTAACCTGCAGTTGTTGTGGACACTATGATGGTTTGATTAATGAATTGGTGTGGTATTTTGAAGTCACTTAAGACAAAAAAAGGATTTTTGAAATCAGTTTAGTGTAAAGACAAATAAGTTCATATCGTAGGGTATTTCTAGTCGAACAATTAACGAAGAGGAATTGAAAAATTAAAAGTTTTAGTTTTGAGACACGTTCAGAAGCGGAAGGTCAAACCTCCGACCAAGAGAGGTTGATGCAGATTTGAAATCATGATTTGAACGGTGCTAACAATTTTGCGTAAGAAGAAGAGAGAATGTTTCAAGCAAACTGTCATCAGCAAGTCGATGTCGTTATTGGTATGTAACATTAACGCGACGCAACGGAATTGTGATGCAGCGTTGTGCACGTAAATAATCAATGATTGAATCACAATCACGCTTCTGATTCGGCTTCTACAGCGTAACGTGTGAGTGATTTGTGTTTTTTATGATTTTGTTGTTATTTTTTACTGTGAAGTTGAATCCAACCGAACTTTTTGCTTTGAGTTGTAATCACGTTACGTTTTCTTGTACACGAACCAAAGTTATATCGAAGTCAAAGAAACCATGTGGTGGAATGTCAAAATTAAGGGAAACCCGGAGTCTCCATCCGCAAACAGGCCTCTGTACATGCTGGACACAGCAGGCAAGCTCCTAGAAAAGCTATTGCAACCACGACTTATAGCCGCGGTTCCGAGAATGAGAGACTTGTCTGAAAGACAATATGGCTTGAGGAAAGGGGCTCTACAATAGGAGCAATAGAAGAAGTAGTAAGGATTGTTGAAAATGCTCAACATGGGAGCCAAAACACCAAGAAAATCATGCTGCTGGTAACACTTTATGTCCAAAACGGTTTTAATTCAACCCAATGGTCAAACATAATCGATGCATTTGAAAGAAGATTCCAAACTCCAGAGTATCTCTTACAGATAAAAGACTATCTCAAAGAACAAGAAATTATCTACCAAACCACTGAAGGAATGATACGAAAAGATATCATAGTTTGAGCAGCACAGGGATCTATCATTGGACCAGACCTCTGGAACATCTCCAACGATGACATTCTCTGTATAGAAATGCTCAAAGACTGCTTTCTAGTTGGATACGCTAACTTTGTAGTTGCAGGTGTCGTACCAATTGACCTCCTCTAAACACAAAGAAGATTCATACATGAAAAGAAAGCAGAAATCGGTGTGGAAGCGGCGAACGCGGAAGCAAAAGCGATCACACAGCAGAAGTGGCAATAACGCTGGAGTCAGAAAGTAAAGGACGTTGGACTACTGGCTGATCTGAGACCTAAGTTAATGGAGTAACCAGAAACACGGTGAAGTGAACTACTACGACAGTTCCTCACTGGACACGGGTATTTCAACGCTTTCCTGCACAAAATTGGAGAAAGAAGAAGCCCTTCGTGCCAATAAGGAGATTCGCTGACAGACGACGTTTATCATACAGTGTTCGAATGTAGTAGATGGAAATCTCTCCGTCAGGAAATAAATTGAGTTATCAGAGAGCTCAGCCAGAATAATATCATCCACGAGATGCCGAGAGACGAGGAAAGTTGAAGGCGAATTAGCATGTATCTGACGCAAATCTTCAGATACAAGAAACAAGAAGAAGTAGTTGAGGACCTAGAACACATGCCATGCAGACACGGGTCCCCCCCTCGAAGAAATGCGGAAGTGGTCCCGAGGGGAAGATCAGCGAGAAACTTTTAGAGTTTTAGTCGGTATGCTAAGCTTAGTACACCTTGGAGAGTCCGACACATGGGGAAGTACGGATACCTCTTAACGGTGCGTAAATCATTTCTCCAAAAGTAAAAAAAAAAACTGGTCGAATGCTCTGATTTTCTATGATTGAGCTCCTAAGCACCTGATGACACCTTAAAGCAGCATTTTAATTCAGGCACAAATATTTTGGAGTAGAAGATTCGAGATTGGGTAAGTCGTATTGGATATGCGGAATGGATGGCTACAATTTCATACTAATTTTCCGAACGGCTAAGTGAAAAGCACTATTATGGCCGCATTACTTTCGAATGACTTGCTTTTTCCTTTGGGCTCAAAAAATGATTTTAGATCTGGCTGGAGTTTAAATTCGACCACCTACATAATACTCAGACAAACTGTATTATACTAACAGTACAAGGGTTATGTCATCACGCCTATCAAAGCAACAAAATGGAAGTCGTGTCATTGTCTGTATACTATAAATCACAATATGAGCCATGTAACGTAATGTAATGTTATGTAAACGGTTACAAACTTATTCAAACAACAGATATTAACTCCCTATAAAGAGGGACAACAGAGACATCCGGGACGGAACATCCCGTGAAAACTCAAGTCAGCCGACTTATAATCAAGAATTCTCATAATTCATAGTAAAAAGTTCAATAGCTTATACATATCTTTAACCTTCACGAAAGCCGTTTGACCCCTTCTTCAACTGAACGCTTTAAATAAAAAGATTGTGACGTAACGTAATTATAAACATAGATCAATATTCAATACAAATAACGTTACGTCTAAGAATGTTAAATAAAAAATAAAACCACCATCACATAACATTCAAACATTAATTTGATGTCATTGATGTGGCTAGCAATGGCACCCAGGTGACGTAACGTGCTTATGTTTCTACTAGTCTGGTCCTATTAAATGTTATGAAACAAATTTTCGCTCTTCTCACATAAAGTGATGAAAGATGTTTCATTGAAAAGCATGAAATGATGTTTCATTGAAAAGCATGAATCAAAAGTAAAGCAGTAGAGAAAAAGTGGCAAAAGGTGATTGTGATGTTAGGTTAGGTTAAAAATGGGTGTCAGGAATACAACTGCCACACCAATATTAGGTCCATTGTGATACCATAAAAACTGTGCGAGGGAGTACCTAACTACTAAAAACCATTTGGAACTTTTAATAAAGCGAAGTAAATTCAGGAGATCTGTGTTCACCAGATCGCTTGGATCATCAAGAAAATATTTTCCTTGATGCCGTTTTCTTTTAAAGGAGAGTGCAGGACATGAGCAGAGGAGGTGTGGGATTGTCTCCCCTTCGTCCTCATCTAAGCAACTTCTGCAGAAGTCATTAGAGGAAACGCCAAGTCTTTTGGCGTGTCTTCCTATCAGACAATGTCTGGTGATGACTTTGATTACGGAGGTAACTTGCAATCTGGTAATAGATAACAAATGTCTTGTGCGTTTTGGATCTAGTCCTCGCCATATCCGTTTTGTTGCCACAAACGTGGTGGTATTGTTCCACCTATAATTTGATCTATCCATTGCCTCTTGCTTTAGCATGAGTTTACATGTAGCGATTGCTATACCAATATTCAACCTGCTGGTTGAGATCGGTAGAACGGTAGAACGGCAACCAAATAAGGTGAATAGTGAACTATTCAGCCATTTACTTAAGAGATAAGCGACAGTTAAGGGCGGTTACTGAGCTCGTAGAAACAACACCGAGTGATTTGAGGGCTGCTTGACTATCTGAGAAAATACGGATATTCGTTGAGGATATCACGTTTCCTTTTAGCCATGATAGGACCTCTTTGATCGCCAGAATTTCCGCTTGGAACACGCTACAATGGTTTGGAAGGCGGAAATAGAGACTAACGTTAAGTCGGTTTGAGTACACCCCACAGCCTACCCCTTCTTCGGTTTTTGAACCATCTGTTTAGAAATGAATTGAATCATCTCTCAAAAATTCTTCGTCTTCCCAGGTCGTTCTCGGTGGGATTGAGACTTGGATCTTATTATCAAAAACCAATGGGGGGATGGTGTAGTCGGAGTGGCAAGGGATTGATCCGAATTAATTCAGGATTGTAGCGTGACCGATGTTATTTACGGTCCATTGGGAGATAGCTCTCATACGAATGGCTGTACTGGCGACCATTTGTTTTCTGAAGATATCTAGTGGTGTGATGTTAAGAAGTGTATTTAGGGCAGCTGAGGGTGTTGATCTCAGTACTCCGTATATACACAAACAGGCTGATCGTTAGACCTTGATTAGATTATCGCAGTAGGACCTTTTATCAAGAGTGGTCCACCATACCACTACTCCGTATGTAAGTATTGGTCTGATGACCACGGTGTAGAGCCAGGGTGTGATCTGGGGGGAGAGACCCCATTTCTTACCAATATATACATATATACTGGCTTTCCAGCTCAGGTTTATGTCTAGAATTATACCTAGATATTTAGCTTCGTTGGAAAGTTGAAGTGAGATTCCATCGTGATGTTACACTATCACGTTATTCAGCGTAAAAGGATAAGTGTAAAATAACTTATGGTGGAAGTGCAAAGACCAACAAAACTAGTTGTAAACATACAGTGCGACAAAAATGTGATTAACATGGGAAATTTTCGTCCTCATCATAATCAAATCAGACTGTTCTCTAAAAATTCAAAGCTGTTGTGACCATACTACGTAACGCAACCATAAGCGTTAACGAAAAATATTTTAAAAATGTGACTTGGCCTGCTTAGGCATTCACTTCACAGCTTCACCCATTCCACAAAGGTGAAAAACAGATCAATAATAATAACGTGACATAACGTAATCATATGGTGATCTACTACCAAAGAATACCTACTAGGTGGCTATGTCATCATGTAAGGAAATGCAAGAATATCCAATCTCATAAGCTATTTTTCCGCTAGCAAACAAAACAATGCAAGTCGGTCCACGCACCTTCAACAAAAGAAGATTTTATTCCTAAAAAGTTTCTTAATAATGACTTACCGCTACTACAGGTGAAGGAAACCTATAGCCAGTGCTTTCTTTCTTGCTTGGCATTAGCTAATTGCACATACAGCAAAGTATAAGAATCTACCCTCAAAGAAAAACGGGTTCGTTTAACTGCTTCTCTTAACCACAAACCACTCACACGCAGAAAAAAAAATGGGTTAAATTGAATAAGTCTCGTGTAAAATTAACCCTGGGGTACTGCTAACATGGAACCTGCAACCTGCCTGGATCAAATTGACCCGGTGCAACTCTGTTAAAAATAATTGGTAAAATCTACCCACCGATTCGGTTAAGGGGTACTAAAAATTAATCAACCTTTTTCTCGGTTAAATACTACTAAATGTTGTCAGTAACCAACAGCCAAGGAAGTTAGTAAAAGGAACATATTGAATGTATTAAAATAACACATTCACTCGATTATATGTACACACTTAATTAGTTGCCGTAACATACTGACTCGGTTAAACTTTTTAGAACTAAAACGCGATAGCTAATCAACACGGTTAAATTAACATATCCTCTGGTTGAGTTAACCAATCTATTCGGTTAGAAATATTAATAAAGGCTTTCATATAACCGATCTAATGGATTTCTTTAAACTTATTACTGGATTGTATTAACCCATTTGGTTAGTTCGAATAGCCCATCTACCCGGTTAAATTATCATACTTACTTTGTTGGAGTAACCTATTTACTCTGTTGAATTAAACTCTTTACTCTGTTGATTTAAACTATTTTTTCGGTTAGAATTACCAACTAGTTTTTGTTTCTAACCCATCCAGTTGGTTATTTTAACCACCTTGCTGGATTGAACTAATCCATTTGCTCAGCTAGAGTAGCCCATCTACTCAATTAAATTATCATACTTACTTTGTTGGAGTAACCTATTTACTCTGTTGATTTAAACTCTTTACTCTGTTGATTTAAACTATTTGTTTGGTTAGAATTACCAACTAGTTTTTGTTTCTAACCCATCCAGTTGGTTACTTTAACCACCTTGCTGGATTGAACTAATCCATTTGTTCAGTTAGAGTAGCCCATCTACTCAATTAAATTATCATACTTACTTTGTTGGAGTAACCTATTTACTCTGTTGAATTAAACTCTTTACTCTGTTGATTTAAACTATTTTTTCGGTTAGAATTACCAACTAGTTTTTGTTTCTAACCCATCCAGTTGGTTATTTTAACCACCTTGCTGGATTGAACTAATCCATTTGCTCAGTTAGAGTAGCCCATCTACTCAATTAAATTATCATACTTACTTTGTTGGAGTAACCTATTTACTCTGTTGATTTAAACTCTTTACTCTGTTGATTTAAACTATTTGTTTGGTTAGAATTACCAACTAGTTTTTGTTTCTAACCCATCCAGTTGGTTATTTTAACCACCTTGCTGGATTGAACTAATCCATTTGCTCAGTTAGAGTAGCCCATCTACTCAATTAAATTATCATACTTACTTTGTTGGAGTAACCTATTTACTCTGTTGATTTAAACTCTTTACTCTGTTGATTTAAACTATTTGTTTGGTTAGAATGACCAACTAGTTTTTGTTTCTAACCCATCCAGTTGGTTACTTTAACCACCTTGCTGGATTGAACTAATCCATTTGTTCAGTTAGAGTAGCCCATCTACTCAATTAAATTATCATACTTACTTTGTTGGAGTAACCTATTTACTCTGTTGAAGTAACCTATTTATTTGGTTAGAATTACCAATTAATTTTCGTTTATAACCCATCCAGTTGGTTTCTTTAACCACCTTGCTGGATTGAACTAATCCATTTGCCCAGTTAGAGTAGCCCATCTAATCGGCAAAAATAGCATACTTACTTTGTTGGTGTAGCCTATTTCTTCGTAGTTGTTGTAGCCTATTTATTCGGTTAGAATAAAAAACATTTTGTTTCGAATTTAAAAATACATAATAAATTTTATTTATATAAATATTTACTTAATATAAATATTTATTTTATATTTAAATTTAGATTTTGTTTAAATAATTGATAAAAATATTGTCATAATTTGTATGCAAAATTAATATTCATTTTAATTCTTAGATTTAATTACAAAACGAAAGAAGTGTACAGTTACTCAAAATTAAAAACATAATAATAATTTTTATAATAATAATAATTTTTATAATTTAAAATCTAATACTCAAAAATTTTAAGTTTAAATTTTTGAAAAAATTTATATACATGTTTTATTTGTCTAATTATTATTAATCCAATTACATTCAATTTTAGAAAAATATGATTTTTTATTTTTTTATTCAAATTACAAAATTTAAGAATTTTAAAGCAATATTTACAAACATATTACAAACATATTACTTCTTATTCTTAAAACTATAAATTGTCTTCAATTCGAATAGCTTTACAGTGGGCTTCTAAGAACTATTAATATTCTTCCATTTGAAAGGATTGTTTTTGTGTTAGGAATAGGATTAAGGAATGACTCAAGAAATAGTATGTGTTGTTCTTTTTTCTGAGGATATTCTATTTCGAAACCAAAATAATGTTCGTCAAAGGCTAAAGTTTTTAATAAGGAGCAAGTGAAGATCAGTTGATCAAAGTCATATAGGTATATATTATTGACAGTACAGAAATCGTAGAGGTAGCTATCTTCTCCCACATCTTTCACTAAAATGGAACCCTTTTCATAACGTACTGAGGAAATCATTGCCCAATTAACTTTCGTTAAAGTTTTTTCTGAGTTTAACTTTAAGTGAGAATAAATTAGTTTTCTTTGCGAAGGTAAAATATCTTTTTCAGGACCTACGGAAAGTAAATCAGGAAGTTTGCCCTTTATAAACATTTCATTTAGCTGAAACTGATGTTTCATTGCTAAGGTAAGAGTTATGTTCATTCGGTTACATGATGCTCTAGCAGACATTTTAGATTGTCTATGTTTTGCTTCGAATCGCATCGACCAAAGCGAAGAGAGTGGTCCATATTTAGTAAGTGCAGTATGGTAATGAATGAGATTGTGAAATTTTGGCTTAAGAGGTTCTTTGCTTAACGCAATATACTGCTCATTAAGTTCTGCAACTAATACCTGCAATAAAGGTGCTGTCCCATTTGAAATGCTTACACTTAAAAGGATATCTAAAATTTTTCTAAGTGTAATAAACAATGACCAAATTTTATTTTCTCTTGGGACAAAGTCACCTACAATAAGACCAAAATATCTTATTAAAGTTATCATTTCCCCCGAGGATAGTCGAATGACTCCTCTTTTAAGATGATCTTTTTCTATGGAACAAGGTCTGTTTTTATTATCGGGACCAAAGTCAAATGCCAAAAGCTTGTCGTTGAAAAGACTTAGGGTGAACAATTTAGAAGATTCTGTATATTCTGAAAGAATAAAACTTAAAATATATTTTGCAACACCCTCAAGCACGTCGTGCATGATATCAACTCCTATTTGCTGAAATAAATCAAAATTTTTGATTCCAAGGAAGACACATTTTTCTTTAATACCTGTTAAGGATAAGTTATTAAGAGCCAAATCTGCTTTATAACTCGACATGTGGCGAAGAAGAGCGGTATCCTCATAGAACTGTGTTTTTAAAATTTCTTTTGGGACTTTACATACTCTACACGAAAAATTGGATGAAAAACTTTCAGAAAAGCCTATCATTGCATGTATACCAAGGTTGTCACCCAGGATTAAACCAAGCTCGAAATGTATTCTTCCATTGAAATCTGGAATGTTTATACTTATTCCTTCTTTAGCAAGAAAGTTAAATTCATCAATTATTGGTTGAAATATAACATTATTACCAAATTGTATTCTGTCAGAAGAATGAAAAAGAAGAATTAAGAATATGTTTGAAAGAACGGAAGAGCGCCAAGGTGGTAAGCAAGCTATGGAGACATACACTGCCCCAAGCTTATGTATACCAGCATGGCTTCCAAGAACATTTCCTACTTCATAGTCGTCAAAATACAAAAACAACGGAAAAACTATTTTATCAGAATTATATGTAATTCTACTTCTCCAATACGAACCCTGAATAAAGTTTTCAACCACATTTTTATTTTTAAGACTATCCATATATTGAAGAGTATCAGATAAAATGGAATCAAGAGAGAAGAATGCTTTCAAAACTTGTCTTAAGGGAATGAAGTGCTCTTCGCATGTAATTGGTTGGATACGTGTAATGCCTTGGGTCTTAACTTTATCCATTCTCTGACCTATAACAATACCTTCAGGTTTAATGTATGATCCTTGTGATGTAAAATAATTAATTCTTTTATGCTCTGTTCTAAATAAATCTAAAGGAGGAATAATATGATGTGAAATAGATTTTAATAATGACATGGAAACATCAGGGGGTTGTGATTGTTCCAAGCATACTCTTTCAACACACGTTTCAACTGTAGAGCTTAAGGAATTCAAAAATACTTCAAAGCCGCCAATTACTTTCTGGACAACATTTCTAGGCAGAAGTGAGTTTCCATATAAAGAAGCAATAAAAATTGACATGGCTTTATCTACAGTGGGTGTCGTATCTCTAGTTTTTATTTTCCGTAATTGGTTATCAGGAGTAAAGTTTAACTTTTTTGGATTAATTTTTTTATTAGGTTCAGCCAAAGGTGAAGAAAAAGGTACATCTCGTTTATGGTCATCATTACTTTGTTCAGGACAATGATCTTTTTTAATATGTCTTTGGTAAGAACTAAATATTTGAAAAGATCGGCTACAATTGCCTTCTTTACAGTTATATTGAATAATTTTTTGGTCACTATGTACAAAATACAGATGTTGCCTTAGACATCTAACATCTTGGAGTCTCATTTCACATAAGAAACAGGAAACCATAGTGACGGCAGTAATTTGCTCTAACAAAGAGACTTAATAGGATTAGTAAAGGATTAAAAGGATTAGTTCTCCGACAAGCCGAGTTCCGAGAGGAGAGTTGTAGTGTAAGTTGATGTTGTATCAAATCAAACAAAATACAGATGTTGCCTTAGACATCTAACATCTTGGAGTCTCATTTCACATAAGAAACCATAGTGACGGCAGTAATTTGCTCTAACAAAGAGACTTAATAGGATTAGTAAAGGATTAAAAGGATTAGTTCTCCGACAAGCCGAGTTCCGAGAGGAGAGTTGTAGTGTAAGTTGATGTTGTATCAAATCAAACAAAATACAGATGTTGCCTTAGACATCTAACATCTTGGAGTCTCATTTCACATAAGAAACCATAGTGACGGCAGTAATTTGCTCTAACAAAGAGACTTAATAGGATTAGTAAAGGATTAAAAGGATTAGTTCTCCGACAAGCCGAGTTCCGAGAGGAGAGTTGTAGTGTAAGTTGATGTTGTATCAAATCAAACAAAATACAGATGTTGCCTTAGACATCTAACATCTTGGAGTCTCATTTCACATAAGAAACCATAGTGACGGCAGTAATTTGCTCTAACAAAGAGACTTAATAGGATTAGTAAAGGATTAAAAGGATTAGTTCTCCGACAAGCCGAGTTCCGAGAGGAGAGTTGTAGTGTAAGTTGATGTTGTATCAAATCAAACAAAATACAGATGTTGCCTTAGACATCTAACATCTTGGAGTCTCATTTCACATAAGAAACCATAGTGACGGCAGTAATTTGCTCTAACAAAGAGACTTAATAGGATTAGTAAAGGATTAAAAGGATTAGTTCTCCGACAAGCCGAGTTCCGAGAGGAGAGTTGTAGTGGAAGTTGATGTTGTATCAAATCAAACAAAATACAGATGTTGCCTTAGACATCTAACATCTTGGAGTCTCATTTCACATAAGAAACCATAGTGACGGCAGTAATTTGCTCTAACAAAGAGACTTAATAGGATTAGTAAAGGATTAAAAGGATTAGTTCTCCGACAAGCCGAGTTCCGAGAGGAGAGTTGTAGTGTAAGTTGATGTTGTATCAAATCAAACAAAATACAGATGTTGCCTTAGACATCTAACATCTTGGAGTCTCATTTCACATAAGAAACCATAGTGACGGCAGTAATTTGCTCTAACAAAGAGACTTAATAGGATTAGTAAAGGATTAAAAGGATTAGTTCTCCGACAAGCCGAGTTCCGAGAGGAGAGTTGTAGTGTAAGTTGATGTTGTATCAAATCAAACAAAATACAGATGTTGCCTTAGACATCTAACATCTTGGAGTCTCATTTCACATAAGAAACCATAGTGACGGCAGTAATTTGCTCTAACAAAGAGACTTAATAGGATTAGTAAAGGATTAAAAGGATTAGTTCTCCGACAAGCCGAGTTCCGAGAGGAGAGTTGTAGTGTAAGTTGATGTTGTATCAAATCAAACAAAATACAGATGTTGCCTTAGACATCTAACATCTTGGAGTCTCATTTCACATAAGAAACCATAGTGACGGCAGTAATTTGCTCTAACAAAGAGACTTAATAGGATTAGTAAAGGATTAAAAGGATTAGTTCTCCGACAAGCCGAGTTCCGAGAGGAGAGTTGTAGTGTAAGTTGATGTTGTATCAAATCAAACAAAATACAGATGTTGCCTTAGACATCTAACATCTTGGAGTCTCATTTCACATAAGAAACCATAGTGACGGCAGTAATTTGCTCTAACAAAGAGACTTAATAGGATTAGTAAAGGATTAAAAGGATTAGTTCTCCGACAAGCCGAGTTCCGAGAGGAGAGTTGTAGTGTAAGTTGATGTTGTATCAAATCAAACAAAATACAGATGTTGCCTTAGACATCTAACATCTTGGAGTCTCATTTCACATAAGAAACCATAGTGACGGCAGTAATTTGCTCTAACAAAGAGACTTAATAGGATTAGTAAAGGATTAAAAGGATTAGTTCTCCGACAAGCCGAGTTCCGAGAGGAGAGTTGTAGTGTAAGTTGATGTTGTATCAAATCAAACAAAATACAGATGTTGCCTTAGACATCTAACATCTTGGAGTCTCATTTCACATAAGAAACCATAGTGACGGCAGTAATTTGCTCTAACAAAGAGACTTAATAGGATTAGTAAAGGATTAAAAGGATTAGTTCTCCGACAAGCCGAGTTCCGAGAGGAGAGTTGTAGTGTAAGTTGATGTTGTATCAAATCAAACAAAATACAGATGTTGCCTTAGACATCTAACATCTTGGAGTCTCATTTCACATAAGAAACCATAGTGACGGCAGTAATTTGCTCTAACAAAGAGACTTAATAGGATTAGTAAAGGATTAAAAGGATTAGTTCTCCGACAAGCCGAGTTCCGAGAGGAGAGTTGTAGTGGAAGTTGATGTTGTATCAAATCTGGTTTTAATTTTATAAAATCCTTTTTGAATCAACATCCAGGTACAACAACTCTCCTCTGGATATTTTGCATTCAAAATAAAAATTAACTTAAGGCAAGTATCTACTGCTTCCACTATGGTAGGAAGCAAGTATTTATTATCGTTAACTACAACAAAATACGAGTTTATTTGGTTTATTGACTCACCAACTGCCAAAATGAATGGTTGGAGGGTGAGGTTATACCCTTCCAGCTTATTTTTTCGACGCGATATTGCCTCGCTGATGCCAGCATCTGATAGAATGTGGGTTATGAAGGCCTCCCTCACCTCTGATTTAGAAGGCCGCCAAACTTTTTTTGAACTGCCTTTCAAACGGATGGTGCTCACGGAGAGCAGTGATGGAATTAGGAGGAATGCAGCGAGGTTGCTGGTGTCCTCAGAAGCTATAAAAAAATAAAAAAAATGTTGTTAGTATATTTTGAAATTTGAGAGGTTACCTATGTATTAAAATAAAGGTGATTTTACTTACTATTTTCAAGGGCCAACAAGTTTTGGATACACTTGTCCTTGGCAGACCGCTGCTTTGCTATTTCGTATAACTTGGTTCTTATTTTTGGGAAGGTTTCCATCAGCCCATTATAATTATCTGGATACAGGAACTGGAAGTCCTTGTGAATCAAAGTATACCCAGCCGGTTTTTGTAAAGCTGGAAACTCTTTGATGTAGTTATCAATCGATATGTTTTTTAAGATCTGCAGACGAGCCCGAGTGGTTTGCTCCCATTTTTCTAAAACAGTCTGCCATGGGTGGCTAGAATTTCTGAGCCATTCAATGGTGTCTTCGCAGTTGCTTATGTCTGGTGTTTCAACTTCGTCAAGGAACTCAAGCCTGGATGAAGCTGACGGTGCTGGTGAAGAAGGTGCAGGTGAAGGCGTTCGCGACAATCGTATTCTTTTAGGGATTAGTCCCGATTGCCGATATTTCCTTTTCAGGTTATGAATTTGGTCGGGTAATTTTCCAACTAAACGATTGGAAATACCACGACCCGTTGTTTCAATCAATTTGATACTTAAATACGCAGATTTATTTTCCTCTGGAAATAGTTTGGAAATTTCATTTGTCCAGTAGGTGTAAATGTCTGTTGTAATGTTTTTCTCAGGTTGAGCTCTTAAGATGTACGTTCCGATTAAACGAACAAGATGTTGTCTGGACGTACTATCCAGAGGAGCTGTTTTGGGAATCGAGAGCAAACGTTTCCCTTCTAAGCTGTTTTCAAGTAGTTCAATTAGAGTCTGAAATCGAATTTTTAATTAATACACGCTTTTCATTTTTACTTCTTAAAAAGTAGAAGGTCCAGAATTAATAAAAAAAGAAACAAATAAAAGTATTAAACATATTTTGCATAAGACTACTCTCTTAACATTCGGCCCTATCGTGGTAACCGTCGGAGCGGAATTCTCTCCGATCGCAGACATTTTTGCTTCGTGGTAGTTCTCCGATCGGACGATCCGACGTTCTCCGATAAGTTCTTGTTGCGGAGATTTTAGTTTTGGAAATGCAATGCATTGCCGCATTTGTGAAAAATTTTTTACGACGACAACTACTTCGAAGCAAAATTGAATCTCCGAAAAAAGATGCTCCGCTCCGACGGTTACCACAATAGGGCCGATTATCTTCGAAACTGTTTGACGAATGAAAAAATAAGTTAATTTCCCACCAGAGTGGGCTTGAGTTCTTTTTATTGCAAACATATGATATGAAACAATGAAGTGTAAAAATGTAAACATACTAAAGTTTTTGTTGAATCTTTACATGATTCAACATTTTTCTTGCTGGTTGATGAGAAAGAAACCAATTCATTGAATGGGAAATCTTGAATAATCCCGGAGTCAATTGCTATGTCGGAATCAAAAACCTGTAAATATTGTTGAAATAATTCATAGCCTAATTTTTACTCTAGACTTCAATTTAGAAAACTGACCAATGAGTCTATGTTCTCCGGGTACATAAGTTTTTTATATTCCTCCAAGTTTTTGGAAAATATCACACGGGGGCCAACGCTTGGAATCAGCTCCTTAATCTCTGCAGGTCCCAGCAGAGCCAATGCCATCGTTGTAAAATCGTTTTCTAAGAAATTTTAATATTATTATGAAATGAATAAAAATTCGGAAAAATGCATTTCTACAAAAACAGTCTCCCGATAATGTCGAGCCCTTCCCGCCATTTTATCGTAAGCGACAAAAAGAAAGTTTTACAGGAAGAATTTTTTTTTAGTTTGTATCATAAGCATTCAAACGAAAAGTACCAAAGGTCAGTCGCTTACGATAAAATTAATTTTTGCTTCAACTTGTCCTAAAATAGTTATTATGTAAAACTAAAAATGCAGAAAATTGCGAAGCAATGTAAACTTTTGAATTCTATTAAAAAAACCATTTTGTATAAATTGTCGCTTACGATGATTTTGTGGGCTCGATATGAATGCTGATAGTGCAAATTTCTTCATAATATATAAATCGCCAAAAATTAGCATTTTCATTTAAATTATTTTCTAAACTAGCTCACGTTATCGAGGGACTGCTGTTTTTGCTAAGAACGTAATTCTCATATTCTGACGTCTCACGTAAACGAGAAATAGACGGCAATATAATGATATAGTAAGAAGGAGATAAAACAAAAGGAGATTGTTTTGGCAGTTGTCATAGATATCCACAAGGGAAGATGGAAATCTCATGACCAATCAACCGTCAACCAGGGGCCCTACTCTGGGGCCCTACTCTGGGGCCCTACTCTGTATTTCGTTTCGAAAAGCAAGTATATTCGAAAGTGATTTTCAATCCGATTATGAATTCGTACTCTGGGGCCCTACCATGTAATTCGATTCTATAATAAAAATGTTCGAATTCGAGAAATTCGAACTATGTAATTCTATAAAAACGATTTAAAATACTACAATCGAACAGCACAAGTAATACCAACTATGTTTTTGTGTACTTTCGGATATTCGAGGAACTACCAATCTCGAAAGCAGAAGGCAAATCGAGTAAGAACATTCGATATCAAATGTGTTTGCGAGTAGAGCTAAAAAGCTTTGTCTGCCTCAAAAATTTGTTGATTATTTGTTAAAAAATAGTTGGCATTACCGGCATTCGATTCTGTTTTTATAAATAGTACCAATTGAAAGTAGAATAGAAAATTAGATTCGAATAGAATCAAGAGTAGAGTCGAATTGCATAGTAGGCCCCCTGTATTTCGTTTTCGAATCGAAAAAAAGTACTTGTTAATATTTTCAATAACGGAATAGATTTGCGAAGTCTTGAAATATTTCTCAAGATATCTGTCAAATAAAGCAAAAAAATAATACCAAAGCAAATTACAAACAAGTTAAAAAATAAACAAATGAAATAAAAAAATCGTTTTCGGATTTGCCTTTCCGAAAGTGGCAGATTCGAATCCGCTTTAGAAATAAAGAGTACAAAATATTCGCTTTCGGAAATTTTTGCTTTCGAAACGAATTACAGAGTAGGGCCCCTGTATTTCGTTTCGAATCGTAAGTCTATTCGAAAGTGATTTTCGATCCGAATATGAATTCGTACTCTTTATTTCGTTTCGAATCGTAAGTCTATTCGAAAGTGATTTTCGATCCCATTATGAATTCGTACTCTTTATTTCGTTTCGAATCGTAAGTCTATTCGAAAGTGATTTTCGATCCGATTATGAATTCGTACTCTTTATTTCGTTTCGAATCGTAAGTCTATTCGAAAGTGATTTTCGATCCCATTATGAATTCGTACTCTTTATTTCGTTTTCGAATCGAAAAAAAGTACTTAATAATATTTTCATTAACGGAATAGATTGGCGAAATCTTGAAACATTTCTCAAGATATCTGTCAAATCAAGCAAAAAAATAATATCAAAGCAAATTACAAACAAGTAAAAATGTAAATAAATGAAATAAAAAAATCGTTTTCGGATTTGCCGTTCCGAAAGTGGCAGATTCGAATCCGATTTAGAAATAAAGAGTACAAAATATTCGTTTTCGGAAATTTCTATTTCCATGGCTTTTGTTTTTGATGCTAACAAAAAACGTTTTTATTATCTACTGACACTGACCAATCGATGACATATTGCCACTTTGCGTAATTCAACGCGAAAAATTTTTTATTGCACTTTAAATCGATATCCCGATCAAGGCCAAGCGAACATTCACAGAGCGCTTAGTTTAATGGGGAAAACAACAACAACACCAACAATGATTGAAGACTCAAGCTTGAAGTGTGTATATCCAAAGTCAGATAGAATTTACTAATACATTCTCACATGCTGGTCAAGCAGTTGAACAGTGTATGTATATGCCGCATAAGAAATTTGCTTAAGGGAAGAAAAATTACCACTAATGCGTCACGGTCACGGATCAAGAAAGATATAGTGGTAGTCGCACATGAACTGGTTTTGCAATGCAATTCGCTTGGGAAAATATTTTAATGTGTTCGAGGCATTTACTTTTGTGTATCCTCTATCGTATGGCGTTGTTGATTTTTTTTTGTGAAAAGTCGAGTATTACACACGCGTGTTTTTAACGCGTTTGATTGAAGTGCGAAAGAGAAAGAAACAAATATAGATATAGTAATAATGCGCGGCTACAGAATGATGGTTCAAACTCAAAGCAAAATATCCGAGAACTGCGCGTTAAAAACACGCGTGTGTAATACTCAACAAATAAAACTGACACACTTTTCAAGGTTACAATAAAAATAAACCAATCAAAAGATTAACTAAACTAACCAACTCGGTTAAATTTTTACATATTTACTCGGTTACAATACAATAGTCACTCGGTTACAATACAATAGTCACTCGGTTAAATGGAATGTGTTATTATTTAATTAATCTTTTGATAGGTATTTTTATTCAAAATTAAAGATGTTTATTGAACAACAACAAAGCAGCAAATATAAAAAATAGAATATAAAAGAATATAAATGACTTACCTTGAAACGTGGGGATATATTCCTCTAATCCCCACTGTTTAAGTAAACACGCCACTTCTTCCATCTTCGACTCCTTTGCGATCTTGAATTGATTTTAAAGTGAGCTCTATGGATTTAATTAAAAATGTCAATTTTCACTTTAATTGTTTTTTTTTTCACTTTGAATTGTTTGTTGTTTGATTTCACTAACACGGCCGATTATTTTAAATTTCACAAAATTACTTATAAAACGCACGAGACACGATCCTTTCACTGCCACGAACAATAACTGACTGTGCTGAGAGAGTAAGAGCAAAGAAATAACCAACCACTTTGTACACATAAAGTAGGAAATAAAGTGACCGATTACTCGGTTAAAGTAGCACACTAAGAGGGTTAAATATGTAGAGGATGTTTTTGGTGTGCGTCACAGCGCAGAGAATGTAACCGATCACTCGGTTAAAGTAGCACACTAGTAGGGTTAAATATGTAGAGGATGTTTCTGGTGTGCGTCACAGCGCAGAGAATGTAACCGATCACTCGGTTAAGTTAGCACACTAGAAAGGTTAAGTATGTAGAGTTATGTTCTCTGGTGTGTGAGTCAGAGAGCAGCAGAAAGTAACCGACTACTCGGTTAAATTACCACACTAGAAGGGTTAAAAATGTAGAGGATATTAACCGACTGCTCGGTTAAGTTAGCACACTAGAAAGGTTAAGTATGTAGAGTTATGTTCTCTGGTGTGTGAGTCAGAGAGCAGCAGAAAGTAACCGACTACTCGGTTAAATTACCACACTAGAAGGGTTAAAAATGTAGAGGATATTAACCGACTGCTCGGTTAAGTTAGCACACTAGAAAGGTTAAGTATGTAGAGTTATGTTCTCTGGTGTGTGAGTCAGAGAGCAGCAGAAAGTAACCGACTACTCGGTTAAATTACCACACTAGAAGGGTTAAAAATGTAGAGGATATTAACCGACTGCTCGGTTAAGTTAGCACACTAGAAAGGTTAAGTATGTAGAGTTATGTTCTCTGGTGTGTGAGTCAGAGAGCAGCAGAAAGTAACCGACTACTCGGTTAAATTACCACACTAGAAGGGTTAAAAATGTAGAGGATATTAACCGACTGCTCGGTTAAGTTAGCACACTAGAAAGGTTAAGTATGTAGAGTTATGTTCTCTGGTGTGTGAGTCAGAGAGCAGCAGAAAGTAACCGACTACTCGGTTAAATTACCACACTAGAAGGGTTAAAAATGTAGAGGATATTAACCGACTGCTCGGTTAAGTTAGCACACTAGAAAGGTTAAGTATGTAGAGTTATGTTCTCTGGTGTGTGAGTCAGAGAGCAGCAGAAAGTAACCGACTACTCGGTTAAATTACCACACTAGAAGGGTTAAAAATGTAGAGGATATTAACCGACTGCTCGGTTAAGTTAGCACACTAGAAAGGTTAAGTATGTAGAGTTATGTTCTCTGGTGTGTGAGTCAGAGAGCAGCAGAAAGTAACCGACTACTCGGTTAAATTACCACACTAGAAGGGTTAAAAATGTAGAGGATATTAACCGACTGCTCGGTTAAGTTAGCACACTAGAAAGGTTAAGTATGTAGAGTTATGTTCTCTGGTGTGTGAGTCAGAGAGCAGCAGAAAGTAACCGACTACTCGGTTAAATTACCACACTAGAAGGGTTAAAAATGTAGAGGATATTAACCGACTGCTCGGTTAAGTTAGCACACTAGAAAGGTTAAGTATGTAGAGTTATGTTCTCTGGTGTGTGAGTCAGAGAGCAGCAGAAAGTAACCGACTACTCGGTTAAATTACCACACTAGAAGGGTTAAAAATGTAGAGGATATTAACCGACTGCTCGGTTAAGTTAGCACACTAGAAAGGTTAAGTATGTAGAGTTATGTTCTCTGGTGTGTGAGTCAGAGAGCAGCAGAAAGTAACCGACTACTCGGTTAAATTACCACACTAGAAGGGTTAAAAATGTAGAGGATATTAACCGACTGCTCGGTTAAGTTAGCACATTTAAATGGTGCTAACGAGTTTGTTATTTTAACCGTCCTAACTCGGTTATATTAATACTTTTAAGTAGTAAAATTAAATAACAACAGTGGGTTATTTTAATCGATTTGCCTAGTGATCTAGTAAGTTGTTTAATATGATCTATGACATATGCTAAATTAAACTATTGTAGTCGTCTAAAATTACCAAGTAACTCGTATAAAATGCGTTTTTTGACCTTACCCGAGGTTATTGGTTAATATAAATAAGAGAATCGGTTTAGATAACCTTTATTAGTTGGTAATTTTAACCAATTCCATATAACCGAGTTCACTATGTTGTTTTTAACATACTTAACTAGGTAGTTTTAAATAAGAATAGGCTGTTTTTAACACATTTTTTTTTAACCCATGGAAAAAAGCACTCGGTTAATAATTTTTTTTCTGCGTGCATCTCAGGCAAATTAATCTTAAAATTTCTCCTTAACTTATCACTCATAAGCGAGTGGTTTTTAACCACAAAACCACTTTGTTCTGCAAGGCGCTCTTGTATTCCTAGACGAAAAAGCTTGTGTCGGCCGTGTGCGGCTTCTTTATGTTCAAAGTCCATCTTTTGATGATATTTTCTTGTGGCCGCACTTCAAATGAAAATGAAGAAAAAGCAAAAAACTAGTGGCGGGCGGTAAAAGCACATTGGTGATCCAACCAACGCCAACGCGGCGTAGTCGAACTACATAAAGCGGCCAAACGAAAAGCCAAAGCCAAAGCACTCTGCAACTTGGCTAACGCAACGCAAAACAAAAATGCCAAACTGAATACAAGTTTTGTATTCATTTTTAATTTCCTTAGCAAAGGCCATTTAGAGCGTAATGATTGCAAAAGTGCGCCTTCATAAGTATAATATTCCCTTTGATAGCGTTATCCTTTTGAGTTTTTTTTTTCCTTTTTTTTATTTGTTTCGTTTGAAGGTGTACAGCAACAGCAACTACTATACTATGCGTTGTTGCTCTCTCGCGCGCGCTCTTCTTTATATAGGTACACAAATGTATTTGAGAATTTATTTTCCGCTCAACAAATAACAGAAAAATAAAAGAAAAAACTTAAATTTCCTATAGCACGAATACAGAAAATGTAGCAACAGAGGATGAAGGACTTACAAAGGATTCACGCTTCCAGCAGTCATATAAAAATGACAAAGGTCGGCTCCATTTGGAGTCCTCTTTTAGGATCCTTTTGTATGCAGAGCTATATGTATGTATATATACCTATAAAGATATATAATTTCCCTCATGTGGCACTTTGCCTTTCCAATGCTCCAATGCTCTCTCCCTGTTAATGAACAAAACAAACACCCTTGGAAAATACCCACCGTGTTTACCTTGCTCCTTTACGCATGCATAAAATGCAAACGATCAGAGTTTTGCATGGAGAAGAGAATAAAGGATGAACAGTACTGCATACTTCATCCCAAGTACTGAAAGAATCGAATTCGTATACACTTTCTCCCATCGTTATGTTGACATAATTAATATTTAATTCAATTAAAACATAATTTATTAAAAGCAAAGGCTGGCTGTGGAATATATACACGTTGTGAAGGTCTAGCACATAGTGTGTGTGGTATTGAAACGAGCGAGTAACTTGCTATGGGGATAGTACTGAAAATTCTTCAACAGAGAGCACTGTTAAATTACCAGGAGTACTTGCATTCCGAAGGGAAAGATTTAGAACAGTGTGTTCAACAAGAAGGACAAGAGTTAAAAAAAAAAAAACAGCTATAAGAATCAAGAACGAATTTTTTAGTTTTTTTTTTTAAAGTAATTTTTTAAAAACATTAAGTCTTTGTCAATATTAATTCCAGATGCGCCAAAGAAAATTAAATTACGGTCAAGAAGAAGCTTCGTCACGGTAAGCTCAGAGTAAAGTAGAAGAATAATTAGTGGAATCTATGAAAGAAAATGTCGAGTCAAGACAGCCACCTGTCAGAGAGTCCATCAGTCAGACAGTCGAAACAGAGACCACCATACGAGATCAGTCAGGAAGTTAATCGAATCAGAGTTTCAACCACGTACACTTCACGTGGTACGTTGTACCTTTGGTGTGATGGTATGCCAGTTAGCCCAAATGCTTGTGGCTCGAATCTCAACAGAGGCAAAATTGTTTTTCTAGGGTTTCGCCTTTCCCAAGGAATGGATAGGTTTCCGATACTAAATTCGTTGCCATGAAAAGCGCTTTCCCTATTAACCGTTCGGAACCGGCAGAAGATTGTGAGTCCCCTTCATTTCCTCTCAAGGCATGGTTGTGGTTGCGCTAGAACCTGTGGCTCTGTTGCGCCAACCTATTCATTTTTATTTATACGTGAAATTGATTCGAGCTTTCGCGTTAGAAAGTCAGATGGATGAGAAGAAACTTCATCATCAAGAATCATTAAAAGTGCCTAACCGCCATTTTCCAGAGCATTCAAAGGCAGCAAATACTATGACTTGTAAACTATACTTCCAAGTTTCAAATCCTTTTACGTAAATGCAACAGCCTGTTATATGCCAGACTAACCGGAACAGGAGTTGTTCAAGCCTCCCAATTTCTGTGCCCTGTAATTGCAGTTCGAAGTTCGGAAGAACTTTCTTTGAGTATGAGTATTATGTTAGCCAAACTCAACCTAATTTTATTCCACAAATATCGCTGAAGATCGTGGAAAAATTTTTACGAATTCACTTCCGTAAATGTTTTCCTTTCCATTCGTTAAGGAAATGGACGCAGCCATAAGACTGTAACCTGCTGCTCAAGTAGCTCAAACGTTTTGTCGTCACATACTGCTTCGGAGTCTGGTACACAATCTCCAGGACAACATGAAAATACTGAAAAAAGGTACTGAAAACCTTACCAACTATCCGAATCTGAGCCCTTTAGTAAGACTTATAGCAGAGGAACGAAGTCATACGAGTCATGGACGAAGCAGCAACTGAAATGAGGAAATCTGTATTAACGCTGTTGCATTGCCAACCCACAACAGTATATATTTGCCCCAACCACCACTAAAGCGAATACAAAGCGCTCGCACGCAACAGGATCGAACCAGAAGCTGAGGCGTTAATGTGTTTCCGCCATTTAAGTCTTACTGTATAAGGGACCTCCCTGGTCTGCCAAATAACTTTATTTTTTTTAAAATGCTCTGAAAAAAGTGCTGAATATTTTCTCAATTTTTTTTCCTTGAAAGAACAATCCTTCCGGTTAATAATGAAAATCAATTTCAGTCAAATGGCTGCCTCGGCTGGATATGCAGTAGCCTTCACGATCGGTCCAATTTTTAAGCACATTATCGATTGTGTGCAGCTGTATTTCACCAATGGCTTCACGAATATTGTCCTTAAAAGCGTTAATTGGGCGCGTTCGAGAACCTATCGGATAGCCCATCCCGGATAGCCGTATCTTAGATACCTTTTTCAACGATTCAGATATCCTTTCCAGATTGCTGCAGACAACAGCTGTGAAATATTAAAATTCCACTTTTGACTTTTGCTAGACGATTATAATTTCCTTTTTCGATTTTCCATGCGTTTTAAAAGGCTCTTGTGGTGAAATAAATGCACACCAAAACAAAAAGTCAACCAGAAAAGAAATGAAAATAAATTTTCTATCAGTTGATCATTTGAATAGAAAGGTATACCAAAAATACTCGGATACATTTAGATAGTTTTTTGGTAGAAGTGGGGTTGTGACTCTGCTAAACGTTTTTACACGTAAACAACAACAAAAAGATATCCGGATACGATTCTTGAACGCCCCCATTGTCTCCGCTTTGTTGGCGTAACACTTATCTTTTACGGCACCCCACAAAAAATAGTCCAACGGTGTCAAATTGTAGCTACGAGGTTGCCAAACGAAATCAGCTCTGCGGCTGATAACGCGATCTTTAAAAACAGGGCGCAAAACATCGAGTGTAGCGAAGCGAAAACGCATTGGATGGTCAGTTGGCTTCAACTCCTGAACCAATTGGCCTTTGTATGGCGGCATACCAAGGACTTTATGCAAAATTCGTCTAAATGATGTCTCCGAAATGTTAAATTGTTTATTATGACAGTGAATTGATGTTGATGGCGCTTCCCGCAAACTTTCTGTCACAGCAGCAATATTCTCGGTTGTACGCAAATTCTTTGGCTTTTCACGCTTTGGTTTATCAATGAGGATGCCAGTTTCTTTCACTTTTTCACAAGATAACGAACACACGGAGCTGACGGTGCTTCTCTTCCTCCAAAATCCGTACGCAATTTTCACACACATTTTGCAATATTACCATGATTTTCAAAGTAATGTCGCAATAGTTCCCAGCATTTTTTTTTGCACTTTTTTGTGCTATTCAAGGCTGTTAAAATTTTTGGACAAGAATTTCAAAAAAAGCTCGAGTCTATCTGTTGCGACATGTTTTCTGATAATAAAAAAGTTTCGTATGACAAGATCGGTCATGTAGACTTTTCGAAAGCGTTCACCCCACCTCAAAAAGACGACCTTAGGAAAAACACGTTCAAAGACGTAAACGACTGCGCGTGACCGTGAAAAATGCTCTGTCGTTGCCAAACGAGCCCGTCCACTGTTAAATCCATTTAGCAGCATATTTCTAACACTATTTAGATGAAAAAAAAAGGGTAGAGAAAATCGATTTTTTGAAACTGTTACATAGTATAAGACCTCCTTAAGCCAGGTTACAAAAAATCCAATTCAACTCCTTTAAATAAATGTGGGCTTCCTTGCTAACCCCATTGTTCCACACCTTCTTCGCAAAATATTTAATAACAAATGTTTCTGCACACAAAATGTCGAAGTGCCCAACGGCTCCATTGAACAAAGAAGATCCCAGGGGTATTATTCGTTTGCAGTGTGCTTCAATGGCATATACAACCACCTCAAGAGGCTGAAAACAGATGGCTTAAGGTCATTTAACGTGCTTCCTTGTTTTTCTTGGGTTTTTGGGGTTTCTGATGAATACTCCACAGCACAGCACAGACGTCCCTTTTTTGGCCTTGACTAATAAAAACGGACTTAGCATACCATAACACTACAGTCGTACACCATAGGCAAACACCGGGACAGAGGGTGGATTCGGCCCAGACATATTTAGCCTAAAGGATTAATCTGCATAAAAAACGAATTTCCAAAATTTTCCCAAACCCTGTATAAACTAACCTTTGCCTGCCAGGGGGAATTCATGTTGTGGTACGCTATGTTGTGTGGTGTGGAAAGAGCATAACCATAGCATGCCATTAACATTTTATGCGATTTTAATAAAGCGAAAGATGAATGGTGTGTACCTATACTATAAACCAATGTGGAGTGGATTGAGGGATGGAGAGGAACGGCACAGGGTCGGTACTCGGTACTCGGTCGGTACACATATGAGGGAAACCCTCTTGGGAGGACCTCAGCCAGCTATGGTGTATGTAAATAGAAGGAGGTATGACGATATGATGACGGGTGGCCTTAAATATGCATTAATTGAAATTATTATCAAAGGGATACACAGAGAACGAACGGTGTACAATATTTAAATCTCACTTCTATCCGAGATTCATCAGAGATGACTTGGTTAGGTCGGCTCGGGTGTTCTGCTGTGTTCGCTGTTGGTGTACAGATGTTGAAAAGTTGTCCATTTATAATGAGGCAGCAATGGCAACGTGTACATTCGACAACGACAACGACAAGCGCCGCGCCGCCGTGAAAGGTTAAGTGCTTTTCAGGTTCACATGACACATCAACGTGTGACACAAGTATCCATCCATGAATACACTTCCAACACATACCCACTGTTATGTCGATATCAATCTGCAGAAAGGGTTATTCTTTCGAGCGTACCAAGTGAAATCTCTTTGAGCAGTCAGGCTTAGAGATAAAGCATCACTTTAGATACCGGTACAGGGATCCAGAGAAAGTCAGACGCATTACCTTAATTTTTTTCTCTCCGTTACCGAAGCTACCATAATGGCATCTATAAGATGTTGTTTAATCGTGAGACGATTGTGTGTTGGAAGGGGATGTAGTTGCAGTCGCAGCATGCTATGCTATACAACTTAAGGATATGAACTCACTTTAGCATATTAAAAAACGGGAAACGGAAGCGGGAGATGCTTAATTTTGTTTAGTTGAAAGATTTGATTTAATGGGTTGTTGGCTGGGTTGTATGCAAAACGTGACGATGTGTAATTAATTTCACACTTGAAGTTTTTAATATGGAGAAAAGTTAAGGGTGAAATCGTAAGCGTTTTTTGTTTCAATTGGCGTAACTTTTGCGTTATGAACGATGCGATGTTGTATGTAAAATGCAGTTTAATTGGAAGTGTGCACGATTTTGGGCGTTTACTTTAAATTGAAATCTTTATAATGCACACATGTTATACCCTCTAATAATCACACTGAAAGACTCATTCTCTGATGCTTTTTGAAGTGTGTTTTGAAAACGGTTGAATGAATAGTTTCGAAAAGTCAGGTCCTTGCTTGGCCTTTTTTGTACTGTTTTGTTTACACCACAGGCTTCAATCACTACAAAAGCTGAATTTCATTGCTTTATCAAGAGAATGCCCAATCAAAGAGATTTTCACCTCATGGATGTAAGGACAGTCGAAAAGAATATAATTTTTGGGAATTGGCTGCCAAGAACACTTTCGATATTTTTGTCATGTAGCTTGGGTTTTTTCTCCAGCCCGATAACATGAAATATGATTTTCTTGTGCTTACCTACTACATATTTGGAAAATCTGGAAAACCACTTTTACTGTTTCGAATAGTTCGAACAGTTTGCAGTGTTAAGCGCAAAGTTCTTAAGAGTTTCATATTTATAGTATACCTTCCAGCTGTTAAGAGTGAAAACGGAAAATTTGGATACCTACAGACCCGGGCTATTGTGCTACCCGTGGAGTGATTTCTAGCATGCCCGCCTGCTAACCGAAAGTTTCGTGGTTCGAATCCCAACAGAGGGAAAAATGTTTTTCCACGGGTATCGCCTTTCACGAGGAATCGGCCAGTTCTCCGCTCGTAAACTCATTGCCATGAAGAGGACTTTCTCGTTCGAGAATTGTTCGGAATTGGTCCCCTCCATTCCCTAACAAGGATTGGCTGTGAGAAATACGCTATGCCCTGGGGTTTCTCGTTTGTTTATTTTAATTAGACCAGGGCTCATTTGCAAAAATTTACAAAATACTTTTTCAATTTTGGAGAAGCTTGAATTTGGGACAACCCTTTTTCCTCGAAGCCGGCGCCCCGCACTGTGGCAAAAATAAAAAAATTGATGCTTTGGTTTTTTTGATTTTTATAGAAAAGTGAACAGAGCTTCGAAAACAAGAGACGAATAATAATTTTCTGACTACTATTTTGACTTATAGAGAATTTCAAAGCTGGACAATTTTGTTTAATGGTGGAAAAAGAAAAAATTGAAAATAATGAATTTCCTTGTTTTCTTTTTGCAATTGTGAAATATTTTACGAACAGTCTCAGTTTCCTTTGATTTGAGTCCAGTGCTCGATTTTCGATTTAGTAAAAAATTTTAAATTTTAATAAAAAAATTTTTATTTAAAAATAAAAGAAAAAAAAACCCTGTCTAACAGTTTTTTTTGGTCTGAATTGAGCTACAAAAACATCTGGTGGGGCCTTCCGGAAAATTGACTAACCTATTTGCTAAGCCCTATGCAGTTGTTGTTGTTGTTGCTGTTGTAGTTGCACAGTAATGCGCAACTTCCGGAGAAATTGCAAATTGCGGCCGCGCCGCGGTGCAGTGCTAGAGTGTTCAGTAGGTTGGAACCTTTTAATTTCTATCCCGATCTGGACATCAACTTTTCTTTTAGCCTCCCAGTTACACCTGAACGCTCGCCGCCCTTGATGTTGTATGTGATACTACAGTCACCTTATTTTTCCATCTACCATACAAAAAAGGGAAGGCTGCTACCCTGGTAGTACAATGAACCGGCAATAAGGTTTGAGTGCTCATGATAAGCAAAAGCCTCCCCTTTTCATTATTAAAAAAATTTAAAAAAAAGAAGTCAGGTTCACAGTGCTTTCATTTTGGTCTAAAAACCAATTTTCTTTAATGAATACTTAAATTACTTGTTTGAAAAAAGGCCTGAAATTTAAAAGAAAATTTTTAAATATTTGGATCGTACCCTTTTATATACAGGGTAATTTGCATAGGATGCGACAAAACCCAAAAGAGGATAGGTTGAGTCAAGACAAAAAAAAAAAAAAATTGTATGGGAAGGGTCTATCTCCATCCCTTTAGATGGGAGGGGCAGTTTTATAAAAAAATTAACTAAATTTTCAAAAAAAAAAAAAATTCATAAAAATTAACACATTTTTTTGAAAGTGAATACTTTGTTTTTTAAAGGTTGCCCTAAACATGCTCGCCCAACTTTTTTGTGCTCGTTGACTCACGAGCAGCTCGCGAGCGGCTTGCTGTTTGGCGAAAATTTTGTCATATTCGTTGGGTTTAATGTTCGCCATGTAGGACCATGTTCGTGAGCATACTTGTTTCTTGCTGTGAAGCAAACCCCATTTTTGCTGTGAACGTCGTTGCGAGCTTATCGCGGATTAAGTAAAATGGCAACAGTCAGGCACGATTTTATAGATTTTAAGCGATTTGGGATTCTAAGTAAGGAATATAAAAATAAAATCGACAAAAATTAATTATGGACAAATTTGCTTCAAAAATACAAATAAATTGATGAAAATGTGAAAAATCCTATTTCTTTAAAAGCTTCGTATAAACGTGAACTAGAAAGAATAAAAAAAGTGAAAGATCCGGTGCAAGTGCTGAAGATGTTTACGTTCCAAATCTTTGGTTCTTTAAAAATATGAATTTTTTTTTATGGAAAATTCGAAAATCGCGCTTATCCCTTAAAAATTTCTCAAATGTATGAACTTCCTCGCACTGCGACGTGACCGATATTTGTTTCCAAAGGTTTGAAAACATACCCAACAACTGTTCATAAAACCATCTCGTAGCGAAATTTTTCCAGATCGTATTGAATTGTTGAATAGGTGTAGCAGATTTCCCTCTACTACATTTATCTTACGCAATCAGTGTTGCTTGTGCAAGTTTTTGTTATGTAAATTGACACATCCCAACTTAATTTGCTTAGTTTGCGTAGCTTTTGCTACTTTGCTTGACTTTAAAACTCAATTTCGCAGCCTCAACGTTACCAAATCTCTGAATATCGCCTATGTATGGTAAACTGGGGCACATTCGTTACTTTTTTTTCATAGGCCCATTTTGTCGTTTTTAAAACCTTCAACAGAACTTGTGTTTTGTTCTACAGGTAGTTTTAATAGTGGTAATTAATTCTTGGAAGAAATATTCTTCATATTATTCACCGTACTGGAACTCTAACCATTTTAAAAACTTACCTCTGTTTGATGAAAGTGCCCCGGCACGGGGCAGCTTCGTCATTCAACGGGGATCATTCAGCATCCTAAAAACGTCAAAGAAAACATGAAGAGTTAACTATCCATTTCATATACATATCGTCGGCTGAGTACTATCTTGTTCAATGGGCTATTTTTCACAAAATTCAGTTGGGTATGCAGTCTTCAAATTTTGGGGGTGCTTTTCCGATTGGCGCAAACTATTTTGTTCAACATATCACTTTTAGTTTTCAAGTTATGGAAAACAGCTTTGTTCAATATGACACCTTTCTAACTCTTTTGGGTGTCATTTTTGTTCATCTATTTTGGTCAATGTCCACTGTTTTTTTGTTCAATATTCAAAAAACAATTCCAACTTGTCATTGCTCCATACAACATTTGTTAATATCCAAAATGATTTCCATATTGATATTAATATATAACTCATTTAGAAGAAAAGAAAAACATTTAGTGTGACTTGTTTTAAAACTAAAATTGCCTTTACACGAGCAATACTTATGTTTTCTGGCATTATTCATACGCCAGCTTTCGCAACGAACTGTAAGTCAACCCAAAGTAATGAAAAGCCGACTTCTTAACAGAAGAAACGAGTTCTTCCTCTTGAACTCTAGTGAAGACTTGTTTGGAGGTATACTTCGTTTGAAATTTCACTGCACTTTCGGAGTCCGATGGCTCTTCCCAAGGGTCCCGTTTCAAGCCTTGATTGCAAGGTCTGACGTTTTATCATGTATTTTCTTGCTGCAGACGAAATAGTTTCATTTTGCATTAAGACATCCGCAACTGTCTTCTTCATGAAGTTTTCGTTAATGGAGTTTCTATTGATTTTCCTTTCATAATTTCAAACCATATTTACTTTAAAACTAGAAAGACTAAAATCAAAACTTAATTTCGGGGTACATTCGGCACCTGCTCAAACTGCCCCAAAGCCATACGCCGAATCTTCCCCGACGTCACAAAATTGCTTAATTTTTCACATGTGCTTAGCAGTTTTAGAAAGAGACTTTTCCCTTTATTATATTTGACATCCTAACGTATAATACTTGGTAATGAATGAAATCTGCATTCCTTATGGCAATATTTTAACTTAGAAAATCACTACTTACCAAATATCCAAAATAGCAACGGAGAGTGGGAAAACACAAAACTGCACACAACTTTCTTGAATGCGAGACTACTAATGTCAAACTAGGAATGTGTTCGTGAGTTCAGTAATGGATGCATTCAACGCAATTTTTATTTCTTAATTCAGCAAGCATCCAGTCGAAAATAGCTTTGACGAATGTGCCCCGATAATGAATGTGCCCCTGTTTACCATACGTGCTCTCCTTGAGTATACATCACAAGTGTGGACTCTATATCAACCTGTTTACATCTGAAAGATTAAAGGTTTTCAACTCGTTTTCAACTCGTTTTCTGCTCATTGCCGTTCGGAAACTCAACGACGCGACGTTAGAAACTTTCTCAACTTAACGCTTGTAGCAAGTCTCTCCCCGTTACTTTCATTTCTATCACTTGAAGTCTACCGGCTTCTTTCTGGTAAAACGCAGGTCTTTTAAACCTTATTTACTTCAACACCCCCGAAATGCTCCCAATTTTTTTCCCAATTTTTTTCCCCAATACTCTCTTCCAAGGCTCTCAACTGTCTAAGGCTGATCTGTATCGACAAGCTACTTCACATAACCTCACAAAAACAGACCACGAAGGTAAAATCGCTCACAGATTTAAAACTTTATATTAAGTAAAAATGGGAGCACCAGGTACTAGCGCATTTCCAAACGTAGTGAAGAATGGAGGGACTTACAATTTTTTTCTTATTCCAAACCGCTAATCGAGAAAGCGATTTTCATGACAATGAAATTACAATCTATGGACTTACATTTTTAAGTCAAGTATTGCTTTAACTTCCAAATTTGGGCTTATTAAGTGTTAAATGTTTAAATCACAGCTTCGTCGATCGTCTAGCTTTTCAAGTATGTCTCAGCCGTTGAAGAAGAATAATTAAAAAAACTCTCATGCCCACACGTAACGCTAGCTAAGAGGCTAGCTAACAACCCTACTTATAGCCCCTCGTACTCGTAGGCCATCTCAAGGCCATTCTAAATTCATAGAAAAACTATTGCAGGAACACTTAAAGCTTTTATAGTAAAACGCTTAACAAGTCGATCAAAAACTCCCTTGCAGCAGGGTTCCTGAAACCACTCTAAAGACCACTCTCAAACAGCAGAGCAGCGGTGGCATTGTCATTGGGGTATCTGAGCTCACAAGCCCCTGTTAACCAGAAACCCCAAACACCTTTACATTAACGTTGTAGTTTTTCGTCCAAATAAGAGTGCTTCAAAACTAATTTAAGCTCATCTATTCGCTAGCGGCCAGTTGAGTTAATTGATAAAATGATTTATTGCGAAACAATTACCCACTGCCCGTTATTGAATAAGCCCTCATCAAGTTTGATTATGCAGACAGATATTGTCGTTCCGGTTAAACTAAAGTGTCAAAACAAAAACAACTCCACAATAATGCAAAAATGCTAATTTTTCAGATGAAAAGTCCTTATACGGGTGATTACAATACAAATAATGCAGCACAACCCTGGCAATGGCAAGCGACACACAAGCCAAAAAAGCAGTGTTAAATTCATTTGAATTTTCCACTCAAATGCATTTAAAGGACACAGAACGTTTATAATGTAAACAAAACAATACGCCAAAACGCTAAGCGCTCTCGTTAGTTGGAAGTTTGAATATTTAACATAACAAATTGGTTCGCGCGTAAGTGGGGGAGGGGGTGCATAAAGCATATACGTGTGCAAAAGTACGCACAACAATATTAGGGACGATAACTTATTAGTTTTGTATTGTCTATCCTCTCACGCGTGCTATGCAAAAATTTGTTTTTCAAATTTATCTGATGGCAAACTGCAAATAAATCTTGTCCGTGCGAAAGCAATGTGTGTGTAATTGCGGGTGTATTGTCATGGAGGATAACGACCAGTGAAACTAATAAGCCACATGGTTTGGCATTCGGTGTGAGCGATATGGCTCTGATAACCATGTAATAAATGTCCTAATGATAATGAACTAATCCACAGGGATTTATTTAATTCTTTCCAGGTGGGGGTTGAATTTTATGTTTACCCTTTATGCCCATTCGTCCAAATATGAATGCTAATTGTTGCGTAAATTGTGAATGCAAAATCTATACGCACTTGTAATAACAGATTTTGCTTGATTCCCAGGGGATGGCTTAATGAGTTTGTAATTTTTGGGATATTTTTGTTGGAGAACTTTTCGCTGGTATTGACTTGTTGGATATTTGTTTGGATTCGAGATTAATTAAAATATTTTTTTGCTGTTTTAATTTTGTTATTTTTAATTCAACGGAATGCTAATCCATTGCAGTTATTCAAATGAATCTGCACATTAACTATTTTCAAATTAAGTGGTTTTCGAATAATTTAATCTGAAAAAGCTGAACACATTATAAATCGTGTTCATGAAAAGAGTATTCAGCCAAAGGATATATGGCTTTCCACATACATAATGAAAAACCACAGTGAGAAAAAATTATTTGGCCAACTTATTTTAGCCTAAGCCAAATTTAAACTGTGTGGAAATGTCTGCATTTAAAATGAAAAGTCACTTTTCGATTTTTAATGACTCGTAATGGATTTTTTTATGTATTTTCCTTGACAAGGGTTTTGTTTCATGATATATATATCATGTCTAACATTGTACTTCTTTTGAGTGCGAGTTTTAGATGCAGTCAAATTTTTGTGTCTTTGAATTGAAATAGATAGGGAGGTGCAAAAGAACGGGGCCAAGCGCACTTCTCAGAATCATGCCTTGCACCGGGATGAACGGGTCCCACAATTGTTTGCCGGTTCCGAAAGGCTAATCGAGAAAGTGCTTATCATGGCAATTTGAACTCTTCGCAAAAGGCGATACCCATGGAAAAAAATTTGAAGTTGGATTTGAACCACAAATCTCCAGCGTAGCAGTCAGACTTGCTGACATTACGCTACGGGCACCACACATTGTAACAGATATAGCTCTCCCCAAAAAACAACATATTTTGATAAAAGAATAGCAATTACTGCTCATCAATAAATTTTCTTTTTTAAGATTTTCGTGTTTGAATAATTCCACAACGGCTGCGTTTATTTGTGTAACGCCCGTTTTGGTAGTGGTTAGCCTGTTAGTGTCTGTTATGTGGAAGTTCGAGGTTAGGCTCTCGCAATTTGGTGTGGAATTAGCAAGCACTCCAAAAGTAATTTATAGTTTCTCATTTAACCGTTCGCAATCTCAATTCATGCAAATGACGTAAAGTAACGTAAACTAGGACAAAGTTATGCAAATTATGTTAAGTTACGCGTTACACAAATTAAAAAACTCGTTGGACCATCTGTTGATAAAATATATGAGAGAATTATATAACTTTGTCAACAACGTATTGAGAATACCTTAATCACGGACAAGCTGCAAACGGGCTTATATGAAAGTTCTGAGATGATACGATGTGGAGGGAGATAAAGTTACTACGTCGTCGCCGTCGTATTTACAAACATACATATAGAAGCACAACAGTGTGGGGAGCCCTGGAGCCTAGCACACTTCTCAAGACTATGCATTGTGAGGAAATGTGGAAGGGGATCGTAGGGCTAATTGAGAAAGCGCTTTTCATGGCAATGAGTTTTCTAAAGGAGGACTTGCCAATTCTTCGTGAACGGTGATGCCCGTGGGAAAAACATTTTTGGTTTCTTTTGCGATTCGAACCACGAATCTCTCGCGTAATAGGCAGACATGCTAACCATTACACCACTGGCACCACTTCGCATTTGTCAGTGTTTAATTCAAGAAAACTTTTTCCGCGCCAAGTGAAGAATGAACTGAAGCCAATTGGATCAAGATTCAAGAAAGAATCACGATGGAAATTTTGAAAAATTAAAAATATGAAGAGGGACAGAATAATATTGTACGATCTTTCGACACTATTAATGTTAATGGATTAACAAATGGGGTCTGAGATGGTTACCTTGAGGTACATCGCAGCTTCCCACAAAAGAAACTGAGCAGGAGAATGAAAACGAATATTATTATTAGAAGAGGACTGAAGCCCAGCAAGGAAAGGTTAAAAGGGGTTAAAATGCGAAAAAATTTTCAAAAGTCTAGCTGAAGTTAGTGGTTATGACGATGAAGTAGACTTTTTCCATCGCATAGAGTAAGAAGGAGGAAAACTCAAACTCGTGTTCAAATGTTTCATGACATTGATAGAGTTCTCTTAATCTCTCTTCAAATCATGATAATGCAAACCCAGTCTGTCGTGTTCTAACTAATTTATTGGCCAAGAATGTTATTTATACATAACTAGCTGACCCGCCCGGCGTAGCTCAGGCCCTACGTTAATTGAAGTAAGTAAGTTTAGTTAAGTAGTTTCCAAGTTTCCATTTTAGTGGGAGAATGGGGATGAAATATAGTTTATGTTATTAGGAACAGTTAAGCACTCTAACGATGGCATAGTTTTTGGAATCGGTCCAGTACTGTAAAATTGAAATACGCATTGAAATCGGTAGAGTGGTTTTTTTTGGATTTTTGTTCCCGTTCCTGTGGGAGAATGGTGATGAAATATATTCTCAGGGACAATGAAGCATTCTAACAGTGAAAGAATTTTTGTAATCGCTTAAGTACTTTCCAGTTTCTTGGTTATGTTGCTATTACCGTTTCCGTTCCGGAAAGAATATGGGAAGGAAATATTGTCTTCAATACTCAGGAGCAATGAAGCATTCAAACATTGAAAAATTTTTGGGAGTTGGCTCAATATTTTCCATGTTCCCGCTAATGTTGTTGTTCCCGTCCCGTTGCCGAAGCTCGTGACACTTGTTGAGTACATCAAAGTGTCAGCATCTGCACCGTTCAACATGGTCACAGAGACCACCAAGCGATTTTACAATACTTTTATTGGGTTATTCGAGCCTTTATTACTTTACTCATTTCTTCCTGACTACATAATAACTAAAGAACTTCGACTTCATTTCGAACCCTATATCCCTTCGAGATCCTTATCCCTACCATAGGCCTAGAAGACGCTATCATTGCTTATGTCAAAGTGTATAGTATCACTTTAAATCAATTCGTTTTGTTTTGCGAATGTAAATAAAGTTCAATGTGTTCATATGAAAAAATAGCTTGGATTATTGTAAAAGTAACACTTTTAACTAAAAACAGTTTCAATCTTTCTTCTTACCAGGCGAAAGTCAAAAGAGTTCTTAAAAACAAACAATCCAATAATCTTACTATTTGTTATTTAATTAGCTGAGCCGCCTGGCGTTGCTCGGGTCTGTAGTTTTAAGGCTCCCGTGCTCATTCCTGTTTCTGTTTCCGTGGGATTATAGGGATGAAATCTACGCTAAGTTACTGAGGCATTATGTGGCATCATAATGCCGAAAGAATTTTTTAAATCTGCCCAGTTGTTTCTATTTAAAACCCCGTTCTGGAGGGATAAGGTAACATCCTAGTGTTAAAACATTTTTTGAAATCGGTCAAATGACTTTAAAGTTCCCGTTTTCTGTTCCTGAGGGAATCTTCCGTTCCCGTAGAAATATGTGAATCAAATATAAGTCACTGAGGGATAATGTAACATCTTAGAATTGAAAGAGTTTTTGAAATCTGTTAATTAACTTTAAGGTTCCCGTTCTCGTTCCTTTTTCTGTTCCCGTGGGATTGAAATAATAAGTAACTGAGGGATTATGTGGTACCCAGTGATGAAAGAGTTTTTGAAATCTGTCCAATAGTTTTTAAGTTTCCATTTCCGGCCCCGTTCCTGAGGAAATTTTTCGTTCCCGTAGAAATATGTGAATGAAATATAGATCTATGTCACTGAGGGATAATGTAACATCCTAGAGTTGAAAGAACTTTTGGAATCTGTCAAATAACTTTGAGGTTCCCTTTCCCGTTCCTGTTTCTGTTTGCGTGGGATTATAGGGATGAAATAAAAACTTTTAAACCTTCCCTAGACCTACACGAACATTTTAAGATCAAGATAGGATAAATCCGTTAAGCCGTTTTCGAGTCTTAGCCAGACTAACGAACAGCAATTCAGTTTTATATATATAGATAGATAGATAGCTGAGCCACCCGGCGTTGCTCAGGTCTGTAGTTTTTAGTTTCCCGTTCACGTTTTTCCGCTTAAATATAACCGTTTTTACTTTGGGATTATGTGGCATCCCAATGACGAAAGAATTTTTGAAATCTGTTCAGTAGTTTCTAGGTTTCCGTTCCCAGCGGTACGTGAAATATAAGCCTAATTCTCTGAGGGATAATGTAACATCCAAGAGTTGAAAGAATTTTTGAAATCGCTCAAGTAACTTTATGGTTCCCCTTCTCGTTCCCGTTTCTGTTCCCGTGGGCTTATAGGGTTATAATATTAATTACAAATGGAGAGGGATAATGTTGCAATTCTAATGCAGGAATAATAAATAAAAAAGCTGGCGAAACAGAGCGAGGAGCCCCTGGGCCTAGCGCATTTCTCACAACCATGCCTTGTGAGGGAATGGAGGGGACCTTCAATTTTCTGCCGGTTCCAAACGGCTTATTGAGAAAGCGCTTTTCATGGCAATGAATTTACTAACGGAGGATCTGCCAATTTCTCGCGAAAGCCATACTCTTGTAAAAACATTTTTGGCTCTGCTGGGATTCGAACCTCGAACCTCTGGGTTAGCAGCTGGACATGCTAACCGTCAAGCCACGGGTACCATGCAGGAAAGGTTATAGAAATCTGTCCAGTAGTTTATAAGTACCCGTTCCTGTCGGAATATCCGTGCAATTTTTAAATTCCGTTCCTGTGGGAATATGGGGAACAAACCTTGACTGCAACCATTTATAAATCCATGTCACTGAGGGATAATGTAATATCCTAGAGTTGAAAGCATTTTGGAAATCGGTTAAATAATTTTATGGCCCGTTTCCGTTCCCGTTTCTGTTATCGTGGGATTATAGGGATGTAATATAGTCTAAATTACTAATGAAGGGGGATAATGTAGCACTCCTAGTGCAGGAAGGGTTACAGAAAGCTGTCCAGTAAGTTTCTAAGTTTCCATTCCCCAACCCGTTCCTTTCGGAAAATGGGGATCAACCCTTGACAGGAATCATTCATAAGTCTATGTCACTGAGGTATGAATGTAACATCCAAGAGTTGAATTTTTGAAATCGCTCAAGTAACTTTAAGATTTCGGTTCTCGTTCCCGTTTCTGTGCCCGTGGGATTATATAGATAAAAAATATAATCTAAATTAGTGATGGAGGGGGAAAATGTAGCACCCCTAATGCTCGAATCGTTTAAGAAACCTGTCTAGTAGTTTCTAAGTTTTCGTTCCCAACCCCGTTCCTGTGGGAATATCAATTTTAAAATTTCTTATGTCATAAAAACCTTCTCCTCAGAATAACAAACACAACAGAAAAAGAATTGGACAAATTGGTCCAGGCGTTGTTGAGTTATGCGCTTACCAACACATTTTGTGATTCATTTTTATATATAAGATAAGTGTTTATTCGACTTAATTAACATTTAATAAAAACCAACAATAAATTTCGATTAAGAAGATACGAATTTGAAACATAATTCGCATCAACTGTACATACACCAAGTCAAAGTGCATTAAACTGAACAAAATGATTAAACTCTATTGATAACATGGTACACCTTGATCAGATAGGCCCTGGCCGAAGTGCAGTGAACTAATAATGCTGATATCTTCACAGATGGCTCCAAAACCGAAGAGGGTTCTGTTGCTGGTGCCTTTGTGGAGAACGACGACATACAACTGCACACATCTTTGGGATCATACGCATCCGTTTCCCAAGCGGAGGTTAATGCTATCCTTGGCCTTGAGCCATGTTACGAACAATGGATGGACGGGGAGAAGTATCTTTGTTTGCAGCGACAGCCAAGCTGTGCTTAAGGCCCTTCTCAACCCTCGAAACACTTCGAAAGTGATCCAGAAATGCAAGAGCTCTCTGAATGCGATCGGAAGATTAAATTCATTGAGTCTCATTTAGGTTCCGGGCCATCACGGCATAACTGGAAATGAAATAGCTGATGAACTTGCTAGCCATGGATCTCAGACAGCTTTTCAGGACCTGAACCGTCGCTTGGTCTACCAGCTCCAGCGTCCTCAGTGAGGGCTTCGATTGGATCTGTGAAGAACAACCGTAGATGGCATGCCTCCATTGGATGCAGACAGACCAAACGTATGCCCTACGTTAGAAAGAAGACTGCAACATTTTTGCTAGCTCGTAGAAGCAAAGACTGTAGAAAGCTTATTGGCGTTGCTAGCGGGCACTTTTATTTTGCCAAGCATTTAAATGTGTTAGGCTTAAGTGATACCACACTCTGTGAATCTTGTGGAGAAGATGAGGATACCGCAGAGCACTTCCTCTGTGAATGTCCTGCTTTTTCTCGCATAAGGTCACAGATACTCGGCTCAGACATAGTGAGAGCTGGTAACTTAGGCTTCTTATCATGGCAGCGTCTTTTGGCTTTCCTCCGAACATCTGGAAAGCTATAACAAATAGAAGGTTGCTTACTGGTAGTACAATGGACCGGTATTTAGGTCTGAGTGCTCCAGCTGGTACTTTAAAAACCTCCAACAGAAAAAAAAAAAAAAATGCTGAGGCTGACTCTTGTGGGAAAAATAAAATGCTTTCATTTGTAACGCGCTCGAATTAAGAGATCTTTTTCCTCATTGCAAGTTGTGTGATCAGAAAATAAAACTTTTTTAACCTTGCACATTGCATAGCTTAAAATTAGGGTGAATTTTAAGCAACTAATAGTTTTGTGATTGAAATGTAAAGTTAAAATAACTTTTTGTAGAGAATCTTACTGGGAATAATTCATCATCAAAAATAATCATTTCCGTCTCTGAAACTTATTAAAAATAAGCCAGCGGTAACACTGTAACCGATACTAATTTTTCGAATGTGGGAAATGTTTCCAGAAAAATTTTATTCACAATAGGGTTGATTAACTCTACGCTTATTGGATGCTTGATGTCGTCATGGCAAGTTGCTTTACTTGTGATCATAAATTCCAGATATTCAAACTTTTGACACTTGGCAAGCACATTTCCATTTAAATTAATATGCGGCGAAACAGAGTAAAACGGAGTTAATTTTTTAAATCGTGAATAGTTTAAATTGAAAAACTTAATAAAACTTATGACTGCCTTTCAAAACATCGACTTGAATGTTTAAACCAAAAAATATTATATTTTTCTAACCCAAATTAGAATACTAACGTTGTTTCCAATTTATGTCTATTGATTGTAAAAAAACATCAAAGAATACTTCTCGATGTGTGTATGTTTTTGTTAATCAGAAAAAGGAGCAAAAACTTGTTAAACATTTGAAAAATGTAACTAAATGGCGGAAATAACATGAAACTATTACGCGTATTGTTGTTAGACTTCACTTCCTGTGTGCGGTTGGTGGTTTTTCAATCGATACATTGAACACATGCGAATTGGCAAATTGAATTGTTCTGCATTGATGTCTGATATAGTTAAGAACAAACAACAACTATGTTTTTCCGGTTCAATAACTGAAATAACTAACTGAGTTTTGTGTTTCTTTTGTTGTTGTAAATTTCAAAAATGCAATTGTGTAGTTAGTTTTGAGGTAATACATTGCTGTTGTGACAGTGTAACTTTTTGAAATGTTTAGTGCTAACATCCAGAAAATTGATTGAATAGTGTGAAATTAATTATATGTGATGTACTTTTTTGATAACAAATAAATTCTATGTATATTGTATATAGGGATGGAAATGACATGCTGAAATAGTTAGGTAAATTTGTGGTTTCATTAAATTTATACTTATGAGGGTGTTTTTTATAGAGCGCTGAGGTACAAGCTCTCCAGATCGAAAGTATACCTGAGAAGAAGCAAAGCTTTAGATTATTGAAGCTTAAGTTTGCTTCCGATGCTCTATTTTTAAAGCATTAAATTCTTGCTGCCTCTGAGGTTCTGGGTTTCATTTGGCCACCAAAATGAAACCCATGGTTCGATGAAGAACGACAAATGCTGATGCAAAAACGAACAAGGGCTGTACTGTCGCGACTATTTGGTCGCGACCCTGTTTAGACTCTTTTGGCTAACACCACGGACACACACAGCCGTGTTCAACATGTACTCAGTGGAGACACACACAGCAGTGTTCGATATGTACTCAGTGGAGTTACAAAACCTTTATTAAAGTATTATTAGTATTTATAATACGTGTACATAATGATTTACAAATGACTTATTTAGTCTAAAGCTATGAAATTCGAAAGGTTGTGGGTTATATCTAGTAATAGTAATATTCTCTGGCGTCCTTCTTCTCCTGTGGTTTTGTGTAAAAAGGCGGAAATATATTTTCTCCGAAGTGAAGTTGATGGCGGTGGCATATTGGTACGAAGTTAGCTGCGATGTTATTAGTAGCTGGCCCCATCTATTGGCCGGTGGAGCTATCTATCTGATGGGGTGCGTTTGTCGCATCACGGGCTGCTTACGATCAGTATAACGAGATCTACAAGGATAAAAGAAGGGAAGAACACCGACTTCTCAAAAAGAAAAAGAAGCAACATGAGAAGCGCTCTTTTGAGGAAATTTAGAGGTACCTGTCATGGAACGAGATTCGGAAGTTTTACCAAAAGGTAAAAAGATCCTGCCAGGGTGGCAAAGCCCGACCTCAAGCCTGTAAAGACCAGCAGGGAAACATAGTCGTAGAGTCACAGTCGCTAATGAGGATCTGGAAATATAACTTCTGCAGACTGCTTAAAAAACTCCGCTTTCAGGCAGATTGCCCCATTCAGCTTGGACGATTATCAAGAATGCCGTCCTCCCGATCTAGAAGAACAAGCTTAACGTCACATGCAAACTTAAATCAAATAGGACTGCAGGCGCAGATGGCCTTGATGCCAAAGTTTTCAAGGCAGCTGGAGACCAGTTGGAAAGGAGCATGTACCAGCTGATCTGCATGAAATGGTCGGAAGAAAGCAAGCCCGCTGAATGGAACCTCAGTATCGTATGCCCGATCCTAAAGAAAGGAGACTATAACAATTGCGCCAATTATAGAGGGATGAGCCTCCTTAACGTCGCTTATAAGATCTTGTCTGCTGTAATATGTGAACGTCTGAAAACCCACGTCAACAACTTGATAGGTCCTTATCAATGTGGTTTTAACAATCGACCAAATTTTCACATTACGGCAGATCTTGGAAAAAACCCGAGAACATAATATCGATATTCACCATCTTTTTTATCGATTTCAAGGCCGCGTATGACAAAATCTACAGAGACGAGCTGTATAGAACCATGTCTAGTTTCGGCATCCCTGCAAAATATACGAATATGCAGGATGACTCTGGAACATTTGCGTTGCTCCGTCAAGGTCGAACTCAACGAGATCTTTGATATCGAAAAAGGCTTTAGGCAAGGGGCGACAAACTGTCATACGATTTCTTCAACATCATATTTGAAAAGATTGTACAAAACTCAAACGTCAACACCAGAAGAACAATCTTTCAAAAGTCTGTACAATTACTCGCCTATGCAGACGATGTTGACGTATTTGGAAGAAGGAAGCGTGATGCGAGCATTGAAATTGAAGCGGGAAAAGTGGGTTTTATGACTAATGAGAGCAATTCGAAGTATATGCTGTCATCAAAAAAAAGTCATAGACTCCTTTAGTGCAGAGATCAAACAGCGAATAACTCTTGCCAAGCGTTGCTACTTTGGGCTAAGATTGAGGAACAAAACAATCTCTAGAAACACCCAAGGTAGCCTTTTATAGGGCCCTAATCTTGCTTCCTGCTAAATGGCGCAGAAGCATGGATCTTATCTAAAGCGGATGAGGAAACCCTTGGTTGTTTCGAAAAAAAAAAAAAATAATCCAAATATGTGAAAACAATGTGTGGAGCAGAAGATTCGACAGCGAACTATAGGAGGTATACCGCATAGCTAGAAGAGTACGCGTCACGAGACTACGAAGGTTTGGACATGTATAGAAGGGATACACATTACTGTTTCATTCATTGCAAGGAAGCCGCAGAAGAGCAAAATCTCGTTTTAGGAGGCACGATCAAGTAAAAGAGGACCTAAGCCGACTTAGAGTGTAAAACTGAGGAGAGTAATGCCCTTTCAAGGAAGTAAGTTTGAGAGACAGCATTGAGTTTTCGAAGCATTGAATTCTACTCGGTTTTAATGACCCCATGTAACAATATTGTCAAGGTCAGAATTCAATGAGCTTATCATACGCAACCGTTCCAGTTGCACTTCCGAAGAGCAGGGACGTGAATTTGGAAACGAATGTGAAATCTGAGGTCGTCAGTAAAACAGTTGAGAGGATTAGAAGAATCAGACAAAACATCATTTATGAAAATGAGAAAGAGAGTAGGAGACAAAACGGAGCTCTGGGGCACACCAGCATTTATGAAGTGGGTATCAGACTTGAAGCCATCCAATACAACTTGTATTGAACGGTCGGAAAGGTTGTTTCTAATCCAACGTTTGAGAGAAGTTTGAACTTCGATGCCAATGACTGAAACTGTTGCGGTGTATATGCACATGTAAATTCGTATGCGGTAGAATTTAGAGCAAGATTTGTTTTGTGCTAGTTCCTTGTAATTACTTTCTTTATTTGATGAAGCTTGAAAATAACAAATAGTAAATTTGTATTTGCATCTCGAAAATTCCATAACAAAGTTTTTATGTGTTGAGTGTTGACTTCCCACATCAAAGTTTTGAGTATTTTCTCCAGATCCCGACAAATATTGATAAAAGAATTATTTACAACAATGAACCAGTTCTACAACAACAACAACAACGAGAAAAACAGAATCTCAAATCTCTCTGTATCAACTGAAGACCCATCAAGATTATCTGAAAACTTTCCTTTGGGAGGAAAACCATACTTTCTAGCAGCTATGAAGCCCCAAAAATATATACACAATACACTTATTGCTATAAGAATGCCACAACCAACACTATCACACGGGAATTATTTTCGTGCGGCAGAGTCATCACAAGTATCATCACAGCTACTTAGGATTCCCGGTTTCTTGTGCACAGTTGCATGATTTCGCCTCCGGTTATTCTTTCAGTTTCTTGGGTACTCATCACAGTCTCAAGCTTGAACGTACATAGAACCTGACTGAATCACCACAGAATATATCCAGGAAGAGGTGGTATTGTTGGTTTTTACTTTCTTCCTTTTTATTTATTTATTTGTTTTTTTTTTTCTTGTTGATGCCCCAGAGTAAACACTCAGAGGTGGCCTCTTCGACGAAAAGAACTACAATAGCGGATGTTAATAGGTGGTTTTACCCAGGATTCCCCTCAAGACTTTCCCAAAAGCCTTGCACAAGAACACATAATGTGAATTTGTCCAGACACATTGTTGTAGCTATGAATTAGAAAAGCCATTTTTCTAGACTTTAACTTAGTGAATAGGTAAGCGATACGAAATCCGTCTGCAGTCAAGAGTCAAGCACCATTTTCAGCAATTGTATATGAACATGGTTCTTTTTGAAGTATTTAGAGCACATTAAGGCACATTGTATGAAGTAATAACTTGTCTGCTAATTGCTATTAATAGTAACTAAAGCTAGACCAATTTTAAAACAAGCATTCAGCATTATCAACCATTTTTATTTTTCCCCACCAGTGGTAGGGCGATATATAGGTTTAGGTTAGGTTTAAATGGCTGCCAGGAAAACAAACTGACACACTTAGACCAATATTAAGTCCATTGTGATACCATAGAAATTATGCGAGGGAGTACCTCACTTAACAAAACCATTTTTAGCTTTAAATAAATCGAAGGAGATGCAGGGGATCTGTGTTCACCAGATCGCTTGGATCATCAAGAAAATATTTTCCCAGATGCCGTTCTCTTTTAAAAGAGAGTGCAGGACATGATCAGAGGAGGCGTGCGATTGTTTCCTTCTCCTCCTCATCTAAGCAACTTCTGTAGAAGTCATTAGAGGAAACGCAAAGTCTTATGGCGTGTCTTCCTATCAGACAATGTCCGGTGATGACATTGATTACGGAGCTAACTTGCAGTTACCCACGATATCTCTGTTCCCCGGCACCCAAATAAGTTGGATATTGAACTGTTCAGCCATCTCCATAAGAGATAAGCGACAGTTAAGGGCGGTTACTGAGCTCGTAGAAACAGCGCCGAGTAATTTCAGGGCTGCTTGACTATCTAAGAAAATCCGTTTATTCGTTGACGATATCACGTTTTCATCTAGCCATGATAGGACCTCTTTGATCGCCAGAATTTCCGCTTGGAACACTCTACAATGGAAGGCGGAATGAGAGACTTACGTTAAGTCGGTTTGAGTACACCCCGCAACCCACCCCTTCTTCGGTTTTTGAACCATCTGTATAAAAATGAATTGAATCATCTCTCAAAAATTCTTCGTCTTCCGAGGTCGTTTTCGGTGGGATTGAGACTTGGAACTTATTATCAAAGACCAATTGGGGGATGGTGTAGTCGGAGTGAGGAGACTTTTATCTAGAGCGGTCCACCATACCACTATTCCGTATGTGAGTATTGGTCTGATGACCGCGGTGTAGAGCCAGTGGGTGATTTGGGGGGAGAAACCCCATTTATTACCAATGGCTATATTACAGGAAAATAAGGCTGCGGTGGATTTCCTGATCCTAACCTGTACATTGGCTTTCCAATTTAGCTTTTTGTCTAGGATAATACCTAGATATTTGGCTTCGTTTGAAAGTCCAAGTGGGATTCCATTAATTGATGGAGTTACTAGTTGAGAAATTTTGTATTTCCTGGTGAAGTGAACGAGATCAGTTTTCTGAGGGTTGAACGTTGACCCCTAGATCACATTTTCCCGCATCAGATCCGTAAGGACTTGAGTATGTTTACCAGATACCGCAATGGAGACGTCATCTGCATATGCAATCACTTTGAATCCCTCAGCTTCTAAGTTAGCTAGAAGTTCATTGACGACTAGATTCCATAGAAGAGGGTATAGGACTCCGCCGTGCGGTGTTCCTCTACTGACAGATCTCTTTGCAGAGAAGTTTCTTAGAGTAGAGTTGATTTTCCTGCTTTTTAGCATTAGATTTATCAACTCCACTATGGAATCATCTACTTTGAGCTTCGTTAGCGCCTTTGTGATTGCAGAGTTACTGACGTTATTGAAGGCGCCCTCTATGACGAGGAAAGCGGCCAAAGTGAACAAGATCATCATCATCATTTTCATTTCCGGCGTTAAAGTGAATTCTTTGTGATGGAGGGAATATTCTATAGTACGAACCAAGGTGTGTAGGGGCATTTCTACAGATTTTCCCTTACAGTAGGAATGTTGTGGTGTAAATAACAATTTTGGATCTATAGTTATACGCAGGTGGAAATCAATCAGTCGTTCTAAAGTTTTAAGAAGGAAAGATGATAGACTTATTGGTCGGAGATCTTTTGGGTTTACGTGGGATGATTTCCCAGTTTTGGGTATAAACACAACCTTGACCTCTCTCCACTGAGTTTGGATATAGTTTAAGGTGGTACAACCGATGAGAATTAGAGATTCCGCTTTCAAGGTTAATTTATATGGGAGCAAAAGTTATTTTCAACAACAGAGCAAAAATACCGCCGGTCAAAGGATCATTCAAATTATGTTGACTTATGCATATTCAAAAATAAATGTCCATTTCATTTAGGACTTATCTTCAACCTGATGTAGATGTGTGAACGATACTAGTAAAAAATTTATTATCTGAACGCTGCCATCAACCACTTCAATTCACTGTCTGGATCTGGACGAATCGAAGGATTACATTTGTGAGCTGATCCTATTAAAATCATCGGCACTTATTACTCAACTTGATTCCATTCGATTTAATGCGATTCGATTCAATTCAATTGGATTCGTTCAATTCGATTCAATTCATTCAACTCAATTCGTTCAATTCGATTCGATTCGATTCGACGAGAAAGAGAGAGACAGACAGACAGACAGGCAGAGAGAGAAAGAGAGAGAGAGGCAGGCAGATAATGAAAGGGTAAAGCAGATTGAGAGAGTGACGGAGAAAGAAAGTTTTACACTATAGACCCAAACACGGAACTTGGCTAAATTCACCGTAAAGATAGTACCTTCTTCCAGTGCATCTCTTTACTTTTTTCATTTCTTTAGCTCTTTCTTATTGTTTCACTTTGGTGTTTAGCAAACAACCTCTTATGTAATCATTGAAGCGAGAAAAACTCCTCTTTGCCGACTTAAACTTGGCAAAAATATTGAAATATAAATACCAGTAGAAGTGTCTGTACATCCACACACTGACCGGGACCGGCTAGAGAACAGGGCTACTTATATAAGACACATAAAATAGAAAGAAAAGAAATGTTTTGGGGAAGTTCTGTTGAGTGCATACAAATGGCTTCCTTAAAACCGGATACACAAAGGAAATGAAGAAAATGAAGAAAATCTTAGTTTCACTTGCACAAACCATTTTGAGAGTGTAAGTGTAGGCAGCCCAATGCATATGGAATAGAACTGTTGTTGGTTGCTGTGGTTTGGGCCGATGCGATGTTGTAAAACAATAGTATAGGTTGCCTTTCAGATAAGAATTGCTATAGCATTCATATAAAAAGTACGTGTTAGAAGTATTTGAAGCAAATTGAATACGATGTCTAGTAATGCCTGGCCATTGTTTTATGCGGTTTTCTGAAATATCGTCCGGACAACGACCCGATTCATATTTCCCATCCTTTCCTTGAAAAGAGTACAACGATAAGAACTAATCACGTCATGGATAGGAAATAATCAAATCAGTAAAATGTAGGGCAAATACGAACGAGTTTTTGTTATATGTCAAATCTAAATGCAGATAACCTTATAACAAAAGCAAACTCTTGCCAACTTGAATTCACTTCTAAATTGGTAATGCTGATACTTTTGCTGCTCTGCTGCTGCTGCTCCTGCAAAAAAAAAAAACAGAAACAGAAGCACATCCTGAATGTAAATGTTACAATTTTTTTGGCATGAAATATTGTGTGTCATCGTAGATCCTTTGTTCTGCCAAGTTGTTATGCTTCGGGATGCTTAATGCTTATGCCTTTATGGCATACGTGTATGTGTGTATTTTAGTATAGAGCTTCGAGGCGCGCAAATTAATGATTAGCTTGGCTGTACAACAAAGAGTAATGTCTGTGTTCTGAAATTGGGTAACAATGGCAGCAGCAGAGATGCACAGTCACAGGGATTTACTCGTATATTGTTCCTCGGTATATTTTTTCATTCGTCCTTTCGTTTTTTTGTTTGAAATACGATACACAGGAGCGTTATACTATAGTATATTCATTTTAATTTTTAACAGATTTCTGTTGCACAATTGTTTTAAAAGAAAAGTCTTTCTCTCTATTGTTTGGTCCTTTGGAAAGTTTTAAATGTTAACAAAACGCTGCTGATGTTCGTGGCAATCAAGGACTTTATTGTGAGCATGGAAAAGCATGTTCATCTATTGTGGAAGAGCGTAGGATACGAGGAGCAATTAAGAGACTTTGTTTTGAGTAAATAATATGAATTAATGCGTTGCAGTGAGTTAGTTCGTTTGTAAAAGATGGCTCAGTGAATAGGGAGGTCTTAAATCTTGCGTTCCAATTTTTATTCTGAGGATACATTTAAGGGATGTAACACAGAAATAGACAAAATGGGAATGCCTTAAGATATATGTCAAACCTGACGTCTGTTGTTTTTATTTTATTCTTCATTTAAAGCAAATTTCGGGGTCTATCTGTTACGGCTACACTCAACTGTTTTCCTTTTGATTTACACGCACATCAATTGGTTGCGAATATTTTCAGTAAACACAGAAGAGGACCTTCTTAATCCAAAGAAGCAACTGTTGGCAAGGGTTGTTCTCTGTTTGATCTCCGCACTGATGTTATTTTCCGTGTCTATAGCGGGTCCTAGGTAGACGAAGTCCTGTACTACCTCGAAGTTATGTGTGTCTATTGTGATGTTTTTTTCCAATTCGTCGATATTCTATGTCCGTGTTTTATGGCAACATATACTTCGTTTTGCCCTCATAAACATAAGACCAATTTTTGCCGCTTCTGTTTCAATACTCGGTTTGCAGCGTGAATTGTCCAAAGTCATCCTCCATAGTCGTACGAGTTTTGCAGAGATGCCGAAAATAGACATGGCTCTGTACAGCTCGTCTCTGTAGTTAGGTACTGTCATACGCGGCCTTGAAATCGATAAAAAGATGGTGAATATCGATATTACGTTCTCGGGTTTTTTCCAAGATCTGCCGTAATGTGAAAATTTGGTTTATTGTGGACTTCTCTGGTCTAAAACCACATTGATAAGGACCTATCAAGTTGTTGACGTGGGGTTTCAGACGGTTACATATTACAGCAGACAAGATCTTATAAGCGACGTTGAGGTGGCTTATTTCACTGTAATTGGCGCAGTTGTGAGGGTCTCCCTTCTTTAGGATCGGGCATACGATACAGAGGTTCCATTCATCGGGCATGCTTTCTTCCGACCATATCATGCAGATCAGCTGGTGCATGCTCCTTTCCAACTGAGCTCCAGATGCCTTGAAAAGTTCGACATCTAGGTTATTTGATTTAGTTTGCATATAACAAGCATAACTTCTTCTAGGTCGGGAGGACGGCATTCTTGATCATCGTCCAAGCTGAATGGGGCAGTCTGCCTGACAGCGGAATTTGTGTCCTCATCGCCGTTAAGCAGTCTGCAGAAGTGATCTTTCCAAATTCTCAGTAGCGACTGTGACTCTATAACTATGTTTCCCTGCTGGTCCTTACAGGCTTGAGTTCAGGGTTTGCCACCCTGGCAGGATCTTTTTACCTTTTGGTAAAACTTTCAAAACTCGTTCCTGTCATGGCACCTCTCTATTTCCTCAAACGAGCGCTTCTCATGCTGCTTCTTTTTCTTTTTGAGAAGTCGGTGTTCTTCCCTTCTTTTCTCCTTGTAGATCTCGTTATACTGATCGTAGGCAGCCCTTGTTTTGCATCAGCATTTGACGTGCTTTTTGTTTGGCTGCATTTGCCTGGATGCATTCTTCAGTTTCGTTTTGGTGGCCGAATGAAACCCAGTACCTCAGAGGCAGCGGTTCTGATGGCTTCTTGGCATTGCTTCCACTGGTCTTCAATGTTTAATGCTGGCGGCATGGGATTCAAGGATAAATGAAGGGACACTCGATTGGAAGAGGTATTGGCAATCTCTTGCGATTGTAGCTTTCCGACGTCATATCTCTTCACAGCTTTAGTTCGTGCAGGTCGTGAGCAAGATATCCTCAATCGTACCTTGGCTACAACAAGGTAGTGGTCCGAGTCAAAGTTGGCCCCTCGGAAAGTTCGGACATCTAGCACACTGGAAGAGTGCCTTGCGTCGATTGCAACATGGTCAATTTGGTTGACGGTTAATTGATCTGGGGATTGTCATGTACCTTTATGAATTTTGAGATGCGGGAAGCGTATACTATTCACAATAAGATTTATCCCCTCAGCAAAATCGATTAGCCTTAGCCCGTTCTTGGAGGTTTTGTCATGGAGGCTATGCTTACCGATTGTGTTTCGAAAGATGTCCTCCCTCCCTAGTTTTGCGTTAAAATTCCTAAAAAAACGATTTTCACGTCGTGTCTAGGGCACTGCTCATATCTCATATATTTCTTCGTGGAGCTCGTTGAAACGTTCTTGGAATTGTAACCTGATATGCCTGACTTCGGTCTATCGTAGCTTTTTTGCACAATTTTTTCTATGAACTTGACTTTTTCAAAGTGAATATAACTCTCACTACTTAGTCCTAAGTTAATTCATAAATGTTGCTGGTCTTACTCGAAGTTAACTGATGATTCTGGAAGAGTCCGATCAAAGTCTTTCTATAACCTAAAACATTTCACATTTGATTTAAAGAAAATTACTACTCACTCCTCCATTGTCTGTTGCCTAAAAGCCTGGCCTAGCTAACAAAATCAAGACGCTTTATTCTTACTGCTTCTCACCCTCAATATAAATGTGTCTATGCCCACACTATGGCCAAACTTTATGACATCTCTCCTCTATTGCATCTCAAAACCCAAACAATAGAAGAATTCTGAGGTGAAATAATACAACCTATAACACACGACCATAAAACATGTAATATGACAATGGCAGAACTTTTCTTTTGTAGTTTTAGTCTCTTCCTTATGACTTATGTAGTCTTTAAAGTTACACTTCTTCAAGAGACAATGAGGGCCCACAAAAATACACTCTTGTTTTAGGGAAGTGAAAGGATAGAGAGAACACTTACCATTATCCATTGAAGCACAAGTTTCCAAAGGATATAAACGTGCTTATATGCGGGACAAATGTATCTCTTTCTGTCTTTGCGCACTCTTTGGCATGTTGGATGGGTATTTTTTTTTTAGTTGCGGTGGTCCTTGCTGGTTCCTGATGATGCCGAAGACAACTCCAACGACGATGATCACTTTCCTTACAACTTTACTTCATTTTTATGCAGTGTCTTGAAAAGTTTTACCCTCATGATGGTTATGCTGCTTTGCTTTAACAGCTATTTGTTCTGTCGTTGAATTTTGTTATGAGTTTTGCAAGAAGATGTAAGTGTGTTTATGTCTCTTTTCGTCTTTACCAAAGGGAAAGGGGTGGTCAGATAATGAATCCTTTGGTAAACAGTTTACAAGTTTATTGGACATGTTAGAATGAATTAAGAATTAGTAATTAGACATCAATTCCTGAAGCGGCTTAGATTTATCAACTGACACCTGACGTTTTAACAATCAGTGCAGCAGGCGCAACAAGGACATTTCCCATAATTTACTTAGGGACATTTATGCTGAGGTAACAATGACCAATATTGCGTGTGTTGTTTGAATATTTCATCATGTGATGTAGATTGCAAGGCATGAACGGCATCGGCATACCACGTCCACAATGCTATGATTGTATCTACATGCGGCTGGGATAGATATTCTATGAATATGAATGAAACCATTATTTTGATAGTATTGTGCTGTGGGATGTTTGCTTATTGGACGCATATGAATATCGTACATGTGTATACGTTTTGTTCTAAAAGTCAATTGTTTTGATTGGAATAATTTGAGTTGCGACTAAAAGCACTAAAAGGAAAGTTATGCATTCGTAAAATTTGAGATGATAATCAAACAAAGTAGAAAAGCCTAAAAGGTGGGTAACAAAATTTTATCTCTTTTTCATGGAGAGCCAAACTCTATCTGCAATTTATTTTATAAGTTAACTGTTTACCAAAGTTTCCATGACCTTGGAATTATGCGATGTAAGTAAAATTGGACGTTAGCAAAATTGGAGGAAAATTTAACATTTTTAGGAAGAGGATGGGAAAATGGCGCTTTCCAATTTTCCTCGATGAGAGCCCAGAAGAAAAAAGTAGATAGAAAAGCTTGCCAGTGTAGAAGAATACCTTTTCAAAATAACCACAAGAATACGTACCATCTGTTTTATGGCAAAATTTGCAGTCTCTAGCTAAGGTAGAGCTGATATGCCACAAGGTCGTGTAAATATAGCAGTAAATTTAGCTGCCAGCAAACTAGTTTTGTTGATGAAATTGACATACGAGAGCCATGGAAGAAAAGCATCGTTATCAATGATGGGCTTTTGGTTTTTGATGCTCTTCACAAATTACCAAGTATTTTCACTTCCTTCTCATCTAAACGGTGATTCCAATGGTGGTTATGAATAATGGTCCAAGTTATACCTTAGCAGGTTGAACTAAGTGCCAAAATGCTCAATGGGTCTAACGTTCACGCCCAAGCATATGCAGAAGACGTCGCCGTGCTCTCGGTTGGTTCTAGCCTCCAAGGTGACTGTTCCCGAGCACAGGCTGCGCTTTATATGATTGACACCTGGTGTGTCAGAAACGGCCTCTCCGTCAATCCTCTTAAAACCGAGGTTGTCCTCTTCCGAAACTTAGAAAATTGACTGGTCTGACCCAACTTATGCTTAAAGGCGTCATCATCCCCTTTTCAAATGAAGTCAAACATCTTGGAGTGACCCTGGATAACAAGCTTCTTTGGTCTAAACATGTCGAGTCTAAAACTACTAAAGCACTGTCAGTCTTCTGGCAATTTAAGGGAGCCTTTGGCAAGACATGATGTCTTTCACCGAAAAGCGTCCTTTGGATCTATACGGCTATGATAAGACCAATCATCTCCTAAGCGTCAGTTGTTTTGTGGAATAAGCTCTCGCGTAAATACGTTATTGCCTCGTTATCCGTAGCACACCGTGAGCTGCTCTCGACGCACTGCTCAGTCTTCCTCCCCTTGATACCTACATCATGTGGTGTACTCTCAAGATCATTTCTCGTTTAAAGCGATGTGGTCTCTGGCACAATTTGCACTGGAGCTTTGAGGAGCTCGCAAGCAGCATATCTTTTGACTCACGTCTAATAGATACGCCGTCTGACACGATGATCCCAAGGCTCAAACTGCGTCAAAATTACTCAGACAACTTTCCTTCGTTTCAGGACTGGTTCGCTCTAGAATCTGAGCCTGGAAAGAACTGTTATCGTATCTTCACAGATGGCTCCAAAACCGGCGAGGGTTCTGGTGCTGGTGCCTTTGTTGAGAACGACGACATACGACTGCACTCATCTTTGGGATCATACGCATCCGTTTTCCAAGCGGAGGCTAATTTGATATTTGATATTAATTGTTTAAATAACATCTGTACATTAAGAGAACTTATAACTAGTACAGCATATAAGATTAACTTCTTTTTGGAATGTGCAAGAACATATATATATGCCATTCTAATGACCTTGAGCCACGTAACGAACAATGGATGGACGGGGAGAAGTATCTTTGTTTGCAGCGACAGCCAAGCTGTGCTAAAGGACCTTCTCAACCCTCTAACCACTTCGAAAGTGATCCAGGAATGCAAGAGCTCCTTGAATGCGATCGGAAGATTGAATTCCTTGAGTCTCATTTGGGTTCCGGGCCATCACTGCATAATTGGAAATGAGATCGCCGATGAACTTGCTAGGCAAGGATCTCAGACAGCTTTCTCTGCCAGCGTCCTCAGTGGGGGCTTCATTCAACGATTGGATCTGTGAAGAGCACAACCGCAGATGGCATGCCTCCATTGGATGCAGACAAACCAAGCGTATGCTCCCCAATTTTAGTAAGAAGACTGCAACATTGTTGCTAGCTCAGAGCAGAAAAGAATGTAGACAGCTTATTGGCGTTGCGAGCGGGGACTTCTCTTTTACCAAGCATTTAAATGTGTTAGGCTTAAGTGATACCACACTCTGTGAATCTTGTGGAGAAGATGAGGACACCGCAGAGCACTTCCTCTGTGATGTCCTGCTTTTTCTCGTATGAGGTTACAGATAATCGGCGCAGACATGGTAAGAGCTGGTAACTTAGGCTCCTTATCATGGCAGCGTCTTTTGTCTTTTCTCCGAACATCTGGAAAGCTATGACAAATAAAAGGTTGCTAACTGGTAGTACAATGGACCGGTATTTAGGTCTGAGTGCTCTAGCTGGTATTTTAAAAACCTCCAACAGAAAAAATAAAAAATAGGTATAAGTATAAGCATAATTCTGAGTATAAGTATTTTATTTACTTACTTGCCTGCGTTTGTTATGTAGATGTGGACACTGGTGATTTTTGCTGAGATGCTTTGCATTCGACTTCTTTCATATGACGTATTCTTAGTAATGTTAGTTGTCTAGTGGTTTTTTTGAATCGCAGGTTAAGATGACAAAGACAGCTGTTTATTACTCGAAAACTGAACAGAAAGTCCTTATTATACATCATAGGAACGAGATGAGTCGCTATGTACTTCAACAACGTTGAGTGCTAAGCACCCCACACAGTATACGTTTTATAAAAAGAAGTTTTGTCGGAAATGAAGAACTCGCAGTTCTTGAGACTGGCATGCTCGTCTTCGTACAAGAATGTTGCTGCTGTAGCCGATAGTGTCAGACTTAATCTACGAACAGCAATTCCCCACCGATCTCAACTTTTGAACATTTCACGTGTTCTAGCCAGAGAAGAATTCTAAGCAAGGACTTCGGATTATTCCGTTGCAATTGACTCTACAAATAAAAGGCGCAAGGCTATCCTATTCGTTATAGCTTTGCATTTTGGCTTTAAATCGGTTGAATTGGACAATGATTTTCGACGAAAAGCAATCCTTTCTTGTAAGATGCATTTTCATTTCAGCAGCTCCGTTCTTAATCGAAATTGTTGCATCTGGGGCTCGACAAATCCGTTCGTTATTCTCGAGAGAGGTGAGTTTGTGCCACGATTTTGAGCGAGATTCATTCAAAGCTTCTTACTTTAAACCTACTTTATCGATACTCTCTATCCTGGTTTGATAACAGCATATACTTTGTTTAACACTCATTAACCACCAAACCTATTTTTGCGGCTTCTGTTTCAATGTTTGCAAAAGCACTTATGACATCACGCTTCCTTCTTACCATTACGTCAATATCGTCTGCGTTAAAGGTGAGTAATTGTACAGATTTGACGATCTCGACGGAGAAGTCATCCTGCATAGTTGTACTAGCTTTACAGGGGTGCCGAAACTGGACATAGCTCTGTACAGCTCGTCTCTGTAAATACTGTTATACGAGGCCTAGAAGTTGATGTAAAGATGGTGTTGTATTGTATTTTCAGGTTTCTTCCAAAATCTTTGGTCGATTGTTGTCTTTTCTGTTCTAAGAGGGTCAATCAAAATGTCGACGTGGGGTTTCAAGACATCACAAATTACAGGAAACAAGATCTAATGTGCTTCGTTGCCGATGTTGATGTCAATTATACACCTCGGAGCTGCTATTGACCTCCTTGATTTTTTTTCTGGGGTATTTTGGGAACGATTCGGTTGACCCAGAACATGATCTGTAACAACTCTACTGGCCACCGCCAGTCAAAACTATTCATCAACTTATCTCAAAGACGTATGAAAAAAATTCTTGACATGAGCAAACGTGACGCAAAGTTACTTACAGACTGTTAACTGCTCTCTCAAATAATATCGAATTAAAAACAAGGATATCAGCCTAAGCCAAAGTCGCTCTATCTTGTAAAAATAAAGTGGTTTAGGCCAATATCATCCAAGCAATGTGTAGGCTACAGTCTGAAACCGTCAACAGGGCCTTGGAAAATTGGTGTGACGGAATACGCTACTGCAAAGCCATCCGAGGCAGCTTGTTTCAAAATACTGTGTTTTATAATTAGTTGGATGGCTTTAACTAGTAGAGTCACAATACATTTCAAAACTAGTTTTTTGAATGCATATTTTTGTTTTAGTAATAAGCCTCGAAATATTAACACTTTTACTTTTTTTGAGTGCGTATACACCAGAGTGTACCCAACCAATTTGTACAATTTTTAGAAATTCCAACGAACTAGTTCAAGTTCGTTTGTTGAATTAAATTCAAAAATTAAATTTCCACCAAAGCATAACTCGCCCTCAGAAGATGTGTTGTGGAATGTCGTTCACTTTCAAGGCGCAACCCTTGATGTGGTTCGTTATCTCGTGTCTGAATCTTCCCTTCTTCTCTTCTTCTTTTTTGCCCTCATACTAAATTCAACTGTATATATGTTTGGAAGTTGTCAACCGGGTTGGTACAACTGATTAATGGCCACCTCGTTTAACATTGCATTTATCTTCCTCCAGTTGCAGTTCAACGGGCAGGCACACGAAACTACCTTTTCTCATTCGAGGTGTAACCTTTTGCAAAATGTTTTTCCGAGTAATTGGAATAGATACATATCTAAGCAACAACTACACAAAAACCCATAGCCAGAAAGGTATTGCTTCTGTTCGTCGTAGCGTACAAGCGCAAGCACAAAACCCAAAAGGAGGAACTTTTACTTAAATCCAATTTCATATCTGTGCGTTATCAATAAATGTTTTTTTTTTCGTTGTTGTTTCGGTGTTCGGTGCTTTGGATTTTTTTTTTTCCATTGTGGAGAGGTGAACAGAGAATTTTGGTGGTCATGGGGTAGTTTAGCATTTTACATTGGGTATGAACTCCGACGTACCTCTTCTATGTTCTATTACTATTGCTTTTTGTTTTATTAATGATGCCTTGTGCCGTATGTAAATGTTGATTCGTACACAAGTTTCGTGAGTTACAATACGTTCTTTGGAAAATATTAAAAGTGTTGCTAGCAAGAAGGGTTTCAAAATGGTTTATCGAAAGTCAACAGCGAGTATTTAAGAAATTTTGTTCTTTGCAGTTTTCAAATCGGTCGAGTAGAACAACACAAACTACAAAAAGGTAAATCGCTTCCATTTTTTTAAATCAAAAATTGCTATACATTTCGGTCACACCTTGAAAAATCTCGGTGATCAGAAAAACAACAAAATTATTCAGATGTAAGGGCGCGTTCAAGAACCTATCCTATATGCTATCTCAGATATCCGTATCTAACCTTTTTGAACGATACGTTTTCCAGATCGCTGTGCGCAGCTGAGAAATATGAAAATTCATCTTTCTCAAAAGAGACAAATATTCAAAAATCGTTGCCATAGGATTGGAATTTTTAAGTTGATATTACTTGCAATTCAAACGACTCTAATTTTAGTAAATTTTCCAACAGCTCATAGCTTGGATAGAAAAATCCTCGGAAACCTTTTTGGTGGAGAAAGGTTTACTTTTTTTGTTTCAAAAATTATCGACCCTGGTCTATCTCTGGATAATTTAAAATACAAAAACCTAAAAAGAAATAAATTTCTTTGAGGCATGTTAAATGATCGTGAAGATCATTTAACATGCCTTAAAGAAATTTATTTCTTTTTTTTTCTCAAAAGAAATAATAGCAATGTTTTCGTTGGATTTGAATGAGCCTCATATGCGGCGTTTTTGTGTGTTTACTTGCACACCAATTGAGAAATGTTCTTCATCACCTCTAATAATCAGCATAGCCTTCGCTCTGTTATTATTTTTTTTACAATTCTATCGATTCCCTGCGTAGTCGGTCGATTATGACGACCATAACCATCGCGTGATGTTCAAAAATTATCGTCTTTCGCGAGGAATTGGCAAGCCCTCCGATAATAAATTTATTGCCACGAAAAGTCCTTTCTCGATTAGCCATTCGTATTTGGTAGACAATTATAGGTCCCCTCCATTTCCCCACAAGGTAACGGTCAGAAATGCGTTAGTCTCCTCGCTCTGTTGCGCCACCTATTAATTTATTTTATATAGCCGCGTTTTATTGGGAATTTTCTATATTCACTTATATATTCACTTCACAATAAAACGATTTTTGGGCTATATTCACTTAGCAAGTTCACTTTCAATGTTGCTATGGATAAGAAACATTAAAAATTTGCATTCAGAAGAATATAAATGCATACAAAAAAATGTAACTTTAATTTTTTTTTGTGTGTTCCCCACCCTGGGAATTTCTGCCATTAAAATTTCTGTAGACAGAAATCGTGCACAGCCAAAACAAAGCAGTTTTTCCAAGCGTTCCGTTGCTGCGAATGTTTTATTCAAGACGTTTCTTTACTTTTAAGACAATTACGCTCTTTCAGAGAGTTTCTGAGAGAATTTTACAACCACTCCTTAAAATATGACAGATTGTGAATTTCAGTTCACAAAGTAAGGAAACAGACTTATTGAATCTGTTGTCGAAAATCAGAAATATTAACGAACACATCCCAAAGACTGCCAACCTCTGGGTTCCAAAAAAGAAATTTACTAACCATCCCTGTTGTTCACTTAGTAACGCTATTCGCTTAGGAGTTGTTGTTTTTCCATGAGCGATGTTTTGCGATGTTTTGCTTAAGTGGATATAAGTTAATATAAAGGGTTTTTCAATTGGCACAGGTAGATTTTGGCGGCCCGTGGCGGCCACTTTGTTTTGGTGACAATTTTCAAATCTTTTGCTTATTATTCAGTTGCTTATGCCAAATCACCATGGCAAAGTTCATGAATATAGACAACGTCGTCTGTTCGCTACCTGGGCATCGAATCGTTTGGAAGAGGATCCCAATTTCGGGCGAGAAATCATCTTTAGCGACGAGGCGCATTTTTGGATGAATGGCTTTGTTAACAAACAAAATTGCCGTATATGGGACGACACAAACCCACACGAGTTTGACCAGGTGGTAATGCATCCTCAAAATGCTACGGTTTGGTGTGGATTTTGGGCCGGCGGCGTCATTGGTCCGTATTTTTTCGAAAACGACGTTGGTGAGGCGGTCACTGTCAACGGCGAGCGCTACAGAACGATGATAACCAATTTTTTATGGCCCACATGGACCTAGACGACATGTGGTTCCAGCAGGATGGCGCTACGTGCCACACAGCGGGCGCCACGATTGACATTCTGCATGAGCGATTTGAGACTAAGGTTATCTCTCGCAGGGGTGATGTGAATTGGCCCCCAAGGTCATGCGATTTAACCCCACTAGACTTTTTCTTGTGGGGTTTTTTGAAATCGCAGGTCTATGCAAATAAACCACAATACACCGATGCCCTGAAGGCGAACATAACACATGCCATCGCTCAAATTCAGGAGGATCTATGCGGAAGAGTCATTGTAAATTGGACCACTCGGATCCGTGCCACTGTGAAAAGCCGAGGCGGGCATTTAAATGATGTCATCTTCCATACTTAATGGCATATATGGGCCTTTTAAATAAATAAAAAAAGTTGTTGATACCTCATACGCAGCTTGTTTTATTTCGTTTCAAAATCTACCCGCCCTTATTGAAAAACCCTTTAGATTCCCAATAAAACTCGGCTAATAATGTTTGAAAAGTGCGTCACATTTGATATACAACTTTGCAATTTTCACGAGTTGTACGATTGTTAAGGGCTTAGGGGTAGTTAGGAGCGTGAAAAATGCAATTTTTCAATAATTTTTTTTACTAGTACATAATTAATTTTTTTTCACAAACACAAAAACATAGTATCATTTTATCATACTTAAACATTAATTCACTTAAATTTACGGTGCCAACTGTAACTAAAAAAAGAGTTAGATATAAGTCTTATACAGTTCTTAGAAAACATAAAAAGCTAGTGCCTGATCGAAGGGCTTTTTTTAAATTAACGAAATGGCTGCCTTCGGAATTTTTGATTTTCGGTAAAAAATCAACAATTAATTGTTTATAAAAAATAGAATTTAAAAAAAAACAAGAAATCCTTCGATCAGGCAAAGCTATTGCTATTAAGTATTCTAAAAGCTGTATGAGTTTCATTTAAATCTACCGAGCGGTTTTTGAGTTACAGTTGGCACCAATTCAAAAAACAAAGTTTTGAGAAAAACGCATTTAAAGTTTTACAGTCGATTTATGTACGGCAATGAAATCTGAAAATAAGGCTGAATAACTCAAAAGATATTTGTCGGATTCACTTCAAACTTTCAGAAAACATTTTTAAGTTAATATACTTTAACAAAAAAACAAAAATCGATTTTTCACACTACTTCTAACCCCTTAGGTAATCCATGTTCGTAGATACCGACCATTCAACCAATATTATGACATTTCAAATTGCAGCTCAGTTTCTTACTTACTAAGGTGGGCATTACAGTTTAGGGGTGAACCTGGGCCTCAACCTGTGTTGCGCATGCAGAACTCCAATTAAACAACGAAGAAAGTCAGAACTCCTATTAAACAACGAAGAAATTTAGAAACGTCAACCATTTTATCAAAAAAAACTAAAAATGAACGAAATGATGTCAACCACGCGGGAAAACTTTCCTTTTTATTCTGGAAGCCGAAGCGTCAACACCGACAGCAGAAGAAGCAGAACCAATTTTTTATAAAAGGTAAAGGAAAAACTAATTTTGTAACCTACTAATAAATAAAGAGATTATTTAGTTTCACAAATTTCGAACAAGTCGATTTATTTTGCGAAGGTTGACAAAAGTTCTTCAGAACAGTCTTCAGAACATTACAAAATTATTTGACGCTTTATGAAAAGCAAGAAGCCTGGTCCAGTGACATCGATGGAATCGCCACATCCTACGAGGGAATTTAATTGCCAGCTATGCAGTTGTGCCGACGCAGACGACAACATGGTAGCGTGCGATGTGTGTGAAAACTGGTTCCACTACAGATGCGTTGGCGTCGACAGCTTTATAGCTGACCAGGAATTTACTTGCGAGGTCTGCGCTAATGCTGCACAGTTACCAAAGGGGCACTCCACGCCGACTTCATTGCACATCGCTACGACTGTGTCGATGGAAACTATAGGCATTGGAAGTGATCCTTCAATATCGTCACGCGCGGTTTCTACAAAAACAGGGCCGATTGTTAAACAAGTAGCACAGCTACCCCCAGTTATGAGAACTGCACAATCGTCGAGAGAGCCAGTGCTAGACACTTGCTTAGCGGATGGTGATCCACTTACTGTAGTGCACCAGAGCATAACTCAACCGTTAACGTCGTGTCTATCTGGTAGAACTACAGAATCGCCTAAGCGTACGTCAGTTTTTATCGATGTTTCTTCTTCTAAAAGCCAAATTTACAATAGTCACGAACCAAATTTAACAACTGTGGCAGCGCGAACATTTCGTTCGTCACAAACGCATGAGGACACAATACAACAATTAAGTTTTGATCCAGTTAGGCAATTTCATGTTGAGTCGCCTGTCATCGGAAGCAATGTACGCAGCGTAGCGGGGGGTAAGGTTCAGGTTGTGAAATCGAAGCAGTCTGGTGAAGCACGTGCCGTATCCCTAACCTCAAAGAAAGGGAGTTCGAAATCTTCCAAGAGCTCAGCGTCTGCAAGGCGTGTTAAATTTGAGTTGCGTAAGCTGGAAGAAGAAAAGGCGTTAGAAAAGGAATTTCTCAACCGTAAGTATCAAATATTGTCTGAAATCGCAGAGGATACTTCTGGTAGCGAAGATGACAACGATAATATTTCCACAGATACGAACAGCAAAGTAGAAGACTGGTTGAAGGACACTCGAACATCTGAGATACCCAAACAAGGAGAATGCAAAGCGGTTGCCGTATCGTTGGACCCTAAAGGTCATGGCTTAAACCTAAGTCACACGTGGCCGGGAGCAAACGTGGATTCACAACTGCCACCACAACCTCGACCGTTACAGTTGTCCTCTAACCCTTGGTATCAACCAATAACCGTGTCTACACAAGCTCAGGCTCATGCGCCTGCTTTAACTGCATGCTCATCTCTTCCAACTAACGGTCTCGACCAACAAAGAGCAGAAACAGCCAACATCCATCGGAAGTCGTCATTGTGTGATTATCAACGTCACAAAAGCTCAACCACCCCCATTGAACACCAGTCGTCTACGAAAAAGGTTACCAGCAAACAAATCGCAGCACGTCACTCCATTTTAAAGGATTTGCAAACCTTTAGTGGAAATCCAGAGGAGTGGCCATTATTCATCTGTAACTTCAATAGGACAACGGAGCTATGTGGTTTCTCTGACGAGGAAAATTTGTTGCGGCTGCAGAAGGTGCTGAAAGACAAGGCCAAAGAAGCAGTGCAGAGTATGATGTATAACCCAAGTTGTGTTCCTCGCATACTTGCAGTTCTAGAAATGCTTTTTGGAAAACCAGACAAAATCTTAAACGCCCTAACGACAAAAATTCAAATGACGCCATCGCCTAAAGCAGATAAGCTGGATACGCTCATAGAGTTTGCTTTTGCAGTGCAAAATCATTGTGCCGCCTTGGAAGCTTCTGGTCTTTCCGCTCACCTCAACAATTCAACACTGCTACAAGAGTTAATTGCCAAGCTGCCAGTTTCCATCCAGCTCAATTGGGCGATTTACTCACAAACACTTCCTGTCTGCACGCTGTCAGAATTCAGCGTTTGGATGTACCGGATTGCAGAGGCAGCCAATCGCATCACACCGATGACATCGAAGGTTTCAACATCAGCTACTGGGGCTAAAGCTGGACTACAAGGGAAAAAAGAAAGAGTTTTTCTGCACACGCACCTGGAGACAAAAGAGTCAACAACTAGTTCGGGCCCGCATTCAGCACAGCGCATCAAGGAGCGTAGGTGTGTAGTATGCAGCAAAAACTGTCCGTCCCTGGACAGCTGTTTACAGTTCAGAGGTCTGAGTTTTTCAGCAAAATGGGAAACCGTGCGGAACTTCAAATTATGCCGATGTTGCCTGAAGAGACATAGTGGTTTCCGTTGTCGTTTAGCCACACAGTGTGGCATTGACGGCTGCACCTATAAGCATCACCAACTCCTGCACAATGCTCAATCTAATCCGGATAAGCAAAAACAAGCAAGTAATCCTGTTTCACCCATCATAGCCCAGCCTAGCAATGCGCACATGCAAAATTCGACAGCAATAATGTATCGCATAGTTCCTGTTATTCTACATGGCAACAAAGTCCAAATTCAAACGTATGCTTTCTTGGATGACGGGTCGTCTTTGACGCTGATGGACGAAGATATTGCCACGCAGTTGAACATCACCGGGACTCCTGATCCTCTTTGCATCAGATGGACCGCCAACACGCACAGATATGAGGGCGACTCGAGAATGATGAGCTTCAGCATTTCAGGCGCAGGAAAGAAGGGTAAGATTTTCCCAATTAATAATGTACATACTGTTAAGAGTCTCCAGTTGCCGCTGCAATCGTTAGACGCGGTAAAGTTGCAAGAGCAGTATAGGCATCTTAGGGACTTACCCATCGAGTCCTATTCCAATGCATCTCCTCGTATTCTCATTGGGCTTAACAATTGGAGGTTAGGACTTACTCAGAAGTGCAAAGAGGGAAACATTGAAGAACCTGTGGCTGCGAAGACTCGCTTGGGCTGGACAGTGTACGGCTGCTGCCCCCGCCAAGAATCTGAGGCTAGTTTAGAGAACTCTAACGCTCATGTCAACTTCCACGAATGTGAATGTTGCGGTGAAAGTGAATATAAGTTGGAACAACTAGTGCACGATTATCTGTGCAATGAAAACTTCGGGTCTTCGAATTCTAAGACCTTGCAGTCCATCGATGATCAGCGCGCACTCGAGCAACTCGAAAAATATACCAGGCGCAAGGGCAACCGTTTCGAGACAGGCCTTCTTTGGAAGAATGAGCAGGTTCAACTTCCAAGCAGTTACTCAATGGCGAAGAGACGTTTGTTATGCTTACAACAAAAAATGAGTCGTGATCTACATCTAGCGGAAGAGCTTCACAATAAAATTGAGAGTTACGTTGAAAAAGGGTACGCCAGGAAACTTTCGCCTAAAGAAGTGACTGAGAACCGCCGAAACTCATGGTACTTACCCATTTTTCCTGTTCGAAATATAAACAAGCCAGGTAAAATTAGATTGGTATGGGATGCGGCGGCAAAAGTTAATGGAGTTTCGCTTAACTCGGTGCTTCTCAAAGGACCTGATTTATTGACATCATTGGTTTCAGTCCTCCTCCAATTTCGAGAAAGGAGCTTCGCGATATGTGCAGACATACAAGAAATGTTTCACAGAATCTTGATAAGGAAGGAAGACCAGAATTATCAACGGTTTTTGTGGTTCAATCGTGACAATAAAGAAGTGGAGGAATATATCATGTTGGTCATGACATTTGGCGCTACGTGCTCTCCCTGTTCGGCACAGTTCATAAAGAACAAAAACGCAGAAGAATTCGAAAACCTCTATCCCCGAGCTGTAAAGTCCATTCGCAAAAACCACTACGTGGATGATCTCATGGACAGTGTGGACTCCGAAGAAGAAGCTGTCAAGCTAGCTAAGGAAGTAACATTTATTCATCAGCAAGGTGGGTTCCACATTCGCAATTGGATTTCCAATTCCAAGGCGATTAGCGAATCATTTCAATGCAGCTCCCCAGCAGAAGTCAGCCTGAACTCAAAAACGGAACTCTCACCGGAGAAAGTTCTCGGGATGTGGTGGTGTACAACCGAAGATTGTCTAACTTTCAAGATATCAGCCAACTTGTTAAATACAGATGTACTTCGAGGCAGTAAAGCTCCAACCAAACGTGAAGTATTACGCACACTAATGAAAGTCTTTGATCCGCTGGGACTGTTGGCGAATTTCCTTATGTATGGGAAAATACTTCTGCAAGAAATCTGGCGCACTGGTATTGGCTGGGATGTGCCAATCCAAGAAGCTGAGCATAAGAAGTGGCTTCACTGGATCAGCTTTCTACCTAAGCTTGAAGAGGTACGTATCCCTAGATGCTATATTTCAAAAAGATTTGCTTTCTACCCAGATTTTGAACTCCACGTCTTTGTGGATGCCAGCGAGAATGGCTTCGCCGCAGCAGCTTATGCCAGGATGACTGCATCAGATTTAGTTGAGTGCACCTTGATTGGAGCTAAAACCAAAGTAGCCCCGCTGAAGAGTCTCTCAATTCCGAGACTCGAACTACAAGCCGCCGTACTTGGAACTCGTCTTGCCAAGATGATGTCCACTTATCACTCAATCTCCTTCAAAAAGCAAGTTTTCTGGTCCGACTCTAGGACAGTCTTGAGTTGGTTGAGGTCGGATCATCGCCGATACCGGCAATTTGTCGCATGTCGAGTAAGTGAAATACTCGAGACCACCGATGTCAATGAATGGCGATGGGTTCCCACGAAAACGAACGTCGCGGATGAGGCCACCAAGTGGCATAAGGGTCCAAACCTAGAGAGTTCGAGCGCTTGGTTCAGAGGTCCTGCTTTTTTGACGTCACCTTCCGAATGCTGGCCAAAGGAGGAACGCTTGGAGACCAACACAGATGAAGAGTTGAAGGCGCAGTTCGTGGGCTTACACTGTATTATAAGCCACCACTTATTTCAACCAGAGCGATTCTCTCATTGGTTTCGATTACTTCGATTCGCCAGTCGGATAATTCGCAACGCTATCAATTGGAAATTAATTCACCAACGCCAGCCAAGAAGAGTCGGAGCCCTGACAAGTGAGGAACTGCAGCAAGCTGAAAGAGTTCTTTTAAAACAGGCTCAGTACGACGCGTTTGCTGAAGAGATTGCTACCATATCTTCAGAAGGTAAAATTAATAAAACAAGTTCAATAATCTCTCTCTGTCCATATCTAGATGACTTTGGTGTTCTTCGCGCAAATAACAGAATTAAGACTCATATGGAGCTGTTGGCGGAATTTAGTCGTCCAATGATTCTCCCTACTCAGCATCGCATAACGACTCTTCTGGTAGAGCACTATCACTTGCTCTACCATCATCAAAACCATGAGACGGTCGTGAACGAGATCCGGCAGAAATTCGTAATAGCCAGACTACGAGCAGTACTTTCATCGGTGCGCAGAAACTGTCAGGCTTGTAAAAACGCCGCGGCACAACCACAACCGCCAATGATGTCTCAACTCCCGGCTGCAAGAACATCAGCATTTTCCCGTCCATTTTCGTTCACTGGCGTGGATTACTTTGGGCCTATGCTCATCGTCAACTTAAGAAGAACAGAGAAGAGATACGGGGTGCTACTAACATGTCTTACACCGAAAGAAAAAACCTTGGTTGATTTAAACATGTTTCATTGTTAATCAACAATTCGTCTAAAATTGTGAAATTAACCAAGTTTCGTGATGAATTCAAATAAGAACGCATGTTCAAATCAAGTATGCTGCCGTGATCAATTTTTTTTCAGGTAAGTATCATAAAAATGTTTAAATTAAGTATGTTTGTAGTTGATTTGAATATGTTATAATTTTTAACCAACAACGTGATTGTTGATTTCATACTTGATCAACAACAAACATGTTTAACTAACAATTAAGGCTGAAATTTCAAAAACCATCACGTTTGTGATTGAAATATCAAATACACTGTTGAACTATCACCAATATGTTTGATCAACAATGTTCATACTTCTTTAATCAATAAAGAATAGTTAAAGTATCAGTAACATTTTGAATTCCAATATTTTTCATATTGTAGCCTACAGAAAACGTGAAGTCGCATAACAGAACTTCAATTCATTATGATAAGTTTCGTGACCATTTTATCTTAAGGGATATCTAATTATTCTTTATTTTTGATCAAGTATGTTCGTGAGAATTCAGCCACGTTTTTATTTGCTGAAAAGTTTTAATGTAAAATTTCTATGATAAATGCCTGAATTGTAGTTTGACCTATACATTTGATAGGTCAAACTTCAATTCAGGCATTTATCAAAGAAATTTTACATTAAAACTGTTGAGCAAATAAAAACGTGGCTGAGTTCTCACGAACATACTTGATCAACAATGTTCATATTTTACCAACAATTCAAAATTGTTGACGAAACACAAACGTTGTTAAAGTATCACGGACATGTATGTTTTTAGTATAACAACCGTTGTTGTTTAACAATGAAATTGAAAATGGCGTTGTTGATTTAACCAATGAAAATTGTAGCATTTCAGTAAATAAAATGACAATGCCAGCTTGTTTAATTAAACTATGTTCCTGCTTGACGCAAAAACAAACAAGTTTCCTGTTTGATTTTACCAAGGTTTTTCTTTCGGTGTACAACACGCGCTATACACATCGAAATCGCACATTCCCTGACCACGGATTCTTGCATACTTGCGATTCGCAATTTCATAGCACGACGAGGGACGCCCATCGAGCTGTTCAGTGACAATGGCACGAATTTTAGAGGAGCTGCCACCGAACTAAAGCAAGCATACCAAAGAATTGACAGAGAAAAGCTCATGCAAACATTTACTTCAGTCAACACCAAGTGGACCTTCATCACGCCTGGGTCCCCTCACATGGGTGGAAGCTGGGAGCGCCTTGTGCGTTCCGTGAAGACCGTGCTGAATCAAATTTCTCCAAGTCGAACGCCTTCAGATGAGTTGCTGCGAAGTATGCTACTTGAGGTTGAAAATATCGTCAACTCTCGCCCTCTTACATACATCCCTATCGCGAATGAGAATGAAGAAGCACTTACCCCGAACCACTTTCTTTTGGGTTCCTCTAATGGCTCCAAGCCTTGGGCTGTATTCAACAACGAAAAGGAAGTCCTTAGGAAAAATTGGTTAGTTTCTCAGCTTTACGCCCAACATTTCTGGCAACGCTGGGTTAAGGAGTACCTGCCAACAATAACTCGACGCACGAAGTGGTTCCAGCCAGTCAAACCCATTGAAAAAGATGACATCGTTTTGATCGTGGATCCCGCGAGCCCTCGCAACTGCTGGCCAAAAGGACGCGTCATAGATACGAAAGTTTCCGCCGACGGACAAGTGAGAAGTGCAACCGTCTTAACCAAGGCAGGTACCTATGAAAGACCCGCTGTTAAGCTAGCCGTTTTGGAAGTTCGAAAGGACAACAAGGTAGGCCCACCAGTGGACATACCAGGAGGGGGTGTTGCGCATGCAGAACTCCAATTAAACAACGAAGAAAGTCAGAACTCCTATTAAACAACGAAGAAATTTAGAAACGTCAACCATTTTATCAAAAAAAACTAAAAATGAACGAAATGATGTCAACCACGCGGGAAAACTTTCCTTTTTATTCTGGAAGCCGAAGCGTCAACACCGACAGCAGAAGAAGCAGAACCAATTTTTTATAAAAGGTAAAGGAAGAACTAATTTTGTAACCTACTAATAAATAAAGAGATTATTTAGTTTCACAAATTTCGAACAAGTCGATTTATTTTGCGAAGGTTGACAAAAGTTCTTCAGAACAGTCTTCAGAACAACCTGCATCATTCTATAACGGCTTCGATTTCAGGCGAGCTCTCTCCAGTTTTGCACTCTACGTTGGTTGCAGCTCAGTTTGACAGGTGTCAAATGCCAGAACTGCCAACTTGAAATCACGAAATTGAAAACTTAGCTCCCGTTTCTTTTAGCCTTGACTGTAAGCTCTCAAAAGCCAAAACGTTAATCAAAATTGGCCGAGTCGTTCTTAGGTAATTCCTCGTAAACCAAATAATCAAACAGAGTTAAGTTTGGTAAAGAAGAGATAGAAATTTTTCAAGGTGAATAACCAGACGATCTTTCTCAAAGGCCCCCATACGACGCATTCATCCAGAATTATGGGAAAGAGGCAGTACATTGTTCGCCAAAGAATTTTCATTGCCTGCCGCTCTAAAAAAAAATCCAAAACCTACAACCTGAGCATGTTAGTCTTGCAGCTTACTGTCGCACATCGAGAGTATCAGCTCGACTGTGTCTTTGCCTCTTGTAGTATGTCGCGTTCTAATAATTCCCCGTTCAATTGAAACTTTAATCTCCCTGTTAGACACACTGTCAAACTAACTTTGGCTTATAGAGTTTAACACACAATATAAATTACCCATTGTCTGGGTGCAATTCAGGACCGGGAACGGTGGCCGACATCTTGCATACGAATTCTGTTCCTGCTGCGTTGCTATTCTATGTTTGTTAGTTTCGCCTTTCACGTCGTCGGAAATTGTTAGTTTAACGCGCTTCGCGCTTCAGCCATTTCACTTGGCTGTTTATTTTCAGCTTGTTTTTTTTTTCTTCACTCAACTCTTTTATTTGCTTGAGTGTGTGTGTACCAATGTGTATTTGATATTTGTGCCGGGTCGGATCCTGGTAGAGCTTTGCATCAAATTGCAGCTCTGTAGCCCTGTAGTCCTGTATTCCAGTGTATGTACTTATAGTGTGTACCTTTCCGGGTAAGTTGACGCGCAGTGAAAAACCGAGAAGAATAACTATCCCATCTGTGGCAGTGGTGATGGCGATGGTGCGGCGCGTGGTTGTGGTATTTACTTTTGAACAGACTAAAAACCTGAACGACGAACGACCGACGACGGCGGAGAGACTAGGCGGATCCGACTCAATTTCGTTTGATTTATTTTTGCGGTTTTGTGTTTGGAATTTGTTATTTTTGCATAAACTAGCTGCGGGGGATGTTCTTCATTCAAGGATTTCTTTTATTTTCATTTGCTAGATCCGCGCTCCTTACTGCTCTTGTCTCCTGTCTTTTGTTGGGTGGCGTATAATAATTTTTTTGTGTTCTTTTGTGCAACCCACAACTATCTGTTTTACCCTTGAACAGCTCTTTCCTTTTGCCCATACAACTGTGTGTGTATCTGAAGGATCTTTTTTATCATTTTTTATTCTTTATTCTCTCGATTTCGTTTGGGTAAACAATGTTGTTGGCCGGTTCTGTTTATTTGAATTTTATGAGCCTAGGGAACTAGATCCAGAACAGAAGGGCCAACAGGACTAAAAAAAACTAGAAAACAACCAAACTCCCGCTCTCTGCATTCGTGCGGGGATTTCAAGTGTAAAAGTTTCAGCCATTTCAAAATCGAGGCGGTCCAAAGGGCGGAATATTATGTTTCTAGAGTTTGGCAAAACATTTGTACGAAATGTCCTTTTTTTCTCTTCTTTTTTTTGTGGGGTTTTGTTTTAGCCGTTTTGGCATGCTTTGGTTGTTGTTATGTGCCTTTTTTTTGGGAGCCTTTTCACCATGAATTCATTTGGCTTGTACCTACTGTGCGACGTGTTTGTTTTTGTTGTTGTCCTGTTGTTGATTTGCTGGTCTTTTGTTTCGGTTTTGATATTTCAATTGTAGCTGCATTCTAAATTGGGCATGGAGCTGTATATGGTTATTCTTCTACTTTATTGTATCTTTTCGTTGTTTACATTTTGTCTGGATGAAAGGATATTCATTTTTTTTCTAGCGGTTTTTTTTTTGTTTATATTGGGTGGTGGTAGTAGTGGTGATGATCCGCCAAACACAAATTTGTGTTGAAACTCTTTGATATGTTTTGAGTGCGGCGGTATTGATTCAGGACCGGGGTTTTCAATGAAATTCATTTGAAATGATGCCTATAGCTGAAGGAGTGTTTTTTTAATTGAAATATCTCACTGCATTTGATTACATTTTCGTATTGGACTTATCATAAATCAGAAAGTGTAACTAATTTCCAAACTTCATTTCAATATCATCGTGTTCTTTTCACAGTGCATGTGCATAGTGCATTTCGAACATGTGAAGGTATATTTTGGTAGGCAGATGCGGAAATTGGAAAACTGTAAGACTTAATTAATCGGCTGTAAAGCGGATTACGCGTAAACGGCTGTATGAAGTGATTTAATGAGATGGGATTATTTCAACTAAAATATAATTATTTTTTGCGTGTGTAAATGGAACGGGTATGGTTTGGTGAATTGGATGCGTGTAAGTACATAGATTGAGACCAAATCCCTAGAAAGGAAGTGTTTCAATGCGATTAATTTAAGCTTTAGGTAAAGCAGAGAGTTATTATTATTTCTCTTTCATTAAGAGCGCCGTGGAAGTACGTTAAACTGAAAAAATAGGCTTTGCTGGTAAATTTATCCAAGAGTTAGTTTTTTTACAGCTATGAAAGTGAGAGCATGTTTTTTTAACTAAGGCTGAATGGTAGACGCAGGCAGTAGCAACATCATAGTCTATTATTAAAGTTGATTTTATTCCCATTTTTTTAAATACGCTTTAAAAATTCATGCAGTGGTATTCATATACATTGCATAATGCATATACAATTCAGTTGAAACACCCGGTCTAAAAAGTAGCTCTAATAGATTCTGGCAAAATGTCTTCCGGTAAAGAAAGGTTCGACTCTGTAGTCCAGCGGGGATGGCGATGATTGTTCTTGGTTCTTATACTCAATTGAGAAATCACAAGCTTGGGCTTCAAGTCATAGTTTTGGGATTTAAACTGCAGTGTAGATTTCAAAATTCGATTTCATTCCCACATCTGAGTTTCAAGTCTTAGGTCTCAGGATTTTAACTTTGGTGATGTGGCTTTTTGGCTTCACAGATTAGCGATGGTATTTAAACTGACCTGGAGACACATAAAGGTTTCAAGCTTTGATTTTGGGACTCGAACTGTGATGACGGTGGTTCTTGGTTTCAGAGCTTAACTTTGAAATCGCAACTCTAGTCTCGTATGGTGATTCTTGATATGATATTAAGTGTTCGGTGTGACGTAATCGCCACTTAATTCAAGAGGTAGGCAATAAATTCAACAACAAGTTACTATGGGGCTCTTGGCTGTGCAGTTACGGCTTAATCATTGCAGCTCTGGTTAGCGCTGACTAACGGAGTAACAACAACAAGAGAATTAACATCAAAAGTTTAGCAACATTCGTAACACCTTAACACTTTCCCATAAGTGAGCACGACTGAAGATCACCGGTGTAGTAAAAGAACGATCAAAGTCAAAATATGCAGTATGGCGAAAAATGAGAAAAAAATTATATCGCATTTTTTAAAATTTCGAGCATTATCGTAGTACTTGCGAACAGGCCCAGCAGGTACTACGACTACTACTACGAGTGGTACATGGATTTCGTGGGGCCTGCAAGATAATGGGATGGATTGGACAAAGTTAAGGAGTCACGTGTCGGAACCAGCGTTCCATTATGACTTGTAGAAACTTCGAACTGAAGAAAACGATACAATCGACGCGAACTATCGTCTTTGTCCACAAAAAGAAATTGCATACAGAAAAAGCGCCTGTTTTTTTTTAATTTAAAGACAAAATATTCTACCATTCAAGGGATCAGGGTAGTAACAGGATCAGTTTCATCCTTCAGAAGGAACAGCTGCTTGGTAGCGTGTTGACCTCTAAGAAATCTAGAGATCATTTAATGTCTCTGAAAATGGTGAACGGAAGGAAAGGTGTGTGATATTGTCAATCAATATGCTCCCAAAATCGGATTAGAGCAGGTGGAAAAAGACGCATATAAAAATAAAAGACGCATTCGAAAAAGGATCGTAGTTTGTTGGTGGAGATTTGAACGGACATGTTGGGAAGACAAGCACAGATTATGAGGACTGCCTTAGAGGTATGGGATACAGCACACCAGGAAGTGGTGAAAATAAACAAATAAGGGATTGGAAGAGAATCAAGTGCGGTATAATTTGGACAAAGTAGATAACTGTGCATCGCCATCTAAAAAAATAAAACAAAATAAATAGATAGGTTTGCGCAACAGAGCGAGGAGCCCTAAAACCTACCGCATTTCTCAGAACTATGCCTTGTGAGAGAATGAAAGGAACCTACAATTTTCTGCTGGAGGACTTGCCCATTCCTCGCCAGCGATGATTCGAACCACGAACCTCTGGGTTAACAGCAGATATGCTAACCATCAAACCACGAGTATCACTATTTACGCAGTCTGAAATGTGGCGAACAGCAAACTTATTTGAAGCCAATGTATTGCTAAGGGTTTTAAAGGGACACTAACTGGAAGTCAAAGAAACATGGTGGTGATATGATGAAGCTAAAGCAGTGATAAGTAAGAAGAACATGCCTTTCGAAGTACCCCTCAAATTTAAGAGATAAAAAGGCAAGCAGCCAGGACCAAGCAAAAGTCCTGGCTGCTCACGCAAACCAAGCTATTCAAGTGATACTTAAGAAAACAATCTTTAAAAAAGCCACTCAAAGAAGGAGAAATGCTGAGGAGATTCGTTCGCTGAAGATCATTAACGATGCTCAAGGACTGTTTCTGGTGAATAAAGAACTCTGCACAGGTGGCGATAGTATTGTGATGGCCTCTTGACATTGACAGTTTCATCGAAAGCATTTTCCATAAAATGAACCTCAACAAAAAAAAAAAAAAAAAAAAAACAAACAAACAAAGCTGCTGAGATACCGTATGAGGTTTGAAAAATTTTGGGTGATATCGGGCTTAGATGACTTGATCATCATTTTCATTTCCGGATTTACGAGTAGTGATCTTAAAGCGATCACAATTCTCCCACTTTTCTGCTTCATACTAGTCATCCGCCTGTGGGGTACGCCGCGTTGACCTCAGAAAGCGTCGGCAAGCCTCCCGGTTTTGGATTGTTCCATGTCTGAGGCCAACCAAATGCTGCTGTTTTTGTATTTGCTTGTACCAGGAGTGTTTTGGCCTGCCTTTTCTTTTTCGTCGCGAATTTGTTGAAACGTTGTACGATATTGCCTTTTGGACGGGGTTCTGCGGATCTCTCCTTTGAACATGACAATACCAACTGAGCCGGTCGTGCTGAATTTTGTCCAAGATGGTACTCTTGACATGATGACTTGATACCCAAGCTTATCAAATAGAGGGGGGGGGGGGGGGGGGGAGAGAGAGAGAGAGAGAGAGAGAGTGTGTGTGTGTGTGTGTGTGTGTGAGAGAGAGAGAGAGAGATAGAGAGAGAGAGAGAGAGAGAGAGAGAGAGAGAGAGATAGAGAGAGAGAGAGAGAGAGAGGGGGAGAGAGATCAACCTTCCACCAATTTATGTTCGACACTTTGAAAATAAATGCGAAAAATATAGTAAAGCTGCCTTATAGCTAATGCAAGTTTGTCGCTGGTAAATTAGCTATAAATTATGTCCAAAGTATAAAGATCCTATTGGAAAAACAGTCCCTTATAGATTCAACTTCGAAAAAGCATATGATCGAAAACCACGAAATCTGAGTGGCCCTCAGCCATCAAGGAGTTCCCAAAATTTAGGGGGTTAATGAAAAAGAACACTGGAGTCACTGAAGCACTCCAAGTCTAAATAGATGCATATTTTACACAAAGGAAGAATCTTGACTTATTTTGCTCTTTATTATGGTCCTTGACTTGAGTTTCCAGCAGGTAAAAAAGTACGGAACAAAGTTCCGGATCTCTTCATAAGCATCATAAGTGATTATCCTACATCCCTCCGAATGGACTTGACGTCAAGGTAAAACTTTTAGAAGGTTGTGGATACAGTATTTGTTTAAAAAACGCTCAATAATTCTGTTGCCCGCTTTCCAGAAATTTATTTGAATGCAATTGTTGTTCCCAAGAGTAAAAACTGTAAATGTCTTGTATCTATAAACAACAGTCACGCAACTTGTGACGACGATATCAACACATTAATGATAGAGTAAGCATACCGTGGATAATGTGGCGAGAAAATTCTGCAATCTTCTGTGATAGGAAAATGCTCTCAAGCTGAAGGACAGGCTCTACACGGTGCGGCGGCGGTGCGGCGGTTGTACATTCAGCCCTCACATACGGCTCATAATGTTGGACAATGCAAAAAGGCATTAGAATAAGTTGACGGCCACTGAGTTGAAGATACTCCATATGACAGTGGCAGTAGCAAGGCTCTATTGCATTAGGAGCACCAAAATCCATGAAAGTTTTCCAATCGAAAATGCCATCTTGGAAAAAAAAAAGAACGTGACTGGCTCATTTGGTATTGCCATCTTCAAAGAAGAGATCCGGAAAACCTCATCAAGAGAACAATATCATACAAAGTTCCGATCGCGAAGAAACAAAGAGAAGATCAAAATAAAACGTTTTTGGTAGAGAATGACAACCGCAACGAGATTTGCATTTGAGTTGTTTCGAAATTGGAAAGTTTGTGGGTCTTAATGGAATACTCCAACACTCAAGTTTAAACATACATTGAGAGCGTATGACGTACTTACAAAAGTTGTAACCTTAAACTATCCCTTTAGTGCTGAACTTTCCAAAAAGCTAAAGAAAAATCGAGGATTCCACAGTTTGCAGTAAGACGAAAATGTGGTTTCTTAGTCAAATAAATTTTGCAGAAATCACTTTTACTCACTTTTATTTTTAAGCCTTGGATTGCAAGGTGGAAGAAGTGGTTCTGTGGTAACTCTTTAAGGTAGGTACAAACTAACCACCCAAATTTTGAACATAGAGCTTATATCATGACGTGGCGCCGTATTGATGATCACAACGTAAATATTTCAACTGAATATCCACTCAAGCCTTTAAACTTGCGTTCGATAGGTGCGAGTCCCAACAGCAATCAAAAAATGTTTTTTCGGGGGTTCCGCTTTTCACGAAGAATTGGCAAGTCCTCCTATAGTAATTTTTTTGCAATCAAAAGCGCTCTCTCGAACGTTCGGAATCGGCAAGAAATTGTCGGTCCCCTGCAATCCTTATAAGATAACGTTTCTGAAAATGCGATAGGCCCCGAAGCTTGCCGTGTTTCTGAGCCACCCCATTAATTTTTTTAGTCCACGCGAACTTAAAACCGACGACTAATCACGCCATTCAAACTTTGGTAAATTAACAAAAAATTAGTATGAAAACTTCTCAATTCAAAATCTTAGAAAAGGAATTAAAGAGATTGCAACCGATTAGCTCCCGCATTGTTATTACCCAACTCTGGCTGACAATAATGTTTAACAACACTTCTCACACCTCCCTAAGTCTCATGTTTTATTATTAGCTGGTTTATTCCCGAGGAGCTTCTTTATTCCCGCCACAATCTATTGTTTAGATTAACATGTGATGAAAATTAACCACCCACATCGTGATCATCATCACCACCATCAGGCACTTCGTACAAAGCGTTGGAATCTATTCTCCAAAGAAGAACCAGCACAAAAAAACCCACAAAAAAGAAGAACTTATGAAAGGGAACTTTGAAGACCTATTGAAAACGAAAATTGGATTTCATCCCATTATACGTATATACTCTACACCCATGTACTCCCGCATCTGCGAGATTTTTCATCCACCCTATTTTGCAACCCCCATTGCTGCCGCATTATAGCACACCCATCGCCATCGCCTTCCGCCACCCTTTGCTGCTATCGCTTTTGTGTTGTACTTTCAAATATGCTCCCGCTCTGCAAATTATTATTTATGAATATTATATTTTCAATTTTAAAGTGAATGCAGAACGAATTCTCCACCACACACCATATTCAACCGCTATAATCCTGAACGGTCGGTGGCAGGGGGTATATCACTTTTCGTAACACGATATGAATCCATTTTAATTCCAAAACCGTAAAAGGCAGCTGAAAACAAAAACAGCAACAAAAAAAAAAATGTGAGAGAAAAAAAAAATAGTCGCGAAAGGATTCACCAAAATCAAAGCTTCATGTTCACTCACGCAGACACACTCACAGATGCGCCGCATATCTCGAGGTTTGTTTGGTATCTATGAAAAGGATTTTCATTAACATTTTAATCCGGGGCCATTCATGGTCTTTTAATGTGATATGGTAAGGTGGTGGCTCTGGCGTTCGCATCGCTTTGGCTTTGGCTTTGGCCCGCGCCATAAAATGACTATACAAGAGAAAGCCTTTAAACGAAATGGGTGATCATCGCAATGGTGGGCGCGAATGGAGATGAACGGTTATATTTAAGGAGAATGGGAAAGTCAAATGAATTAATTGCAAAGTGAGTTCTACGAACGGTAAAACCCATGGTGTTAAACAGGACTTAATGGGAGGAAATCAAAAGAAAAGTGTACAACCGTAATCGTTTTGGGTTGAAATTGTGTTTCGCAATTTTTTCGTTTTAATGCAAAAGCTAAATGGCTGAACTGCATTTAAATTTACTTGGAAATGCTCAAATGGAGTGACTATGATGGCTTTTTGGTGGAAAAAAAAAATTTAAGTCCGTATCCTTATTACGATCATACCAACCGTGTTTTGTTCGCGTATGTGTGCCATTTAAATGGCTTTTTGAATGTGTTTTTATGACTTTCAATTCTTCATTGGTGGTTGGTGTTTAAAAGAAATAATTACGGCAACACAGAAGGGCCTCAAAGCATTTTTATTTCAGTCAACTAATTAGGTCAGTTTTTAATCTTCTTAAAGATGGTCTTTGATGAGGAAGGTTTAATGTGACATCATACAGCTTCAAAATTAACACACGGTTATCAAGTCGCACTAATAAAATGTTGAAACCACTTCAAATTAAACGTAGCTCAGGCCAGGTTCACTTTGCAACAAGTTTAACGAACTACTTTCCTGGAACATGTTGGGTCCGCCTTTTTTTCTTTATTTATTTTCAAATCAAGTTGTTCCCTCACATAAAAAATATCAAATGCAACGAATTAGAGCTCTCGATTGTACGCATGTATTTAATTGTACGTAAAACTGTGATTTTATTAAAGATTAGACACCATAATCATGCCCATGGCTTGCATGTGTACCTGTTACGCAGGCGGGTTGTGGTTTGAATCTTAACACAAACCAAAAAAAGTTTTTCCACGGTTATCGCCTGGAAATTGGCAAGTCCTTCGATAGTAAACTCATTGCCATGAAAACGATTTTTCGATTAGCCGTTGGGAATCGGCAGCAAATTGTAGATCCCTCCATTCCCTCACAATGCAATGGTTCTGAGAAATGTGCAAGGCCTTGGGACTCCCTGTTCTGTTGCGCCACCCTAGGTTGGGTAAAGTTGGATTTGGGTCTCAAGGATCCATTGTGTTCTCCGGACTAGAGAGTATGAAGAGGTAGAGGAGAGCGGTTGCAGAGGATAGGATTTGCGGATATGTTACTGTGGTTGGGAGCCCCCACTTAACCATTTGAAACTCTGGGCGAATTTAAGGATGCTGTTTATTGGAAGGTTGGAGATGTCACGTCGCCCAGATTGTTGAAGAAGTATTCTCCGAAGGCTTTTTTCCTAGTGTAAACCAAGCTAGGACATTCACAGAGGGAGTCCTCTTCGTCTTGGCATCCCCTATAGAAGTCGGATATTCAAATTACCATTCTCATCATATGGGTACCCAATGGCTTGTGACCCGTCAGAATACTAATCAACAGAGAGAGTCGAAACTTGCTGAGCTGGAGCAAAATTTCCTTCTTTTTTTTGGAAGTATCTGGCCTGGCCATAGGTTTCTGGAAACCCGGCATGTTTCTATAGAAGACTACATGTCATTGGCGGTTTTTAGAAAATTTTGTTGGATTATGCTTTTTTGCTGTTGAGTGGCTTGAGAACTGAGCTGTTTGTTTTACTGTACGCGAGTGCTGGGTGATGGCCCGATTTCTTCCAGCTTATCTTTAAGTCACGAAGTCCTGGAACTCAAATTAAATTTACAATGTTCGTGAAGCTGAGCAGTCTTAGCTTGCCGCGAAAGCATTCTACTAATTTGGATTTTGTGACAATAGATGAGATAGCTTTAATGGCCGCCTGGCTGTCTATGAAGCTGTCAATATTTTTGTAGACCAAGTATTGCGTAGCCAGGTGTTTTGCAGCTTTACAGACTGCAAGTACTTCTGCTTGAAAGACACTGCAAAAGCCGGGAAGTCTTATTGATCTGTTCATTGGAGGGTAGTCTGAGAAAATGCCTGACCGTAACCCCTCGTCCTTTTTGGGACCGTCTGTGTTCTCTTGGCGGATTGACTGTTAGGGCCACTGAAAATTAAAATCAGTATACGGCGGGTGTAATCTGTTTCAATGTCTGTATCAGTATGGCTCAAAGTGGTTCTGTGGCCTGATATGCCTGATTTCCAATTATGGCATTGTCTGAGTCGCAGTGCGCTTTTAGCCGCAGTCTCTTTAGTGAAAAGGGGAGTTAGCGATTGGAAAGTTTTCAGAGCTCCTGTTACTACTCATTGCACTGGTTGTGCCGCAATGCAAACAAGTCTTTGGGTTTTGGTCATGGTCTTAAGGTTTGACGCCTTCTCTAATGATGGCCACCAAACCAAACAAGCGTATCTGAGGATTGGTCTTACTATGGATGTGTGCATCCAGTGAATTGTTTTGGGACCAGGTCCCCATTTTTTTCCCAAAATTCTACTTTCCCTTTCTTTTAAACTTTCTTTCCAGTTCAGCTTATGATCAAGGATAATTCTAGATACTTCGCCGTACCAGATATGTTTATTGGTATACCGTTTATAGTTATTGGAAGTAGTTCTGCACCGTTACGCTTCTCGTTTTCTCGTTAACAGAACAAGTTCTGTTTTTGTAGGGTTTTTGGTTGTTGAGTTTATAAAGAGCTGTCTGGAGGAGTTCACAAAGTGCTGTGACTTTTCCGGAGGTCATGGTGACGATGTCATTGCCATTGTACACAGCTTTTATTCCGCTCAGATCTGGTTTAACCAGGATCTGGTAAACTACTAGGAGCCAGAGTAGCGGAGATAAAACTCGTCCTTCTGGTGTACCTCTACAGGTTCTGTCCCTTAGAGTGCTTACACCCGTTTCTGCTTTTACTTTTCTTGTTTGGAACATGGAATCGGTCCAATTTGATAGCGTTGGCTCGATGTTTATGGAGCCTTATGCCAGACGAATGGCACTGTATTCAACATTGTTGAATTCGCTTCTCTATATCGAGGAATGCAGCCAAGATGTACTCTTTATACTAGATTGGCCGTTTAATGGTTCCGACTACTTCATGAAGTGCAGTCTCAACTGATTTACCCTTTATACCAAAGATGGTCTAAGCTATAGAGAATGGCTAAATTTTCACCCTTATTCCAGCGGTAGCAAAAACAGGAACAGGAGCATAACCGGGAACTTGGAAAATACTGGACTGTTTTCAAAAATTCTTCCACAGCTACAATGCTACATTATCTTCTAGTAACATAGAAAATATTTCATCTCCTGGCAACGGGAACGTAACCAAGAACTTAGAAAATACTGGTCCAATTTCATAAATTGTCGCCGTTAGAATGCTTCATTGTTCCTGAACAATGTAGATTATTATAGTTCATCCCCATTATCCACTGGAACGGAAACTACTTTACTCAATTTACTCAATTCGATCACCGTATTACCCGAACTACAACGGGCCTTCCTGCTGACGGGTCAGCTGGTATTATAAAAGATTTTGACGGTTACATAAAATCGCGTCAAGCTCATTAGAAAAAGGTTGCTACGTGGCAAACGCACACAAATAAATTAATGAATTAGATCAGATACACATCAAGTTTAATCTGAAGCCTTGCAACTTTCTCTGTATGAACAAATTTATTTCAATGAACAGAAAATTAATCTCGTCGAGTAACTTCTATATTAGCAATAGTTTTCCATATTTATATTAGGAAACTACACCGAAATAATTTCATTATTCATTTTTTTCCTCATAGTAAATTGTATAACTGAAAAACCGAATTTTTAAATTCATAGAATCGAAAAATGAAAATTCTCTGGAGTGTGTTCAGAGTAAAAGTTATGCAATTTTGCTCGGATATTTTTTGCGTGCTTTGTTTTCAAAAGAAATTTTTTTGTTTCTATTTCTAAATAACATATCAGTTCTTGCTGATTGTGCAAGTAACTTCCGTTCTCGGTAATATGTTATGGATTATTTTAGCGTTTTAGCCAAACAATCTCCACAATTTGTTGTGAAAATTCCAATTTCTCTGAAACTTGATTACGTCGACACACAAGTTTCTGTTTAAATATATTTTTACGTATTCGTTAATAAAGGTCGAGCAGAAACTTTTTGACAGACTTTTAAAAAAATGATGAGCAGTCGGAGTTGACCTTCAGAAAGGCTTACGCAATTGATGAACCTACATTTGCTTATAGCTTTGGTCACATTAGCTGCACGTTTCAACATCATTATCGATTTTTTTTCATCCCCAGTTCTAGGTCGCAGCACAGTAGGTGTACAGTGCAGTGGCGTAGATAGCTTTTCGCAATGGGGGGGATGGATCTAGTTCGGACATTTTTTTAAGAAGTTTAATAATTAAAAAAAAAAAAAAAACAAGACTTCATTGAATTCATTTTGTATGCCATAAAGAATTTAATTTTTTAAGATAATACATATACATACGACTAGACTAGAAGGAACTAGAATGAACGTTGCAAAATAACATTAATTTAAAAAATAAATCACAAAATAAAATCCAGTTTTCGCTTCTTTTTCGATAAAGCGCTTGTGACGAAGCGTCACAATTTCCCCAAAACACCGCACCAAAACACTGTACGTGTTTGTTTTTTTTTATTAAATTGCCCACACTAAAAGTTTATTCCAAGGCCAAATATTGCTTGCCGCTTAGTTTGTGTGCATTTCCTTATGGGGAAATGCATTGCCAATAGCCAGCCTATTTTTGTATGGAATATTATCATTGCCTTTCAATTCACACTTACTTATAGTAGGAAAATCTATGAATAGGAGTGAACTAATTGCGATAAGTCAGAAAAAGATTTACGGGCTTTTATGCCTTAACGTACATTACTTTTTCTCTTCCCCAATTTCGACTTTCATAGTCTACTTTCTAAGGGAATTACATTGAGGTGGTTTATTTGGCCAATCGTGTAAGTTCTTCTTAATTTAATCTCCGTCTAAGGGAATTGCATTGAGGTGGTTTATTTGGCCGCTCGTGTAAGTTCTTCTTGATTCAATCTCCGTCTAAGGGAATTACATTGAGGTGGTTTACTTGGCCGCTCGTGTAAGTTCTTCTTAATTTAATCTCCGTCTAAGGGAATTACATTGAGGTGGTTTACTTGGCCGCTCGTGTAAGTTCTTCTTGATTCTATCTCCGTCCTTAAGAACCGACCTATTCGTTGCGGTTTCATTTGGCCGAGCGATTAGGTTTCCTTTAATACAATCGACATCAATCATTCAAAGAGGAAATCCCATTCCCACAACCGCAGACTATTACTACGAAATCCGCCGCCGCCGACAGAGTGTTTTGCCTCCGAGTAGACGCATACACTTCCTACGAAGTCCGCCAACGCCGATGAATTGTTCTGCCGTTCCCAGGAGTTGAAGTGAATCCAGAGAAGAAATCAACGCAGGCACTTCCCACGTAGTCCGCCGCCGCCGATATATTGTTCTGCCGACCACACTCCGCAGACTTTGGTTACGAAATCCGCCGCCGCCGACAGAGTGCCCTGCCTAAAATAGACAGACGTTTACCATTGATAGATAGAAGTAACAGTTGCTGCGACCTATACACCTGAGGGATCTAACATCGCTACCCCGAGAAGAAGAGGCGTCCCGGAGACCAGCGCCAGAACCGAGCCCTTAGCCAGACCGGGGCAACCACTATTTTTGAATCAGAGTAAAAACTTGTATATAACATTGTAAACCAAATCCTGAGAGAACCGAGAAAAATAGAAATAAATAAATATAGACTTATTTAAACTGTATCCGACCGTCTCCTCGTTTTCATTTAAGAAGTTGGACCGCCGAAGCCCAAGTCTTACGAAGCTTCCTTGGGTAGACCCTGGACACCCTGAGTATACCCCAGCCTAAGTAAAAGAAGCATCACACGCTTATAACATCGTCTGGTGTTATTGGTATTTCGCGATGAATAGCTAGAGCAGCCAAACCATTCAAACGATCCTACAAATAAGAAAACATCCAAAGCTTATCACACTGTTATCAAAATTGAAATATTTTTAATAATCTCACTTCGTTGGTCATGCTTCTTTGTATTGTTTTTATTCTCTTTAAACTGGAGAAAGTTCTTTCGGGAGTTGACGTTGAAACCGGCAGTGTAGCTAATATCTTTAATAAAACATAAATATGTATTTGGAAAGCTTTCTTCGGGGCAGCTATCGAGTGCTTCCAATGAATTCTTAGAAGTATTATTCCTTCGAATTAAATATCTCTTCCAAGTTTTTAGTTCCTCAAGAATAGTAGATGATTTGAGCAGTCAAATATGTTTGGTAAAACTCAACAGTCTTATTAAATTTGTTTGCTGCTTTGTCTATTTCTGACGAAGAATCCTTGAAAAGAACCGAAAACCCTTCCAGTATGTTTTCATGGTTAGTAAATTTTTCTCCAAGGTCCATTACAAAGAAATCGAGGAAAGGATTGAAAACAGTCACACGAAAATATTCTTCCGTACTTTTAACCGAAGGGTTCGAACGATTCTTTTGTCGGTTCACTATTCTTTTATGTTTGACGTCAATGTCAAGGGCTTCAGCTAATGATTTTTGCATCTTCAAACACTTTTGAAAATGAATCGTCTTCTGCCCGTTTAATTTTTAGTTGATCCCTTATACATATCTTTGGCGAGATCCATAGCTTGGACCAAGTCTAAGTTTATTCTTTGAAACTCACGACTTAATGGCAATGAGAGCTGGTAAACCATACTTATAACTTTTAAGCTGATCAAGAACTCGAAATCCATAGCGTTTTTTAAGTTCTTTGCGTCACTTCCCGATGTTCTTATTTGGTCAAGAGTCTCGAACACAAACGGACATAGCTCCTCAAAATCTTCAACAGCTTGATATTTTAAAATCCATCGCGTCAGATTCAGCCTTTTAAATGTGTTTTTTTGGGGAGTCTCTTCGTTTTCGCTTATTGTTTTTTGCAGCATATCTTTTCTTTTCGGTGTATTGAAATAATTGTAGACTGCTTCAATTGTGGTTAGGCAATCTCTAATGACTGTTATTTTGCTGGACACAGATATAGCAAGGTTCAAAGAATGTGCTGCACAATGGACGTACAGATCATGCGTGGCGAATAATTGCTGAGCACCATTGTATCGACCAGGCATATTGGCTGCTTCGTCGTACCCTTGACCGATCAAAAAGGAATTGGCCAAATCACAATTTTAATGATTTTCCACTATAAGCTTCGCAAGAGCATCACCTAGATTGTTAATACAGTAATGTTTGGTAAACTGCTGTATTAGAGATTTTAAGACAAAAGATTTTATTCATACCTGTTGTTGAAAATTTATTTTAAAAAAAATTTCAAAAGATTAGTTGATTTGCCGGAATAATAATTTCTTTCAGTAGAAGTTGACTTTGTATTTATAGAATGAACAACCCTGTGAGTAATAATGAAACTTAATTCACGTAGGAAGTAGGTACATACAGGGTGGGCAATTTAAAACTCCCCACTTTCAAACGCGTCGTGAAAAAAAACTAGACGAGTTACAAAGGTGGTAACACTGCAGGGCGCTTCTCCAGACTATGCCATTTCCGTCAGATATTGTTGGTTAGTCGACATGGTTTACTGGAACACGAAACATCGCGCTTTCTGCGTGGAAGCGTATTTTCGGTATGATGAAAAAATGGTCCTAGTTCGTCGCGCGTTTAAAAGAGAGTTCAAGTTAAAGCGTCATGAAAACCCTCCCGACCACAAAACAATTTTGTTATGGGTTAAAAACTTTTGAAATTCGGCCAAGGCAACATCGAGCACTCGGAAACGTCGTAGGTCGGTGAGAACCCCTGAAACTGTTGAACAAGTTCGTAGCGCAGTGTTGAGAAGTCCTGCGCGTTCAGTGCGTTAAACATTCCGCGTTCAACTCTAAGAAAAATCATTAAAGATGATTTAAACATGCATCCGTACAAGTTACAAGTCACCCAAGAATTGTTACCCACCTACCATCCGACAAAATTGGGATTTTTCACTCGATTTTTGGATATGCTCGACGAAGAAGAACTTGATTTGGACGACGTTTTCTTTAGCGATGAAGCGCACTTCGATGTACACGGAAATGTCAATAAACAAAATATGCGATATTATGCTGAAAAAAACCCTCAAATCACTCAATCTAAGCCGCTACATTCCCCTCGCGTTACCGTGTGGTGTGCTCTGTCGGCGCGCACGATCATCGGACCTTACTTCTTCGAAGAAGACGGGAGCAATGTGACTGTCAATGATGTCATTTTAAAAAAATAAAGCGGATATTAAATGGCATAGTGTGTACTTTATTTCCTTTTTTGAATCGTCTTTCTATGTATTATAATTTTTGTATACGACGCGTTTAAATGTGGGGAGTTTTAAATTGCCCACCCTGTACTAAATTTCAGAGTGTGTTTCCTTAACTTATTTAATTCATGACTGGTTATGTTGAACAATTATCGATCCCAAGGGGGGGGGGGTTATATCCCCCTGATTCCCACTATCTACCCCTGTGCCTCTCTTCTATAACTGTCGCCTGGATGAAAGACGGCGATAAAAATGGAACAAAATTCTATGAATTCAGTAGAATTTCGTTCCGGTTCTCACTGTTTCTCGATCGATGTCATCGATGCAATAGTTACAAAACAGGGACACTGGTTATTATTCTCATATTCCTGGGGAACCGGAACGTATCCGAAACGAACCGGGACAGCTAGTTTATAAGAAACGGAAACGGTAACGTAAACGGAAGTTAGTGTTTGTATTGAATTGGAATGAAATTTGGAAACAAAGATAGTCTCTCTAGACTAGAGTATGAGAAATGACATGCTAAGTTTTCGGCAACAAGAGGAGCAGCAGGAGCATAACCGAAAACTTAGAAAATACTGGACTGTTTTCAAAAATTCTTGCACAGCTCTAACGCTACATTATCCGCGAGTTACACAGACAATATTTTAACCCCACATTCCCCCGGCAACGGGAACGAAACCAAGAACTTAGAAAATACTGGTCCAATTTCATAACTTGTCACGGTTAGAGTGCTTCATTGTTGCTGAGCACTGTAGATTATATTTCATCCCCATTTTCCACTGGAACGGAAACTTGGAAACTACTTTACTTAATTTACTCAATTCCATCACCGAAATACGATGCGCCGCGCCGGCCGGGCGGGTCAGCTGTTCGTATAAACGATTTTGAAGGTTACATGTTACCCGTCAAGCGAAGTAGAAAAAGGTTGCTATACAAAAAAAATATAATGCTACTTCATATATTTCAATCACATATGGAGTCTAATTGGAAGCCTTGGCACTTTCTCTGTATGAACAAATTTATTTCAATGAACAGAAAATTAGTTTCGTTGAGTAACTTTCATATTAGCAATGGAACAGTTTTCCATATTTTTTATTCTAGGAAACTACACCGAAATAATTTCATTATTCATTTTTTTTTCCTCATACTAAATTATATAACTGAAAAACCGAATTTTTAAATTCATAGAATCGAAAAATCAGAATTCTCTGGAGTGTGTTCCGAAAAAAAGTTATGCAATTTTGCTCGGATATTTTTTGCGTGCTTTGTTTTCAAAAGAAATTTTTTTGTTTCTATTTCTAAATAACATATCAGTTCTTGCTGATTGTGCAAGTAACTTCCGTTCTCGGTAATATGTTATGGATTATTTTAGCGTTTTAGCCAAACAATCTCCACAATTTGTTGTGAAAATTCCAATTTCTCTGAAACTTGATTACGTCGACACACAAGTTTCTGTTTAAATATATTTTTACGTATTCGTTAATAAAGGTCGAGCAGAAACTTTTTGACAGACTTTTAAAAAAATGATGAGCAGTCGGAGTTGACCTTCAGAAAGGCTTACGCAATTGATGAACCTACATTTGCTTATAGCTTTGGTCACATTAGCTGCACGTTTCAACATCATTATCGATTTTTTTTCATCCCCAGTTCTAGGTCGCAGCACAGTAGGTGTACAGTGCAGTGGCGTAGATAGCTTTTCGCAATGGGGGGGATGGATCTAGTTCGGACATTTTTTTAAGAAGTTTAATAATTAAAAAAAAAAAAAAACAAGACTTCATTGAATTCATTTTGTATGCCATAAAGAATTTAATTTTTTAAGATAATACATATACATACGACTAGACTAGAAGGAACTAGAATGAACGTTGCAAAATAACATTAATTTAAAAAATAAATCACAAAATAAAATCCAGTTTTCGCTTCTTTTTCGATAAAGCGCTTGTGACGAAGCGTCACAATTTCCCCAAAACACCGCACCAAAACACTGTACGTGTTTGTTTTTTTTTATTAAATTGCCCACACTAAAAGTTTATTCCAAGGCCAAATATTGCTTGCCGCTTAGTTTGTGTGCATTTCCTTATGGGGAAATGCATTGCCAATAGCCAGCCTATTTTTGTATGGAATATTATCATTGCCTTTCAATTCACACTTACTTATAGTAGGAAAATCTATGAATAGGAGTGAACTAATTGCGATAAGTCAGAAAAAGATTTACGGGCTTTTATGCCTTAACGTACATTACTTTTTCTCTTCCCCAATTTCGACTTTCATAGTCTACTTTCTAAGGGAATTACATTGAGGTGGTTTATTTGGCCAATCGTGTAAGTTCTTCTTAATTTAATCTCCGTCTAAGGGAATTGCATTGAGGTGGTTTATTTGGCCGCTCGTGTAAGTTCTTCTTGATTCAATCTCCGTCTAAGGGAATTACATTGAGGTGGTTTACTTGGCCGCTCGTGTAAGTTCTTCTTAATTTAATCTCCGTCTAAGGGAATTACATTGAGGTGGTTTACTTGGCCGCTCGTGTAAGTTCTTCTTGATTCTATCTCCGTCCTTAAGAACCGACCTATTCGTTGCGGTTTCATTTGGCCGAGCGATTAGGTTTCCTTTAATACAATCGACATCAATCATTCAAAGAGGAAATCCCATTCCCACAACCGCAGACTATTACTACGAAATCCGCCGCCGCCGACAGAGTGTTTTGCCTCCGAGTAGACGCATACACTTCCTACGAAGTCCGCCAACGCCGATGAATTGTTCTGCCGTTCCCAGGAGTTGAAGTGAATCCAGAGAAGAAATCAACGCAGGCACTTCCCACGTAGTCCGCCGCCGCCGATATATTGTTCTGCCGACCACACTCCGCAGACTTTGGTTACGAAATCCGCCGCCGCCGACAGAGTGCCCTGCCTAAAGCAGACAGACGTTTACCATTGATAGATAGAAGTAACAGTTGCTGCGACCTATACACCTGAGGGATCTAACATCGCTACCCCGAGAAGAAGAGGCGTCCCGGAGACCAGCGCCAGAACCGAGCCCTTAGCCAGACCGGGGCAACCACTATTTTTGAATCAGAGTAAAAACTTGTATATAACATTGTAAACCAAATCCTGAGAGAACCGAGAAAAATAGAAATAAATAAATATAGACTTATTTAAACTGTATCCGACCGTCTCCTCGTTTTCATTTAAGAAGTTGGACCGCCGAAGCCCAAGTCTTACGAAGCTTCCTTGGGTAGACCCTGGACACCCTGAGTATACCCCAGCCTAAGTAAAAGAAGCATCACACGCTTATAACATCGTCTGGTGTTATTGGTATTTCGCGATGAATAGCTAGAGCAGCCAAACCATTCAAACGATCCTACAAATAAGAAAACATCCAAAGCTTATCACACTGTTATCAAAATTGAAATATTTTTAATAATCTCACTTCGTTGGTCATGCTTCTTTGTATTGTTTTTATTCTCTTTAAACTGGAGAAAGTTCTTTCGGGAGTTGACGTTGAAACCGGCAGTGTAGCTAATATCTTTAATAAAACATAAATATGTATTTGGAAAGCTTTCTTCGGGGCAGCTATCGAGTGCTTCCAATGAATTCTTAGAAGTATTATTCCTTCGAATTAAATATCTCTTCCAAGTTTTTAGTTCCTCAAGAATAGTAGATGATTTGAGCAGTCAAATATGTTTGGTAAAACTCAACAGTCTTATTAAATTTGTTTGCTGCTTTGTCTATTTCTGACGAAGAATCCTTGAAAAGAACCGAAAACCCTTCCAGTATGTTTTCATGGTTAGTAAATTTTTCTCCAAGGTCCATTACAAAGAAATCGAGGAAAGGATTGAAAACAGTCACACGAAAATATTCTTCCGTACTTTTAACCGAAGGGTTCGAACGATTCTTTTGTCGGTTCACTATTCTTTTATGTTTGACGTCAATGTCAAGGGCTTCAGCTAATGATTTTTGCATCTTCAAACACTTTTGAAAATGAATCGTCTTCTGCCCGTTTAATTTTTAGTTGATCCCTTATACATATCTTTGGCGAGATCCATAGCTTGGACCAAGTCTAAGTTTATTCTTTGAAACTCACGACTTAATGGCAATGAGAGCTGGTAAACCATACTTATAACTTTTAAGCTGATCAAGAACTCGAAATCCATAGCGTTTTTTAAGTTCTTTGCGTCACTTCCCGATGTTCTTATTTGGTCAAGAGTCTCGAACACAAACGGACATAGCTCCTCAAAATCTTCAACAGCTTGATATTTTAAAATCCATCGCGTCAGATTCAGCCTTTTAAATGTGTTTTTTTGGGGAGTCTCTTCGTTTTCGCTTATTGTTTTTTGCAGCATATCTTTTCTTTTCGGTGTATTGAAATAATTGTAGACTGCTTCAATTGTGGTTAGGCAATCTCTAATGACTGTTATTTTGCTGGACACAGATATAGCAAGGTTCAAAGAATGTGCTGCACAATGGACGTACAGATCATGCGTGGCGAATAATTGCTGAGCACCATTGTATCGACCAGGCATATTGGCTGCTTCGTCGTACCCTTGACCGATCAAAAAGGAATTGGCCAAATCACAATTTTAATGATTTTCCACTATAAGCTTCGCAAGAGCATCACCTAGATTGTTAATACAGTAATGTTTGGTAAACTGCTGTATTAGAGATTTTAAGACAAAAGATTTTATTCATACCTGTTGTTGAAAATTTATTTTAAAAAAAATTTCAAAAGATTAGTTGATTTGCCGGAATAATAATTTCTTTCAGTAGAAGTTGACTTTGTATTTATAGAATGAACAACCCTGTGAGTAATAATGAAACTTAATTCACGTAGGAAGTAGGTACATACAGGGTGGGCAATTTAAAACTCCCCACTTTCAAACGCGTCGTGAAAAAAAACTAGACGAGTTACAAAGGTGGTAACACTGCAGGGCGCTTCTCCAGACTATGCCATTTCCGTCAGATATTGTTGGTTAGTCGACATGGTTTACTGGAACACGAAACATCGCGCTTTCTGCGTGGAAGCGTATTTTCGGTATGATGAAAAAATGGTCCTAGTTCGTCGCGCGTTTAAAAGAGAGTTCAAGTTAAAGCGTCATGAAAACCCTCCCGACCACAAAACAATTTTGTTATGGGTTAAAAACTTTTGAAATTCGGCCAAGGCAACATCGAGCACTCGGAAACGTCGTAGGTCGGTGAGAACCCCTGAAACTGTTGAACAAGTTCGTAGCGCAGTGTTGAGAAGTCCTGCGCGTTCAGTGCGTTAAACATTCCGCGTTCAACTCTAAGAAAAATCATTAAAGATGATTTAAACATGCATCCGTACAAGTTACAAGTCACCCAAGAATTGTTACCCACCTACCATCCGACAAAATTGGGATTTTTCACTCGATTTTTGGATATGCTCGACGAAGAAGAACTTGATTTGGACGACGTTTTCTTTAGCGATGAAGCGCACTTCGATGTACACGGAAATGTCAATAAACAAAATATGCGATATTATGCTGAAAAAAACCCTCAAATCACTCAATCTAAGCCGCTACATTCCCCTCGCGTTACCGTGTGGTGTGCTCTGTCGGCGCGCACGATCATCGGACCTTACTTCTTCGAAGAAGACGGGAGCAATGTGACTGTCAATGATGTCATTTTAAAAAAATAAAGCGGATATTAAATGGCATAGTGTGTACTTTATTTCCTTTTTTGAATCGTCTTTCTATGTATTATAATTTTTGTATACGACGCGTTTAAATGTGGGGAGTTTTAAATTGCCCACCCTGTACTAAATTTCAGAGTGTGTTTCCTTAACTTATTTAATTCATGACTGGTTATGTTGAACAATTATCGATCCCAAGGGGGGGGGGGTTATATCCCCCTGATTCCCACTATCTACCCCTGTGCCTCTCTTCTATAACTGTCGCCTGGATGAAAGACGGCGATAAAAATGGAACAAAATTCTATGAATTCAGTAGAATTTCGTTCCGGTTCTCACTGTTTCTCGATCGATGTCATCGATGCAATAGTTACAAAACAGGGACACTGGTTATTATTCTCATATTCCTGGGGAACCGGAACGTATCCGAAACGAACCGGGACAGCTAGTTTATAAGAAACGGAAACGGTAACGTAAACGGAAGTTAGTGTTTGTATTGAATTGGAATGAAATTTGGAAACAAAGATAGTCTCTCTAGACTAGAGTATGAGAAATGACATGCTAAGTTTTCGGCAACAAGAGGAGCAGCAGGAGCATAACCGAAAACTTAGAAAATACTGGACTGTTTTCAAAAATTCTTGCACAGCTCTAACGCTACATTATCCGCGAGTTACACAGACAATATTTTAACCCCACATTCCCCCGGCAACGGGAACGAAACCAAGAACTTAGAAAATACTGGTCCAATTTCATAACTTGTCACGGTTAGAGTGCTTCATTGTTGCTGAGCACTGTAGATTATATTTCATCCCCATTTTCCACTGGAACGGAAACTTGGAAACTACTTTACTTAATTTACTCAATTCCATCACCGAAATACGATGCGCCGCGCCGGCCGGGCGGGTCAGCTGTTCGTATAAACGATTTTGAAGGTTACATGTTACCCGTCAAGCGAAGTAGAAAAAGGTTGCTATACAAAAAAAATATAATGCTACTTCATATATTTCAATCACATATGGAGTCTAATTGGAAGCCTTGGCACTTTCTCTGTATGAACAAATTTATTTCAATGAACAGAAAATTAGTTTCGTTGAGTAACTTTCATATTAGCAATGGAACAGTTTTCCATATTTTTTATTCTAGGAAACTACACCGAAATAATTTCATTATTCATTTTTTTTTCCTCATACTAAATTATATAACTGAAAAACCGAATTTTTAAATTCATAGAATCGAAAAATCAGAATTCTCTGGAGTGTGTTCCGAAAAAAAGTTATGCAATTTTGCTCGGATATTTTTTGCGTGCTTTGTTTTCATAAGAACATTTTTTGTTTCTATTTCTAAATGACATATCATCAGTTCTTGCTGATTGTGCAAGTAACTTCCGTTCTCGGTAATATGTGATGGATTATTTCAGCATTTTACCCAAATAATCTCCGCAATTTATTGTGAAAATTCCAATTTCTCTGAAACTTGATTACGTCGACACAAGTTTCTGTTTAAATATATTTTTACGTATTCGTTAATAAAGGTCGAACAGAGACTTTTTGACAGACTTCTAAAAAATGATGAGTTGACCTTCAGAAAGGCTTACGCAATTGATGAATTGATTGATGTGCTCATAATGGTCACATTAGTTGCACGTTTCAACATCTTTATCGATTTTTTTTTTTATCTCCAGTTCTAGGTCGCAGCTCAGTAGGTGTACAGCGCAGCGTCTTGTCTACATAAATAAATAAAATAAATAGGGTGGCGCAACAGAACGATAGGAGCCACAAGGCCTCGCGCATTTCGCGCAATTGCTTGTGAGGGAATGGAGGGGACCTGCAATTTTTTGCCGGTTCTGAACTGCTTGACTTGCCAATTCCTGGCGAAAGGTGATACCAGTGAAAAACATTTTTGCTTCTGTTGGGATATAAAATGCGGAACACTACAATACGTCAACTATTCATTGCTGACACTAGAGCCATCGTCATCGAGGATCTAAGATCCCCGCTAGAATCATAGGCAAAAGTTTAAGAAGATATTAGGGACCGTTTAGTTAAAAAGAAGTCTGAGTATCTACTTGAGCTGCCCGTTTTCTGATTCAGAAATTTATTTATACATATAGAAATTTACTTCCCAAGTGTGAAGGGCTTGAATAGGGTGAAGGAAGTGGCGAGAGAACTCCGCCATATTTTGTTGTAGAAAAATGTCTTCTTAGCAATTTTAATGGCAGTGTAACTTATTAATTACGGTAGAGACTTCTGCCAGAAGCCTTTCACCTTCAATAAACTTTCACCTCACAGTAAAAAGAATCTGTGTGTTCTCAGATAAAATATATTTTAAGAAGAATTTTAAAAAACATTGTGCTACCCTCGTTTATAAACAATCTCGTATTAATCACATTCCCTTTTAATTTTCTTGTTGCAGAATATTTCTCTACCCGAGGAAGCGAATTGTAACCATACCATTTTCGTCTACCTACGTTTTGTGAACTGTTTTGAAGAACTATTATTTCGGAATGCCCTATCCTTGGAATCCAAACAACCAATCAAGTATGTTAAATAATCGTTTTCCGATATCAACACCATGGTCAAACGACGATGCTGGTTATGACAGGGACTGGGACAACGAAACAGGTCCTCCGTCCTATGACCATGGAACTCAATATAATCAACGACGACGGAACACTCACCAACGCAATCCAAATCAGCGACACTACCATCATCAGCGAGAGTTTGGTGGTCAAATGGAAAATAATCACCACCACCGAAATCACCCGAAACAAAGTGAATCTGGAGTTAGGAATTCAAATAATATTCTCCCACAATACAGAGGAGAATGGTATAATAACTATCCCCCTCAGCCACGGCAGCCCTTGCATCGGCAGCTGCCGTCATCATCAATGTTGATTGGTGCTCCTGCTGCGATGGGTGGTGGCAGGGGCTTTGGCCAAACGGTGGCGATTACAAAACCATCGACTGAAGGCAGTAAACGGAATTATCGGACCAAAGCAAAGGCTTTCATTATTGAGTTCCTGCAGGCGGCCTCGCTGCACGGATTTGTCTATCTGTCCAAAGTGGGACTTCATTACGTTGAAAGGTATGTTTGTATTCGTGTTTGTCATAGGATTTTCAAAATATTTGTCACTAGCTGTTGTCATCGTCGTCGCCACCAGTTTTAAGGATTTTGAAGACCCCACACATACTCAATACGAATTCCGACGAAGTGTTTGTGTATGAGTGTGTTTGAGCGAGATGATGATTGGAGAGATCCTTTCAAATCATTTTACGATTGAAAGTTTGGAGCGTTTTAACGAACTGCTTTGGCAGTAATTCTCTGTTCTTTCAACTGACAATCTACTGGGCTGAGTGAATTGACTGCTATGCCATTTAAGGGGATTACGTCGATATTGAAGATTTGTTTATATCACTTGTCAGTGTGAGTGAGTGTTTTTGAGAGATGCTATGTAATCAACAAGGCTGCCTGTGTCTACTATAGTTTGTTTGGAAAGGCCATTTCCAAATTTAAAATGATTTTTTGGCATATTTTTGATTGGAATAGTCTAGAGCGCTGTGTGATAGGCAGGGATTAGAGAGAACTTAGAGAGTTTATTGATATTTTTGCTGAGATGGATTTGAACGCTATTTGCTAAATTGGTCCTGTCCCATGGTGGAATGAGTTTGCGGGCGATTGGAATTTGATATCCATCTTTACGGATTAGCAGAAGTATTCAAATCTGTTGGGGAAGTGATGCTTCAAAAGATGCAAATCCCACTGCTAATACTTTATCCTTTTCAAACTTGGGCAAATGATATAAATTTCTTCTTTCTATAAAGAGTCTTAGTTCTTTTCCAATTTAACTTGAATAATGACAAATAACTATGGTTTGGGACTTAAGTGTTGCTGAATGCTGAGAAAACACTGAAGCGAATAAGAGCGCTTTGAAATTAAATAAGTAAAATGAATATCGTCGGTTTTTTCACTATGTGTTCTCGTTTTGGCAGAAGGTTAATGAATAATTAAATTTAATAGGGTGGCGCTACAGAAGAGGGAGCCTTGCGCATTTCTTACAACCATGTCTTGTGAGGGAAGGATGAGAACTACTGCCGATTCCTAGTTTAAGGATTCTCATTTAATTTTAGGATTCGAAGTGTATACATTGCAGTACTCTGATCCCATATAGTTTCGAAAGGAATAATATCAGTAAATAAGTGAGAAGTGAGTTCTTGCAGGACTTTATTCACAGATTAAGAGAAAACGAATTTATCAACTTGGTGAAAACCTTTCAAAAATTATCTGGTTACTCTTTATTTTTATGTAAATCTGCCATTGGCGTCTCGCTGTCGCTGTCAGCGATTCCAACTTCAGTTGCTATCTCTAAATTTTTAGCTTGCGAAACCACTGGAACTCTCGGTTGCACATTTTGTGACGATCTAACGAAAAAGGTATTGAAACTGGTAGATCGTGAAAAGTATTTGCATTTGTCTAGAATAATGGACGGGATTTGAACTTTGATTGTTAAGGGTTTTTCAGCATGGACGCTACAAAAGTAGAGCGACAGGTACAGCAAACGACGCCATATTTCTTTCCGCTCTTTTGACATTTCTCTTCAGTAAAGTTTGCCAATTCATGATGGAAAGATATACGAGCCAACAACTAGTCGAAATTATTAAAATTTATAACCGAAATTCGCAATCAGTGGCCTCATAGTTAAGAGCGCTACGTCCAATTTATGGTCGTCATAATCGTCCTATTAGATCAATAATTGAGCGTCTTGTGGAAAATTTTAATGCACAGGCACAGTACAAAATGTTCCCGTGCCAGTAAGACAAAGAACTGCCCGTAGTGTCGGCAATATTGCTGCCGCTGAGGCTTCAGTTGCAGAAAGCCCAAAGGTGTCTCTCACACGTCGTTCTCTGTGACGTCGTTGTAGCGAAAAGATCAGATCTTGGGGTACACGGTACATCCTTACAATATGGAATTGACGTAAGAACTGAAGCCGCTTGACTTCCAGAAGTGTCGTATGTTCGTGAATTGGGCTGTGCAAAAACTTGAAAATGATTCGGATTTTCATCGAAAAATCATCTTCAGCGATGAGGCTCATTTCTGGCTCAATGGCTTCAATAAACAAAATTTGCGGTATTGGTCAGCCGCAATCAACACGTACTCCATGAACCAAGATTCATCATTGCATCCGGAAAAAAATAGGGTTTGGTGTAGTTTATGGGCCGGCGCGGCGGCGTCATTGGGCCGTACTTCTTCCGTGATGATCAAGACCGGTGCGCTCCTGTGAATGGGATCGCTACCGTTCAATGATAACCAAATCATCCAGTTGGATGATATGGACTTGGACTAAATTTATGTTTAATGTCAAGAACGCTCTCCGAATATGTTATTCGGAGAGCTTTCTTGACTATGGATCTATCATAAGCGAGCAGCTACATCCCTGTAACTTTAACTGCATTTAGAGACATTTCAGATGAAATTGGGTTGGGATACCGTGGCGTGAACGATTCCATACTCTTTCTTCTCAGTTCCGCTAAACTTCAAACTCACTGAATTATTGGAAATAATGAGTTGAGTAGGTTTTCGAGTAGGTTTAATTTTGAATGACAAACCGAATAGTTTTCATGTGGTTTTTTGGGTAGTTTTGAGTTAAACTAGTTGAAGTGCCGGGTGAAAACATAGTTTCCTATTAGCAAACAAAATATAATCATGCGTAAACAAAAACAATTATACTGACCATGCGGGCACTAGATTTGTCTTTTATATTTCATTGATGGACTTTGCATTCGTTTCTGTTTTATATTTTTATTTGTGTTTACATTTACATTAACATCAAACCTACACGCACATAAATCTAAGGAGTAGAAGGTTTCCAGCGCAGCGGGCGACGAAGACCACTTGTGTGTGTGTGATGATCGTTGCAAATTGTTTTGTTTTTCAATAAATGACAAAATTCTGAAATCTTGGAACTTTAAGTTGACAGTTTTTTTTTTAATTTTTTGTCCTTCTTTAAATCTTAATGTAAGTTTAGAAACCTTTTGCAAATTGTATTACTAACAACATACATATATTAGCTATTTGTTTAAGTAGAGGTTTTATTGGCTTTTCCTATATTAACTTGTGTTTTTTACTTGCGATTATAGGTACTATAAGGCAAGTCTTGCAATCGTGCAGAAAAAAATTTTGAGATAACAATTAAATATGACATTACGATGATAGAGAATACGAAAAAAGTGGGTCCTGCAATTCTGTCTGTCTGTCTGTGTGTCTGTCTGTCTGTCTGTCTGTCTGTCTGTATATGGATCTACAGCCTGAACCAATGGATCGATTTTCTTCAAAATTTGCAGTTAAGGTCTGTGGAGCATCATACAGAGGGGTTTTTGGAATTGAGTCTCTAGGTCTTGAGATAACGGTACCTGCCATACAACCGATATGATAATACTTACTTTTCTCGAAAGCGGCTCCAACGATTTTGATAAAATTTTGTGTGAAGAATTAATTTAAAATTGTTTTTCTTATGATGTTTTGGAAAAGGCCTAAAAACGGTACCTCCCATAGTACCGTTTTTTTTAAAACCGACTTTCTCGTTATTGGCTGACACGATCTTGAAGAAATTTTGGATTTAAGAAGTCGTAAGCTGTTTAAAAAAGACTGCATAACAATATTTAAAAAAACTTAGTTTTGGAAATTTTTATAAATTTTTTTTAAAAAATTTTGATTTTTGAAAGTAACTTCAAAACTATAACTTTGATTTCTTTCAAATTTTTTGTCAAAATAACTCCTGTTAAGATCTAGAACTTTGCATACTTGACTTTTAAAAAACAGTTTTTAAAAACAGTGCAAAATAAAAAACCGTTTTTTGGAAAAACTGCTCCAACGATTTTAATTAAATTTTCATCATTCATATGTATTAGCGATCGCAATGGAATGGCGTTTTCAAATTTTTGCGTGAAACCTTTGGAGTATTTAATTTAATTTTTTCATTATTTTGCGTGATTTGATTCAATTTTCATAATTAATGTGTAGTTGGCAACCCTGTACCACAAAATATATTATGAAAAGCTAATACCAGAACCTTTAACTCAGCCTTTAGATTTTGATATCGTATTTAGAACACAATCGCAAGTTCGTGCGACCCAGTCGTGCCCATTTTTTTAGAGGTGTAGAACTTCCAATTGAAATATAACACAAGAAAATCATTTTGATATCCATCAATTTGAAAATGAGTTTTATGCCATTGATGTTTAAATATGATGTATGATTGGGCATGTGGCCTCTGCTCGGCTGGCCCGAATAAAGCCAAGTCTAGAGGTCCAGTTTTTAACCACTTTTTCGAGCATTTGAGGCCGTAGGTTGGCAATAACGCCACTAATGTTGGCATCCAAATCGCCTGGTTTATTGACATAGACGAACGACTTCACATATCCCCAAAAGAAAATAATCCAGTCGTGTTTAGTCCCACGATCTTGGTGGCCAATTGACAGGTTGATTTGGAGAAACTATACGCTCATCGAATGTTTCCTTCAATAAATCGATTGTTACGTGTAGCGTCGTGTTGGAACCACATCTCGTTCACGTCATCTAATTCGAGAACCAAATAGTCGGTTATCATGGCTCTATACCGGTCTTCATTAACGGTAACTGGCTCGACTGCATCATTTCGAAAGAAGTATGGCCCAATGACTCCACCAGTCAGTTTTTGTGGGTGTAGTGGCGTCTCTATAGGTACTCAGGTAGATTATCTTCACTTCAAATGCGACAGTTTTGCTTGTTGATGTAACCATTCCACCAAAAATGAGCCTCATCACTGAACAAAATTTTGCGATGAAAATCAGCATCGAGATCAATCTCATTTTTAGCCCATACACCGAAATCACGACGCATTGCATGGCCTCGCGGCTTTGATTCTTATACCAGCTGGAACTACTTTTAAAAACATAAGCCAAGATCTTTGCGCAAAATCTTCCATAGGAATTCAAGTCAAAACTTCAGATTTCTTTTTCTACCATCTCATATATGAAAGTCCTTTCAGTTGCTTTCATGCATGCAACGAATTAGGGTTTTCCTTTGAATGTACTAATGTCCCTTTGTTCCCTTTATGTACAAAAAACAAAAAGAAAAAACTTCCAGATTACCAAATGTCATATCCGAAAATAAAATTCCGCATCAACGAATGTTTCGTGTTGGAAATGTTAACATTTAATGTGCTCATTGATATGATGTTTAAAGATTTTTATTGCGACAAAACATTTGCGGTTTCTTTTTGTATATTTCAAACTTCTGGTTTATTTTGTGGTTAGGATTTTTATTGAGCCATAAAGTTTTTTTTATTGTTGAAAATTTTCGGAGACACTTTATTGTATAACTTTGGTTATTGGAATTGGAGGAAAAAATAAAAACAATCTGAAATGAAAGCTTTTTAGTGGAATGGGATGGCAAATTTGAAATAATCATTTTGATGGGTTATATGACTCGATATAAAAATAAAATTTTCATAATTTACGTTCTCTACAAAGTCCCTATTAAGCTAAAACAAGTGGCATCGTTTCGATGTGAGAATAAACTCTCAAAAGAGATAAAACATTTCCTATCGTATCGTTTTCGAAGGAAACACATTTCATTCATTTGAAATTTAACTGCGTGAAGATACTTTTAGCATCATTTTTATGAAGTGGAAAAAAAAAATATTGAATACCTTAAGTGCTACACTGTACAATTTTAACGCACATGTAATTTTTTGGAAAATGTTTCTTACTCTATGGAAAGGTTTGACAAAGTTTTTTTTAAAAGAACTTAGATAAATAAAAAAAATTAATATGGTGGCGAAAAAAACGAAGGGCATATCGCATTTCTCAGAACCATGAGTGAATGGAGAGGACCTACAATTTTCTGCCAGTGCCGGCTAGTTGAGCGGCTAAAACGCTTTTTATGGCAATGAATTTACTAACGGAGGACTGGCCTATTTCTCCCGAAAGCCGATACACATGGGAAAACATTTTTGCCTCTGTTGAAATTCGAATTACGAACAACTGGGTAAATAGCCAGACGTGCTAACCATCACGCCACGGGTATAACAGATTTAAATTGAGGGCATCGAAATATTGATTTTTTAGAGGTTGGTTTTTCAAATAGGGCGGTTAAAACTGATATCTTTTGGTCAGATCGGCCAACTCTATTGTCATTTATATTCATTTTGTTGCCATTTTCACATGAACAGGTTGACAAAAGAGCAATGCTTGCAAATTGAGCATTTCTTTCGAAAATAATGGTCGAGTTCGCGAAGTTTAACGCAAACTCCATCCATTTTATGGTCGACATAATCGCCCATCAGAGCAAATAAGTCATTTAACCATCGTTTTTGCACTAAGTTTACTTTATGTGATAATACGCATCCGCAGAGACGTCAACAAATAGTTTCCACAGTGGAAACAATTGCCGCTGTAGACCAAAAGGCCGAATGAATCGATTCGCCAAAGTGCGCATCAATTGGAGCCTCCTCGTCCATCAACTTTATGGAAGATTTTCGCAAAGATCTTGGCTTATGTTTTTAAAGGCCGTTCGAGCTTGTACAAAAATTGTGTATGAGCCGAAAATGAGATTGATCTCGATGCTGATTTTCATCGCAAAATTTTGTTCAGTGATGAGGCTCATTTTTGGTTAAATGGTTACGTCAACAAGCAAAGTTGCCGCATTTGAAGTGAAAAGAATCCACATGAGTGCCTTTAGACACCATTACATCCACAAAACTGACTGTTTGGCGTGCTCTGGGCTGGTATAGAGCCTTGGGCAGTACTTCTTCCGAAATGATGCTGTCGAGCCAGTTACCGTTAATGAAGACCGGTATAGAGCCATCATAACCGACTATCTGGTTTCCGAATCGGATGTCATGAATGGGATGTGGTTCCAACAATACGGCGCTACATGCCTCACTGCGCACGTCACAATCGATTTATGGATGGAAACATGCGACGAGCGCATAATTTCGCGGAATTGGCCTGTCAATAGGCCACCAAGATCGTGTGATTGACCATTGGATTATTATCTTTGGGGATATGTGAAGTCGCTCGTCTATGTCGAGAAACCAGATACGTTAGAGGGCTTGGAAGCTAACTTTCGTGGCGTTATTGCCGAAATACAGCTTCACATGCTCGAAAAGTTGGTTGAAAATTGGACCTCTAGACTTGGCTCTATTCGAGCTAGCCGCGGAGACCACATGCCCAAAATCATATCTAAACATCAAAGGCATAAGACTTTTCCTCCAATAAAGCCAAATTGGTGGACATTATAACGATTTTCTTGTGTCTTATTTCAATTCGAAGTCTTATACCTCTTAAAAAACACGTTTTACATATCAGTTCAGATATATTTGAACTCCTTGATGTGGATAAAATACATGTTGAATGAGACATTCTTCTTGAAGGTAGGATTTATTTATGTCATCACCGCCCTAAAGAAGCTTCAGTAACAGCGGTGATTCTTTTGTGCTGCATATTTATACTTCATTGTTGCACGCTTTTGATCGAAACTCGCACGATTTTCGTGAGATTTTCAAACAAGATTGCTGTTATGGCATGACTAGAAATGATGACAGATTATTTATTTTAAATTTGAAAAGGTTGAGTAGGGCAGTTCACACAGTACAATTCTTTGATGGATGTTGGATGGTCGAATGTAATTTGCGTTCAGACTTATCAGACTTGTCGTCCAACATTATGACATTATAATCCTCTTGTTGTACGAAGCCAACCTCAAAATTTTCAAAAATATTTGAAAACCATCTACCAAGTTGGTCAAGCAGTCGTCTAAGGGCTCACATTATCCAACATTGGTCGTTCAAACCAAAGTCTGTCCAATTAATTGTACAGTGTGAACTTCGCAAAATTTCGAATCAACCGCTTGTCCGAATCGTTGGATGGTTTTCCAATATTTTTGATAATTTTGAAGTCGGGTTTTGAAATTGTCAAAGCCTGTCTAATTTGAGGAAAAATTCATGGAAAAAGCTCCTGAGATACCTACATTTATGGAGAGAATATAGACAGTAAAATATAACCTATTTAATATGAAGTGTTTTGTGAGCCAAACAGGAGCTTTACTCCCAAATGCCGAAATATTCTGATGTAAAATCATAATTTCTACTACCATTATGTCCATCATCTTTTAAAACTTATTAAAAATAAAGCCCGACAAGTCTGACAACGAGAACGCTAGCAACAATAAACCATTCCACATTAATCAAACCACTTCTGTCCACCTATTTGAACATTGAGGACCGGCCTATTACTACCGTTCGTAATTTTCGTAGAGTATCTGCAGCTTGTTCCCGCTATTAAATAATGTCTATGTGAAGAGTTGAGCACAAGTCGTCCAAATAAGAATTTTGTGATGTGTCATGTCGCCTCTGACTGTTTCGTTTAAGGACAGCAGTATTAAGTCCTTGCTTAGCATGTGGCGTGCCCTTTACCAGTACAACTATACTAAATTATTGCGCCAGACGAGAGTGATAAATTCAGCATTGTGCATTGAATAATAGATTCAACTTTTATATCATTACATAATAAACGAGCTAAAAGAGAGCAGCCAATTGAGTAAATATTCACGGACAAGGTCACTCGTTTGCGAACTGAAAGGTCTTATGGTAGAAGTCGATCGATAAAGTTTCAGTTAATAAATTGTTTCAAAGTTATCGAGTGTAGTTGATGATGTTTATGTTGCCATAAACCAAGGGCGACGAGGCGATGAGATGCTAGTCTTTGCCCACTTTCCATAGACACTCATACGCATTTCTTATAACATGCTTCAATAAATTGAAAAGAATCCATCCAATTCCGAGCCACAGCCCGAAAATTGTGTAAAAATTTAAAAATTTCTCCAACAACACATATTATATGGAATCATATAACAATTTGACATCCAGGAAACAGAATATGAAATACCACTCCGATTATTTTGTGTTCCAACAGGCTGTTCCAGCTTCCCTGATTCTATAACAATCCATCATTCCTGAACGAAGCTCTAGAGGATTTATAGAGTGTTGAACCGGCATCGATATCACAACAATGCTTGTTCGTGACAAATGTCTGACCGGAATTTCCCGCATATGATCACAATGCACAAATGTCCGGGCAGCGACCCATTCGACCTTACGGTGTGTGACAGGCAGGCAACTGCATACCGCCCTATGCGCAATATTCACACAGGATATTGCATTATTCGCTTGTTTCCGTTTTTCAACAACCACTGGTCACATATAGAACAACAAACATTTTTGGAATCCATCCAACATATTAATTGCTAATAAAAGCATCCATTCCCACAAGCAAAACTTTGAAACTAAAACCCATTCACTCGAATGTTCGACGACAATTTGAATTTAAGGACACCATTTGATCAGGACACATTTTCATCAGAACGCCATTAAAGGGAAATTTTCTACAGGAGAAAAATAAAACGACAGAGACTTTAAAAAAATAATAAAAATGAAAAGAATAAAAAAAAGGAAGAGAATTGGAAAAATATCAAAATTGGGTTAGCTGCACACTGCACTTTGTTCGATTTTCCCTTCTAGCATTCAGAATTCAGTGAGTTGAGTCAGTCGTCGTACTTGAATGCACGTGAGTGTACCATATACTAGAGGGGGGAGGATTAAAAGGAATGGTTTGTCGTGTATGAGTGCATCCTGCCGATATACGGATGGTGTCTGAGTGCCAATAGCGGCGCAGTGATGATTGCCAGAATACATTCTCTGGCTTGTACTCGCATTCGAATCGTTCATTTTTGGATTTTTTTTTTCTTTTTTATTATTTTTCCTTTTAATTTAATTAACATTCGAATGTGATTTGCGGATGGGAATTGCACCCGAATTCAATAAACAGGGAGAACAGTGTGATTTGAAGAGGCTTGTTGGTGTAGTGCTGGTGGTTGTGTATTGTGCTGCTGATGGCGGTGGTGGTTTTAAGATTGATTTATCATAGCATTGCTGAGCAGTGAAAAAAGAGTGGTATTTTTTTGCTTGCTGAGTGCAATACGGCCGGCCGGCCGGCGAGGCGATGCTATGGTGGCCTCGAAAGGTGCTATTCTGTATGAATGACAAAGCCAACTTTTTACTCTCGTTGTTTTTTATGTTGTTGATATTTGTTGTATGCCAGAGTCTGCAGTCGCTGGCAGCGGTGGCGGGAGGCATCGGGTAGCAGATAGAGTAATTAAATTGAAAAGAATTCACGTTCTGATTAAAGGATTTAATTTGATAACAAAGGAATCGCAATCATTTCATACAATTGCAATACACGTGCATAAAATTGCAAAAAGTTTGCAGTTTTATATTTTTCTACGAATTGAATTTTGTGGCAGGAAATGGGTTGTTTTTTTTTTTTGTAGAGATGATTTCAACGAGAAGAGGCTTACGAATTGGTCGGAATATGTACCGGAAATGATTTTGAATATTTTATATTGTTCCAGTGATTGAGATTATGAACATGAACTATGAAGTGCGAAAGTATTCGATTTATGGTGGCTACTTTACAGTGAGATACATTCGACAAGTCCTTTGTGTTGGCACATTTCGTTCAAATAAATGTCTGGGCAAATCAATTGGGCTCAAGTGAGGAAACCTCAAAGGGACAACAGATCTACCACTTCACACTACGCGTTGAATTTCTGCTCAAGAATATTTGTAACTAAAAGTGAATACATAAATGGGCAACATTATTGACCAGGCCCTAGCCTCCAACGAAAATTGTAAAAGCAGTAATGGGTGCAATTACCCTAGAAGTCCACAAGGTATGGTCTTATCTCCACTTAGCTTAAGCAAATGAAGAAGTATGTTGTGGTGTCTATTCAGACAAAATGAAATTGAACATCTCTCTTACTCTTCCAGATCATTGTAGCGTGTTCCAAGCGGAGGTAATATCCAAAAAGGATATCTGCATCTTATCAGACAGTCAGGCGGCCATCAAACCCCTGGCATCAAATTCTTTCAACTCTATTCCAGCCCTTAATTGCCGATCATCTCTCAGGGAAATGTCAGAGCAGTCTAACATTCCCTTGTGCTGGGTGCCAGGGCATAGCTTTATGAGCTTTAGCTCACAAATGTAGAATTCACCTAGGTTCGTATTTCTTTGATGACTCTAGTCATCTTACTCACATCGATGACCTGCGTCTCTCCCACTTCATTGTAAGTTCGAAATGGTTCAACTAGGATAAGGATACAATAGATGTATTATGGTATCACAATGTTCCCAACAGACCTAAGTGTGTTAGCCGAGCTAACAACCACTTTACCTTCACCTAACCTAGCTCTCAACAATCTCATCAATTGATTTGTAAGCTGTGAGCCTTACGTCAAACCTACAAAATTAGATCTGATTCTGTTCTCGAGAAAAGCGGAACATTCCAGATAAATTTACACCAACCAATACTTATTCACTTATCTGATATACCATGTTTTGAATTTTCTGTGGGTTGCAAACTCCAATAGGAGAAGAAAACCCAAAATAACAATAGACGATAAAAACTGTATCTCTGGCAACTTACCTGTCACGAAGGGTGCTCTATTACAAATGCGAAGGCGGTCAAAAGCGCACTGTTGCTCTTACAATTAAGTTATTGGATAGTAGGCTTATAAGGCAACACAACTAATGAATCATATCGACAAATTGTAATACAAACACACTACACCCCACTGCATACGGATTTAAATCGTGAAAAACATTCCTAACAAACTTTGAATCTAAAATGAATTTAAAGTGTATTGAATTTAAAGTTTATTAAATTTAAAGTTAAGTTTAAAGTAAAATTTAAAGTTGAATTTAAAATTAAATCTAAAGTTGAATTTAAAGTTGAACTAAAAGTTAAATTAAAAGTTGAACTTAAAACCGAATATAAGGTTGAATTTAAAGTTGAATTCAAAGTTTATTGAATTTAAAGTTTTATTTAAAGTCAAAATAAAATTGAATTAAAAGTTAAACTTAAGGTTGAATTCAAAGTTAAATTTGAAGTTGAATTTAAAGTTTATTGAATTTAAAGTTGAACTTAAAGTTGAATATAAAGTTGAATTTAAAGTAATATTTAAAGTAAAATTTAAATTTGAATTTAAAGTTAATTGAATTTAAAGTTGAATTTAAAGTTTATTGAATTTAAAGTTGAATTTTAAGTTGAATTTAAAGCTGAATTTAAAGTTAAATTTAAAGTTGATTCTTAAGTTGAATTTAAAGTTGAATTTAAAGTAGAATTTAAAGTTAAATTATTAGTTGAACTTAAAGTTGATTCTTAAGTTGAATTTAAAGTTGAATTTTAAGTAGGATTTAAAGTTGAGTTCAAAGTTGAACTTGAGTTGAATTTAAAGTTGAATTTAAAGTTAAATTATTAGTTGAACTTAAAGTTGAATTTAAATTTGAGTTTAAAGTTGATTGCATTTAAAGTTTATTGAATTTAAAGTTGAATTCAAAATTGAATTTAAAATTGAATTTAAAGTTGAATTCAAAATTGAATTTAAAGTTGAATTTAAAGTTAAATTTAAAGTTGAATTTGAAGTTGAATTTAAAGTTGAATCTGAAATTTAATTTAAAGACGAACTTAAAGTTGAATATAAAGTTGAATTAAAAGTTGAATTTAAAGTTGAATTTAAAGTTGAATTTAAAGTTGAATTTAAAGTTGATTAAATTCAAAGTTGAATTTAAAGTTGATTAAATTCAAAGTTGAATTTAAAGTTGAATTTAAAGTTGAGTTTAAAGTTAAACTTAAAGTTGAATTTAAAGTTGAATTTTAAATTGAATTTAAAGTTGATTGAATTTAAAGTTGAATTTAAAGTTGAACTTAAAGTTGAATTTAAAGCTGAATTTAAAGTTGAATATAAAGTTAATTGAATTTAAAGTTGAATTTAAAGTTAAATTTAAAGTTGAATTTTAAGTTGAATTTAAAGTTGAATTTAAAGTTGATTCTTAAGTTGAATTTAAAGTTGAATTTTAAGTAGGATTTAAAGTTGAGTTAAAAGTTGAACTTGAGTTGAATTTAAAGTTAAATTTAAAGTTGATTGAATTTAAAGTTGAATTTAAAGTTGAATTTAAAGTTGAATTCAAAGTTGAACTTAAAGTTGAATTTAAAGTTGATTGAATTTCAAGTTGAATTTAAAGTTGAATTTATAGTTGAACTTTAAGTTGAATTTAAAGTTAAATCTAAAGTTGAACTTAAAGTTGAATTTTAAGTTGAATTTAAAGTTGAATTTAAAGTTTTTTGAATTAAAAGTTGAATTTAATGTTGAATTTAAAGTTGAATTTAAAGTTGAACTTTAAGTTGAATTAAGAGTTGAATTTAAAGTTAAATTTAAAGTTAATTGAATTTAAAGTTGAATTTCAATTTAAATTTACAGTCGAATGCAAAGTTGAATTTAAACTTAAATGTAAAGTTTAATTTAAAAATGAATTAAAAGTTGAATTTAAAGTTGATTGTATTTAAAGTTGAATTTAAAGTTGAATTTAAAGTTGAATTCAAAGTTGAACTTGAAGTTGAATTTAAAGTTGATTGAATTTAAAGTTGAATTTAAAGTTAAATTTAAAATTGAACTTAAAGTTGAATTTAAAATTAAATTTAAAAATTAGCTTAAAGTTGTGTTTTAAGTTGAACTTAAAGTTGAATTTAAAGTTTATCGAAATTAAAGTTGAATTTCAGGTTGAACTTTAAGTTGAATTAAAAGTTGATTGAATTTAAAGTTGAATTTAAAGTTTAATCTAAAGTTGGACTTAAAGTTGAATTTTAAGTTGAATTTAAAGTTGAATTTAAAGTTTATTGAATTAAAAGTTGAATTAAAAGTTGAATTTAAAGTTGAATTTAAAGTTGAACTTAAAGTTGAATTAAGAGTTGAATTTAAAGTTAAATTTAAAGTTAATTGAATTTAAAGTTGAATTTCAATTTAAATTTACAGTCGAATGCAAAGTTGAATTTAAACTTAAATTTAAAGTTAAATTTAAATTTTAATGTGAATTTAAAGTTGAATTTAAACTTAAATTTAAAGTTTAATTTAAAAATGAATTAAAAGTTGAATTAAAAGTTGATTGTATTTAAAGTTGAATTTAAAATTGAACTTAAAGTTGAATTTAAAATTGATTGAATTTAAAGTTGAATTTAAAGTTGAATTTAAAGTTGAATTCAAAGTTGAACTTAAAGTTGAATTTAAAGTTGATTGAATTTCAAGTTGAATTTCAAGTTGAATTTAAAGTTGAATTTAAAGTTGAACTTAAAGTTGAATTTAAAGTTGAACTAAAAGTTGAATTTAAAATTGAATTTAAAGTTAATTGAATTTAAAGTTGAATTTAAAGTTGATTGAATTTAAAGTTGATTGAATTTAAAGTTGAATTTAAAGTTTATCGAATTTAAAGCTGAATTTAAAGTTGAATTTTAAGTTGAACTTAAAGTTGAATTTAAAGTTGAATTTAAAGTTGAACTTTGAGTTGAATTTAAAGATGATTGAATTTTAAGATGAATTTAAAGTTGAATTTTAAGTTGAATTTAAAGTTGAATTTAAAGTTGAACTTAAAGTTGAATTTAAAGTTGATTGAATTTAAAGTTGAATTTAAAGTTAAATTTATAGTTGAACTTAAAGTTGAATTTTAAGCTGAATTTAAAGTTGAATTTAAAGTTTATTGAATTTAAAGTTGAATTTAAAGTTGAATTTAAAGTTGAACTTAAAGTTGAATATAAAGTTGAATTTAAAGTTGAATTTAAAGTTGAATTTAAAGTTGAATTCAATGTTGAATTTAAAATTGAATTCAATGTTGAATTTAAAGTTGAATTTAAAAATGAACTTAAAGTTGAATATAAAGTTGAATTTAAAGTTGAATTTAAAGTTGAACTTAAAGTTGAATTTAAAGTTGAACTTAAAGTTGAATTTAAAGTTGAATTTAAAGTTGAATTTAAAGTTAATTGAATTTAAAGTTGAATTTAAAGTTGAATTTAAAGTTTATTGAATTTAAAGTTGAATTTAAAGTTGATTGAATTCAAAATTGAATTTAAAGCTTATTGAATTTAAAGTTTAATTTAAAGTATAATTTAAAGTTGAATTTATAGTTGAACTTTAAGTTGAATTTAAAGTTGAATTTAAGGTTGAATATAAAGTTTATTGAATTTAAAGTTGAATTTAAAGTTGAATTTAAAGTTGAATTTAAAGTTGAATTTAAAAATTAACTTAAAGTTGAATTTCAAGTTGAATTTAAAGTTGAATTTAAAGTTGAATTTAAAGTTAATTGAATTTAAAGTTGAATTTAAAGTAGAACTTAAAGTTGAATTGAAAGTAAAATTTAAAGTAGAATATAAAGTTAATTGAATTTAAAGTTTAATTTCAAGTTGAACTTTAAGTTGAATTAAAAGTTGATTGAATTTAAAGTTGCAAAGTTAAATCTAAGGTTGAACTTAAAGTTGAATTTTAAGTTGAATTTAAAGTTGAATTTAAAGTTTATTGAATTTAAAGTTGAATTTAAAGTTGAATTTAAAGTTGAATTTAAAGTTAAATTTAAAGTTAATTGAATTTAAAGTTGAATTTAAATTTAAATTTACAGTCGAATGCAAAGTTGAATTTAAACTTAAATTTAAAGTTTAATTTAAAGTTGGTTGTATTTAAAGTTGAATTTAAAGTTGAATTTAAAATTGAACTTTAAGTTGAACTTAAAGTTGAATTAAGAGTTGAATTTAATGTTAAATTTAAAGTTAATTGAATTTAAAGTTGAATTTCAATTTTAATTTACAGTCGAATGCAAAGTTGAATTTAAACTTAAATTTAAAGTTGAATTTAAAGTTGAATATAAAATTGAACTTAAAGTTGAATTTAAAGTTGATTGAATTTAAAGTTGAATTTAAGGTTGAATTTAAAGTTGAATTCAAAGGTGAACTTAAAGTTGAATTTAAAGTTGATTGAATTTAAAGTTGAATTTAAAGTTGAATTTAAAGTTGAATTTATAGTTGAACTTTAAGTTGAATTTAAAGTTGAATTTAAGGTTCAATATAAAGTTTATTGAATTTAAAGTTGAATTTAAAGTTGAATCTAAAAATTTACTTAAAGTTGAATTTAAAGTTGAATATAAAGTTGAATTTAAAGTTGAATTTAAAGTTGAACTTAAAGTTGAATTTAAAGTTGCATTTAAAGTTGAATTTAAAGTTAATTGAATTTAAAGTTGAATTTAAAGTTGAACTTAAAGATGAGTTTAAAGTAAAATTTAAAGTAGAATTAAAAGTTGAATTTAAAGTTGATTGAATTTAAAGTTGATTAAATTTAAAGTTGAATTTAAAGTTTATCGAATCTAAAGTTGAATTTTAAGTTGAATTTAAAGTTGAATTTAAAGTTGAACTTAAAGTTGAATTTAAAGTTGATTGAATTTAAAGTTGAATTTAAAGTTAAATTTAAAGTTGAATTTAAAGTTGAATTTTAAGTTGAATTTAATGTTGAATTTAAAGTAAAATTTATAGTTGAATTTAAGTTGATTGAATTAAAAGTTGAACTTAAAGTTGAATTTAAAGTTGAACTTAAAGTTGAATTTAAAGTTGAATTTAAAGTTGAATTTAAAGTTAATTGAATTTAAATTTGAATTTTAAGTTGAATTTAAAGTTTATTGAATTTAAAGTTGAATTCAATGTTGAATTTAAAGTTGAATTTAAAGATGAACTTAAAGTTGAATATAAAGTTGAATTTAAAGTTGAATTTAAAGTTGAATTTAAAGTAAAATTTAAAGTTGAACTTAAAGTTGAATTTAAAGTTGAACTTAAAGTTGAATTTAAAGTTGAATTTAAAGTTGAATTTAAAGTGAATTGAATTTAAAGTTGAATTTAAAGTTGAATTTAAAGGTTATTGAATTTAAAGTTCAATTTAAAGTTGATTGAATTCAAAATTGAATTTAAAGCTTATTGAATTTAAAGTTGAATTTAAAGTTGAACTTAAAGTTGAATTTAAAGTTGAATTTAAAGTATAATTTAAAGTTGAATTTATAGTTGAACTTTAAGTTGAATTTAAAGTTGAATTTCAAGTTGAATTTAAAGTTGAATTTAAAGTTGAATTTAAAGTTAATTGAATTTAAAGTTGAATTTAAAGTTGAACTTAAAGTTGAATTTAAAGTAAAATTTAAAGTAGAATATAAAGTTGAATTTTAAGTTGAACTTTAAGTTGAATTTAAAGTTGAATTTAAAGTTGATCGAATTTAAAGTTGAATTTAAAGTTGAATTTTAAGTTGAATTTAAAGTTTATTGAATTTAAAAATGAATTTAAAGTGAAATTTAAAGTTGAATTTAAATTTTAATGTAAATTTAAAGTTGAATTTAAACTTAAATTTAAAGTTTTATTTAAAAATGAATTAAAAGTTGAATTTAAAGTTGATTGTATTTAAAGTTGAATTTAAAGTTGAATTTAAAATTGAACTTAAAGTTGAATTTAAAGTTGATTGAATTTAAAGTTGAATTTAAAAATGAATTTAAATTTGAATTCAAAGTTGAACTTAAAGTTGAATTTAAAGTTGATTGAATTTCAAGTTGAATTTAAAGTTGAATTTATAGTTGAACTTTAAGTTGAATTTAAAGTTGAATTTAAGGTTGAATATAAAGTTTATTGAATTTAAAGTTGAATTTAAAGTTGAATTTAAAAATTTACTTAAAGTTGAATTTCAAGTTGAATTTAAAGTTGAATTCAAAGTTGAACTTAAATTTGAATTTAAAGTTGAACTTAAAGTTGAATTTAAAGTTGAATTTAAAGTTAATTGAATTTAGAGTTGAACTTAAAGTTGAGTTTAAAGTAAAATTTAAAGTAGAATTAAAAGTTGAATTTAAAGTTGATTGAATTTAAAGTTGAATTTAAAGTTTATCGAATTTAAAGTTGAATTTTAAGTTGAGCTTAAAGTTGAATTTAAAGTTTAATTTAAAGTTGATTGAATTTTAAGAGGAATTTAAAGTTGAATTTTAAGTTGAATTTAAAGTTGAATTTAAAGTTGAACTTAAAGTTGAATTTAAAGTTGATTGAATTTAAAGTTGAATTTAAAGTTAAATTTATAGTTGAACTTAAAGTTGAATTTTAAGTTGAATTTAAAGTTGAATTTAAAGTTTATTGAATTTAAAGTTGAATTTAAAGTTGAATTTAAAGTTGAATTTAAAGTTGAACTTAAAGTTGAATATAAAGTTGAATTTTAAGTTGAATTTAAAGTTGAATTCAATGTTGAATTGAAAAATGAATTTAAAGTTGAATTTAAAGTAAAATTTAAAGTTGAATTTAAGTTGATTGAATTTAAAGTTGAACTTAAAGTTGAATTTAAAGTTGAACTTAAAGTTGAATTTAAAGTTAAATTTAAAGTTAATTGAATTTAAAGTATAATTTAAAGTTGAATTTAAAGTATATTGAATTTAAAGTTGAATTTAAAGTTGAATTTAAAGTTGAATTTAAAGTAAAATTTAAAGTTGAATTTAAGTTAATTGAATTTAAAGTTGAACTTAAAGTTGAATTTAAAGTTGAATTTAAAGTTAACTGAATTTAAAGTTGAATTTAAAGTTGAATTTAAAGTTAATTGAATTTAAAGTTGAATTTAAAGTTGATTGAATTCAAAATTGAATTTAAAGCTTATTGAATTTAAAGTTGAATTTAAAGTTGAACTTAAAGTTGAATTTAAAGTTGAATTTAAAGTAAAACTTAAAGTTGAATTTATAGTTGAACTTTAAGTTGAATTTAAAGTTGAATTTAAGATTGAATATAAAGTTTATTGAATTTAAAGTTGAGTTTAAAGTTGAATTTAAAGTTGAATTTAAAAATTAACTTAAAGTTGAATTTAAAGTTGAATTTAAAGTTAATTGAATTTAAAGTTGAATTTAAAGTTGAACTTAAAGTTGAATTTAAAGTTGAATTTAAAGTTGATCGAATTTAAAGTTGAATTTAAAGTTGAATTTTAAGTTGAACTTAAAGTTGAATTTAAAGTTGAATTTCAAGTTGAACTTTAAGTTGAATTTAAAGTTGATTGAATTTAAAGTTGAATTTAAAGTTGAATTTAAAGTTGAATTTAAATTTGAACTTAAAGTTGAATTAAGAGTTGAATTTAAAGTTAAATTTAAAGTTAATTGAATTTAAAGTTGAATTTCAATTTAAATTTACAGTCGAATGCAAAGTTGAATTTAAACTTAAATTTAAAGTTAAATTTAAATTTTAATGTAAATTTAAAGTTTAATTTAAAGTTGATTGTATTTAAAGTTGAATTTAAAGTTGAATTTAAAATTGAACTTAAAGTTGAATTTAAAGTTGATTGAATTTAAAGTTGAATTCAAAGTTGAATTTAAAGTTGAATTCAAAGTTGAACTTAAAGTCGAATTTAAAGTTGATTGAATTTAAAGTTGAATTTAAAGTTGAATTTATAGTTGAACTTTAAGTTGAATTTAAAGTTGAATTTAAGGTTGAATATAAAGTTTATTGAATTTAAAGTTGAATTTAAAGTTGAATTTAAAAATTTACTTAAAAGTTGAATTTCAAGTTGAATTTAAAGTTGAATTTAAAGTTGAACTTAAAGTTGAATTTAAAGTTGAATTTAAAGTTGAATTTAAAGTTAATTGAATTTAAAGTTGAATTTAAAGTTGAACTTAAAGTTGAATTTTAAGTTGAATTTAAAGTATAATTTAAAGTTGAATTTATAGTTGAACTTTAAGTTGAATTTAAAGTTGAATTTAAGGTTGAATATAAAGTTTTTTGAATTTAAAGTTGAATTTAAAAATTAACTTAAAGTTGAATTTCAAGTTGAATTTAAAATTGAATTTAAAGTTAATTGAATTTAAAGATGAATTTAAAGTTGAACTTAAAGTTGAATTTAAAGTAAAATTTAAAGTAGAATTTAAAGTTGAATTTAAAGTTGATTGAATTTAAAGTTGAATTTAAAGTTTATCGAATTTAAAGTTGAATTTAAAGTTGAATTTTAAGTTGAACTTAAAGTTGAATTTAAAGTTGAATTTCAGGTTGAACTTTAAGTTGAATTTAAAGTTGATTGAATTTAAAGTTGAATTTAAAGTTAAATCTAAAGTTGAACTTAAAGTTGAATTTTAAGTTGAATTTAAAGTTGAATTTAAAGTTGAACTTAAAGTTGAATTAAGAGTTGAATTTAAAGTTAAATTTAAAGTAAATTGAATTTAAAGTTGAATTTCAATTTAAATTTACAGTCGAATGCAAAGTTGAATTTAAACTTAAATTTAAAGTTTAATTTAAAAATGAATTAAAAGTTGAATTTAAAGTTGATTGTATTTAAAGTTGAATTTAAAGTTGAATTTAAAGTTGAATTTAAATTTGAAATCAAAGTTGAACTTAAAGTTGAATTTAAAGTTGAATTTAAAGTTAAATTTAAAGTTGAACTTAAAGTTGAATTTAAAGTTGATTGTATTTAAAGTTGAATTTAAAGTTGAATTTAAAATTGAACTTAAAGTTGAATTTAAAGTTTAATTTAAAAATTAACTTAAAGTTGAATATAAAGTTGAATTTAAAGTTGAATTTTTAGTTGAATTTAAAGTTGAATTTAAAGTTGTATTTTAAGTTGAACTTAAAGTTGAATTTAAAGTTTATCGAATTTAAAGTTGAATTTAAAGTTGAATTTTAAGTTGAACTTAAAGTTGAATTTAAAGATGATTGAATTTTAAATTGAATTTAAAGTTGAATTTTAAGTTGAATTTAAAAATGAATTTAAAGTTGAACTTAAAGTTAAATTTAAAGTTGATTGAATTTAAAGTTGAATTTAAAGTTAAATTTAAAGTTGAACTTAAAGTTGAATTTAAAATTGAATTTAAAGTTGAATTTAAAGTTTATTGAATTTAAAGTTGAATTCAAAGTTGAATTTAAAGTTGAATTAAGAGTTGAATTTAAAGTTAAATTTAAAGTAAATTGAAATTAAAGTTGAATTTCAATTTAAATTTACAGTCGAATGCAAAGTTGAATTTAAACTTAAATTTAAAGTTAAATTTAAATTTTAAAGTAAATTTTAAGTTGAATTTAAACTTAAATTTAAAGTTTAATTGAAAAATGAATTAAAAGTTGAATTTAAAGTTGATTGTATTTAAAGTTGAATTTAAAGTTGAATTTAAAATTGAACTTAAAGTTGAATTTAAAGTTGATTGAATTTAAAGTTGAATTTAAAGTTGAATTCAAAGTTGAACTTAAAGTTGAATTTAAAGTTGATTGAATTTAAAGTTGAATTTAAAGTTGAATATAAGGTTTATTGAATTTAAAGTTGAATTTAAAGTTGAATTTAAAAATTTACTTAAAGTTGAATTTAAAGTTGAATTTCAAGTTGAAAATAAAGTTGAACTTAAAGTTGAATTTAAAGTTGAACTTAAAGTTGAATTTAAAGTTGAATTTAAAGTTAATTGAATTTAAAGTTGAATTTAAAGTTGAACTTAAAGTTGAGTTTAAAGTAAAATCTAAAGTAGAATTAAAAGTTGAATTTAAAGTTGATTGAATTTAAATTTGATTGAATTTAAAGTTGAATTTAAAGTTTATCGAATTTAAAGTTGAACTTAAAGTTGAATTTTAAGTTGAACTTAAAGTTGAATTTAAAGTTGAACTTTAAGTTGAATTTAAAGATGATTGAATTTTAAGATGAATTTAAAGTTGAATTTTAAGTTGAATTTAAAGTTGAATTTAAAGTTGAACTTAAAGTTGAATTTAAAGTTGATTGAATTTAAAGTTGAATTTAAAGTTAAATTTATAGTTGAACTTAAAGTTGAATTTTAAGTTGAATTTAAAGTTGAATTTAAAGTTTATTGAATTTAAAGTTGAATTTAAAGTTGAATTTAAAGTTGAACTTAAAGTTGAATATAAAGTTGAATTTAAAGTTGAATTTAAAGTTGAATTGAAAGTTGAATTTAAAGTTGAATTTAAAGTTGAATTTAAAGTAAAATTTAAAGTTGAACTTAAAGTTGAATTTAAAGTTGAACTTAAAGTTGAATTTAAAGTTGAACTTAAAGATGAATTTAAAGTTGAATTTAAAGTTAATTGAATTTAAAGTTGAATTTAAAGTTGAATTTAAAGTTTATTGAATTTAAAGTTGAATTCAATGTTGAATTTAAAGTTGAATTTAAAAATGAACTTAAAGTTGAATATAAAGTTGAATTTAAAGTTGAATTTAAAGTTGAATTTAAAGTTGAATTTAAAGTAAAATTTAAAGTTGAATTTAAGTTGATTGAATTTAAAGTTGAACTTAAAGTTGAATTTAAAGTTGAACTTAAAGTTGAATTTAAAGTTGAATTTAAAGTTGAATTTAAAGTTAATTGAATTTAAAGTTGAATTTAAAGTTGAATTTAAAGTTTATTGAATTTAAAGTTGAATTTAAAGTTGATTGAATTCAAAATTGAATTTAAAGCTTATTGAATTTAAAGTTGAATTTAAAGTTGAACTTAAAGTTGAATTTAAAGTTGAATTTATAAAGTATATTTTAAAGTTGAATTTATAGTTGAACTTTAAGTTGAATTTAAAGTTGAATTTAAGGTTGAATATAAAGTTTATTGAACTTAAAGTTGAATTTAAAGTTGAATTTTAAGTTGAATTTAAAAATTAACTTAAAGTTGAATTTCAAGTTGAATTTAAAGTTGAATTTAAAGTTGAATTTAAAGTTGAATTTAAAGTTAATTGAATTTAAAGTTGAATTTAAAGTTGAACTTAAAGTTGAATTAAAAGTAAAATTTAAAGTAGAATATAAAGTTGAATTTTAAGTTGATTGAATTTAAAGTTTATCGAATTTAAAGTTGAATTTAAAGTTGAATTTTAAGTTGAACTTAAAGTTGAATTTAAAGTTGAATTTCAAGTTGAACTTTAAGTTGAATTTAAAGTTGATTGAATTTAAAGTTGAATTTAAAGTTAAATCTAAAGTTGAACTTAAAGTTGAATCTTAAGTTGAATTTAAAGTATAATTTAAAGTTGAATTTAAAGTTGATTGAATTTAAAGTTGAGTTTAAAGTTGAATTCAAAGTTGAACTTAAAGTTGAATTCAAAGTTGAACTTAAAGTTGAATTTAAAGTTGATTGAATTTAAAGTTGAATTTAAAGTTGAATAAATTCAACTTTAAGTTGAATTTAAAGTTGAATTTAAGGTTGAATATAAAGTTTATTGAATTTAAAGTTGAATTTAAAGTTGAATTTAAAAATTTTTTTAAAGTTGAATTTAAAGTTGAATTTCAAGTTGAATTTAAAGTTGAATTTAAAGTTGAACTTAAAGTTGAATTTAAAGTTGAATTTTTAAGTTGAATTTAAAGTTAATTGAATTTAAAGTTGAATTTAAAGTTGAACTTAAAGTTGAGTTTAAAGTAAAATTTAACGTAGAATTAAAAGTTGAATTTAAAGTTGATTGAATTTAAAGTTGATTGAATTTAAAGTTGAATTTAAAGTTTATCGAATTTAAAGTTGAATTTTAAGTTGAATTTAAAGTTGAATTTAAAGTTGAACTTAAAGTTGAATTTAAAGTTGATTGAATTTAAAGTTGAATTTAAAGTTGAATTTAAAGTTGAACTTAAAGTTGAATTTAAAGTTGATTGAATTTAAAGTTGAATTTAAAGTTGAATTTAAAGTTGAACTTAAAGTTGAATTTAAAGTTTATTGAATTTAAAGTGTAATTCAATGTTGAATTGAAAAATGAATTTAAAAATGAACTTAAAGTTGAATTTAAAGTAAAATTTTAAGTTGAATTTAAGTTGATTGAATTTAAAGTTGAACTTAAAGTTGAATTTAAAGTTGAACTTAAAGTTGAATTTAAAGTTGAAATTAAAGTTAAATTTAAAGTTAATTGAATTTTAATTTGAATTTTAAGTTGAATTTAAAGTTTATTGAATTTAAAGTTGAATTCAATGTTGAATTTAAAGTTGAATTTAAAAATGAACTTAAAGTTGAATATAAAGTTGAATTTAAAGTTGAATTTAAAGTTGAATTTAAAGTAAAATTTAAAGTTGAACTTAAAGTTGAATTTAAAGTTGAACTTAAAGTTGAATTTAAAGTTGAATTTAAAGTGAATTGAATTTAAAGTTGAATTTAAAGTTGAATTTTAAGGTTATTGAATTTAAAGTTGAATTTAAAGTTAATTGAATTCAAAATTGAATTTAAAGCTTATTGAATTTAAAGTTGAATTTAAAGTTGAACTTAAAGTTGAATTTAAAGTTGAATTTAAAGTATAATTTAAAGTTGAATTTATAGTTGAACTTTAAGTTGAATTTATAGTTGAATTTAAGGTTGAATATAATGTTTTTTGAATTTAAAGTTGAATTTAAAGTTGAATTTAAAAATTAACTTAAAGTTGAATTTCTAGTTGAATTTAAAGTTGAATTTAAAGTTGAATTTAAAGTTAATTGAATTTAAAGTTGAATTTAAAGTTGAACTTAAAGTTGAATCTAAAGTAAAATTTAAAGTAGAATTTAAAGTTGAATTTAAAGTTGATTGAATTTAAAGTTGAATTTAAAGTTGAATTTTAAGTTGATCTTAAAGTTGAATTTAAAGTTGAATTTCAGGTTGAACTTTAAGTTGAATTTAAAGTTGATTGAATTTAAAGTTGAATTTAAAGTTTAATCTAAAGTTGAACTTAAAGTTGAATTTTAAGTTGAATTTAAAGTTGAATTTAAAGTTTATTGAATTTAAAGTTGAATTTTAAGTTGAATTTAAAGTTGAATTTAAAGTTGAACTTAAAGTTGAATTAAGAGTTGAATTTAAAGTTAAATTTAAAGTTAATTGAATTTAAAGTTGAATTTCAATTTAAATTTACAGTCGAATGCAAAGTTGAATTTAAACTTAAATTTAAAGTTAAGTTTAAATTTTAATGTAAATTTAAAGTTGAATTTAAACTTAAATTTAAAGTTTAATTTAAAGTTGAATTCAAAGTTGAACTTTAAGTTGAATTTAAAGTTGATTGAATTTAAAGTTGAATTTAAAGTTAAATTTAAAGTTGAACTTAAAGTTGAATTTAAAGTTGATTGTATTTAAAGTTGAATTTAAAGTTGAATTTTAAGTTGAACTTAAAGTTGAGTTTAAAGATGATTGAATTTTAAATTGAGTTTAAAGTTGAATTTTAAGTTGAATTTAAAAATGAATTTAAAGTTGAACTTAAAGTTAAATTTAAAGTTGATTGAATTTAAAGTTGAATTTAAAGTTAAATTTAAAGTTGAACTTAAAGTTGAATTTGAAGTTGAATTTAAAGTTGAATTTAAAGTTTATTGAATTTAAAGTTGAATTCAAAGTTGAACTTAAAGTTGAATTAAGAGTTGAATTTAAAGTTAAATTTAAAGTTAATTGAAATTAAAGTTGAATTTCAATTTAAATTTACAGTCGAATGCAAAGTTGTAAATATGGGTAACTCAGCGCTGCGCTAGCGCAATGCGTTGACGCACTTACTGCGCTATGTGCGCTGATACACTTTTGCCTGCGCCAATAACTCAGTGGCGCAATTGAAACTCAATAGCAACACAACAACCAGATGCTATATACAACATAAAACTTACCCAAAAGCATTGCAAAATGAACTTCAAGCGCTTTCATACTCAGCCCCAGCACAGAACCAAAAGCCATAGCCAACACTCCAACAGCATCACACACAAGTTACAGGCAAAAATCATCCCTTATCTCACACACAATACTACAGTAGTGTACTCGATAGCACAACGTTAAGAGAACAGAACCAAAGGCGCGTTTGAGTTATGACTGCGCTATTGGGTTACAACTGCGCCAGTGTGTCTTTGCGCTATAGAAGAGTCAATAGCGCAATGATACACTAGCGCAGTTGTAACTCAGTAGCGCAATGATACACTAGCGCAGTTGTAACTCAAAAGCGCAATGATACACTAGCGCAGTTGTAACTCAATAGCGCAATGATACACTTATGGCGCAGTGATACCACAGCGCAGTTGAGACTCTTTACTCTTATCTATATTCTCTTCTTTAGAGCAGAGAAATCAGGATATTTTTTTGATAAGAATAATGAGAACTGAAAATAGTGGTGTTGGTTGTTGGTCTGTTGGTTGGCTGATGGATGCTTGTATGTTGTATCGCAGATAAATCTCTAAGTTTTATTTGTTTACATTGTTGTTTTTGTAAAAGTAGATATATCTTTAATAAACGTATGTAGCTGAATATAAAGTGGTGTTTTTAAAGTCTATTGTATGGGCGTTGGGTGGCGGCGGATGCAGTTGTGTGTGGTGTGTGAGGTTTACCTTCTTGGTTGTTATTTCCCTAATAAGCTACCAAGAAAGGGTGCTATGAAAAAACCCTTATGAAAAGGAACGCTTTATAAGATGTACCTATATTACGATTGAATTTGTAAGTATGTGTTGAAACTTGAAATTTGTTAGTACTTGTTGTGTTGCGTTATTGTGTAATGTGCATAGTTCTTGTTCTTACGAATATGATGTCCCGAAAGGATAAAAGAGTGTTTTTATCTATTGCTGCCTATTCTTAATAGTAGTAGTTTACCACTTTACCTGAGAAATCATTCATCAATCTCACCTATGTAATCACATGAAAAGTTTAATTTTGTAAACTCAAAATATACAAGACATAAAAGAAAATAAATCATTTTTCCACTGGATATATTCAGTCCAGAAAAATTGCGCCATAGCGCAATTGCGTTAACGCATTGCGTTGATACAGTAAACTGCGCTTGAGTTAGTGTATCAGCGCACCATTTTTTGCTGCGTTACCCATGTTTACAAAGTTGAATTTAAACTTAAATTTAAAGTTAAATTTAAATTTTAATGTAAATTTAAAGTTGAATTTAAAGTTGAATTTAAAGTTGAACTTAAAGTTGAATTTTAAGTTGAATTTAAAGTTGAATTTAAAGTTTATTGAATTTAAAGTTGAATTTAAAGTTGAATTTAAAGTTGAACTTAAAGTTGAATTTAAAGTTGAATTTAAAGTTGAATTTAAAGTTGAACTTAAAGTTGAATTAAGAGTTGAATTTAAAGTTAAATTTAAAGTTAATTGAATTTAAAGTTGAATTTCAATTTAAATTTACAGTCGAATGCAAAGTTGAATTTAAACTTAAATTTAAAGTTAAATTTAAATTTTAATGTAAATTTAAAGTTGAATTTAAACTTAAATTTAAAGTTTAATTTAAAAATGAAATAAAAGTTGAATTTAAAGTTTATTGAATTTAAAGTTGAATTTAAAGTTAAATTTAAAGTTGAACTTAAAGTTGAATTTAAAGTTGATTGTATTTAAAGTTGAATTTAAAGTTGAATTTACAATTGAACTTAAAGTTGAATTTAAAGTTAAATTTAAAAATTAACTTAAAGTTGAATTTAAAGTTGAATTTAAAGTTGAATTTTAAGTTGAACTTAAAGTTGAGTTTAAAGATGATTGAATTTTAAATTGAGTTTAAAGTTGAATTTTAAGTTGAATTTAAAAATGAATTTAAAGTTGAACTTAAAGTTAAATTTAAAGTTGATTGAATTTAAAGTTGAATTTAAAGTTAAATTTAAAGTTGAACTTAAAGTTGAATTTGAAGTTGAATTTAAAGTTGAATTTAAAGTTTATTGAATTTAAAGTTGAATTCAAAGTTGAACTTAAAGTTGAATTAAGAGTTGAATTTAAAGTTAAATTTAAAGTTAATTGAAATTAAAGTTGAATTTCAATTTAAATTTACAGTCGAATGCAAAGTTGAATTTAAACTTAAATTTAAAGTTAAATTTAAATTTTAATGTAAATTTAAAGTTGAATTTAAAGTTGAATTTAAAGTTTAATTTAAAAATGAATTAAAAGTTGAATTTAAAGTTGAATTTAAAGTTGAATTTAAAATTGAACTAAAAGTTGAATTTAAAGTTGATTGAATTTAAAGTTGAATTTAAAGTTGAATTTAAAGTTGAATTCAAAGTTGAACTTAAAGTTGAATTTAAAGTTGATTGAATTTAAAGTTGAATTTAAAGTTGAATTTATAGTTGAACTTTAAGTTGAATTTAAAGTTGAATTTAAGGTTGAATTTGAAGTTGAATTTAAAAATTTACTTTAAGTTGAACTTAAAGTTGAATTTGAAGTTGAATTTAAAGTTGAATTTAAAGTTGAACTTAAAGTTGAATTTAAAGTTGAACTTAAAGTTGAATTTAAAGTTGAATTTAAAGTTAATTGAATTTATAGTTGAACTTAAAGTTGAGTTTAAAGTAAAATTTAAAGTAGAATTAAAAGTTGATTGAATTTAAAGTTGAATTTAAAGTTAATCGAATTTAAATTTGAACTTAAAGTTGAATTTTAAGTTGAACTTAAAGTTGAATTTAAAGTTGAATTTAAAGTTGAACTTTAAGTTGAATTTAAAGATGATTGAATTTTAAGATGAATTTAAAGTTGAATTTAAAGTTGAATTTAAAGTTGAATTTAAAGTTGAACTTATAGTTGAATTTAAAGTTGATTGAATTTAAAATTGAATTTAAAGTTAAATTTATAGTTGAACTTAAAGTTGAATTTTAAGTTGAATTTAAAGTTGAATTTAAAGTTTATTGAATTTAAAGTTGAATTTAAAGTTGAATTTAAAGTTGAATTTAAAGTTAAATTTATAGTTGAACTTAAAGTTGAATTTTAAGTTGAATTTAAAGTTGAATTTAAAGTTTATTGAATTTAAAGTTGAATTTAAATTTGAACTTAAAGTTGAATATAAAGTTGAATTTAAAGTTGAACTTAAAGTTGAATTGAAAGTTGAATTTAAAGTTGAATTTAAAGATGAATTTAAAGTAAAATTTAAAGTTGAATTTAAGTTGATTGAATTTAAAGTTGAACTTAAAGTTGAATTTAAAGTTGAACTTAAAGTTGAATTTAAAGTTGAATTTAAAGTTAATTGAATTTAAAGTTGAATTTAAAGTTGAATTTAAAGTTTATTGAATTTAAAGTTGAATTCAATGTTGAATTTAAAGTTGAATTTAAAAATGAACTTAAAGTTGAATATAAAGTTGAATTTAAAGTTGAATTTAAAGTTGAATTTAAAGTAAAATTTAAAGTTGAATTTAAGTTGATTGAATTTAAAGTTGAACTTAAAGTTGAATATAAAGTTGAACTTAAAGTTGAATTTAAAGTTGAATTTTAAGTTGAATTTAAAGTGAATTGAATTTAAAGTTGAATTTAAAGTTGAATTTTAAGGTTATTGAATTTAAAGTTGAATTTAAAGTTGATTGAATTCAAAATTGAATTTAAAGCTTATTGAATTTAAAGTTGAATTTAAAGTTGAACTTAAAGATGAATTTAAAGTTGAATTTAAAGTATAATTTAAAGTTGAATTTATAGTTGAACTTTAAATTGAATTTAAAGTTGAATTTAAGGTTGAATATAAAGTTTTTTGAATTTAAAGTTGAATTTAAAGTTGAATTTAAAAATTAACTTAAAGTTGAATTTCTAGTTGAATTTAAAAATGAATTTAAAGTTGAATTTAAAGTTAATTGAATTTAAAGTTGAATTTAAAGTTGAACTTAAAGTTGAATCTAAAGTAAAATTTAAAGTAGAATTTAAAGTTGAATTTAAAGTTGATTGAATTTAAAGTTGAATTTAAAGTTTATCGAATTTAAAGTTTAATTTAAAAATGAAATAAAAGTTGAATTTAAAGTTGATTGTATTTAAAGTTGAATTTAAAGTTTAATTTAAAGTTGAATTCAAAGTTGAACTTAAAGTTGAATTTAAAGTTGATTGAATTTAAAGTTGAATTTAAAGTTAAATTTAAAGTTGAACTTAAAGTTGAATTTAAAGTTGATTGTATTTAAAGTTGAATTTAAAGTTGAATTTACAATTGAACTTAAAGTTGAATTTAAAGTTAAATTTAAAAATTAACTTAAAGTTGAATTTAAAGTTGAATTTAAAGTTGAATTTTAAGTTGAACTTAAAGTTGAGTTTAAAGATGATTGAATTTTGAATTGAGTTTAAAGTTGAATTTTAAGTTGAATTTAAAGTTGAATTTAAAGTTTATTGAATTTAAAGTTGAATTCAAAGTTGAACTTAAAGTTGAATTAAGAGTTGAATTTAAAGTTAAATTTAAAGTTAATTGAAATTAAAGTTGAATTTTAATTTAAATTTACAGTCGAATGCAAAGTTGAATTTAAACTTAAATTTAAAGTTAAATTTAAATTTTAATGTGAATTTAAAGTTGAATTTAAACTTAAATTTAAAGTTTAATTTAAAAATGAATTAAAAGTTGAATTAAAAGTTGATTGTATTTCAAGTTGAATTTAAAGTTGAATTTAAAGTTGAATTCAAAGTTGAACTTAAAGTTGAATTTAAAGTTGATTGAATTTAAAGTTGAATTTAAAGTCGAATTTATAGTTGAACTTTAAGTTGAATTTAAAGTTGAATTTAAAGTTGAATTTAAAAATTTACTTAAAGTTGAATTTAAAGTTGAATTTGAAGTTGAATTTAAAGTTGAATTTAAAGTTGAACTTAAAGTTGAATTTAAAGTTGAACTTAAAGTTGAATTTAAAGTTGAATTTAAAGTTAATTGAATTTAAAGTTGAATTTAAAGTTGAACTTAAAGTTGAGTTTAAAGTAAAATTTAAAGTAGAATTAAAAGTTGAATTTAAAGTTGATTGAATTTAAAGTTGAATTTAAAGTTTATCGAATTTAAATTTGAACTTAAAGTTGAATTTTAAGTTGAACTTAAAAATGAATTTAAAGTTGAATTTAAAGTTGAACTTTAAGTTGAATTTAAAGATGATTGAATCTTAAGATGAATTTAAAGTTGAATTTTAAATTGAATTTAAAGTTGAATTTAAAGTTGAACTTAAAGTTGAATTTAAAGTTGATTGAATTTAAAGTTGAATTTAAAGTTGAATTTAAAGTTGAATTTGAAGTTGAATTCAAAGTTGAACTTAAAGTTGAATTTAAAGTTGATTGAATTTATTTAAAGTTGAATTTATAGTTGAACTTAAAGTTTAATTTAAAGTTGAATTTAAAGTTGAATTTAAAGCTTAATTTAAAAATTAACTTAAAGTTGAATATAAAGTTGAATTTAAAGTTGAATTTTAAGTTGAATTTAAAGTTGAATTTAAAGTTGTATTTAAAGTTGTATTTAAAGTTGAATTAAGAGTTGAATTTAAAGTTAAATTTAAAGTTAATTGAATTTAAAGTTGAATTTCAATTTAAATTTACAGTCGAATGCAATGTTGAATTTAAACTTAAATTTAAAGTTAAATTTAAATTTTAAATTTTAATGTAAATTTAAAGTTGAATTTAAACTTAAATTTAAAGTTTAATTTAAAAATGAATTAAAAGTTGAATTTAAAGTTGAATTTAAAGTTGAATTTACAATTGAACTTAAAGTTGAATTTAAAGTTGATTGAATTTAAAGTTGAATTTAAAGTTGAATTTAAAGTTGAATTCAAAGTTGAACTTAAAGTTGAATTTAAAGTTGATTGAATTTAAAGTTGAATTTAAAGTTGAATTTATAGTTGAACTTTAAGTTGAACTTAAAGTTGAATTTAAAGTTGAACTTAAAGTTGAACTTAAAGTTGAATTTAAAGTTGAACTTAAAGTTGAATTTGAAGTTGAATTTAAAGTTGAATTTAAAGTTGAATTTAAAGTTGAACTTATAGTTGAATTTAAAGTTGATTGAATTGAAAGTTGAATTTAAAGTTAAATTTATAGTTGAACTTAAAGTTGAATTTTAAGTTGAATTTAAAGTTGAATTTAAAGTTTATTGAATTTAAAGTTGAATTTAAAGTTGAATTTAAAGTTGAATTTAAAGTTAAATTTATAGTTGAACTTAAAGTTGAATTTTAAGTTGAATTTAAAGTTGAATTTAAAGTTTATTGAATTTAAAGTTGAATTTAAAGTTGAACTTAAAGTTGAATATAAAGTTGAATTTAAAGTTGAACTTAAAGTTGAATTGAAAGTTGAATTTAAAGTTGAATTTAAAGTTGAATTTAAAGTAAAATTTAAGTTGATTGAATTTAAAGTTGAACTTAAAGTTGAATTTAAAGTTGAACTTAAAGTTGAATTTAAAGTTAATTGAATTTAAAGTTGAATTTAAAGTTGAATTTAAAGTTTATTGAATTTAAAGTTGAATTCAATGTTGAATTTAAAGTTGAATTTAAAAATGAACTTAAAGTTGAATATAAAGTTGAATTTAAAGTTGAATTTAAAGTTGAATTTAAAGTAAAATTTAAAGTTGAATTTAAGTTGATTGAATTTAAAGTTGAACTTAAAGTTGAACTTAAAGTTGAATTTAAAGTTGAACTTAAAGTTGAATTTGAAGTTGAATTTAAAGTTAATTGAATTTAAAGTTGAATTTTAAGTTGAATTTAAAGTTGAATTTAAAGTTGTATTTAAAGTTGAACTTAAAGTTGAATTTAAAGTTTATCGAATTTAAATTTGAATTTAAAGTTGAATTTTAAGTTGAACTTAAAGTTGAATTTAAAGTTGAACTTTAAGTTGAATTTAAAGTTGATTGAATTTAAAGTTGAATTTAAAGTAAAATTTAAAGTTGAACTTAAAGTTGAATTTTAAGTTGAATTTAAAGTTGAACTTAAAGTTGAATTTAAAGTTTATTGAATTTAAAGTGTAATTCAATGTTGAATTGAAAAATGAGCTTAAAGTTGAATATAAAGTTGAATTTTAAGTTGATTTTAAAGTTGAATTGAAAGTTGAATTTAAAGTTGAATTTAAAGTTGAATTTAAAGTAAAATTTAAAGTTGAATTTAAGTTGATTGAATTTAAATTTGAACTTAAAGTTGAATTTAAAGTTGAATTTAAAGTTTATTGAATTAAAAGTTGAATTTAAAGTTGATTGAATTCAAAATTTAATTAAAAGCTTATTGAATTAAAAGTTGAATTTAAAGTTGAACTTAAAGTTGAATTTAAAGTTGAACTTAAAGTTGAATTCAAAGTTGAATTTCAAGTTGAACTTTAAGTTGAATTTAAAGTTGATTGAATTTTAAGTTGAATTCAAAGTTGAATTTAAAGTTGATTGTATTTAAAGTTGAATTTAAAGTTGAATTTAAAGTTGAATTTAAAGTTTATTGAATTTAAAGTTGAATTTAAAGTTGAATTTAAATTTGAATTTAAAGTTGAACTTAAAGTTGAATTAAGAGTTGAATTTAAAGTTAAATTTAAAGTTAATTGAATTTAAAGTTGAATTTCAATTTAAATTTACAGTCGAATGCAAAGTTTAATTTAAAGTTGAATTAAAAGTTAAATTTAAAGTTGAATTTAAAGTTAAATTTAAAAATTAACTTAAAGTTGAATTTAAAGTTGAATTTAAAGTTGAATTTAAAGTTAAATTTAAAATTGAACTTAAAGTTGAACTTAAAGTTGAATTTAAAGTTGAATTTAAAGTTTATTGAATTTAAAGTTGAATTTAAAGTTGAATTTTAAGTTGAATTCAAAGTTGAATTTAAAGTTGATTGTATTTAAAGTTGAATTTAAAGTTGAATTTAAAGTTGAACTTAAAGTTGAATTTAAAGTTGATTGAATTTAAAGTTGAATTTAAAAATGAACTTAAAGTTGAATTTAAAGTTGAATCTAAAGTTGAATTTAAAGTTGAATTTAAAGTTGAATTTAAAGTTGAATTTAAAGTTGAACTTAACCCTCGTTTACAAACCGGCAAAAGTCGTGTCCACCCGAACTGGGGTCCAAATGGACCCCACGATTTTTTCTTCGAAATTTTTTGATTTCTGACTTATATTGTTCAGTTAGAGTTCTTCTGGCTATTGTATGAATTATTTCTAAGTATTATATATAGCAGGGATAAAGAAATTTAAGCAGAGATGTCATAATGCAGGTATGTAGGAGGCCAGCAATAAAATTTTTCAATTTCAAAAACGATGAAAATTGCCTAATTTCGCAAATCTGGGATACCCGCTTATCCTTTTCAATATGTCTTTTTTACGTAAATTACTGATTGTAAAATTCATCCACATCAATTGTTCCTGGCAGGTATGCCTTTCTCAAAAAAAAATAGTCATTAGTTCAGTTTGGTCAGGTCATCAAATAATTTTATGACCTCAAAAAGGACTGAATTCGCCATAATTCTCTGTAAGCCTTCACCAAATTCAGCGGAATTATTTCTGGATTTTCCTCCATCCCTTTTTATATGTCAACTGGTAGCTCTGACCAAAGTACAGGACTTGGTCGTGGAGATGATGTCCTGATGTCGTTGATGCCATAATATTTCAATTGTGGTGGCAACCTCACTATTGATAATTTCCTTACGTCGCGTCGGTGGATTTGGTATTGAGGTTGCTGGATAAGAAGATCACTATTCTTGGCACGATTCGGAAAACCAAAAGAGATTTGCCTAAACTTTTTGTAGCGAAGGAGGTTCTTGATAACCAGAATGAGCCTGTAAAGGTCAATAAAAAAAGCAGTATCGTCCAGTCCAGTCTTTCATCTTTGGATTTTCTGGAAAAATGGCGTTGGTGAGTTATGTTCCGAATCCAAGCAAACAAGTGGTATGGCTATCAACACAACATAACTGCGAGAAAGCCACTTCCGGTCATCAAAGTAAACCTGCTATGATACTGGATTATAACCGCACCAAAGGTGGAGTCGATGTATTCGACCAAATGGTCTCAATACATATATTCATGTACACGTCAACAAATCGCTGGCCGATGGTTGTATTCTACAACTTACTGGACGTAGCAGCCCTAGCAACTGTCATAATTTTCCGACATCTCAATCCACCTAGAAGAAACAAAAATTTGCTGAGAAGTAATAAAGTCATCGAACTAGCGGAGGAACTGGTTGAGTCAGAATTGAATAACCGTTCACAACCTGCAACACAATCTGGCATTGGAAAATCTGCATTGGATGCTCTCTGTATTTTGGGGAGAGTTCAGGAAAAATTACCAACAGTCCCCGAAAGGCTGTCTTGTAAAAGAAGCAGATGTCACCTTTGCCCAAGAGCAGAGGACAAGAAAACCAGAACCAACTTCGATGAATGTGGCAGATGTTGTTGCCCTGCCACATTAGAACCTTATGTGTTAAATGTCTCCCGGAACTGCCAACAACTTCAAACTAAATCCTTCTAAACATAAACTATGCTGCTTTAGGAATAAAATAATTATTTATTAGAAAAAATATGATTTTTCATAGAATTTCAGTACTGGGCCAAGTGGACCCCAGTTCGGGTGGACGGGTTCTTTTCACAAAAAAATCGCAGAAAATTCTGTAAACATCTGATAATCGTTTTAACTTAAGAAATGAATAAAAAATTGAATTTTGTTCACTGAGTAAAAATCCCATTTAAAAAAAATTAAAAACAAAAAAGTTATGAGTGTTCAAACATGCTCTGGGGTCCAAATGGACCCCAGTTTGTAAATAAGATGAATTAAAATTTGAATTTAAAGTTTATTGAACTTAAAGTTGAATTTAAAGTTGAACTTAAAGTTGAACTTAAAGTTGAATTTAAAGTTGAATTAAGAGTTGAATTTAAAGTTAAATTTAAAGTTGAATGCAAAGTTGAATTTAAACTTAAATTTAAAGTTAAATTTAAGTTTTAATGTAAATTTAAAGTTGAATTTAAACTAAAATTTAAAGTTTAATTTAAAGTTGAATTAAAAATTAAATTTAAATTTGAATTTAAAAAATCAATTTTAAGTTAAATTTAAAGTTGAATTTAAAGTTGAATTTTCATGGCAGTGCGATAGACGTGAAGAACATTATTTTCTGTTTTTTCTGAGATAGGAGCTACAAACCTACTCTGAAAAAAGTAGGCAAACGAAATATTACGCCAAGAGCGCCACACAATGAACATCGTAGCTTTATTTGGCTTCCAGGATACCGTGTCATAAAGGGTTATTAAGTGGCAAATAGGCTGTAACTAGAGGATGCCACTATGAAGAGGCAGAAGAAGGATCGTTCTTCTTCCTGTGTCGATTCGAGCTTGGCCCGTACTAGAAAAAAGTCCTTGGAAAATTCTTTTTCAACGAACTGAGTGACATCTCTTACATTCGTCTGAATGACATCCTAAAGTTCATTTAGGATGCCAAATATTCAGTTAACCTCATTAACACAGCCTCCGACAGTCACCCCCCCCCCCCCCACCTTTCTCACCTTATTAACTGCCTATTCGATCTCATCCGTTATCCCACAGTGAGCATAGAATGGATAATTTGAGATCCTGCCGCATCCAACGTGGATTGCTTCTGATTGACTGAAACTCAATAAACCCGCATCGGCCATCAGATTATGCATAATCATTTCTATAGGTAGCTATAGCAACCCAACTAACAATTTAAATTTCTTAAGGTCCAATTCCTTAAGTTTGTCACGCATCAACATCCATACTTTAAGTTGCTGACCATTTTCTTATATAACTTTTCAAAAATTGCTCATTTAAACAAAGGAGATGGCTAATTTCTCTATGGAGCCTTGTCCCAGGGCGTACACATATGAGACCAATGGCAAATGAAAGCTTTTTTTCAACCCAATTTATCTGCCAAAAATTTTTTGAAGTTGACTTTGGCGATGAGATAATTGGACTTGCCATTGAGCGCCGGTTACCAGCACCTACATTTCGTTCTAACTACATTTTCCATTGAGGGGCCCGTGGCGAAATGCCTAACATATCTGCCTTATAGGAGCTAGGTTCGTTGTTCAAATCACCTTTTACCAGAAATTACCAAGTCCTTTGAGAGAAACTACTCAATGCCATTCTAACTTAGCCGTCTGGAATCAGCACAAAATTGTATCCTTGAAATGCGTTAGGCCTCAAGCTTTTCCTTAGCTTTCTTTATTTTTTTTTCACTCATTCTTATTTTCCATGTGACTATCACCGACAACTCACTCACTTAAATGAATTTAAACTTCACTTTGACTTGTTATCTGGAACAATTCTAAATGCGTTTGTAAATCAATATTCCCCTTTGCCTCACAGCTATGGAGTTTTCCTTATTCCCAAGCATTGTTTCGAAGTGCTTCACAACTATACTAGTGACACAAATCCATCCACTCAAGTGTGCACACACACACACGCATACACACCACTCCCAACCATCAAAACACTCCCAACATAAACACTATCAGATTATAAGCATCCCAGTTTATAAACACTTTGTTGTGTTGCAAACACCATTAAAGTGCATGCAAACAAACAGCACCTCTGTTTAAGAAAATCATAAAATTTCAGGATAAGCATATATGCACAAAACTTTTCCTTTGACTTTTAGAAGCTTTCCCGAAAGGATGTTCGTATAGTGCAGATAATGACGAGATAGTCATTGCAAGCTGATGTGGAACAAAACCCTACGCAATCCCTGTTCGTTGCGTCGTTGTGTCGTCCTTTCTCTCTGTTTACAGACTAACACTTCGTGTGTGATTATTATCTAAAAAAGTATGATGCACAATATCCGAGGCTTTACGTGCAATATTGCACAAAGTATGTTGCACACACTGGGCTTCTAAATTCCAGGGGATTGCCACAATATTATCGAAAACCCCCATGGCCATAACATACATAATATGCAAAGCGTGTTTAAATAGCAAAAAAGAAGAGAAGAGAAAAAGGGAACGAAGATTTTATTATTATCCTGGGACGAGCAGCGGCGGCGGGCGGTAGTGATGTGGATGTGTGTTCTTTATTAAAAAGATTCTTATGTAGGACAGTCTCAGAGGAATTTCGTAATTGCAGTGACCAGGAAAAATTTTCATTGACCATATTCACCGGTTGTGTTGTGAGAGGACTAAACTGTAGTTGTTTGTAAATTATTTGTTTGGATATGAGGAGCATAGTTTTGGTATTCTCTTATGAGAGTCAGTTTCGAAAAGAAACTTGATTCTCAAATGAGGAACTTTAAGCTGCAACAATGTCTCTTAGGAGGTCAGACAGTTGGTGGGAGGCAAGTCCTGCCCATCACTTCAAAACATCCTCCGGTCTTATTTGGTATCATTTAGTTCGAAAACTAGCTTAGCAGAACAAGCAATCAAAAAGTTTTTTTTTTCTACACACGACTTGCATATATCCACACACTTCAAACTTAAATCCTAAACGGTTATAAAAACTGGAGATCATCCGAATAGCGGTCCTGTGGGGGTATCCTTCCTACACGCTCACATAGTGTGCAATTATTTCATCCAAAAATAAAATGAAACGACAAATTAAAAAAAAGACGAAGAAGAAACCAAAGAACTGAACAAATTTGCATTTTCGAGCGGGACAGGGAAAAAAAACAAGCAAATCGCATCTCACATCATGTGCGACTATACGTACTGGACGTTCGTGGGATAAAACAAGGAAGCGCTTCAAAAATCTCAACGCCAATTCTGGAATGGGTAGATGAATTAATGTGTACATTTTCCCCCCATGCACTCCACTTCCTCTCATAGATGAATGAGGAGCCGGGTGAAATGAAAAAACTTTTGTCCTTAGACAGCGTGCCTCTTCATCTAGGGATATATTAGCCCGAAAGCGCAGAAAAACAAGCAAAAAAAAAAAAACTCAAACCAACCCCCTCCATCACCACATCGAGAAAAGTATGAATTTATTTCTGTGAGGTTTTATTATGCAAGTTAGAGAGTACGTCAGGTCTATGGGCCATTTAACTGTAGTTTGGGCTAAGGATATCCCTTAAAACATTTTGACACTTTAAGAGGGCAACCAACTTTGTTGAGTTTTTTTGCCCCCCATCCTTTTGGAGTTAGTGTCTCCCTCTCGGAATGGGTGTGCCGCCCTACGGCGGCGGCAGCAGGATGAATTACATTGTGTATGAGTTTTGTTAGGGTACGTCAAGGCGACACTGTGAAATAGTTGCCTCGGGGCTCGGGCAAACTTATTACACTCCAGTTGGTATAGGGTTCTGTATATTATTTGTACTATCGTATCCTTGTTGAAGTCAACTATAGAATTATGTGGTAGTCCTTTGGGTGTTATACCCAAATAAAATGGCAACAGACAAGAGAGAGAACAAAAAAAAGGAGAAGAAATAATGACAGTCTCGCCTACTGATGGATGTCAAGTGGGCCGATTTTCTAGGACTATATTGTTAGTGTCATTGTCACTTTAAATGGGGTGTGTATTTATGTAATTGCCGGAGCCTGTGTAATGTGTATACAGTCAGGATGTACAAATGGGAAGTGTAACAAACTTATGAGGATACATTGTGTATAATTTTGAAAATACAGTCAGTTATGTCAAATAATTTCGGGTGAATGTGTGAAAAATTGCACAGAGACCGCAAAAATTGTGTGTTAAAAAATAGGAGAGGATATAAAAAGTTGTAAGTTATGACGAGGCACAATGACTCTATTGTTCTGGAGTATAAAATGGAATGCTGAGGATATCATTGAAGCTTTTTGGTTTGAGGAGACAAACGAAGGCGTGTTGGAAGTCTATGGTTTTGTAAATATTTTTGGTAAGCCTATATGACTTGAGGCAGTTTAGATATCAAAGGTTTTTCGATGAATATACGAACGTCTTAAGAAATTGTATTTTATTCTTATTCCGTTGGGATTGAAGCTCAAATTGTTGGGACTAAGATAACAGCCGCCATAGCTTTGGTGAGACAACTTTTACAAATACTTTTTACAAGTTCCAAGCAAAGGACATACTCTTCTGTTGTGATTGTGACATCAGTGATAAATATTTTAATTTTTTGTGGAAAACAAAGTTTACAGTGGGGGTGAACCTGGGCCTCGACCAACATATTTCGCCATCAATTTCGATTTCGGACGAGTTTTACTGTTAAGGCTTTCTTCCACTTGTGCCAAACGAAGTCTTCCCCTTCCACAATTTCCCTGCAAAGTGCTTGAAATTCGTCACCCGGAGCGTTGATGTCCATCTGTTCTTCATGTCGTGGAGCCCGTACTTCGAATTACGAGACGTGAGACAAAAAAGAAACTCAAAACAACGATAATCATGACATAGACCGAATATGAAAAAGGATCCATGAATTTTTCTGACCGATAGCAAGGTGACCGCCAAAAGTAAGCGACGCAGCGAGCATCGTGAAAGGTTATCGCAACGTAACGCTATCGAAGGGCTTAGTAATTTATAATATGGGCCCAGTCATCTAAATCTCATAAAGCGTATTCTTCTAGCTATGCACATTCTTGCCCATACATTATCTTCACATACGGGACCAAAAATCATTTGGAGTATTTTCCTTTCGAAACGACCAAGGGCTTCCTCATCCGTTTTGGATAAGGTCCATGCTTCCACACTTGATCACCGAGATGATCAAGTTTCGAGAGAAGGTTTTATTTTCCAATAACGTGCTTAGCCTAAAGTAAAAAGCAATTGAAAGGAGTAATTTTTCATTTGATCTCCGCACAGAAGTTATTTTCCATGTCTAGCATCCTAGGTAGACAAAGTCCTGTTGTCCTGTATAGCTCGAAATTATGTCTGTCAATTATGACTATGCATAAATAGATAAGGTGGATGTTTCTCATAGCCAAGCTTCGTAAGGGAATGGAAGCGATCTACAATTCTTTTCTGTGACTCCGAACGTCCAATTGAAATAGCGATTTTCGTGCCTAGATTCTACTTTTGGAGAAAGTGCCCACTCCTCGCTTACTAGTGAAAACTGCTTGATGTATCAAGGATTCAAACCTAGAACTTTCCACGAAACGTATAAACACGCCAATCATCACGCTACTGACACCACAGTAATTTAAGAAATTCTGTCAAATTCCTCGATTTTTTGTTTTTTTTAAGCGAAATGAATTAGCATGGCATACTGCAGCACTGGTTACAAGGACTGTCACCTGATACACCTACAAGAGAGTCTCTTGTAGGTGTATCAGGTGACAGTCCTCTTGAAGAGACACAGCAGAACCATTGACAAATGGCAACAGCACGCAATAGTGTATTACAGATTGTCTCCCCCCTAACCACAAACAGCGTTCAACTCGACTTGACTGGGGAAAAGGAACAAATGCTTTCGGGTGTCAAGGACGTTATCATTCCTCAATGTCTTTGTCCCTGTTTCCTGAGGCATAAGCTTTGTTTTGCCCTCATTAACCATTGAACCATTTTTTTGTCTTGTAAAATCATAGCATTGTCTCTCTGGTCAGCAAATCTTTTCAACTGATTTTAAATGATTTCATGAAGTAAACGTGTTTGAATTGCTTTTATACTTTTCGAACATATCAGACTATTATTTACTTTCCAACTGATTTCATGAGTTTTCGAGTATGTTGTTGAAGAAATTGCATGACAGTGTGTAGCCTTGACTCAAGCCTTTTTGACATCAAAAGTCACGGAGTTCTTTACCGACCTTGACGGAGCAATGTAAATACTCCAGATTTATCCTGCATAGTCGTAGGAGCTTTGCAGGGATGTCGAAAGTAGACATGGCTATGTACAGCCCTCCTCTGTATATACCTTCATATGTGGCCTTGAAATCGATAAAAAAGATGGTGGATATCGATATTATATTCCCCGGGTTCTTTCCAAGATCTGCTGTATTGTGAAAATTTGGTCTATTGTGGACTTTTCTGTTCTAAAAACCACAGTATTATGTTTCTCTGTTGGTCTTTACAGGCTTGAGTTCGGGGCTTGCCACCCTTGCAAGGTCTTTTTACCTTTTGGTAAAATTTCCGAATCTCGCTCCTGTCATGGCATCTCTCAATTTCCTCAAACGAGCGCTTTACATGCTGCTTATTTTACTTTTCGTAAATTCGGTGTCCTTCTCTTCTTTTCGCTTTGTAAATCTCGCTCTTGTTCTCTTTTGCATCAGCATTTATCATGCTTTTTGTTTGTCTGCATTTGCCTGCCTGTATTTTTCCTCGAAACATGTGTATCGTTTTAAAGCCCAAGTGAGGCTGCAGGCTGCAGCTCTGGTGGCTTGTTGACGTTGCTGTCGTTGATAGGGCTTGCGTTAAACGATTTCTTAAAGACAGTTAAAGGAAAGAGACACTTGATTGTAAAAGGCATTATCTAACTCTGGCGATTGTAAAATGTGTTTTCTTAGACGTGATGCTTTCGAGGAGAAGTAAAACGCATATAATTTAACGTTATGACTAATAATTTAGCTTTATTATGAAGATTAAGACTTGCCATTATGTTTTGAAAAATGATTTGGGCAAGTGTACGCCCTTGGCTCGAATAAATCCCAGCCGAGAGTCACAATTTCCGACATCAATTTGGAGCATTTGGGGCCATATGTCAGCAATAATGCACCGAATTTCTTCTTAAAGGTGTCAATCGTCTCAAGCTTATCTAGCAACTTCACATAACACTACAAAAAATATTCCAGCGTTGTTAAATCGTCCTTTCTTGGAGGTAACTTACAGGTTTAAAACTCAAAACTATATAAAAATCGGCGTCAACAGCGATTTCGTTTTGAAACAATTTACCGAAGCTACGCAGTGGTTGTGTGGCTTTAGTTCTTCCGTTATGAATCAGCAACCCACACTGAGCATAAATCAAGTGACAGCTGCCAAAGAAACCAACTCCGAAAAAAGAATTGCCCAGTAACTTCTGCGTCTATTACCTAGGTGCCGAATAGACGCGAACGTGATCGAGTGATAAGTAACTGAATAATGTGAGTTTGGCATTACTTCCCACGTTATAGAATGCTTAAGTGCCACAATTTCTCACTCTTTTCGTCAGTATTTGAACGAATTAAAATTAATAAATGGAAGCCATAAAGCTCCGAGTTTTCTCTTTTAAGGCGTCAATCATCTAGAGCCTTTCTGCGCAGACAAGCAACTTCATATAACACCGCAAAAAATAGAACGTTCGCAGTTTCCAGTAGTAGAAGACTACTCATGATTTTTAAATATCATAGCTTCACATTGCGTGGCATAATAGTTGACATGTCTGGCTGAGAAATGTTAGGTTAGACGTTCGACTAGCAGACACATCGGGGGAAAAAATTTTCACGGTTATCGTCTTTCGCCAGGAATGGACAATTTCTTCGATTGTAATTTCATTTCATGAAAAGCACTTTTGCCGTTCGGAATCTGCAAAAAATCATAGGTTCGTTCCATTCCCTCACAACTCACATTGCATGGTTGATAGAAATTTGTTAAGCCCCGAAGCTTCACGCTCTTTTTGCCACCTTTTTTGTTACCTAAAATTGTTTCCAACCAGATCACGTTCTTAAAATTAAAAATATGGGTTGAATTTGTCGACTAGTTCTGGGTGTAGCCCAATAGTGACGTGCGTCTGAGTTTGTTTTCAACTTTCTTTTTTTTTTTGTAAGAATTAAACGGTTTATCCCATTGAAGCATTCAGGCTCTTGCAGAGGAGCATAAGATTTTTGTGATCACTTGCAGCAGTTATACATATGTGCTTCAAAAGGTTGCCTAAAGTAAAGACCATCACATTGGCCCCTATCATAAAGCCCGTCGTAACAATTTCGGAGTACGAATGCCAAAAAGGAAGCATCATAGACGCCCTCGCAGTAAATATTTTGCTACGTAATTTGAAACTGTTGATTAAATAGGTAATTAAAAAATTTTTAGTATCTGCTGCAAAACACTCGTTACGATGGTGTTTAAAGTCGTAGTCCGAAATTATTACGACTGGCCTTATGATAGGGGTGATTAGCTGGGAGGTGTCCCTACATCCTTCTAACTGAATTTACTTCCAGAAATAAATCAAATTGAGTTGATTTTTCTATTGGAATCGTTTCCAATTATTTATAATAATAAACAATTTAAAGAAGAAATCCGCACCCTAAGTCATTGTATCGCACTGCCCATTGTTTTCCTCAAACGAAAAGCATTTTGAAAACAATTAACAAAGAAACAAAAAGTTGTTTCCGAAGTTTAATTCGTTCACAAGGTTATCTTTAAGTGCCACTCTCACTGAAAAAATACGCGTAGACTAACAACCAATTACAAATATCCTTATTTATTCATAAGTCAAGTTAAGAACGTAGCCCAAACGAAGCCTTTTATTAATGTCTCAACCCGCAAAAAGGAAACAAATGTTCAAGTCTGATGCCAAGAAAACAAGGCACGCGAACAAACGACAATTCAATTAACACAGCCTTCATCACGTGTGGGAACTCCACTAATTCCTTTGGCTTACATGTCCTTTGGTTATCCCCATTTCACGTAATGAAAACAACAGTTCCAAAGCTTGCCGCTGTTCCATAAGCTCACATAGTACACATTGGTAGATATGACCAGCTTCAAGACACAAAAATATCTTCGGAAAAAAGCATAATGAAATTTATAGCATGTCTCTCCAATCGAAACTTCTTTCCAATCCCGTCCTTTGCGAAGTTCCTGCGAGAATGGGAAGTGCGTGTGCGGCACTATACCTATACCACAACCACTTTACCTCGCTGAGACATATGCCAGGGACAATTTTGTGTTGGCAGTACACATGCAAACATTCATCAGGATAACTGAATTAAGTAATCCAACGAGAGAGCTTAATCACGCAAAATGTTCAGATCCGGCAAAGACTGTATCGACCATATACGAGCGTTTTCTGTGCATGCTGCCGCACCACTACCGCCCGATACAGCCACAACTACCAACCACCACCAATAAGACTACAGGACACTACTCAGCTCACAAAGTACTGAAGGAAAATCGGGTCAATAATAATTATTACGTGCCGGGATAATTCGGGCAACGTATTTAATTGAAAGAAGGCAAGGATACGTGTGTACGTGGCGATACGAGTCCAAGGGGAACTCGATTCGACTGAACGAGCAGGACGATAGACGGGATATGGACAGGACATATACAACAGTCGTATATAATGAAACTTGAGAAAGGTCAAAATTAAATTTCCAGTTGACCACAAAATTTGGGGAAAATCAGGCATGAAAGTAATTTCGAAGATTCGAGCCGATGACTGGGATCAATTAATTCAGTGATTTATTGGCCTTTTGGCGGAGGGGACTCTGGATGGCAGAAGGTTAATCCAATGAACGGATACCAACTTAATTTATCGATTTCCTTTTTGGGAAGACTGTGCGAGTAGAAATAATGAATAAATTTGCTTCGGTCTTAACGCACTTATGGTCGATGATTTAGAACAAGAGTTTTCAGTTGCAGGAAGTAATCGGTTTTAGGCAAGAGGAAATATTGATGCGGTTTCTTAAAATGTATAATTTTGCTTCGTTGTTTGTCATCCAATCTTACTTACTTGCTATTACAGTTCGGGGTGATTCTGGGCCTCAACCAACATCTTGCCGATTTCGGGCGAGCTCTCTCCAGTTTTGCACTCTAAGTTGGTTGAGGTTTTCTTCCACTTGATTGCGCCACCTAAGACGAGGTCTTCCTCTTCCGAAGTATCCCTGCAATGTGCTTTCTGAGCTTTGGTTACCATCCGCTTCCATCAGTCATCGTAGTTTTGCAGTCTCCCGATATGTCCTGGCTATGCCAATGTCGCAGTTCAGCTCATACAGCTCAATGTTGTATCTTCATTAGGGTGGGTCGTTTTTGTATGGAAAAAAATTAAATTGTCCAATACAATTTATAAAAGTAAAAATAAGGTGACCCACATCTATTTATGAAAAAATAGCAAAAAGTTTTTTTTCTAGTTTAACCCCTTCTACCCGCGCATTGAGTTTGAAAAACTGAAATTTTTGATTTTTTGTTGTATAATTTGAAAAACTATTTTTCATGGCTCATAGCAACAACAACTATGTAGACTAATAAAATAAAGTGCTTTTGAGCTAAATTTTATTATTAAGAAAAAAAAAAAAAATAAACAAATAATAAGACAAAATAAAAATAAAATATTTTCAAATCTCGTTAAAATCTTTCTTACTTTCGAACTCAGGCATAAGCTTTATGAATAAATTTTATTCTTAATTAAAGCTTCTCTTGGTGTTTTGTGGCAAAGCTGCATAGATGCCTCTTTCACTGTTTTTACAGCCCACTCCACAGCTTGAGTATGACATCGTAGCCGCAGAAAAAGCACTTCATCATCACCACCTGACTCAACTAGGGAATGAAGAGTCTCATCCGGAACATTGGTCAATTTAGGTGGTTGCGAGTAAGATTGCTGCCAGTCTATCAAGTCGATGTAGGACGAAGCGTTTAAATTTATCTAAGGCACTTTAAAGACTCGAAGCTGAAAGGATTCAGATGGTTTCCTTGCCTTTGAAATGCGTCTAGCGGCAAGTTCTCTCACATGTTTTTGTTCGCCAGATAACATAGACAAGAGTAAGTTCTCTGGGTGCGCAAAAAGAAGATATCGATCATACATATACTTTAACTCCAAAAATTGCGAGTTGTTTCAGTTCGTTTGTAGGTATCTCAGTAGACACATAAAAGCCCAAGGTCCTGTTGGCCCTTGTTAGCCACCTATCATGCGACATTTTTCCCGGAGAGCAATTAGACAAATCAGGAGACCACTCACCACTTATGACGGCAGATGTGATCAGAACTGAGGTCTTTTACATTTGAAATGTTTGGTAACATACCTTCTATCTTTTCAAACTCGACAACAGAGTGCTTCTCACAATCATCTAGTAAGTTTCCGATAGCACCCGAACAAGTATTAGGTCCTGTTGTGGTGCCATCAAGTTTTGAAAATAAATGTCTTAAGGGCAGTCCATTGAAGTGCAAAAGGCATATGATTCATTGAAGTGGTTGGTGTAAACGTTTTTTGAAAGCCGAATGGCTCCGCCGTATTTGCCCATGTTGGTTACCGACCCATCACAACTTATGGCAAAAGCATCCTCTAGAGACATACTCAGTTGGTCTGTTACTGTTTGAAAGATAGCTGACTCCAACCCTTTAGCAGTTCCATGGCTTGGAACGGCATATCCGACATAAAGTGATCCTGGTTCTTTAGTTATTGAAATATGTTCTTCCACGGATGTTGAGCGGTATTTTTTTCCCCTTTCATAACAATTTTCAAGGTCTTATCTTTTCGTCTATCAAAAAATAAGGCAGGAATATCATCTAGTTGGCCTTGAGATAAGGTTTCTTTTCGCAATTTTTGCCTCGCTTGTCGATTTTCGACTTATCGATTACTTCGTTGTTGATTTTTTCATCTTGCAAGACAACAGAAGCGACAACAGCAGCTGCTCTGTCGGATATCCCGTATTATGCTTACTCACTACGGTAAGTGTGTAGTTGATTTTCGTTTATTTTTTCCGGAACACCGAAAATGGGACATTTTGTGGATGGAAATCTCCATGATTCACAACGTCACGAAAATAACAAAAACTACTTAAAATAGCGAAAAAAAAAACTAGATAAATGCGTGCGACCTTTTTCCCGGAACCAATTAGGCGCACTGTAACAAGGACGCGTGATCGACACTATACGCCCAATTATTATAATATTTTATTTTGATTACTATTTGTATTACGTGTATCTCTGATAATAAGAATGTAATATCATTTTACGCCATGTAGTTTATACATTAAACTCTGAAAAAATTAATACAATTTCAACAATTTTTTCGAATTTTCAAATATTGTTATTATTTTATTATTAATAAAAAGTAAATATACACGTTTTTAAGTCTCTACCCAGGTTATGTTTTCCGCACTATTACAAATCGAAATTCGGAAAAAAAATATTTTCGACCCACCCTAATCTTCATCTCTATACAATGTCTTCGCATAAGGGACCAAAAATTATTCGGAGAATGTTTCTTTCGTAACGACCAAGGGTTTTTTCAACCGCTTTCGATGCGGTCCATGCTTCTGCTCCGTAAAGCAGAACTGGCATGATTAAGGTCCTATAAAGGGTTGCCTTGGTTTGACTGGAGAGGGTTTTGTTTCTCAGTTGCCTTCTTAACCCAAAGAAGAAGAAAGAGAAGGAGTTATTCTCCGTTTGATCTCCGCACTGATGTTGTTTTCCAGTGTCTATAGCGGATCCTAGGAAGTCGAAGTCCTTTACTGTCTCGAAGTAATGCTTGTCTATTGTGACGTTTTGTTCAATTCGTCGATGTTCTGTGTCCTTGTTTGATGACAGTATAGATATACTTCGTTTCACCTTCATTAATTGTCAAACTTCTGTTTCGATGCTCACAAAAGGACGTATGACATCATGCAATCACGCTTCCTTCTTCCCATTACGACAAAGCCGTAGCTTGTCATTCATTTAGGAAAGAAAAACTCCTGGAGAGGTTATAATAAAACTTATACAACTCATTAGAATAAGTCGCACCCTTAGCTTCTTCTTTTCTTGTAAGCGGATCGCTCTGGTACACTTAGTTAAATATCCTTTAATTGGGAGATAAATGCAAGTTTTTTGGTTCAAATGTTTGTAACGCTAACTATTTTCCCTAGGCTTACAACCTTTTTTTGCCACCCTGATTTTTTAAGCGCATCTTGAAACTGGTTTTATAGCTTCTACAGTTTTTCAAGTAAAGTCTTTTAAGGAACTCTTAAACAATTTAATTTTAATTTAATCATTCTTCTTCTTCTTCTTCTTCTTCTTTTTCATTTTCGGCTTTACGAGTAGTGATCTTGAAGCGATCACAACTCTCCCACTTTTCTGCTTCACACTAGTGATCCGCCTGTGGGGTACGCCGCGTTGACCTCAGAAAGCGTCGGCAAGCCTCCCAGTTTTGGATTGTTCCATGTCTGAGGCCAACCAAATGCTGCTGTTTTTGCATTTGCTTGTACCAGGAGTGTTTTGGCCTGCCTTTTCTTTTTCGTCGCGAATTTGTTGAAACGTTGTACGATATTGCCTTTTGGACCGGGTTCTGCGGATCTTTAATTTAATCATTATATCGTTTATATTCTGGGTTAAAAAACTTTGTATTGCTTATAAAACTTTCCGAGCATTTGCTCTCCTCTAAGATGTGTGGACTTATGTTTAGTAGCACCCAACACTATTTTACACGAGAAACTTGAAATAGTAAAAAAGTTCGTGTGGTTTTTTCTCGTTTGTTTAACACTACCTAAAATCGTGTTACTCGAGTTGTTTCGTTTAAAACGAAATCACTCAGTTAATCCTGATGAAAAATGTTATTGCATTTCCTTTTGATCAACCTGAAACGAGCTTAATAAAGTCGTCTGAGTTCAAAATTTCATGGTGTGATTCTTGTTGACTCGCTTATTTTTGATGAATTTGAGTTGAAAATCTCATGCTGTTGCTGGAACCCGGTTGAATTATTGGTCAATTATTGGTTTTGTTGTGTAGATGCAAAGTAAAAGTGGCTTTTTTCTTAATCTTAACTTTCTGTAGTTGCAGTTAAAAATTTTATGGTTTGAATTCGCACTGGTAAATTTTAAGCGAATATTTTTCTTATTTTAGATTGATCAATAGACAACCTCTGTCGTTGGATATAAAGGTGTGGTTTCGTTTCTAACGAACCAACACGTGTTACACGATCTTGCACAACCCTTACCAAACACTAAGTGCCATATAAACACTTCCTAGTTTTGTAGCTTGCAGGAACATACATGTCCACATTACATTAAAAAGCTGTCATCATCTCCCGTGGTGCTGTCATTCAGACAGTCAAACCGTCGGCGTCGTCAGTATCTATGTAATTAAAACAAGTTTTTACCGGTCTCTCTGGCATCGATTATGACTTTCAAACGAATATGTCTCTAGCTCCGTGGTGTTTCTCAAAAGCTTCATGTGATGAGCTACTAAGTTTGCGTAATGCGTACTCTTCAATAATGTCTAACTGAGAGTTCGTGTTCTTTAAGATTTCCTCCGGCTATGATTCTTCTCTGAAAATTGTTTATTGAAAATATGGTATTTTGGAATTGAGGCTTCCTCGATTCACTAATTGCGCGGTTTAGAGTAACTGGAAGAATGCCAGTTCATCACTTTAAATTTTCTTGAATGGTTTTGATCTTGGGTAACTGGGGTCTGGACTCAACCATGTGATCTGCCAGATTTGGACGACACCAACAACTTGTCGCAACTCACTGAATCCGGAGGATGAGCACGAACACTTTCGTTGGATATTCGATGGCGATGGCAGAACCCCATTGGTGGTTGTAGTCTTTGAACTGAAGTCCTCGAAAAGTGATTCCTTGGAAGATCAAATTTATGAGTGTATGAGTGCGGTGTTGGGCCCAGACTGGGAGCTAGACTTGAAGTGGTGGTCAAACCGAAAAGTGTTTTTTTTTAAATCGAGAAATTTCGTAAGTAATTGAAGAAAAACTAGTTTGTAGATTTTATATTGAGCCGAGGGTCTTTTGGTTTTTGTTTTTGGAAGAAGAAAAGTCAAGGTAGTTAGTCGAGGAAGGCAGGATTTTGAAGAATAAGGAAAACATCAACAACACGAAGTTTGGAAAAATTGAGGAGACATAGCACTACGAGGACATTTTGGAAAATAAATAATTAGAGTGCATTTTCTTGTGTCGTAGTTTTTTTTTTTTTTTTCTGTGAGTTGTACAATTCTTTAAACGTGTGGCCCCTTTGTTCTCTTCGTCTTCCCAAAAAATATATGGTTTACAACCCCAACAATTTCGTCTCACAATGAGAATTTTCGGGAGCCGACCAACGGTTCACTTTGTCATTTGCAAAGTCATATAACAGTCCCTCAGACCTCGATTTGGATTGTAACGTTGTATAACTTCATTTATTTGCCGTTATTCTTCATCCATTTTATAATAATTTTGTCGAAAAAATTTGGTTTTTTTTCCGAGTTTCACCAGGGTTTTCCCAACACGTAAAAATAAATCATTACTTACACCTATTAAAACAATCGTGTTCTTTTACATTCTATTTGTCGCTATTTTTTTTGGTTTGAAAATTCCTTTTACAAAAAATGATTTTCTGGCACCCACTCTCGATCAACGTACAACGCTAACGTGACCATACGTCCCGCTTTCAGGCAGTCTGTCCCGCTGTCCCCCGCGAGGCTGAAATTATCCCGCTTTTTTTTTTTTTTTTTTTTTGAGGTTGAGTTTCTTTTAATTCGATAAAATTTAAGCAAAAACATTTTAATTCTTTTGTATACGAGTATTGCTATGCAGAGATTGCTATTCTGTTAGTTAGTTATCGATGGTTTTGTTTCAGTTCAAGTAGTGTTTTGTAACAAAACAATAATGCCTAAACGCAAGTGTTTGCACATGGTGGTGCCAGTGATATAGAAAAACATTTAAAATCAGAAAAACATAGACTTGCCGATCAAGCCGCTGCTTCAAGCTCGCCAATGCTCAATTTTTTTAAGAAAACCATGTCGCCGACTTCTAAGGATTTGGATATAGCTGCAGTTGAGGGTACGTGGGAGTATCATACGGTGCAACATAATCACAGTTTTCGCTCAAATGCCTGTTTTTTTTTCTCGAGCAAAAATTTTGATGTGCACGTACAAAGTCTCAAGCTATTGTTGTAAATGTGCTGTCAACCATGGCAACCGAAGATTTAAAAGAGCATTTACGTAAAGCCAACTGCATAACTTTATTAACGGATGCTTCAAATCATGGCTCAATCAAATTATTCAAAGTTTTAATTCGCTTTTTTTAACCATATGAAGGCGTGAAAGTTAAGCTTTTAGAGTTTCGGGAGCAGCCAGGCAAAACATCGGATATTATTGTACATTATTTGAAGGAAGTATTGTCTTTTAATGACTTAAATAAAAAAATTGTTGCGTTTTGTGGAGATAACACGAACTGCAAGTTCGGGGGAAAAAATAGGAGAAGAAATAATAATATTTACTCAAAGTTGAACCAATCATTCGGCAGACAGATTTTTTGGGATTGGATGTGGAGCCCAAATAGTCCACAACGCGATCAAAACTGCCACTGATTGTCTTCATGTGGATTTCGAATGCATCATAGTTAAAATTTACTAATTTTCCTTCATCTACAGCGTTCGAGCTTCGAGTAGAAGCTTTGAAAGAGTTTTGTATTTCTACCGAAACAGAGTATCACAAACTGCTGGGCTATAGTAAAACAAGGTGGCTTGCGTAAATGCCCGCGCTTGAGAGAGTTATAAAAATGTTTCAGACTTTGAAAAACTATTTTCTGAGTATCGACAAATGCCCAAATATTTTAAAGACGTTTGTCGAAAATCCCAGCTCAGAATTGTGGTTATATTTTTTGTACGCACAAGCAGCGACCGACCATTCATGAAGTTGTTTTGAAAATCGAAAAATGTGTCGGCTATAGAGTCTGCCAAGGAAATTAATCGTCTCCGAGATAACCTGGCACTAGAAGAGAATACGATTTTCCTTCCCCACATGGTCCGTAATCTGATGGTAAAATTACAAGAAAGAGCAGCAGAAAAAGCAGCAGTTGACCAGAACGTAAAAACTACGGCGACTGAGTTTTATAAAACAAGCAAGGAATACTTGGACCAGTGGTATCAATTTAACACAGAACTAGAAGTGTTTGAATGTGCAAATTTAGCAAAAGTGCCTGCGTAGGAAGAGGTACAGAAAGTGGTTGATTTACTAATCACGCAAGGATTTATTAGCAGCAGCCAAGATGCGGAAGTCTTTGACGAGTTTTCACTTATTTTAGTTTTTGTGACAGATGAAAAAATTTCTGGCTGGAATACCGAGAATATTTCAACTGAAAATCGTTGGGTCGATTTTTTTTAGCACTTTCGTGCCAATAAATCTAACTTTAACAAACTTTTCTACGGTTATTGAATACGTTATGTGTCTGCCTGGAAGTAACGCACCTGTGGAAAGAATTTTTTCTCAAATGAACAAGGTTTGGACAAGTGATAAAACCCAGTTGAGTGTCACAGTAATGAAAGCTATTTTGATAACGAAGATAAATAAATCATGTACTGAGTTTCACACTTTTCTAAAAACAAGACGCGATATTTTAAAAAAAATTTGTTCAACCGATAAATATAAAAATACAAACTAGAATTCACGCCACTACTTATTTGCTTTGATTATTTAAAAATAATAATAATAATAAAAAACATTGTAAAACACTGGTAACTTTTTTTATTACATAATTCCGCAGATGTCCCGCTCTGACAAAAAAAATAAATGGTCACGTTATACAACGCTATACTCTAATGAATTCCCTACTATATTACAACCCAGTTATTAACTAGATACCTTCACACCTGAATTCATCACCGAACACACCCAGCTGAGTAGCTGTGGGCTGTCAGCATCATCACCTGCTGTTTGTTGCATTTTTTTTTTCTATTATCTCCCTTCGTTTGGCTATTAGCTTGTTTATTCGCTAATTAAACTTGGTGGAAATTTTTCTAAATAATTTTTTTTTGTTCGCTGTTTTTCAGTTCGTCATAATGCTAATAGTCCGGTCAAATTAGCTTCAAAAATAGGGGTAAGGTTACATTAATTCGCACCTAGCTAAAAATTGATATGAATGTTGGGAACCCTATTACCTACAATTTGTCAACTATCCACATCAATCCGCCGTTTGAAAAAAAATTTGTTAGCTTTCCACCTAACCGCTAAGTTTTATCATAAAAATAGAAAGGCAAAAATTATTCATCAAGCGATTATCTATAAAAATTGTAAATACTCTTTTTTTCCTAAATTCCACCATTTCGGAGATTTAGCTTTGCAAAAAGTTTAAAAGTTGTGTTACTCCTAATATGCACATGCACACGTTTTCGCGCCACCCGTGAGGTGGTGTGCATGGCGCGTTTTTTACGTGGTTTCCCCGGTATGCCTATTCCACTATCTATCGTGGTTCTGTTCAGGTAAATGACTATTGCAATGAATGAGGGCGGTGTAAGTAATGAGTACTTTGAAAAAAGCTATTCGTCTGAATAAACTCTTCTAATGGAACATATTCCATATACTGTCTTCTTCTTCTTCTTCTTCTTCTTCTTCTTCTTCTTCTTCTTCTTCTTCTTCTTCTTCTTCTTCTTCTTCTTCTTCTTCTTCTTTCTTCTTCTTCTTCTTCTTCTTCTTCTTCTTCTTCTTCTTCTTCTTCTTCTTCTTCTTCTTCTTCTTCTTCTTCTTCTTATTATTATTATTCTTCTTCTTCTTCTTCTTCTTCTTCTTCTTCCTGCTGTGTGCAAATATATTGTTCAAAGAACGATACATCAGAAATCTCCTCGCATGTAGGTATCGTAAGAATCCTCTTCTACTGGCTATTGTACATTGATGCACGATTGGCCTCGACAACTGATACATGCTAATAAACAAAACAACCCAACTTACTTGCAGCCGCATTTTGCATAACACCCCTTTTTGCAATTGCAAAAAATTGAGTTGAGGAGTTTTTCCGGTGCAACAATATACTGTCAATTAACTTCCAACCCCAGTCTTCTGGGCTTAGTTTATTACCGAGCCATATTTGAACTTGGTAATTTACCCGAAATAGATGTTGCTCAGCAGAAGCAGAGGTTGGAGGAAGACAAGTTAATTGTACTTTTTTCTTCTTATGCGTGTTTTTAGCAAAAGATAAGTATCGAAAGTTATCCAAGCACGTAGTTTTTTTTTGGAGTAAGAAGAAAGCGAATTCCGTTGGTGATTACAGCTTGTGGAGTAGAGGTTCTTTCTTTGAAAACGTCAGCACAATCAACAAAATCTTGTCTCTCAAACAATTTCAAAACCGTTCTCTTACCTCTTCTGCAAAATGCTGATGTCGTATCGCAACCAGTTATCATCGGGAGCGGGTCAAAATTCTGGCTACAAAATACTGCTTTTCATAATTCTGCTTTTAAAATGAAAATTCTGCTTTTCAAAATTCTGCTTTTTTTTTTCATTCTGGCTGACAAAATTCTGCTTTCCAAAATTCTGCTTTTCAAAATTCTGCCTACTTAAAAGGAAAAAATTCTGCTGATTTTTTTTTTTAGTAAGAGAGCGACACTGAGGAAATTACAAAACTACTTCTCTACTTTTTAATTCTTTAATAAGCAAGAATATAAGAAAGTAAATAACTAGGAGAGAGTAAGAACAATTATTATCAATATTCTGCCAATTATAAAGAAAATGAAAGTTTGGAAAATGTTAAAAAGCGCGCGCTTTTTAACATTTTCCAAACTTTCATTTTCTTTATAATTGGCAGAATATTGATAAGCAGAATTTTGAAAAGCAGAATTTTGAAAAGCAGAATTTCGAAAAGCAGAATTTTGAAAAGCAGAATCTTGAAAGCAGAATTTTGAAAAAAGAATTATGACCCCGGCAGAATTCTGACCCCAACCCGTTATCATCATGTCATCATGTAGAAATAAGATATATCTCTTTTGGCCACGATCAACAGTAACTGTTTCGCTTTCGGCCAAATGTTTATTACACATAAATCAAAATTTCTGTAACTAACACAAAACTGCACAAATTTTGTTTGGAAATGTAAGCAATAACTACGTGTTCTTACTAAGAAGGAATGTTTTGAGACTAATTCTATTCTATCTAGTTAGGCTCTTGAAAAAGAAGCAGTTATACAAGCGTCACCACTCGCCACGCGGACAACTATGAATAGCACATTCGCTGCTCAATACAAGTATAAGGCCGCACGGTCATATAAACTATATAAGTACAGTAGAACAGCTAGGTGCGAATTAATGTAACTTTTAATGTCTATTTTGACCGGACTATAAATTCATTTTAATAACAATTGAAGTTAAATTATTTCAAAAAAAATACACCTCTTGGAAGGAGGGAAGAAAAAACCACCACCTGGTTGAATACTGAAGAATGCTAAAAAAAAATCTAAAACATAATTTTTTTTAAGTCTTTTCATTGTTTTCATGGTATTCGTGGCGCGATGGTTAGCATGTCTGCCTTTTAACCCCGATGTTCGTGGTTCGAATCCCAACAGAGACAAAAAAGTTTTCCCACGGGTATCGCCTTTCGCGATTAATTGGCAAGTTAGTAAATTTATTGCCATGAAAAGCGCTTTCTCGATTAGCCTATTGGACACGGCAGAAAATTGTAGGTCCCCTCCATTCCCTCACAAGGCATGGTTGTGAGTAATGCACTTGGTCCGAGGGCTCCTCGATCTGTTGCGCCACCCTATTGATTCTTCTTTTAATGTCTTCATTATATTTTTTGGATGTGTTCAAGCAGTTCAAATGCATTTTTTTTTTCATGAAACTTCATCCCTTAACTGCTTTTATCTGAATAGAAAAAAAAGTCAAAATGCTCCCTAAGTGCTTATCTGTCAAATCGTTAATCCAAATATCCCCATAAACATGCGTTTTTATTGATACGAGTAATGTGAGTTCTTTTCTTAATTTGATATTCACACAACCCTCACACATCACCCACAACATGACTCTGACCACATTTTAATCATACATCAAATTGTTGGCGCGTGACTTGTTTCTGAATTTCTCCATTCAATTCAATGCCACAAAAAGAATTCCATCAAATGACATCATTTGCAGAAATTGCATCAGACTAAGACTCTTTATCTGCGTTTAACCTCAAAACCAATACTTCTTACTGTTGGTATTTACCATTGTCGTGGACATCATATCCGTCCTCATAATGGTTGCACGACAATTGGATTTTGCTGGTTATGTATCTCTGGTCACTTCAATCTGCTAAATCATAATCTCTCCTTCCATATCCCTGATGGAATGAAGTGAATTGTCTTCATCTTCAGTAATTTTTCACAGCTCACATACAGATAACTGCCTCTTTTCCCCTTGTACGACCTCAAGAATATATTCACAGTCGAAAGATGAACATTAGAAACAATCTACAAGACCTCCCACTCTCTCACCACCACCCGGTTGACGCTTCCTGTTTCCTGTGTGTTGAAGCAATAGTAGTTATATTCTTGCATTGGCAATTAGGGGAGTACTTTTGCCCTTTAACGATGTCTGTCGACTATAAGTCGAAAAGGAAACGTCAATCCACCAAAAGATCGGATCCATTGTCTGACTGAATGTTGTCGTTTGGCAAAAACACTAATTTGACTGAAAGAGAAATCTCAATTAATTTGGTCCGAGTCCTTCCGGATGGGTGGAGTTTGAGATGCCAAACAAGGAGTCATGCTGATTGGACAACATGGCACATGCACGATGTTATTGATGGTCTGTTTAGTGTTGTGTGCTCACAGGAACTACCCAAATGTAAGTAGAAATTTAATATATTCACTGGTTCACTGTCATTCCACTCACGTTGTGTATTCCAACTTTACTACACCGTTCCAAGTAGAAATTTTTAATAAAAATCATCTTCCGCAATGAATGTATGGTAAGTCCTTGTCCCTTAAGGATATCGAATATCGAAGCCAATTAAAAAAATTGTTTATCTAACCGCTCACACTTAATTTCATCTTCATTTGGCTTGTGCAAGTTAATTTACTCTTCGGTCTTTTTATTCCCAATCGACGACGCCATGGCCCAGATAAAATTATTTAGCTCCAATTGTGGAGCCATCGTATGGATTCCATCTCTCTCTCCCTCTCTGTTTCTCTAAGTCAAATCAATAAAATGTAATAGCTATTTCATATCGAGGGAATGCTGTATAGAGGCTGAGTGGAGAAGCCTATTGCCTGTATAAGGTTTTGCGGTTATCGGAAATATTTGACCTATAATCTTAAGTACACCACAAGGAATTACCTCCTCTAGGCAATATTGTTTCTCGATGTTTTCTCATTTCTTATTTGCTCTGCGCTATGTTGACTTAGTGTTTAAGAAGTGGGGCCAATGGATGCTTGTGGAATTTGTATTCAACGAAAATATTGCAAAAAACGAAATGTTCCAATTATAATTTTTCCCTTAAGTGATTTAAAAACACACTCTTGTGATGTTTGTTGTGTCCATTCATTTGTTTTTCAAGTTTATTTCACTTGAGAAGTTTTGATTTTCAGTGGTTTTTGTGAGATATGACTGCAAATTGAGGGAAATTGTGTTACATCCTTCACCTTGGCACTACTTTAATTTTTTTTTTTTTTTTTTTGCTTGCAACCTCAAAGTAGGTTTGAGGAGCTTTTCGTGTAGAGCAGTAGCCGTGGTACCCGTGATGATTAGCATGCTTTCCTGTTGCCAGGTTCATTAAATAAATCCCAACATAAGCCAACAATGTTTTTACACGGGTATCGCCTTCGCGAGGAGCTGGTAAGTCCTATGATAGTAAATTCATTGCCATAAAAATGGCTTTCTCGATTGGCCGTTCTGAATCGGCAGAAAACTCTTTTATATTTATATTTATATTTATATTTATATTTATATTTATATTTATATTTATATTTACTTACTTACTTAAGGTGGCGCTACTGGCCGGTCGGACCTCAACCAACATGCTTCTCCAGCCAGCTCGGTCTCTATCTAGCTGCCTCCAGTTTTGCACGCCAAGTTGGTCGAGGTCCTCTCCTACTTGCGTGCGACACCTGAGTCGCGGTCTTCCTCTACTGCGCCGTCCCTCGGGATTGGATTCGAAGACTTTCCAGGCCGGAGCGTTGGTGTCCATTCGCTCTACATGACCCATGAAGAAGTCGCATGACAGTGCATAACCTTGCCTAAAACCTTTTTTGACATCCAATGTATCGGTGAGATCTTTTCCGACCCCGGTGGAGCAGCGTGCGTTCTACATTGTCATCCTACACAATCGGACAAGTTTGGTAGGGATGCCAAAACTAGACATGGGTCTATAAAACTCCTCTCTATAGATGCTGTCATACGCGGCCTTAAAATCGATAAAAAGGTGGTAGGTATCGATTTGAAGTTCCTGGGTTTTTTCGAAGATCTGCCGTAGTGTGAAGATTTGGTCTATGGTGGACTTTCCTGGTCTAAGGCCGCACTGTTAAGGACCTATCAGGCTGTTGACGACGCTCATACAATAAGGCAGAGAGGATCTTGTATGCGATATTAAGAAGACTAATACCTCTGTAGTTTGCGCAGTTCAGAGGGTCTCCTTTCTTGAGGATCGGGGAAACAATGCTGAGGTTCCATTCATCGGGCATGCTTTCTTGCGATCATATTTTGCAAATGAGCTGGTGCATACTCCTGACTAGGTCATCGCCGGCCGATTTGAACAATTCGGCAGTGAGGCCATCAGCTCCAGCAGCTTTGTTGGACTTTAGCTTAGACACTGCTGTCTTCACTTCGTTCAGGTCGGGTTGGCGGAATTCTTGGTCTACGTCGCCTAAATCGAATGGTTCTATCTCTCTAGCAGCGGAATTGGGTCCATCATCGCCGTTATAGAGCTTGGAAAAGTGGTCTTTCCATATCCTCAGCATAGACTGCGGTTCCACCACGATGTTCCCTTGATCGTCTTTGCAGGCTTCGGCTCGGGGCTTGTAGCCCGAGGCTGTTGTTTTTACCTTCTGGTAAAACTTCCGAACCTCATTTCTGCTGTGGCACCCTTCTATCTCCTCGATCGCACGCTTCTCATGCTCTCTCTTTTTCCGTCTGAGAAGCCGGTGTTCGTCTCTCCTCTTCTGCTTGTAGAGGTCGTAAGCAGTTCTAGTCTTTCTGTGCAGCGCCACTTTGTATGCTGCATGTGCTTACCGGCATTCGTCGTCAAACCAGGGGTTTCGTTGTGGTGGCCGAGTGAAACCCAGCACTTCAGAAGCGGCATCTCTGATGGCTGATTGGCAGTGCTGCCACTGGTTCTCTATACTTGATGCTGGCGGCATAAGACTTCTTACGAGGCTGTAAGAGATCCGATCGGAAAAGGACTTGGCGATCTCTTGCGATTGTAGTCGTCCAACTTCGAATTTTCTCACAGCATTTCCTTGTTTTGGCTTAGATCGGGATATCCGCAGTCGTACCTTGGCTACAACAAGGTAGTGGTTCGAGTCAATGTTGGCCCCTCAGAATGTTCGGACATCCTCTATACGATGATTAGCATGCTTTCCTGTTGCCAGGTTCATTAAATAAATCCCAACATAAGCCAACAATGTTTTTACACGGGTATCGCCTTCGCGAGGAGCTGGTAAGTCCTATGATAGTAAATTCATTGCCATAAAAATGGCTTTCTCGATTGGCCGTTCTGAATCGGCAGAAAACTCTTTTATATTTATATTTATATTTATATTTATATTTATATTTATATTTATATTTATATTTATATTTACTTACTTACTTAAGGTGGCGCTACTGGCCGGTCGGACCTCAACCAACATGCTTCTCCAGCCAGCTCGGTCTCTATCTAGCTGCCTCCAGTTTTGCACGCCAAGTTGGTCGAGGTCCTCTCCTACTTGCGTGCGACACCTGAGTCGCGGTCTTCCTCTACTGCGCCGTCCCTCGGGATTGGATTCGAAGACTTTCCAGGCCGGAGCGTTGGTGTCCATTCGCTCTACATGACCCATGAAGAAGTCGCATGACAGTGCATAACCTTGCCTAAAACCTTTTTTGACATCCAATGTATCGGTGAGATCTTTTCCGACCCCGGTGGAGCAGCGTGCGTTCTACATTGTCATCCTACACAATCGGACAAGTTTGGTAGGGATGCCAAAACTAGACATGGGTCTATAAAACTCCTCTCTATAGATGCTGTCATACGCGGCCTTAAAATCGATAAAAAGGTGGTAGGTATCGATTTGAAGTTCCTGGGTTTTTTCGAAGATCTGCCGTAGTGTGAAGATTTGGTCTATGGTGGACTTTCCTGGTCTAAGGCCGCACTGTTAAGGACCTATCAGGCTGTTGACGACGCTCATACAATAAGGCAGAGAGGATCTTGTATGCGATATTAAGAAGACTAATACCTCTGTAGTTTGCGCAGTTCAGAGGGTCTCCTTTCTTGAGGATCGGGGAAACAATGCTGAGGTTCCATTCATCGGGCATGCTTTCTTGCGATCATATTTTGCAAATGAGCTGGTGCATACTCCTGACCAGGTCATCGCCGGCCGATTTGAACAATTCGGCAGTGAGGCCATCAGCTCCAGCAGCTTTGTTGGACTTTAGCTTAGACACTGCTGTCTTCACTTCGTTCAGGTCGGGTTGGCGGAATTCTTGGTCTACGTCGCCTAAATCGAATGGTTCTATCTCTCTAGCAGCGGAATTGGGTCCATCATCGCCGTTATAGAGCTTGGAAAAATGGTCTTTCCATATCCTCAGCATAGACTGCGGTTCCACCACGATGTTCCCTTGATCGTCTTTGCAGGCTTCGGCTCGGGGCTTGTAGCCCGAGGCTGTTGTTTTTACCTTCTGGTAAAACTTCCGAACCTCATTTCTGCTGTGGCACCCTTCTATCTCCTCGATCGCACGCTTCTCATGCTCTCTCTTTTTCCGTCTGAGAAGCCGGTGTTCGTCTCTCCTCTTCTGCTTGTAGAGGTCGTAAGCAGTTCTAGTCTTTCTGTGCAGCGCCACTTTGTATGCTGCATGTGCTTACCGGCATTCGTCGTCAAACCAGGGGTTTCGTTGTGGTGGCCGAGTGAAACCCAGCACTTCAGAAGCGGCATCTCTGATGGCTGATTGGCAGTGCTGCCACTGGTTCTCTATACTTGATGCTGGCGGCATAAGACTTCTTACGAGGCTGTAAGAGATCCGATCGGAAAAGGACTTGGCGATCTCTTGCGATTGTAGTCGTCCAACTTCGAATTTTCTCACAGCATTTCCTTGTTTTGGCTTAGATCGGGATATCCGCAGTCGTACCTTGGCTACAACAAGGTAGTGGTTCGAGTCAATGTTGGCCCCTCAGAATGTTCGGACATCCTCTATACGATGATTAGCATGCTTTCCTGTTGCCAGGTTCATTAAATAAATCCCAACATAAGCCAACAATGTTTTTACACGGGTATCGCCTTCGCGAGGAGCTGGTAAGTCCTATGATAGTAAATTCATTGCCATAAAAATGGCTTTCTCGATTGGCCGTTCTGAATCGGCAGAAAACTCTTTTATATTTATATTTATATTTATATTTATATTTATATTTATATTTATATTTATATTTATATTTATATTTACTTACTTACTTAAGGTGGCGCTACTGGCCGGTCGGACCTCAACCAACATGCTTCTCCAGCCAGCTCGGTCTCTATCTAGCTGCCTCCAGTTTTGCACGCCAAGTTGGTCGAGGTCCTCTCCTACTTGCGTGCGACACCTGAGTCGCGGTCTTCCTCTACTGCGCCGTCCCTCGGGATTGGATTCGAAGACTTTCCAGGCCGGAGCGTTGGTGTCCATTCGCTCTACATGACCCATGAAGAAGTCGCATGACAGTGCATAACCTTGCCTAAAACCTTTTTTGACATCCAATGTATCGGTGAGATCTTTTCCGACCCCGGTGGAGCAGCGTGCGTTCTACATTGTCATCCTACACAATCGGACAAGTTTGGTAGGGATGCCAAAACTAGACATGGGTCTATAAAACTCCTCTCTATAGATGCTGTCATACGCGGCCTTAAAATCGATAAAAAGGTGGTAGGTATCGATTTGAAGTTCCTGGGTTTTTTCGAAGATCTGCCGTAGTGTGAAGATTTGGTCTATGGTGGACTTTCCTGGTCTAAGGCCGCACTGTTAAGGACCTATCAGGCTGTTGACGACGCTCATACAATAAGGCAGAGAGGATCTTGTATGCGATATTAAGAAGACTAATACCTCTGTAGTTTGCGCAGTTCAGAGGGTCTCCTTTCTTGAGGATCGGGGAAACAATGCTGAGGTTCCATTCATCGGGCATGCTTTCTTGCGATCATATTTTGCAAATGAGCTGGTGCATACTCCTGACCAGGTCATCGCCGGCCGATTTGAACAATTCGGCAGTGAGGCCATCAGCTCCAGCAGCTTTGTTGGACTTTAGCTTAGACACTGCTGTCTTCACTTCGTTCAGGTCGGGTTGGCGGAATTCTTGGTCTACGTCGCCTAAATCGAATGGTTCTATCTCTCTAGCAGCGGAATTGGGTCCATCATCGCCGTTATAGAGCTTGGAAAAGTGGTCTTTCCATATCCTCAGCATAGACTGCGGTTCCACCACGATGTTCCCTTGATCGTCTTTGCAGGCTTCGGCTCGGGGCTTGTAGCCCGAGGCTGTTGTTTTTACCTTCTGGTAAAACTTCCGAACCTCATTTCTGCTGTGGCACCCTTCTATCTCCTCGATCGCACGCTTCTCATGCTCTCTCTTTTTCCGTCTGAGAAGCCGGTGTTCGTCTCTCCTCTTCTGCTTGTAGAGGTCGTAAGCAGTTCTAGTCTTTCTGTGCAGCGCCACTTTGTATGCTGCATGTGCTTACCGGCATTCGTCGTCAAACCAGGGGTTTCGTTGTGGTGGCCGAGTGAAACCCAGCACTTCAGAAGCGGCATCTCTGATGGCTGATTGGCAGTGCTGCCACTGGTTCTCTATACTTGATGCTGGCGGCATAAGACTTCTTACGAGGCTGTAAGAGATCCGATCGGAAAAGGACTTGGCGATCTCTTGCGATTGTAGTCGTCCAACTTCGAATTTTCTCACAGCATTTCCTTGTTTTGGCTTAGATCGGGATATCCGCAGTCGTACCTTGGCTACAACAAGGTAGTGGTTCGAGTCAATGTTGGCCCCTCAGAATGTTCGGACATCCTCTATACTGGAGAACGCACGACACCGTCGATCGCAATGTGGTCAATCTGGTTGACGGTTGATTGACCAGGAGATTTCTATGTCCCTTTGTGATGGATATTGAGGTACTGGAACCGCGTTCTAGCTACCAGAACGTCTTTCCCCACAACGAAATCGATCAGCCTGAATCCGGAATATCGGAGGTATTGTTGTGTGTTGCTGTATCTTCCGATTATGTCACCAAAGATATCCTCTCTTCCTAGCTTGGCATTAAAATCTCCTAAAACAATCTTAATTTCATAGCTAGGGCATTACTCATATGTTTTGTCCAGGAGCTCGTAGAATACATCTTTGGTGTCTTCCTCTGTGGGGGCATGTGCGTAAATGAGGCTTATGTTGACGAATTTAGCCTTGATGCGGATTGTTGCTATGCGCTCGTTCACATAGTTAAAACTCAAAACTTTTTGCCTGAGTCTAGTTCCAACAACAAAACCACATCCAAACAGTCGTTGCTTTTGTTCTCAGTAGCAATCGCCGTAGTAGATAGATATCTCTGTCTTTTAATTTGCGTCAACCTGATCCATCCCATCGCATTTCTTGTGTAGCGGTAATATTTGCTTTGTAGCAGTTTAGGGCTTCCGCTAATGGTTCGGCTGCACGTGGTTTATTAAGGGACTTAACATTTCACGTACGAATCCGAAGTTCATTGTCCGTTTTTGGTTTGCTTGGTTCGTCATCAGTAAATCTGTTCGTATCCGAAGCTTGTTGATGCTTCGTATTTAAGAATTGCCTTACGTGGCCGGGAAGTCACCCCGACAGCACGACCCCAACCTGGAGGGCCAGATCCTTGTAGGCCTGAGCTCCACATAATTATGTTGTAGTAGTCCTGTAAGGTGTTCACTAAGTAGTTTAACCTGACTGGAACTGTAGACGCCACCGTTGATTCCATCTAGGAAATTCCTCCGCTGCCGTCTGGATGAAAGAAGAGGTACCTTAGTGGGAACACTTCCCCCCCCCCCCCCCCCATCTCTCGCTTACTGCCACCAACAACCTTCCACTAGGGTTGAGACCCAATCTCCAGTTGAGGTACTAGGCACTGTAACGAAGTTACAAATACACACCCTACCGCCAGCCAACACACATACGATTGTTTCCATATGAGATTTTTCACTCACGCCATAGAGCTCACACTCACTAGTTGTAGATAACTTTATAAGGCACCCAGAAAAATACGAGAAGACCGATGATAAGAAAAAATATATATTTATAAGGTTATTAAAAAAATCTCGGGTTGATCAGATCCGGTTGTCTTTAAAGTTAAAACAGTTAAACGAGAAGACCGAAACCAGCCCGTGTTGAAAAGTAACAATCTCGTGTACAGGCTACTTTGACTAGAGGAAAACCAGGGGTACGTAGTGTGATTCCCAATTTTACGCAAGGTCTCCTTGGAGTTCCTAGCACAAATCCCCCCATTAGCCTCTTAAGGACTTTTGGGTTTTATTTTGCCGGCTATAAGCCGTTGATGCCAGGTTTCCTGTTGATGCCAGATTTTGTCTGTTGATGCCAGTATTTTTACTGTTGATGCCAGGGTCTTCCTGTTGATGCCAGCGTTTGCTGTTGATGCCAGTATTTTTACTGTTGATGCCAGAGCTTTCCTGTTGATGCCAGCGATTAAAGTACTTGATGACCGTGTTGCCAGCATAGGAGTAAGGATCTACCAGTGTTGGAACCACCACCAGAATTAGTGATAAGAATTAATGAATATTATATTAGATTATATATAGATGTTCAGCACGTGGAGGTGAGAGTAGGATTTGATAGACAGAGGTGGGTTTTAGGAAAAACCTATCGCCACTAGGGTCCTCTTGGATGCACGTGTCTGCCGTTTGATCATCTAATTTTTTATTTTATTTTTTATATATACATATATTTATATTTATATTTATATTTATATTTTTATTTTTATTTATATTTATATTTATATTAATATTTATATTTATATTTATATTTATATTTATATTTATATTTATATTTATATTTATATTTATATTTATATTTATATTTATATTTATATTTATATTTATATTTATATTTATATTTATATTTATATTTATATTTATATTTATATTTATATTTATATTTATATTTATATTTATATTTATATTTATATTTATATTTATATTTATATTTATATTTATATTTATATTTATATTTATATTTATATTTATATTTATATTTATATTTATATTTATATTTATATTTTTATTTTTATTTATATTTATATTTATATTAATATTTATATTTATATTTATATTTATATTTATATTTATATTTATATTTATATTTATATTTATATTTATATTTATATTTATATTTATATTTATATTTATATTTATATTTATATTTATATTTATATTTATATTTATATTTATATTTATATTTATATTTGTTTATACATTTACACTTACATTCCAACGCTTACAAATTACATTGTCCTTAAGTTGGTCTTCAAAAAAGAAAGACAATCGTACTCGTAACTGAATATGGGAACAAATTACGTTCACTTCAATTGCCTCTCGAACCCAATAACAGTCAAACGCTGAAAGAGCCATCTTCCAGACATAAAACCGTTGACAAAGCCCCCATTCATCTCTGATTTAATTAAGCAAATTGGTTATACGAATAATAACGACAGCAAGTCTAATCAATAACAACCAAATTGCCACAATTCATTGGCAATAATAACCTCGTTCTGGAATAGAACCTATTCATTTAGCCCGAATAAACGACACAGATCCAATAAAACCAAGTTGTTGACTTGACTTAAATTACAGTATAAATACGAATTACACATCACAGCAGCTATGGCATTTGTAGTTTTGGTTTAAATAAACGGCCTAAATCCCATCCAAACTATCAGGACAGAGGAAACGGCATTTAAACAACAGCAGTAGACAAAGAACAACAACGACGACGACGATGACAGCTCCAAACAGGATGACAGCAATAACCACGAAGATGTGGGCAATGATCTGGAAAAAAGGCCAGCCAACGAAATTCAATTGGCTTTTCTGACTGTTAAGAAAAAATTCTACAGATATTCGGTTTAGATAGACAAAAGATATTTCTATAGGGCTAAACACACAATTTGGCACTTTTCGCATTTCGCATTTCGCATTTCGTCCTTCATCGTTTCCATGGATACCGAAAAATATAAAAAAGGAAAAACCATCTACAATCGATTTAGTGCGAATTACGGCGACATACGTGGGATAAAAGCCCCGACTAAGCCCAGTGCCACCTTTAAGCAATCGTTGTGCTCTATACGCGGACACTACTGCAAACATACAACACTCAGTTGGAGATAAGTATTACCCGTTACATTCGTCCTCGGCCCCGGCAGAGCCTGTGTGTGACAGTAAAACTGGGAACCAGCACATAGCAGAGGAGAGCTATCCAAAAGTAAATTTAGGTTGTCGCCATAATGGCTCATAAAGTGTGCAGCCGTTTTTTGCGGAATTATTGTGGAGCCATTTAAACGAGGGGCCATTTGTGTGTGTGTTGTATTGTGTGTATGTTTGTGCGTGTATGCAATTGTCATCCCAGGGAATAAGAGTGTGGTGATTGGTAGTTGGAGTTTTGTGCATCTAAGCCGAGAAGAAAAATTGCTTCTGCTTGTCCTCCATTTCGTATTTCTTTTTCTTTTGTTCAAATTGTACTTCCTTTGGCATTCATTTTAGTATTTTTTTTTATTTTGGTTTCATTCCAACAGAATTTTATGGCTGGTGTTCATCTGCATTGCGTTTTTTGGAGTCATATCGCTTAGCCACAGGACATGGGAACGCTTTCAGACATCACCGATAGTAATGTCGATGGATCGCAACAAACTTGTGTGGAATACTAGTTTCCCCAGCCTCACAGTTTGCCCACACAAAAGGGTCGATGAGAATAAGGTTGATGAATATTTACAGTGAGTATAAACAATGGCATTAGGCTGTGCCCATTTTGTAGGTCTCTAGAAACTAAGATAAATGCTTTGAGATATGAGTATGGGTTGTGTTGACTTAAATTGAGATGAGAATATGAGTTATCCTTATTGCTGCTCCTTTACAGGCTCTGTTGTATAAAGAATCAGTGGGAAATTGAGTCACAGATTTGGAAGGTATTATTTAAAATTAGGAAGTTAATGTGAGGATGATTCCGTAACGATGTCACTTTAAGGTTCATTTGAGTACTTTTTCAAGTGCGGTGCCAACTTTTGTCTGTATCCCTAAATGCAACAAATCGATTCAGATATTCTGTATAATTCAGTAAAAAGTAGGTAAAACATTCTTCTAATGACCTTAAATGTTCGCACCCACCTTTTTTTAAATTATACTTTAACGGCACTAAACAATTTGGGCTTTCAAAATGATTTAGTTTGTCCGTGCTTTTAAAATGATAAGACACAGGGCGAATTCTTAAACGCAAGCCTTGCTAAGCAATTCCTACGCTTAGTAAAAAGAAAGAAAAATCCAAAACAACATCTGCAATGCAATTGAGAGTTCGTAAGTGTTTTTTGACAGTTGCACAAATTCATGACTCAGACATGAGTGAATGTCTCCAGAATTCAACACAGATGTTTTTAACGAATTAAAGTTAGAAAATAAAACTTAATTGCGAAGGTAGAATATTGAAAACTCGCTGATCTGATCGGTTGGCTTAGTAGTTTTATTTTGAATCTGTAGTTCTGCCGCTCAGTATGTACCTACCCAGGCTGTTGCTCAACCCTAACTTCTTTAGCTTTTTTCCCTTTTCTTTCAACGTCCACCATTTAAAAAAAAAGTGTCGCATGAATAATAAGTTACTGTCGTGCGTACTAGAAAGTTTGATCAACTTTCTTCTTGATCAAGATAATCGACTCTTCAGAGCAAACGAGCTTCAGAAGTTCAAATTTGAATGCTTGGAAATTTTGTTTTTCGCTCGTTTCGTTCAAACGAAGCAGCTTGGACAGTGCCCGTTTCGTGCTGTTGCCAGATTTTCTTACCGAAATCCTTAAAATATACATTTAGTTGTTGATAAGATTGGTGACATGAATTAACTTGTTGACAGGACTATGGTAAAACCTATGAGGTGTCAAGCAGTCATTGCTCACAAGTCATCAACCATCAGCCATCAGCCATCAGATATAAGCCATCAGCCATCAGCCATCAGCCATCAGCCATCAGCCATCAGCCATCAGCCATCAGCCATCAGCCATCAGCCATCAGCCATCAGCCATCAGCCATCAGCCATCAGCCATCAGCCATCAGCCATCAGCCATCAGCCATCAGCCATCAGCCATCAGCCATCAGCCATCAGCCATCAGCCATCAGCCATCAGCCATCAGCCATCAGCCATCAGCCATCAGCCATCAGCCATCAGCCATCAGCCATCAGCCATCAGCCATCAGCCACAGCCCTCAGCCACAGCCCTCAGTCACAGCCATCAGCCATCAGCCACCAGTCATGACTCAATCCACTCTGAATTGGCAGCATCACCTTTCGTTTCAAGATAGAAGCATTGTTGTTTGGTTCTTGTACTGTCTAAACTTGGCACTGGTACTAGAAAGGTATTTGAACTTATTCGGCTTAGTAAGAATTGAAAGACATTTGATTCCAACTGGTAAGTAAGCCATCTAGTGGAGTCTTTTTGAAACAGTTCTTATTTTGACTCTGACAGATCATTTCCACTCGAAATCTTTACCGAAAGCCTGCACCAAACCTCCGCGGAATAAAATCAGTCGCTAAAAGCTGCGCGTGCAGTAAAGTGCGACAAAGCGATGCGATGCGACAAGAGCTTCGAGATGCGATAAAGTGCGCGCAGTAAAAGCGATTTTGTGCGGCTGTTTAACTCGATTACAAGTACCTCTCGCACACACTCTGTTGAAAAAGTGGTCAAAAAAGTTTTCGTGCGAGAAGCTTACAAGAACCTTGCAAGAGACTAGCAAGTGTTGCGTCAAATATCGTTTCACTGCACGGACGCGCAAAGGATTAGGTTAGGTGATGTATAATGGGCTGACGGTTGATCTTATTACCGTCACACTTAGATCAATGTAGATCCATTGCGATACCCTGGACTATTGTAACGTCTTTGAAACCTATGAGTTTTTGTTTAGATTTTTAACCATTTTGTGGCCTTAATGAAGTCCAACAGGCTGCTTCTTGAGTGTCTGATAATTCTTCTAGTTCATTGAAAAAGTAATTGCCTAGACATTTTTTCTTAAGGTGGCAGATTGCTGGGCAATGACAAAGGAAGTGAGTGGTATTCTCATGTTCATCTTCGTCATTGCATCCTCTGCACAGGTCATCGGTGCAAAGACCGATTTTCTTTTTGTGGTCACCTAGTAGGTTGTGTCCAGTTATGATACTGATAAGAATATCGTTATGAAGGCCTATTAAATGATGGTAGCTTTTTCAGATCCGTTCTTGTCGTGTTTCGGCTTTAGTTTCCTGGAAGTAAGACAGGTGTCTGGGCATTCCCATCTTTTATTGGATTTTCGCATTATTTTGTTACCAATGCAATGGTCTGTTTAATTTGACAGGGTGGAATCCTTATTGATTGATCAATGAGAAAAGGGTTAAGTGCTGATCCTTTTCTCGCTAGTTCGTCCGCTTTTTCGTTTCCCGGTATGCCACTGTGACCAGGAATCCAGCAGGGTCTAACGCTATGCTGTGTGTCAAGAACCCTTAGCTCTTCGTGACAGCAAGAAACAAGCTTTGATTTGACAAGAGTGGCAGAAATCGCTTTTATTGTTGCTTGGCTATCAATAAAAAAAGTGATATAAGCATGTGAAAGTGCCATCATGGACACCTGTTGTGCAGCGTTTGTAACTGCCAAGATCTCGGTTTGGAAGACGCTGCTGTGATCTGGAAGTCTGAATAAACTGGCTAGGTTAAGGCTTTCTGAAAAGAAACCTGCACCTGTTCCAACTTCCATTTTTGAGCCGTCGGTATAAATTGATATAGACGTCTCATTCTTGTAAGGTGTTGCATTCTCCTGTCTATTGATGGGGAAGCTGGTTGAGAAGGATTTTTTAAAGTCCAGGTATGGAGTTATGTAATCCGTGCAGATATTCTTATCTGCGTATCGTGATAAAATCAGTGCGTGTTCTGTTTGGTTGTTTTTCCAGACATTACACTGATTTAGTCTAAGTGCGCCGTTTGCTGCCGTTCTTGAACATAGAGATCAAGGGGTGTGAGATTGAGGATTACTTCCAAGCTCGCGGTTGGTGTAGTTCTCATTGCACCAGTTACGCAAATACTGGTTGATCTTTGTGCTTTGGTTAGGGTTTTTAAATGCGTGGATTCTTCCAGCGCCTTCCACCAGACCAAATTGCCATAAGATAGAATAGGTCTAACAATGGCAGTATCCATCCACAAGATGATTTTGGGATTTGGTCCTCATTTTTTGACACAAATCCTGCTACACGAATACATTGATATCATTGATTTTTTGTGTCTTTCCCGTATGTTGGAACCCCAATTCAGTTTTTACGCGCATAGGATTGCATTTAAGCATTTTTCTTGCATTCAAACTCTTCTCGCACCGCATCGCTTTATAGCACTACTAAACGGGCAGCCTTACGCTGGAACAACGTTCGGAAACATTGAAAAACTCATCCGCATAGCTTGTGACAGTCTACTGTGGATTGTGGAAAGGTGGCATCGTTGGACCGTTTTTGATAGAAAATGAGGCTTTTCTGTCAGCAGTGGGTATAACTGATGTAGCCAATTTTTTTCAATTGAAATTAATTGAAATTGATGCGACATGGACTTGGATGACCTCTAGTTCATGCAGGAAGGCATGTTATGCCACACGGGTTGTGTGGTGTGACACAACCCTAGCACTAGTCGATCTTTTGCGCACCAAGTTCCCAAATTGTGTTATCAGCCGTTTTGGCGATGTCTATCGGCCGCCTCGGAGCTCCAATGCAAGCCCTTCGAACTTTTTTGTTGGAAACCGCAATGGGCTGATGTTGCACATTTATACTTTATTTAAGTATTTGCATGCAACTATGATTCCACAGAACCAGGTAGCATAATAACAAACAACCCCGATCTGATTACAAGGGAAAAATTAGTTTGGGCCATTAACAGCTTTGACCCATTCAAATCCCCTGGACCTGATGGTATAATTCCAGCCGAACTTCAAAAGGCCGCGGATATTATTATTCCTGTTCTTGAAGTTATTCTCATAGGCTGTACCACCTTGAACTATATCCCCACTCAGTGGAGAGATGTGAAGGTGGTGTTTATACCTAAGGCTGGGAAATCATCCCACGTAAGCCCAAAAGATCTCCGACCAATAAGTCTATCATCCTTTCTTCTTAAAACTTTAGAACGACTGATAGACATCCACCTGCGTACAGGTATAGATCCAAAATTGTTATCTACAGCACAACACGCCTACTGTAAGGGAAAATCTGTAGAAACGGCCCTACACACCCTGGTACGTACTATAGAATATTCCCTCCATCACAAAGAATTTACTCTGGCCGCCTTCCTCGACATAGAGGGCGCCTTCAATAACGTCAGCAACTCTGCAATTACAAAGGCACTGACGAAACTCAAAGTAGATGGTTCTGTAGTGGAATTGATAAATCTAATGCTAAAAAGCAGAAGAATCAACTGTACTCTAAGAAACTTCTCTACAAAGAGATCTGTCAGTAGAGGAACACCGCAAGGCGGAGTCCTATCCCTTCTTCTATGGAATCTAGTCGTCAATGAACTTCTAGTTGACTTAGAAGCTGAGGGATTCAAAGTGATTGCATATGCAGATGACGTCTCCATTGCGGTGTCTGGAAAACATGCTCACGTTCTCACGGACCTGATGCAGACCGCTCTAAATAAACTTATAAAATGGGCGGGAAAATGTGATCTAGGGGTCAACCCTCAGAAAACTGAGCTCGTTCTCTTCACCAGGAAATATAAAATTCCTCAACTAATAACTCCATCAATATGGGCCTTTGCACCGATGACCTATGCAGAGGATGGAATGACGAAGACGAACACGAAGACACAAGTCACTTCCTTTGTCAATGCCCAGCACTCTGTCATACTAGGAAAAAATTTCTAGGAAATTACTTTTTAAATGAACTAGAAGAATTATCAGACGCTCCAAAAAGCAGCCTGTTAAACTTCACCAAGGCCACAAAATGGTTAAATACCGAACAGACATAAAATCATAGGTTTCTAGGACGTTACAATACGTCAGGGTATCACAACGGATCTACATTGATCTAAGTGTGACGGAAATAAGACCCACCGTCAGCCCATTTTACCTAACCTACCTAACCTAACTCCATCAATAAATGGAATCTCACTTGCACTTTCAAACGAAGCTAAATATCTAGGTATATAGAAAGCTAAATTGGAAAGCCAATATACAGGAAAGAATCAGGAAATCCACGGAAGCCTTATTTTCCTGTAAAAAAGCCATTGGTAATAAATGGGGTTTCTCCCCCCAAATCACACACTGGCTCTACACCGCGGTCATCAGACCAATACTCACATACGGAGTAGTGGTATGGTGGACCGCTCTTGATAAAAGGACCTACTGCGATAATTTAAGCAAGGTCCAACGAACAGCCTGTTTATGTATAAGCGGAGCTCTGAGATCAACACCTTCAGCGGCCCTAAATACACTTCTTAACCTCACACCACTAGATATCTTCAGCAAACAAATGGCTTCCAGTGCAGCCATTCGTATGAGAGCTATCTCCCAATGGACCGATAACAACATCGGTCATGCTACAATCCTGAATTTATTCGGATCAATACCATGCCACTCCGACTACACCGTCCCCCAATTGGTTTTTGATAATAAGTTCCAAGTCTCAATCCCATCGAGAACAATCTGGGAAGACGAGGAATTTTTGAGAGATGATTCAATTCATTTCTATACAGATGGTTCAAAAACCGAAGAAGGGGTAGGCTGTGGGGTGTACTCAAATCGACTTAACGTAAGTCTCTCGTTCCGCCTTCCAAACCATTGTAGCGTGTTCCAAGCGGAAATTCTGGCGATCAAAGAGGTCCTATCATGGCTAAGAGAAAACGTGATATCCTCAACGAATATCCGGATTTTCTCAGATAGTCAAGCAGCCCTCAAATCACTCGGCGCTGTTTCTACAAACTCAGTAACCGCCCTTAACTGTCGCCTATCTCTTAGGGAGATGGCTGAACAGTTCAATATTCACCTTATTTGGGTGCCGGGGCACAGAGATATCGTGGGTAACTGCAAAGCCGATGAACTCGCCAGAGAAGGAACCGTTCTACCGATCTCAACCAGCAGGTTGAATATTGGTATACCAATCGCTACATGTAAACTTATGCTAAAGCAAGAGGCTATGGACAGAACAAATCATAGGTGGTACAATATCACCACGTGCGCGGCAACAAAACGGATATGGCCAGGTCTAGATCCAAAACGCACAAGACATTTGTTATCTATTGCCAGATTGCAAATTAGCTCCGTAATCAATGTCATCACCGGACATTGTCTGATAGGAAGACACGCCATAAGACTTGGCGTTCCCTCAAATGACTTCTGCAGAAGTTGCTTAGATGAGGAGGAGGAGGAGACAATCCCACACCTCCTCTGCTCATGTCCTGCACTCTCTTCTAAAAGAAAGAGGCATCTGGGGAAATATTTTCTCGATGATCCAAGCGATCTGGCGCACACAGATCCCCTGGATTTCCTTCGCTTTATTGTAAGCTCCAAATGGTTTTGTTAAGCGAGGTACTCCCTCGCATAATTTCTATGGTATCACAATGGACCTAGTATTGGTCTAAGTGTGTCGGGTGTATTCCTGACAGCCATTGTAACCTAACCTAACCTAAGTATTTGCATAAGCCTATTACCAATCCAAGCAATTCGGAAGATACAGCCCGAAAAAATAAGCAACGTCTTTGGAACGAAGCTGTATTCCATAATCAATGGTAATGTTTGCTCCTAAAAATAAAGCAGAAATTAAAAATTGACTCTGTTCATCATGTTACTGCATTCAAAGCTTTATTTGGCCGACCCATATCCTCCACAAACTGGGCTTCTATCAAAATCTTTCGATAATTACTTCGATTTCGGGTGAGCTTTTTCCAACTTTGTACTGCAAATCGCTTGAGGTCTTCTTCCACTTGATTACGTCATTTAGAACGATGTCTACCCTTTCCACCATTTCTATACAACTCGTCGATCCAGGGCGTTGGTTTCCGTTCGCTTCCATCAACTATCTTATTTTGGTAGTTTTGCGGTACGTACTCTTAGCTCTCCCCATACCGCGGTACAACTCATACAGCATGTTCTTGTATCTTCTTGCTCACACGCTCTTTTCAAATATGGGGAATTTTTATTTCGAAAAGCCCAAGGGTTTGCTTTTTAGATAAGGTCCACTTTTCCGCACCGTAAAGCAGTACTGGGAAGATCAAGTTATTTTAAAGCGTTTTCTTGGTTTTTCTAGTAAGAATTTTATTTCTCGATTGCCATTTTAACTTGAGGAAGCAGTGTTTGGAAAGACTAATTCTAAGCTTGATCTCTGCACTGGTGTTATTTTGCGTGTTCATAGCGGATCCTACGTAGACAGAGTCCTGTACTGCTTCGAAGTTACGGCTGTCTATTGCAACGGTTTGTCCAATTCATCGATGTTCTCTGTCCTTTCTTGATGACAACATAATGTGTTACATTTTAGTAGAATTTGGTAGGTAAGTTAGTTAGTTCAAACCACTTTAAAGCCTATCTATTTCCAATTGCTTATGCCAGTTAATTTGGTAAATTTCTTAATCAAGGCCCAGAGTCCATAACTTTTTAGACGGTTATCGTTCAATCTTTAATCGTCTATCGTCGCGTCGCGTCGGTTGATTGCAGTACTGTTTCTTGTATCTCAGCGCTGTGAGGATAACTTATTTACTATCGTCTTCCATGTTCCCGCGACTACTTCAGCTTTTTTTAGACGAAAGTCGTCTATAACGTTACGAGATCCGGCCCCAGTATCCAATCAAGGACCTTTATAAGAAAATGAGTAATTAAAATGTTTGCATTTATGCGGAGCTTCGAATTTTTGCTAATTCTGATTCGTTCACATAAACTCATTTAAATTTCAAAACTCTTCAATATTTCAAATAAAATCTAAACAACGATGACTCGTTAAAAGGCCATAAAGCCCATGTTACGCAGCGGTATTTAAAATCGCTCAGACTATCAATTTAACAAGAAGTGCTTTGATTAGAAACACATGAGTGTTAAGTTTAGAACTTCCCTCACTACACTACAACACGATGAATGAATGTATAATGAAATCGTATAGCAATTCCATATCTAACAGTTTTGCATCAAAAAGACCTTCTCTCTTTTTGCATATCAAGGCAGAAAGTTTGAAAACTCATCCAAAGAACTTTTCTATTCAAAAAATCTCTTCACCTCTCCAAAGCAACTTCCCTGTGTGAATGGTCCCTTCTTGAACAAATAGTTGCCGTTTTATATTTATCTTTATTTCTCTAACTTGTTTTAAATACAGAAATAATAAGGAAAACTTTCCCAACGAAGAGGACAAAGAGGATTTCCGTGTTTTTATCGATAAGCTCGCCAGCCTTTCCTATGATAATATTGAAAGTTTGCCGATGAATAAAACTTTTGGCATCGCCAGTGATAAATATCTAGACACCCTGTTCGAGTTGAAGTGGAACTTTGAGCCAGAGCTAAGCAGTGGAACCACTGTCAAGATGAACATATACCAAACGATAACAGAGCTGGGCATCTGCCAATCTGTGAACACCCTTGTCGGCCAGTATAGCTCTTATGAGTACGTATAAATGATTTATTTTTTGTATTGGCTTTTCTCTGATGGTTTCGAAATAAACGGGGACGAGGGATGGTCTGTTTAAACTTCGAGTACTTAATTTGAATTTTGTGTGTGTGCCCTCAGATACTGGACCAGCAATGATTGGGGACTATTAGACCATGGCGATAGAGTGACAGTGCATCCATTGGATGGGGAAATCTATGCACAGATTATAAACTTATCAACAGGATACGATGTGTACTTTCACAGTGCCGGAGATATACCAAACATTTCAAAACAGAAATACACATTTCCCGAGAGTGATTATACAACTGTGGAGTTGATTGCTTTGGAAATACTGACAACGCCTCGGGCAACGGAGTAAGAAAATGTCGATTATCACATAAACACGTGCAATGTTTTGTTTTTTTTTTTTTTCATCTTGTGTAGGTTAAAGACAAACCAGAGGAAATGCCGCTTTTTGCATGAAGCTGAGGAAATGATGACCGTACCAATTTATAGCTACGGATTGTGTCTAACCGAGTGTAGAATGAAATTGGCTCTAAAGGCGTGCAAGTGTGTGCCCCATTTTTATCGCCGAAGAGGCAAGTTAAAAAGAGTAGGTTACGGTAAACATGTGGTTTTCCAATGAGGACGTGACAGCTTTTTTCTAAACCGCCATCTGAAATATTTCAAAAACTCTATCATCCATCGGTTTGAATTTCAATCAAGTGATTTATGAATGGAGCTCGACTTTGTTCATGTGGCCACCGTGGGCACTTTTACTGCGGTCGAATCGCTGGGCCCAATCAGACGACGCCGGCGTTCTGAAATTGACTAATTTAGACCGTTTGATACGGCCGCCAGAACGCCAGCGATATTTCTTCGACGAACCCGTAGTCTCACTGATACAACACAAAAATGTATACTCAAATATTCGCACTAAACTTGTTATTACCTGTATGTTAGCGCGAGAATCGCGATCAAAAATTGGAGTTAACGGTAACGCTTTTAAAGTTGCGGTCACCGAATTCGAATTTCGGTATAAGATTTTTATAATTTGTAGACGTTGTTGCTTGTTCTTGTACTTCACCACAGTCAAAATGTTGCGTTTACTGAAGGGTGTCGTTCACAAATTAAATTCAAAGCTGTAAATACACTTTTGAAAGACTTTTTTATGTAATCAAATTAAGTCGTCGAATTTTTTTGTCAAAATAGTTTTAGCTACTGTTGGAGTTGTAGGAATTTTATAAACCTTAAGAAAGTGTCTTAATGCAGCCCACAATTTGCCCGAGTCTTCTTAGCCCATTATTTTTCTAACTTCAAGCTGTTTCACTAGAAAAAAGAGTAGATTATCTGAGCTTTGCATTTCAATGACAAAATGGAAAATTCGGGCGAACTGGCAACATCATGAGGTATTTAACTCAAATTACTGAAATGAGCTCCTTAAAGATTGTATATTAAGAAACATTTTTCATGAGAAGTGACTGCGTGGTTTCGTTTTAAACGAATCAACACGTGTTACACGATTTATTTTTTTCCTATAATTATCTTTTTCTTTTCTTCTCAGTCAATTGCCTTAAAAGGCAAACTTCAAAGCCCAAAATTGATGTACACTTATCAGACACTCTTTTTTCTTCTTTCATTCTGTATGTCAAATCACACAAAACTAGAGAAAATGTATATTGAATTTAAACGAATAGCAACAGGACGAATGCCTTACGTAGACCAAATAAAAATGAAGTATAAAATCGAGTACTAAAAAACCCAAAGTCTTTCATCACCCTAAGTGATTCCACCTCAGCTATTGATTTGAACTTGCTTCAATTTCATCTTTACTGCCGCAACGGAGGAGAACAAACTATGTATTTTCTCACATACTGCTATTTTCTACTCTTGTGTTTCAATAAAAATTTATAAACTTGAAGATTTTCCATAAAAAAAAACAATGCAAATCTGTAGTAAGCACATTTATAAAAAAAGTGCGAACTCTACTTATGTCGCTTTGCAATGGTTTCACTCGGGGAAGCAATCATTTTAAAATCCAATGGAACACCCTAAATTGTTTCTATTCAGTTTAACGTAATTTCCTTTGTGTGAGTGAAACTACAATGGCTCTTAAAAAATATTCCGTGCAGAAAATTTTCTTATTGACATTTGAGTATCATGTGTTAGTGCTTCTTGATTCGATTCTCACTTCAAATCGAGAAATGACTGTCACTCCTCAGAATCATGAGAAGCGATCTTTTTGCACCAATGGAACGGTTTGAGAATGCTTCTGGACGCTCCTGGACGGTTCTTTTCGTCCAATGGAAAGTGACATTAGTAACACTCTTACTCTAAATAAAGGACATTAAGAACATGCGATCTATAAACAAAAACACCTTCAGACCTTTGATTAACTATTGACGACTTTAAAATGGACTAGGTTAAAAACGAATGTGAACAGTTCTAAAGTTTTTATATTTGAGACACGAAAAGCGAAGAAACAGAATTGAAGGACCAAGACATCGACTTCTGAGTGTCTATTGGCATCTAATGGAACTCACTGGGAACTTACGCCATTTAAATTAGCAATATCATGCAAAGGAACCACGAAAAAGTTTAGTCAAACAGATTCTATTCTGACAGGCAACTTTATGTTATTGTCAAAATTAATTTTATACCAGCAAGTACAATGTTTTTGTTATACCTTTTTTTTTATGGAAATAAAATTATATCTAATCTAATCTATTCTGTTGACCAAGATAATAAATTATTTCTTCCTCCTGTAAAATTGATAAAATAATGGTACGGGGTATTACGAATTGCTCTTACGCGCGATTTGTCCATCCCTTCCCTAAGAGAAGGTGAATCTTCCTCCCCTTCTTATTTACGTCAATTTGTTCTAACGTTCCTCCTTTGCTGTCAATTCATGAAATATATTGAAGAACGAAAGTTTTTTATTGACCGACAGTACGGTTTTCGTAGGACAAGGTCCAATGGTGATTTGACCGAAAAGCAGAACGAATCCATACGCTATTTTGGAGAAAGTAAGATTATTGCACTTGATATTTTTAAAGCATTTGATAGAGTTTGGCATGGCGCTCTCTTTTGGTGTCGATGAGTCGCTTCTTAGTTGGATTAGAAGCTACAATTCAAATCGTTCAATACAAATTGTGTTGGATGGTTTGAAGTCTGATGCCCACTTTATAATATGGTGTGTCACAGGGTTTTATCGTTTTATCACCGACCATCTTCTTAATTTTCATAAACAATCTCTTGTCTGAAACTGTCATTTGAACTTTGGTGCTGCTGACTCAACCATCAGCTTGTCATATTTCATATACCTTTTTAAATTCACGTCTTTTCTCTTCGGATCTGGAACGGAAACGTTTTCGTAAGATAAGCACATTGAACTCAGACCTTGAGAGCATTATGGCATAAATTAATCAAGAAACTAAAAAGCTGTCAGTACTTGGTATGTATGTAAACAATGATCTTCGTTGGAATGACAATATATTTGAAGTCGCTGAAAATTCTGCTAAATGATTAGGTTTCTTATACGACGCGACGGCGACGGACGGTGGAAGAAATATTTTAACCCTTTTGATGTGGCTACAATTTGTAAAGCCTGCATACGCCCAAAACTAGAGTATAATTTTCAAATTTGGTCAGGTGCTCCTCAAACTTCTTTGCACCCATTTGATTGGGTTCAGAACAGACCGATGAGACAGATAGTTGATAGTTCAATCGTAAAATCGAATGATTCTCTTAAGCATCTTTGAAAAGTTACCTGTCTCACTCTCTTTTATCGCTTTTTTTTACAACTAGTGCTCTACTAAATAGCCAGCTGCATTCCTCCCTTGAAACAACTCAGCCGCAACACACGCCTCGCTAGGAATTCTCATCAGTTTTACCTTGAGCCGAACTTCTGACGTACAATTGAGTTTAGAGATTCATATTTTAGGTGTTCAACCCGAATTTGGGATGCTCTACCTGAATCTGTTTTCCCTAACATTAAAAATCCGGGTACATTCTGTGAAACCCACTGTAACTATTCTGTTGTTATTTTTATACGTGTTTTTCGATCTCAGCTACACTCGTAATCTGTTTGCGTACCTTCGCACTGTTCTACATATACAAGCAAGCTGTTTTGGCATTTAGCGAAGCCCTAGTTCGACAAAGCTCTGACCCATTGGAATTCAGCCTTCATGGATATAACTTAGTGCCACTATTCTTTCCCCATCATGACTTCACTGTCTACATTATAAATGATGTATCATATCAGTTCCAACCAGATCTTTGTACCAATTTCTTTTTTAATCAATGGCATTCGATAGAGTTTTGCACTTAGCTCTTTTATCTAAAAAGCATACGGTCAATTTTGATGAATCTTTTCTACCATTCTAACCATTTAACACAAATTGTTTGGACGGGTGTAAGTTGGGTTTGGACGGAACTTTCATTAACGATCTTCTGTCTCCAACTACTTTGCATTAAACTCTTTTGCCGACGGCGCGGGCGACGCGAGTACCGGCAGTACTCCCAGCTTTTTCTATTCATTTCTTGAATGACATCCTTCCTCTACGGACTGAAACTTAAACGGAAACGTTTGTCATATAATTCTGACCGTAAAAGCATTGTTCAGTGGGGAGCAAGAAACTTCGTAGAATTTAGTCCTTCAATAACACAATGCTATCTCTCGTCGTTGAATCAAATCTTCACTCCCTTTCCACTGTCTGTTAGTGGATCTTGTATCGTTGAAATTGATTAATCGTCGGTATGTGCATTACTTACCATGCCAATAGCCGTATATTAAAAAAAAAAAACAAATTCTGTTCCAGCCTAGCAGGCCCGACTCACTCTGTTGATTGACATTCTCACGGGCCACAACCTACATGATAACAGTGGGCATCATCAGCACATCCGATGTAGAAGGTCCCAAGACAAAGATGCAGATGAAGGATCATATCACTTCTTCTGTAAGTGCCTAGCGTGGGCTATACGCTAGGAAAAAAGGCCTGGGAGAATAATTTTCGATGAACTGGGCTTAATCTCTCACTTCCCACCCCAATAAACTATAGGCACCAACTCACAATCATCTACAACAACTCCTATCTCCATACCTCCTCATCCTTTAATATCCGGGGAGCACCTTAAATCAGAGTTTGGTGCTACCGCTTGAGACTGTACTCCCCATCCAACCTAACTTAACCTTACTCATGTCTTGTGGAATAACCATATACTTGATATCTCTGAAAATACCGCAAAATGGATAAAAAATTTTAACCTAAAACAAAATTTTGGACGTTCTGTCAAACACAGCGATTCCTTTCTCAGCCGTACCATACGAATGTGGAATGCATTGCCCACCTATGTTTTTAACTTGCACTACGATCTTCAGATATTAAAACTTCGTTGCTCTGCCATTATGATTAAACATAATTAAGGGTAGTCACAACCCTTTGATAGTGCGGAAAATAAATCATGTTGAAGAAGTATCGATGAAAAGAATCCTCGCATGATATCAATCAGCAATGCTGAAACCTGAAACAATATTCCCCCTCTTTTGTATATAATATCGACAGAGTTCAAGGTTTATTATAAAAAACAGGATGTGCAAATATAATATAATATTTTATATTTGGCACATCATTAACATTAATGAACCTCCGATAAAATACAAGCAATTAAATCAATTGGGAACGTCTCCTGAACCAACAAGCAATATGCTTTTCGTAGAAGTATATTCTCTGTTTCTTTTAAAAGCAGCAATTTAATATTATTCCAACTGTACTCTCCATTTAAACATTTTTAATAAGTGCATATGCACTCCTCATCACTTCACTACGCACAAAAATAAAAATGCATCTCTTCATTAAGTACTTCACTGTTTCCGTGATTTTCGTTTTTATAATTTCGATTGCAACATGTGTATGCGTTGAAATGAATTAACAAAAAATATCCACTCTATCCCGCCACAAATGAACCTTTCAAAAATAAAAAAAAAGAATCACAAGGACCTGATTAAAAGAAAAAAAGAAAAAAAAGTTATACTGTAGGGTTGAAAAAAATTAATTAACTATTTTAAGCATTTTAATATGGTGTAAAAAGCAAATTTTATGCATCCAACATTTTTGCATGCGTATGCGGAGGGGCTTCCAATTCCAAGAAGGATCCATGTAAATATGACTCGCTACCATATCCAAACCGTTCATTTTTCTGGGCTATCAATTACAACGGCGCGGGGGTGGCATGCGCTCAAAACTCATCATAGTGATGGGTGGTTTCTGCCTCGGGGGTTGAGGGCATTAAATGAAACCGGCTTAAAAGAATCATCACACAACCTCTATACAAACTTGCATAAACTCGTATTCACAGAATGTGGAAAAGAGTGGTGTAAATGTTTAAAAGGCCTCTTCATGGTCTATAATTGGTAAAATCCGTTTTTTGGTTAAAATAATGGAGTAAAAGTAATTTTGCTTCATTTTTATAATTTTCATTGCAATTTTCATTTTATGTGCGCACACTTGGGGGTCAATTTATTGTTCAACATCGTTCAATGGGAAGTAATTGAAAAGTTCACCAAACGTGAGTGAGAAATTACTTTGGAATATTAATTTTAGTTCAGTGGCATGGCATGGTTATTTTGTTGTTATTTTACTTTTATGTATAGAAAGGGTTGTTGTTGTTGTTGTTGTTGAATAAATATACAAGTGGATGCACGCGCCCTTATGGTGTTGCCATGTAATGAAGGGTTAAGTGTTGTTGTTTGAAGGGTTGCACGTTGGTAACACACAGGAGCCTGCTTTGAGGTCAACAGATTGCGATGAATGTGCGATGAAATTGAGTTCCGATATTAGAGTGAAGAGGTTAAAGTTTATATTTCCAACTAAGTGCGTGTGTGTGTTTGTTGTTTTACAAAAAAAGCTGTGGAATGCTTTTTTTAGCCTCTGCCGATAAAAGATTAGTTTTGCGTGAGAATTCGCTTTAATTATAAACCAAATAAATTAATTAAAATAGCGGCGCAAATTTTAATTAAATTTGCTTGCAAAGTGCAAAGCCGCCCTTAAAAGAATTCCTAGAAACAAAAATTTTATGATAAAACCTTAACATCAGTTGGCAGTGGAATATTTTTTTGGACTGCACACAGATTTAATTGTTTTTGCAACAAATATTAAACAAAAGTGCGAAACCGAGTCACACGAAGTTGTTTTTATATACATACATAGCTACTACGTTGAATATGTCAAACAGTAGAACTATTAGCCCCATGTATGGTTTGTTTGATTTTCTTTGTGGTAGGAAACGCACTAGTAGCCGGACAGTGTTAGTACCCGGACACTTTGACCTTTTTTTGCGATTAATAGATAAATCACACAAAAAAATCCACAAACAACAACAAACATGGGTTCTTCAATGTGTCCTGTACATGCATGCAAAGTATCAGGTACTCGAAATGCGTACTTTAAGAACTACGCGTCATTTTATTGCTTAAGGTTTGAAGGTGCGGTCTCGTTGTCGATTTAGATAAAAAAAAAAATAGTAGGAACAGTTTTTAATAGTAAGCAATTGAACAAGTATTAGTTAATTTATTGTAATGGAAAGTCATTGGTTTCGTTGGAAATATGATTAACTAAACCAATTTGGAAAAAAAACCAAATTTAATAAAATCTTTGCCATTATTTGTGGTGTCCGGGAACTAACACCAAAATTGAATATGTTTTTCAGTACCCAGACATGCTGTCCGGGTACTAACACAGTGCGATTATCATGCATATGTTTTTTGTCAAAGGCTGAGGTAAGCTCAGCGGATCCTGGTTCTTCTAAAGAAACAGAAAATCTTTAGTTTATTTAAGCTAGTTTTATTTCCAAAATTCAAAATAATAGTTTTCTTATATAATTTAGTACAATGGTTTTAAGATTTAATTGAGGTTCATAAGGTACCCCAAAGTACTTGGTAGATCTTGATAGGTTATAGTGAGGCTTCCTCTGACTATGACAGTTCGACCCTGAGGTCTGGCTGTAGACGAGTCCAGATTCCACTATTTGGTTCTTGAATGATGTCGAGTTGGGATTTCCGGTCTTGAGTTTCGGACTGCAATGGTGAATAACTATAGAATTTTGCTATAGACCTATAACAATCTTTAGCAGTAAAAGTTTATGATATGACAGTAAACATTTCATGTATTGCAATACAATAATTAAGTTAGTTAACATTATTAAATAGTAGTATTAACTATTTAGATAAGTTATTAGAAAAAATAAAAAAATAAAAAAAACATAAGAAATAATTAAGCGTGGGCGAAGTGTTTCAGAAGTTCGTCGCTGAAATTTTTTCTGGAGTGCAGCACTCGTAAAGGAAGAGGCAAGCGATTCCATAGTTGGATAATGAACGAAAAATTGCCGTTCAGATACTAAATAATTAAAACGAGGCTGAACTATTGAAGAAGATCTCACAGATCTGCAAAAACTTAATTTATCAAAGAGATACTTTTGCTCTTTCGTTAAAATTTTCGTAAAGACATAATTGTTAAATATTCAAATTGTGTAGCGATGGAGCAACCAAGAATATTGTTCACGTAAGGCGAGACATGATCGTAACGTTTAAGCCGATAAATGTAGCGAACAAGATAATTGAATGCGACAGAAAGCTTTTTTTTATTTTCATAACTGCAGGAAGAGAAAATTTCACAGCCGTATGTTATTAACGGAATAATCAATGATTTAACTAACAACTAATAACCTGCGATGCTGATAGATTTCTAAGGCATCCATAAACTTTTCCAATAGCAGATTGAATGTGAACATCCCAGCTTAACATACAGTCCAACCAGATTCCAAGATTCTTTCCTTTTTCGATAAAATCTATTTCGGATGTTCCCAAGAAGATTTTCGGAAAACAACTCAGATCCAATTTCTTTCTATTGATTTATTAGACACTTGGATTTGGTAGGGTTTAGTTTCAAAAAAATTTGACTCTGCCCAATTGAGTATTCGGTTTAGGTCGCTGTTCAATAGATGAGCTCCATGCTCAATAAGTCCTAGTTTACAAGATAGGTATACTTGCACGTCGTCGGCATACAAATGATAGGTAGAATTTTTGACACAAGCACCAATATCATTAATGAAAATGGAGAAAAGTAAAGGACCCAAAATAGATCCTTGAGGGACTCCTGAAACAATTTTCATTTATGTCAACTGCTTGAGTTCTTTCATAAAGATACGAAAAGATCAGGCTTAGTACAGGCAAAAAAAAACCTATAAAAGTGTTTAAGCTTATGCAGTAAGCAAGAATGATTGACGGTGTCGAAGTTTTTCGAAAAGTCTAGAAGGGTCAGGACAGGAACGTAACTTCATCATTATCAATAGACATTCTTATATCATCCGTTACTTTTAAAAGGGCAATTATTGAACTGCTTCGGACGAAATCCAGATTAGTACTGTAGCAAACGGTATGTATTCGTTACTCAGTAACAAGTATTCTCTTTTGTACCGAATAACGAAACGTTACTCGCAAAAAAATGTCGTTACTTTTACGATGTCGTTACTTTCGTTACTTTCGTTACTTTCGTTACTTTCGTTACTTTCGTTACTTTCGTTACTTTCGTTACTTTCGTTACTTTCGTTACTTTCGTTACTTTCGTTACTCGGTATCGGTATCGGCATTTCGTATGTTTTTAGTTACTTTGGGTAGTTTGGTACTCGGATTGGTATTTCGCATGTTTAGTTACTTTAGGTAGTTTGGTACTCGGGTGGGTAGTCAAGTCGGTTCGGTATCGATATCAGTAGCAAATACCAGTACCTGTACCTTGTGTGTGTACTGAATTGTGTAATGTGTATACGTTGTATACCTGCTGTGGAGATGAAGGGTGCAACACACAGGCTAATTTGTGCGTCTGAAATTTGAAAGGGAAACAAATGGATTTCTTTTTTTATTGTTTCAGGTTTGTATATCTTTTTGAATGAGACAATTAAATGGAGCTAAATTTGCGTTTGTATTGTAATAATGTAGATGAAACCACCTCTTTTTGTATATGGTGCTTTTATGCGTTATGGTTTGTTATTGGAATAACTTGTATCTTTTATTGTACCTTGCTTTATTTAATTTATTTTAACGATTATGCGGGCATTATTGCTTTTCCTGAGATCTAAAAATGGCAAATTTTTGGTCAGGTCTGACAATAAAGTTTGGCAATGGCATGTTAAGATAACATAATAAAAAAGATGTTTAGAAAATTGTGGAGAACTATTGATCTATCTTAAATTTTTAAACATTTATGTACATATTATTATTTTGGCGATAGGTTTCTATGGTTAATTATTTAATTTTTGAATTTGTAGGCGAAGCATAAAATTTGCATATCAATGAAAAAAAGTTCCATGGGCTGTGTAAATTTCATTGAGTAAAATTTCTGCAACGATGTAAACTGAAAAGTCTTGATGTTAATCAATCAAATCGGTATGTGTGGGTAGTTTGCATTTCTAGCAAAAATTTGAGGGTATCTACACCATTTCTTCCTTTAAATACAGTTCTATAATTATATGACAACGCCAGGCATATGACTGAATATAAGGTAGTAACTTTTAAGCAAAATTTTTCTACAATTATGATACAAATATTTTACCCTATACAACTACACAGCTAAATATACCATTTTTCAATTGATTTCGCCATAAAAAGTACTTTTTTAGACACTAATACCAGCTTTTGAAAAAGTAACGAAAGTAACGAAAGTAACGACATTTTTATACCGAGTACTCAGATCAAAAGTAACGTATACATACGGGTAGTCATTTTATCGTTACTTTTACAGCTCTAATCCAGATTGATTATTAATTAGAAGATTACTTCTTCTTCTTCATATAGAATGAAATTTGTTGATGAGCAAGTTCCTCGAAAACCTTGGACAAGTAGGGCAAAATATATATCGGCCTATACTCCGGTTCTGACAGACGTGATCGTTGATTTTTCTGAATAGACTTTGGTTGACTTCCAATCTTCGGGAAATTTACATGTTTGAACTATATTGTTAAGAATAAAGCTCAGAAATGAAAGTATGTAAAGTAAAATGATTTTCACAAAGTTGGGATGAATTTCATCAAAGCCCATAGATTTCGATGTAATGTTTAAGATGGCTCTTACAATATCAGACTCATCAAATATAGAAAAACTAAAGAAATTCGAAGTTCTACTTATTGAAGTTAAGCCGCTATTCGGAAACAATCTAGAAGAAGATGTTAAAGTAGATTGCATTCCAACGAATTCGCAATTAAGCTCGTCAGTATCAATATTATTCAAATCATGGTTAGCTTTTTTCCCTATTCCAATTTCCTTCAGATTACTCCAAAGAGTTTTTGTAGGGAGAATTCTACTAAAATGTTCAGCGTAGTAATAACGTTTGGCTAATTTTACTTTCGATGCAACTTTATTTCGAATGGAGCGATAAGACTCTTAGAATTCAGGCACTTTATATATCGTTTCCAACGTTTAAAAGTATGATCACCATTCTTTTTCAGACGAATGATTTCAGCACTGAACCAGCAAGGACCGCGGTGATTAACAACTTTGGTTTTAAGAGGGACGTGTTTATTGAAAAGATAATTTGCTGGTAAGGAGAGGACATATATAATACCTGCTGCCAATCAACACAAATAACATCATATTCCAGATTGTTTGAATTAATATTTTTAAAGTCCCTGAAAGAAAATGATTGTGTTGCGTTGCTAGTGATACTTTGAAATATGGCAAAGATCAGGTCATGCCTCGAGAATACTGGGGCAGAGAGCTGATCATAAAAGATATTTTTGTCTTTATTATTTACTTAAAATACATCAAGTAAAGTGTTAGAACTATTTGTGAAGTGGGTAGGTACCTATGTATTTAAAGGATGTAAATAAAGTGATTTCATGGTCTTTAAAAACAAATCAGGCAAGTCAAATTTAAGAGATTGCAATTTAGATCACCGCATATAATTATATTGGCAAAAGATGGAGAGTACACTTCCAGAGCTGAATAAAGGTATTTGTGAAGATAGTCTTCGATAAACTATTTTTGCAAATAAAATACTTTTTTTCTATCTACCAGAATGGTTTTATAGCTGGTAGATCTACGGTGATAAATTTTTCGTTAATGAATAATAATAATAATAATAATAATAATGGTCAATAACCTTGAATCAAGTTTCCAAACGGATATTATATTTACTGACTTTGCTAAAGCCTTTGATTCCGTAAATCGCGTTCAAGGTTCTTATGAATAAGCTTTCTCAGTTTGGTAGCCATTTAAACCTTTTCGACTGGCTGAAATCCTTTCTTACTAATAGGGTTCAAATAGTTGAAATTGGTGACATTTTATCAGAACAAATCTTAGTGCATTCTGGTGTTTCGGGAAGCCACCTAGGCCCGCTATTGTTCCTCTTATTTATTTATGTCATTCCCGATATATTCAAGAATTCATTATGTCTTCTTTTTGCGGATGACCTCAAATTCTATCGGATCATACAATCATTGGAGGATTCCGTTCAATTGAACGAAGACCTAATTTGGTTGGCTGATTGGTGCGACTTCAATTTTCTTCACTTAAATGTCTCAAAGTGTCAAGTTATGTCCTGTTTCCGTAATTCCTTCCCGATACATTTCAATTACTCAATAAAAAATTCAGAATTTAAACGAGTGTTCCAGAAAAAAGATCTAGCAGCTGTTTTAGATAAAAAGCTTTTCTTCTTGCTATACATTGATTATGTGGTCAATAAATCAAACTTGGATGCTTGGATTTATTAAGAGGAACACTAAAGATTTTAATGACCCATACACACTAAAGTCGCTTTTTAATTCCTTAGTCAGATCAATGCTTGAGTACTGCAGTACAATTTGGAGCCCCCAGTATAAAAACTCGTGTGAAAGAATTGAAAATATACAAAGGAATTTCACAAGGTACGCATTTTTTAAATTGAATTGGAGAATTGGAACTCCATCTTTTAAAACCAGGTGCCAGTTATTTGGAATACTTAATTTGGAGCAGCGGCGTACATACTCTGAGATAATGTGTGTCAGAGACATAATTTCATACCATATTAAATGTCCTCCGTTGCTATCATTAATCAATATACTTGTACCCAGAATCAATTCAGAGTGATTCCAGATTGTTTCATGAGTGTTTTCATAGAACGAACTATGGTCGTAATGAAACGATCTCTCGTTGCATCAGGGAAGCTAACTTGGTTTGCAATAGACTCATTTAAATTGTTGTATTCAACTTATTGTATTTGCCACCATTGTGATAAAAAAAATCCTTTTAAGTTTCATAATGTTTACTTAATTTAAAGAAGATTGCCTTCTATTTAAAAAAAAAAAAGAAACAAAAGAGCTGAGAAGCGAGCTCCTGCAAATATGTTTTTTTTTTATGTACAAAAAGGCTCAACTGGCTTTCATAGTCTCATCATTTTTTATTAATAATTTCAATAGAAAAAGTTTAGGAGTTGTAAACTTTCACCTTTTTTCTTACAAACTGGTGTCGTTTTGCACAGAAGACTTCCATTTAAATGATGAGAGTTGTATGAGTGTTTTGGAAAAAAGTCATTTAATTATGACTTCTGCAGATGATCTTGTAACACAAAAACTCAAAAGTCAGAACGAAAATAAATGCGAACTTTATGTTAGCCACTTGCAACACAAAAAGGATATTCATTTTGTCAAACTCTCCTTTGAGCTCATTTCTTTTGTTTTCTCATTTCGAAGAAGTATTTGTTTTAATCAGAACACAAGGAAGAACACATTTCGTTTCAAATCTACGCTCGCCTTGTATCCTAATCTCTAACGTCAGTCCATCTTTGTCTTCTATCAACATATTCCACGCTGCTGCAAACAATTGCATGCAATTTTCTTTTCCTAACGACGATGTTGTTAGTTTTTGTAAGCCACCATTATGCCCGTTCGTCTTTTTTCTTTTCGATGCTTTTTTTTTTTGCTCTTCACGCTCAGATGGGTCGAAGCGAGGATACTAAGGACTTTGGGTAATCCAATTTTCACAAGCTAAGTAATAATGCCATTCTTTTCATTTTCTCATTTCACGATTGTGTTTGGATTTTTTGTTATCATCTCGTCTGCAACTATCTACACGCTTGATGCTTCATGCGATGGCTCTATGATGTTCATGGGTCCTTCAATGCCACACTCTTACACTGCGGATAACGGAAAATATAATAAAACTAAAAATAAAACAAATGTTCTAATGGCCAATAGTGAAGGGCGGAAGAATGTTTCCTGTTTGTGATTTTGCTGGTCTTTCATGTTTGGCGCGAATAAAAAGTAAGTATTCTCTTTATGAATTTTTTTCTTAACTTTCTTGTGATTTTCATTCGGCACGGGCACATCCATGCACACACAAAATTTAATCATACAAAATGAATCTATCACGGTTTCTTATTTTTGCAACGTAAGAATCTCTCAGTGCAGAATAAAGGACATTCCAGAGGGATTCAATTTAATTTGTATCCTTCCGAGAAGTGAGTAATGCCGACGAAGTAAATTTTTACGAACAAAGTTCAAGTTCGAAATTCAATGGACAAAGGACTGTTCACTTAAGGTCCTAATTGAAATTGCGAGGTTCTCAGAATGGAATTCAAAACACAAAAGTGAATTTTTTGAAAGTGAAGTCCAAACAGGATCCGTGGTTCTTAGCATGTGTATCTTCAGATGTTATTGTTTCATAGCTGGTGTCATTTTCAATTGGCATTGCACTTCAAAACAACCCGAGCATTAAACGAAAGAACAAACATTTATTTTCGGCGTTCCGCTCCAGCACTCTGACTATTCCTGAATGCAACTCCCACATTTCCTTCCGCCCATCGCACAGGTTACTTTAGAATTCCGTGGCGCTAAGGTGAGATCCTTTTAAGCCATATGGTGCGAAATGAAAAATATTATTTCGTGTGCGGATATCTATTTCAATAGAAACGATGGTGATATCGGACAGGCGAGTAAGATTCACACACCTGCTGCACATGGCACCTATCCAAAATTGCAGCGCAGTTTTCATGTATTTTTGCTGCTCCGTTATCCGTGTCGAGAGTGATGATTCCATCAGCAGACCCGCACGACCCCTATTTTCCATTGAATGCTAGTGGCTGGCAGGGTGCGGGCAATATGTGAAAATTCCTTCTACTGTAGCAATATGCGCGCATAGCATCATCATCCGGCATCCTTCCTTCCTTCCTGGATGATGCCATTTTTCGTTCTGCACTAACTCCTAGCCTTATAGAGTAGGTGTACCATACACCGCCATATGTAGCACTCAGCTTCGACTTCTGCTCCAATTGCATCCATAAATATCAGATTCATAATAATCGCACGGATTTCAGCTTGTTCACCTCACTTAGTACCTACAACGGGCTATAAAGGGAGCGCTTTCCACACTTGCACACATCGTTCGTCACATATCACACACAGGTGCGCGCACCTGTTCGCTGCTTTTCGCTCCTAATTTCATCATCTCGAGTGTGTAATATATCTATCCTACACAAAGAAGTATCTTTTATCTTTTTCATATTTTGGGTCCTTTCCACTCGGTGGTGCTTGGCTCACGGGGATTGTACCTACCTTTTATTTTCATCGGGATGATGCTTCGCTTCCGGCAATGGCTATGTGGCGGAACGGAATATCATATTTCTTTATAATGGCACTATGTTGACAACTGCTGTGTTACGACGACAACGGTAACGACAAACGCTCACGATATTCATGCTACGTCGGAAATACACACTAACACGTCAGAAGAGATAATCTCTCTGAAATCTGACATTTTAAATATCGACTGCAAGTGCTTGGCGAATTGTGATGATTCTAACTTTTACGTACAATCCAATGTAAGTATACAAATGTATATATTTATAATGCAATAGAAATGGAACATCCTAGATCAACATTTTATGTGTGGGGTTACCGATAGTAGAATAGATGTCCTTATGCACATTGGGATTTAGTTAGAAAAAATAAGGACAAAAATATGTGTGAAGGCACTTTTATTACTTTTGGTGGTGGTATTTTGACAAGTCGGGCTTCAGAACCCGATGACGGCCACAAAAGTTAAGGTGACTACAGGCTTAAATACTTTTTGAAGTGTACTACGAACAGGTTTTTTTTTGTTTTGAATTTACGAAGGTTTTTTATTTTAAAAACAAAATTAGAGCTAAGTTGAGAGGTTAGTGCCTGTTTTTTTTCACTTGATTACGAACACGGCTGTGGATAAAGGAAAGTTCTCAACCTGAGAGGAAATAAGCCAAGTTTGAAACCAGCTAAAATTGACCGCGGAGCAATGAAAATCCATCCGTTTCAAAGCTAGGAAGGCTGAAAGGGGCTTATACCATCTAAAGGACCCGGAGAAGTATGGACGAATCTGCAAAAGGAAGAATCAGCAAAGCAATGTGATATTACTAAATGCAAGGCTTTACGCAAGCACTAAGCAAATTGAAGCTGAAGGAAACTAAGGTTTGTAGATCAACAGTTCATCCCGTGAAACAGATGTCAAAGCGGGCGATTCTAAGAGTTGCTTCAAATTCACTAAAAGAAAATAAAGAGCAAGCTTAAGTGGAAGCCAGTAGATCGAGTGTTCATAGGGTAATACAGAGCGCGAACAATATTCGCCATAAAAGAGTACAAATGGAACAAAAAAAAAGGCGAGTGATGTTCAGATCCGTAAAGAAATTCATCTCGTGATACAAAAGGCCGTCGTGCTACCAAAGACCGGTGCTACTGAGAGCTGCTACAACTTCAATGCTCTTCGAGACTCTCTGTTGGTAAAATAAAAGAATAAACTAAAATTAAAGCCGACTGTTCAGACTCTCTGTTGGTAAAATAAAAGAATAAACTAAAATTAAAGCCGACTGTTCAGACTCTCTGTTGGTAAAATAAAAGAATAAACTAAAATTAAAGCCGACTGTTCATCTATTGATACCGAACACCAACCATGTACCATGTACGCAATGAAAAAAAGAAAAATGAGGAAACATCTTGTCAGGAAATACGGGCAATGCTGCTTCAAATCCAATCGAGTCCGTAAAGGAAATCAAAGCAGAAATTAAAAAGTTAAAGCTAGTAAATAGACTGTTTATTCCGTAATACAAAAGGTCAAACCAATTCGCTGAAGAAAAAACCATCATTTAATGGTTCACGTATGATCCAGCGACCTGAATTTGTAACAGCAGATGAAATCGAGAGTGGAATACCGTCATCGTTTTTCCTAAAAAAAAAACGAACTGATTTGAAAGGACCTGATGTATGGGACTATTATTTTTATGAATGGAGATAGAGAGAAATACATCCAAAAATGTCAAAGACTGAAAAAGTTATAACCTCATGAATAAAAAAAAAAAAAAAAAATAAACTGTTACGGAAATGTTGAGCTTGAAAAAGATGACGATAGCTTACAGAGCAATACTTGAAAGAGCTATAATGTACATTTAGGTCTGAAATCTGACATTAAGCAATAAAGTAAGGCAATCCTCAACAAAAGCCTGGTTTTGGAGTCAAAATGTTAACCTTCTTTCCTGGCCGTCTTGTTCATTGGAACTGATCCATGGAAAACGTATAACGTTGGCTTTCAAGAACAGAAGGAGGAAGACAATATAATAAGCGGAAAAATATTATTGAAATGCTAATACAGCTTGTTTCAAAATTTAACTTAATAATTTTTTCTGCAAAGTGATACTAGGAGAAGCTGCCGCTCAACAACACCGTCTTCTTTTAACAGAATTTTTTACGGATGCGGTGAAGGAAGTCAAACAAACAAAGGCTCCTAGGAGAATCAAGTGGTACAATCTGGAGAAAACCAAAGGACAGCAATTCATTTCGTATATGCAAAGTCAGCTGTGTAATACCATCGACGCAGTTTCAAATGCAATCACGGCACAAAATATGTGGGATCGCCTACAACGAACCTGCTTAGAGAGAGCCAAATCACTGTTAGGAGTCTCAAAAGGACACCACCAACAAGCTAAAGAAACCTGGTGGTGGGATGATGAAGCTAAAGCAGTGATTAGAAAGAAGAAAGCAGCTTTCCAAGCTTGGTCGAAGTGCTCCTCAAGAAATACAAATGAAAAAGCGCGTTTCAAAATGGAATATAAGAGCTGCAGAAAAGAAGCGAAGAAAAAGTGCGCCCAACTTCAAGCAAAAAGCACGGAGGGCCTGTATCGAGAGCTGGAAGAGATTTCTGCCCCAGCTGCTGAAGCAAATCAGGCAATCCAAGAGCTTAGACAAAGCAACATGAATAAGGGAGCAACCATTTTCAAAATAGCCGCTCAGAGAAGGAGAAATGCGCAGGAGATTCGTTCGCCGAAGTTCATCAATGATGCTCAAGGAGTGCTACTTGTGGATGACGACAAAATTCTTCACAGGTGGCGACAGTATTGTGATGATCTTTTGAATGAACAGTTTCCTCGGCGCCACTTTCCAACAGCTGCACCTAACTTTACGGAAGTATCCGACGTCACAGTCGAAGAAGTTAGGGAGGCAGTTAAGAACTCCAAAAAAGGCAAAGCGATTGGGCCAGACGAGGTACCATATGAGTTTTGGAAAAATATGGGAGACATCGGGTTAAGATGGCTCACGATTCTCATCTCCAAACTTGTAAGAGGTGACAGTTTGCCTAATCAATGGAGGGAAAGTTTTCCAATGTACAAGGGAAAGGGAGATACCAGAAGCTGTGACAACTATCGTTCGATCAAGTTGATGTCCCACACTATGAAGATCGTTGAGCGGGTTTTGGATAGCCGACTGCGGAAAATAATAAGGCTGTCTGATAACCAATGCGGGTTTGTCGCGGGTAAGTCAACTACAGACGCAATCCAAAGCATAAGGATCATTATGGAAAAACACCGAGATGCCTTAGAGGATTTGCATATTGTGTTGGTTGACTTCGAAAAAGAATTCGATCGACAACCACGAGATCTGATATGGGTGGCCCTCAGACACCGAGGAGTTCCTGAAGCCTATGTGCGAATAATTATGGACACGTACGAGGGAGTAGTTACAAAAGTGAGATGCCCAGCTGGAGTCACCGAAGAATTCCAAATAACAGAAGGTGTACATCAGGGAAGTGTCTTGAGTCCATTGCTCTTTATTGCTGTTCTGGATTATTTGCTCGAAGGAAAAGTAACGGACAATAAAGTACTACAATTATTCTTTGCTGACGATGGAGCCATCATAAGCCAGGATCCTACATCCCTGCAACGAGCTCTTGACGTTTGGATTGATGTTCTGGAAGGAAATGGGTACCGTATTAGCGCTAAAAAGACTGAATACCTGTGCTGCCCTTTTTCAGATCCAGACAAGCCTATTGCAGACATTTATTTGAATGGAAATGTGCTTCCCAAGTGTGAAAAGTTTAAATATCTGGGATCTATGATTAATAGTGAAGCAACTTGTGATGACGACATCAATCATCGAGTAAGCGTAGGGTGGATGAAGTGGCGAGAAAACTCCGCTATCTTCTGTGATCAAAAAATGCCCCCTAAGTTGAAGGGAAGACTCTACACAGCAGTTGTCCGTCCAGCTCTGACATACGGTTCACAATGTTGGACAATGTACAAAAAGTATGAGAGCAAATTGACGGCAGCCGAAATGAAGATGCTTCGGATGACAGCAGGAGTAACAAAGCTTGATCGAATTAGAAGTACTAAGATTCGTGGAAGCCTTCATGTCAAAAGTACCATCTTGGACAAAATTCAGCACGACCGGCTCAGTTGGTATTGTCATGTTCAAAGGAGAGATCCGCGGAACCCCGTCAAAAAGGCAATATCGTACAACGTTTCAACAAGTTCGCGACGAAAAAGAAAAGGCAGGCCAAAACACTCCTGGTACAAGCAAATGCAAAAACAGCAGCATTTGGTTGGCCTCAGACATGGAACAATCCAAAACCGGGAGGCTTGCCGACGCTTTCTGAGGTCAACGCGGCGTACCCCACATGCGGATCACTAGTGTGAAGCGGAAAAGTGGGAGAGTTGTGATCGCTTCAAGATCACTACTCGTAACGCCGGAAATGAAAAAGAAGAAGAAGAACTTAATATTTTTTCTATATATCCCTACACAACCATGTACTGAAGTGATCAGGAGGTAGTACCCATTCCTAAAAACTGTTGATAATATTTGAATGAAACCACCATGAATCTTCCTCCCCTTCCAATTACCGTCCAATTGCACTTACGTTCCTTCTTTCCAATGTCATGGAAACGTTGATAAACCGTCAACTCATGAAATAAACGAAAGTTTCTTAATGACCGTCAGTACGGCTTTTGTAGCAAAAGGTCCACTGGTGATTTGATGGCTTATCTCACCGAAAAGTGGAACCAATCTTTACATTGTTTAAGAGAAAGTAAGATTATTGTGCTTGATATTTCTAAAGCATTTGATAGAGTTTGGCATCAGGCTCTTTTATCGAAAATGCGTGCTTTTGGTATCGTTGAGTCTCTTCCTCGTTGGATTAGACACTACGACACTCCGACAGTTCAATACAAGTCGTATTGGATGGCTTCAAGTCTGATACCCACTTCATAAATGCTGCCAGGACTCCGTTTTATCTCCGACTCTCTTCCTCATTTTCATAAATGATCTCCTGTCTGAAACTTTTAATCCTCTCAACTGTTTTGCTGACAACTCGACCCTCAGCTTTTCATATTAGTTTCCAAATTCACGCCCCTGCTCTTCGGATGTGAAACTGGAACAGTTGCGTATGATAAGCTCATTGAATTCTGACCTTGACAGCATTGTTGCATGGGGTCTTATGAACCGAGTAGAATTCAATGCTTCGAAAACTCAATGCTGTCTCTTGTCGTTAAAGCTTAACATTCCCCCATTGCCATGATCCATCAATGGTACCTGCATCCAAGAAACCGAAAAGCTGTCAGTACTGGGTATGTGTATAAACGATGATCTTCGTTGGAATGACCACATATTTGAAGTCGCCAAAAATGCTGCTAAATGCTTAGGCATCCTGAGACGATGCAGGAAGTTCTTCACCCCTTCTGATTTGGCTACAATTTATAAGGCCTTCATCCGCCCAAAACTGGAGTATACATTATATCTGGTAAGGTGCTCCTCAAACATCTTTGCGCCTACTTGATAGGGTACGAAATAGAGCGTTAAAATTGATAGGTGATAATTCAATCGTAGAATCGATTTATACTCTTGAACATCGTCGAAACGTTACCTGTCTCACTCTCTTTTATCGCTTTTTTTTTTCAAAAAAAAAGTGCTCTAGTGAAATTGCCAGTTGCATTCCTCCCCTGAAACAATTTAGCCGCAACACCCGCCTCGCTAGGAATGCTCATCAGTTTTATCTTGAGCCCAACTTTGGCCGTCTAGTCAAGTATAAAGATTCTTATTTTAGTCGCTTCACCCGTTTGTGGAATGCTTTACCTGGCTCTGTATTTCCCCTGCATTACGATTCACAAAAATTCAAAAACAACATGCATCGATGTTCCTTCCTCTGTCATTTCGAACTCAGCATTCTTCTTGAGGGTGTCTGTTAATGGATAGTAATCTTTGATAAAACGTCGATACCAACCTGCTAGTCCAAGTAGCTGACGTACCTGTCTCGGATTTTTCGGTAGAGAAAAGTCAACAACTGCCGTCCTCGACCTTAGCCTGGTCAGTTTTTAACTTGCCTCCACCTACTATTAATACTAAATATTCAATTCCTTGAAACAAAATTTTGATTTCTTCAAGTTTATTATTTGGTTGGCTTTCCTGAGGCATTCAACTACTTGTCCTAGCAAGCTGATATGTGTCTTAAAATCCGGTGCAATGATGAGCAAGTCGTCAAGATACATTAGACGACAAAACCTCTTTGCATTGTAACGTTTAAAGTTTGTTGGATTTTGTTTCAATTCCTTTGCGGTCCTCAGGACTTTATATGGTTGATAAGTCAGTGCGCAAAAGGGGGACGACCGACCATGTTTGAGTGCGCAATTCTAAGCAACTCTCTCTAGGGACTGGGGCGACAATGGTTTAGAGAGGTTGCTGCAAAGAAAATTATCGTGTAGAAATATATATTTTCTTATGAGCCACAAGTGCTTAACTCACACAAAGACAATGCGTCAAATTGGTTAACATTTGAAGAAGTTCCATTGGCCTTTAAAAATTAGTGCTTCTTCGAGTGAACACTGTAAAGCTACAATAGGGTTCGCGATTGCTGCCATAAAAGTACGTCTATGATTATGAAATGTGAGAATGAGATATCACGACATGTTGTGGTATCCAACGATTAAGATGGATAAAGCTGATGAAGCTCTTCATCTGCTTCGATTCGTTTGCCAAATTAAAAACTGTGTGAAATGAAATGAACAAATATTCGGTTCTTAACAACTTGATAAAAATCTCTTTTAACGACGGAGCTTGAACTGACTAGCTATTACTATTAAAGATACTATTGGAGCTGAGTCCTCCTGACATTCAATTGTTGTGAGAAATACATAATTTGAACCCGAATTGAGATTTCGACCTCCAACTCCCACATAACCCTCGGACCGTCCCCATTCCAATTCCCATATTTGTCCCCTCAAAACAAAAAAACATTTGATTACTTCAACTCATATACTCACTGAAAACATAAAGTTAACAAGACAAAAATACTTTAGAAGTCTAATCACTGCTAGAACCTTTCTACATCATTTCGCATCCATGGCATAGCATGGCAACTCCAAGTTTGACATAGTTTCTCTCAATGAATTGATAAGAGAAAACATATAACTCCAATTGCTCTCATATCCCTTAACAATTTTGCAGCAATTGCAAAATAAGCAAAACTTTTATTGCTTTCCAAACAACGTTTCGATTCACTGTATTGTTTGAAAAGTTATTACATAAACTACGACTTGAATTTTAACATCAGCAATATTATTTTATATTGAGTACAAGTGTGTGTTTGTTAGTAAGCATGTGTGTGTTGTGCCATTTCGCCATCTTTCTTGTCTGGAATATACAGACGAGAGTGTAATATGACTTACTGTTAAAAAAGTTAAAGGATCTCTCGATGACTCTGAGTGCAGTTACACGTTGATGATTTCTAAAAATGTCAGCAGTTTAATTTTGTGCTTTCGAGTTTTTCTTTTATTATACTCGTATTTTCTTTTCTTTTTATTTTCTCTATAAAAATTGTCACAGTTCTTATGTCCCAGAATAAAATTCAATACGTTCGTTGGTGCGTTCTCGATATGTGATATGATTATTGGGTGATGCACACTTGACTTTAGGATTATTTCTTTTCTTTTCGAATATGTTGAGACGTGGGAACATACTTGACTGAACTAGTAAACGTGAAAAGTGAATTGGTATTTCTTTTTGTCTGATTTTTTCGAATTTCAGAGATCCCGAGTTTGGTTCCTAGGAGCAAACCTACAATGGGGTATTATTGATTATCCGAAAATGCAACTGCGACGGGATGTGCTGTTTTCATTTGCCGATGTCCTTGGTGAGTATACGCTTAAAATATTTGATTTTGTTTTCTTGTGAAATGGTTTCAATTCATATATTTTATGTTTTGTTGCGTCATTTTTTGCAGTTTACATCGGTGGACTGGCTGGATTTTTCCTGGGATGCAGTATTTTAACATTCACCGAAGTTCTTTACTTTTTTACTGCACGCTTCTTCAAAAGGCTGTTTTGTTAATGTAATCATGCAGTCGATTTTGGATGAAATTTAATATACTCAAGGCAAAAATAAATGTTATCAAAGTTATCGCACATATCACGTATTTGACTAACATCTGCACCAACCATTGAAAGGTTTTGTAAGGACAGAGCAACGATATTAAACTAGTTCAACATACCGACAATAGACATCACCTCATCACGAGTTAAATCCTTCTGAGAAACTGTCTAATCAAGTTTGTCAGAATAAACAAATGTGCTCTCTTGTGGGCGCAGGGACATTATCTCCTTGGGACATATTTAAGTCCAAAACTTTAAAAGAAGAAGATTGTGGACTTATATCCAACCAATATCCGACATAAGTCCAAATCAATTTGTTTTATTTTAGCTTAGACATAAGTTCACAATTTGCATAGAATCTTAATTTTTCAATAAATAATAGTATAACTGAAAGCCTTTGCCTTATGATATACAGCTAGAAAACTAAAGGTTGTTAGAATACCGCCGCTCTTCAAATTTATAAGCCAAACACTTTTTAAAAATTTTAGTGTTTAAAAGAAGACATTATAGGATTGACTTGCTAAGTAAAATGCTAACTTTCTATACAAAATTTCTTTATTTTATTAAAACTTATTTAACCACTTAAAAAATTAAATTTTTGTTCAGTAAAATTTCTAAAAATATTATTATCCTTGATATTGAATTATCCTAACTGAATACAATGGCTCGGATTATTTTGCACCAAAGTCATTAATTGTTTTGCTCTTGAACCGCGTGCATCGAAAAATTTCAAAAATCCAGACAAATAGTATACTGGGTGTTTGCTGTCGATAACTCTTGTCTTACTTGTAGTCTTATTGTAATCTTTGAAACTGTATTTAAATTCAACTCCTATAGGCTAAGGGCTGCCAGATTTTCAGTTTGAATAAAGTTCCTGGTATCTTTGTTGTGCTTTTCTTGAATTTCCATTTAAAAACTCATATAAGAAAAAAAATTTCTGCGTATTGTTCTTTCGTAAATGAAAGCATTTCAAAAAACTCTCAGATCAAACTTCAATCGTGACTTAATTTGATAAACTAATGAACAAATTTGTTTTCTTATTCTTTTATACGACTTATTTACCTATTGAGCATTCATATCTCAAATTTAGCTAACAGAGATAGCAAGGGTGAAATAGGTCGATTTCATGATACTAAAAAATTTATTAGTAACAGTAGTATCATCAAAACAACCCATGAGCTCCAGTTCAAAATCATCAACTAGGCCTTAGTAAATTGACATGCTTTGAAACAAGCTGAGCCCTTAGGCTTCTAACCCCACTTTTCTGTTTTTTTTTTTTTTTTTTGTATTTATTTCAAATGTCTAGAATTCCAATTCACTGTTGTCTGTAGTAAAGACTTATGCATTTTTTTTTTTGTCAAAAAAGTGGGGTAAATCTTGAAATTTTAGAGCGCCGGACTTACTTTTTCCTTCAAATTTGCTCCGATCTTAGCATGGATTGAACGCTGCTCCTGATCGCAAATTTTTGCAGTTGTGGTAGTTTCCGATGTTTAGCAGACATTTTCGGTATTCCGCTCATTTTCAAATTTTTTGCTGACTTTTCTTTCAGTCTTCGCAGTGGCGGATCTAGACTAATGGCGCCCCTAGGCTGTGAAAAAAAGCCGCCCCAGAAATTTTTTTTACATATTTATACTCACCATAGTCATATGAAACTCGACCATGAACGTCGATAACATAAGATTGTAAAATAAAAAATAAAAATCAAGTTGACATAACAAATAAGAAAATAACATTTCTATTGAAAATTTTTTTTGTTCGAGAAAAAAATTCTTATTTTCAAAATATTTGCCACCCCCTCTGGAGTTGCCGCAATAGGCTGCAGCCTACTCAGCCTATAGCTAAATCCGCCACTGAGTCTTCGAATTTCTGCGACCTTTGTGGGAAGTTATAGATGTTGTAGGCCATTTATGTAGCCTGCCTTTGCTTACTGTATTTTTTTTATGATAAAGGGCTATTAAGGTCAATATCTGTAGGATTGCGAGCTTCTGCAGACATATGCGAGATTTTGCTAGTACTTGCGCATCATATTTTTTCGGTCTATGGAGACTGTTCTTGAATTAAAGATTGCATTCCTCTGTTTGGCGCCTGCAAACGCGAGCAATTCCTGGTGTTTCCAGACCGATTATTGATGAACGAACTTTGTTATTCAATAAAGAACCTGTGCAATTTTCGCGAAAGGACAATTGAAGAGTTCTACGAGCAGCTCGGATAATTCTCTGGTGCCAGGTAAAAAGGGGTTAAGTCAAAAAAATCCGTTTTGGCGTTTTTATTGGACTTAAGTTACTTTTTTTTATTTTTTCGTTTGGTCCTATTGGCATAAGTCTAGCATTACTCCTTCCTTTAATAATTATTATGTACAGAGGGTATAAGTCAGACTTTTTTTTAAATTGTTTGGTATTATGGGTGTAAGTGGACTTAACTCTTTTGTATTTATTCGTTTTTTTTCTTTTGAAATAATTAAGTTGGTCCTAAGGGCTTAAGTCATCTTATTTCTTTAAATCTTGAAAGTCATTTTGTGGAAAACTACTGTTTCTGACTTAACCCCTTTCTATCTGGCACCAAAGAATTGTTGACTCAACGGACAATTGTACACAATTACTGCGGAATGTTGGTGGCTCCTGCGCCTTTGCCGATTTTTACTGATATCAACGACAATCGCAGACATTTTTGTGCAATTTTCAACATTTCGAATTTTTGAAGAGATTCACGATTTTTCCCACACATTTTCAAATTTTTGCTAACTTTTTTGGACCACTGCAAGTAATCATGGCTTTTGATTTCAACTACTGTGCGATTGCAGATTTCAGCTGGTAATGTGAAATTTTGCTAATATTTGCGGGTTTCACAGACGCTCACAAACATTTACGGTCATTTGATAGTGAAACTTAGAAGACAAAAGTATCCTCACTTGTTTATAGTTCCAGCCAGTCTTTTCCTGATAGGAGTCATTATCAAATATATGGACTATCTCCCGCAAAATGATCTCCTCCTTTGGGCGATGCAATAGGGCAAGTAGTTGTGAATAGGTAAACGTACATACTCACTAAAACATATAACTTACCTTCTGCTGAAATGGTTTCCAAAAGTTTTATTGCCTTAAATGATTTCCAGTTGACTGCGCCATAATTTTATTTGAAAACCTGTGGAGGTATGAAAACTCCAATCATCAGATGTCCTTCGAAGAACAAAAATAAAAATCTAAGCCAGCCTTTAACTTTCACCCAACCACGAACACTCCTCCTCCCTCATTTGCAAGTAAGACAATTACCATAAAACTCCAGTTTGCATAAATATATGCAATTTGTTTATTTTTTCTACAATAAAAATACGTTTACAGTCCCTTAGAAATTTTTCCATAAATGTTTTGTGACATATTCGAGCGTGTGTGTGCAAAGGCTCATATCTCTAGAAAATCTTTTCATAATATCTTCACAACACACCCACCCACATCACCCACTGTCTTTTGGAAGAAGCTCCAACATCCGATTGAAATGCAATCTGTAACCACCATCGAGATCTGGAAAAATATAAAATCGAAGCGTTTATTTACCCTCCTTTGAAAGAATCCACACTCTTCATCACATTCTTACGACTCCATTCGATTTTACCACCCAGTCAACGTAGAAAGGCTTTATTTTCGTCTAGAGTAGGCCTTAAACCGAATGCCGTACGCCGAACAGTATTCAAAGGAAAAGGAATATAAATAACTCATTGCAATATATAATACGTATTTCGAAAAAAGAAAAAACGAGTTCGTATATACTCATATCTTTGCCAACTGGTCTACAGAAAGCTCTGCGAAGACCTGAGGAACCTTTTACTATTTTAGTATAAAGGTTCTCGTTCTCGCCCGAACTTCAACGCACGTTGGTAACGTGAATGTGGTGTGAAGCAGTATACCTACACATACACATGTGTACCGGTGAAATACGTGAGGGCTTTTTAAATTTCCTCTGAGGTTTTTTATTTTTTTTTAGCTTGTCTCTGAAGCACCGGTGATGCTGTTTGCGATACATTACCAAACGAACCATAGAATACCAAAGAAAAGGGGTGTTTGTGTAATTCACAGGAAATATTATGATAACATCCGGAATTGCAATCTGTAGCCCGTGATAGAAAGAAAGCCATTTAAAATTTGTCGAAAGAATGTCGAAAAGGGGGATTTTGAATTATAGATTCGCGGGCCATAGAAAAGTAAAGATAGTTGAGTTATGTGTGTGTTCTTAGATTTTAGCATAATGATGCGTTTTGTAAAATAAGAGGAAGATGGAGCAGATTTACACGGGGCCATTTTATGGAGGAAACTTCGGTTGAATGGAAATTCTCGGTAAAAATTATAAAGAACCCAACGGTTTCTATCGAGAATTATGTGACATTATTGAAATGAGATTACTTTTGCCAAATTGAAAAATTTTATATCATCGGTGAGTATAGCTAAGAGCTAGATTTGGGTTAAGGACGGCGCATATACTCTGTTTATGTAAATAGCAACCTCATTTTTACTGCGTATGGAAATGTCTTTTAAAGGGACCATCCATCTAACTTACTTTTTTTTACTAGTGCTAATTTCGTGAATGGTAACACTAAGGTCATGTCTGATTTGACAGATAATTAGTTTTATCCTTCCGCTGAAAGAATGTGTTGCGTTTTCGCTTCGCTAAGTGGGCCTGAGACCGACTTAGAGAAGATGTCGATTTAGCCGAAAAATCATTTTCAGATGAAGCTTATTTTGGTCTTGGCGGGTAATGTAAAGAAGCAAAATGGTCGCATTTGGGGCACAAAAACACCCACGCAAACATTGAAAAGCCGATACAAACAAGTCACTGTTTGGCGCGGATTTTGGTCCAGAGGCATAATTGGGGCCATTTTTCGAAAATGAGCAAGGAGTGGCCGTTACAGTCAATGGCGATCGTTATCGAGCGATGTTGAACGAATTTTTGTTCAGGAAAATTGAAGAGTAGGATATTGGCAAAATTTTGATTCAACAGGACTCTGTGCGACGCTACGTGCCACACAGCCGAAGCTACACTCGATGTTTTGCGCCCATTTTCAAAAAAAAGTAAGGTATTTGGCGAGCCCTTTATTTTCTTTTGATGAATGAAGTAAGTAAAAAGAAAAGTCCAAGTTAATTTTCGCTTGGAAAGGAACGAAGAAGTATCATCTAGACACTGCAGTACCAAAGAGCTGATGACTAAACCAAGCTGTGCTTAAAATACTCAGCCCTCTAAAACTATCCCAAAAGCGATCCTGGATCGTAAAACTATGTTCTGTGTGTCTCGTCTAAGTTCCGAGCCAACACGCCATAACTGTAGAACTTGTAATGCAAGGATCTCAGACAGTTTTGTCAGTAACTGAACCAGTGGTTAGTCTGCCGGGGTCGTCAGTGCGAGGACTTCAATCAGCGACAGGATCGTATGATACCCAACGTAAGAAAGAAAGATGCAAAAGCCTAGCTCTCTCGGAGCAAAAGAGATTGTAAGAACTTTGAGGATGTTTTCACAGCTTCAGTCATGCCATTCTCTGTGATTCCTGTCGAGAAGATTATGACACCGTGGAGAACTTTCTCTGAGAATGCTTTTTCTTAAATCAGGTTGCACATACTCGGCGCTGACATTATGAAAGCTGGTAGGCTGGTTCCTTTTCATGAAGCCCTCTATCCCAAACTAAATAATTATGACTGTGATCGAAGTTCTAGGTCCTCAATTGAGGAACTTCTGAACTAACTCGTACTTTCGACAATTTTTTTTATTTTGGACAAACTATTCAAAATTTAAAGCTGGTAATGTTTTAGGTCATGATATTGGTGCCCTAACAGAATGCATAAAAAGAGCTAGCCCACGAAGCGTTTAGAGTAAAAACTAGAGTAAAAACTTTCCACAAGCTGAAGCGGTTCGATTTAGCATGCTTCGCACTTAAATACTTCGGCAAAGCTTTTTAGAGTTTCAATATATAAAAGGTTTACTCAATAGGTACACGAAAAAAAAACATACTTTTTGAGTAACAAGCCAAATGTAGCAGAGGATACTTCGTAGCGACACTGCGACCAATACCACGTAACTTGGTATCACTGTTCCATCGGAGCCCTTCTCGACGAAAACATCTGCCGCCGAAACGAATTATACAACGAGGTTCGTTAAGTGAATTTTCGAAAGGAAAAACGTCTGGACGAAACAACACGAGAACGATTAAGCCAGAAGGAAACTGTTAAAATGATAAAATAATCGAACAGATCTTCATTCTTGAGTGTGCTACTTACAAATGGAAATAAAGTCAGTTGGTCGCTACACTTCAACTAGTGCGTTTTCTTTTTTGTCCTCTTCTTCTTTTAAGATTAAGTTTAACAGAAACATCTATACATTCTAAATTGTCTGCCATATTTGAAAGTAAAAGGTACACTGCCAACCACTAGGATGAGGCCACAAATTTTGCAATTGAATTTCGCTTTTTATTCCTGTTGGAAGTATTGTATACGGAAAAGTTTATTACGTAGGTATTTCTCCATTACAAATCCATAAAATTAAAGGGTTAATTCAAAACGACGATCGTTGGAATTTCCCAAGATTAATTAATGAACTTCTGAAAATAGGTATAAAAAGGTGCTCCACTAGGGTGAGGCCATTGCGAATATTTCCGTTCAGGAGTGCGCATGTGTGAATTCTTGTAAAAAAATATCTAAGAGAGCGTTAAAAAGAATAATTTTACTTAGTTTGAAGCACACATGGGTTCCGGAAAGACTTTGAAAGCGACAGAAAGAGCAAAAATGGATGCTTTCAAGGAAATAAGACTCTCAGGCCGTGAAATAGCCAGGAGACTTAACAGGAGCAAGACAGCTGTAAACTATAATCTTGGTGATTCACAAAACTATGGCAAAAAGACGCACGGGAAAAGCCACAACACCAAGAGGAAATCGGTTGAATGTACGACTTGCCTCAAATTTCACTCTATCAGCGACTATGATAAGGGCCAAAATCGAAGTTTCAGCCAGCAAAACAACGGTTCTAAGAAAAATACAAGTGATACCATTCAAAGGAGGAAACTAAAAAAAGAAACCCGTTCTGAAGCCAGTACACAAAGAGCATCGTATGAACTTTGCAAGACAGCATGTTGCTTGGACCAGTGAATGGAAACGCGTTGTCTTTTCGGATGAAAAAAAGGTTAAGCTTGACGGTCCTGATAGTTACAACTTTAATTTAAATGATATTCGAAAAGATGAGCTTATTTGGCAAGACATCAGGTGTAATGGTGTATGTAGCTATTACCTACTATGGCACGAATTGAGGTTTTTGTCCATAACAACATGGGCGTAGCCAGGAATTTTTTTAGGTCTTTTTTCGAGGACAACTTCTCAAAAATCAATGAAAAAACGAGGACATTTTTTTTTTGAAAAAAAAAGTAGGACATATTTATTGACAAGAATATTGAGAGATACTTTAAAAGTATCATTTTTTTGGTTTCTAAAAATAGAGTAGGATATTTGCCTTTAGCATGTTCTGTAATAGCATTTAAATGCCGCATTCATATGATTCAGAATATCTGGAGAATATTTTGATTCGAAGAACTATAAATATAAATGCCCAAATATACTCGTACAATATTTCTAGATGTTAGAGAAATCTCATTGAAAAGTCCTCGTTTTCCGGCAGTTTTGCGAATTGTCCTCATTTTTTTTTTTTTTTTAATTTTCATTGATACTCCTTTTTTCCCAAATTGTCCTCGTTTTTTACGAGAAATCTCATTGAAAAGTCCTCGTTTTCCGGCAGTTTTGAGAATTGTCCTAATTTTTTTTTTTTTTTTAAATTTTCATTGATACTCCTTTTTTCCCAAATTGTCCTCGTTTTTTACGAGAAATCTCATTGAAAAGTCCTCGTTTTCCGGCAGTTTTGCGAATTGTCCTCATTTTTTTTTTTTTTTTAATTTACATTGATACTCCTTTTTTCTCCTTTTTCCCAAATTGTAATCGTTTTTTACGAGAAATCTCATTGAAAAGTCCTCGTTTTCCGGCAGTTTTGTGAATTGTCCTAATTTTTTTTTTGTTTTGTGATGCTTCTTTTACGAGGCTGGGGTAGGACTCAGGGTGTCCAGGGTCTACCCAAGGAAGCTTCGTAAGACTTGGGTTCGGCGGTCCAACTTCTCAAAATGAAATGAAGACGCGGAAACGGTCGGGTATTTTACAAATAACTTTGAATTTTATTTTTCAATTTCTCTCAGGATTCGGTCTTTAAGTTATACAAATTTTACAAATGAATAATTAACGATGTTGCATGCAAGCTAAGGGAGTTCCGTTTCTTTGTCCCTTGCACTAGTCTTCTTGGGATGGTTGGTCTTCTCGGGACGTCTGGTCTTCTCGGAGGTCGCAGTGACGTTTCTCCTGGGGGGGGGGGGGTGTGGACGCTACGGCCTTGGCGTCCCCTGTCCGGTACTGGTGTATTGTTGACTGGCTCTGCGTTAGGCAAGACACTCTGTCGACGACCGCGAATTTCGAAGTAAAGGTCTGCGTTATGGGAAAGGCAGAACAATCAGGGCTGCCGGAATGCCAACTAAGGGAGTATTCGTACTACCTTCGCATTCACTGTACTCCTGTACTCCCCTACTTTCAATTGTACTACCCTCAAAAATGTTAAAAAGTTATCTTTGGTTTTAATATTCACAATGACCAATTTTATTTTTTCATTTTATCTGAAATTATTTGGAATACTTTCATCTAGTGTAAGACCTCATAAGGCTTTGAATACATTCACTTTTTTTTAGAACATACTTTTTCAATATGATACCCACGATTCCTCCAGTGTTACTGGAACGATTCACTTGAAATTTTCAGGGAATCTTATGGACCCCTCATGATGGCATGAACCAGCCTCATCTTCATTTTTCAATTTTTACTATTTTTAAAAAATTCGAGAAACTCAAAAAAAGGTTGAAAAAATGGTTATTTTTTTCAAACAGTCGCTATTTTCTCAAAAAAAATTTTTTTTCTTATCGCTGGTTCATGGGATAGCAACATCATTACAGATTAAGATTCTGTTTTTAATTCGGATGACTAAGAGGGTTGCAATAATGGGTATGGTCATGTGTCAGTTTTTTGAGATACCCCACTTCATCACGTGCTAGGTTTTTTAGTTTCTAACTTAAAAAAAAAAAAAATGTTTTGTAATCTTTTAACATTAATAAATAACTGACAAAAAAATGTGTAGTAAAAATATTGATTGTCTTTTTTACGACACTTTACAGATTACTTGAAATTCATGTCTCTAGACTAGAAAACCCCCTAAAATGCGATGTCGGACTGTTGAAATATTACACTTTGTTATATTTTCCAATACAATTCTGGACTTGAGTTAGGATGTTCTTGTTTAAAGCCTGTGAAATTGTTGCTGTCTAAGATTTGATTTTGATATGCCAGATTTAAACGACTGACAAATTTGTCAGTATTTCCAGTCCTAATTCTGGCGTGATTATGGATAATTCTGGCATACCATTTACAGTGCGTCAGTTCTATCAGAAAATCTATGCCAGAAAAACTGACAGCCTGTCAGAAAAAATGAAAATTTTCATTTTTTCTGGCAGCGTGTCAGCTTTTGTCAGTCTTTGAGCGCGTTCATAAGAATTCAGATTGTCAGACTGACTAAAAAACTTTTTCAGTTTTGCGTTGGACGGTCATCTAAATTTAACGTGAGATTAAAATTGTATTGCGATTCACCTTCCAAATCTACTAGGAGAGATCTGATGAGAAATAACTAATTTGTTGTAGTTGGTTCAAAAGACTACTTCAAAGCTTTTTTTTCAATAATTGTGTTTAGAAATATGCGAATACCCATAATTTGAATAGATTTCGAGCAAAAGTGTAGCAAATATTTTTTTAAAGAAAATATTTCCTTTGTCAGGTATCTTAATGAAAACATTTACTTCTACGACAAATTGCCGAAAAATAAATAAGGGTCAATTTAAATGCCACGGTTCGCTACACAAATTGTTCGACAAAAAAATAACCTTAAAATATGAAATAAAGTTCAGTTGTCATACCTAGGGTATTTTCTCTGATATGACGGCTCAAGAAACTGAATTTGCAAAAACTAGCAGCTGATGAATTCTCAACTGAAAAACTTAACGTCTGGCGAATCAGGACCGTGAAAAAATAGTTAATCTGAAACTATAACTTTTGATGAACGCCCTCTTTGTCAGTCGACCGGCACTATAAAACTGACATCATTTTATAGCACGTTCCCTGCCAGTATTTTGCTGACAGAAATGATAAATAAGGTACTCCCTTTAGTATGGATTTTTTTTGTTTCTAGTTCAAATTTTACTTTATATTTAATTTGTCTAAGTTTAGAATTTAATTCAATCGTTTCAAAGAAAATATATGATTTTCAATTTCGCGTTTTCTTTTGATTAGTTTTTTATCTGAATATGTAATTTCAATTCTCTAATTTGAAAAAAAAAAGTTTTATGCGTACTCCCCACGAATGGGATATACTCCCGTATTAATCTTTGAAATACTCCCCAGCAAAAATTTGAAACGGCAGCCCTGAGAACAATCTATCGGCGGGGGCGGACTACGTAGGAAGTGCCTGCGTTGTAGCAAACGGCAGAACAATCGATCGGCTTTGGCGGACTTCGTAGCAAGTGTGTGCGCTTACTCAGGGCAAGACACTTCGTCGGCGGCAGCGGACTACGTAGAAAAAGTCTGCGGTTGAGGATGACTCTCGCTATGAAGGTTGACTGAAGGAAGAAGCTCACAAGCTCGATGGTCAACCCCGCAGCAATGTAAGTTCCTTACGGCAACTTGGGGCGACGAGGAACGTTTACACACTCGGTGGACAAACACCGCAATAATGTACCTTCCTTTGGGCAACTGAATCGGCGAGGAACGTTTACACACTCGGTGGACAAACACCGCAGTAATGTAACTTCCTAAAACGGTAGAGGGGATTACCAAAAAGAAGAATCCACTCGCTCGGTGTACAAACACCGCAATCGAATAGATCTACCTTAGGGCAACTGAATCGGCGAGGAACGTCTACACACTCGGTGGACAAACACCGCAGCAATGTAACTTCCTAAAAACGGTAGAGAGGATTACCAAAAAGAAGAATCCACTCGCTCGGTGTACAAACACCGCAATCGATTAGATCTACCTTAGGGCAACTGAATCGGCGAGGAACGTCTACACACTCGGTGTACAAACACCGCAGCAATGTAACTTCCTAGAAACGGTAGAGAGGATTACCAAAAAGAAGAATCCATTCGCTCGGTGTACAAACACCGCAATCGATTAGATCTACCTTAGGGCAACTGAATCGGCGAGGAACGTCTACACACTCGGTGTACAAACACCGCAATAATGTAACGTCCTAAAATGGTGAGACTAAAATAGTCCAGGAAGAGAAAAAGTAAAGTTTACGTTCGAGGTATGAGAACCCGTAAATCTTTTTCTTCTTTGTAGTGCAAAAACCACTTCTACTTATTGATTTTTCCACGGAAAGCAAGTGTGAACTGTAAGTCGGTGAATAAAAAGAACGGCTGGTTATTGCCAATGCATTCCCCTATAAGGAGATGCACACACAGTGATGTCATTTGGCCTTGTAATAAATGTAATTTAGTTGCTGTGGGCAACGAGAATTAAAGGGAGAACACGTAGAGTGTTTTGATGCGGTGGTTTGGGAAGTGGGGGCGGAGATTAAATTGTGACGCTTCGTCACAGTTTTAAATTTTCATTGATACTCCTTCCCCCCCCCCCCCCCCCCCCCCTTTTTTTCTAATTGTCCTCGTTTTTTAAGAGAAATCTCACTGAAAAGTCTTCGTTCTTCGGCAATTTTGCGAATTGTCCTCATTTTCTTTTTTTTAATTTTCATTGATTCTCCTTTTTTTTCCCCTTTTTTCCCGAAATTGACCTCGTTTTTTACGAGAAATCTCATTGAAAAGTCTTCGTTTTTCGGCAATTTTGCGAATTGTCCTCATTTTTTTTTTTTTAAATTTTCATTGATACTCCTTTTTTCCGTTTTTCCCCAAATTGTCCTCGTTTTTTACGATACTCTTTAAAAGTTCTCGTTGTTTCAGCATTTTCTCCAAATGTCCTCGAGGACAAAGATTAATTTTTTCTTAAAAAACGCAGAATTTTTTCGAGGACATTTGGCTTAGGTTGGGGCATTTGCCCCTACCTGCCCCTACCTGGCTACGCCCATGCATAACAATGAAAGGAAATAGCTACAAATGTTTGCTGAAACGAGCTTTGACTTGGATTTTTCAACAATACAATACCCTAATCCACACAGCAGCAAGGTTGTCAGAAGCTGGATAAAATCAGAAGACGTGGAACTTTTGTTTACGTTTAGTCATGGCTATTTCGTAAAGCTTATGAAGGTGGCAGACTATTTGAAAACAAGGACACCTTAATTGATGCTATTCGTAGTGCCTGAACCCAAATTTCATATGATTACTTAAAAAAAACTGTATGGTTCTATTCTAAACTGTCTATAAGAGGTTATATCCGAAAATGGTGGACATACTCATTATTAATGTAAATAAATGTTCGAGTGACGCAATTTTTTATACCTTTTTTCAGTAGTTCATTATTTCCAGTGTATTTAAGTAAGGATAACTTAAAAATACAGTTCCTCCAATCGTTGTTCTCCAACAATACTCATCACATTTTTACACTTACCAACGTTTCGTATGCCTTCTTTGTTGATTTCCGCATCGCATTTGACACAATTTCAAACTTCACGAAGCTGGCCTATCTTTCAAAATCATACGCATTCTGAGAACTTTATATGAAAATTACGTTGCGTTTGAGTTTGAAACAACGATAGGAATCAAACAGAGTTGTATACTGAGCACATTTTATTATTCACACTATTAATCAACGATATAATCGAGGCAGTAAAATGCGGAAAGAATGAAAGAATGAAAGAAATTCTTGACATGAGCAAACGTGACGCAAAGTTACTTACGGATTTCTTCGCTGGTCACTACTTTCTCAAACATCACATGAAAAACATGGACATCAGCCAAGATGACACCAGCCGTCTCTGCCTTAAAAACATAGAAACAACTGCACATAGCCAAACTCAGGCAAAAACTATTCCAAAAAGCATTCACTATTCTTTCATTGCCATGGAAAAGTGCTTTCTCGATTAGCCGCTCGGAACCGGCAGGACTTTGAACGTCCTCTCCATTCTCTCACAGGACATGGTTGAGAGAAATGTGCTAGTCCCCAGAGCTCTTTGCTCTGTTGCGCCACCCTTTTAATTTAAAATTGGCTGTGTACTTTTTTTCTTAGTGTAACACGACCTTTTTGAGTAGTTTGTGAAAAAACGCGTTTTTAACGTGATTGTTCGTTTCAAACGACACGAATTGGTCATTTTTGATGAAAAAGGTAATGCGTATCCTGTCGATCAATTGAAAATGAGCTCAATGCAATCGTTTGAGTTGAAAATTTCATGGTGTTTCAAGAATTCGTCTCGTCATTGAAATACTCAGTTTTTTTAATCACACGATTTAGAACTCGTGCGCTCCAATTTAATTTTAAACGATTGCAAAAAGCTCATTTCAGATTGATTAACAACGACCAGCCTTTTTCAACAGAAATGACTAAGTGACTTCGTTTTAATCGAACCAACACGTGTCACATGGTTTGTTTCCCAACTCCCACTCAAATGACTCGAACAAGGTCGTGTTACACAACCAATCACTGCCCACACTGTGTTTGAAGTTCTCGCGAAAAATAATTCAATTTTGATCCTCGAAATTCAATTGAAGTCTTCCGCTATAACAGGTAACAGTAGTAAATTGAAATGCACTTTGAACTTTTCAGTTCAAGTAAATTAAAATGCACCGATTCTTAGAATTTTTCAGTCCAATCCACAACGAGAACAAATCACTTTTATCCAGCCACTTAAACCAAAGACCATAATAATGACAATAATTGTCACTTCTTATTTGCCTTCAATTTCAAATAAAACACTACAAATAAAAAAAAACTCTTCAGAAAAGTACTCTCTATCTAAAGTGTGATTGTACAGTACAACCCACATAAATTATCCCTGGGTTCATAATAATTTATTGATATACATTACTTGACACCGGACATATTACAAAAGTCACAACCGGAGCGAGAAATGAAGTCGTTCTATTTAATTCATCTCTCCAAAAAACCGCACAGAGAGAACAGAGCTCCCACTGCATCCGACCAACAAAAAAAAAGGGTAATAGTTCATCAAAATGAAAACATCCTCTTTTTCAAGTGTATACTTGTGCTGGAAGGGGTTTGGGTTGGTTGGTTTAATGCTGCCTGTTGTAACTCGTGCTGGCCCCATTAAGCGTATCCAAGCCAGAGTGCTCCCAGTTTTGCTCATCTATCTGATAAACGCTACTGCTGATATATTACACAGATTTCTCTTATTTCCCGGGGGATGGCAATGGCAAACAAAAAATGGTCAGCCATTTGGATTTCCAGAGCGTTCTGTGAATATTTGTAATTAAATTGCAAGTACGAGTGATACAGTGATGTAATCTAGTATTTTTGTTGCTTGTGTCAGATATTTTGTTCTTGGGATGGTTTTTTTGTTCTTGCTTCTCAAATCGTGGGTGTGTATTTTCGGCGGATAATTTATGAGTTTCGGGAACAGTGTTTTGGGGGCATAGAGTGTAATGAGGACGAGAGATGAGATGTCCAGAAAAAAAAAATTAAAAAATTAATTTCAATTGTGTTCCGCCCAAATGAAAAAGATAACAAAGAGTTTCAGCAAAACATATTCAAATTTGCATTTTATCATGTCTTTTGTGTTCTTTGTTCTCAAAATAAAAAAGCAGCAAGTAGTTTACTAGAGACATGTGCTTTAAATTAAATCAAACTTGAGGGTTGGTTTCTGATGTAAGAGCTTTCGCAGCAAATTTAAAAATGCTTTTCATTGCTCGTTGGTTCAAAATTTCACACAACCTTTTTTTGGAAATACAAACCGCTCTCTTGGTGTTAGGTACTTCGACCTTCGACTTCAACTAAAAAGTTCTTAAGGATCTATCCTCGTCTCAGACTTCTCGGATCCGTATCTGTTATTGATATTAAAGCAATTAACTGGCAAAGTTTGCTAAAAGGTCCTAGAGCACTTTGAATAAATCAGGACTACTGTCCTCAGGTAACCATACCTTTTCACGACTGTGTGGCTAAATTAAGCGATTTCTGCAATTGATTTTGAGAAAGGTGCGTCACTGAAAGCGGAGTAAGAGGAAGAAATTTCTTTAAAAAAAAATTTTTTTCTTCTAGAGCACTTGCTAATTGTTCGTCATGCTCAAACTCGATTCGAATCGATTCTGAAGTTCAAAGCTCAAAGTTCTTCCTGTTCCTCAAATGATGATACTCTGACATGTGGCAAAAAAGTTATGATATAATACCTTAGAACTTTTTTTTTTTATGAAACCTTATTTTTGTTGTTGAGGGTTTCATCGACACACAACTCTAAACCTTAAATGGACTGCATAAACCTTAAGTTAAGTCTCTAAAGATAAACAAAGCGCAGACAAACGCTGGCTATTTCAGGTGTCTATCCTTGTCGAGGAAAGTTAAAATGGCTGTCAGGAAAACGACAAATGTTTATGTCTATTGTGATACCACATGAAAGTGCGAGTACAATGTAAACCATTCACCCTTATCACAACCCCCGTCGTAAAAATTTCGGGCTACGAATCCCTAAAAAAAATGGCTAACACCATCGCAATGAATGTTTTGTAACTCATTTTTAAAGTGTGATACTAATTTTATCAAAAGCAACAAATTTCGTGGCAAAACATTCACTACTATGACGTCTATGACGCTTCTTTTTTCGAATTCGTAGTCCGAAATTTTTACGATGGGCTTTGCGATTTATGGGATTTTGGAAGTCTTCTTCAAAACTAGAAGGGAGTGAATGTCTGTGATCATTAGATCGCTGTAATAGTAAAAAGATGAAAAAGATGTTTCCTAAATGTAGCTTACGTCTTTGTAGCTGGGATATGAACAGTGAAGTTCTGTGGTAGACTGGAATTCCTTCTAGTCCATTCAACTTCTGAAGAAGACGTTTGATAAAATGTCTTTAAATATATCTAGCGTCCGGTTATATGAAACCGATTAAATGGAAAAAATACTATTTAAGGAGAAAGTAAATTGCATTCCTTACAAGAAATGTAGGAAATGACAACGGGCACGCAGAACTATTTTATTCTTCAACTGAAGAGAAGAGCAAAAGACTGTCTTTCTGTACCATCATATTTGTACATAGAGTGGCGCAACAGGGACCTCGCAGGGACCTACACTTTCTGCCGTTTCTGAACAGCTTATCCATGGCATTGAACTTACTGTCGGTGATACCAGTGAAAAACTTCTCGCGAAAGGTGATACCGATGGAAAAATATTTGGGTCTCACGAGACTCAATCCACGAACGCCCAGCGTAACAGGCAGACATGCGGATGTATTTTTTAATTTTCCGAAACATTTAATTGTTGTTGTCTGTCGAACTTTAGAATCTAATCAAAATAAAAAGAAAGAAGCAATGTCAAGATTTCGAAAGCATTTATTGTACCTTGGAATATTGGTGATCCGTTAGCGGGAAACGCCATTTGCATTTTTTGACACGTGTCCTAAATGTTCCACTTTTGGAGTTTTTTCTCTTTCTTGTCTCTTTTTTGGCGAGCAAAATAAAAACAAAAGAAGTGTTTTTTGACGAAAAATTATTCAATATTTTTATTTAGTAGAGGAGAGTGTAATCGAAAGTAACATTTTGCATATTTGCTTCGATAACATTTCAACCAAAAAACATAGAAAAATATTATAACGCGCAAGTTGACAAGTGGATATTTGGCTTTCTTTGTAAGCTACTCAGCTTTCAAACTTTCTATTTGCTTCTGGTGAAAGCTGGACAAAAGAGGTAGCGGTCGAATGTTACAATCGTCCTTTTCGTTGTTTCGATTGTAACACAAAAAAAGGACGGTTGTAACACCATCCAAATTTTAAATAATACATGAAAGATATTGTTTAACTTCATATTTATTCATTTTAAATTAGTAAAAAAAAAAAATAACGTGTTATAATTTTCCACTCAAAAAATGTTAAAACTGTCCACTTCTCGTTTCCTTGATTTCATATGATGTTTATTCAAATACTACTGCGTCGATTACAAAACCACTCAAACCATAAAATTTGAAATAAAATGAAGTAAAATGGTAATGTTACCACTGAATCGAAATAGTTTTATTAAAAAAAAATATATTCAAAAACTCACCACCCAAAAGAAAAATTACTTTTATATACAAACTCCACCTTTTGAACTATATTTGGCACAGTTCAGTACTTTTACAGTTAAAGTTTTGTGGGTGCATTCAGCACCGAATACCGCAGAATTGTACATTTTAAAAATGAACAGTTACAAGCTCATTTTTCTTTTAAAATTCAATGTTAAATTTGCAACGCGTTATTTCCACTCTCCCTTACTTTTACTCTTCTCTTCAAATAAGAATAAACCTAAAAATCCAGGGCCAGTCCATTTATTTTCATGAAATTTTCGGAAAAGTGTTTTAAATAGCGCATAGAAAAACTGGACTTACCATGGATTCCGAGGTATACGGCTTACTGCACCCCACTTGTTGTATTTATTGATAATTGACGTAACTAAACAAACGTAGAGTTATAAATTTTTAGACTAACATTTTTTGTTTTGGAATCTGCGAGCAGTTTCTTAAATAAATAATCGGTATGTTATCGTTGTCGGTTTGAGCAGTATTGACGGTTGATGGCTGTAATGATGGCAAGGAGGCCACCTCCCTCCTAGATGTTAGATGGTGGCTTCGACCCTTAAGCTGTTGTAAGCCCGAGTTGTATGATTGATCTCTTGATGCCTCCAACCTATGTATGTTGTTCTGCGTTCTTCTACCTGCAGTGTAGAAGCATTTAAAGCTGTCTTCTAACGATATTCGAAATGCTTGATCCATCAGGGGTTGCGCCTGGATATATCGGTCGTCAAGGGCTAGGTTTCCTGCAATTTTATTAATAAAAGTTATGGGATGGGAAGGAATTTTCCTCAACATTTTGGTGCTGAGATTGTGAAGATATTTGCCTACGAGGACAATTTTTGAGATTTCGTTCAAACTTTTATTGATGTAGTATCGGACTAAACTTAGTTTTAGAAAAGAGAAGACCTTAACATTCGAATATTTGTACTTTTTTCACGTACATATGTTTGGACTTGTTGTGCAATAAGTTAGTGTGGGAAGAAATAACAGCTCGTAGGGCTTGGAGACCACCTTTTACTTTTGTAAGAGGATGAAAGAAAGCTAAGGCATCGTTGGTTTTGCGAGGAGTGTGCTTAAAATGTTGGTTAAATTTGAAACATTCCAAGAAATGAACTCCAAAGTAATTAACGCTCAGCTTAGGAGTGATACATTTTTTTGTTACTAGGAACGGGAAAAGACAGGGACAAGACATTGCTTCTCATGGCTATGCCATTACGCGAGAGATTCCTGAGGCAAATCATCATTTAGTGGGATTGATTTTAGTTGCCATTGTAGATTTGTCTACGGTCTGCACACATTAATAGCGATGTAGATGATTTTTGAATGCGTATGCGTATTCATTTAGTACGACCTCTTTCCTACACACCCGATTTTGCTTCTAAAGCAGATATAGTTTTTGAACTATCCTCTCCAACTCGTAGTAATTGAAAAATTCGTTGAATAATTTATCTAGCTTGCTCTACTACACAATACCAACCAATTGTAAGTAATTGTGATCTCGCATTGCTTGTCTGACCTCATATATCATTTGAAGAAAGACGCATTCCTTGATAATACTTCTCAACTCGAATATCCCTTTACTATATCAACTTGACATTAGGATTTTTCAATTACTTATCAATGCTCTTAACCAAATATTCACTTTATCTTCTTCTTCCGTCAAGTGCGATTTGCTTCCTCATCCCCCTAAATTCATTCATCTTCATTCGAGTTAAAAAAAAGAAAGGAAAACATATGCCAAATCTCCAACTAAAGCGGAAGACAAAGTTGTTCTTCTTAACAGCAGCTTTCTATTTAGCTAAGAAAAATAAATCCTTAAAAGAATCACATCGTCGTCATAGTAAACGACGAACAAGAAAAGGATTTATGTATGTAAAGATCTCATTCGTTTGTATGGCTATGTCCTATGTCTATTCAATACACAAAATCTCTATCCGAGCTCAGATTTGTGTTTGTATGAATTGAATTAACATTAATATAATATTCTTCGGGTATTGCTAGCAATAAATTATTCAGCAAATGGAAACACCAGCTCTTGGTGCATTTGTTTCATTTTGTTTGATCCTTGGGCGCTTGGTTTTATTTATTTGTTTACACATTTGGTAGTGGGAATAAGGATTTCTCGCAATTGGATATTTGCTGGATATTAATCAATCATTATCATTACAAAAGGAGTGAAGACGAAAACATGGGAACTCTGTCATTAAGACTGTTTTAATATGCCTTTTATGCTTCCATCTTTTTCTGATCCTTTTTTACTATTTCGAGGAACCGAATGTGTCGTAAGACGCATCAAACGCTTTATTTTAAGGATTCTCGGAAGTCAGTCTTTGTCTCATTTAAAATTAGACAATTTTGAATAAGCAATCAATCCTATTTCGAGTAATCCAATCACATAAAACGTTTGCCTACTTATTTTTCCCTTTGAAAATCCATTCCCAATTGCCTGTCATGATTTTAAGAGCATTAATAAAAAAATGTGTTCGTATTCGTAGCCGTAAGGATGTCTTCTAAGAGTGTCGTTAACACATTTTCATTGGGGTTATTAAAGCATTTTGTGTTTTGGGTTTAACAGAGACGGCAATTACATTTGAAAGTGTTCATCCGGAGAACGATGTCCGTTTCCCATGTCCTGCTTGTTTTTTTATTGACATTTATCATGTTAATAGAACGATAAGCCAACAAATTGATTGAAGCTCGGGTGGTTCTTAAAAAAAACGAAAAAGCTCACTAAACAAATCCAATTGCTGTTTTTATTTTATTTGATGTCAAATTGAAAACGAGTACGTAATGTGCATGTGATGCAAGGTTATTTCGAAAAGTTTATAGGGCAAACGGGGGGATAGGCAACTGGAATGGGAAGAATAAAGAGAGAAGGAGAGGGAGCTGACATTTAAGAAAACTCATATAAGAAACCCCTTGAAGTGCCAGGAGGAATTTTGAATGGCAAAATAGAATGTAGGTAGACATCAGAGTACCTACTTGAGTAAGTGCTTTAGTTTTGACACTTAAGCACGTATTTCGAGTGCAGTGTGAATGTTCTTATCTTAGTTTGGGTTATATTTGATGAGGCTCAAGGATGTTTCTGTTGAGTGTGTCATCAGAATGATGTCTTAAGCTGAGAAGGGAGTCGGTGTATACTCTGAGAAATTATATAATCGCACTCGAGGTGTGTCAGCTTAATTTGAAGGATATTCCAAGAAGTCAAACAAGATGATTAATAAATAGGTGGTATTTCGTATTATACCAAAGAACAAAATCTATTCAAGATCGACTTATTGTTTTATAGTGTTTTTGACTTGTAGGTTTGTGTGATGATTTGAGATTTGTTTTACTGAGATATGCTTAATTACAAGGAACATTCTTACTTACCTACATAACGAAGACCGCTATTAGAAGAAACGAATTTTAAAAGGAATTCAGAAACAAACTTTAAACGGTTGTGTGTGGAACATGAAATTCTTAGAAAATTCTATAGTAGCTAAGCATTCGGTTACCAGAGCCACTTTAGCTGCTATTGAAAAATACGCAACATAATTTTATGAGCTAGGTATTTTCGTGTACGTACCGAGCAATCTAGCACAATAAATCAGTCAAGCTATAGAGAAAAGAGCACTCTATAAGTTATAGTATCATGATTTGGCAATTGAATTGTCAAAAAAACCAAATAAGCTGTAAAAAATTCGAAAACAATTAGCATTATAGTTAGAACAATGGTGAACAATGAAGTGCGTAGAGCTGGCAAGACCATAGAAATCTATTGCAACTATCCATTTATAAAACATATAGCCGTAACCAATCATCCAAAATGCTAATAATATATAACCAAAAAAACGTTAAGGAATCGATCTTCTGAGGAGAAAATAGTGAAAAAACTGAAAGAAAAAGATGTAGTCTACATGAAATCAGACAAAGGAAGGGGTTTAGTAATTATGGACAGAACTGATTATGAAATCAAAATGGGTGAATTTACATCTGCACAGAACTTTAAAGAGCTTAAAAAATCCCCACTACCTGTAATGATTAAAGGAACAACAGCACTCCTAAAAGAAATTTTACGTGTTTTCGGCCCGAAAGTTAAGTGGAAATTAATGGTTTCGAATCCTTCGATCCCGAAGTTATATGGCTTACCAAAAACTCATAAACCAACACTTAAAATGCGACCAATAATTTCAAATATTGATGCCCCTACTGTGAAAATTGCAAAATGGTTGTTGTCTGAGCTCAAAAATTATGAACAGACGAAAAGCAGAAGCATAATCAACACCTCGGAATTCTTAGACAAAGTTCAAAATATTAAAATAAGAGACAATGAAGTTCTTGTTTCATTTGACGTAGTGGCATTATTTCCTAGTATCCTAATCAAAGAGACATTTGGTTTTTTGAAAAAATGGCTTGATGAACGAGAAACCAATGAAGAAAAGAAAAAGATTTACCATGATGCTGCAAGCTTATGTATGGAATATAATTGTTGCCAGTTCTTGAATAAGTTTTATCAGATAACCGAAGGTACAACAATGGGAAATTCCTTATCTCCGTTCTTAGCGAATAGGTTTATGTCTACATTCGAGAACACCATCGAAGAAGAAGGAAGGATGCCAGCAGTTTGGTACAGATATGTAGATGATATTTTTTCGTGTATGGATCCGAACAAAGTTCCATCATTCGTGGAATTTTTGAATTCGAAATGGCCAACTCTAAAATTTACTGCAGAGATTGAAAAAGATGGAAAATTGCCGTTTTTGGACCTTCTCATCACGAGAAACAGAGAGAACAAGTTGGATTTTTCAATTTACAGAAAACCTACAAACATCCCAAGGTAGGTATATACCAAAGGACTAGTTTTGTCCCATCCAATATAAAAGAGCAGCGTTCAATAGTATGGTATTTAGGTTATGCACAGTTCCGATGAATGCAAATAACTACATGGAGGAGTTAAAATACATAAAATATGTGGCGGAGCTTAATGGTTACCAAAGTGATATGATCACAAAAATGTTGGAAAAACAATGCAAAATATTAAGAAGAACGAGTTTAACCACGTTAAAAACAACAAAAGAAAACGAAGGAAAGAAAAGATTAAAACTGTAATATGCCCCCATAATAACCGACAAATTAAAAAAGGTATTCAAAAAACAAAATATAGACCTTATATTTACTTCAAATGGAAAACTTAAAAAAAAGCTAGGATCCACAAAAGATAAAACAGATAACGATAAGAAACCAGGGATTTATGAAATAACATGCAACGACATAAAAACTCGATTTGGTGAACATCTATCCAACATTAAGTACCTATAACAGACCAAATAAATCAGCTGTGGCATTACATATGCTAGAGAATAGTCATAGCATAACAAAAGACAACTTGAGGCTTATCAAACATGTGAGAGAAAAGTGGGCACTAGACGCGTACGAAAGTATTTACATGCACAAAAACAAAAACATAATGATGAACACAATGGAAGCTCCAATCAAATCATCTCTTTTCAACCTGCTTACTTAATGTATGTTGTTTAAATGTCAAATGTAATGTAAGAAGAGACTAATTGATTTCTGTTTCACTTTTTGTGCAAAGTAACATTAATAATTCGTACTATGTTTGTATGTATGTAGTCAGAATAATTGATCTATGTAAGTTTTAGTCACAATAAAGTATTGCTGAGGATGGCATTTATCATGCCGAAATGCATTCAAAATTATGTGTTTTAATTGTACCTTTGTAAAGGAAAAGTTGAAATGCAGTTTAAATTTGTGAAGTCAATAAGGCGTTGACTGATTGTTTATAGTAATTACAATAAACTTCACGGTGTTGTTCATTTAAAGATTGATGTTAGATTTTTAATTCCAATTTAGAATATAGCCGTATACAAAATCCTAATTTCGTTTTCCAAAAAAAGTCCGGAGTGATTTGGAGAGTTGGAGTGACGGATTTGACGACGATAAACTCTCAAATTCACTCCAAAACGTTTTCTAAAAATCGATTCGGAGTGAATTTTTGGAATGATTCTTTCACTCCCGTTTCTATTTCGGGGTCAAGGAGTGATACACGAAAACATAAACAAACTTTCATCTCACTGCTTCTCAAAGCAAACCGCAGTTTCTATTCTATTGTTGTCAGTTCCAAAATACCCTGATTGTAAATAAATTTTCTTTAGACGTGAACGTTTTTCTTGTTGGGGTATTAGCCATACAATTTCATCATACTGCTTTTTTCAGCATTAGCCGAAAAATAACTGCAGAGACAAAAAGTAAAACATATGATGAGATCATAGAGGAAACTGGGGCGCATTTGGCACTAAATTTTTAAGGATGTGTATTTTTGGAACCTAATTATGGATTTCGGTAATTTTTTTGTGTTTGATACATTGAATAATTGGAACACGAATGGCTTGCACATTTTCCCTTTTTAAGATTTTTATAATTTTTAAAAATAATTTTGTTAAAAAAAGTCATTTTGTCAAAAGTGCTCCGGAGACGGGGCACCTTTGACTTTGCAAGGGGAAGATTTGACAATACCATTTAAGGCCCAATAAGTATAACCGGATGCTATCTCTTTGGTGTTTGAATGGAAGAAAATTCATTTTTTTAACAATTTATTAAATGATATAGAAAAATATATGTATATAGGAATTAATTTTCATTCGCAATGAAAAGGAAGAAAAACATCTTCTTCTTTTCATTTTCGGCGTTGCGAGTAGTGATCTTGAAGCGATCACAACTCTCCCACTTTTCTGCTTCACACTAAAGATCCGCCTGTGGGGTACGCCGCGTTGACCTCAGAAATCGTCGGCAAGCCTCCCGGTTTTGGATTGTTCCATGTCTGAGGCCAACCAAATGCTGCTGTTTTTGCATTTGCTTGTACCAGGTGTGTTTTGGCCTGCCTTTTCTTTTTCGTCGCGAGTTTGTTGAAACGTTGTACGATATTGCCTTTTGGACGGGGTTCTGCGGATCTCTCCTTTGAACATGACAATACCAACTGAGCCGGTCGTGCTGAATTTTGTCCAAGATGGTACTTTTGACATGAAGGCTTCCACGGATCTTAGTACTTCTAATTCGATTAAGGAAGAAAAACATAAATAACTTTATTCGCATACATAAAAACTATCAGTCAATTTAGAAGCACCTTGTTGATGTAAAAATAATAAGAATGAATACTTTTTAAATAACTTCTTTAATATAATTATAATCTGCCAAAGTCGACGTCAAATCAATACTTTTGGCGACATCGAGAAGTCGAGGCTGAATTCGAGGGTGTTGGTAGTTTGAAGTTGATTTCATTCCTCAAAGTCAAAAAAATGTCTTCAACGGCTGGTTTGGTAAAACCATAACCCAATAATGATGATTTACGAAGAAAGTTGACAGCATAAGTTTTGTCGATATACTCCTAACAGGAGTCAAATGTTCCCCATTTGCAAAAGTCAAATGTGCCCCAAATAGCTCCTTACAACTTTTTATTATGACTCAATGTTACACTTTCACAAAACTGACTCTAATTTATATTTTTGAAAGGGATAGTGCAATCTTAATACTGTTTCACAATAAAAAAAAAACTCCTTCACTAAGTTCAAAAAATGCTTATACTTACTGGTGGTAAAAAAATACATCGAATTTCTGAAGAGCTTAAAAACACGTGTTGCTCTGAAAAGAGGTAAAGCAAAACTCTCAAAGTTTATTACGTTTCTTTCCATCAAATACGACTTCGTTCACAATCCCATCTTTTGTTCTTAAAGGCTGCGTTCACACCAAAACTAGCAAAGTCAAATGTGCCCTAACGTCAAATGTACCCCAGTTTACCCTACCCAGCCAGGAACCTATGCTTATTAAGACTTGCATATAAAAATAAAAGTTGCACTTATCACGTCTAAATAATTTGAAGAGTTGCGATTACCACGTCAACAATGATGTAAATTCAGCTAATGCTTAAATCGAGGAGTTGCTCAAAACAAAAGTTGTATTAATCGATAACGTACTGTAGTACCTACTATCGTTGCAATCCCTACGCTATAACGATGCTTTAATCGCAGAGGAAAAAGAAGAAAAAGAAGAAGGAAGAAGAAGAAGAAGAAGAAGAAGAAGAAGATAGAGTTGGCATTTTGATGAAACTTACCAAAATAAGTCATATCCATGTGTGGTGGAACAAAGTTCGGAGAGGCTAGGCGTCTAACGCATTTTAAGGATCAATACTGATTCCGAATCAAGCCTATTTCAATTCAATTATAAAGCACATCTTCTTAAGGAAGATCTTTAAATGCAAAAGTGAATTGGTATTCTATTGTCTCAATTTGAAATTTAATGGTGACTACGCTTGAGAAGCATATCGATCTTCTTGCAAAAAAAGATCTGAAGCATTTTTAACGGACCTAGAAATCTTTGTTTGCTTAAGTTAAAGTTTTTGGGTCGTATCAATGGTGAATCTACCATTCGTGCTTTTCTCACCAAATTTTTGCACAAAATTTACTTTTTTTAACATTAAACCATAGACTAACATGCGTACAGTGCTTTTCGATGGGAATAATGTTGTGATAGCGTCCAGTGTTAACGAAGATTGTTAAATGTCAATACGTTGTACTACTCAGCCATATTGAAAATTCAACGTGTCGATTTCGGTTTGAATGCCAACAAAAAAAAATACAACCTCTCTGCTCCGACTAGGTTTTAATTTAAACTTGAAAAACTAGGAAAAAAGTATTTAAAAGGAAAACACACAACTTCACTTTGTGACTTGAAAATTGGTTGTATTTAATTTCTAGAACTTTTCTAGTCATATGACTTTATGTACATTCGCTTCATTAATTTTCCATAAACATTCTATGTTTTTGTTTATATTTACATTTTGTGGAACGTATGTTTAGTATCGTTTATTTTCGTTGCAAATGTTTCCATCCAGTTCCAAACACTCTCCGAGAATTGAATTTTTAATTTATTCCTATTTATTTAGCTTATTAAAGGGTGGTTAAATTTTAAGAGATTTTAAAAGATAAATAAAAAAGGGGGGTGTAACAGAGCGAGGAGTTGCGGGGCCTAGCGCATTTCTTTCAACCACTATGCCTTTGTGAGGGAATGTAGGGGACCTACAATTTCCAGCCGGTCTCGAACGGCTTATCGAGAAAGCGCTTTTCATGACAAGGAATTTACTAATATAGGACTTGCCATTTCATCGCGAATGGCGATAGCCATTGAAACACATTTTTGCCTCTGTTGGGATTCGAACCACGAACTCCTGGGTAAACAGGCTGACATGCTAACCATCACTCCTCGAGTACCACGGGTATCAGGGCTTTGGATTTTGAATAAAACACAAATTATTTAGGAAACTATTGTCGTTTTTTTTATTATGATAATATTGGTATAGTTCAATTATGTATGGAACAAAATATTTGCCACGACCTCCATCTGGTGGTCGAAATTTTCGATGACGCTGAGCCAAAATTGAGGTTCTATGCAGTTTATGTGCCGAATTATTTCATACTATAGCTCTTGAACTGTTGCTGGCAAATCGACGTACACCTTTTCTTTTAAATAATCTCTAAGAAAGAAGTCTAACGGTGTCAAATAACATGATCTTGGCGGTCGATCAACATCGCCACCACGTGAGAAAACACGACCATTCAATTTGTCGGGTAAAAGAGCCATTGTTTCGTTAGCTGTGTGGGTAGTGAAACCTTCCGGTTAAGACTATATATCGTCCATACCAATATCTTCCAATTGGGCCATAAAAGGATCGTTATCATCTGAAGATAGTGAACACCATTCACAGTAACTGCCTGACCGGCCTCATTTTTGGGCAAAAATACGGCCCGATGATGCCACCAGCTCATAAACCGCATTAACAGTCACTCTTTGGGGGTGCATTGGTTGTTCGACAATAATAACTCTTGGGTTATCTTTCGTCCAAATGCAGCAATTTCGCTTATTGACGAATCCATTGAGGTCAATATGTGCCTCATCACTGAAGATCACGAAGTGCACTATATGCATTTTGATTTGAACGCAGATTTTCTGAATAAGCCTGAATAACTTTAATGCTTTGCTCGATTGTTCATCTTTCCATGGTTCAAATCAAGTTAGTCTGAAATTGAGATATGTCAAATGAAATGCATTGTTCCATTTTTCTTCAAAGACGACCGTGGAAGAAACGCAACCGCCAAAGGCAAAAAGCATCGACCCCATGATACGCGCCTTTTTTTGCCCCAGTTGACTGAATTGAACTTAGTTTTGACATGTAGTTTCATCAAAATGGTGCCACATGCATCCCTGCAACGAGTACTTGACGTTTGGATTGATGTTCTGGAAGGAAATGGGTACCGTATTAGCGCTAAAAAGACTGAATACCTGTGCTGCCCTTTTTCTGATCCAGGCAAGCCTATTCCAGACATTTATTTGAATGGAAATGTGCTTCCCAAGTGTGAAAAGTTTAAATATCTGGGATCTATGATCAATAGTGAAGCATCTTGTGATGACGACATCAATCATCGAGTAAGCGTAGCGTGGATGAAGTGGCGAGAAAACTCCGCTATCTTCTGTGATCGAAAAATGCCCCCTAAGCTGAAGGGAAGACTCTACACAGCAGTTGTCCGTCCAGCTCTGACATACGGTTCACAATGTTGGACAATGTACAAAAAGTATGAGAGCAAATTGACGGCAGGCGAAATGAAGATGCTTCGGATGACAGCAGGAGTAACAAAGCTTGATCGAATTAGAAGTACTAAGATCCGTGGAAGCCTTCATGTCAAAAGTACCATCTTGGACAAAATTCAGCACGACCGGCTCAGTTGGTATTGTCATGTTCAAAGGAGAGATCCGCAGAACCCCGTCCAAAAGGCAATATCGTACAACGTTTCAACAAATTCGCGACGAAAAAGAAAAGGCAGGCGAAAACACACCTGGTACAAGCAAATGCAAAAACAGCAGCATTTGGTTGGCCTCAGACATGGAACAATCCAAAACCGGGAGGCTTGCCGACGCTTTCTGAGGTCAACGCGGCGTACCCCACAGGCGGATCACTAGTGTGAAGCGGAAAAGTGGGAGAGTTGTGATCGCTTCAAGATCACTACTCGTAACGCCGAAAATGAAAAAAGAAGAAGAAGAAGAAGGTGCCACATGCAACAGAACTTCTTGAAGGATTATGTAAAAACAGAGCTTCTTAGTCTATGTGGACAAGCCGAATACGAAGGAATTCTTGCAGGATAGCATAACATTCGTGTTTCGTGGAACACAGCCTTGCGAAGAAGGATAAAAGAAGTTCGAACAGCTTAGATATGAATGAATGCTTTGCTATTAGAGAAGAGTCCTCTACTCTTTTGAACTTAACAACCCCAACTGAACCGATTGTGCTTCTGCAGATTGGTGTTGTTGTTGCAAAGACTTGCACGAATCTTGGTACATATAATACATTCAAGCTTCGTTACTCTCACTGTTATACGGAGCATTGTCATTTCAGTTAACTTAATAGCCGAGTTTTATTGGGAATTTCTATATTCACTCCACTTGCGAGTCTCAATAAAACGCATTATGTGGCTATATCCACTTACCAAGTTCACTTTCACAAACTCCATTTACCAACCATCCATGTTGTTCACTTCTGCAAGTGAGTTATTTTTGTCCACTTACGCTATTGACTTACCTTCACTTCAAAATTGCTGTTTTTCCATGAGCAAGGTTTTGCGATGTTTTGCTTAAGTGAATATAAGTGAATATAGTAGATTCCTAATAAAGCTCGGCTAATGTCATGCTCTTTGTACTTTGTTCAACATTGCGAACAGTATATGAGTTCCACATGCATAACCGCCGATGTTCTGAGGCTTTCATTCAGGTAAGTTAGCATTTTTCTGTCACTTCACCCACCACACTACGCTTGCTCGATGATTGATTGAGTTAAGCAAGTTGCTTAACTATACTGATAATAATTCTTCCCAGAATATATACATAAAACCTTCTCTTGAATTACTCTTTCTATATAAATAAAAACCGTTACAAACTGGGTTGCGAAGTTTTAAAGATCTAAGCATGGGACAGACAATGAGTGGAAATTTTGCTCTATACTACGTTAGAATAAGGCAGGATAAGGATTAGGAAAAGAGTATACCTTGAGTGGAACATCAAAAATCATAAATTTGAAGGCCTAATAGGTACCTAACTTATTCCTACTGAATCAATCAGCAAGAGGTTCAGTAGTGCTGGCTGATAACTGCGAAACAGTGTTCGTTTCCGGTTCTGCTTCCATTATCCTTTTCATCATCGAATAATGTCTTCAATAAGCTAAAACTTCGGAAAGCCAAAATTATTGAGAGTTTCACCATTTGTGTTTTGAATTTATTGTTTTGCTTTCGCAGACTGTATTGTTTTCCATGGCGCACTCACTTCACCCTTAGACAGATATACAAAACACAATCCATTAGTTTCGATTTGTACGGAAAGAAAAGCAAAGAAAGCGGTACAGAGAGAAGCCCAATGATCCATGTTATTCATAATTCTGCCAACCCAAATAGACCAACCCTCTTCATTTTCGAAACACTTCCACTTAAATTTTACAAAAGTGAACTTTACATTCAATCGTCCACTCGGCATGATGGTGATGGCAGATGGCTGCTGAGAACCATCCCCCATCCCATACTCTGGCGTCATTCCCTCTTCAGAAGATGAGAAGCTTACTTTATCAATACTCTTGTTCTTGTTCACTTCACTTCACTTCACTTCACTCAACTCCACTTAGAGAAGGAAAATAAAATGCTAAGCAGATACAAAGAATTGGATGAACAAAAAAGTGCAGATACACAATATTAAATATTTGTTAAGTAATATTGAAAACGATGAAAGATTGATGCTTTTGTGTTTTCTTTGCATTCCTGCTCTTGCCACCCATATTCAACCCGGACTCTAAAAACTCCCAACATCCATCCATCCTTCCATCCATCGCCATCACCATATCGCCATCGCATCAACATCAAGTCAGGAGAGCAACAAAAAAAAGGATCATCACTGAACGAGAAGAAGTAACATGGTAACAAAGGATATTTATTATCGCCAATCCATCCTCGAATAAAATGAGATATGCCCAAGGAGTAAGCGTGGGAGGGTGTATTTGTATGTGTTTGTGTATACTGTATAATATAAGTAAAAAGGAATACCAATGTAAACATCTTAGTCATTCGGTTTGCCATTTACCACCCCTCCTCCGCGTCGTCAAACAAAATTGGGCGGATAAAAGCCAACAAACCCAACAAACAACAAGGAAGCAACGTAAATAAAAGACGAGCGAGAAGAGTATCCGTAAAAAAATGCGAAGCGGAAACGAAGGACCATTTTTTATTGTCTTTCTGGTAATGCGTATGTCCTTCAATCCCTTATAGTCTTATAAGCCCATTTTGCTGGATATATGAGTGTTTTTTGAAATCACAGCATTTAGTTTTTAGATGCATCTTTTTGCTGTGGATTCCTGATGCGTAAGCTTATGGGAATGATTGATTTGAGTGAGATAGGGACTCGTGCTATGTCTGAGTTGACACTTTGTGAAGGCGTTTGGATATGTGAAATATGGTGTGACTTTAAATGAAAAAGTATATTCAATAAGGAAATCTGCGTTTTTTTTTTTCGTTGTTAGGAATCGATAACGAAAACTGTCAATAAATAAAATCTTCTAACACATCAGTCAATCAAGAAACCTTAGAAAAATGATTCTGAGCTAGTTTTCAATTTGAAGAGTTTGAACTACACTCGTTCATTGAAAATAGGGACAAACACGAAGAGTCGTGTACCCATTTTTTTCTTTTCAATTGAGTGCGGGGTAGGCGTTCTTAATCGTTATTATTCAGATTTTGAGGTCGAAGTGATGACCACTTTGGCGATATGTCAAAAAATCAGGAAAATTCTTCTGATTACAAAAAAGTGTTTCCAAAACGTTTTGGTTTCAGGCTTCTGCGTGCCAGACGCATGAGATTGTACATTTTAGTAAAATATCTTGCCCACTGTATTATTACTATAATCAAAGACTGAGGAGAAATCGTGTGGCAACCCCAAAAACATCAGAAAAGTTTTTTACATTTAAATTGATTTCTAATGAACTGGTAATGAAATTGTGATGGATGGATGGAGTTCCTGGTCTTGTGTCCCCGGTAGAATTTAGGTTGTGGGCTGAACGGGACTACCTTCCTGTAGTTGAAACTTTGTACTAAATACTCTGTGGTCTTTTTGGGGAATCAAGTATCTACTTTGCCTAAAACCATAGTCTATTGTGAAACTAACAGCTGATTTTCACACGATGTATTGAGAGAAATTCCATATCATACTTAAGGCCCCGACCCATAGAACGCGTTGCGTGCGGTAGAAGCGACGCGGCAACTGATGCGGTGGGTTTTGCCGCGCGCAACTGATAGGGTGACCCATAGAATCTGTTGCGGTGTTTTGACAGATAAATTTAGTCAAAATGGGGGCGTTCAATAATCGTATCCGGATAGCTTGTTGTTGTTGTTTACGTGTGGGAAATCGAAAAAAATAAGTTATAATCGTCTAGCAATGATATTTTGAATGTTTTTCTGTTTTCAAAAGTCGAATTTTAATATTTCACAGCTGTTGTCTGTTGTCGATCGTTCAAAAAGGTATCTAAGATACGGCTATCCGAGATAGGCTATCCGATAGGTTCTTGAACGCGCCCATTGTCACTTTTTCCATATAAGAGAAAACTTCAAATTGGTTGTGACTGCGCATGTCTCTCTTCTGTCACCGCGTGAGAGCCGCGGCAAAGTAGAAAGTTGGGCTACTCGGCGCGTTCGGCGCGTTGCTCGCGGTGCTTATGGGTCACCTCTCATAAGAACGAGTGTATTTAATTGAGCTGTCATTTGGAAGCGGTGCCGCACGCGCGCAACGCGTTCTAAGGGCTGAGGCCTTTAGTCGGAACGAAATGAGTCGATTACGGCTTGATCAGCGTTGAGCTTTAGTAATTATTGAGAAGTTATTTTCAAAGTGATTGCTATAGAGCCCGAATATCTGAAAACAAGTTTTGGCCGAAAGGAAGCAGTTACTATTCAAGCCGTGTGACTGACATTGATGAATTGGGACTGGCATGCGCTAGTAAACTAACAGTTCCCGTTTTCGTACTGTAGGCAAGGTAGAAAAAGCGATGAAAGATAGTGAGACAGCAGACAGGTAATACTACGACGTTGTTCAAAGGATTCCATCGGTCCTACAATAGAACAATCGCCTATCAGTTTCAAAGCTCTGTTTTTGAACTTATTCAAGTAGGTGCAATGGTGTTTGAGAGGCACCTGATAAAAATTTTGAAATGTTCTTTAGCTTTGGTCGAACATAGGCTTAATAAATTGTGGCCAGATAAGAGGGCGTGAAAAATGTGAAAAACGAAGGTCGTAATTTTTGTACATACCAAGTACTGACAACTTACTCGGTTTCTTCGAGACAGGTACCAATCGTGAACAATGTCTATGGGGCTATGTTCAGGCTTAGGCGTTAAAAAAAAGCATTGAGTTTTGAATATGTAAATTCATTTCCATAAAAAGTGCTTTTTCGACTTATATTTCGTAACCGGCAGAAAATAGTGGAAGCTTTCGTTCTTCAAGATATTTCACGAGTTTATAAATTATCAACTTTTCCATGACCTTGGAAAGAAGAGAAGTTAGTGCAATAAGACGATATTTGGAGGAAAAGGAAGATTCGCTCTTATTAAAGATATACTGGACAAATATAGTTTTCCATGTACTCAGAATCAGTTCAGAAGAAAGGGATGGATAGAAAAGCCTACTCAATGGTTTTGCCAGCGTAGAAGAACACCTATTCAGAGTATCGGCGGGGATACAATCTGGTCCAATGGATTTCAATTAACTGAGAATTCTGATTATTACTCTAGAAACTGAGAGAGTTCGAGAAAATATCTGCTTCATGGCATAACTATCAGTCTTATGCTCAAGTGAGACCCATATGCTGCTAGGAAGTGTCGAGTTAGCAGTGAATAAAGCTACCAGCAAATTGACTGCATCGATGAAATTAACATACGGAGAGTCATTGAACACAAGCATTAGGCCCGATTACGTGGTGGTTTTAAATACCAGAAGGTCCTTTAGACATAACACTAAATTTTCTCTTTCTTTTTGGTCATGCAACAACTAGGCCTTATGTATTTTTATGAGCGATACTAATATTTCTGGTCGATTATTTTTCCAGTTTAGTTTTAATTGTTATTTTGCTTACTACAAGCGATTAGAACATAAATTCATATCTCTCTATCTATATCTTCTATATCTATTGCATCTAACGCGCTCAAAAACAAAAAAGCTCCCGGGCCAGATGGCATTCCGGTGGAAGCATTGAAGCAAATCGCACAAAGCTGTCCCCAACTACTTTTAAAAATGAAAAGCTCAAGTGACCTTCACTCCTTATGCGTTTCGCCCAGGTACAACAGTGGGCTCATCAGTTAGATGCTCACTTGAGCTTTTCATTTTGATTTTTAAAAATCAACACTCCGCAAGAAAACAATAAATTCTTTTATTATTTTTCTTTTTTTCAATAAACATCGGCCAGACCACGGGCAACCCCTCTCTAGGTGCAAGAATGCAATCCCATTCCCCTAGAATTATAAAGTTTACAGTGTGTTTGCACTGTAAACTTTATATATGTGTCGACAAACATCGACCAAACATTGCGTCTTAGAAGGGTACAACAGCATCTAACTGATGAGCCCACTGTTGTACCTGGGCGAAACGCATAAGGAGTGAAGGTCACTTGAGCTTTTCATTTTGATTTTTAAAAATCAACACTCCGCAAGAAAACAATAAATTCTTTTATTATTTTTCTTTTTTTCAATACTTTTAAAAATGTACAACAGCTGTCTTGCTGAAGGAATTTTCCATAAGCGTTGGAAAAAGAAACGGTTTGTACTTATCAGCAAAAATAAGGGAAACCCGGAGTCTCCATCCTCATACAGACCTCTGTGCATGCTGGACACAGCAGGCAAGCTCCTAGAAAGCTATTGCAACCACTACTCATAGCCGCTATTCAAATAATGGGAGACTTGTCTGAAAGACAATATGGCTTTAGGAAAGGACGCTCAACAATAGGGACAATAGAAGAAGTAGTAAGCGCTGTCGAAAATGCTCAGCAAGGCAGCCAAAACACCAAGAAAATTGTGCTGCTGGTAACACTTGATGTACGAAACGCTTTCAATTCAGCCCGATGGTCAAACATGCTTGATGCACTTGAAAGAAGATTCCAAGCTCCAGAGTATCTCTTACGGATGATAAAAGATTATCTCAAAGAACGAGAACTTATCTACCAAACCACTGAAGGAATGATACGCAAAGATATCACAGCTGGAGCAGCACAGGGATCTATCATTGGACCAGACCTCTGGAACATCTCCTACGATGGCATTCTCTGTATGGAAATGCCCGAAGACTGCTTTTTGGTTGGATATGCTGACGACGTTGCTGCGGTGGTAACTGCAAGGGACACCGAAAGTGCACAGAGAAAGTTGAACCAAGTGATGCGAAGGACAAATTCCTGGATGGAGGAACATGGGCTGTCGCTGGCTATTGAAAAGACCGAAGTATTAGTTCTAACGAAAAAACGAATTCCCACGGTCACCGATTTCCACATCGAAACCGAACTTATAAAAAGCAGAAACGTGATAAAGTATTTGGGAATAAAGCTCGACACAAAATTGAGCTTTTGGGACCAGATACGAACGGCAGCTGAACGCGCATCAAAGGTTACAAACCACCTTTCTAGGCTGATGGCAAATGTAGGTGGACCATCTGAAAGCAAACGGAGACTTCTCCTGGCAACAACCCATTCAATTCTGCTGTACGGAAGCGAGATTTTGGCTGAAGCACTTAAACATGAAAAGTACCGGAAACAACTAGCATCGGTACAGAGGCGCGGTGCCTTGCGAATAGCGAGCGCGTACCGCACAGTGTCTGAGCCAGCAATTCTTGTAGTTGCAGGTGTCGTACCAATTGACCTCCTCGCAACACAAAGACAATACATACATGAAAAGAAAGCAGAAATGGGCGTGGAAGCGGCGAGCGTGGAAGCGAAAGCAATCACACAGCAGAAGTGGCAAGAACGCTGGGATTCCGAAAGCAGAGGACGCTAGACTGCAAGGCTGATCGGAGACATAAGCGAATGGAGTAACCGGAAACACGGTAAAGTGAACTACTACGTCACACAGTTCCTCACCGGACACGGGTATTTCAACGCTTTCCTGCACAAAATTGGAAAAAAAAAGAAGTCCTTCGTACCAGTAGGGAGATTCGCCGACAGACGCTTATCATACAGTGTTCGAGTGTAGTAGATGGGAATCTGCCCGTCAGGAAATAAATAGAGTTATCGGAGAGCTCAGCCCAAATAATATCATCCAGGAGATGCTGATGGAGACGAGCAGAGTTGGAAGCGAATCAGCCTGTATCTGACGCAGATCCTGAAAACAAAGAAACAAGAAGAGGTAGCTGAGGAACAAGAAACTGCCACTTAGACACGGATCCCCCCTTGAAGAAATGCGCAAGTGGTCCCGAGGGGAAGATCAGCGAGAAACTTTTGGAGTTTTAGTCGGTATGCCAAGTTTACACCTTGGAGAGTCCGACACACGGGGAAGTATGGATACTTCCTTACGGTGCGTAAGCCTGAACTACATCGAAACACAAAGTGAAAAAAGTAAAAAAACCAAATAAAGTAAAAGTTTTTCAAATACACATATATTACTGCGTGACACCTGTTGGCAACATTTAAAAAACTCAGAAAAGCTTTTTGACGGTCAAATATTTCAAAACAAAACAATAAACAACTTGTCAAAAAAGAAAAATTTCTGTTTTTGGGAGGTGGCTATGGTTAATGTTCAATAATTTTAATTGAATACGCCTCAGGCCTCAATTTACTTTAAAATTTGAAAACAAAGTTGACATTTACTTCAATTTTTCAAAATTGGTTTGAAACTACGAAAGAGCTTTTGTTTAGAAACCGACAGGATTTTAGATTTCTCCAAAAGTAAATAAAAAAAAAATATATATATATATATACTAGCTGTGCCCGCGACTTCGTCCGCGTGGAATAGTGACTTTCGGCAGCATTCTTAATTTTTTAGGCTACTTATTTTGCAAATAAGACACATTCATGCGTTTTAGTAAACCATTGTTATATTATTTTATTTTAGTATATGTTTGCACACGACGTTCTTATTTTTTCCATCTTTTGCGAAATAAAAAGGTTTTGTGGGATTGATATACGTGATTCTGCCACATAAAGTTGCCATGGGATTTTTTTCTAAACGAACACCTGCAACTCAAATCAGTGGGAATTAAAGGAAACGGGGAATCGAAACGTTTTCTCCTTTTTTCGTTCCAGTCATTATTAATGCCGCATCCCAGATGTGTAATTTTTAGCTGTGTACAATTCTGGATTACTCATTTTTGGCACTGGAACATCAACTTGCTGCCACTCCGAATAATCCTAAGAAATTGAGAAACTCTATAGGGTATGATGTGACTTGCTCAGTGTCCATAATATTGTCTATTGATAGACATTCGCCAACGTCCCCCAATACATCAAACATAATTTATTAGTTTATATGGTTAACTATCTCATTAGTCGGCGCCGAAATCGCCTTTCAAACAGCCATTCCCGATTGCCAATTATTATTTGAAGATCAAGATAGACATTTCTTCTCAGGTCTAATGTATTTTCGACAGTTTGACAGAAATCACCCCGCAGTGAAAGAACTTTTATCGACCCAGCAGTCTTAAGGTTCCCGCTTACGGTGTCGATCCCCTAGAAATATAGGGATTACTTATTAAGCCTTTGTCTTTCCTCAGGCTCTAGGCTATCTCTTAATTAAATTCCATTTAAATCGGATCAGTTTTCTGGGCGGGAGATGGTAACAAAGAAATACAAACAGACAGAGTTAATTTTGGATTTGTAATATTAGTAAGGATGTCCATCTTCGGGTTCTAGACTATCTCTGTACCAAAATTCATATAAATCGGTTCAATAGTTTGGGTGGTAAATATAAACAAAGAAAAACAGACAGACAGAGTTAAATTCGGATTTATAATGTTAATAAAGTCTTCCATTCCCGTGGGAACATGAGGGCGTTTCCGGAGGATGACTTGAAGTTTACATTACTCGGGAATAGTGCAGTATTCTAACGGTGGACATTTTTTGAAATGGGTGCTGTATTTTCCAAGTTCCCGTTCCCATGGGAATACAGGGATAAAACATGTTGCATAACATAATATATGTCCATCCTCAGGTTCTAGACTGTCTCTGTACCAAAATTCATATAAATAGGTTCAATAGTTAGGGCAGTTAATGGTAACAAAGAGAAATAGACAGACAGATTTAACTTCGGACTTATAATATTAGTAAAAACTCCCGTTCCCGTGGAAACATGGTGACCGTTCCCGTGAGGGATATGGGGATGAATAAAAGTTTATGTTGCTCAGGGATTATGGAGCATTCCAACGGTGGAAGAGTTTTTGAAATCGGTGCCATAGTGTCAAAGTTCCCGTAAACGTTCCTGCTCCCCTGGGAATATAGGGAATAAATATATGGCGTATCGCGTATGTCCTTCCTCAGGTTCTGAATAATCTTTGTAAAAAATTTAATTCAAATCAGTTTATTAGTTTGAGCGGAAGATGGTAACATAGAACGACGGACAGACAGAGCTACTTTCACACTTATTATATTAGTAAGGACTCCCGTTCCCGTAGGAATATGTGGATGAATTAAAATTTATGTTACTCAGGAATAGTGAAGCATTTTAACGGTGGAAAAATTTTTGAAATCGGTGTCGTAGTTTCTAAGTTCCCGTATACGTTCCCGTTTCCGTGGGAATTAAGGGATAAAATATATAGCCTATGTCCTTCCTCAGGTTCTGAGCAATCTTTGTACAAAATTTCATTTAAATCGGTTGATTAGTTTGGGCGGGTGATGGTAACATAGAACGACGGACAGACAGAGCTTCTTTTACACTTATTATATTAGTAAGGACTCCCGTTCCCGTAGGAATATGTGGATGAATTAAAGTTTATTGTACTCAGGAATAGTGTAGCATTCTAACGGTGGAAAAATTTTTGAAATCGGTGTTGTAGTTTCTAAGTTCCCGTATACGTTTTCGTTCCCGTGGGAATATAGGGATAAAATATATAGCCTATGTCCTTCCTAAGGTTCTGAGCAATCTTTGTACAAAATTTCATTTAAATCGGTTTATTAGTTTGGGCGGGAGATGGTAACATAGAAAGGTGATCAGACAGAGCTACTTTTGCATTTATAATAATAGTAAGGACCGGTTCCCGAGGGAATATTCGAATGAAATAAAGCCTATGTCCGTCCTTAAGTTCAGTCCAATCTTTGTACAAAATTTCATTTAAATCGGTTTATTAGTTTGGGCGGGAGATGGTAACATAGAACGACGGACAGACAGAGCTTCATTCGCACTTATTATATTAGTAAGGAGTCCCGTTCCCGCGGGAATATAAGGATGAATTAAAGTTATGTTACTTTGGGATAGTAAAGCATTCTATCGGTGGAAAAATTTTTGAAATCGGTGTTGTAGTTTCTAAATTCCCGTATACGTTCCCGTTCCCGTGGGAATTTAGGGATAAAATATATAGCCTATGTCCTTCCTCTGGTTCTAAACTATCTCTGTACAAAATTTCATATCAATCAGTTTGGTAGTTTGGGCGGGAGATGGTAACATAGAAAGCCGGACAGACAGAGGGACTTTCACATTTATAATATTAGTTAGGATTTTCTATATCTTCTATACATATAATAAGAACGTAACAGTTTGTTTGTTTGTGCACGCTTATCTCAAAAACAGCTTATCCTATCTAGATAGGGTTTTCAGTAATTTATTGTGGTAAGCTTCACTTAACATTTAGTTTTTATTTTATGTCAATTGGTTGATAAATAAAAAAGTTATGCCAATTCTTGCGGACGAAGTCGCTGGCACACCTAGTATAAAAATATAAACAAATAAATATATGTACAAATATACAATGCTTTATTCAAAGATTGAAATGCCAGGGTTAGAAGTTGAAAGGGGAAGAGGAATATAGATTGTTTCTGAGGGAAGAGGAACTAAGGGAAAAGTCGAAGATGCATTCGCTAAAAGTAGCATTCATAGGGTTGAAATAAGCGTAATTTTGCGGAGAGTAGGGAGGCAGAAAAAGGGGGAGAACGTAGGTTATGTGGATAAGTGTTCACGTAAATCAGCTCAATTAATTCCGGGGAGTCTATATATATATACCAGTCTTGATCTGATGGACGAAAATTATGTCAGCGATATGACGACGGGCATTCAGAAAGATTAGAGCATGTCAATTAGTCGCAAACGGTTTTCATATGGAGGTAAAATTAACGGATCAGACCAAGGCAACCTACGTAATGGGAATCTTAAAAATCTCCGATGCACGGCTTCAATTCTACAAAATTGAGTTATTTGGTAGAGAGACCTAACCTGACTACCATATTTAAGGATTGGCCTAACATAATTGTTAAATAATGATTTAGGGGTCGGAAAATTGTCTAGACCAGCGTTTGATAAGCCCAAGAGAGAAGTTTGCTTTCGCAATATTATAGTTAATGTGAGATTAAAAAATTCAGCTCTTTATCACAAATAACCCCAAGATCTCCAATTGACGACACTCTGGCCTCTGGGGACAGGCACGTTACAAAAGTAGTAGGGGGAATACGCAATGAAACGGACGGGTATTGAAACGGACACTGCAAATATCTCTAAAACCTTTGGTTGTTGGCAGCAATGATGAACGTAGATAAACCCACAATAATGACAGTCTGCAGTCGCCACCATTTCGATTACATTTTCGTACGTGTTAAAAACGCATTAGTTTCGTAAAAAAAAGTGCGCACTTGCAAAGTGATTAAAAACTCAGTCTTATCTTAAACTAAAGCTTTGGTGGTTTTATTTGTTGTGCCTACTTGTCAAAAAGATACTGAGCGGTGAGTTATAGCCTTATCAAAACCGAATTGTTTGGAATTTGGTCAAACAGTTTTAAGGTTAGATGTGCAATGAAACGGACAGGTGCCGTCGCAGTGAAATGGCCGTCCGATTCATTGCACCATTGGCAGTTCGATTCATTACTCCTGCATTTTCAGATTATTATCTTCTCATATTATATCTTAAATTATTTATTCCTAGCCATCGATGTCGCCAAATAAAAGGATTCGTTTAGAAAAAGCTACTATAGAGTCTGCTATGGAAGAAGTACTTAAAAAAGGACAATCAATTCGGTCAGTTGCATCAGCATACAAAACATCGAAATCATATTTGGCGGATATTGTTAAGAAAGCTATAAAGAATCTTAAACTACGTTTACTCATAATCCAAATATTGGAAAAAACAAATTTTCACCCATGAGCAAGGAAGTACTAGCAGATTATTTGAAAAAATCTTCGAAGATGTGCTATGGACTAACTGAAATAATTTTTAAAATCGGTGCAGTAGTTTCTAAGTTCCCGTTTATGCGTTCCCGTGCCCGTGGGGATATTGGGACAAAATATATAATCCATATGCTTCCTCAGGTTCTAGATTATTTCTGTATAATATTTCATTTAAATCGGTTCAGTAGTTTGGGCGGGAGACGGAAACATAGAAAGCTAGACAGATAGAGTTACTTTCACATTTATAATATTTATAATATTAGTTATTTGTTTTGTTTTTATGATCTCAATGTTGTTCTAAAATGTTTGACATGATTTCAATAAAAGTTTTTTGTCAAATAGCAAAGAAATTGTGAAATATTTGGTATTCATATCGCTCAAAGTATGCCATTGGTTCCTAGTCCGTTTCAAGACACCCATTGTCCTATTCAATGCTACCTGTGTTATGAAAAGGACATACATAAGTGAGTTATAAGAAAACATAATATTTTTTATTAAAATTTTTGTTTTCATAAAATATGGTGTATAAGTAATTGTACAGTATTATATCCGAATTCATTAAGAACAGTTCACGAGTTCCTAGGTTTTAAGCTACGGTATGTAATTTTGCTTCATAGAAAAACGTCCGTTTCATAGCGTATCTCCCCTACCTTTGAAGACTAGAAGTTAAACGTTTACTAATTCATAGATTGATATTTATTAACGATAAGCTCAAGAATGTTCTTATCACACCAAATGAGAAAAGCATTTAGTTTTTTTTTTTTTTTTGAATAAGAGAGGAATCATGAGAAGGGGAAATGACTTTTATTATTTTGATGTCATCTGCATAAATAGATAGATCAGAGAAAAAGTGATAAATAATACTTGCGACGTCAGTTATTGCAAGCACAAACAGGAGTGGACCTATATGGCTACCTTGGGGAACTCCAGAAGAGGCAAATATTGGGTTAGAAACTACTTTTCTAAAAATTATTCTATACACATGGTTCTTTAGGTATGATTTGACCCATTCGATAATTAAAGGTGAGAAGCCAAAGGCTTTGAGTTTGTGTGATGGTGAATTTTGTCGAATGTTTAACTAAAGTCAGTAGTAATAACACCGATCTCGTTGACTCTTTACATGACCAAGAGAGTTTTTGATACGAATTGGTTAAGGTTAGTAGACCTTCCTTTTAGGAAACCTTGTTGAAGTGAAGAATTTTTCGAAAAGCTTAGGGATTTCGAAAAGATTAGCTATCGGTCGATAGTTCGAGATTTGGTTTTTACAACTCTTTTTGAAAATTGGGAAGATAAGAAATTCTTTCCAAAGAGAGAGGAAGACTGCCTGGGAAACAGAAAGTTTAAATAGATTAGCAAGGGATTGAAAGAGCACTGATGCGCACTTTTTAAGGAAAATTACCGGAATGCCGTCTGGACCACGTGAGAAATCATCAACCTAACATTAAGAAAGACAAGTGATGATTTTGGGCTATTTGTCAGAAACCTGTGATAGTCGTGGTCAGGATCATTTAGATCATTGGTATGATTGGTATGATTGACTGAAAAAGGTAGCGAAGAGATTTACAATTTCTTTGGGGTCATCAGAAGATTTGTCAAGGAAATTGAGCGTTGAAGGAAGACCGTCATATTTTCTCTTGACTTGATAAATTGATAAAAATGCTTTGGATCAGTGATAAGAGAGAATTGCATTTTATCAAGATAGGTTAAGTATAAAGATTGGCATAAAGTTGAGAATTTAGAAGAGGCCTGTTGATAGTAATAGTAGTTGGAAGGGGTCTGGGATTTTAAATATGTTTTCCATAGCCTAGTTCTGATGTTACGGATATTTTTTAAATCAGGGAGGAGATGATACACAGGTTTTTTGAAATGTATAGGTAACACATTGTATGAAACATGCAAAAATTGAAGAATAGAAACAGGAGAGAGCAATGTCAATGAATGTAGAGAGGTTTATAAAGATATTAAAGTCGATTCCGCTTAGAAGATGACTAAGCATAATTAAATCGGCTTTACGGAAGTTAAAACTAGAAGTGTGTTGAATTAATTACTTGCCAAATTATATAGTTTGTACTTGAACATTCATTCTAATATATAAGCGGCAACACTTAACCAAGCTTTTAGACATTTCCCATATGTTAACCATTGTAAATATAATGGAATCGAAACATTACTTAGCATAAGATATGAATATGATTGTTAGTTCAGTTGTCGAAATAAACTGCCTGAAGTAAAGTTGAGTTCGTTTCAATTAGGTTCCAACAAAGGTTATGGGCCCAGGCTTACATGAGTTGAAAGTGTAATAAGTTTTTTTTCCTTCTTGCTGCATTTTTTTTTTAAATCCAACAAAGATGAGTTCTGGATCGGGTTTATATCAAATTGAGAAACTATGTGATGACAACTACGATGCATGGGCTATACAAATGAGATCAGTTCTCATCCATAGTAGTTTGTGGAGTTATGTTTCTGGGGAAATATCGGTGCCAGCAGCACCAGCATCAACGACAGAGGAGATCTTGAATTGGAAGCAGAAAGACGAGAAGGCATTAGCGACTATAATTCTTTGTGTGAAAACATCACAACTTTTGCATATTAAGAATTCTAAGAGTTCTCGTGATGCATGGAAGAAACTCGAAGACGTTCATCGGCCTAGTGGTCCTGCAAGAAAAGTATCGCTTTTCAAGCAATTACTAAATCTAAAATTGCCTGAAAATGAATCTATCTCAAATCATTTAAATAATTTCTTCAGTGTGTCTGATAAATTGACTGAAATAGATGTTAAATTGCAGGATGAATTGTTGGCTATAATTTTATTATCGAGCCTCCCAAAGAGCTTTGACAATTTCACTATCGCCATTGAGACCAGAGATGAATTACCATCGACAGCTGTATTAAAAAATAAGCTAATGGAAGAGTGGAAAAGACGAGAGAGCGATGCTGTGACTGTTACAGACAACGGGGAATCTGAATTTTTTTCCAATCAAAGGCATGACACACAAAACCAACGGAATAAAATGAGTAAAAAGCAACCATTTCGCGGTAAGTGTTATAAATGTAGCAAACGAGGGCACTATGCATCAAATTGTCCAGCAGCAAATATTGCAGCAACATGTAATTCGAGAAATAAGTTGACAACTTCTTTCGCATTGCTTAATGCCGCCCATTTGGCAACACTTGATGAAGATACATGGGTTCTTGACAGTGGAGCGACCTGTCATTTATGCTGCAGCAGCTCTTTGTTTACTGATTTAAGAGATCACAAAGAAAGGATTGAATTGGCAGCTGATAATTATATTGAGTCATCTGGCATAGGGAGTGTTTTGATAGAAACAAAGAACTATAAACTTATTTTGAAGAAAGTTTTGTTTGTTCCAAGCTTAAAGGCAAATTTTATATCAATGAGTAAAGCCACACAAAACGATCATACAGTAGAGTTCAATGATAAAGCAGCTATAGTTCGAAATAAAAACGCGGAGATTGTGTTGAGTGCAGAGAAAGTAGGTGATCTGTATTTATTTAAGGGGCAAAGTTCAAAACTATTTTACATTAATAAAGGTCTTAACAGCGAGTTCGTAAAATGGCATGAACGATATGGACACCTAAATGCCAAAAGTCTCAGTTCGTTATGCAATAAGCAAATGGTTATGGGATTGGAAATATCAGACCATCCTGATGCCATAGAATGTGAAGTTTGTCTGAAGAGTAAAATGTGTGCTATTCCATTCCCCAAACACTCAATGAAGCAAAGTAAAGGATTATTAGAACTAATACATAGTGATATTTGCGGTCCAATGCGGACACAATCTGTGGGGGGCTCTCGCTATTTTGCCTTGTTCATTGACGACTACAGCAGGAAAGTATTTGTTTATTTCTTAAAGCATAAGAATGAAGTATTTAATGCATTCAAAACCTTCAAGGCTTTAGTTGAGCTCGAAACGTCAAAGAAAGTAAAGATTTTGAGAACTGACAACGGTGGCGAATATGTCAGTAAAGAATTTAATTGTTTTTTGAAGAATGCAGGCATAAGGCACCAGTTAACAGTTCAATACACCCCTCAACAGAACGGGGTAGCCGAAAGGTGTAATAGAACTCTTGTCGAAATGGCAAGATGCATGTTATTGAATGTAGAACTCCCAGACTCCCTTTGGGCAGAAGCGATAAACACGGCTGTTTATCTACGCAATCGATCACCTACAAAGATTTTAAGTGATAAAAATGGAAACGTCGAACGGTACAAAGCTAGGCTGGTGGCAAAAGGCTGCAGCCAAAAGTTTGGTCTCGAGTACCATGACACCTTCTCACCCGTTGTGCGATATTCCTCGATAAGGTTGTTGCTTGCCATTGCCGTGGATTTTGATTTGATATTGCACCAGATAGATGTTACCGCTGCATACTTAAACGGTGAATTAAAAGAAGACGTTTATATAATACAACCCGAAAAATTTGTCAATCCTGATAACCCGAATAAAGTATGCAAATTAAAGAAATCTTTATACGGACTTAAGCAGTCCGGCAGAGAGTGGAATGTAAAGTTGGATAAAACTCTAAAAACCATTGGCTTCACCCAATGCAAATCTGATACATGCGTGTATATTATAAATCGAGGAGGTGTAATCGCCATAATTGGAGTTTATGTGGACGATTTATTAATAGCGTGTTCCAGTCTTCAGAGATTAGAAGAAATAAAATTTCTTATTGGACAGCACTTTGAAGTGGTCGACAAAGGTGCTATTGATTTCTTTTTGGGAATGGAGATAAGCAGAGACGCTGAAACAAATGGAATTAATTTAACTCAGCACCAATTTATTCTGGATTTGCTCCAAAGCTATAATATGTTGGAGACTAGAAAATGCAGTACACCATTAGAACCAGGATTCAAATTAAGGAGGTGCAGTGACTGTTCCAAATGTCGTAAGGTTGATCCTAAGGTTGATCCAGTCACTAATTGGTTCCTTGATGTACCTGGGCATATCAACTAGACCGGATATTCTGCATTCGATCAGCAAACTTGCACAATTTAACATGGATCCCCATGTAGAGCATATAGCAGCGGCTAAACATGTTCTGAGGTACTTAGCTAACACTAAAAATTTTAAAATATCTTTCAGAAAAACTATAGATCCCTTAAAAGCATATGCTGATGCAGACTGGGCTGGCAGCTGTGATGACCGGAAATCTTATACCGGTTTCGTGCTCTTTCTCGGTGGAGGACCAGTATCTTGGGAGTCACGAAAACAACCATCTGTGGCTTTAAGCAGTACAGAGGCCGAATATATGGCACTATCGTCAGCATCAAAGGAAGTGGTCTATATGCGAACCTTTATTAAAGAGCTTGGTTTTTTGAATCTAATTGATGGCCCGACTAATCTAAATGGGGATAATTTAAGTGCACAACAACTTGTTAGAAACCCTATTTATCATGCTAGAAGTAAGCATATAGATATTCGAATTCATTATGTGCGTGAAGTCTACAATCAAAATTTAATCAAGTTAAATTATGTTCCAACCGGTGATATGGTTGCGGATATATTTACTAAAAATCTAAATAAAAATAAGCGCATGCACCATTGTAAGAAGTTGGCTTTATTATAATTATTATTGAATTTTTAAAGTAACTAAGAAGATAACAGATATGTTTTTATCATACAAACGTATATATATTTGAGGGGTCATGTTGAATTAATTACTTGCCAAGTTATATAGTTTGTACTTGAACATTCATTCTAATATATAAGCGGCAACACTTAACCAAGCTTTTAGACATTTCCCATATGTTAACCATTGTAAATATAATGGAATCGAAACATTACTTAGCATAAGATATGAATATGATTGTTAGTTCAGTTGTCGAAATAAACTGCCTGAAGTAAAGTTGAGTTCGTTTCAATTAGGTTCCAACAAAGTGTTCTCAGACTCCATAGTTGGAGCGCTAAGATCAAGACACTAATTGAAAGATAGGGGAGGATGAAAAGATCAAGGGTGGATAAAAGATGCAAGCTATTAAGGACGGAGTTGAAATAATCAGTAGAGGAAGCAAGGTCAAGTAGTCTTCCAAGATTGTTTGTGGTCTATCAAACTACCATTTTAGTGGGAAGCCATATGTGGTGCAGCTGGTGTTGTTGGTTCTTGTAAACTGAAACCACTTAGCCATCTTTCATGAGAATGATTTTCTATAGGTCAGTCTAAATTAAGCTCATTACAATGGTGTGATTTGAGTATCTCATGGTACTGACAGATTCCACGCAAAATTATTTTACTAGTTGTAAGCCCTGTGATTGAAATGGATAGATATGTAGAATATTTTTTGTTTTCAATCACAGAACTTCCATTTAAGAATATAATGACTTGAAACTCGTGGGGAATTTGCAAGGCCATGAGATTTTCTACTCACGCGACTTTACTTGAGTACTTTTCTTCTAGTTTTGCAATATGTTCAAGTTACAAGCTAAATAAGAAACCGATTTTGTTCTCCCATTTGCCTACTTTACTCGTTGCTAGTCCAACAATGCGGATACTCATTTTCATACCTAATATTCTTTGTTCAATTTGGCGGAAATCGCATTACTTTTGAGTGCTTCATTTTTAATAACTAAAAATTATTTTATTTCAAGTATTTGCTTTTCTCGAGATCCTTGATTAAATACTTGTTTCCGGTGTTCCGGTGTTCCGGTCTTCAGTTGCAATGCTCGGCTCATTTCTGTATAATTCCGAGCAAAACACGAGTAACAACAGAGTAAATAATATCTTTTAAAATTGCAGTTTCCTCGAATGAATTACTTTTTCAAAAGACAAAAAGATCTTTCCAAGAAACATGAAGATTTATCGAAAAGGAAAGAAAAAGAAACACATTTAAAAATTTCATTACTTCCGCCATTAAAAACCCTGCCTAAGGAGCTGTTTAAATATTCCCATCAAATTCTTGTCTAATTGTTTCGCTAAAATCCTACCTCGTTCGTGACAAGGGACTCAAATTGAAACAACGAAGGGTTAAACGTCTAAAAAACTGTTTTCTCTTCAAAAAAAAAAAAGTGAAAGAAATGGTTGAAAAGTTAATTCACTTCAACGTAGCGTTGGCCGCGGTGCCGCTGCCGGTAGAACAAAATCAGAATGAACCCGAGAAAATAAAGGTTTTTTTTGTCTTACTGTGTAACCAAAGTCATGTCCTCCAGGGGTTTCGCGGTACAGAATTTACTTTATATTATCTTTAACGTTCACCCAGAAAGACCCATAATAAATCATCAACTTAGGGTACATGACTTTTCTTATACTTTCTTCCAGAACACAAAGCAAGTCCTGCTCCTGAGTAAAGGCAAGCACAGGCTCATACACTGCTATATATACCTTTATGAATTTTCAAAATTAATGTCCTTCTCCTTATACTTTAGAAAGCTAGACAATAAAAAAAGAAAAACAAAAAAAAGTGGAAAGACTTTTAAACTTTCAGAAGACACCAGCAGTCGAAGGGAAACGGGAGTTGAGAATTAAATCCAAAGGCTTTTTAAATAATTAACACTCTGTGCGGCAAAGCGCACGGTGACACTGAACTCGCAGGCAACTTTATGGATGAAGTCTTGTGTATTCAAGATCCTGCGAGTAAGTGACATTATTTCATTTAGCAGTTTGGGGATAATTGTATGTGCTGGGTATGTTAAAATAACAAATTGTTGCCCTTTTAACATTGTTTGCTTACAAATTCTGACACAGAGTTAGTGGTCAGAGAATGGTAGAGAAAATAAAAAGTAGATCAGTACATACCTGGTTCGTTTTTGCATTGATTGAATTTTTAATGCTCCTTGCAGAAGTTTAAATTATGGCCATTGGCTAATTATTGCTTTTGCAAAGTTCTGTCCTACAGGGCTCTGCTTGGTGTCAACTTAGCGGGACCTAGATGTTGCAACTTATAGTACTCGTCAATTGTGCTTACTATACCTCCACCCTCCACGATGAAACCAGTAAAATCTGGTATGCTCCACCCAGAGAGGGCCTGCTAAACTTGTAAGTGCAAGTGTTGACAAAGGACCGAAAGAGAAATAGACAAACACGAGTAATAACTGACTGCCCGAACATCAGTGGTTTTCCAGAGCTTTTCGGGAATGTGTCATCGGATGAATTCGAATTACACAATCAACGATGGACTTCTGCAGTTAAAAAAGTAGGAACCCTTGAATGAGGTACTCCGACAATATCTGGTTCAAAAGTCTTCCAGGGTCTTTCAATGCAAGGACAGGGTATTGAAGTAGAGATGGTGGCGGATGACCTCCTGGCAAACCAACGACAGCTCTCATAGCCCTACAGCAGTGCACTGCTTCGGATCCAGCCGTGTATGTCCAAGTGGATACCAAAAGGACCTGACCCTCCAGGTTGGGGGTTGTGCGTGGGGTTAACTTCTCAACCACGGAGAAGCCTCATGGTTCCTAAACAACTAAGGGCCTCGATTAACAATTATGTTTCCAACAAATGAAAAAATTACAAAGTCTCTGGATACAGCTGACGCCTTGAACTACTGGAAATCAGACATAACCACCATCCAAGAAGTTGGCCGGGCATAAAGATGAAGGACTGCGACATCTACTATGGTGACTGCTACAGACAACAGAACAACGCTTATAAGGATGCAGATTTGTCGGTAGAGGAAGACTCAGCGATAAGGTAATCAGAAATCATTACAGTTCGGGGTGAACCTGGGCCTCAACCAACATCCTTCTGTAACGACTTCGATTTTGAGAGAGACCTCTCCATTTTTTCACTCTAAGTCGGTTGAGATCTAAATTCAGTAAGTGAGCGTATAGTATATTATATAGTATAGCCCATACGGAGCAGTGCCAAAACATTCTTGGCGATTTAAGAGCAAAGCTAGGGAATGAGGACATCTTTAGAAATGCAATTGGTAACCATAGCCTCCTCTACAAAACATCCGAAAACGGACTATTCAATTTTGCTGCGGAACAAAATCTTGCCTCTGAGGTTCTGGGTTTCATTCGGCCCCCAAAAAGAAACCCATGGTTCAATGATGCAGGCAGGAAAATGCAGCCAAACAAAAATCACGACAATTAAATAAATAAATAGGGGGTGGCGCAACAGAAAAAGAATCAACACGAGAAACGCTCGTTTGAGTAAATTAAGAGGTGCCATAATAGGAATGAAATTCGGAAGTTTTACCAAAAGGTAAAAAAAATCCTGCCAGGGTGGCAAGCCCCGAACTCAAGCCTGTAAAAACCAGCAGGGAAACATAGTTACAGAGTCACATTCGCCACTGAGGATCTAGAAAGATCACTAATGCAGACTTCTTAACGGCGATGAGGACACAAATTCCGTTGTCAGACAGATTGCCCAATTCAGCTTGGACGATGATCAAGAATGCCGTTCTCCCGACCTAGAAGAAGTTAAGCCTGCCATATGCAAACTTAAATCAAATATGACTGCATACGTGCAGATGGCCTTGATGCCGAAATTTTCAAGGCAGCTGGAGACCAGTTGAAAAGGAGCATGCACCAGCTGATCTGCATGATATGGTCGGAGAAAGCATGCCCGATGAATGGAACCTCAGTATCGTATGCCCGATCTTAAAGTAAGGAGACCCTCACAATTGCGCCAACTATAGAGGGGTAAGCCTTCTTAACGTCGCTTCTAAGCTTTTGTCTGCTGTAATATGTGAACGTCTGAAACCCCACGTAAAATACATGATAGATCCTTATCAAAGTGGTTTCAGACCAAAGAAGTCCGCAATAGACCAAATTTTCACATTACGGCAGATCTTGGAAAAAACCCGAGAATATAATATCGATATTTACCATCTTTTTATCGATTTCAAGGCCGCGTATGACAGTATTTACAGAGACGAGCTGTACATAGCTATGTTTAGCTTTGACGACCCTGCAAAGCTCGTGGAACTATGCAGGATGACTTTATAGAATTCACACTGCCCTGTCAAGGTCGGTAAAGAACTCACCGAAACTTTTAATATAGAGAAAGGCTTTTGACAAGGCGACAAACTGTCATGCGATTTCTTCAACATCATACTTGAAAAGATTGTACAAAACTCAAACGTCAACACCAGAGGAACAATCATTCAAAAGTCTGTACAATTACTCGCCTATGCAGACGATATTAACGTAATGGGAAGAATAAAGCGTGATGTCATAGGTGCTTTTGCGAGTATTGAAACAGAAGCGGAAAAATGGGTTTGATGGTTAATGAAGGCAAAACGAAGTATATGCTGTCATCAAACAAGGACACAGATCATTGACGAGTTGGACAAAATGTTACAAGAGACAGACATAACTTCGAGGTAGCACTAGATTTTGTCTACCTAGGATCCGCTATAGACACGGAAAACAACATCAGTGCGGAGATCAAATTGAGAATAACTCTTGCCAACCGCTGCTTTTTGGGTTAAGAATTTAATTGCGAAGCAAAACATATTCTAGAAAAACCACGGTAGTCTTGTAAAAGATCATCCCAGTCCTGGGGCCGTACTCTATAATGCGTTTCGGAAAGAAAGTCTATTCGAAAGTGATTTTCAATCCGATTATAAATTCGTACTCTGTATTTCGTTTTCGAATCGAAAAAAAGTGCTTGTTAATATTTTCATTAACGGAATAGATTGGCGAAGTCTTGAAATATTTCTCGAGATATATGTCAAACCGAGCAAAAAAATAATATCAAAGCAAATCAAAAAATATATAAATGAAATAAAAAAATCGTTTTCGGATTTGCTTTTCCGAAAGTGACAGATTCGAATTCGAATCCGCTTTAGAAATAAAAAGTACAAAATATTCGTTTTCGGAAATTTTTGTTTTCGAAACGAAATACAGAGTAGGGCCCCTGCTTTACGGCGCAAAAGCATGGACCTTTTCGAAAGCGGATGAAGTATCCCTTGGTCGTTTCGAAAGAAAATTTCTCCGAATGATCGTTGTTCTCGTATGTAAAGAAAAATACGTAGTGAAAATGATTTAACAACGAATCTGAGTATGATGGCTAATACGTGCAGGGCTGATGGACATCAACGCTTACTCGATGGGTTTTTGACAGCACATTGCAGCAAAATGGGGGAACGGGAATACCTCATCTTATTTGGCATAATCAGGAGGAAGAAGATTCCAACACACTTTGAGTGCAAAAATAGAGACAGGTCACCCTAAATCGAGATTTTTGGCGAAAAATGATGGTTAATGCCCAGTTTCAGCCCACCTTAGCATAGTAAGCAACCATAGCCGCGAAACGAACCCTTGTGGATAAATCAAAAAATGTCGTCTTCCAGCAAATATCTGTGGTGCCAGTGGCGTTATATTTAGCGTGTCTGCCTTCTGCGAGGGAGGTTTGAGGTTCTAATTCCAACAAAATCAAGGAAAAAATGTGTTTCACCTCTCAAGAGGAATCGTTCAACTTTCCGCTAATGATTTCATGCCATGAAAAGCTCTTTCTTCATAAGCCTTTCGGAATCGGTAAACAAATGTAAGTAGGTCCCTTCCATTCCCACACAAGTTATGGTTGAGAGAAAAACGCTAGGCCCATGGCTTACCGCTCTGTTGCGGCACCCTTTTTATCTTTTTAACAGATAATTAAATCTTTGAAAAAATACATGAAATTTTATAAAAAACAGAAATACTACGCCTTTTTTATAAAGCAGGCCTTTCCAAGTCGAACAGAGATCTTTAACGGATGGCTTGAGACGAAAGATAAAAAATACCTTACACAATCAAGTTTTGCAGAGTCATTCAGTGAGTCAACGTTTTGGAGAGTCAATGAAGTGGTGTTGAGCATGAGTAACTGTATTCTGTTGATGTTCAAAACCTACGGCACAACCTGAGTTTAGAGAAAGATTGTCAGTGAGTGACATCTGTGTTTGGTATGGAATCTGACTACCATTTGAGTGAGTAGAAACTCAAGAGGCCGCAAAGAGGCCTGAATTGACTTGTATTCATGTATATTTTGGTTGTGGAGAACATTCTTCCAAATGACTGCTATATTCTAAAAAATTCGAGGACTTTTTCAACAAAGCCAAAGATGAAGACTCATCAAGTTGATTAGATTTAAAGACATCTTAAGCTTCCCTTTACAATTCCAGCACCCGGAACTAGTTCCCTTTCTCAAGTAAGCCGAAAGCGATATCATGACTCTCACTTCGATTTAAACATTAAAATAAGGGTTGCTACATAATTTATCCCGCTTAATGCCGATATGCCACAAGACCCAAAGAAACCAAAACAAACAAAAAACTGCTAAATGAAACCTCATACCTCTACTTACATACTTGCATAAACCCACATTTTCTTTCGGTCCCTTCATCTCATGAGCCTTGTTCTTACAACGTCCTGGCATCCAATCAAAGTAAGGGTGGATAGTGTAATCCTTGCATGTGAAATTGCAGACACAGATATGGTAATCCTTTGTGTCTCAATACCAAATACATGGCTTTTTTGGACAACACGGTCGTGCATGTGTGATCGAAAAGGGGTTTGAAAAAGGATTTGAAAAGGGGATTAGTTTGCCCTAATCACTTATTGCATTTTCGAAAGAAAATGCCACATACTTTTGGGACCGGCTCCAAATTGCTTTTCTTTTTACTCAAAACTTTACCTAGGATACTCAAGAGAACGTATTTGTTATTACCAAATGTACCATCTCTGCTTTTTCATCACTTCATTGAGTCCTTAGACTGATGAGATTTAAGGATTATTTTAGTCATGTTGATTAATATGAAACGACCATCTTTCCTCAATCAAACACGAAACACTTTTGGATAATTTCTTTTCTAATTAAAAAAAAAAAAAAAAAAAAAAAAAACAGTTGTACTACCCTCAATTCCACTAATGCTCCTGGCGCCTATTGTACTCCAAATTTATAACGTCAATACTGCAAATTGAAATAACCACACCTATAAATTTTAAAATGCACTTCCATATGAAATAATGGTCCACACAAAACAAAACGATGGCCTTGCGGCGCAGAAATAAGAACTGAGTAATTTTTGTGTCTCTCATTTCCATAACCGCAACAACCACTCCCTCAAAATGTCAATAACTCACCAAGCTTCACATCCATTAAGAGGGAACTTAATAAAATAAAAAAAAATTATTAAAATAAAATCAACCGTATGTCATTATTTTTGTTGTTTTATTTTCTGCATATGTTCAGTCTTTGTATAAGAAATAACATTTTTTATACTTTATTATACAATTTAATTTTTATTTTTTTTTAAATATACAAATATCCTTTAAAGTATTAATTTTTATTTGTTTTGTTTGTTTTTTATATTTGTTGTCGTCTGGTTTTACTTTGTATTGTGGTGTGGTGTGCTTTTTGTCAGTTGGAAAAACATAATTCGTATTTTATGCAATTTATTCGATTTCCATTGTGAGGATTTGAGGAATGGGTGGAAATGAAAATTTGTTGTTATGTTTCTATTTGTTTTGTTGTCACGGTACCTTAAGCATTAATTTTTGTTTTTTGCTATGTGTAGAGTTAAATGTGTTTATATGGCACCAGCAATCGGCAGAATATAATTTTGTTTACATATTTTAATTTATCTACAAGAAGTTGTATTGTTTTTTTTTTTTAATTTTTTCTTTTAATTTTCAATTAGATATTTAAAAAATTAGAAAATCATTTTGTTAAAATTAAAAGACTGTGTTGGCCAATTCGATTTACATTAGGATGTACTTAAAGCATTAAATTAAAATCTATCGTTTAGAATCAAAAGAAATCTTTTAAAGTACAGAAAATAAGAAATAAATTCGAAACAAGGTTTTTAAATTTAAGATTTTAAACAAAAACTAAATTAATTGGCCTATTTAAGGATTTGAATTTTTAAATCTCTATATTTTTATACATAAGTATGAGTTACTTAATATTTATGAAAGTTTTTATTTTAAAGTTTCTAACTATGTATATACAGGATCGTTTTGTTGTTGTTTGTTTTTTTATTTTCTAATTGAAATTATGTACAAATATTTAATGTTTGATCAAGTTGTTTTTTTTTATATTGTCATTTTTTACTTTAAATTGTAAATTGGGAGATTTTAACAGAAGTAAAGTTTTATTTTTTGAAAAACAGTAGCTTACTACTTGGAAATGCTTTCGTTTCACAAATCTTTGAACATACGATCAATCACTATGTCCTAGCAGCTGAGAACTAAATCAACAATGGAAAGCCTCGGTTATCCTTATAACAGGGTAGTAAAGTGTTAATGATTTGCAATGCAAAGTAAGATGGTCATAAATAGAAGCAAATGAAGTAAAATTGTGAGCTTTGTTTTTTTTTTTTTGGTCAATTCCACAAAGCCGTCCAGTTTCAGACCACGAATGCCAAAAAGGAAGCATATAGACGCCCTCGTAGTGAATGCTTTGCTACGAACTTTGTTACTGTTTATTTAATTATGAAAAATTTTGACAAAATATTCACTACGAAAATGAAGGGACTAAAACCCTTGTGTTTGGCATTCGTCCGAAGTTGTTACAACAGGCGATGTGGAAGAGTTGATTACAACACGGATTGGTGTGACTCTCGATGCCATAGGGCTAAAAAAAAGTCATGGAAATGCTGTGCTACCTACTCAAATGAGAAAATATAAAGAGTCCTAGTTCACAGCGCTAGTGAGAGTTGCTGATCTTAGGACGATGTTCTTTGATATGTCCTTTGAGGCATAGAACTTCAAATTTTCATGGCTATTGAGATACATTGCAATTCACCAAAAATTCATTTTGCTAAAAGCTCCATTGATATAAGTAGCAATGTATTGAATAAACTACAAACGTCCACAGCAATAGAGTAGAAACACAATGTTAAGAGTTTCCGCGAAATACATGATCATGTCATTATGACGTTTTAGAGCTTTTATTACTGACTCCATATATTTCCCAAATAAATTGACGTGAGAAATCAGAAAATAGGGATGTGACAAGGAAGCGCATAAAGTAATAAATACTGGAGTACCCCAAGAGACTGTTCTTGGTCCAATATTATTCATATCTACCCTCGTGTTGGCTTAGATTGGACGCATGAGTAAAACATAAACAGGTTTTTGTTAATTTTTTGTGTGGACAGAGTGTTTTTTTTTTAATTAAGTACACAAAAGTGACGATATTCAATCAACTAACGGGACATTAAATTGATAGCCACAACAGAGTTGTATCTAAATTATTAGTTTTTTGAATAGATTCATTGTGCAAAAGCGATATGCACATAAGCAAAGCCACTAAGACCTCGGGGCCTAGGCGCCTAGCGCAATTCAAGAACTTGCAGTTATATGACGGATCCGAATGGCTTAACTCGGAAGCTCTTTTCATGACAGTGTGGAATTTCCCTCGGAAGACTTGCAAATTCTTCGCGAAAGGCGAAACCCATGAAAAGCATTTTGTTTTCAAAAGTTTTTGGGATTCGAACCACGAACCTTATTGTAGTGGAACCTCCACAGGGTGCAAATAACGGGAACACAGAATAGCTGCTAACTACGAAATGTTTACAACGAAAGGGTTTTTTCTGTTTTTTGTATTTTGGGTTAACGAAACAAACAGGATTTTAAGCAGTTCGAGTGCGAACAAACACTAGTTTAGTGCAAAAGGTGTTTTAATCAAAAGAAAAGACATTGACCATTGGCAACCTCTAATCATTGAAAATTTTGAAAAATTGACTTCTTTCAAATGTCAATAAGAATGAAAGTGGAATGGTATTCAAATTCTTCCAACTGCTTTCTACAATGACATCCAAGTTTCGCTAAAGTTTCCCAATAATTCCAACGTCTCCTAAAGAACAACGGAGAAACAATTTTGAGCATTCGAAAACTTTTAATGTAGCATCAAGTTACATTCACATAAGGCACCAGAGGACAGGGGTGCCTACATTAATTGAGTATACCTCCCCAGTCTCTTCTAGACTTGTCTCACTTTCTTAAATCACAAAGCGAGCTGATGGAAACTTGGTAATCACCAGCGGGATACCTGTTGAGGATCAGGTGGTGCTTTTTCAAAGATGAGATTCAAGTAAATGTAGAGCCAGTTTTTGAATTTTGCAGGAATGTAGGTACAATCTAGGAAAACCTATTTGGCGAAGAGACGGACACTGAGCTGATCTTAAAGCACATCTATATGGAACCGTTATCAACCTTGAAACTCACACAATTCAGTTCATTTGTAATCGAACACACTTCAGAAATGTTAATAAATTCTTACATCTTCCCGAAAGGCAAAAGAATGCAGTTGAACCTGAGTCGTTTCCCTTAATGTGAACCACACGAAATATTAGTGATTATTAGTAGATGGTTTTCACAGTAAGGCCTAATAAGCAACTTAGTTAATCATTTCCATAATTTAAACAGCCGAGCTAGTGCCAAATCAAAAAAGATAGCCTCGACAAAGACCTATAGCGAAAATGAATCCATGAAAACGTCAGAACAATAGCAAATCGACCGCCAAAGTAGTAGTAAATGAAAGCGATTATTTATCGTTTAACGCCACCACAACGAAACGATAACGAGGGTTTTTTAACGAGTATCGTTTTTTGTATAACGGGCCCTGGTAGTTGAAAAGAATAAATTTGAGTTAAGGTTCGTTCATTTGAATTTGGTATATCAATGGCGATTGACACCAGTCAAACCCAACTGTCATTTGAAGTGTCATTATAGCGATAGGGTTGCCCTGCGGTCGCTACAAATCGTTTTTTGAAAAACCTTTACTTGCCTTTAATGTCACACTGAGTGTTTTTGAGCCTTGTGTTTGCCCTCAATTCGCTTTGAAGTAGCCTAAGGTTTTTGTTGGAGCGAGTTCAGGTAAAAAACAGGACAATCAAGTGGCATGTATTTTTGTTCAAATGACTGGGATGTGTATTGATTTTTTGATTTAGAGTTTTTTGAGAACTGAAAACCTTTATTATATTATTTATCAAAAAAACCTTGGTCAATGATGGTCTAAGCTCTAAGCTGAACGAACGAATGAAATTTGAGTTGAATGTTTTAATTTAATGGTAATGAGCCGCTTGAGAATCAAACAACGAGTTAAAATTATTAAAACCTACTACAAAACTGGTGATTCAATGCTACCTTTCGCGCATTGCAAGATGATTATGGTCAAAATCGACTTACAAACGGTCCAATTGTAAAGAAATTTGAAAAGAGTGAAGTCATTACTGATGTCGTAACACCTATATGTATGATCGTAATAAATACGCTCGAGCAAAAATATGCTGCTGCCAGTGCAAGTCCGAACTCATCGATTTCCTAGCATTGCATTTGTAGCAATTGAACGTATCTAGACCCCTCACTATGGCGTATTTCGCATCTGGATTTGCACCTATTCTATTCTTATAAAGTTAGTACTACGCCACAATTGAACTCCTCTGCTGACTATTCACAACGCCATGGTAAATCCACTTCTTGTTCCCAAGTCGAATAATTTCGCCTTCTGACGACGTCGATTGGCCACAAAAGTAATGCAATTTGACAGCGCTAGATTTTTTTCAGTGCGGCTTCACAAAAGACAGTCTTCACACAAATAGTCTGCGAACTCTACATGCTTTAAAACAAACACTACTCAAGGAATGGCTAAGATATTGCCAAGGAGTGCAAACAATTGGTTAAAAATAACTTCAAATGAATCGCGAGTTTCGAATCATCCCAAAGCGGCCATTTGAATTATATTGTTTTTCACCCTTAATGGCAACGTCTTGAAATATAAACTTAGCCCACGGAGTATATCTACTCCGTGAATTACCTTTTACAAAGCAATAGAAAACGACGAATTTTAAGAATGCAAAAGACTAAAAGAAGCACAATTTGGTTTGAAGTGATGAAAGTTAAATTGATTTTGTCTTGTTCGCTATAAGAGGAAACGGTACACCCCAAATTAAAAGCTGAGAGTCTACTGCGGCAAGGAATTACCACTTTGTCCACGTAAAAAGAAGAAATTATGAGATTTAACTCTATCCCAAAATGGCTGTCAATTAAAAATAGACACGAACTTTGTTTTTGCCCCAAAAAAAGTTTGAAGGTTTCTTAGGAAAATAGTGCACAAAACAAAACTTGACTCTCTGCTTAACCCTCCTTTACAAACTGGGGTCCATTTGGACCCCAGAGCATGTTTGAACACTCATAACTTTTTTGTTTTTAATTTTTTGTAAATGGGATTTTTACTCAATGAACAAAATTCAATTTTTTATTCATTTCTTAAGTTGAAACGATTATCAGATGTTTACAGAATTTTCTGCGAATTTTTTGTGAAAAGAACCCGTCCACCCGAACTGGGGTCCATTTGAATCCCACTACTGAAATTCTATGAAAAATCATATTTTTTCTAAAAGCAGCATAGTTTATGTTTAGAAGGGTTTAGTTTGAAGTTTATGGCAGTTCCGGCAGACATTTAACACATAAGGTTCTAGTGTGGCAAGGGCAAAAACATCTGCAAAATTCATCGCAGGTGGTTCTGGTTTTCTTGTCGTCTGCTCTTTGGCAAAGGCGACACCTGCTTCTTTTACAACAGAGCCTTTCGGGGACTGTTGGTTATTTTTTCTGAACTCTATACCAAAATACAGAGAGCATCCAATACAGATTTTCCAATGGCAGATTGTGTTGCAGGTTGTGAACTGTTATTCAGTTCTGACTCCATTAGCTAGGCAGATTGAAGTGTCGGAAAATGATGACAGTAGCAAGGGCTGCTCCGTGCAGTGACTTGTAGAATACAACCATCGACCAGCGATTTGTTTGACGTGTACATGAATAAATTGAGACCATTTGGTCGAATACATCGAGTCCATCTTTGGTGCGGTTATAATCCAGTACCATGGCAGGTTCACTTTGATTACCGGAAGTGGCTTTCTCGCAGTTATGTTGTGTTGTAAGCAATACCACTTGTTTGTTTGGCTTTGGAACATAACTCACCAACGACATTTTTCCAGAAAATCCAAAGATGGATGAGTGAACTCGACGATACTGCTTTTTATTATTGACCTTTACAGGCTCATTCTGGTCATCAAGAACCTCCCTCGCTACAAAATGTTTAGGCACATCTCTTTTGTTTTCCGGATCGTACCAAGAATAGTGATCTTCTTATCCAGCAACCTCAATGCCAAATCCACCGACGGAAAGAAATATTCAATAGTGAGGTTGCGTCTAGAATTGAAATATGATGGCATCAACGACATCAGCACATCATATCCACGACCAAGTCCTGTACTTTGGTCAGAGCTACTAGAGTAGATAGAAAACTTTGGTGGGTAGCTCGTTGAGCTTTTATTTAACCACTAAAGAACTTCAAGCCATATTTGGCAGGCTTGCTTCGCATGTATTGGCAAAATTCAATATTTTTGAGGTCATAAAGTTTGAAATAATGACTATTTTTTTCTTTTGATAGCCATACCTGTCAAGAACATTTGATATGGATGAATTTTACAATCAGTAATTACCTATAAGTAAAACAGACATATCGAAAGGGATAAGCGGGAATCCCAGATTTGCGAAACTAGGCAATTTCCATCGATTTTGAAATTGAAAAATTTCATAGATGACCTCCTATATAATGACATCTCTGCTTAAACTTCCTTATCACTGCTATATGAAATACTTAGAAACAATTCATACAATATCCAGAAGAACTATAACTGAACAATATAGGTCAGAAATCAAAAAAATTTCGAAGAAAAAATTGTGGGGTCCATTTGGACCCCAGTTCGGGTGAACACGACTTCTGCCGGTTCCTAAAGGAGGGTTACCCTACTCTGTGAGGTGGAAAGTGAATAAAATTGATATTAGAAAATATTCAAGTCTACCCAGCTCAAGCAATATAACCTGTCATAACTTACGAATAGCTTATAACTTTTTCTGTTTCGGAAAAAAATTGTTTCGGGCCTGACTTAAATGTTAAGACGTTATTTTAATGTTTTCAGTTAATATTCAAACTATTTTCAAAATCGAATGTCGAATGTTTAAGATTGTGAAACGAAAACAAAACTTCTTCAATTTGTTGCAAGTGAGTTAAGAAAAAAAAGAATCTACTATTCATGGTCTTAAAACGTGGAGCTTTTTTTTACTTATTTTTCATCTTAATTATGCTTATTCAATAATATATTTGCACTTTTTGAAAATAAAAAGAAAAGGTTAAATTTTTAAAATATAATTCTAACGAATATTGTATTCGTATCCCTTGTTTCAATTTACTTTGTTATTTCTACAGGTTTTCTGTTTTTTTTTTCTTAAATTTTTTTTTCCTTATTAATTTTAATTACATATTGGCAAAAAAATATTCATATATATATTTATTTCATTACATATACTATATATTTGTTGTTCTTAGAGTTTAAATATTAATCTACAGCTAGTTAACACCTGTAGTTGTAGTTTTATATTTTAGCAGTATAAAAATTAACAATAGTTTACGCATTCACCTTCTTCTTTCATATTATCCTTGTCGCATTTATACATAGAAACACCATCTTTGTGTTGTTTGGATTGGTGTCATAATTTTGTTTTTGCTTATCATATAGTTAGACCTTCTATTGGTCTTGTGGTTGTGTTTGTTTTTTTCTCCTTTTTTTAGGTTTTTATTTTACTTTTTTATTTTGAACTGTGTTTATCCTAACTGTTTATAATTTTGATTAAAGCAATAACGAGTTTTCTTTTCCTTTAAGAGTCATACGTAGACGACGTGTGGTTTTGTCATCGTGTGTGTATCTGGATACTCGTAATGATCGAATTTCTCATACAAATGCTCAGGTTCGTCGAGAGCCTCTTTGACGGGCAGTTCCCAGGGCTTGAGGGCCCGATATTCATTGGCTATTGCTTGTGCGGCCAAGTATCGTTCTAGCTCGAGTTTGTCCACTTGTGGATGTGATTGGAAGTGATGATGTGAGGGATGTTGCTGCATGATTCTATCATGGACATTCACCACTGCTTTGACTGAGCGTCGATCTTGGAGAAGCTTTCTTCGTCGTTTGACAAACCTCAGGTAGAAGACCACACTCGCTCCAGTCATAACAACAACTAAACAAGTCAGAATGGCACAAACAATGGTCACAATATGCGCCGGGCAGGTGATGTCACTCTCAGACATTGAATGGAGGAGGCGACGCGTTCGAATATTGTCCTGCCAGATGTCACAGCTGATACGTTCATTGTCGAGCCTAAGATATCTCGCAGTGTGAGTGCTGTTACTTGCTGGCTTTTGAGAGGTTGGCTCGTCGAAGTTGCCAGTCACCAACCGCCATAGCCAGAGGAGTGAACAGTTGCATCGTAGGGGATTATCACCGAGATACAGCCGTTGTATTCGATCGACTGGAAACTGGGCAGCATCGAGGGTTTGAAGGTTGTTGCCTTGCATGGAAATTTCCATGATATTTGGGTTGCCTTGAAACAAACGCATCGGAAGATCAGAAAACTGCTGATTGTGGTTGAGGTCGAACGTTTGCAAGTGAGTGTTGTCCACAAATGCCCTGGAAATGAGAGAAAAGACATTGTTAATTACCGCCAAATAAAAAGATGACATTTCAAAACAAAGAAAGGAAAAAACACTTTGTTATATTGTGATGAACGATTTGAATATATTCAAAGGTATCACCCCATAGTTTGAAAGCAAAGTTAGAGCAAGTTTTAAATGATTAGAACTTTCCAGGTCTATTTGACCTATTCAAGAAGTATTCAGACAATCTTCGTCATTAAAATTCTATTTTATTTAAGTTTTTGAAATTGTATAGAAAAAGTTATTAGATCTACTTCCTAATTTTCTTGCATAAGGATTCGGTACTCGGTAGTCCCTTATAATATTAAGGATAATTGAAACTCCAACAAGAAAATTATTCTAAAATTTTATGCGGTCTTCAGACAACCCATGCACAACCCCAAACCGAATTCAATTAAAATAAAAAAAAATAAATAAATTCAAACCTAACAAAGAAAAAGGTAAATCCGAAGCTCTATATACACCCCAGAAACAATGTTATAAACCTCAAAAACTTTGTTTCAATTTAAAGATATAAAATCCCTCTGCATACATGAAGCGTTTCAAATAATTCCCAACAAAGCTTCTCATCTACCCTTTCAATTAATTAATTCGCATACGTGACAAGGTTATGCAAATATGAATGCAACACAAACATGCCGCTGTGTTACGGTTACTCTCTATCTCTACTGTGTTCAGTGCTCTGCTTGTTCGAAAGGTATAAATCCTTGTTTGGAGTCGACTTTTAAAGAGAAGACCCAAAGGATATAGTGGAGCGGTGTGGATGATAACCCACGTGAGAGAGTGTTTCCTCCTTCAATTTTGTGTTTGTGTATTTTTTTCTGTTGGGCTTTGTTTTTGATTTTCATGTATGGCAGGTAGGTTTAAGGAAGACAGATACAGAATGAGTTTTAGTCAGTCAAGGATTTGGTGTGTGTGCTCATGCTTCAGTCACTATAGAAACATTTCTATTTCCTAGCGGATACGAGGCTTTGGGGGTAAACATCAAAGGAAGATGATGGCAATAGAATGCAGGGCAGAAGCTTTCGCACAGGAGTCAGTGGTTTTAATGGGAATCAAAGATTATATTCTTGAATCGTAATCCAACATGAATGCAAGTGCACTGTAATCTAACGAAGTGGTTTTTCTCTTCTCCATTCGGGAAGAATATTACGAAGGCTTCGCAGTTCTATTTTTGTGGAATGGAGTTATGAGAAGAATATGAATTCAGTATGCAGAGCAAGAAGTGCAAAGTCAGTGGTTTACGTGGCTCAAGGCATTTTGACTGACTTGTTACAGTGGATTTTTGTTTGTTTTCAGTTTGATGAGTTCCTCTCCCTACTTTTGTTTTGGCCAATACCAAATGTGGGAAACAAATATGTTTCTTGAATTTTCAGTCATTTGTTTTCTACGAGTGTTTTTGTTTTAAGAATTAAATATTCAAAGTTAAGTTTACGCTATTTTTGGTTTTTAAGAAATTGTTTCCTGTTGATTGCCTGAAAACACTCAACGAATTGGGATCAGACTTTGCTGTCAGGTATTTGAGCTACTCTGGGGGTGATGTTCATAGAAAAAGCTAGTTCAACGTTTTTGATTAAACTTTCAGCGTTTATGTGTCAAAGTTAGTGCCGAATAATAGCGTTTCTGCATTTCTGCAAAAACCTTTGGAATATATGATAGAATTTCTTTGTTCATATTTTAAGTCGTTTTATTCTCCCAGTCTCAGTTTGGATTGGGATTTCTTGAATTTGGCAATGAACAAATTAAAACAAATGAAACTTTACTAATAGCCTTTAACCTCAATATAATCCGAGTCTAATAGTGGATGACTAAAAAGAATTCAGTTGAGTTGTAAGCAATGCCTGCTCGACTAGTTCACTAGGGCTCAATTGATTAAAATTCTCTAATGAGGAATCTAGGGAGAAAAGCTCCCTTTAGCTCTTTTGGTATTGAAAAGGCTCCAAAACTACTGAACCAATTTGAATGAAATTTAGTACAGGGATAGTCTAGAACCAAAGTAAGGACATAGCTTATATTAAATTCCCATACTCCCGAGGAAAAGGGAAGCAGGAAGTTCTTCACTCCTTCTGATCTAGCTGCAATTTACATATAAGGCCTTCATCCGCCCAAAAATGGAGTATAACTTTCATATCTGGTCAGGTGCTTCTCAAACATCTTTGCACCTCCTTGATGGGGTGCAAAATAGAGCGTTAAAATTGATAGGTGATAGTTCAATTGTAGAATCGATTGATTCTCTTGAACATCGTTGAAACGTTACCTGTCTCTCTCTCTTTTTTTTATCGCTTTTTTCACAAACAGTGCTCTAGTGAAATAGCCAGTGGCATTCCTCCCCTGAAACAATTTAGTCGCGACACCCGCCTCGCTAGGAATGCTCATCAGTCTTACCTTGAGCCCACCTTCGGGCGTACAGTCAAGCATAGAGATTCTAATTTTAGTCGCACCACCCGAATGTGGAATGCTCTACCTGGCCCTGTGTTTCATCTGCATTACGATTCACAAAAATTCAAAAGCAACGTGCATAGGTGTCTCCTATTAAATCCTCTCCTACTTTCCTAAATGCTCGTACTGTGTTCTATAACATTATAAGGGTAGTCAAAACCCCTTGATGTGCGCGTTAATTATATAAAAAAAAGTCAACGAAACTTATAAACTGTTGGAAAGTTTCTAAGAAATTATTTCGACAACAGAACCCTTACTAAATTTATAAATGTCAAAGTATAAGCTTGTTTGTTACACCTCCATGCCTAAACTACTGAACCGATTCAAATGAAATTTTGTACAGAGATAGTCTATCAATTTGTGGTCTAAGTGTGACCTCTGTGACTTCTCATCCAGACAGCCACATCTTTCCTAACTTAGTCTAGAGTCTAGAGTCTTAGTTACAGGCTGTCGTAAGAATACTACATTATCCCCTAGTAACATGACTATATTTCATCTCCGTATATTCACAGAAACAGAAGTGAAACCTTAGGAAGCCCAATAGTTTCTCGGTTGATCTTAGAGTTTTTTAAAAAATTTTACGGGGAAAACCATCGAAACAATCAATCTCGTTGTTTTTTTTCAGAATCTTTACTTATATTTGAAAAAGCCTTACAAGTTGTTTGAAGTCAAAATTCTTAAAAGAATAAAAAAAAAAATGGCCGACAAGAAGAAATCAAGTAAAAAAGTGATCGAAAGTCACCAATATTGCCATGCTGTTCTGCTTATCTTAAATCAAGAACCAAGCGGCATATCAACCGTCGTTTTTTAGACTAGCAATTGAATTAGAGTGAATTCAAGGCAACATCTTCACAAATCCCAGTTTAGTAGATTAAATAATTAGTTGGCAGCTCTGCTAGTATTTTCATTTGTCATGTTTTATACTGTCATTCTTGTGCTAACCCGGAAATCGAGCTCACCTCATTTAAACTTTCAAAAATTAAGTTAATGTGTATAAGACATTGCAATCTCTGAATTATTTAATCATTGCATTTAACTACAACATATTTTTACACATCTATTTTTAAAAATTTATCGAATGATAATCTTAGATCATTCGCTGGCATATAACGTATTTGATGGTATACAAAATTTAACGATATCAACGCAGTAGTTTCGTCGTTAGTTATCGTCGTCATCGATTCAAAAAATTATGTTTCGAGAAAATCGCATTTGAAAGCTCGTGCATGTGTGTGCTCGCTCCGTAAAGCTGCTCTGTTTCAGTGCGGGGCCTTGTCAACCATTTTGAACATCGAAAAATCCTCTGCGACACATTAACGATTTAATGGACCCGAGAATCTAGAGACTATTTTAAAAACAACTGGATATTGTTTATATCTTCACTGTTCTCAGTAGAAGAGCAACTTTAAAAACATTTGATAGCCACGGGAACTTAATCTCAGTAACTACTCGACTTTCAATATTACGATGCTGCATTATCCTTCAGTAACATTTACTACATTTCATATAAATAAATTTAGAAGATCGGGCACGTGAAACTACGAAATTTGAGATAATCTCCAGCCCAGCGCAGCGGTAGTTTCTCGCAGCTTTTGGTTTCTTGTTAATTTTGTATCAACAATACTTTGAATAAGTTAGACCCTAGCAACGCCCCCGGGCGGGTCAAAAAGCACAATCATAAAAGTTAAGAAGTTCGACGATAAATTTTAATGATCGAGAGCAATATTTCGGTCGTTTTTGACGTAGAAAGTTCTTTGATACACCATTTTAAGAAAATTGAATTTATACTGACATTTTTGTAAAGCAATTTCTTAACCTATCAGTGACAAAAAAAGTGCTATAAAAAAATCATTAAACGAAATGTTTGAAACTTCAACGTTTTGAATACTATTTCCTGCAATAGTATTTGAATATTATATATACAGGGTGTTCCGTACTTCGTGTAACATCCTTTGGGGTGTGATTCTTGGTCATATTCTAAGAAAAAAAATGTATGACAGTAAAGCTCAATTCTCAACTTTGACATCACTTTTTGACAATTTAAGAAAAGGCTAACTTTGGTGTACCCTACCCTATGATAAATTCAATATCTCTGTCAATACTAATGATAGAGACCTAATCATAGTTTTAATTTTTTGTAGAGATAACAGCCTTTAAGACTGTATTTAAGTTTAGCTTCCAAAGGTTAAGGGTTGCCAGATTTTTAATTTTAAGTGCTGTTCAAATTTTCTTCCCGAAACAAAGTTTTGACTTTGAGGTCATTTTTTTTGCAGAAAATGCCTGCTAAACATGGAGTTTCTTTATTTTTTACAGATGAACTAAACAATAATAAAAAAAAAACTTAGTAATAAGTGCACTCTAAAACCCATAGATTTTATGATATTTGAAAAAATACAAAATGGGTAAAATTAAAAAAAAAAAAAAAAGATTTTTAAATTTGAGGTTTGTTTGAATAAAACAATAATATGGGCACTTTTAGTAGTTTTTTATGTATTTAATACAAATACAATTAAAACAAGTGCTCAAAGTGCCTACGCAGACATTTTTTTCTTATATGAGTTTTACAATGGAAATTCAAGAAGAGCATAACGAATATACCAGGAACTTTATCCTTACTAATTATCTGGCAACCTTAAGCCTATAAGAATCTAATTTAAATACAGTTTCAAAGATTACAAGACTACTAGTAAGACAACTGTTATCGAGAGCAAACACCTACAATGAAATTCAAGAAAGTGCTCTGGCATGCATTCAAAACGAAACAGGGCTTTTGAGCACTTGTTATAACTGTATTTGTATAAAATTCATAAAAAAAACTACTAAAAGTGCCCATATTATTGTTTTATTCAAACAAACCTCAAATTTAAAAATCTTTTTTTTTTTTTTTAATTTTACCCATTTTGTATTTTTTCAAATATCATAAAATCTATGGGTTTTAGAGTGCACTTATTACTAAGTTTTTTTTTTATTATTGTTTAGTTCATCTGTAAAAAATAAAGAAACTCCATGTTTAGCAGGCATTTTCTGCAAAAAAAATGACCTCAAAGTCAAAACTTTGTTTCGGGAAGAAAATTTGAACAGCACTTAAAATTGAAAATCTGGCAACCCTTAACCTTTGGAAGCTAAACTTAAATACAGTCTTAAAGGCTGTTATCTCTACAAAAAATTAAAACTATGATTAGGTCTCTATCATTAGTATTGACAGAGATATTAAATTTAACATAGGGCAGGGTACACCAAAGTTAGCCTTTTCTTAAATTGTCAAAAAGTGATGTCAAAGTTGAGAATTGAGCTTTACTGTCATACATTTTTTTTCTTAGAATATGACCAAGAATCACACCCCAAAGGATGTTACACGAAGTACGGAACACCCTGTATACTAGCTGACCCGCCCGGCGTAGCTCAGGCCCTACATTCATCAAATTGAAAGTTAAGTAAAGTAGCTTCAAAGTTTCTATTCTAGTGAGAGAGTGAGAATGAAATATAGTTTATGTTACTCAGGGACAATTAAGGGCCAGTTGCTCAAATCGAATCATAAATTTAAGTTCTACATAAAGTTCTATTTTAGTATGGGGATTTTATGTAGAACTTAAGAATTCCGGAACGTCCCATACAAAAATGAAAACTTTATGTAGAACTTAAATTTATGATTCGATTGAGCAACTGGCCCTAAGCACTCTTACGATGACAGAATTTGTGGGATCAGTATACCATTTTCCAAGTTCCCGAATATGTCCCAGTTCCCGTTCCATTCCCATATGGGGATGAAATATAGTCTATGTAGCACCGTATTGTTATGGCGAAAACCGTACTGAAATCAGTACAGTTGTTTTTGAATTCCTGTATCCGTTCCTGTGGGTAAATGTTGATGAACTATGGTCTATATTACTCAGGAACATTGAAGCACTCTAACCATGAAAGAATTTTTGGAATTAGTTAAGTACTTTCCAGGTTCTTTATTATGTCACCATTCCCGCTTCCGTTCGCGAAAGAATATGTAAAGAAAAAAATTATAGTCTTTGTTACTAAAGAGCACTTTACACTCTAACGTTGAAAATTTTTTGGAATTGGTCCAGTATTTTCCAAGTTTCCGCTTATGTTCTTGTTCCCGTCCCATTCTCGAGGGAATATGGGCATGACATCGTACTGCAATAGCGACAAAAATTACAATTCGTTCCAGTGGTTTTTGAATTTCCGATCCCGTTCCCATTACCGTTCCTGGGAGAATTTGAGGATGAATCTAAATATTCCCCCACTGTCCATGAATGGTACCTGCATCCAAGAAACTGAAAAGCTGTTAGTAATTGGTATCTCTGTCAAAGACTATCTTCGTTGGAATGACCACTTATTTGAAGTCGCCAAAGACGATGTTAAATGCTTAGGTCTCTTAAGACAATGCAGGAAGTTCTTCACCCCTTCTGATCTGGCTACAATTTATAAGGCCAAAACTGGAGTATAACTCCCATATCTGGTCAGGTGCTTCTCAAACATCTTTACGCCTTCTTGATAGGGTACAAAATAGAGCGTTAAGACTGATGGGTGATAGTTGAATCGTAGAAACGGTTGATTCTCTTGAACATTGTCCAAACATTACTTGTCTCACTTTTTACTATCGCCTTTTTCACAATTAGTGCTCTAGTGAAATAGTCAGTTGCTCAGTTGCATTCCTCCCCTGAAACAATTTAGCCGTAACACCCACCTTGCTAGGAATGGCTATCAGTTTTACCTTGAGCCCAACTTCGGGCGTACAGTCAAGTATAGAGATTCTTATTTTAGTCGCACGACTCGTATGTGGAATGATTTACCTGGCTCTGTATTTCAACTACATTACGATTTACAAAGGTTCGAAAGCAAGGTGTATCGGTGTATCCTATTTAATCCTCTCCTATTTTCCTAAATGCTCGCACTGTGCTTTATAATATTATAAGGGTAGTCATAACCCATTGATGTGTGGCTTATTATAAAACAAACAAAAATTTGACTTTGGTACTCAGGTGCAATAAATTTAAAAAATTTAAATCTTTATTCTTATCGCATCAGTCAAAAAATTAAAAGAATTTTTCAAAACAAACCTTATTATTTGTTATTTATTTTAATTTTTTGTTGTCAAAAAAAAAACAAAAAAATCAGTGTTTGAATTTAATTTTTAATTCATTACAGTTAAGAATAATGAAATTTTGAATTTTACTATATTCCAATTCCATCTGCCGGGTTGATTTGTCAATCTAAACCATCCAGGGCGCCACTCAAACGCATACAGAAAAATTCATTTAAATCGGTCAAGCCGTTTAGGTGGAGTTTAATTACATACACACGTACAGCAGAATTATATATATATAGATAGATATATATAATTTTGTTTTCTATAAAAAATGTCACTGGAAATGTATGGACATTTTGCTACGTTGGCGTTGGGGAGGTTTATTTGCAAAAAAAAAAGAAAATATTTTGCGCAGTTTTCACCCTCATTTCCGATTTGAACTTTCTTATTCAATCGCACCCCACGCTTTCTTCTTCATAAATAACATGTCAATCAATTGCTGTTGTAACAATTTAACCTCAGCCCCCTAAAAAATGACATAATCAGCCTATTAGGTCACCTTTCCTTGACAGCTTTGAAAGCAAACAGTTCAATCTCTTAGACAAATTTCCAAACAGCATGTATCAACGATGCCCGTTGTGACTGGAAGAACTTTCAAAAACTTGCCTAGAAGTTCATATATTTTAGCTGCCTTACAGTTTGTGGGGAGAGCCAATAAGAATTTGGATTCCCGCTGAACTGGTGTCCGCGCCCCTACAGGAATCTTTGCATGTCGTTAAAATGATGATTTAGCATTCTACTCAATCTAATCTTTACTCAGCAGAGTATAGAAGTGATTTCCCCATCCTGCTAGCTAATCCTCAATTGATACCAAAATGTCGGCCACAAAAAGCGATAAACCTTCAATAAATTCAGATTTCTTAGCCATGACAGTCACAAGACGCAAGAGTGCGCCTGCAAATAGCGCGGCGATAGAAGATATGCTCTCAGTACAATTTCTGGCACTTTTTGCATCTCAGAGGATTTAGCGGTAATGAGCTTAGAGAAAGCTCATATATACGCAATTATCTACGCTCTTCATCATTGATGAAAGTCTTAAGGGTTTTCACAGCTACGAAATCGCGTTGCTTTGAATAAGCCTCAAGCCCTAACTACGATCCTACATAATTTTAGGTTCAGAAGCAATGCATTCAAAAATATTCCTTTTTAAGAGGATACTATACGTATTTAAAAATCAAGGCTAAAAGAAGCATTCATTTCACCATTAAAAATAATAATTAAATCTTGCATTAAAGGAATTAAAAGAAAGTTTAAATTATTTTTTCCAATCAAAATGCAACACTCGAATGTCATCACATCAATTTACAAAATTCAAAATAAAACTTATGTTTGCCTCTGGTTTTGTTTCACATAAATTCATAAACGAAACAATAATTAAAGTCCCTTGCGTCATTTTTGTTATTAGCCTTTAAATTTAATTTACATCAAAGTCAACTAGTTGGGCCAGTGGAAAACATAACGCATCGTTTCGTTGACATCGTCATAAAACTATGAAATAGAATCATCTGCACCATGCTTCTTTTTTTTAATGAAATAGTTTCTGTTTTCCCAATGAGTATGAGTTATTAATAATTTCGGGCATGGTTAATCTTATTTTTTTTTAAAACTTTACACGGCCGTCGCGCCCGCCTTCACTTCCAAATGGTCGTGTGTCGAGATCTCTTTAATGTAGAGGTATATGTTTTTTTCTGGGATATGCCAACTTATAAAATACAGTCGACTCTCGATAATTCGAAACTGGAGGGACTCTTAAAATACTTCGAATTATCGAATGTTCGAAATAACAAATGGTTCGAAATTTGCGAGAGAAAATAAATAAAACTTCGAATTACAAGGTATTGATCATTAAATTACATATTATTTATTAACTGCTATTCTAACCTATGAAAAAAAAAATTAGAGTGTACATGTACATTCGTAAACATAAATAAACTTATTCATAATGTGAACTAATTAATGTTTTTGAAAGAACTCTGTAATACTCGTTTGCTTCAAAACACATTGCTGCTGCTCAGACTGCTCAATAACTTTTTTAAAGAGAAAAAGTGCCTGAAATGCGTTTTCATCACTTTCGTTTTGTAGACAGAAGCGTTGTAAGGTATCGAATGATGATCGTGCTTCCTTAACTGACTCCTCTGTAAAGGGTTCTGATGTATCGTCCTCATCTTCACCGTTGTTTTTTTTTCATTCGTATCTGTCGCAGTTAAGAGTTCGACTTTGGTTAGTGCATCTGAGACAGCAACATCGTCATCCACTTGAACGAAGTCAGAAAAACTCACACCGCTGATGTCTACTAATGGTTCTACTGCTGATTCTTCAAAATCCATAAGTATTGGAAGATTTTCTTTTAAGAAACCGGACCTCTTTCTCTCTGCAACTTCGAATTGTCGAGTGTTGGACGCCGATGAGTTCGAATTACCGCGTCGTTTTATTAAATAGCAATGATTTTTTTGTTCGAATTACCAAGTGTATAAAAATGTACTGATTTAGTTCGAAATATCAAGAGATTTTGTAGGGAACTCGTGATAACTTTGAATTATCGAGAGGTTCGAATTATCGCAAGTTTGAATTAACGAGAGTCGACTGTATTATTCTATGATGGGGCCCATTATAGACAGAAGCTTTATCCAACTCTTTTCATATGTCTAATTAATGGGGTCTCATGTTTTGTGTCAGATGGACACTTAATTACTGGGCTATACGTGATGATATTTCGCAAACACACACTCACACAGTAGCTACATACAAAGTTTTCCACAATTTCGAGGGTGAGGTGGTGGCTCTGGTGGGTTGCATAATGGAGATGTGTGATGTTTCGGAAACAATTGAAAACTTATTGTTTTTCATTTGGGAAAATTTTCCAAAATTAAATTGAATCATTCCTGCTGAGACTCTGTTTTAAAACTTATAACATATACAGACCAACTACACACCCACTCATCTGTCCCGCCTTCAGTGGCACACACTGTGTAAGCGATTCGGATGCTAATTGCTTACGGAGAAAAGTAACTTTTTCTGTTAATGTGTATGAAAGTAGGTACATTGTGCCGAGAAGTTCTCTTTTGGGATAAAAGCATAAATTTACTTTACGACTGTCATTATATCCTTTTCCTAAAGGGGAGGTTCTGGTTGTCTCAATCTCAATCCTTTCCAAAGGGATGACTTGCTGAATGGAAGTAGAGGATTCTTAATGCGCGCGTTAGATTTCGTAATTATTTTAAAGTAGGCTTTTGATTTTCCATATGGTGTGTCGTCGTGTATGGGAACGCTTAAGTGGAGAACTCATTTGTGTTTGAGGGTTTTGTGAGAGGAAAGGGTTTTTTTTTTATTTTTCTTGTTTTAATATCCAGGAAATCCCATTCTTGGATTTAAGTAAGTGTCCTTTATTAAATTTTAAGGGAAGAATTCAAAAAGTGTGTGCAATTTGGGACAAGATATTTTGGAGAGCCGAGTTAAAGGTTTGTTGCGATGAAATGAAGGTTCAGAGGGAAATGCTAACATTTCTTTTTTTTAGGAAATGGGAAAGTAGATGTTGAGAGCATTAGGTTTTCAAACCCTCTGATCTTTCATGGGATAGGGGAGGGCACATTTATTTAATTAATAAATTAAACAAATAAATTAGATTGCATAACCATGGTTGGAAAGCTATGGGGCCTAATACACTTCATGGTTCAACAGTTTTTTGTCCATTCTAAACGGCTTGGTGAGAGAGCTCTTTCATGGCAGAGTATTACTATTCCCGGAATATTTGCGAGTTCCTTGCGACTGCAATACACGTCAAAAGAAATATTGGATATTTCTAAGATTCTGATGCTTAGGGCAGCACTTGTTGATAACATTGAACAAACTTTTTCAAGCCAAGTTAAGTTTGTAATGAAAAAATGAAGCTCATACCTCCAATGCGGAATCGATGAGTCATAGGGGTACATAAGGCGTCTATTCGTCTGGACTCTGGAGTATTTGAAAACAGAGGTCGAATCACCGCATCAGTGATAGATTGAATGAATGCTATTTTTCTTTCAATACTCGCTCTTTATTACACAACATCAGTCTGCTGCTCATCATGTTTAATCGAGGACCTAGAGTGCTCGATAACGCGAGAAGAAATGACGAAAATAAATTCAGTTACGTTTTACTCCATCACTTGTGCGATAATTCCTCCCCAGGTTTTTTTGAAATAATTCGAAAATAGCACATCGTAGTAAGTTATTTACAAATACAAAACAAGAAAATCCACCGAAAAAGGACCCTCTTATGAAACAAATAAAAAGAGAGCAGAGAGGTTAAGTTTTACACCATGCTCGGTGGAAACTTTTCCTAAACTTTAATGAAACAAAGTGAAAGGTAATCATGTGAAATAACTGCACACTATTTGTTTTACAGAATTTTTGGAAAGATTTTATTTTGATAAACAACCAGATCCTGAACATCTGGTCGCTACTATTGACACGTTTTTCGATATTAGCAATAATAATTGTTAGAAGACTTTGAGCAAAATACAAAAAAATAAATCTTCAATCGCGATAGCGGATGGACTGAGGAGAAATCACAGGTATGTCGAGCCAAAGGCTCTGGAAATTCACATAAAAATCCAACAATATACAACTTGGTACAAACACAAACAATAACAAATACACAACATCACTTATGATAATACCACGACCACATGTAAGTAAAACCCGACATAAGATTTGGTGGCGCAAATCAGATCTCAACCTAGCTTTCGGCGGAGAGCCCAACTCAAATGTAAATGACCAGAAATTTAGCTAAGAATGATTCTATTTGGGCTTTTTATTCCCCCAAGTCTGCGAAAGAAATAGCAAGTCCTCTGTTAGTAAATTTATTGCTATAAAAAGCGTTTTCTCAATTAGCCGTTCGGAAGCGGCAGCAATTTGTAGGTCCCCTTCATTCCCTCACAAGGCATGGTTGTGAGAAATGCGCAACTCTATTTATTTATTTTTTTAAATCTGACCTTAATTAGGCCCGTTGGGCCCATTGTGATACCGCAATGGATCTAATGCATCTTCATCCTATAATGGAACCATTTTGAGCTTACAATGAAGCGGGAGAGACGCAGAGTATGAGTAAGATCACTGGAGTCATTTAAGATACACGAAGAGAGTATAAGGCAGGTAATATATAGTCTCCTCCTCCTCATCGTCCACACAGCTTCCGCAAAAATCGTCTGATGAGGCGATTCCTATAGCATTGCAGCATTATTTCCAATAGGACAGGGTCCTGTAATGACACCTATCGTCGCAGTAATGTGTTTTCTGTTGAGAGAGATCAAGCCGATGGACCGCTTTAGATCTAGCTTGGGCCAGATTTGTTTCGTTGCGTTACACGTTAAGCTGCTTGACCATTTCAGATTAGTTTTCTTGTACGCGTCCTGCTTGAGCAAGAGTTCGTATGTAGCGATTGGTATGCCATTACTCTGCGTTTTCGGTGAGAAGGGCAGAAGTGTTCCGTTTCTGGCGAATCCATCTGCTTTGCCTTTTGGAGTTTCCTGGAATGTCTCTATGCCCTGGCACCCAGCACAGGTGAATGTTAAACTGCTCTGACATCTCCCTGAGAGATGATCGGCAGTTAAGGGCTAGAATAGAGTTGAAGGAATTTGACTACAGGGATTTGATGGCCGCCTGACTGTCTGAGAAGATGCATATATGTATGTATATCCATTTGGGATATTATGTTGTCTCTGAGCCAAGACGGAGCTTCGCTAATTGCCATCACCTCCGCTTGGAACTGAACAGACACCATAACCTACTCCTTCATTTATTTTTGATCCCTCCATATAAAAATGGACGTATTCGTTTTCCAAGAATGATTGGTCCTCCCAATTTGTTCTGGATGAACAGGTCAGTGAGATATTTAAAACAAATTCGAGTTCAGGTGTTGTGTAGTCTATTTGTAGCTTGGAGATTCCGAACTTGAACTCAGAGTGTCAGCATGACCAATACTTTTGTTGGTCCATTTTAAGACTTCTTGTAACTGAACAGCCGAACTCGCTGCTGTTTGTTTACTGTAGATGTGAAGTGGGACTAGGTAAAACTAGGGTACAGTGCGGCTGAAGGAGTGGTGTATAAGGCACCGTAAATCCAATGTGTGAAGCGGGGTTCAAGATTCCATTTGTTTCATATGGCTTATTTGCATGCAAATAGTGCTACTGTAGCTTTTTTTTACTCTTTCTTTTATATTTGGCTACCAACTTAGCTTTCCAATAGAAGAATGGAGGCCTGCTAAGTTGGAGCTGAAACTCTCGCTTTTTTTTTGGAAATTACTGATCATCGGTTTCTGTAAACGTGACAGAAATCTAATGATGACCATCAGGGCATCTTTTAAGGATTTTTTACTAGGTGGCCAAAAGAAAAATACAGCGGTGGTCGAGTATAACGAACGCCGATATAACGAATGTTCGATATTACGAGCGCTTTTTTTCAAGTCCATTAGGAATTCTATATAACAAATAACGAATTTTAGACAAAATGGCATTGAAAACTCTAAAATCATAGTTCTAAGAAGTATACGAGAATAGCCATTCAACAATTATATTACATTCAACGCCCAAAAAACAAATGCATAGTAACGATTTGGTTTCTTAAATTTACAAATATTTGTTTGTACTATTGTACACAATTTAAAAAAAAAAAACTAGTAAGTCTAAATCTTAAATGTTTCGTTATATGTAACCCCGGGGCTACACGATCAAGATATGATAAGCCATTTACAATACATACGAACTTTCTTACATACACACCCAAATTTTTCGAAATTGAAACCCAACTGGTATGGAATATTGAAAGCCAACCGAGAAGCAGTTTCAGCTTTCAGTAGCCATGAAATTGACAGCTTCGTCAAATACCCTCAAAAAGAGAAAAGAGTGCCTGGAATAAAACTTTGAATTTCAAATTTCTTGTGGGTGCCATTTTGAAAATATATTGTAACGTGAACCCAACATTTAATACCAATTTCCTAATCGAAAACGTTCAACCGAAAACACAAGCGGCAACACTAGTGTAAGTGTAGAAATATTCTAGGAGAGAAAATGTTTGACAGCCAAAATAGTGGAGAGTGGAGACTATGTTGAAAATACTGGAGAGTTCTAGATGAAATGTCATTCGATATAAATAGCCCGCCCGAGGTTTTGATTATAGAGTGATAAAGTGAAGAGTAAATTGTTTACAAGTGATAGTCCAAAAGTTGAATTGAGATCGAATAAAGTATAGATACTGAATAAAAGTGGTAGAAATAAATAGAAAAGTGAAGTTTTATTTTGCGAACTAAGCGCACGTTACAATATAATGACATGTCGATTGAAAGCCATTTGTCTGGCTAGTTGTAAGTCGCCTACGTCACAGCCGAAACACGAACAGGAATTTGACATAGTGTATATATGTAGGCTGATGGCTTACAATATCTGCAGGGTAAATGAAGATTAGTCAGTTTTTTTATTCTATTAAGTGAAGTATGTATTTATTTTTTTTGAAGTATGAAACAAAATTTAATGAAAAATAAATAATGATGTCTACTCTTGATAAGTGGTTGAAAAAAGTTGATTTTAAAGACCTCGACAAATCAATATCAAAACAATGGAAATAAAGACCTGAAGAGAGTAAGTACATATTTCACTGATAACTTTTTTCGACACCAGTAATTCACCGATAAAGCTAATTGTCTGTTCGTATGTGTTTAGGACGATTCCAAAAACGCTATAAAGGAGAATAACGACGAAATACCACAGTTGTGGCCAAATATTTTCGTACATTACCTTCGAAAAATAAGGAATTGCAAAAATTTTGCATAGAATATCGTTTATTCCCAGGTTACTTTGAAGTAAGATTTGCTGAATATGTCCATAATTTGATCACTGCAGTTTTACACTGTTTTAAATACTGGCGACATGTCTCAAAAACTCCAGGTTCACTGATAGACAAGAATGTAGCAGTTGGGATGCTTAATACTTGGAGCAAATCGGAATTTCAACAACTTCTCCAAACATGCTGGATGGCAGATGTTTTATTGATCATAAGAGATTTGCAAAAAAATCTCCAGAAAGGGCGTTTGATTCTGCTTGATGTTTTAACTTTGAAACAAAACGCTCTCAGAAAGTTCAAACTCATGCTCCAGGGTCCATACCCAGGCGGACAGGAAGAGAAGTTTCCTTTACACCAAAAAAATGTTCAAGACAGCACTGACAATAAAGAAGACGATAGGAAAAGACGCAAAGTATCGCATTCTCTCGTCACAACAGGCACCCGATCATGGACGGCACTCCGAACAGTGATGGATTAACGCATAGGCCCGTGAGGCCCGGGCCTAGGGCGGCACGATTCGGGGGGGGGGGGGGCGCAAAAATTTTCAGAACGTTAAAATTTAAGAGCCGTAGAAATATACCAAAAATTAGTTTTTAAATTGGCTCTGTTCTTTTTTTTTTGGAATTTATTAAAAAATTTTCTATGGACCATAATATAATTTATTTTTTCATTGACTTTTCAATTTGAGGGTGTATCATTAATATTTTGATGGAATAAATTATATTCTAATTATCAAATAAAGAAACAATCAAATTGATAAGCTTTCTTGCAAATAACTAAATATTTTTTCACTTCTGTATCTTTGGTAAGATTGCTATTACATATATCAAGCCTCTGAAATCACTTACAGGGTTTTAGCTTAGTCCCGCTTTTTCTTTGAAAGTTTCAAAAATCGGATTTTCACATTTTGAGGTCTTAGGAAGCTATTCTGAGTAGTTTCAGCGTGCCGTCCCGCCGTGTTTGTGTGTGTAAGCTATAATTTTGTTGCACGATATCTCAAGGACGAGTCAACCGATTGAGATATCGATTGTGCATTAAAAATTGCGCCGAATGCCGCCAAGCGGATCAACATCGAACTACGCGTTTCAAAAAATCGCAATTCAAAGTCTTACAAAATATTGTTTTGTATAAGTCTCAGGTTTTTGACTCAAAATTTACAACTATATTCCGAGCTCAAAGAGTTCGGAAAATGAGCTCGAAGATTTCAAAAAACAGGAAACTCGTTCTTTTGAGCTCGAAGACCTCAATAATTTTGAGGGATGTTTTCGATCGCTTAGATCTGGAAATAGCGGGAAGTTGTAGGGATGACCTGCATGGTCAACCGGTTTCCAGATTTTTCAATTTAACTTCGGTGTTTGACGAAAATTTAAAAAAAAAAATGAAAATTAGTCGAAAAAAAAGAATATTTAATTTATATCTCAATCAAGAATTTGTTATATTAAAAATTTAATCAAATTGGAAGGGAATAATATTAAAGTGATCTGTGTAATATAGTAACCATCTATATAAAGTGTTATTATCATAAGTCATAAGTATAAATAAAAAAATTTCAATATATAATTTTTAATTCAAGTTTTTAACTTTATGATCGTCATTGCAGCAACTCAAGTAGAGTGAGAGTATTTTGTATGTGATTGAGAATGAGTTCCGTTGATGGGGTGAGTGTGTTACACATGTTTACAAAAAATAAGAGCGCTATGCGTAGCACGTAGCAGGTATTGACAATTTTTGACTTTAACGTATACAACTAATAAGCGTTTTTTATCTGTAAGCGAGTCACGGTAATTATTTCAGTTTAACTAGTGCCGTTTAAAAAGTAGAAGTCTCAAACTTGTCTACGACCGTTAGGCATTTCCATAAGAAATACGTGATCGCTACATGATTGCAACGAAAATTACAGCATCTAGAAATGGCAATTTTGGTCATAGTTCATAATGTTATTTTAGATTGTTTCAGTGCTGCAAGTAAGAAGCTTCAAGAATCTCATGCGGATTTATCATCTGTGGTAAAAATTTATGGTTCCGTGGCATTATTTCTTCAAGATATGAGGGACAAACAATACTCTGAATATGAAGAAAAAGCAAAAGCACTGTATAGAGTTAAAGTTAATTATCGTTATGAAACCAAGAGAACTAGAAAAATTCAGGCAGATGAGTTACGGGTGAATAATACCTTCATCTGATCACGAAAATGTTCGCATCAATTAAAAAGTATCCCTATCCCTAGCAAATACGGAAAATGACACAAGAAATACACAATGTCATGCATTCTCGAAATTTTCGAGATGTGTATCTGAATGTAGACATTGCTCTGTGTATTTTTTTGAATATTCCCGCTACATATTTTTCAGCAGTAAGATCTTTTTCTACCTTAAAAAGGGTTAAATCTTATTTACTCGCAAGTATGGGCCAAGATAGACTTAATACTTTAGAATTATTGTCTAATGAAGCTCAACTAGTTCAAGAAATTGATAATGATGACATAGTTGATACTTTTACTCGGACAAAAGTCAGGAAGAAGAGGTTTACAAACTAGGCAATGCATTATAATTTGAAAAAATGGTTATTTTTAGCTAGAGTTTAATAAACATTTTTTTGTATTATTTAATAATTATATTTGAATAAAAAATAGAGCACTCTCTTATGATTCGCATTATGAGTCGTGTAAAAAATAAAAGTTATTTTTTAATAACAATTGTGATTCAAAACATATAGAATTTTGTTGATTAAAAAGGGCGGCGTATCAGACAGGGCCTAGGGCGGCAATAAGGCTTAATCCGCCACTGACTCCGAATCGAAATGATATCAGCGTTCATCAATTTTCTTGACATCCGGCTCAACATTGAAGAAAATAAGCTGATAAAAAGATTTTCAACATTTCTAATGGCGAAAACCACAGCCGAAATGATTCGAGAGGGTCGATTCTTGGTTGAAACCATTTTTGGCGAAGAAAACGTTTCCAACTTTTCATCAAATGTTTGCGATTGTTGGCCAGCAATTCAAGAAATCAGAGATCTCGACACTTCTGCAAAAATGTCGCATAAGCTGCTTCGACTGATACCAGTGACATGTGGGATTTTGCAGAAACTGTTGTGCTCTTTACTGGTCACTTCACCTCCCTCCATGATTGTTGAGAAAGTGATTTCTCATTATAATCAAATTAAATCAAACCACCGACTGTCAGCTTCAGATGAGACCATGAACTCGAGATTGTTTGTGGCCCTGAATGGAGTAGGTACAGCTTTATATGATCCGAGGCCAGCTGTAGCAGAGTTCCTTCGCAAGAAAGAGAGGCGTTACCGCGAACCTGATCTGACCTTGTACTCCGACAGAGATTTCGTTCGGAAGTTTTTTCGTAAAGATGGCGGTTTGTGATCTTATAATCATATCTATTTAATAGACGAATTGTGATCGACGGGTTGTGACTCACTCATACCAAAACATTTGCAATAAAAAAAGTAGTCCCCGAAATTTGTTGTTATTTTTCATATCCAACTTATTATATACTTGCCCATAAATTTTTAATTATATGCTGAGAAAAATCCTCGAGCACGTGCCGAATTTATATATCTAACGGAAGTCGTGATTATGTTTTTTTCCATATATAAATCCTCATTGACAGTATATTTGATAAACTGACATTCATTCGTTGACAAAATTCTTCGATTAGCACCTACAAACTTCATTAGAATTAGCAAGTTATATATTTTTTGACATTTTTGAGAAATCATGTATGTTCAGAAAATTTCTGACATTATTTCAGTTATGTGTTGTTCACGCATTTTCGAAAATTGGTTGTGGCCAGATTATAATTACTACGTGGCCACGGCGGACTACTACGTGGCCATTTGGCCACGTTCGTGTTACTTAAAAGATGCCCTGATGACCATTCATGCCATTTGAAATCTTTAGAGAGTTTCCTTGACTCTGTTTTTTGTTTCTTGTTTTAGTGGCTTGACATAGTAGGGACATTGTTCAGTCAGAAACAGCAGGATTTTCATTTTCGCGATACAACATACGTTGTTGTATCTAAACCACGAGAAAATCGCGATGGTTGAAAAAGACCTAATTCTATTACAGCTATATCGTCTACTGATCATTGAAAGGGAATAAACGGCTAAATAACGAGTGGGCTAAGAAAATAGTTAACAAGACAAACAAGTTGTTGTTCGCGGAGGAAAACATAAAAGTCAAAGAAGAGTAAAAAATCACAATTTTTCGCCAACAGCGTGCGGGTTAAGATACAAGCTCTACACGAGAAAATCAAAAAGGATGCATATTCGTCGCTCAGGACTTACTTTACTGAAGCCCAGCTGAGCTTAATCTAGGGTTTGATCTGATAGTTGCACTTTCATCAGGGCGTTTGATAAATCGCCTGCTTACTTCGCGGCACATCATCGGTTGTACACGATTTTATTTGCGTATACAATTTTGTTATTTTTACTAAACTTATTCGATTTTTAGAATCTTATCGCGTTAGGTAAGTAGCAGTTTCTCGCAAGTTCTACGTTCAAAGTAAGTAAAGCCTATTTTGTGAATTTTTCGGTGCTGGACATTAATCTGAAGCTATTAAACAAAAGTTTTAACTACAAATAAGACGAAGCAAGTTTGTAGACTCGACTCATGACATAAGGTGTTTGCAATTCAAAGGCAAGAATGTTTCTTTCCTTTTCACAACCATTTTGCTAGTTTCACATCACAAAATTTAATTGTTGTTTTGCTTTTAGCAGGTTAGGTAGGTAGGTTAGGTAGAATGGGCTGTAGTAAAACTGCGACGTAACCTGAGGCTTTGGCAAAATAGCCTGCAATGGTGACAGGATGGGGTTCTTTTTCACTCAAACATCCTGTACGTAGTACATTTTCTTACAAGAAAGGATTTTTTTTTTATGAATACACATTTTTTGAATACAACTACAAAAGGCTTTAAAGAGTTTAACATACAAAAAAACCCGTGATCAAAGTAAGATTCAATCCTTCCAAGTCGTTTTCAATCTAAAAGTGGGTTCATAGTCGTTTACTTTCCCGTCGGCGGCATCGCAGTGTGCATTCACACAAATTCCCCCAAAATTCAATTACTCGTTCAAATATAAATCTTCCTCCGCTCTTCGCATCGACAAGAGTAAATGAGAACCTCCATATTATGTACGTGCATACAAATATATTAGGTATAGTGTGTCTACCACACATGTCTCCAGTCAACTTATCGATTAGATTAGCTGCAGGTACTTAAAATGAGGCTTACAACAAAAGGGTGGAGAATCGCGCTAAAGGACACAAAAGAATAACTTTCAACCGAGACGTGCTAATCCAAATTCAAATTTGCCAAAGCCTCCTCCGTATTCCTACCAACTTGAAGCAAACATGCAAGGAACCAGAACCAACTATATGCCTGGCTGATTGACTTGAAGTGCGGAGGAATCGACTGACTGATGTAGAGGTATACCTACATACTACAAGAATCTACAACTCCCGCACTCATTTTAAAGTTGTATTTCTCGTTGATATCGTCGTCGGCGTCGTCGTCGTCGGCGTCGTCTTCGTTTGAATCCTCGCCATATTCATCGACATCCTTGTTGAGTATTTCGTTGTTTAAGTGCTTCCGGCGTGTAAGTACACTGTTGGCTTAACATTAAGGAACTTACTTTGGCATTGCCAGTGAACCGAATACACCGTTTTCACGAGTCTGTTGGTTTAGACCCAAAAGTCTGCATTTATCCCGCTGTCGCTCCTCTTTCCCATACAATTTTCTAAAATAAATGAAGGAGTACCGACATCCTGTTGGAGTATTTTCGAGGTTGACTTGAGTAAACATGAACTTCCGTATTTTGATTTTATTGGCAAGTCCCAAGAGCGAAGGAGGTACACCGTACACTTGTCTAATATTTATTAAGATGGAAGCGATGACAACGATGTCGACGTCGTCGGTCGTCGAGTCGGTCGTCTTCTTCGTTGCATTCAGAACATTCTGTTGTCAGATCCTTGACGTAGGATAGCGTAGTCCACACCCGGTCTTGTGCGGCTTTCAACCGCATATCCTTCAGCCGCATTGTGCTATTTAAACGTTTTCCATATACACACACATACAGCCATAACTACTCGTACATCTATGATTGATTTCATTGGAATTGAAAAAGAAAATCAGATCTTTCACTTGAATGGTTACCGACCTCAAAAGGAAGACGAACTGCACCCGGTTGGCAAAGCATACTCGGAGATGATGTTATTTCATTATGTGAAACTCTGCAGGATTGAAAGAGGATGGTGGTGGTTTGTGATGATGGTAGCGCAAGTTATGGGATGCGAAATCAGCAATTGGATCTATGAATTGGTTTGGTATTGGGGCAAACCACAAACTCTCTGACACATCATCGGCAACAGACGTACCAAGAAATCGGGTTGTCGTTCTTCCAAGAGTAAATCGATAACCATATGTGGGTTTGATTAGACAAATACACGGGTATATACGTACACTCTATGATACACTGGGAAAACCCAAGAGTGCTTTGTATATTTGAAGAAAGAGTACCTAACCTACAATCTAAATGAAACAGAGTTTTAAGTAGGGCAATCAGAAGGTCTGGCTGATTTGTGTTTACCTGATGTCAATGATTTTGTCTATCATACGGAAACGGATGCTTATAAAGAATTTGAATAGATTTGAGTGTATCTATAACATTTTGGCTTTGAGTCTGTTTTTTTTTATGAGACAACAAACTCATCAGTGTGGTAAGTGTGGCGTGATGGTTAGTAAATAAAAAATAAAAATGATGGTTAAGTGCGTCTGCCTTTAACGTGGAAGATTAGAGGTTCGAATCCTTGAAACATTAAGGGTATCGTCTTTTGTTAGGAATTGGCAGTTTCTCCGATGGTAATTTCATGGAATGAAAACCGCTTTCTCTATTAGCAATTCGTAATCCGCAAAATAGTGTAGGCCCTTTCCATTTTCTCAAGGTATAGTTGAGAGATTGCTATATGCCCGGGAAGCCTTAGCTCTGTCGATCCACCCTGTATATTTACATTGGTCAGTTATCATCCTATTCTCTTTTCCAGCGTTACAAGCATCGTGATCTCGAAGGGATCACAAATCTCACACTTAAATGCTTCAAACTAGTAATCCGTTCGTTAGGTAGACCGTGTTGACCTTAGAGTCCGCCTAGAAACCTACCGGTTTTGCATTGATCCATGTTTGAGGCCAATCAAATACAGTTTTCCTTGCATATTTTATAACATTTTATTGGTTAGTTATTTCTTAGAAGTGTGGTTTTCAGGAGAAAATAAATCGGATATGTTTTAATGTTTTGGCCATGAATACAGCGTTGTTATAAATATAAGTATTTGCCATTATGCTTTAAAAATGACCTCGGGTAAAAGGCCACCTCATCGCAATAATCTTCAATAATTTCTTACCGAAAAGCCCAGTTTAGACCACTTTTTACAGCATGTGGAGGCCGTATGTCAGCAACATCGCATCGAATATTCTCTTCCAAGGCGTCAATGATCTCAAGCTTATTATTTAAAGCCACACGTCTACCTTTTTTGAAGTTCATAATAATAAGAGCTGATTTGAATCGACAGATTCTTACAATACGAATTTGGTTCAATGGCGAAACCTTATAATTTACAGAAGCATACTCCGAACATTTTTCAGTTTCAAAAAGTAAGGGGTGGTTTTTAAGAGGTATAGGACTTCGAATTGATTGATGAATAAAACACAAATAATTTTAATGTCCATCAATTCAGCCTTATTGGAAGGATAGTTTTACGCATCAAGGGGCTCGGCTAGTTTCTCATTTTCAAAAAACCGATTTTTTTTCAATTTTCGATGGGTAAACATCACAAAAATGATTTCCTAAGATATAGGAATGATACCTTGGATATTTTTGAAATGGCAGAGTATAGAAGAGAAGCATCTCGGGCGCTCGAACTCCACCCATCCCAACTCGGCGGGGCGTCCGACAGCTGCCTCGTCCTTAATGTCCTGCAATTACTTTTATTGCCTGCGGCTTCAATTTTCGAATTCTATCTAGATCTTTTGTACTCCCTTTATCAAAAACTGTTTTGATAACTTTAAACGCGTTTTTCTCAAACTGCATTTTTCAAATTTGCCGCTGCTGTAACTAACGCAAATATTAACGAGTCCTCTTGAAATTTTAACTGCATACTCTCAATGTGTTTTTACATACAACAACCTACTACTTTTACGATCCGATGAAAATTGTAATTTTGACAGCCATCGAAAGATGATTTTTTTAAGAAATTTTGAACTCTTTTTTTAAATTGCGGCCATTTTGTCAATATGGCTGTAGTAGACCCCTATACTACTTTAACGCCATTATTTTATTTTCTTGTTACAGGTACCAGAAAAATTTAAAAAAAGCGGCAAATTGACGTCTTCTAATTTCAAGGAGTTCAAGAAATGGTCCATATCTTTCTTGGATTTCAATATTTTAACTCTAAATTTTGTGACAATTTACATGAATATATCGAGCCCTTCCCGCAAATTTATCGTAAGCGACAAAAACAAATTTATCGTAAGCGACAAAAAGGAAGTTCTATAGGAAGACGTTTTCTTTGTACGATAAAATTTATTTTAGCTGAAACTTGTCGTAAAACATTTATAATGTAAAACAAAAAATGCAGAAAACTGCGAAACAATGTAAACTTTTGAAAAACATAAGAAAAACCATATTTTGTTTAAAATGTCGCTTACGATAATTTTGCGGGAAAGGCTCGATATGTATGTATAATAAACTCCTTAGATTACAGAACATTTGAAGCTATAGTCTTTTTTTACAATAAGGCCGAGTCTATAGGTCCAATTTTCAACTACTTTTACGAGAATTCGAGGCCATATGTCGGCAATAACGCCACGAATGTTGGCTTTCAAGCCCCCTAACGTTTCTGGTTTGTTGGCGTAGACGAACGACTTCACATATCCCAAAAGAAAATAATCCAAAGGTGTCAAATCATACGATCTTGATGGTCAATTGACAGGTTCGTTCTGAGAAATTATGTGCTCATGTTTTTCCTTCAATAAATTGATAGTGACGTGCGCAGTTAGGCATGTAGCGTCGTCTTGTTGGAACCACATCTCATCCACATTCATGCCACCCAATTCGGGAACAAAATAGTCGGTTATCATGGCTCTATATCCGCCTCGAATAACGTTAACTGGCTCGCCAGCATCATTTCGGAAGAAGTATGGCTCAATGACTCCACCAGCAGTAATTTTTTTTTTTTTTTTTTTTTTGATGTAGTGGCGTCCCAAGGTGCTCATACGGATTCTCTTCACCGCAAATGCTGCAATTTCGCTTGTTGACGTAACCATTCAACCAAAAGTGAGCCTCATCACTGAACATAATTTTGCGATGAAAATCAGCATAGAGATAAATCTCATTTTCGGCCCCTTTCACCGAAATCACGACTCATTGCATGGTCTCGGGACACAAGCTGGATCTTGTAAGGGCCAAAATCTTTGGGCAAAATCTTCCATTAAGTTGATGGAAAAATTATCGAATCGATTCATTGGGGTCCTCTTCAACACTTTGCCCTACAGCGGCAATTATTTCTTTGGATCTGGGGATGCATATTATCACAGAAAGTAAACGTAGTGCGAAAGCGATCCATGGTTAACCGAATTAGTTGCTCTGATGAGCGATGATGTCGACCATAAAATGGACGGACGTTGCGGTAAACTTCGCGAACTGAACCATTACTTCGAAATAAATTTGCACAATTTGCAAGCGTTGCTCTTCTGTCAATCTGTTCATGATGAAATGGCAACCCACACTGAAGATAAATAGCATTCGATTTGGCCGCTTTGACTACAAGATGTCAGTTTCATCCCTTTTCGAAAAACCAACCTCTAAGAAAATCACCCGATACTTGTCAAATGTATACTCCGTACATTTGCCAGTTTCTAGATATACTTTCGCTGCATATCTCATCGCAATAAGACTTCAAAAACTTCCGCTTCCGCTACTGCTAGAAGATGCAGAGCAACATCACTTTCGCTACCCGATGGAACCAGACTGGCTGCCCAACTGAACACGAAGTATCTAGGCATCAACTTTAACGAGGTGCTTAGATTCAACCCGCACTCACGCGCTGCACTGAAGAAGGCCAACTTCGCTTTCCACCGACTTTACCCTTTGATGAGAAGAAAAACAGGTCTAAGTCAGTCAACGAAACTTCTGATATGCAAGCAACTGCTGAGACCAGTAATCAACTACGGCAGCCCAGTCTGGTCTACCATCTGCAAGACAGCGATAAAGGAGGTCCAACTTTTCGAAAAGAAAATTCTGAGAGTCTTCACCGGCCGCGCTTTCTACCACCAGCGCCAAAGATACTTCAGCAACCAGCTTGTGTACGAAAAAGCGAAAGTGATACCCTTGGATCGATACGTGTGCAAATATCATCAACCACCCATTTGGTGAGAAGAATGACCAGTGATGACCAACACCCCGAATCAAGATACCTAATCGTGATGAGCAATTTGGACGAAGAAATAATACCAGCCAACGACGAAGCCACCAACTTCAACGCTGACCTGGGATCAGCATATTTCCGTGGGTAATGCCACCCAAGTTAACAAACTAAATAATAAAGATTTTTCTTTTCTTTTCAGCTACATACATTATATTAAGTTAATATTTTAATTCTAGACAATCTATTTGGTTAGGACCCATATGTGCCAACATTCTTCCATCTCATTATTTAAACTTTTGAATGAGTACCAATTGTATATGTATATACATACAACGTCCAATAAAATAATTATTATTATATTATTACTAGCTAGTACTAGCCACGCGTTGCTGTGGCTAACGTAACATAAATTGAGATGTAAGCTATCTTGTCTTTCAAGTTGGATCAAACTGCATACGGTGTACAAATTTGATTGAAAACAGTTAAGTAGTTTAGGAGTCCATCGCGGACAAACATCGTGACACGTAATTTATATCTATTAAGATTATGTTCATATCCGCTTTATAAAGCTTCTTTTAAAGTCTTTCAAAACTCCTTATCCTTTCAGTGTATCACCCTCCAATTTCAAATGTCCCACAAGGCTGTACGAATTTAAGCTTCAAAAATCGAGTACAGGTCTATGAAATTTCGGTAGCCAGAGACTTACAATGCATAAACCAGTTGAAAGAGTGCAAAGAGAATGAGCAAGCTTACCTAGAATCAATCTTTATCAGTCGATCCAATCGATTTAAGTGCAATTCCTTCAGATGAAATAAGTTGAGCAAGGCCACAGCTGGAATGTGTGTAAAACGATTTCCACTTAATGATAGATACGTAAGATTCGACAATTTTGATAGTTGCTGCGTTGGCACAATCTGCAATGTAAAAATAAAACTCAAATTCTTAGAACTTTATATAAAAAGAAATAGAAATAGAAAAAAAAATGAATAGAAATAGAAACGAATGGGGAAAACCTGGAAGACTCCTCGAATACGATTATTGGGTGTTCGTTTAGTTGATAATGATGATAATGATGAATGACGGTAATGGTTATAATTAAACGAATAACGAAAGGAAACGGCGAATGACAATCTCAAAAGACGACAACGATGATGGTGTCAAACACAAAACCAAAAGGTATACTATATAGTTTCACACAAATTCAATTTCAAGGATGGGAGCTTTGGTTGTCTTCTTTTTTTTAAATCATTTATTTGGAACATTGATGGGAACTGCACCAGATGGTGAATATGGTTGGGTATTATGTCTGGAGGGCTTGGCAAAGGAATGAGATTTGAAGTTTTCTTAACAAAGGTCGTATGGTATGAAACTCGATGCGGGAATATAAAGTGGGAGGTGATGTGGTTCAAAGTTTGCGCTTTCAAAAGAGCAATGAATTCGTTGATGAATGGTGATGATAACGATGGTAGTGGAGTGCCGTGTAATGATATAGGTATTCTGGTTGCTTATTGGCATTCATTTACTGGCAAATTGGGGCAGGTGCTCGAACCTGTTTAATTGGTATTTCGTTTTCACTGAAAATGGGGGATAAAGAACTTTGCTGAAAGCTTCGTAATTGAAAAATTGTTCCAAAAAGTTGGGACATTAGGGGATTTTGTTGAAATAATAAGTCGCTTTGGTACACGATATTCGTTTAAAAAGGGTACAGGTTAGAATAATATGCTTTGATGGAGATGGTTTCCTTTGCTTGTTTTTTATTTTTGCATATCTTCTTTGTGTTTGGCCAGAGCAAACTCAGACAGTTGGCAGCAGGTAGTATAGTCAGCCAGGAATAAAGGAAGGTTTACTGCAGTTCGTTTATAAAGTACCTTCTCCAGAGAGTGCCAGTAAAAATTTCATCATTAAATGTTTTCTTAAGAAAAATACCATTGAAAGCAAGCAACATGTTTATAACATAGCACAATTAGTTTCATATGGTACCATGTTAACCAAAACATGACTTTCAAGTCAAAGTTTTGAAAAGCAAACTGTTTGGTGCGGTTTGCATGCCGGTGGTGTTATTGGGTCGAACGCACATAAATATTTGAATGTGGAACTACTATGGTACTACGTTTGGTATGCAACCTATTAGCATAATTTAAGGGTCGCATATTAAAACTTTTTCAATTGGGATTTGCAGACTTGGAATTTCATTTGTGAACTTTTCTTTTATTATCGAACTGTAACTGTCAATTTATTCAGTAAACTCAACTTTTACAGCGTGGTATAAGGAATGCAAACGAGCAACGAGTCTGTGACCGCAACTTTAAGAGCGATAACTTAAATTTTCAGCGATAATTACCGGCCAAGATATTAGTAAAAAATTTGAGTATACATATTCGAGAGGATGAATATCAATGCTGCGTCTCGACGGGTTTTCGAAAATATAAATTGCAGGGATATCGCAGAAGGAGAAGACCTCGTTTTAGGTGTCGCAATTAAGTAGAAGAAGACCTTAATCAACTTAAGGTTCAAAATTTGGGCTGAAATACCGCATCAGTGAACGAGTGCCATTTTTGTTTCATAATTCGCTTTAAATTGCACATCATAAGTCTGCTGTCTATTTATTGATTTCAGTTCGTTCAACTGCTGATGAAAGAATGTCAAATTGTGGTACTAAAGTACACCATAACGTGAGAAGTAATACCACACTCATATAATTCAGTCATGTATTACCCGATCATGTGTGCAGTGAACAGTGATTTTGCCCATTGACAGAGCGTATATGGTGTCATAAGGATGGCTCCAGAATCCATACGACACACGTTTCAATCGATTTATTGAAGAGTTAGTTTGATGAGCGTGTTATTTCAAGAAAAAGGTCAGTCGATTAGACGCCTCATTCGTGCGAGTTCACGACTTTTAACTTATGTCTTTATGACGCCACATTAAGTCATGGGCTTATGCCAACAAGCCGATGACGTAGGAAGCGTTCCGAGCAATCACTGAACGCGAAATAGCGGGTTTTCCTGCCGAAATGTGTGGACGAATCATTGAAAATCGCGTTCAACGAGTCGGCCGCTGCCAACGTGCCAATGGTGGCCATAGAAACGAAGTTGAGTTTCATTTACAAATGATTCCATTGTACTTCCAGCCGATAGCAAAGTTTTAAAAACCTAAAATATTTTTTGTTTTATAGAAGAAAAACCATCGCAGTGATTTGGATAACACTTTAACTCCAGCAAATATGCAACCATCAACATGTGGTGTCTACATGCGAAGAGCTGTGATTCTTTCGAGATCACGGTGCACATAACGCAGTTAAAGAAAAAGAAGATAAAGAAGAAGTCAGAGCTGCAAGTAGCTCTGTTTGCTGTTTTATGAATACTGCCATGGACTGCCATATCATTTGTGTTGCATGTAACACATGGCAGCATTATGGTTACACCATGTCAATAAATATGTTTGGTTTGGATCATAAGACCCCTGAGTGATGCATGTGTTCGCTTTTGCGTGCAGCTGAATTCATCCTAGGGTGGAAATGACCTAAGATCATACTGATTCTTCATAAAAAATTACAAAAAGCAAGCTGGAAAACATGGCAATATGTATATTGTTAGGACTTGCAACATGCATGTTCATAAGAAACTTGAAACATAAGCAGCTTATTTGTTACAATATCAGCAGTAGCATGACCTAATCGTCATATTTGACAGCCGTGAATAACAAATGTAAAGGCTACGTACACCTCATCGTCAGCTATTTTCAGAAATCTTCCAAGGCAGCCATCTTTGTTGCATTTAACAAATGGTAGGCTTTCATTATATTTAACATTTGTATTCAATTTCTGCTTTAGTACGAGAAGCTGCAGTTTTGCTTATGACTGCAACTACTCTCTTACAGACGATGCTAAAAGCATCGCGATCTTGAAAAGATTTCAGCTTTCCCATTTCCCTACTTCAAAATTGTGATCAGAAAGGCTAAGTAACATATATCGGTTGCATGTGTCTTTATTACTGGACTCAGAAATAGTTGATCTCTACCATCACAGTGCAAAAATAGACTCTATTTCTACCTCTGTACCACAAAAAGCCCAAAGGGCCTAAGTGTGTCAACCAAGCCGACAGCCGCTTTAATCTGTATCTCTGTGTACAAATGTTGGTAAAAAAAGTGAGATTTACTGCAAAATATGACAGCCAAAGCCTTTATCAGCAGAAGAATAGTTTGTTTGGTGCGTTTCCTCAAAATGAATGAAACTAGAAACTAGAGTTCGCTGTCGATACGTAACCGCAAACACGACTTGTAACGACTCTGTAGTTGGAAAGAACTGCCAATGCCAAGCACATTCCTGATACAAGAACACAACAACTATTTTTGATAGTAATCAATAACAATCCTTTCCTATTTCAGATTCTGGAGTGAACCAGTCTCAAACAGACACAAAGTTAACCATGTAATTTTGGCGTTGCAGTTTGTGGCTTAAAATTTTACAAAAGACCACATCTTTTTAAACGGGAAATGGTCTTGAGAGTACATCCCAAGGAAAGGAAAATTCAGCACTGCGTCAGTAGTGCTGAGAAAGCACCCAGTACAGAAAAGACATTTTGTTGTTTGAAATTTGGTGAACGAGGTAATAACGTTTTTACGTGAGAGCTTGCTCCACCAAGCAACTGACACACAGGAGATTATTAGTTTTAACATAGCCTTACAGATCTAAGGAATCCCTTTTTGCTAACAGAGCTCATGTCTTGTCAGAGGCGCCCTCATTTTAGTAGAGAACCTTTACTAGCACGTCGACCTGAAAGATTTTTTTTTGCTTTTTCCTTACCCCGGGGCTACACGATCAAGATATGGTAAGCCATTTACAATACATTCGAACTTTCTTACATATACGACCAAACTTTTCGATATTGAAACCCAACTGGTATGGAATAGCCACCCGAGAAGCAGTTTCAGTAGCCATGAAATTGACAGCTTCGTCAAATACCCTCAAAAAGAGAAAAGAGTGCCTGGAAAAAACTTTGAATTTCAAATTTCTTGTGGGTGCCATTTTGAAAATATATAAAGACATGTCGATTGAAAGCCATTTGCCTGGCAAGTTGTTAGTCGCCTACATCACAGCCGAAACAGGAATTTGGCTTCCCATATCTTGATCGTGTAGCTGCACGTAAAGTGTAAGTCTGTTCATTCGAAGTTGAGGTAGTGTAAGAACCTCACATTGCAAGAAAATTGACAGTGCCTTAGCAGTTTGAACCAACGAAGCTTGTCATCTAGGATAACTTGAAGAGGCTTGACTTCGTTTGAAAAGATTATATTGACGCTTTCAAGGGAACCGAACAACCTCGGTCTTAAACAGATTGACGGAAAGACCATCAATAAATAGCACAACGGTGACAATCAAGTTTATCTTAGCCTACTATGCTTTGAAACCAGCGCAGAGGCTTGGAGGCTCCAAACAAGAGCACGACAATTGTTGTCAGAATATGCTTGGGCGTGCACGGTAGATGAATTGAGGTTTAACATTACGAACATTGTGTAATGCAGTTACGGATACCAAACTTGTGGCCTTTGGGTTGAACTCCATAGATCAAAACCAAATGAAAAAGCAAACGAAGAGACGTTTTCAAATTGAGAAACAAAAACCAAAGACCTCTGAAATGATTAACTTCCATTTGTCCATTTTTTTTTTTACAGAAAATTCCATTTTCATTCAATGAAAAGCTCAAAGAAGTCCTTTCAGCATGAAAGAGTAAACTTCTCCTCTGAGTTAAGATATAAAAAAAAATCATCTTTCTCAAACATCATTTCCCATTCATCAATCTTCAATCTGCATTGAGTATAATAACGAACCGCAAAGCATTCAACGTTTTGATACCAAGACACCAAGAGCCACTTTCAATAAAATCCCTCTCTTCAATCATACTTCATCTAATTGGACGACGCGACGACTCCACTTTCGTCCTTTCGGACGCTGCCGCTTAATTTATGTTTCGGACAATTGCAACAAAAAAAAAAAATTCTTGCACCAAATATTTGCTTTTGCATCTTCTTCTTCCTCGTTCACACAACCATAGTTAACTGTTATTACAGAGCATAGTTGGTTGGATATTATATTGTTCAAAGGTCCCTACTGCAGCCGCACTATTACTACATTTATACTCTTACATTAGCCTCTGCTATTTGCGGTGCACTCAAAATTAAAATCTAATTAAAATATGCCAAACATAATTATCAAAGAAAATATTTGCTTTGATTTCACTACTACTTCGGGAAGTAGTATCCTTTACTCCATTTAGTGAATGTTTCGCCTACGAAGCTATGGAAGGATGAAACGAACAGGTGGCTGTTGTGCAGTGCAGCGCTGCTGGTTTGCTTTACTCTGCTTTATAACAACGTTCTGCCATTCAAATGCAGAAAGAGTCCTTTGGCTGTTTTGTGGAACTTTACTTTTAGCACACATAAAAGGCCATGCCCCTAGAACTGTTCTTACATTCGGTCCAACAGTTTGGCGGGTTGTTGGTTATGCCAATGGTTCCCGGGTTACTTTTTTCCTTTTGTGTCGGCGGTGGGGAAAAAAACTGGGTCACTTTGAAGATTTTCCCTTTCTATATTGTTTTTACTCTTGGAAGCTGAAAATCATGTGTACCTCTACCCAACTCACACAACTGCTCTAAAAGGAGCATAAAACACAAAAAGAAAAAAAAATAAACATTCAAGCAAAAGAAGTGGCGGCGGCGGCAGTGGATTTGCACACAAAGTTTATTTTTTCGCTTTTTTTTTTAAAAAAAAAAAGGAAGGCAAACTCGTACAGAGTGCCTGTAATGAGGACTGGCTGAAGGTGAGGTAAATAAAACCTGAAAAGCTGTCTCATCAAATAAGAGTTGATTTTATACAAAAGTTTTTCTGAAAAGCTAGGAAGTGCATTAAAGGAACACTGTATTTTGAACAGTTGGCTTTTTTACAACTTCATATATCAAATAAACTTTAAAAAGAAATTTGAGAAATTTTGTGTGTTGGCGTTGCTGAATTATTATGGGAGCAGTTGGATATTGGATTGGATAGAAGCGGCAAAAATGGGTCTGATGGTTATGGAGAGAAGATGAAGTATATGTTGTTATTGCCATCAAACAAGGACACCAAACATCGGCGAATAGGACAAAATGTCACAATAAACAGACGTAGACAGGACTTCGTCTATAGACACGGGAAACAACATCAGGAGATCAAAGAAAAATAACTCTTGCCAACCGTTGCTTCTTCGGGTTAAGAAGGCAATTGAAAAATAAAAACCCTTTCTAGGTCTCTAGAAAAACCAAAGTAACCCTTTACAAGACCTTATCAATCCTGCCAGTCCTGCATTACGGCATGGAAGCGTATGGACTTTACCGAAAGCGTATGAGAACATTCCAGCAGATTCGAACAGGATATAGGAAAGCACGATAACATTCTAGAAGTTTAGAACAGTTTAAAGGAAAGCTCCTCTCATTTATCATAACAATGTGCGAACCTATTGGTCTACACACTGTCTCCTTCGAGTATACTCCTCAATTATGTTTTTGTGCGCAACGCCTTCTATTAGATGAACATTACATTCCCTTACGACTAACTGGAAAAACTTTGTGTGTGCACCAAGGCACACTATAAGGTGCACTTGGACGCACTTTTACAGCCTTTTAATAGATTCACACATGTTACACATACACCTATTGTGAAGATCTATCTGCACCTAAAAATATGTAAATTTATCGATGACAGATGTCGATTGAAAGTCTTACGTTACTTAAGTGAGTGAACAAGCAAAAGACCTTCCACGTAATGTCTGACATTTTTACCATTACACTACGCTTTCCACTAGATCCAGATAAAAAAAAAATTACGATCAAGTATTTGATCAATGGAAACGATGTGCTTGTTGATGCACTAAAGGATTGAAAGCCTCACGGTGTCATCTGTACAATTGACAGTCATAGGGAATGGTTAGGAGATGTTAAGCCCGATAACGCGAGACTTCTTTCGCTATGAAAGGAAGCTCTACATTAGCTCTAAAAGAACTCGTAGGAACGATTTCTTTGTTCAGAAAAACGAGATGTCGAGGTCTTTTAAGAAATTCGACGATGGTAATTTTCAGAGACACCTCTAAGAATCAAAGGCCTTATGCTAATTTACTTAATTACCTTGTTGAGTAAGTTCAGGGGTGAAAAAAAAGCCTAAACCAACAGTGTATTCCAGTCTTTCACTTTAAGTGGACTCATTTTTCTTTCACTTCAAAAGCGAGCTCGAACTGCGATTTCACATCTGCCTGTTGTGGATGAGCTTGGCGTGATTCAAGATTCATTGCTAGTTTGCCGTCAGTCAGTGAGTGAGTACCTACAAGCAATTGGTGAAAGCAGAAATTAGACGTAACAACCACTGATACCTGACTGTATGGTGCATTGTCAATGTTCGTAAGCATTCAAATAAGGCTGTATTCCCAGGCAGGTGTGGTTTCGACTGCTTGCCTCTATTAGCCGACAAGTAGCAGCAAACAATGAAAACCAGGTGCTTACAAGCTGTTGGCATAAGCATACCGAAAACTGCTGTATTGGTAAGTCTGTTAACATTGACCAAACATTGCATCCAAGAACGGTACAACAACATCTAACTGATGAGCCCATTTCTGTACCTTTACGTTTACGATACGCATAAAAATAAAATAAATAGGATGGCGCAACAGAGCGAGGAGCCCCTTGGCCTAGTGCATTTCTCACAACCATGCATTGTGAGGGAATGGAGTGGACCTACAATTTTCTGCCGGTTCCGAAAACCTAATTTAGAAAGCGCAGGTGGCCATGCTAACCATCACGCCACTAGTACCACTACAAGACGCATGTTGAAGTGGAAATCACTTATAAAGGGTTTTTTTAACAGAAACGCTACGAAAGTAGAAGGACAAGGACAGCAAACGATGCCATATTTCTAGCCGCTCTTTTGACATTTCTCTTTAGTAAAGTTTGCCATTTTCTGATGGAAAGATATACGATCCAACAACGAGTCATAATTATTGAAATTTAATACCTAAATTCGGAGTCAGTAGCCTCAACGTTAAGAGCGTTACGTCCAATTTATGGTCGTCATAATTGTCCTAGCAGATCAACAATTGAACGTCTAGTGGAAAACTATGAATTTACAGGCACAGTGCAAAATGTGAGACAAAAAAGTGCCAGTCGTGTCGAAAATATTTCTGCAGCTGATGCTTCAGTTGCAGAAAGCCCAAATGTGTCTCTTACACGTCGCGTCGTTCTCAAGGGTTTTTTTTTTTTTTTGAAGTGAAAACTTCTTTAGGCGCGTTTGGCACTTTTGCGATGGGGGTAAAGCAATGAATTCGCGACCGACACCATTTTTTGGCTCATTGTATTTCGTATGTAAATTCGTCATAGCCCAGTGTCTCAGGTTCGATTCCCAGCAATGACTTCTATTTTTTTATTTATTTAAAGTGAAAACATAAACAAAAATTGTGGCCACGGCTGGGATTCGAACCTGAGACCCTTAGTCTAATAGCCATCGACTCTACCATTGAGCCAAGAAACACATTAATTTGAGCTGCTAAATGACTAAAAAGAATGGAATAGCAACATTACCTAGTATACTTACCGACTCGGAGAAATACAGAGAAGAAAGAAAGGAATTGAATTGAAGGACAGAGAAAAATTTATGCAACGCAGAAAAAATAAAAAGCACCAAATATTTTACTACCATTTCAATGAAGTGGATGAGTGAAGCTGGAATCATGGCAGAGTAGGAGACGCACTGATCGATGATTCGAACTTTACAACAAATTAAAAGAGAACTAACTCATCGCGATGATTTATCGATGGAATTGAAATGGTTGCATGAAAATAGTTTGAAAAACCATTACTCAAATATTCACTAATTTCGTTTCTAAACTTAATGCATTGTCCTTTCATTTTATTGTCAAAGTTTACGAGCGCAGTTACAAAATCTGTAGACACTATCGACTATCGTTAAAAAATTTAATGTATTGATTTTAACAGAATTTCACAAGGGTGACGAAGAAGTATAGATATGATATTCCAGATTTCAATTTAGTTGCAAGTTTCAGAAGGCACGATCGTCCAGCAGCAGGAGTAGCTATCTATAAAAGGTTGTCTGATACAACTATGTACCATATGTTGCTCAAATCATATGGATTTGCATACGAGGTACACTAGTATGTTTAGTACTAATGTTTTTGATATCGGCGATTTGTGTGTTTGTCGTTGCCACTCTGGAAATAGACAGCAAGTTATAACAGTAGGGGTTTATAATTCACCGACTACGTCTTCAAGTGCAATACGACAGTTTTTATATAAAAATTTATTTATTTAGTCTGAAGACGCTTCTGCATACCTTCACGATAAAATTGGGGAGAGATTTGAAGATTTCCCAATGATTTTGAGTGGTGATTTTAACATCAACTTCAGCGATGCTACAAATTTGCCACTTTTTCAATTTTTAAAAGAAGAATACTATTTTACAATGACGAATGACCGCAGCCTTAGTACAACGAAATATAAAGCGACAATTGATGCAGTCTTTGCGATATATTTAAATAGATTTGAGACAAAATTGTTCGTTTCCTATTTAAGTTACCATAGACCTATTATTTCAGTATTAGAATACGATGATTGTAGAGATGGAATTGTGAATGAAAACTCATAAGTGCTGGCTGTTACCCCCGCTTTTACCTTTATTTTACTGGTGCAGAGAGCTGAATTTGATGCATTTTTTTAAGTTTTTCTCTTATCCTGAGGAGTTAAAGCCGCTTTTGTCCTTCCTTTGGAGTTTTTATCGTAGGAATCACTGTTTTTAATAAAATTCCTCACAACATGGTCACTTCGGCCTATTTTTGTTGCAATTCTCCTCATTGAAAACTCTTCGGATTGCAGCACGTCAATTTTCCCTTTTTCTTCTGCAGTTAAACCTTTTTTTTCCAACATTTTGGACTGAAATCTGTGGCAAACACTATTTTATTGCTTTGCAGCTGACTCTAATCCAAGTAACAGATCGCGGCCAACTGACTAATTTTACAGGTGCGTCTAATCATGTGAACAAAAAAAAGTGTACTTTTTCTTGGAGCATAGACAAAAGAGAGAAAAAATGTCCCTTTACTTCCACTCACCTTGGACTTGTTAGTGTTATTTTGTTGAGAATTTAATAAGCTTTCAAATAAATGCAATTGTTTGACAATTGCTACCCACACTTACAAAAAAATTAGGGTTATGTAAAAAAAAATTTGTGCGTCTAATTAAGTGAACAGCAGTGTACATCTACATAAGTACATTATAAAAGATTTTCCTGTACCTACATTAAAATATTTACTGAAAATTCAATTTTGTTTTCATTTCCGTAGGCACTCCCGGAGTGCTTTTTTTTTTTTTTATAATTAACGCGCACATCAAGGGGTTATGAATACCCTTATAATGTTGTTAAACACAGTGCGAGCATTTAGGAAAATAGGAGAGGATTTGAAAGGAGACACCGATGCACGTTGCTTTTGAATCTTTGTGAGTCGTAATGAAGGGGAAATACAGAGCCAGGTAAAGCATTCCACATTCGGGTGGTGCGACTGAAATACGAATATCTATACTTGACTGTACGCCCGAGGTTGGGCTCAAGGTGAAACTGATGAACATTCCTTGCGAGGCGGGTGTTGCGGCTAAATTGTTTCAGGGGAGGAATGCAACTGGCTACTTCACTAGAGCACTGCTTGTGAAAAAAGCGATAAAAGAGAGTGAGACAGGCAACGTTTCAACGATGTTCAAGAGAATCAATCAATTCTACGATTGAACTTTCACCTACCAATTTTAACGCTCTATTTTGTACCCTTTCAAGTAGGCGCAAAGATGTTTGAGAAGCACCTGACCAGATATGGGAGTTATACTCCAGTTTTGGGCGGATGAAGGCCTTATAAATTGTAGCCAGATCAGAAGGGGTGAAGAATTTCCTGCATCGTCTCAAGAAGCCTAAGCATTAAGCAGCGTTTTTGGCGACTTCAAATATGTGGTCATTCCAACGAAGATCATCGTTTACACACATACCGAGTACTGACAGCTTTTCGGTTTCTTCGATGCAGGTACCATTCATGGATAATGGCAATGGGGGAATGTTAAGCTTCATCGACAAGAGACAGCATTGAGCATCACTGTGACGTCTTTGTGGCAAATTTTGCGAAAAGATCTTATCCTACATCCTTACAGGATTAAATTGACGAAAAAACTGAAGCCGCTTGACCACCAGAAGGGTCATATGTCGTATGTTCGTGAATTGGGCTGAGCAACAACTTGAAAATGATTCGGATTTTCATCGAAAAATCATCTTGATGAGACTCATTTCTGATGAATGGCTTCGTCAATAAACAAAATATGGTATTGGTCAGCAGCAATCCACACGTACTCCATGAGTCATCATAGCATACCGAAAAAAATTACAGTTTATTGTGGTTCATTTGCATGCTTTTGTTTTATTTTAAAACAGAACTGTTGTAGCGCTCTTATTGAAAAAACCCGATACTATTCACTGCAAATAACAAGCAGCGACTAAAAATTCAACATAACTAAGACCATCGACCATTCTATGGAACTTTGAAGAGTGATACTTTCTAGACCCAATTCAATTCGTTTTTCCTTTAACATAAAGCTGTACAAAGGATCACTTGGAGGATAGCATATGACAAAACATAATGAATTTCAAAAGTTCGATAATTATAACAAAAATAAGTTTGTATCCAATAAGAGCTTCGTGGGTAGAATATTGTCTTACTCTACTTTTACAATTGGTGTACTTCGATAATAACTTCCCAGTGTTCGTTGTTTTGAGAATAAACTCTGTAAGTAACTGCCATTAAAAGCCACAACTAAAAGGTCCTTTCGATAAAGCCAATCGGGAAGCATTTTTAAACGTAGTGAGCAAAAATGGCGCCCAACATGCGCCATATGCTTTTGCCCGATAATGCCACCATAATATTCACATACCCTACGTTCCAATGTTATCCTTTTTAGCTTTATTCAATAATTTTAAGAAGTTTTAATAAAAACAAACTCAATCCTCTTGATTAAAGTGCGCTTTTTCAATTTAGATTCATGCAAACTCGTTTTGGTTCATCACCAACACCAAGTACAACATTCTTTCACAGAAATTTGATATTGTTGAGCCTTTTATATTTTTAAAGCCAAACTCCTGGTTGAATTGCTTACCGCAACGGCAGTTGGAATTCAGTGTGAACACACCAACGAATGTTTGGTGAATTAAGGAATTTTAATTATTTTCCAAAAACAATTCTCAGCAACATCACTGCTATACCGACAATCGGTTTCACTCATTAATAATTCCATCAAAATTTGTGACAAAAAACGCAATTAAAACGTCACAAAATCGCTGACTTTGTCATTACCAAAAAAAAACTCCAAATTCCACAAACGAAATGAATTTTTCACAATTATTTTAAAAATGTACACGCAAACATTCATCAATTCAAAAATTCCAATATAATATAGTAATTGCAATGTCAGAAATTTAAAACAAAAAATTGGACTACGAACAGCTCTATCTCTAGAACGAACATTTAAATTGAGCTCTTGCCCTCTCTGTGCCGTGCATTGGTTTTACATTCGATTAAATGCATCGAAAAGTCAGTAACCATCAATTTTGCTCGATTCAAACCTGCAAAGCTGATCAAAAAAAGGTCCCAGGAATAACACAAAAAATGAATCAATACCAAAATGCAACGGCAAAGCTGAAACCAAAAGTAAAAATAAAAAGCTCAAAAGCTCATCCACTTTTAATGAATGTTCTCAAATTAACGCCAATGTCCAACAGGGAACGACAAACAAAGAATAAAAAAAAGGACGAAAAAACTAACAAAATGTGCAATCTCTGCAGCACGCCAATGTCGCACCGCATAACCACCCAACCACCCCCTAATAAGTGAACACGTTTACTTGTGGCCATGTCGTCCCTGCAATTTTATTTCGATTCCTGCATCCTCCATGTTTTTTGGTTGATGAAGGAGAGACGTCAGTATAAAATCACAGAGATACTGCTGTGGCTGTACACAGAAATTTACATTTAAACGTCCGCAAGTGATGAATTTTTTTTCTCCTTCGTTCTGATATGTAATTCCACTGTTCTTCATTTTAGTTTCCCTTTTTTTTTACTCACTTCTATGTTTTTTTTTTTTGGCCAGGTTTGAAAAGGATGCTGGAAAAGGAAAATGCTTTTCCAAGTTTAGTCGGTGGAATGTAACAACTTCTTCATAGTTAGAAAGTTTTGGCTAAGATTTATGGTAAATAACTTCTTCTGGTTGAGTGAAATTTTGAAATATTCCCTCTTGTCTTGGTATAGTAGCATTGGGAACGGAAAGATACAAAAGTATCTGTGCTGTGAAGTCCAGGAAGAATATGCACGCCAGCTACTTCCATGCATCTTTGTCTTCGCATCTTGGATAAATGCCAAGGAATCCATCATCAGAGTAGGAAATTCTTTCAGCTCCTCTGTGAGTATGTGTGCATAGTGCATGTGCATTATGTGAACCACACAACTGATGGTTGGGTTTCCTAAAAGACGCTAGGGGATTTGATTTTCTTTGATTTAAATGAGAAACTGATATCCTTTGTGATAGCTGAGGTTTTCGCAAGCAGACACTGAATTTATTGCATGAGTAGTTTCTTACCTGTGGGCAAGAACATGGAAACAAGTGGTTTTATGACAGTAATTGAGTTTATAAAACATAAAGTTGAGGCGTACTACTGGGCATCCCAGAGCTAACTTGGTCGGTTTTGTAGAGAGATGGGAAGTGTTGAGGGAGACCATACTCGTACCTTATCAAATATCTTACTTCAAGAAACTAGCTTTGTTACATTTCGGAATGTTAATAAATTGCTTTGATGAACAAGAGAATGCATTTTGAAATGCATACCACTACACAGCAGGGAATCGTTATTCGAAGGATGGTGTCCATAAAATTCTGATAAATATTTCAGATTTCTTAAAGGTTTGACAAAATTGAATTGAGAAAGAGCTTTTTGGTGTGACAATTTAATTCTGTATTTCATTTAGTCTTTCAATTCTCAATACAATTTTCATTCCACACACAATAGTTTGCAGTTTCATCACTGTATGTGTTTTAGTACATTAAACCTTTCTTACGTGATAACGTACGCTAGTCACTTGTCTTACATGTTCCATACCAGAAAACGGCAAGCCGCCTCCATAATATCGAAAAAATTTTGCACTGCCTTTTCTTAGGCCAAGTTGAAGTTGATAATGAATTTTTGGGGCTTAAGATCCAACAAATCGATTTCTGGTAGGAGACTTAGACGGTTCATATACTGAGAACCACTCGCAGGGTTAAACACAAAACAAAAACAAAAATAATCATAAAAAAATTTAAAATTTTACAAAGAATTATTCAATATCAGGCTCATTACGCTTTCTCACATGGTTTGAAAATTTGCAAAAGCTTCGTTTTGAAAGCTTTAAAGTCCAATTTACAATCGTGACACAGTCGAGAAACTTCATCAAAATTCTGTTCCATTATAAAAACAATAATTATTATGTCGGCAGCGTATGCAAATTTTGAAAGAGCGCATTCAGAAAGTTTAAAAAGAAAACTGGACCAATTGTTGACTTCTGTGGTATACCTTGAAAATGAAGTACAAGTAGAAATAAAAGTAGAAGTCGAAGTGAGCGCTATTAGTTGTTAAATGGAGAGCCATCTGAACGCACAACCGCGTGCTTTTGTCATTTGTTAATTGTTCTTTTGTTTCTCTTGTGGGTTTATCAGCCGATAGTTTTTGTGTGTGCTGCAATATGCAATGTTTCTTTTCTACTTCTTTTTTCGTTTAGAAGTAGAATAAGAAGTAAAAGTAAAAGAAGAAATGGAAGTAAAATTGGAATTGCAAATAGTTGTTGATTTAATTAAATGATTTTCATATCATTTGTGCATCTCACAAAGCGTTATACTTTTCTGTGGGTATTAGAACATTCAAAAACAACAATACCAACCACATTCATCGCATGTAATTTTGCTTTTCTGGGGCCGAATCACTATAACAGTGATAGAGTGAGTGAGTGACATTGTTCTTTCAAAATCATCTCGCAGTTACAAAACATCAGTAAGCTGCCTATCTATTTAACCAATTTCAGTTCAGTTAAAGATGAGAGAGTGTTAAAATGTGGACTTAGATTGCTCGTTAACGTGAGTTGTAATGCCAAATCAGAATAATTCCGTTCACGAATAACTCGATAACGTCTGCGACGATTCGGACCCTGATTTTCTACTATTCGACAAAGGTGACAACTGCCCTTTTTATATTTGAGCGCCCCGGAGACTATTCGCAATACGGCATTAGAACCTTCCCAATTATACGGAGGACATCCAAAGATCAGTAATTAAACTCCTACTCCTTGAATTGTTCCGCAAGTTCGATAAGCTCATCGCTTCTGAAATTTTTTTTGTTCTTTTTGGCGAATTAAGTGATGGTTACCATATTTGCCTGCTAACCCAGAGGTTTGTGGTTCAAATCCCAATGGAATCCAAAATGTTTTTTTCACGGGTATCCAATTTCGCGAGGAATTGGCAAGTCCTCCGAAACTAAATTCTTTGCTATGAAAATTGCTATCCCGATTAGCAGCTCGGAATCTTCAGAAAACTGTAGGTCCCATCCATTTCCTCACATAACGTGGTTGTGGGAAATGCGCTGTATCCAAGGACTCCTCGCTCTGTTGCGCAACTCTATTTACTATCTATTAATTTTTGATCAGTTAAAGTGTCGCAAAACAATGACAAGATGCTACGTCTAGTAACTTACAGAAATAACCTTCGGGTAGCGTTTTGTTTGACGTGTACAAAATTAAATTGCAACCATTTGGCCTTTCACTTTGTATTTTGATGTTCCGATCGTGGCTTTCTCAAAATTTTGTTGCGTTGATAGCTTGTTTGGTTTTGAAGCTCAACAGAAAATCAGAAGCTGGATGATTAAACTGAGCGATTTTGCTTTTTTTCTTGACTTTTCGAGGCTTATTATTATTTTCAAGAATCTTCTAAAGATTTTGGCACATTTATTTTGCTTGCGAAGGATAGATAGGTAATAGTTGCTTTTATTTGAGCAAACCCTATGCCAAATTCACGTTTGGAAGAAGTTATCAGTAGGAAGATTTTGTCAAGTGTTAAAATATGATGACATCAACAATGATGACATCATTTCTTCAATTCGAAGACCAAGTCTTGCATTTTGATTAGAGCTTTAATCAAATTAGAAATTTTATTTGATAGTAGGCAGAGATTTCATTCAGCACCCAAAATTTCAACAGCTTAAGCTTCGTTTTGGTCGTATTCAATCCAAAGTCATTACACCATCAAGAATCATCATCAACCTCCTGATGCTTAGTAGAAATAGACGTTTTTAGACAGCTCCATGTATCTTACAACTGTCCTTCTTTCTTTGCAAGGAGATTCACATTGCTTTTCACTGCTACAATAATTGACTGGTCGTCTTGCATTTCATTCAATCAATTGCTTCAGATCGCAATTTATTACAACAAAAAAATCGACAGTTTTCTTATACAATGTTCTGAAAACGGTTTAATTTTGAACCCTTTCAAGTGTCTCACGCAAAAGGATTTCCGGTGTTGCAAACTATTCAATATCTCAGCAATCATTATTTCAAGTCTTTAAATAATGTGGCCTTGGGGTTCTTTGAAGTATTGACCACGAATTTGATGCAGACATCAACTTCATTAAAAGAAAATTAAACTAAATGCTTGGGTTTATTAAGAGACAGGCAAAAGAGTTTTACGACCCCTATGTTAAATTTTCCCTATACAACTGTCACGTTTGTCCCCATCCCGAGTATTCTTCTCAAGTTTGGTTCCCCCTAAATGAGATACGTGAAACTGGTATTGAGGCAGTACAACAGAGATTCATACGTTCCCTGGGATCCTTTTAACAATTGCTATCGACGAAAAAACGTATGGAAAAGCGATGCTATTTTTAAGAACATGAAGGTACAGATGCACAAGGAGTATAAAGATAACTGGTCCCAGTATCGAATCCTGAGGTACACCATAAGTACAAACTCTTTCTTGGCTCTCCATCTTTTTTAAAAGTGATCATGCAGTGCTAATTTTGTGGAGGGCATCCATTTGTTTTCTGTAAATCAATTCGTGTGACTTTTACTAAGGCTCATCTGAACACTGTTATAGAATTATTATAATTTTTGTCAGTTCTTTTTCGTTTTTGAAAATCATACTAGGTACAAGAGATGCTCGGTGGTTTCCGTTATGAATTATGAAAAACTTACAAATTAAGTCAAACAAAAATGTATCACCTCCCGAAGCACATTTATAGCTCTCACGCTCTCAGTTAGCAACCAGCTGCGAGCCAAGGTCAATATAGGTAGATACATATTTTTTTTTTTTATAATTCACGCGGACTTCAAGGGGTTATGACTACCCTTATAATGTTATAAAAAACACAGTGCGAGTATTTAGGAAAATAGGAGAGAATTTGAAAGGAGACACCGATGCACGTTGCTTTTGAACCTTTGTGAAACGTTATGCAGGGGAAATACAGAGCCAGGTAAAGCATTCCACATTCGGGTGGTGCGACTGAAATACGAATCTCTATACTTGACTGTACGCCCGAAATTGGGCTCAAGATAAAACTGATGAGCATTCCTAGCGATACGGGTGTTGCGGCTGAATTGTTTTGAAGGTTGCTTGTCCTTCAGCTTAAAGCTTAGAAGTGAAGGAATATAACATGAGTTCCTCTGAAATCTTGAATTTTGAAATTCTATCAAAACTTTTGTCCATATATTCTTAAAACTTCATTGCATATTCATTTCCTGCTCAAAAGTACAGACTGATACATTGTCAAATTCTAAATTCCTTACCCGACTAATGCTCGCAAGATGCAAAGCTATATTTTTAATCTCATTATTGTGGCACATGTGCAAGGTGCATCACACATTATGTCACTAGCAACTAACTAAATCTCGTTAACAAACAACTTCCGTTTTGTTTCGTCTTGTCAACACTTCAAGTTTTATATTTTTCATTTTATCCTTGAGCTGTAGAGAGCAAACATACCCAAGCTCAGTTTTCTCGCCTTCTGTAGCAAACGCAGATGAACCAGAAGAAGAATAAGAATCCATAGCCGTCAGGAAAGGAAAAAGCAGGGCAAACACAAAACTTAAACTAACCTGCAAATCTTCGTTAATAAATGACGTCCACTGAACACATCCGACAGACCTGAAACACTGACAGCTGTGCTAGGGATTCATTAGAGCCGAATACACATACAAGTTTACACACAACAGAGCCGCTATGTTCTTGTGATATAACGAGCAAACGTCGTCGTTGTCCGCCGTCAACGTGAGCTGGTTATCTCCTACAGCTATGAAGTTATACGTTTGTACGAGTAGGTATAAGTAGGTACATGTACGGAACACGTTTAGGACATGCTGCATGCAATATCCTTGTTCTGCTTTCAGGCTAATACAAATATGTACGGGCTATGTCCGTTGGAAATCCCTTAAAACTTTGAACGGATACAAAATCGGCAACGAGATTTATTCATTAAAATTTATTAGGGCTCTGGGAGAGACGTTGGTGGTGGTAGCGGCAGTGGCAGTGGCGGCGGCGACTATGGTGGCGGTGCGGTGGCAGTCACTAGCAACGGCACAGGCTAGCACCATAAATAGATAAATCCATTCCTGTGCACGTTCCAGTTTAACAGTTACCGGGTTCTTCTTTTCAAACCCCTAGCCCCATTAAGGAAGAATAAGGCTTTGAAGGATACACCAGTAGAGGCAAAAACATAGAGCACATGTCTTGTGCTGGAGAACATGGTACATGTTTAAGTAAGGCATATTCGTCTTTAGCAACAAGGATACACACATACACACGAACATCAAGCTGTTAGGGGGATATGCGAAAAACGATAATCGTCTTATCCTGTTGCTATGACTCGCAAAATTAATAATCATAACTTTGACAAGGGGAACAGCTATAGGATAGCAGTAGCATCCCATCCAAATCCAACCATCATCATATAGTGCGAGGGTGGATGTTGTTACTCCTGTGTGAACGGAAAAGATCCAGGCATCTTGCGGAGGTGTCGTTGGTAATACTTTAGCGGACACGATTTATACACACGCTACGTATGCATTTTGAATAATGTGTGTGCGTCTGAGAAATGGATTCGAATTGAAAAGTGGGAGGATGTGTCTTCTCCGTTGTGGTTTACTTGCGTCTCTTTGGTATAAGACGATTTCGACGAAGGAGATGTGCAAATTCATGCAAAGGAATTCAAAAAGGTGCGAACAAACAAATTTTTCAACAAGAGAATGTCTACAGCAGAAGAGTGAATAATAAACTAGTACAATGGCACGTGTGAGCAACAATTGAACGGCGTAAGCGCTTTTCTTTAGCCCCATGCGGGGATTTCAATCAAAAATTTTGACTCTGATCCATACATAACCAAACTAATAGCGGTGTACTCTCTCTCTCTTCTTAAACCAACACAAATTTAACGTTTGTGTGATTTTGGAGCGTAGAACAAACTCTCTGATTGAAGGCTTTAAATTACTTAGTGAAAGGTTTTCACGAGGACTTGAAAACTTTTATCTGTGAAAGTCTTTGGGAAAATAGAACTGAATAGCAAAAGAGACGTGAAGGCTCCTTTCTCCAAAAATCGGTTTGATTTGAAGAAAAATGTCTGAGGTTCATTCTCAATACCGAGACTCTGACATTTGGAAATTCCTTTAAGCATTGTTTTTGTAAATTTTTATTTCAAACTTCATAGTGCGAGTAGGCATGTTAAACATGAAATTTGATTCAGCAATTGATGTTCAAAGGAGTATACAATGACTGCGAAAAAACTTTCCCACTTTTTCTTTACAAGCGTTCTTGAAAAAGAAATAAGTAGAGCTCTTTTTGCTCGTGTGCAGCAATCAAAAAAGGCTAGTAAGAACGAGGACAATATCGTATCCGATCAGAAATAACAAATATTTAATCAAGTATAAAAGAAACATGGCGCTTACACTGCCATGAAAACTGTTTTGTTGTCCGAGTACCTAAGTCCTTAAAATGCGTTAAGACAGAGTTTCTTCCTATTTATTAATTTTTTCATTCATCTAGACGCAAAATTAGAACACAGAAGACCAAGATTCGTGGAAGCCTGAGAGACAATGAACGTTTTAAAGGAAGTTCTGAGAACAGCACCCACATGGAAAAATAGTTCACAGATCAGACAAATGATCGCGAAAAAAAGATAGATCGAAATAGTCTCTCTTGGATTCAATAAAAAAGCAAAACACTTTTTTTTCAAAATTATGTCTTTAACATAACTGCGGGAAAAACAACTGAAATGCAGCTAGGTGAAGAAAAATTAGGTTAGAAACGGATCTTTTTTTTTTTTTTTTCAATTCAATTCAATTTTTATTTTCTTCTTCTTAAACATAATAATATTTACAAAATGAAGTTAAAACAGCGCTCCACAGACAAAAGAGTATTGGAGGCAAGGGAGGGTGGGAGTTAGCAGAGGAATGGCTTGTTGACTGGGTTATTGGGGTCGGGAGTACGCCAAGCTAGAGCACTCACAGATTTAGTGGAATGATCCCTCTTCTGCATTTTCGTCCTAGCATCCTCTACATAAGTTGATTATGCTAATGCTCATTTTCATCATGTGGCTACCTAATAGTAGGGGAGCCCGAGCCGCTAAATTTGCAGTTACTAAAGCGTCATGGGGACTTATTGGATTGTGAAGTTTACGTTCTAAAACGAAAAAAAGTGTATGGCAGTTTTTCATTTCAGTGGGGCGATGGGCGTGTATGAGCTTTTGAAAATGTAAAAAAAAACAGTTAAATTGAAATACTCGAGCGCGTCAGATTTTCATAGAGTATACGCGCTTTGTCTTTCTGATAACGGATATATATTAATCTGACGATTGACTGGGGGCAAATGGGCGTAAAGAGAGGTTAAAAAAAAATTAAAAAAAAAGTTATTCGAGCGTGTCAGATTTTCAAAGTGAATGTTAAGTGTACTCTAAAAAGTGTATATTTCAATAATCTGACAATTTGAGTGGGGCGATCAGTCATGGCTGATTTTTAAAAATGTAAAAAAAACACGTGACCTTGAAATACTCGAGCGTGTCAGATTTTTATACAGATTGATCAACTTGATGTCTTCGTCCTCCAGTATGATAATCTGACAATTATATGGGGGCGTACTCTTAGTCTGACAATTTTAAAGTAACAATTCTTTGTTGTTTCTATTTTTTATTACTGGATGCAATCAAAAAATATGTACACATATTATGTATTTAAAAATTTTGTATTGAAATTTTGTTGAAAATACTTAAAAAAAAAAATCCTGAAAGTTTGAGCCCTTAATATTAATTTTAAGTGCTCGATCAAGAGGTGTGAAGATTTTCCATTGAAAATATATGGAAACTCTGATTTTTTATTTTTAAATTTCTATAACTCAGCGGCATTTCATGGGATCGCTTTAACCGAAGATGTTTTTTTCTCAAAATTGAAAGCTCTACAAAAATGTTCTTTTTGGCAAAGTCGTTACTCATACCGGGAAGGTGGTACGGGCCACTTAACCAGATTTTTGCATAAAATTCACGTTTTGTCGCAGTTATCTCGTAAATAACAAAAGCTACAGAAAAATTGTAAATTACAAACTTGTAGAGAATTTAGTTTTCTACAAAAAAAGTCTTTTGGACCAATTGCTAATATCAATATTAACCGAGATATTAACCATCATATATTATACATTTCACTGACGATTTTAACTCAATCGCCCCAACCAAAATGTCAGATTATATGTTTTCCGTAATCCTGATAAAATTACCTTCAAAATAAAAAAAACATTAATCGCGCTCGAGTATTTCGAAACATCGATTTTTTTTTACATCTTTGTGACTCGCCTACTTACGAAGGCCCCGCTGAAATTGTCAGATTATTGAAATATACACTCGTCTCGATGTAATCAACCTACCATCTTTTAATCTGACGCGCTCGAGTATTTCCGATGATCGACTTTTTTTTACTAATCTGACGGGCTGCTCTCAGCGAACGCCCCAAGATTTAGGTTTAATATATGGTAGGAGTACATTACATGGTGCAAGGTTTCTCCCCATATGATTTTCTGACGCGCTCGAGTAACGCGCGAAATCCCCTCTTGGGCTCCCCTACTATAATGAGTTGTGAACCGTGAGAATGCTAATCAACAGAGAGAGAGAGAGAGTCAGAACCTGCTGAGCTTAAAGCAGAAATTCGGCTTTTTTCCCGGAAACTCGGCATATTTTTAAAGACAAGCACCTGTTATTGGCGGTTTTTAGAAAGTTCCTTTCGATTTGCTTTTTTTGCTATATTGGCTTGAGAACTGAGGTGTTCCTTTCGCTGGATTCGAGTGCTGACCTGATTTTGGCCAGTTTGTCCGACACTTCATAAACGTTTATGTCACAATGTCCTGAAGCCCAAATTAAATTTCCGATGTTCGTTGAGCTCAGCAGTCTAAGATTACTGCAACAGCTTTCTATTAATTAAGATTTTGTGATAATGGATGATATAGTTTATAGCTGTCTGTATGTCTTTGAAGATGGCATTATTTCTATAGATTAAGTTTTGCGTAGTGGTACCCGTGGTATGATGGATAGCATGTCCGCCGGTTAATCTAGAGGTTCGAGTTCGAATCCCAACAGAGAAAAAAATGTTTTTCCACGGGTATCGCCTTTCGCGAGGAATTGGCAAGTCCTCCGTTAGTACCTATTCATTGCCATGAAAAGCGCTTTCTCGATTAGCCGTTCTAAGCCGGCAGAAAATTGTGGGTTCCTTATTCCAATCCCTCACAAGGCATAGTTGTGAGGAATGCACTAGGCCCAGGGGCTCCTGGCTCTGTTGCGCCACCCTATTAATTTATTATAAATTTTGCGTAGCCAGATGTTTTGCGGCTTCAAAGACTGAAAGCACTTCTGCTTAGAAGACACTACAAAGGTCTTATTGATCTATTCATAGCAGGGTAATATGAGAAGATGCCTGACCCTACTTCCTAGTCCATTTCGAAACCGTCTGTGAAGACGAAGACATGATTTGCTTTTATGGTCCTGTTTTCTTTCTCTGACTTCTCTTGTCGAATGACTGTTAGTGCCGCTGGATTGAAAAGACATTCAATGTCTTTGTCTGATAAAGACATTGAATGTCTTTATCAGCCAGATTACTAATGGAAATAGGGACTTATTTGCCTGTTTTCCAATCATTGTATTTTTTGCGTCGCAGTTACAAAGGTGTAGGGGAACTACCGACAGAGGACAATTTCAATAGCTTTCATGGCACTGGTTAAGCCAATGCATGCGCAAGCCTTTGAATTTTGGTCATGGTGTTAAAGTGTTACGCCTTCTTTTATGATGGCCACCTCACATACGCCTAATAGGCGGATGTGAGGATTGTTCTTAATATGGATGTGAACATCCAGTGAATAGTTTCGGGAATGTCGCCATTAGAAAGCAGAAACTGATTCGAGCTTATATTTATCTGTCTTTAACATTTTCTTTCTTATAATCAATAATTATTCCAATTTATTTTGTCAGATAAAGATGAAGATGAAATAAAAGCTCTGGAAAGATTTTGTTGCACCGATATATTGACGCATTTCGTTTCAGCTAAAAGCTAACATCAGACCACTTTAAGTCTTCTTGTGCGTTAAGGTTTTTCTTTGTTGAAGAAGGGATTGCTGATTAACAAATCTTATTAATGAGATAAAAGCCTGAGACTGGATGGAAATGAAGTTTTGTGCCTAAAAAATTTTATTTATAGCCGCTAGAATGCGTAGGAAGAAAAAGTTTGGAGAATCTTATGGACTTGTTTGGATGCACCCAATACGAGTTTACATAAGTGGAGTAAATGTCTTTTGGTTCTTGTTCGTTTTCTCTTTACACGACCTCTTTCAGTATTTTGAGGGGAAAACACAAATCATGTGCCTCGTGTTCGTTCGTTCGAAACGAAACCACTAAGTCATTTGTGGTGAAAAAAGTTTCGTATTGGTTAACCTACAGTAAGATCACTGTAGTCGTTTGACTTCAAAATCTCATTGTATTGCCTGAATTCCAAAGAGTTTTCAAACATCAAAACCTTCCGCGTAACAGACCGAAATGCTAACTGTTACGCCACGGGCCTCACATTAGTAAAGTAATGGCTTGAATTTCCGTAGTGCAGCAACTGGAAAGCCTATAAAACTGCTATTAGAAAACAGCTTGATTGCTTCTTCTCATGAAGCTTCTTTTCTTAGAGGATCAAGGGAAGTTTTTCTTAAGAAAGTTTCCTTAAAAGGTATTTTTATATCATATATCGGGTTTTAAAGCCATCACTGATTATTTGCGGCTTATTGAATTCATAACATGGTTTTACCGACAAATCCTTAAAATGTTCGACAATGAAAACGGTTTTGGGAATAGAACCAAGTAAGCACGATTAATAAATCGACACAAATCAACATAACAAAATCGCACATAAATTAAAATACTAAGTTCGCACATAAACTCTTTCATATGAACGAATGATTTTAAAAGCTTTATCAATTTAAGCTTTCCGAAAAAAAAGAAAAACTAACGAAACAACTGCTCAAAGCTTCAAGTAGAATCGGTATAAGTTTAAGTGTCTAAATGCTCTCTCTAACTCCACAATAATCTTGGCATCAGTTTGAAACAATTTTAAGGCACTTGGCAATTAGCTCATAATAATCATCAGTTCATTTAAAATGAATGATGTAAGTCCATCTGGTAATTTCAACAGTAAGTTAAGCCCTCCCAACCTCAATCAACTTAAGCACAAACTTGAACATCCCATAATTTTTTTTAGAAAAAAAGTAAACTTTCGTAAAACATAATACCAACCTGCTGTGAAGAGGATTTATTCATTCATACGGAATACTTCTAGGAGCTCTCTGGCACTTTATGTCTTTCTATACTTGATGTTGAATTTAAATTCATGAGATTTAATAGCGTGTCGCAGATGCAATGTGAATGGCATTGGTTTCACATCAAAATCATATAAACTCGTAGCTCAGAAATTCCATTTCGAAGCGAAATGAAAAACAACATGAGCTCCGACAACACTAGCACCCTCAAAACCAACACAACAACAAAAACAAAAACACGAAAATGTGCATAAATCTCTTCCATTGAATGGAAATGGAAGAGCAAGAGCACACACACACATTGACACAAGTACGGACACGATGTCGTCGGTGGATGTCCTTCTTCGGTTCACATGACAAGAGCCGACCAAAGTGCACGATGACTCTGATGCTGCTGTTGAGCTCTCATTCACATCATTCAAAACTGCGTGGATGCTCTTTTATGCGAAACTGGTTTGGGGCTGGTGGCTGGTCCGGTCTAATTCGCCTTCAAAACAAATTCATACTCACACACATAGGTACATGACAGCCACAGGAGACAAGAAATACGTTCGTACGAAAATGGAAATTTATGACACCGTAAACTGACTGTGTCCTCCACCCACCGCATTAGGATGTGGTCGCATGGTTGACCAAGTAGTGCCACAGCAAGAACTTGTAAATAAACATGTTTGTTTTCCTATGAAGGTAGTCTTGAGATGAAATAGAATTATTGCAACACTCAAACTTTGAGAGGATTTGGTTATCCTTGGAACTAAACCAAACCAAATTCACCCTCATTCGGTTAGACAAGATCTTGTTAGTCAAGAGCACAGTTATATGTCCTGACTTTGGGAAGAATGAAATGAAAATAAAGTTTTAATGGGACACCAACACTCCCAAGTTCAAGCTCACAGATAATCTATTCAGCTTGTTTGCTTATGCACAAACTGATAAGTAACTACCCACACTTATGGAGTAAGTGGTCCTATGTGATTTTAGTTGCAAGGACACAGACTAAACGGAAAAGGAAAAAATCGATGAAATACTCAAAGCAAGACTCACCGTCAAATTGTTATCTGCCATATCCATTTGCTTCAGCGACGATAGTCCATCGAAGGAACTCAGGTCCAATTCCGAGATAACATTTCCACGTAGATTCACCATCATCAAATCCTTGAGGCCCTCAAAGCTGTCATTTCTCACAAACTCTATCAGATTATCAGACAAATCCAGAGACTTCAACGCATGCAAATGCACCAGATTGCTCGCAGGAACATCCAACAACTGATTGTTCTTGAATATGAGTATCTCCAAAGAGATCATATTCCGAAAGACTCCATCCTCCAGGCTCATAATATTATTATTCGTCAGATCCAATTCGATTAGACTGGTGAGGTCATTCATCGATGTGGGATGGACAACCTCAATTCGATTGAAACTCAAATCAAGCAACAACAAATTGGTCAACCCTTTAAATGCATCCTTATTTAGACTGGATACACTGTTGCCACTGAGGTTAAGTGTTCGCATTTCACTTTGATACTCAAAGTTTTTCGAGCCCAATGTTTCAATGATGTTTTGGGAGAGATCCAACACCTCGAGCTTCATGTAGAACGGCAGGGTGAATTCCAAATGGCGGATTTTGTTTAAAGTTAAATTTATGTACTTTGTTTCGGGATTCAGCTGGATGGGTACATCTTCGAGGGCTGCGTCCACACAATACGCTTGGGAATTTGAGTCGCCTCCCATGCACTGACATTTTGACGGACAAAAGCTGTCCGCTTGTTTTAGCAGGATAAGCGTTAGCAAAAGCCATTGCCATGGTGGATGGTGCAGCATATTTGTTGTTTTGTTTTTACTTTTATGTTGGAGGTGGGTGGTGTGCAGTGCGTTATTTGTATCTCTCGGGCTGATGATCCTTTAGGTGATGGTGATTGATTGGACTTTTTGTTTGTTGCTTATTTTTTTTTTTGTGTTGCGTTTGTGGATTTGGCGTTTCCCTGTCAATGGTGACGGTGGCAGCGGTGTTGCGTCATTTTCATGGGGATTCTGCAATGAGATAGTGAAAGGGGTAACAATTTTAGTGCTGTTTCTTTGATGTATGGTTAAATTATACGTTGTATGTTTTATAAAGAGTGACAAGCGATTGTCTGATAGTGTACAGCACTTAGGAGTTATTGCGAGGTTTAAAATTTATTAGAAAGATAGTGGTTTCCATTCAAATTGTTTAATTTACTCGTCCTTAAAATAATGGGACATCCTGGGTTCGAGAATGAGAATACTGTTGCTTAGTTATTCTGATTCAATTGGAGTGGAGACAATAATGACCATGTATGGGTTGTTTCATTATGCGTTGAGAGAAAAAACTTAACAGAGTCGTCTCTTATTTAGGTCTCGAGTTCAATACTTCAAAAAGACAAATTCTCAAAAATGAAATAGTTTCGACAGTGAATTGGAAATAATCAAATAAATTTTAGTTTTGGAGTTTTGTGGTATGTGAATCAAAATACGTTTTACTAGCCATTTAGAAAAGGGTGTTAAGAACATAGTATTTGTAATACGCTTACACTTACGAACATGTCTCTATATTTTTTATAAAGGGACAGTAAGTATAACGCAGTGGAAATCAAAAAAGCTTAAAAGTATTAAAAAGTGCAAAGCTTATTCAAAGTATACTCTGTTCTTTCACAATACAATAGCTAGTTGGTTAAAGATCAATAAAAAGCTTCTTAGAAGTGAAATAATAAAAGAACTGGGATTTTAGTTGTTCGAAATTGTTCACTATTTCGAGAAAGAATTTTCCTCAATTTTTAAAAGTTGAATTCAGTAAAACTACTTTGAGTAATTGTACAAAGAAAATACGAACAATATTGCATCTAAAAGGGGGTATAATATCTCCCATTTTCGTGAAAGAATCGAAGTACTTATGAGAGCAGATGATAGCTTATATGAATTTCAGTCCACAAACACAGGTCTATTTAACTTGCTTATTATTAAAAATATATGAAACTAAACGATAAAGACTTATTGACAAGTAAAGGACACATATTGGGGATAGAAAATTCTGGGAAACAGTGTTCACACTATCGATATTGGTGTTATCACTATATATATAGAGATTCTTTTTATCGAGCGTGTACTGCACTCTCAATATACCAATAACTAGAAAATGGGTCGGGTCGTTACCCACTGTGTTATGAACGTTTTATTAAATTTTACCTATTTAAAGTTAACTTTTGCGTAAAAATGAATGGGAGCTACGGTTTCATGTCATTTCTACACGCACCCACGGTGTAGAATGTGTAAAATGGTGTAATTCCGCATTTTTAGAGAAACCTCAGTTTAAAATTTTTCAGGCGTTACCTGATGAGTGCGAGCGAATTTGAATTTCGTCATTGAAATGCTTAGTTAAAATTTGTTTGATTTTAAAATAAATTTATTTAGATCGGACGCCATTTTCAAGCCACTATTTTTCAAATTGGAAGTATTGCGATAGAAAAATCAAATTATTTTAGCTTTTCATTTCAATGACAAAGCTAATAACACCTAAGACACGCGCAAATTCTGGCCATACCATGAGACGTTCAACTGAAACGACTGCAATAAAGCGGTGCTAAACGAACCAACACCAGCCTACACGACCTTTTTTCCACTCAAATAACTCAAAACTGTGCAAAGATACAAAAACGTATTTCCTTCTCTTTGAGAGATTTCTCAACAATGCGGTGTTGCACCAACCTACACCACCTACAGCGCAGATGCCGATAGACATGTCCAAGATATTATCACTTTCCAATGACATAAGAAAATAGTAAGTAGTGCACGCAACAGAGCAGGGAGTCCCGGTTTCTAGCACAGCTATACCTTGTCGTTGAATGGAAGTGATCACAATTGTTGGCGAATTCCTAGCAGCTACCCAAAAAAAGTGCTTTTCACGGCGCGGCGTGCAATTACTCTCGGAGAAATTGCAAATCTTAATTTTATCAAATTCCAGTGTAGGGACGTCTGTGGAAAGTCTAATTCCAAAGATTTTCGAAAAATGGGCTAACATGTGTGCTACATAAAAGATTGAGGTCATTTATCTAACAAAACAACAAAAAATAACATAAAAAAAAATGAGCAAGACTGGGTTGCACGAACTTGTGATTATGTGCTAAGTACAATATCCACATCTTAAGACTGAACATGAGGTTTGAGTATTAGCTCTTCATAATATTTTTCGTATTATAGGGCTGCCAACTTCACATTAAATAGGAAAATTAAATAGAATCACATAAAATATTTAAGAAAAATAAGTAAAATATTCCAAAGGTTTCTAGAAAAATTAGAAAAACATGACTTTTCTAGCAGCTGCAAATACATATCACTAAATAGTATAATTACTATACATATAAAACAAAGTCGCTTTCTCGGTCCCTATGTCCATGTGTCCCAATGTCCCTATGTATGCTCAGATGTTTAAAACTACGCAACGGATTTTAATGCGGTTTTGAAATGAATAGAGTGTTTCAAGAGGAAGGTCTATATGTATAAAACATGCATATTATAGTAGAAAAAAGCCGAGAAATTTAAAGATTTGTAATGTAGTGTCGCAACAAACATATTTTTCTGCGCTTACACTGCAAATGCTGGCTGGCTAAACCGTACGACATAGACCAAATTTATGTACTACGGAATTGTATATCTTAAAACGATGAATAAAAAATTTCGCGACAGCATATGTTTGTCTCTTAAGGATAACCCACAGTAACCATTTTTATCTTTTACATATTACAAAAAAAGTATTGGTTATCTACCAAGCTATTTTAAGCGATACAGTATCATTCCTTATCCACTTAAATACATTAGATACGTTGTGCATTTCATGTAGATCAAAATGCAGGCCACGGGCAGTAATGAATAAATCAAAACTACTGGATCGATCTTAATCATTTTTTCAGTGTGTGACATAGGCTATAAATGTTATACCCGTCCGAAGCCAAGCAGGCCACTGTGTTTATATTTACAACGTTCACAGTTTTTCTGTAGTGTATTTCGTATCAGTATTGTACCCGTGCGAAGCCAAGGTGGGTCGCTAGTTAATAAATAAACAAATAAATTAACAACAGAGTGAGGAGCCCCCGTGGCCTACCGCAATTCTCAAAACAATTGCCTTCGGATATGCTAGTACGCTGAAAATTTTGGCAAAAATGTAAGACCATTTTCTTATTACTTCTTTTAAAAACAATTTTTCCAAAATTCAAGCTTTATAAGATTTTGCCAGAAGACGTTTGGGGCCGTCCATAAAATACGTCACCATAAAATTAGGTTTTTTTTTACTCCCCCTTCCCCATTGTCACGCTGTGTCAGACTTTCTTTCTTTCCCCCAAATGAATATTACGTCACAAAAGCTTAGACAATATATGCATTTAAATGTTGCTTATCCTAATACGAAGTGAATGACTTCTATCATTACAAAGATTAAAAAAAAAAAACTAGTCCAGAGAACTACTGTAATAAAATTTTTTGATGAACAGCGAACGCTGCGTTGCCGTACACCCCCCTTCGTCTTGTCACAACTTGTCATAGTAGAGAACCCTTCCCCCGCAGGCGAACGTGTTTTATAGACGGCCCCTTTTGAAAAAACAAAAAATTAAATTAAAAATATCGTTTCGAATATATGTATTTAAGAAAAAATATTTTTTCTTAACTTAAAATAATTTTAAAGTTTGAATTTTTCAAATGTTGACACACTATTTTTTTCAATCATAAATCAATTCATCATATAGGTATGCGTTTTTTTTTACAATTTTTTGAAATCCACACATCTAAAAAAAAAACCATTTATTAGCTTTCGAAAATACTATGGCACGTGGTGGTAGGTGATTTAGTTGACATTGAATTTTTTTTTCGTTTTAAATGATTTTGAAAAAATTGGCCTTCCCGCTTAAAGGGAGCGTCTTGTCTTCTCTCAGTCCTTAGTTCTTATTGCGTTTTATGCTTAACACCCTGTTTAGTTTAGAAGACTTACGTTTTAAGATAACTTCATTTTCAAAATTAGTCATTCATGAATTAGTTGAATAGTACTAGGTTTCGTAATATTCTCAGTTGCTCTTGATCGTCCAGGCCGAGTTTGTTTTTGTAGATCAAAAATATTTGTGCCAAAAGCTGTGATTCGCGTACCAATTTTACCTATTCACACGACAACCCAAAAATTCATTAGTCATTTGTTTTTTTTAGAAGAGTGTCTGAAATTTCTTGAATCCTTAAAGTTAGTAGGACCACAGCTTACGCATTTTGCAAAAAATTGACTTCAAATGGATTACTTCAGCTTTCATGACACTCCCCCTTAAAACCCCTAACAACTTACTCATTTAAATAATCAAATGAAACATGAACAACAATTATTCACTAAAATGAAAACTATTAGGGCTTTAAATCTATTATGCCGTGTGAAACAGGGTTAAAGTCATTAAATTTGAATTAAGGAATTGCATGGAAAAGCATTGCTTCGCCATAAAGCAGTTTTCAGTTGTCAAAAAGTAGCACCTCTTTTACGATGAGATATTCAAAACAAATTTCAACCACAGAGCAGGGAGCTCGGGAGCAGTGGCGTGGCGTCCATATAACACGATTCCTATCGTCTTACCTTTTAAAATTTGTCCCTTGTTCATAGAAAAAACCAGCAACATAAGTCTACAACTAAGCAGTCAACATCAACAGCCTATCTTTGCCCATACACACAATGTTCTTCAAGCAAATTTGCGAGATACACACACAATACACAAAGGACAAAGCATTGAAAATCACCGCGCAGAACATGTTTTGTGTTTATCCCTGTCTTTCCAACTATATACTTCCACGATATACTTCCACCCCGGTGTCCCTTTTCAATACACGTTCTCTTATTGAAAAAAGTAAGACGATAATTTTCGTCTTACTGCAATATCTTATATCTGCTTGGAAAAAATAATACAGTTTTCGCCTTCGGGTAATGTACGGCGAATTCGGTTTTGTTTTACTGTTTTGTTTTGTTTTACTGATCATTGTTTTGGTTTATTTGCAAGTTTAAAGTGAATTTTAAGTAACGTGCATTTGTAAAAACTGTGAAAAAATCTAAAAATTCTGAAAATTGTGAAAAGTTAACGTCGAAGACAACTGTTTTGTTTTAATTACTTAAATGGCTTTGCTAAATGTTGAGTGTTAACTGATTACCTTTAAGAAGAGGAAAATCTATTTAGAAAGTTAGATTTTTTACGTAACGTTACTTAAAATTTTATTTTATTTTCTTGCATTTCCACATGGGCTTCTTTTGAAGCCACTTTTTTATGCTTTAAGCTCATTGTGAATTTTAACCTAAATGACTTAAAGTATAGAAAAATCGGCTTCGATTAATCCACGTTTGGAATTTAAAGTACCTTCTATTTATTCCTTATTGATTTGTGTAGATGATTCATTTTTCTCGACTTACCATTTGAGAATATCCACGCCACGCCACTGCTCGGGAGCCAGGTATATTTCTTTCAACCACACGTTGTGACGAAATGAAAGATACCTACAATATTTTGATTTCCGAATGGCTAATCGAGAAAGCACTCTTCATAGCATTAAATTGCTGTCGAAGAAATGTGGCCAACTCCTTGTCAAAGGCGGTACCCCCGTAAGAAAAACAATTTTTCTTTTCCCTTGATGTTTCTGGTTTTCGAACCTCGAACATTCCACGAGAGAGGCAGACATGCTAACCTAAACGCAATGGTTACCAATCCGGGGTATGCTTTCTTTGTAAAGGCTTTCTAAGTAAAAAAAAAAATCAGCTGAAGACCCTCACACGTCGAAACTTCAAACCGACAGCAACGGAATTTCTCCAATTAGTGCATATCGCTTTATCCTCCTCCGACGCCTTCGTTACTCATTCCTATTCATTGTCTAAAAAAATGAATAGCAACTTTTTTCTTTCTAAACCAGGAACTTCCTGTGCAAAAAAGCAGACCCCTTAAAATCCACTCTAAGATTCAAAATCAAAACAAATGAGGGAAAAACATTTGACAAAATCGAATCGAATAACTAACCCGCTAACCTCGATTTCCATTCCACCTGCACCTATATACTTGGATACCCCACATTTCCCTCGCAATCTAACCAGAGCCAGAAAACAGCAGAGATATCTCTACATCGCTTTTGGCACCCGCATTGACACAGCCACAGGCATTCGCGTCGCGTCGCGCTCTGGCTTCATTCTCCATCAGACTTTGATTTTATTGCAGGTACTCGTGCAAGTAAAAGTAGCATTTACCTCCTGGTGAATAGTGATTCCTTCTTTTGTGTGGCATGATCCTTTCTCATCGTCACATAAAACATTCGAAGAGGAAATTTCATTTCATGAACCTCTTGACACTTATTCCATGGCAAAAATAAAAGCCACCTTCAAGCTTCACTTCCATCATCGTGGAGGATGCCATCCTAAACCACCCATTCTTCGGTGAAGAGCTCCACATTTTTAACAATCGGCGCTTTTTTCTTCCTTTTTTTGTTATTTATTTCTTGACACTGCTCCTCCCGGGCATGGCATGCGGGAGAGATGACTCCTCAAGTAAAGAAGTACTCGTATTTGATTATTTGATATGCAAAATAAAAAGCCAGCAAACAAAAAAAAGAAGATATCAGCTATAAGCTTAGCACAATGAAATGTGAATGATTTTTCTTTCAAGTTTCCCACCAACAACGCACAACAACAAACAATAATTCCTTTTGACTATAATTTTTTTTTATTCTCGTGGCGTGTGTTGTGTTCTTTTTCTGTATTTCGGGTCGTTTTGTTGTGTGCAAGGATTATTATCGATTTTATCTTTGAGGCAAATTTGCAAATGAAATCGTGCAGCTATAGAATAGAAGAGAAGAGCAGAAAGAGGAAACCAGCAAATCAGTCGGTGAAGAGAAGAAGTGAATCTATATATGGAGCTAAAAATTGGCACAAATACCGCACACACACATCCCGTAGGATATTTGTGGAGGATACAGGATATTCGCATTGAAATGGGAGATGGTGGAGACTGGAGAGAGAGAAGGAAGTAGAATAGGACTGTCACTGTGTAAGTACTGACTCCTACTCCATCCACTGCGAGGCAAACGAACGAAAGGATTGGAGTTTGATTGAATTTAAATTGAGCATAATGGGATGTGGGTTTAAGCCCTTCGAAATTGATTGAAAATCGGATATGATTTGGTGGCGGTACGGCGATGTGGCGGTCGTGGCAGCGGCAACGGTGCTTGATCTGCTTGCTTGCTTAAAACACACACACACAGACTTGAAAACAAACAGGAAACCGACGACGGACGAGGACGACGACACGTATGCAGATTTTTTGGCCATTGATTGAAAATCTATGTTTTATTTTTGGAAATCTATCTGTGAGTGGATAGATCGCTTACTATGGGGATTTAGTTGTGTGTTATTCTTTTTGTTCATTTATCACTAAAATATGCAATGTTATTCATTGTTTTCCGTTCGTAGTCCTCTGGGACAAATCGACTGGAATGAGAAGGCAAAATAATCCGCGCGTTGTGGCATAACGTCATGCAGAGGAAAGCCAAAGCTTTGAGGTTCCACTTTGGATGGTTTTTATTTTAAATAAAGTCTAGACACTTAGATGGTAGTACGGGGAGGTGTGAAGGTACTGAATTGAGGTGTTGGAAATGCGGTTGCAAGAGAAGTTTTACTAGTAAATAGGCAGGATCGTGGCTAAAAAACTGTTAGACGGAATTTTATATCACTAGGAGGATGCGTTGTCATTATTTTATTCAGAGATATTTGTTTATTTGTGGTACCTACCCGAGGCGTGATGGAAAGCATGTCCGCCTGCTAACCCAGAGGTTCGTGGTTTGAATCCGAACAGATGCAAAAATGTTTTTCCACGGGTATTGCCGTAATAAATAGTCAACCGTTAGTAAATTCATTGCAATAAAAAGCTCTTTCTCGATAGACGTTCTAAACCGGCAGAAAATTTTTTCATGCATATGGCTATGAGAAATTCGCTAGGTCTTGGGGCTCCTCGATATGTTTTGGGCCAACCTATTTATTTATTTATGATATTCAAATGGTTTGCTCATACAGTTCCTTTTGATCTTCATAAAAACTGATCTTCTTTAACAACCAGAAAACGACTACCAGAATTTCCGATTGGCTTTCACTCAGTTTTCTGAAGTGAGTGCAAATCTCTTTAGCGAATACGTCCCAAAATATAATCCTCAATTAAGTACTGCTCAAAACACTATCATGAGTTTATAAACTCATCAAAAGAAAATCTGATGTCTACCCTTAATTTCTTTCTTTCCTCAATAACTTATCATCCGACCTGAAAGCAATTGTTAGTTTTTTTTTTTTACTTTCCAATGGACATCATCAATCATTTAGTGATTGCGAGGTCAAAGTGGAAATCCAATATTCAATATTTCCAATATTTGAAGAAATCTCATCAAAGCGTATCCTCGGCGCTGAATATTCTCCCATTCAATTTAAAAAACAAAATTGATAAGCTTCAGAACGATTGCACATATGGACCAGATGTTTTGGCGTTCTCTTTCACGAAGTTTTCAGGTGTTTTCAACGTCCTGGGAAACATCAGCATACATTTTGCCTGATCATAAAAAAGATTCAAAAACGGTGTGTATAACTACGGTTTTTCACGCACGCCAAAGTTGTTTGAAAGGATCATTCACCATTCACTGTCTTTCTACTGTAAATCTTTTTCATAGCCTGATCAACATGGTCTTCTTGTAGGTTGGTCAACTACGACCAATCTGGTGGATTTTGTTACCCATGCCTTTGTGAACGCTAGATAAAGGAAATGAGGTTGAAGTGATTGCACCTGATTTTAGTAGATCGTTTAACGTCCATATTGCTAAACAACAGTATAATTTGATTTTGTGTCAACAAGTCGTTCCCAAGAGAATGCTTTCTGATTTCTTTTAGAATCGGACATCTTCCGATAAAGTGTAGAGTATATTCCCTTTCTCCTAAGTTACATAAAGGGTAGATAATGGATAAATCATCGCTATGTGGTATAAAGTTCATCGGCATTAGCTCAATCAGCAGCTTTACTATCATATATATTACAGCAGTACTGTTTTAATCTTTGAAATAATTCCTCTTTTTCAAGTTGTGATTTAATTGACTGTAGATTTGCCTATGGACTGGACACTATTGCATCATTTAATTATTTCTCCGCTGTTTTAAGTCAACTGCCCAGATGAGCTGAAGAGCTCAGTGCTCAGGCTGAGATCTGTTCCGCATTTTGTCGCTAGCTCCAGCCAATCAGCACCCCAGCTTGTTATAGTCCTTATTACTTGAAGGGCTAATATCATTGGCAGTCGATTATCATCCATCTTCACAACTTTCATTTCGTAATCCACTTTTGAAGCTCGTGTGAACAGAGGCGACAATCTAGTTTCTAACACAATGACGTAATTAGGTATAAAGTAGATCTTTCTCCACTGTGTCATATTGCTCCACGTTTGTGCTACGTAGAAAAGGATTGATGCAGTTACCGCTTCAAATATTTTAAATTTCCTGCTATGAGCTATACTTTTGCTATGAAAACAAATTGTTATTCCATGTTGCGTTTGCTGCGCTTTTCGCCTCCATTAGTTTTTCTTTCAGATGCATCTCCATAGACATCTTGTGAAATAAGCTCCTACATATTTGTATTCAGTAGCAACACCGATGTCCTAACCATTGTAATACCATGTTTCGTTTGAACAGTTGCACCCTCCTCCACACCTCCACGTTTGAGTATTAAAATCTTGAAATTGTCCGGGTTAATCTATCAAGATTCACAGTATTGAAATAAGCGATTTACATTAGTTGTAGCGATTCAGGTGTGACTTCCAAAAGCACAATGTCATCCGCAAAAATCAATAGCAAAAAATGTTTTCAGTGCAGTTGAAAGCAAGTGTTGTGTAACAGATTCTAGATTTTACTCTGATTTGAGTAAAGTATTCGACAAAAAGTAACATCAAATCTTTTTTATCACACTAAGAACGCTAAGCTTCCCGCATTTTCTACGTCAGTATTTATTCAACTCAAAGATAATATATAATATGTAGTTTACTTCAAGTCATCTTTCCCCGCTCCCTTCATAGCAGTTTCCGGTGTCCGTCGGGGCAGCCACCTTAGTCCACTATTTTTTTTTTTTTTTTTTAATATTTTGGAGATAAATCTCTATTGTAAGGTTTTGATAAACGCGGATGATGTGAAAGTACTTGAAAATATTTCATCTCCCGCTGATTTATTGCATTTTACAAAACAATCTGTTTGTATTTTGTGTTTGTAATGTAAGTAAGTACCACGCTATAACTTTTCCCGCAAATGTTTACCCCCATCCCACCTTTGCCCGATGTTTCTTATGCTCGTGACTTAGGTGCCATTTGTGATACAGAGCTCAACTTTCACTCTTACGTTGAGTTTATAATATAGAAAGCTATTAGTAAGCTTTGTGATTGCCGTGGCGTGATGGTTAGCATGTCTGCCTGTTAAGAGAGAGGTTCGCGGTTCGGTCCAAACAGAGGCAAAAATGTTTTTCCACGGGTATCACCTTTCGCGAGGAATTGGCATCACCTCCGTAAGTAAATGAAAAGCGCTTTCTCGATTAGCCGAACAGAAAATTGTAGATCTCCTCCATTCGATCAAAAGGTATGGTTATGAGAAATGCGCTTTTTGCTCTGTTGCGCCACCCTGTTTATTTATTTATTTATGTAACAGTAAGCTTGGATTTATTAGGCGTTGATCGAAAGTTTTTCCTAACCCATACATCCTCAAATCTCTGTACGTCACTTTCTGCTAATCCTAGAATACGGTCCTCAAGTGTGGTCACCGTATCAAATGACAGAGGTTAAACGAATCGTAGCTGTCCAACGCAGATTTTTTCTTTTCGCTTCCTTTGATGATAGATATAACTTGCCTGAGCATAAGGTCATCCTTAAAAACTTATCAGCCTTCGGACTTAACAAAGCAGAAGTGAGATCGCAGACAAAGTACATACTTATTCAAGATGTTTTAAGCAGAATCATTGATTTATTCATCACTCTTGAGTTCAATCTCTTTTAACACTAATTCCCAGAATCACAGGTCTATTTTCCGCATTCCCTTTCATGGTACGAACTACAGTTTCCACAACCCCATATCACAGATGTTACGCAATACTAAAACAACTTCTTGAAATTGTTTAACTTCCATACTTCAAAATCAGCTATTCGAAAATCTTTTGATTTTAATTTACAGCAAAAGAAGCTTTTCGTAACAAATTTTCCATTTCAAAATTATTCTAAATTTAGAATTGAGTTAAGTTTATACTTAAGATTTAAGATTTTTGCTTGTGCTAAGTAAAAATAAAATGTCAGATTTCCTTCAACAACGGCTCGCAAGATTTCAGAAAGATTCAACTCCCCAGTTTTGGTTTTCATTGATTAAGCTCTTCGGTTAAAGAGTTAAGGCAACTACCTTCATTTTTAATGTTGCGAAAAATGCTCAGAACTCTCATCGCTTCAATTGGAAGTTTCTATCATCTCAACTCTTGAAAACATTTGTGCTAATGAATGTAGTTACTTGCGACTGATGACGAATCTCTCGATCGTTGTAAGGAAATCGAAAATGAACCAAATAAAGATCAATTTTCCAATAAAGAAGAGTCAATTAAGAGATCCGCTAGAGAAGTTGAGTACAGTGTTCACAAATTTGTTCCAAAAATTTAAAGCCTAATAAGACATCTCTTTTTTTTCTTCACTACCCTTTTACCTTCCCAAGTTCTTGCAACAAAAAGAAGGAAAGAAACATCTGCAACTTTTTATATTTTTAAGCCAAAAACAGAATTTTCAAATGCCTTGCGTGGAATGTTGTGTATCCGACAAAACAAACCAAAAAAAGGACCAAAAAGAAGACATGGTGATCAAATGAATTCCGCATCAACCAGTTAGTAGACGAAAAGAAATAAACCTAATGGATCGCTCAGTGCCGCCTTTTCATCCAGACAGATTTATGCGACCATTTGGTCGTCTTCATCGCAGCAGTCTGACTCAAATTCATGAAAAGATGAGAATCATTTCAAAATCATTTTGTTTCAACGAGAATAAAAAAAAGAAAAGAATCAAAACACATTTAGCCCTGTGCGCAGCTGACTTGTCATGAATAGTGCTTCCAGCAGCACATATCTCAACATGAGGTTAGAGTCTGGTGCTGCTGCTCGGCTACTGCCACTGTGACATTAATTGCCTCTGGGCTTGGGGCGAGCTCATATTCAAGTATATTACTTCAACTTGTCCTCTATTAAAAGATGCCAGGGTGGTATGTTTAGTATCCAATTAAGTAATTAATAAAAAGCCGAGATAAACGGCTGTCCGTTAAGCCCCGTTTGGGAAGAGAAGACATTTTAAATGGGCGGTGCTAGTTGAGAGTGGGCGGACAACATCATTGGACGTATGAAGTTTTTTTTATATCACCATTCGCATACGCAAGTATGTTTTCGAATTCTTCTTTGACATTTACGATGACAGAAACACTACATTTGTGATGGGCAGAAATGAGATAAACATTATCGATTGGCGTATTTCAGTTGACAGTTGTTTTTGAGGGTACCTATTATATCAAGTGAGGAATCCCACGGACGGACAGTCATGGGAATTTTGGGATTTTTCTGGCTTGACTTAGGCGGGTTGCGCCGTTGCTTTGGCGGATTGCACCTTGCCTCAGGCGGAATGATTAATTACTCGACTGACAGTCATTCATCATGTGCTGTCAAGATTGACAAGTACCTTAATTTGGCCTTCGAAAATATTCTGCTCATTATCTTTTTAGTTTTCCACTATTTATCGTAACCTTATGAAACGGATGACGGGAACTGATTTAATTAGTTTTGTTTTTCTTTACGTTGTCGTGCTCCAACAAGGTTCACAGCATATAGATACTCCAGAGATGTACAAATTAATACCGAACGTTTTCACGCATAAAACTTCGCTGCAAAATGCTAAATTTCGTGCCTTTTTCTCTTAAAAACTGATTACCACAGTACCAATACGAAAAACGTGGTCCTCTCATAGGAAATGTAGCAATGACAACGACAACGACAACGACAACGACAACGACAACGACAACGACAACGACAACGACAACGACAACGACAACGACAACGACAACGACAACGACAACGACAACGACAACGACAACGACAACGACAACGACAACGACAACGACAACGACAACGACAACGACAACGACAACGACAACGACAACGACAACGACAACGACAACGACAACGACAACGACAACGACAACGACAACGACAACGACAACTAGGCCAATCTGACCCCCATTTTTAGCATCATAAAAGGCAGTCACATCTTTGACAATGTTTAACAGTCATGATTTCCGTCTTCCTGCTCAGTGTTCATTGTCTCATTCAGAGAAAGGAGAAGCTTATGTAACGACTTACAGTTGTATTACTTCAGAAAATTTTAGTTGGTATCTGAAAAAATCTTAAACCCGTTATAACTTCACTTTCAACAAAACACTAACCGTTTATTAGTGTTCTTGAGTCATTCATCCTTTGTATATTTATAGAATTCTCTCAGAAATAACGACAATGTTTCATTTTCTGAAACACCATCTCATATTTAATGGTGACAGACTTTCAAACACAATTCTCCGCATGATTTATCCTTAACAAAGGCTTCTCAGCATCCGCATTTTTCCAGCTGACTTAACAACAGCCCTCTTCCGCTCAATCCCATCAACTCCAAGAGAACAAAAGCTGGTGTAGTGTTTTTTTTCCTCATTCTTTTCCCAAGAAAAATGCATTTAAGGCATTTTACATCTTATTGTAACTTTACTGCGAAACATTACATTGAGTTGTCTTAAGAGTACGTAAGCGAGTGAAGGAATTTCCAACACCGTCGTCAGCCAAGTTGGCTCCTTTTCATCTACTCTATACCAATGAAATTTGGGAGATATAAAATGAAATCCCGATGTGATACACACCGCCATTGCCATAAACTAAAAAAAATAAATAAAACGAAGTCTTCCAACTCAATGTTTTGCTATGAACTGCCAATAGATTTTCCAGTTCTTTTTTTTTAAGTTTTTAGTAAAAAAGAAAAAACTTCACCCTTCCGACTCCAGAACGATTCAACATTTCTTTTGACAAAGACAAAGTAGGATAAAGGGTAAATCCTTCTCCACAGCTATCTCCATCCAGATCCAGGGCTCCTTAAACTATTATATTTCTGTTAATGTTCCACACTATTGCACCCCACTGCAAACCCTTCTATGTGTAAGTGTGGAAAGATGCAATTCTTCCTTTGAAATGTACTTGTTAGCTCTTTTGCCAGGCCATTGTCTAGTTGTCAAAAATAACAAGCTATTCTCTTATATCCCGGGTGCCAGAAGGGTGGGGTGTTGGTCCGCAAATAGTTGTGACAATTGGATGAATTTCTTTTCATTCCTCATTCTCTCTCATACATGATGACGAACAACGACCAACGAACAACGAACGATGAACGACATGACGATGGTTGTCCTGAGGATGACGACACATAGAAGCATAGACGTACATTGTATAGTTTTGCGCTCTGCTAGTATTTTTGTACTACTGTCAGTGGCACTCCATATAGAAAAATTCTTATAAAAATACATCACAAATGAAGCATTGACGTGCGGAACAGCAGTTGCAGCAGCAAGTGTGCGCCACACAACACAGCAGCGGTGCAATACTTGGTGACTGTCGGTGAAGGTGATGGAAGTGCATGCTTAACGGTCGTTTTATTGCATGTCTAGCTGTCTAGCTTTGTCTGGTTCGAAACGCATGCCCAGCCGCAATCATTTTTTAATGGTTTCACTAAGTGTAAATACGTTTGGCAGACTAATTTTTCTATAAGTGGAACTTTGTTCGGATGGCAGACGTGTACATTTATTCTAAATTTGCTTTCGGTGGCTAGAGGGGAGATGGCATTTTGTTGCTTTGATGAAGCAGTAAGGATATTTTTTTTTTCGTATGTACTTATAAATAGAAGGCAATATGGGGTGTGTGTATTTAAGGAGAATGCATATTTTCTCTTTTAATTCAGTGTGTGAAGTCGATAGAAGGACTTGGCTAAGGCAGGCTGTTATTGAATTTTATGAAATTAAAAAGAAATCAGAGGCAAAAGTGTAGTTTATCAATTCGTTTAAAGTAACATGGATTCGACATGGTCGTTTTGAGAACGAAATCTACCAAAATAACAAAGTTTTTGGGACCCCTATTCTACAGTATGGATTGAAAAACAAAAGCATGTCAATATTTCGTCAAAACGAAAACTTATCATCCTGATTTTTGGCTCGAAGCTTCGCCTCAGCTGTCTCTTTGAATGCAACGAATAAGATTTGAACACAAAGGTCTCAATAATAAATCTGTTATGGAAAATTCTTCCTTTTTTGTCTTATCCTTGTCCTTAAGTATGCCAAAAAAAACGAACATACTCGTTTACCTATCTCACAGACCGCGAACACATTTGGCAAGGCATTCACATCTGTTTATTCTTCAAATTTGAAGTATGTACGATAAAGAAGCGCAACGCGCAAGTAATCGAGTTCATAGTAGTTTTATATCAAAAGATAGATTTTGCACGCAATCATAAATTTCACTAACACTAGAAACACAGCAGCAAAAATGAGGGTTGCTCGCGAGCATGGTTCTATATGACGAACTTTGAACCTGTTTCTGAGTTAAGGCTTAATAGAGGTTGATCTCATTGTATTGAGCTGGAATTTCCTTTTTTTGCTATTTGTAGTTTTGTCATTAATATCACCGCCATCTGCTTTTAAATCAAAAATCAAATGCTTAACTCTTAAGCTTCACTGTTTTACCGAAAACCACCGTAAAACGTATGCAATTCGATCATTATTTTGGCATTATAAGCTGATTGATAGCCAAATTCAAGTGCTGCCATAGCTGTGTTGTGAATCAGCAAAAGTAATACCTGTTACGACTGTGGACATAAATCAAGTGCTCACATGGTGCCATATGAGTGCACTGAACTTGATTGGAGGACTACCAGAGCATTTCTGTGGAGTGTGGACCACCAAAATTCAGTTACGAAACAAAACACTCAAACACTATTTCATTTCATTTTCATTTCATTTTATTTACATAAAGAAGCCTTGAGATCAGATCTCATTTATGGCTAGAAAAATACATTTATTTACATTTTGGAAATTATAAAAATGCATACATATTATATGTATGAGCAATAAAAAAAAAGCAAAAAATTTTTAACGTAAAAATAAAAAGTTAGTAATGCTAAACATTTTGAAAATAGTTTTGATTAAATTTACAATTGTATAGTAAAAAAAGAAATTCAGAAGAAAATTACAAACAATTAAAACAAGTTATTGAACAAATAAGGAGTGAAAATGCGACGCTTCGTCTGGGTTCTGTAGATGGTCATTTAAAGAGCGGATAAAGTTATTTAAGTTCAAAATTGTTTTATATGGAGCTGGTAGTCTGTTCCAAATTCTGGCACCAATAACGAAGAAAGACCTTCGCGTTTGCAACGTTGAACTTCTTGGTATATTTATGTTGTTTGTACGCGAGGAAGTTGAAAATTCAAGCCTCTCAAATAAATAGGTGGGGGTTTCAGATCGTACTAACTTAAACATGAATTTACAAATTTCAATAGTGAAATGCGACATTAATGAAACACCGAAAACACAATGGGACAGGTGTGAAACATGATCATACCTTCTTAAAGAATGAATGAAGCGAACGCATGAGTTGAAAGCTACATTTAATTTTTGTTTGCTAATTGAATCCATCCCACCATAAATAGGAGAACCGTAGCTTATAATTGGAGCCAACAAAGTTTTGACCAACATCAATCTAGCAGCTTGCGGAATGTAGGACGAAAATCTCCACAATCGTCTTAGTCCTCCATAAATACTTCTTATTATATTGTTAACGTGATCACTCCAGGTGAGAGTTTTATTAAAAATGAAACCTAAATTTTTTACTGTAGAGCTGTAAGGAATCACGTGACCATTTAAAATTAAATGTGGGAAGTAAGAATCATCCAAACATGTTTTGTAGATTATTATGCTTTGAGATTTGCCTGGGTTCAAAACTAAATAATTTCTGACTGCCCACTCATATATTCTATTTAAGTCATCATTGATATTGCTGATTGCATCTTCTAAGAGGCCGAGATGAAAGGACGAATATATCTGCAAATCATCGGCATAGAGGTGGTAACAGCAGTATTTAATAGCCTCAACGACATCATTAATAAACATGCTGAAAAGTAAAGGTCCCAATAATGACCCTTGGGGAACACCCACTTTTAAATCCACAAGATCAGAAACCAAAGTTCCAATACAAACAGCTTGTCTGCGAGTTGTTAGATAACTTTTAATAAGCTTGAGGGCACAATAAGAAAAATCAAATTGATGTTTCAACTTATGAATCAAAACCGAGTGGTTTACTGACCCAAAAGCATTCGAAAAATCAAGTAAGCCTAATATTGACACTTTGTCAGAATTCAATGCAACCCGAATGTCATCTTGCACCTTAAGAACAGCAGAAACACAGCTGTGTCTTTTCCGGAAACCGGACTGAAGAGGCGACAGGAGATTCTGAGACTCAATGAAGTCGGAAAGCTGACTAAACATCAATCTTTCCAGACCCTTGGAAAGAAAAGGCAGTATACTAATAGGTCTATAATTCGACAGGTCAGTACATCCCGTCTTTTTCTGAAGAGGAATTACTTTTGCTAATTTCCAGGAACTTGGAAAGACAGACTTAGTTAAACAGTCGTTGTAGATATTGGCAACGGTTGGAATGATTGCAGGCAGCAGCAGACGAATAAATTTGGGAGAAACACCATCTAAGGCAATCGCGTTTGACTTAATAGAATTAATAGAGGCAAAGCATTCTTCAATAGATACACAATTAAATGAAAATGATCCTTCAGGAGTATTCAAAGTAGATGGCAGATTTACTTGAGTGTTAGTGTCAGCAAGATTCAACGCAAAAAAATTATTCAAATTATTCACAAAATTTAAATCTTCACAGAGTTCAAGATCAGGTCTTCCAACCGCACCAAGGTTCTTTAAATTGTTCCATAGAATCTTAGTGGAGTTTCTTGTAGTATCTAACTTATTAAAGTAGAATAACTTTTTCGAATCTTTAATAGCCTTAACTACTCTATTCCTGCAGGCTGCATACCGTTCCCAGTCGCTGCTCAGTCTTGAATTTTTGTACACACTATATAGGAAGTTCCGTTCACATATTAGATTATTAATTGCCGCTGTAAACCAGGGGTAGTTATTGGAGGAGATCCTCGTCTTGATCGGAACATATTTGTCATACAAGTATTTTAATAAATTTTCTAAAAAATCAACCTTAAAATCAATATTGGCAAATCTAAAAATATGCCAATCAATGTTGGACACTTCCAGAAGGAGGTCAGCCATGTTAATGTTATTGAAATCTCGATAATAAACTAAATTGTCCTGATTAGAACTCTCAACTTCAACGTCATAAATTAAGAAAGTCAAATCATGATCGGCGACTCCATGTGTTTGGTTAAACTAGTATCTGTATATTTCAATTCATCAGATTAACAATATAAAAACCATAAAAACAGATATGTACAGCTGGTGCCCGTGGCGTAGTGGTTAGCATGTCTGCCTATTAACCCAGAGGTTCGTGGTTCGAGTCCCAAGTCGGGGACAGAATGTTTTCCCACGGGTATATCACCTTTAGCAAGAAATTGGCAAGTCCTCCGTTAGTTAATTCATTGCCATGAAAAGCGCTTTCTCGATTAGCCGTTAGGAACCGGCAGAAAACTGTAGGTTCCTTGCATAAATAGTTCACTGCACTTCGACGAGTGCATACCTGGTCAATTTTGTTCAGTTCAATAAACCTTGAATCTAACGAAATTCATTTTTGTTTGTTTCTAGTCTCAAATTAAACTATTAAACAACTTTTATGTATTTATAACAAGCGTATCAACGATTTAACTGGACGTAGTGGCTGTGACAAGATGGAGACTTAGCCTGCTTAGACACTTGGAATAGAGTTAAGAGACCTTCAAGGGCAATACTCGCAGTTTTAGTTTTCAAAGACCGGGTGGCTTTCTAGACGTAGACATAATAATAGACTGGAGTCGTACAAACGTCAATCCTAGCTTGTGTCGTTAAATGATTGTTTCCTTGAAGCTGTTTTACGATTGCCTTACAGTATTGTAAGTCAACAAATTTCACAGTTTGTTTGCTGTTGCCTGAAAATGGCTCGCGTCGTTCTATTGCTGGTCTGTTCAACCCCACTAGAGGTTAGGGGCGAATCATCTACAACTACAATACATAAGGGTACTAGGAAATTTTTGTGCAATTTTCGAGGATGTCGCAGTTCAAGTACCCTGACTTTTATTCGAACAGTACCAACTATCATTTAACATATTCAGAGCCCATATCGCTGGTGACGCGGGTAAAGGGCGTACCTCCAAATTTTTCGAAAATGAGATGTTGGTTATGGTTTAAGCGAGTACTATAATCCCTCAAGCCTTATATTTCTCTTTTATTCATAATAACTTTCGCTTTCTGGTAAAATTTGGTTGTTTGGAGTTACACATTTTGCAGGTCATACATATGTGGAGCACACATAGTTGGTTGAAGCATTGCAAAAGCAATGCTGAGACCTGAGAAGAAGCAAACGATAACATCGTTATTAAAGTTAACACAACTCTACAGTAATTCGTTTTAAATATTAAAAACTGTGGAGGTGGGTGCCAAGCAGCAACCGGATCCATGTCATTTATTTTGAATTCGGGACGGCTTTAGGTAACAAGAAGAGAGTAAATTGAAACGGAAACACTAATTCGGTTTTGCTGATGGGATCTGTCAATCTGTGCAGTTCGGCACAATGTAATACCCATATGGTGACATGTGGAGCTGATTGAGGTTGATTGAAGCGTTGCCAGTCTTATTTCGGACTCACAAAAACTGACTTGGTTAAGGCTTTCTTTCTTTTTTTCATAAAATACCTTTTCTGAAACTTCTCTTAACTGTTTTTGTGACGAATTGACCTTCAGCTTCTCGTATTAATTTCTAGATTCACATTCCTGCGATTTGAGAGTGGAACTCGAACGATTGCGTATGACATCGTATTGTTTTATACATACTCGCAAAGGTGGTTCATCAAAGCGGTGTCTTGTGAGGAAATGGAAGGCACCTACTATTTTCTGCTGGTTCTGAATCGTAGAATCGAGAGAGCGCTGTTCATGGCAATGAATTTCCTATCAGAGGACTTGCTATTTTCCTCTCGAAGGGTGATACCAGTGTAAAAAAAGTTGTTGGGATTCGAACCACAAACCTCCCGCGTAACAAGGAGACCAGGTATTCATTACGCCACAAGCACCACTGTATTGTTGTATGGGGAAGAAAAAAGAAACTGAGGAGAATTCAAAGTTTCAAAAACTCTATGTTGTCATTTTATTAAAGCTTAACATGTGCCATTATCTATGAATGGTGCCTACATCTAACAAACCGAAAAGCTGTTAAATACTACGAGTGTGTGTAAACCAAGATCTTCGTTGGCGTTTAAACTGCTGTAAAATGATTAGGCTCTTGAGACAAGGCAAGAAAATGTTCACTCTTTCAGATTTGGCTACAATTTATAAAGCCTTCGCCTGTCCTTAACTAGAGTATGATTCCCATATCTATAGGTGCTCCACAAAGATCTTGACAAATCGTTCACATATATGCGTCACACATATGGCTCACATAGAGTGACAAGATCCTTCCTCAATTAAAAGCAGACACGAACCGCAATCTCACGCAAAGCAATTTAAAAAAATAAACAAAGAAATAAGAAGGCCTTTTCTTAAGATAACGAAAAAGGTCATTCTTATCATGCTCGATGCGAGATAAGAAAAAGAAATACTCAAAACGTTGTTGATTCAGAATGAGGGAATTTAAAGATTGATTCATTAGTAATTTTTAAGCAAATATTCTTTTAAGTCGCGGCTCGGCATTGCGTTTATGTTTTGACTACCGAATTCGTACCCATGAATTCGGTAGTCAAAACATAAACGCAATGCCGAGCCGCGACGTTAAAGTAAGTGATTCATCGATGATATTTCAACACAGTTTACACCACGTTAATGAGGCTCATTTCCGTCAAGGTAGAAATGAGAGGCACTCGTTCATAACATTGAAAGAATTGAATTTGGCTTAAACAAAAGATATGCCAAGATAAGCTAATAATTAAAAAAAGCCTGCTCTAAGAACCAAGAGTCCAATTCGTACTTAAAATCTTATTAATTATTTTCTAAAGCTCTCCTGAACGACCGACGATAATGAAGCAAATGATGCTGTCAGCCAAAATGAACCATTCAACAGGAGCACAAGAGATGACCAAATATTCCGAAACATTCCTCTCAAGACTATGGGACATCCGTTCAACAGACGACTAAAATGACAACACATTATTTTCTGGTCTTTTTTTTCTCCTTTTTGTCAAAAACGCGGGCATGCTCTTGTGTGACGGCATCTCAAGCAATTATTTTTTTCTATTCTTCTTTTGTTTCTACATTTCTATGCTGAAGTATTTTCAGCTTAGCTGTAACAAATTTGTAAGACTTAAGTAATCCACCAACTGACACAACATGATGGACACTAAGCACATTCTTTAATCTCCACTGGACAGGAAAATCTGTTCCATTTCTTTCAGAGATGTTTACCGAGATGAAAGGAATTAAGTTATATATGTTAAATGTCTTTTTTTGCATTTTTTGTCCTCCCTCGGAAGAACACAAAAAAAAATACAACAAAACAAAAAATCTCATCCAACTTAACACCCTTAGCCCAAGTTCCCCCTCCCCACGCTCTTCCTTAGATAATTGCCTTTTTTCTGCCACACTAAATATTTCCCCCTGCCTACTAAGAAATTTCTGTTTTTAGCTCCACCAGATGTTGGAGGCAACTCAATAAATTATATCCGCTTAACGCCCACGGACTAAAAGACTAAAACAAAAAAAGAAGAAGAAAACATAAATCGACTTAGATTCACATAAGAAAAGATACAGCGGCACAAGCAATGCACAAGCCCAAAGGAGATGAAGCAACAAGCAAAACCTAAAAACTTTATTCCACATGGGCAACGGGCCAAATTGCGCGGGAGTACAGGGATAATCGAATTGAATACACTAAAACACTCGATTTCCTAATTAGGACAGTCGGTGGTGGGCTGGTTGGGAAAGAAAAAATCTCCACCTGTTGCACACTGAAACCGCCGCCGTCCACGTCCTTAAACTTTTAATAACTTTTTTTGTGTGCCTATTCACGGTTCATTGGAAGAGTACACCTGTGTGCCTGTGCCTGTGCTATGCCTATCCTTCTAGCGCTATAATTAATTGAGAAGGAAAGTCCTGAGAAAAGCGAGGCTATGAACGCCGAACATGAACAGCTTGCCAGCAAAATAAAATCGATTTAGCGACGACGATGGGTACAATAACCTTCTGGGGCTGAAAAGGGGCTTTCCTTTAATATTTTTTTTTTTTTTTCTTTTTTAATATTCCCTGGGTTTTATTTTTATTTTTTGCTTTATGACAAAACACAAAGGATTGCAGGGCATTGGTGTGAAACCGCGGCTGGGATTTATCTTGAAACTCTGCCAAAAAACATCCAGAAATAGAGGACTTACTCTATTATGTATCTGTGGATGCTCTTGGAAGTGTTATGTCGCAGTGAGGCAGGTCTTTTTGGTGTGTTGTGTGTGAAATTGTTGGCATATGAAGGCAGAAAAACTACAAAAACAACAAAAAAAGACGGCAAAGACCAACTTTGAGGACGACGACAACGATAACGCACATTAATGAAACAATATAATTATTTTCGAGCGTTTTGCAAATTTGTCAGTCTGCTGTAAATAACTCGAAATTAAACTGCAAATGGCAGTGCAAATGAAAAGTGCCAGTAGTCGTTGTGTCTTGCAACTTTTTGGCAACAATCATCGGAACAATAATTTATTTGACTGCTATGGCATAAGTTGTTGAGTTGGCTGTTGGCTCTGTGATTTGCATATTGGAAGTTGAGCATTCAAAAATAATAAAGTTTCGTGGTTGAATTGTGAATATTTATGAAATATATATATGTATGAAATTAAGTAAATTGCCACTGTAGGAGAGATTGATTGCGAATTAAATGATTGATCGACGCTAATAACAGGCGCTGATGAATCGCAAATGAGACTGCTTGAGTGGCTAAGGCTGACCACAATCATTGTGAGGTTTTTAAATAAGGCACATCTTCACGTTGAATTACATAAAAGTTTGAGGCTTGAAACCCTGAAAAATTCATTTGTTTTTCGACTGAGTGACGACTTTTGCAAGGAGTTGATAAATCTTCCGATAGAAAATTTCACTATCGAGAAAGGTGCTTTCTGACTTAGTCAAGCGGAATCGGATAAAAGTGCAGCTATACCTCTCCATTTCTTACAAGTTTTGGTTGAAATGCGACAGGCTCCGGCCTCGGGCCCTCTTTGTGCTTATTCTGCCCGAATAAGTATATATTGAAGTAAAACTTCTTATGTGACTTCCAACAAGGTTGCGTTAAACGTTTAACGCGGATTATCGATACATAGCACACTTTTCTGATGCTCACAATTTGTTATTATAACAGTTGTCTCAATTCCACGTCATTGAGCTGAAAAGATACGATCAGTTGTGAATTGTAAGCAATGTAAATAAGGATTGTCTTAAATAAACAATACGAGTTCACTCAAATTCAATTTCTACCCCTTCCTAATTTCATTTCCACATTAGGAAGTTTCATTTCTTCTGCGCGGAGGGACTCCACGCACTATTATTATTTTTTATTTGTCTCTCTCTGCTTAGAAAGTAAAAAAAAAAGTTTTCGTGTCCATCTACTTCTAATCAAGGAGTATTTGAAAGATATTCATGTTTTAATAATTAGGAAGGAGTAGAAACCCTCAATTTTCTTCAAACGTAATGTGCATTCTGATGAAGATTGTACTGTTGGAAGGGTATTGTGGAGAAGGAGTGCACAATATGTTAGTTATATGGTGAATCAAACCGTTGAAAAGTACAATAAAGTATTAAAAAGGATGTGATTCGAACGGTGGAGTAATGGTTATCATATCTGCCTGTAACCTGCAACTTCGAATTCCGAATGCCAGCAACATCTAACGCCTTTCGCCATGAATTGGCAAGTTCTCGAAAGTAGTTAACCCTATTATGCGATTTCTTACTTATTCGTTTCATTTACTTCTTATCAGCTATTGAATCACATAAATAAATAAATAAATAGGGTGGCGCAACAGAGCGAGGGGCCCCTGGGCCTAGCGCATTTCTCACAACCATGCCTTGTTAGGGAATGGAGGGGACCTGCAATTTTCTGCCGGTTCCGAACGGCTAATTGAGGAAGCGTTTTTCATGGCAATTAATTTACTAACGGAGGAATTGCCAATTCCTCGCGAAAGGCGATACCCGTGGTAAAACATTTTTGCCTCTGCTGGGATTCGAACCTCGAACCTCTGGGTAAGCAGGTGGACATGCTAACCATCACGCCACGGGTACCACATATTATTATATTGAATCACATATTGGACCGTAAACCACGAACAACAGCTATTTTTTGCTGAATTTCTTTCCGGGGGAGCCTCATACAATTATCGTGCTCTGCAAATTTTTAAATAGCCACAATCTGAGTTTGATTCAGCAATGTTAATATAATGTTGCTTCTACTCACTCCAAGTTATAAAAAATTTATTATTCTATGTCAATTATGGTTTGGATGTCGAAAGAAACTTTCATTTTCCAAAAGGCTATTTTCACGTTAAGAAGTCCAAATATGAGCTCTACCCAACTGACTCTACGACATCAAATTTTAAATAAATAAATAAGGAGACGAAACAGAAAGGGAAGCCGCGAGGCCTAGCGCATTTCTTTCAATCATAGCTTGTGAGGGAAAGAAAGCGACCTAAATTTTTGTTCCGATTGTGAATTGCTAACCAAGAAAGCACTTTTCATGCATGTAATTGCTATTAGAGAAATATTTTCAATTAAAATAAAAAAAAAAATCAATTTCGTCCCTTAATTTCTCTGGGATTCGAACCTCGAACCTTCCAGGTAACAGGCAGATACACAGATAATTGACTAGGTATATAAATACAGTTTTCCCTACTTTCATGCCTCGCAAACAGTTTCGATTCAGATCACACATTTCTGACGTTTTTTTTGTGCATGTTTCAAAATTACTGATACCATGTGCCTTTTTTTCAATTAGTTTCCATTACTATCGAGGACCTATGTTTTGATGGTATACAAACTGCCATTTTCCATTTGGAGAAATAAGAGAAATTATTTAAAATAACTATTTACAAATAGTAAAAAGACTACAAGATGTTCTAAAACAGAACGGATCAAACTAAATACCGAATCGGATTCATACTTGCGAAAGAGTTACCAGCAGGTGAAAAAACAAGCATTTTGGATAGAATCTAACAGTCTCTAGTAACTAGTTTTTGTTTGTTGGCGGAGATTTGAACGGTCATGTTGAGGGGTCTAACGAGGATTGTGAGGTATGGGATGCGGTACTAGGAACTCTCTTGGTGAATATGAGCTAAGTATGTGCAAGTATGGTGTTATCGTAATAATTATCATGTTCATTGTTCATCAAACAAGGCCAATCCCTTGCAAAAATTACAATTCCCCATTTGGAAACTGGTTTTAAGCTCCAGTTTTCGTTCAGAATTAATATTCTACTATAGTGAAAAAAGGAGTAGACTTAAATATTCCTTTCATCGTTCTCAAAATTAATTGAAATAATCACTACAGTAATGGAAATGAAACCCAACTTGACTACCATTTGGTAGCCAAATTTATGAAACTTAGGGTAAGAGACTTCAAAGTGATACTGGGTGGAGTAGAAGCCCAGAAGAATTCTGTTGACAGGATTTCTTATGTGGGCGTTGATGGAAATCAAACAAACTAGTGCTACAAAGAAAACAAAGTGAAATAACTTAGAAAAAGAAAAAGGTGGACTATGCTCTTTTTCTTTAAAATATGCAGACATATCTGTGCTACACCATCAACGCAGTGTTAAATCTTAAATGATAAGAAAGCGGCTTTCAAAGCGTGAAAGCCTTTTCTTGAGACGGAAAGGTTCATTTCAAAGAGGAATTTAGAATTTACATGAAAGAAGCGAAGAAAAAGCAAAAATCATGGTGGAATTGCACTTGTAGTCGGAAGAAATTTTTGCTCTGCCTACCAATGCAAGTCAAGGTATTCAAGAAATACGACAAAACTAATCGAATAAATGAACAGCTTTCTTTGAAGCAGCCATATTCGACAAAATAACAGTTCAAAAAAGGAGAAATATCATAGAGATTCGTTCGCAGAAGTTCTTTTACGGTGCTCAAGGACAGCTGCGACTTCAAAATTTGACACGTATGGTGTGATAGTCTTTTGAACGAACAGTTTCCCCTACAGTACTTACCATAAGCTGAACCTTACATAATAGGAAAGGTCAAAATTATAGTCGAAATATTTACACGATTGCGTCAAGATAAAATGAAAAGTTGATCGCAGCACTCCTGGTCCATACAAAAGCAACGAATTCTGCATTTGGTGGGCCTAAGTCATGGAAGAGTCCGAAGCTGAGAGGTCTGCCGAAGCATTCTGAGGTCAATACCAGGAGCGTATCACTAGTGTGAAGCATATAAGTGAGAGAGTTGTAATGCCTTCGATGATCACGATGTTCGTGCTTATCAACATACATTACTGGATTTGTTATCTACTAACCACATTAAGGAAAACTTTGTGAGCTTTCTGTTTTTCTTGGCTTGGCTGTTTTTCTTTGAGTAAATTAAAGTCAATTCGGTGAACTTGCATTATATCCTGCTCTGTAAGTCCAAGACAATTCGAAACTTCTAACAACTCAAAAGATTAGAACTTGACTAAATCGCATCAACCATTGGAATCTTTGTAATTTCCACATCGTTGGACGCATTAGAAAGAACTTCCGTCTTATTATCAAAAGGGTTATTTATCATTTCCAAACTTTCGGCCTCTTATAAAGCAGCAAATGGTGAAAGATTCGCATTTGAGTCAATATACATATAATTGCATTCACATTAAAATCCTCTGCGACTTCCATAAACTATAAACCTTGTCAATGGCATCTTGGTCTGAAGAAGTTTTAAAATGTCGATGATGTAAAAAAGTAAGACTTTTTTCAAAAATTGTTCCGATTTTTTGAACTTACTAGCTTTCGAATAGGTCCATTGCACAACGAAGTTAACAGAGAATATTCCGCAACTCACCTAAGACAAACTTTTTAGTAGGGCTTGGCAGTCATTCGTCGATATTCCAGGTCGAAGTCTTTGCTATTTATTATGTGCGAGAATAATAACTTCATCGAACACAAAGAACATAACAATTGCTATCTTCTCAGACTGCCAAGCTACACTTAAAGCATTGAGCTCACCAGTCACAAGATCCAAATTAGTCGAAGAGAAAATTATGTCACTGTTCGAAATGGGTAGGAAAACTCTATTATCCTCCACTAGATTCCATCACACAACGGCTATGATAGGAATGAGATTGCTGACATCTAAGCAAAGTGTCTCCTAACCACTCATCGGCTCTTAACCACTCTGTGGGGTAAATAAAAATCATGGCGTAATTCCTCTGGCCAAACCTGTTCAAAACTTTTTATGCCTGAATATACACATCAAAATTCCTACTGAACCTCAACAGGAAACTTTTTAAGATTTGAGCCAGACGACTTTCCACTCCTTGGACTGGACTTCTTTCGACTCCACCTTCCTTTAAAAAAACATGTGAACCAAATGACGTTGGCAGTAGACTCAATTTACTGACTTGGCCTCTAAAGTGAAGAAACATCTCTCCACATGATTACAAAATGTCGAACACCCCTCCGCCCTAGAAAGTGGATGCTCACGAGATTATTTCCTTAGATAAACTCAAACTAAACCCACAGAGGATCATCAACTTCTGGTTAAATTCAGGAGTAAAAAAAAATTTCTGAAACTAGGTATGGGTTGGCACAATAGGTTTCAACTAGACACCGCAGTGCCCAGAGTTACACATAGTCAACCCGACATAAGAAACCTACTCTAAATCTAAAAATCTAACGATTTTCATTGCATTTCAGTTTCTTACATTATTCGTATTGATCCCCGACACCCTTTGTAAAAAGAATTTTGAAAACAATTTAGCATTCGACCAGTGCTTTAATAAATTGGCTGTAAGCGAAAGCTGCTTACAACCCTTGCTTCTAATTGCCCCTCCATCAGATTTGACGTATTGTAATGGTTGCAGTTCCAGTTCCTATTTTTACTTCACAAACAATTTTGGCAGGATGATTTTTCATCGAAAGTTTTTGTAATCATTATTTTTCTTAAACAAATTGAGCCACTTGGGCCAACAAGCACAATTTTAACTTTTGTAAATTCAAAAATTCAAGTGTCCAGTTGAATATCCGCTCGAAAGTGATGATTTCCTCAATACACCCATCTGTTGCCTTAATTTACTACCAAATAGCTTTTGGCATTCAAATAATGTTTTAAGTATTATCAAAACGTCTTTTAAGGACTTTCACAACAATAATTATTTACTATCGTAAAAAAACATTACAATTTCCCAGTAGAATCAGCTCAACATCCTTCCTTCTAAAACTTCCCAACTCCTTCATAAAATAGAACAAAAACAATGTGTTGCCTTCTCAGTACATTTACAGGTCAGGAACTTCATCAAAAACGTGCCTTGTTAATTGAGGCCTAAATTTAAAAAGCCATATATTTCTTCTAAACTTTATTTGAAGTGCCTATTAGCTTCCGCCGATGCTGCTTTGGATTTCCTTCCTTCCTTTCAAATGAAAATTCTATTTCCAAATGCAAATAACCTTAAAGAGAAATCAATAAAAACCCATTGGCCCCTATTCACCGTACAGAACTCTCCATCATGAATTATATTTTATGCTTATTTTACTGCTTAAGCAGGCTCGAAGCACTAACATCACATTAAAAACAAAGGCTTCCTTCTCTCTAACAACAGAGAGGATCAAGGGGAGAGCTTGTTCGGCTGTTGGTATGAAAATTCCTTAACACTCTGCACAAAGCAGTCTATTCACACAGCACAAAGTGTGGCGCAAACAGAAGGACGACACATTACGTTCACAGTATTTTAATTTCATTTTACTCAGCCCCATAGTCCCTGCCTGCCTGTTGGTATGGCTTTCATAACTCCTCACAGCTGTTGATGTTCCCTGCAAATACACACACCCAAACGAACACAAAAGAGTCCGACTCCACACGATTATGGTGTGTCTATAGATTCATATACGAATATATTTTCACCAAAAATCATCATATAATACGTAGATTATCATGTTGAGCATTCAAAAAAAAAAGTGTACAGAAAAAAAAACACATTTGGGGACCGCAGGGCGTATACGTATCATTTTGTATATTTTTGCTGATTTGGGAAACTACATTAATTCCCCGGCAACGACATACATAACATATTTGCTACTCGTAAATAAAAATGAAAAAGAAAAACGAGAGTGGGAAATACGCTGGGGATGTTGTGTTGGAAATTGGTTTTACTGTCTGCACGGCAGAGAACACTGGCTGGCTGTAAAAGGGGGGAAAACATCATAATCATAAAACATTATTTAAGCTCCCCTTTTTCACTATATCTCGCCAACAAAGCAATTTGAATCATTAGATACCTGCCTTTGTAAAAGGTGGATGATGTGAATTATTGCCAAAGATGAAATTTCATTAGAGAACTTCGAGTTTACGTAGAGGTACGAGTGCTGCACTTGAGAAATCATTTATCTTCGAATAGCGGTTCGAAGGAGCTCTCGAGTGGAAGAGGAACCGCAAATGGCCGGTTCCTTTTCCAATCGTCATTAGAGGGAAAAATTAACGCCATCAATATCTACCCATTCGTTTTTATTGTAAATATTTCTAGACATCTGAACTGGAAACTCCAGTTCGAAGACCAGAAATTCGCTTTTCGCAATCCGAAAGCTAGTAGAAACTTCCAACGTGTCTATATGCACCCCATACGAACTTAACATGTCATTTGAGAAGCAAAAAAGAGTTGTGTAGTTCGTGTTTGTTTGTTTAGCACGATCATTTTGATGAATTTGAGGAGATAAAACCCATACTGTGTTGGTTTGTTTAAAACGAAATCCTTCAGCTATTTCTGATGTAAGAGGTCATTATACTTAATTGGTCAATCTGAAACAAATTTATTGCAGTCGTTTAGGTTGAAAACCACATGGTGTGGTTTGGTCTCGTTATTTTTTGTTATACGAAATCAATCAAGGAAAAGATCGTGGTGTCCACTATGGATCAAACCAAAACAAGATTATTGGACTCATTTGAGTTCAAAATGGTTTTCTTCGATTTATCTCGAATAGCTTAACGAGTACAGTTTGGCTATGGTCATCTAGTGTTGGATCCAATCTTTGGACAAACGCCAAATTTATTTCATTATTATAGAACAAAAGAAATAATCATTTGATAGTACTTTTTTAAGATGTTCGTATTATGAAAATTATCAAATAGGCCCGTGTTAGATTGACCTAAAAGAAAAACAACTAACGTTTTCATCATAAATAACTGAGTATGTTCGTTCTAAACAAACAAACATGAGTCATACGATGCATTTTTTCCTCTCAAATGATTCGTATAAGTTTATTGTACACAACCCAACACGACTCACACCGTGGGTGCATATAGACATTTCCAGAAATTATAGTTTTGAAATGCAGCTTGCATTCTCGAAAGATGCAATTCATAACATTCAAAAATTCATTCATTCTGTTCAATTCGTTTTTAATATTCTGTAATTCGAAAACTACTAAAATGGTAGTAGGGGCGTTTAAACTATACAATTAGTTGGACAGACTTTGGCTTGAACGACCAATGTTTGATAATGTGAACCCTCAGACAACCGTTTGACCAACTTGTTGGATGGTTTTCAAGTATTTTTGAAAATTTTGAAGTTGAAGGAACATATGAAGTTGGATGACAAGTTTGATGTTTCTGAGCGCAAACTACATCCAACCATCTGCAATATTTTTTCGTAGTCACTAGTTTCGATAGTCATAAAATATTTCAACATATGTACATACATAAATCTGCTGGTTCAAATGTTTTTCTGAAAGGCCACTGTGTAAGCTTTTTTATCTGTCCTCTTTTTCTGGGATCTTCCCGAGTAGATGGTAAACAGCATTTGTCCAGCCCGTCCCTAAAAAGACGAGTCTTCCTATCCTTCCAATTACCGTCCGATTACACTAACGTCCCTTCACTACAAGGTCACGGAAACGTTAACTCGTGAAACATCTTGAAGAACGAAAGCTTCCCAATTAGCATGGTTTGCGTTGCCAAGGGGCCATCTTAACATTGTTTTGAATAAATTAAGATTATTGTGCTTGATATTTCTAAGGCATTTGATAGAGTTTGATATCAATCCCTGTGGGTGTGCCTCAAGGCTCCGTTCTGTCTCCGATTCTCTTTCTTATTTTCATAAACGATCTATATTGAAGCTAATTCTCTTAACAGTTTTGCAGACAACTCAACCCTCAGCTTTTCATACTCGTTTCCAAATTCACGTTCCTGCTCCTCGGATGTGGAACTGAAAAAGTTGCGTATGATTAGCTCATTGAATTCTAACCTTGACATCATTGTTACATGATTTAATGAAAACCGAGTAGAATTCATTGCTTCGAAAACACAATTTTGGCATTTGTCGTTTAAGCTTAACATTCCCCCACTGCCATTTTCCGTGAATGGTACCTGTATCCAAGAAACTCGAATGGCTGTCAGAACTGGGTAAAAAAAAGTTAAATACTAATTAATGCCTATAAATCTCTGCCCTTGTTTCAATGTTTTACTTTTGTAAATTAATTCCGTTTAGAGCTTGAAATAAGCTTGAAAAAATATAACTGCACCGCCAAAGCAACTTAATATAAAAATTTCAATTCACGCCCTAAAATTAAACGTAGATGTTAAAGTCAGCGAATCACCCCCATTTCGACCAAGAGTTAAGACTCAAGATTTTGGACTAGTTTATTTTACCCATCCGTGCAATAGCCAAGTACCCGGATATCCATTTCAGTTTCGCAAGTCGAATTTATTGATCGGTTTGAATTGTGTGGATAAAGGATAACCCAAATTCCTCAATATTTCAGATATATTGGGTCCCATGGTGACTAAACTATTTCACATGCACGTTGCCTACTTATAGCTTATATACATGACTAGCTGACCCAGCCACGCGTTGCTGTGGCTAGCGTTTCTGTCATACGATATTGTTATAAAGTATTTAAAGGGAATGGTAGGAGAACATCAGACCTGGGGACTACAATGTTTTTAAACATAGATGCTACTTGTAAAAAAACATGGCGACCTTCATTGCTGATTCTGTACTACCGTTACCTTTTACTGAAATGAAATTATTATTTATGAAAGAAGACAGACTGTAACCTACTGAAGGGGATGGTAGAATCTGACGGAATCATTGGAATACGTGGAAACAGGACCACTTTTCCTTTAAACTTTCTAATTAAAATGATTCCTTCAAGAATTTTTCCGGTTATCTTTTTATTGATCAAACGTGTACCGTTGCATAATTGAGGTGGATTTATATTACGCAGGAGAATAATAGTTGAACCAATCTTTAATCAATTTACACTTAGCCGGCTATAATTACTCCAAAAATGAAAAAGTAAAACTCACTGTTTTTCGTTTAGTGATGTGCCAAACCGTAAAATCTACAAACCGGGTTAACCCGAGTTAGATTTTGATTAACCCCAGTTGTAACTCGAGTTGGCTAACTCGGTTTGAAAAAATAATATTTGCGCTTTTTCCTTCAATACTATGTTTTGAAAAATAGAAACAAACAAATTTTTCAATCAAAATAAACGGACTTAGTCAAAAAATAAATTTAAATTATACTTTTGTCTCCACAGCATTTGGTGGTCGATCATAAATTGAGATTCAAGCTATCCTATCTACCAAGTTGGATCAAACTGCACACGGTTTACAAATTTGATTACAATCGGTTAAGTAGTTTAGGTTCCCATCGCGGACAAACATTGTGACACGTTATTTATATATATTAAGATATACTATACGTAGATACCTGGGTACCCGGTCATTGAGAGTAAGGCTAAAAATTGTGTCACTGACCGGGCGCTTAAATTATTTTGCAAAAATAGCTTCGATCCATTCCTTGGAGTTGTGCCTCTTTTTGGTGCGCTTAGAAAAAATTATGAAAGTAAGAAATTCTACTATATGGGAGCGGGGGGAGGAGTGACAGCCAAAAAGCGACATGACAAAGGTACACCAACAGCTAAACAGTGACATGATAAAAATACATTGAAAACAAAAAATCGCCGCTATAAAACCAACAGCCAAAAGGCATCGTAGTTAAAAGACTCTGACAGCCGAAAAGCAACATGATAAAAGCACACCCATAGCCAACAATCGACATGATAACTTAACTGTGATTTAACTTTATAATTGATAGTTTAATGATTTCAACAACAATTTTAACAAAACTTAAAAAATGGGAACAAAAACAGTTCAAAGACTTTCCTGTACTGTATTGAATGAGATTTTCAAAATTTTGTGATTCATTTCTGCGTGCAGCTCTTTGATGGGATCAATTCGTAAGCAAATGATGGCTGCAATTCTCAAACACGTAACGATCTCCATTTTGACATTCGGGAGGAGTCCTTTACCTATTTTTGTTATGTTGAATTAAAGAAGTATTGCTCCTTACATGCGAACATAAAATACAACAACCCTTTATTAAATATAGTTTTTTCAAACATATTTTCTGGAGAAATTGCTGGAGAAGGCAAGAAATCTGCTTATCGAAGTGAGAACAAATTTGTTTGGAACTAAATTGCAAGTAAATTGTTGTAAAATTATTGGAAGAAATGTGAGCTCAACTTAGTATGCTCACACTTCTTCAAATAATTTTAGCAACAATTTACTTGGAATTTAGTTTTAAACAAATTTGTTCTCACTTGGAAGAAGCTTTCTTGCCTTCTCCAGCAATTTCTCCAGAAAATATGATGAAAAAAATAATTTTTTGCGAGGAGGCATCAAAATTTCCAAGAAAACCTTGAATAGAACTCAGCCGCTTTACCGAAGCCTTCAAACTTTGTTTTACTATGGAAAAATTAACCCATAAAATGGCCACTGTTGCTTACGGTTTGTTGTGTAAATTTCGTGTAACCTGGCTGGAGACAGCACGCTCAAGGTAGGGCAAGCTGTTAAATTGAAGCTCACTTAGTACACCACATAGAATATTGAAAATTGAACCCTTTGCTAGGAAACATCATTCCGAGCAGATCGTTTTTCTGCAACAAAAACAAAACGCACCCTTTCATTCCCACCTCTAAAATGATAATGAGTATAAATGGTTTCGTAGTTGTGTTACAATAGGTGTCCTCATTCTCATACATTCCTATAGGCAATTACCAGGATTTTGTGTTGTAGTAAAATTCTTTGACTGCCACCCTAAATACATAGGCATAAGCCTTTCCCTCTTGAAAACAAGACTTTCAATTGTCTTCAACTTTCTAGAATTCTTTTTTATTTTTATTTCAATCCCTTCCAAAGACATATGATTCCGTTTCCTTGTCTTCATTGAAATTCAATGACTAAACTCTATTGGAATGGAATGAGTATATCCAAGACTATGCTTGGTTGGTAGTTTATAAAACGATTATTGAGGCGGAAGAAATAAAATTCTCAGCAGAGAGTAATTAAAATGAAATTAATTTCCAGACAGAAATTAGAATACCAATTAAATCTAACCCCATCCCGACATAACATTCCCTACATTGACAGGTTGCAAATTAAAACCTTGTTAAAGGCGCTTCAAACTTGAGTGTATAGTCTCATTCATGTACCTTCTTCCCATCTCACTATACAGCATGCAGCATGCCTGCCTATGAACGGTGCCGGTGGTGATTGGAGCAAACTATGTGAATAAACTTATAGGTTTGTACATCCTACAGACTTTCTAAACCATTCGGAGGATACGTTTTATTGATGGAAACCAAAGACATGCTGTTGGTGGGGCAAGAAGATCAATAGAGAAAGTAGCAGGAAATCGATAAAGGAACTGGTTTGTTTGTGCACACCTTGTGTTTATATGCAAGGATATAGGGACACCGATACGGATAGGTAATGTTACCCCAAGATTAAAGGGAAAATGTGACAAATCAGCTTAAAACGTTGCTGCCGTAGTAAACACTTAAACTGTAGGTTAATCTTTCAATTTTGATCGAAGAAGAGCCAACTGTGATACGATAAGGTATTAGTTATAGTGTTTACAGTGCGGATGTTGGTTGTCCCTTCGTTTTAAATCGGGAGGTAGGATGACGCCTTTAATCCGTTATTGATTCGAAAGATTTGTCCCCTTTTAAGGTCACAAACAATGGCTAATTGTCGGGATTTAAAAATATACTTCGCAAAGGAGCTTGATTTTTGTTGGCTTTTCTCAATAAAAAAAAAACATGGCCTCGTTAGCCTTTGCTTCATATGGAGCTCCAGTGAATTGCGCCTTTTTCCAAAAAAGAACAATAAACCAGTTTTAGAACTTGTTCTTTGGAAAAAACCCTGTTAAGGAACTCAGTTTCTGAATTCCTGCAGGCCTTTGAAAATAAGTTTTCCAGTTTTTCTTGAAAAGTTTAAACGTTGCTTACGATACCCTTTGCCTCGAAATGCATCAAAACTTTTCATTTTCTTATTTGTGTAAAATCGAGCAAAAGTTTGAGGGGATTTTTTGGGTTTTGTTTTTCTTCGAAAAGTTCATTTTAACTTACTTGTTTTGTCTCGTGTGTTTTCTTCTGGCAAACGCATTCGGATTCGCCATTGGGAGAATCGGTCCAAAGCGATAGCTGAAGTTTGTGGAATTGAAAGTTATTTTTTCGCTATGTGTCACTTAAAGCGATGCATTAAATGTGGTTTTTTGGAATACTTATAGGTGCCGTTTTAATTTTAAGTGATGTACAACAATAGGTGCGCTTGGAATGAGAAACAAGTAGACATGAATGAGACCAGACTTTCGCTGTGAGAGGGCGAAGTTAAATAATGTATAGGCTTTAAGATGCAAAGGCTCTCAATTTTTTAAATTCAATTTCTTAAAAAAAAAGAACAAATTGAAATCAATCAAAGACAGTAGACTGGAGAATTTTGAAAGAAAAATGGCACTCACTCACTCGATAACTGGTGCAGTAATTCGACACCAGGTTGAATATTTAGGCTGGTGCATAGTATGGGAACTTTTTAGCTCTGATAAATCTCATTTGGTGATTTGAATTTTCAAACATTAAGACTCTTAGAGACTGCGTCAAAAAAAGGGATATATACGACTGCTGTCAATATTGCTTATGCGGCTTCTTCATATCGAGTTAAGTTTGAATGCTGGAAAGATTGTAAACTGATATTGAGGCACTGAGAAAGACTGCAGCCCAACAAGAAGGAATGGGTTGGTGACTGCGTTATTGGGTTTGAGAGCCCCCACTGAACCATTTGGAGCCCTGAAAGAATTTAAGGATACTGTTCAGTGGGAGGATAGACATAACACCCAGTTTGTCGAAGAAGTACCCTCCAAGGGCTTTTTTCCTAGTGTGAGCCAAGCAAAGGGCACTCACAGAGGAAGTGGAATGATCTTTTCTCAGCCTCTTTGTCCTGGCATCCTCTATTTAAGTCAGATGTGCTAATGACCATTCTCATCATGTGGCTACCCATTGAGTTATGACCCGTGAGAACGCAAATCAACAGAGAGAGTGAGAGAGTCAGAACTGAAGCGGAAATTCTGTTTTTTTTTTTTCTTGGGAATATCTGACCAAAGGAAGCCCGGCCTGTTTCGAAAGTCATTGGCGGCTTTTGGAAAATATCCATGGATTCTTTTTTTTCTTACTCTAGTGGCTTGAGAGCTGAGGTGTTCACTTTGCTGGATTCAAATGCTGACCCGATTTTGGCCAGCTTGTCCCCCATTTCATTCCTGTAACCCAAATTAAAGTTACGGTGTTCGTTGCGTTGAGCAGTCTTGGATTTGTGCTACAATATGCTTCTTCTTTTAATATTATAGCTTAAATGGCCGCTTGCCTATCTATGAAGATGTCAATATTTTTGTTAAGCAAGTTTTGGGAAGCCAGATGCTTTGTGGCTTCACATACTGCAAGTACTTCTGCTTAGAAGACACTGCTAAGATCAGAAAGCTTAATTGATCTATCAATATGAGGGTAATACGAGTAGATGTCTTGCATTAACCCCTCGCTCCTTTTGGAACCGTTCGTGTTCCAAGTCCGAGTTAAGATTTGCTTTTATAACCTGTTTTGCTACCAGCATTCTCTGATCTGTTAGCGCCACTGGATTTAAATCAGTAAGCGGGAGGGGAGGTGCAGTCAGTTTGAATATCTATGTCAGTATGATTCATAATTATTCTACGGCCTGATTAGCCTGTTTTCCAAATATTGTATTGTTTGAGTCGGAGTGTGCTTTTTGGCCGTCATCTTCTTTATGCGAAAAGGTCTAGGCGAGCTAACCAACTTAAAACAACTTTTGAAGAATATGAGAGCAAATGCAAACCAAACAGTTTAGGAACAATCACATCGTTTAAGAAGAGGTCTAAAGAACGAATAATGAATGCTCAGGAGACTCATTCACCGAAGTTCACTTACGACGCTCAAGGACAACTTCATGTGTATGAATATAAAACTCTGCTCAGGTAGCGAAATTTTGTATTTATTTATTGTATGTCCTTTTTTGTAGCCTTAAACGAATAGTTTCCTAAAAACCATTTTGGAAAGGTTGAGACTTACTTTACTCAAAGGAACTATACGACATCACAAAGCTTAAAAATAGGCTCCAGGCCAGACGATATTGGATATTGGACGTATTGGAAAACGGTGGGTAAAATCGAGCTTGGATGGCTCACGGCCTACATCTTCGACCTTTTTGGGGGATGTAGTCTACTTAAGCAATGGATCAAAAGTAACATTTTACCAATGTGCAAAGGGTAGAGAGATACACGAAATTGCGATAACAATCGTTAGATCAGACTGGTGTCCCACATTTTGAAGATATCGATTGGGTAGCCGACTTCGCAAAAGAAGTGAGCTATTCAATAACCGAATGTTGGCTTATTTCGGACAAGTCAACAGCTAATGTAATGGGAAGTATGAGGATCCTATAATGGAAAAACGGAGTGCTTGATGGTTGACTTGAGATCAAATGTGGGAACCCCACAGACAGCAAGGAGTTATAGAGGCCTATGTACGGATGATAAAGGACGAGCAAGAAGGAGCAGTGACGAAGGCAAGATGTCGAGCTGGAGTTATTGAATCATTTCAAATCACAGTAAGTGTTCAATAAGGAAGAGTCTTGAGTCCTCTACTCTTAATTACAGTCATTGACTACTTACGAGGACGTAAAGTATTGAACGCGAAAGTACAACAATTATCCTCTCCCGACGATAGAGCCATCAAAAATGAGGATCCTACCTTCCCTCAAAAAGCACTCATCGCGTAGGTAAAAGTTTTAGAAGGTATAGGGTATCGTACAAAGTCCAAAAAGACTGAAAACTTGCGATGCTCAATGCTCATATGCTCATTGCAGGCATTTATTTGAATAGAAATGTCCTGCTGGTGTGTGAAAATTGGAATGACGACTCCAATCAACGACTTAGCATAGGGTGGATAAAGCGGCGAGAAAACTCAGCCTGCATTCCTCCCCTGAAACAATTTAGCCGCAACACCCGCCTTGCTAGGAATATTCATAAGTTTTACATTAAGCCCAACTTCGGACGTATACAGTAAATAAGTATAGAGACTCATATTTTAGTCGCACTACCCTGTAACGTGCATCGGATGTCTCATATTAAATCCTCTCCTATTTTCCTAAATGCTGTAACTGTGTCTTATAACATTATAAGGGAATCCATAACTATTTGATCTGTGCCCTAATTATAAAAAAAAATTCTTTGGTAAAAAAAGTCTCCTAAGCAGAATGGAACTCTACACACAGAGGAAATGCACCCAGCACTCAAAAACTGTTCACAATGTTGGACAATGTACAAAAAATATGAGACTTAGTCGACAGCAACTGAGATGATGACGTTCCCTATGACAGAGCTTGTTCTGAATTTGTTTTGCCTCAGACATGGAACAATCCAAAAAATGGGCGAACTTTTCTAAGATCAACGCGTCGTACCCAACGAGCGGATTACTATAGTGTGAAGGAGATAAATGGGAGAGCTGTAATCCCTTGCAGATCATATTGCTGGTTAGTTTTAGGGTTGACTGTTTTCTATTTAGTAAAACATCATTCAATTAATGTGTGCAAAAAGGTCTTCAACTAGTTGACACTAGTTCAATACCCATTACCCACCCTCACAGCAAATATCATTCATATCTGACAAAAACTGACACAAACTTACCTCGAGTTAACCACCAACCAAGTCACAGCTCAATTCACTGAAAAAAAAAGAAAAGAAAAGCTTAGTTTTTTTTATTTTTTTGATTTCTTAAGAAGCACTCATAATAATAAAAGAAAAAATAAACAAACTCCGAACAACAACTTCTTCAACACTCAAAAGTCAATAAAAACAAAACCCAAATTGGCAAACTTTGGAATAAATAAACCTAATCAAGGACCATTAACACTATCATCAACTTTTCCACTCGTCATGTTACACCATTTTATACAAAGGACAGACGAGAGGGCGCCTTGGCAGCTTGGCACTCCATACAACAGATTATTATTCAAGCAATCTCAAATAAATTTCCATTCAAGTATCGGCACTTGAAAATATCTTCACTTCAACAACTCTATGCCATTTCAACGAATTCAAAGTAAATCGACAATAATGTGCAGAAAATACACAAAAAAAAGAAAAAAACCGAAAAAAGTTAAATAAAACAACCAAAGTAAAAGGTGTATAGTGTTTTAGTAACAGCCAGAGTCCTCCTTCACACCGAAGGAATCATAGCAAAAAGCCCAACAGCCGCACAGCCGCTGCTCCCACCCACACCCCCACCCACAACACACACAGAACAATGCAAAAAGGACCAATAACTTTGCTTTCCTCACAAACGGAAAACCAATTGAAAATTTCAAGTATTTTAAAGCAGCTATTGAGAGAGTACCACAGAAATAACATTTTTGGGCAACAGAATGGATTTTTTGTTGGTTAGTGGTATGTAGGTATTAGGTACATACCTCCTACCTCCTACCTCTACGTACAGCCACAATTTTGCTCGATGGCAGCAAAGCATCCAAACGACGAAAAACCACTAAGGCTGACAGGAATTTTTTCTTATTCCATTATTTTTCAAAAAACCAAAATGTATTCTTTTCTTGAGTTGGTGAGTGAGCGAGTGAGTGAGGAATATAAGACCAACTCAATGGTAAGAAATTCAATTCAAATTTTTTTTACTGTTGATCAGGTTGACTGGTTGAGATGGGTAAGAGTTCTTGTGGCATAGAGTCATTCGAGGGTAAAAAGTAGGTCATTCTAACGTCCCTAGCATACTCGCAGTTCAGATTAATTTTTTATGAATTCCCTAAGTGGATTAGTGTATCACTTAAAGTGGAGTACAATTGAAAATAGATAACAGTCAGACAAAGGAAAACCACCTGTTTTGTCACTCAGGTGGCGTTTCTTTAGGAAAATTATGTCCTTTTCTTTCAAAGTATTATTTACAAAGAAGCATTCCTTTTTTCGGTAGAATCTTGGAAGTCCGCGAAATCAGTTAACGGGCGAACTTAATTCATTTCTGCATCACTCAGCGCCTATGAATTTAGCGATAATTGCAGGAATCTGCCCAATGCACCGCAACTTTTACCACTTTCGACTTTTACAGCCTCTTTTTTCAAAGATGATTCTAGAATCTAGATGCACCGATTGCTTTGGAATACACGCCAAACCAAAGATACCTCATTTTTAACAGGCCTAATCAATGGATACAGGATAAGAATGTTCTGAATGAGTTCAGTGCATCTATTCTGTAAACTGTAACTATCGCCGAGGCGATAAACGGTGGAAAATGGAACGAAATTCTATGTTTTTAGTAGGATTTCGTTCCATTTTCCACCGTTTATCGCCTGCTTTTATCGAGGCGATAGTTACAAAACAGGGGCACAAGACTCAAAAGAAACTGTTGGACTTTTGCCTTAATATCCAGCTTTTTCAATATTTCAGAGAGCTCCTTAAGAAGAGAAAAACAGAAACTATAAGCACTTTTCGTCGATTTTCGAGGGGCGTTCGATTAAGTTCCCTGTGAAGCACGCTATTCTAAGCCTTATAAAAGTTAGAAAAATTGGATATAAATAAATAACAAGGGTAGCGCAACAGAGCGAGAAGCCCCAGAGCATAGCGCATTTCACACAACCATGCCTTGCGAGGGAATGGAGGTGGCCTACAATTTTCAACCGGTTCCGAACAGCTGATCAAGAAAAGGCTTTTCATGGGAATGAATTTAGTATCGGATGACTTGCCAGTTCCTCACGAAAGGCGATATACGTGAACTACAAACCTCCCTGTTACCATACAAACATGCTAACCATCACGCCAGGGGTTCCACAAAATATAAGTTGGGAATACCCGGAAGAATTATTTCCTTACTCAGGGAAAATTAGCGCGGAGAACCGATGAGATGGTAGATTAATTTCTGAAGAATTTTCCACAAAAATGGGAGCTAGGCAAGGCTGCGTCTTGAGTACGCTACTGTTCATTTTATTTATCAACACGATATTGTGGAAGAAATTTGATGCGGGATTCTGTTTGGTAATATGAGAATACCTGGACTAGTTTCAGAGGAAGATGTCGTATTCGTTTGAATTTGTGGACGGTATGCAGCGTGTGATGAATCAGTTGGTAAAATATTTTAGGAAACAAAAACTGTTCATTAATTACAGAAATCTAAAATTATGATATTCAGGGATGGAGGCGACATTAAAGAAACGAAAAATGGAAATGTGGTGGTGAGACTGTTGAAATAGTCCGGGAATATAAATATTTAGGAGTACTCGTCACGTAAAATCTCAACATGAGAAAATAATCAGCGTTGAAACTACTAGAGACGAAAAGAGCCGTTTCTTCAGTTTGAACTCGTTGTATCGGCAATAAAAGCATCGAACATAATACAAACATCAGCTTCTATATTGTTTTATTGTGCCCAAGCTTTGGTGTACTATCAAATTGAAGAAGTTGAAAGGTTCCTTAGGTACTTCTTAAACTCCATTTTTTGGTTACACATTACCTTACCAAAGTATTTGCTAGATTCGAAAACAAAAGAACCGCCATTGTTTCTAAGGACTAACTACATTTTGATTTTGTTATGAATGTGATGGTGATGAATAAAAGAAGGCTTCCTTAACAAATTTTGAAGAAGGCAATATCATCCAGACGAGATCTCGTAAAAAAGTGGGAGGAGTTGAAGGTTTTGCTTGCACATCAAGGTAATATAAAAGCCCCTACAATGTTTTTAAAACACAGTGCGAGGATTTACGGAAATAGGAGACACCGATTTACACTGCATTTGAATTCTTGTGAAGTTCTATGCAGAATCTAGTATTCTACATACGGCTTGTGCGACTAATATATGAATCTCTTGACTTGACTTTACGTCCGAAGTTAGTCTCATGGTAAATCTGATGGGAATTCCTACCGAAACGGATGCTGCGGCTAAGTTATTTCAAAGGAGGAATGCAATTGGCCATTTCGCTTGAGCACTGTAAGTTAAAAATAAACATTAAAGAGGCAGGTAACGTTTCGACGATGTTCAAGAGAAATAATGGATCCTACAATTGAACAATGTATTATCTATCAGTCTTAAATCTCTGTGTTAAACATTATCATGTAGGTGCCAAGTTGTTTGAGGAGCACCTGAACAAATACGCTTCAGTTGTGGGTGGATGTAGGCTACAAAAATGGTAGCCAGAATAGAAGGGGTTAAGAATTTAGTGTATTCTAATTTATCGCTAGATGTCTCACCTTGAAAGAGTTTCGTCTGAGGTTACATTCGTAACCAATCGCGTTTATCATGCAAACAATCGCAACTAGTCAGCCTTGTTATGTCGAAGTGATCAATCGAACACTTCTTTGTTTGTTGTTATAAAATTGTAGAAAGTTGGTTGCCTAGCTTTCAAAATTAACAAACAAATTAATAACTTTAATAACCATTTGAGTATCGAAAATGGTTGCAGTTACTGTTTCATCGAGATTGTCGTATTAAGCGATAATATGATGTTTTATATAAAGACTTCAAAATCTAAATAAATTTTGTAAAAAAAAAAAAAAAAAAAAAAAAAAAAAAAAAAAAAAAAAAAAAAAAAAAAACTGACAACCAGGGGAACATTTGGCACCTGCTTAAAGCGCCCAAGTCAAAATGCTAATAATACCCGGACTTCTCAAAATATTTCTTTTCCTTTCGTATTGAACTTAAAAATGAATGAAACCTGTACTATCCTCCATAGATTGTCAGTTTTGAAAATCACTTACTCATCTACTTACAACGGGAATCACAAGAACACAAAAGAGCTCACAATTTTTTTGAGAGCGTACTTACAAATGTCAAACTAACAGCATGTTCACGACTTTAGTAAAGGGTGTGTTACACGTTATTCTCATTTTTTAAACTCAAAGTGCATTCCACCGGCAAAACCTTCGACGAATGTGCCCTAGCCCCCGATGATGAATGTGCCCCAGTTTACCATACGTTAGAGTAGCTCCGATAGAGAAAGAAGACACGTTGGACATCCTGAATAAAATATTAGGCTTTTAAGTTACTATAATTCATCTGCTCTAGATAAAAACAAGAGGCAACGCATCTTTGAAGGAGATTTTAAAATCAAACGAGTTATTAATGCACTAAAGTTTATTAAATTTTCAAACTGGTAGACAGCCACTGGTCAACCCATATTCATGTTAAGGTTATCAAATTGTAAGAGAATTGAAGCTGCCTTTTTGAACAATGTCTTACGACTAATTAACTACCTTACTGTTACTCAAAATGTATGCAAGGCAGCGAATTGCTTTTGCGGGTCAGTAAAAGAACAAAAAATGCTACAACAGCTTGGCAGCAACAGTGAAGGCAAGTCAAAAATAGGAACGCTTGTGTCCCGCACGTACTTGTGAATTGTGATTGTGTGGTCAAAACAAAATTAAAATCTATGGTCTGAATATACCTAAGGTTTTTTTTGAACTCGAGCATGGAAGTCTTCATTTTTTACACCATTGTTTAAATCAGGAAGCCGATGCAACATGCGTGACTATAGAGGTATTTTGTTCACGGAACAAAATCGCACATATCTGACCGACAACATGGATTCGTCAAGGGCAAGTCTAGCATTACAATTTTTTTGGAAAACTCATCTTGCATCACAAAAGAATTTATGAATGGACTTCAAACGGATGTGGTATACACCGATTTTTCGAAAGCTTTTGACCAACTTAATCACCAGCTGCTAGTTTAAAAACTTTCATATTTTTGGTTGGTCTCCAAAACTTGTTCAGTGGAATGAAAGGTTCTTATCATCTCGCACTCAATACGTTAAGTTCAAATCTCAAGTTTCCTGTGCAATAGAAGTTAAATTCGGGGTTCCACAAGGAAGCCACCTGGGTCCACTATTATTTGTGATATTTATTAATGATCTTCCCTCTGTGATAAGATACTGTGATATACATCTATACGCTGACGATGTGAAAATCTCGTTTTCATACAAAAATAATGCTGATCACATTCTACTCCATTTTGACATCGATCATTTACTTCAATGTTGCAATAACAACAGTTTCACACTGAACTCTAAGAAATGCAAAGTAATAACCTTTGTTAGAATAAAGAATACTTTCAAAAATGATTACTTTATAAGCAACTCGAAGCTGAAAACAGTAAATTAGTCTAAAGAGTTCAGTGAGCCATATATCACAAAAAGCTTATTCATTGGACTGGTTCGTTCGGTCTTGGAATATGCATGCCAAGTGTGGTGCCCGTATTATGTTGTATTGTCACATTGCTCGAATTGAATCCGTTCAAAAACAGTTTCTTCTATTTGCTCTGCGTCATCGTTACTGGGATAATCGTCTGCATCTTCCTCTATATCGCTCGAGACTTATGCTGATTGGTCTTAATACCATTGAGGACAGGAGGTCATCACTTAACGCCACCTTTATATTCAAGCTTTTGAAGGGTGAAATAAGTTCACCTCATCTGCTTTCGTTACTAAAAATAAATGTGCCACTTCGACAAAGTCGAAATTTTAAAATTTTGCGAACAAATGAAAAAACATTGAATTATTTGAATTATGAACTTGACTTTAATCTCAGTTCTCATAAATTCAAAAAGGGGAATTATTGCTTTATGATCGCCTTAGGCATTAATTATAAACTTTAAATTATTATTATGCAAAATAACTGTGAACAATTGTGTATTTGCAGTTATAGTTAAATAAATAAATAAATAAAAAATCGCTGAATGTTTAATCAAAATCGATACACCAGTCTCCTACAAAGTAGATTTCTTACTTTTAACTTTCTTCGAAAACAAGATTTTTAAAAATCAAGTCTGTAACCTTGAAGATCTTTCTAAAAGATCTTTCTGTAAAAATTTGTATGGTAAGAATCAAAGATTCAATTTTAAAAAATATTCCAAAAAAATCAAAAATCAAAAAACACTATTTCATTAAAAAATTTTAACTTTCAAATACTGAAACGCTTTCTTATTGAAACCATTTAGAGCACCATAAGTTTTGTATTTTATCGAAATCGTGTCAGCCATTAACGAGAAAGTAGGTATTTAAAAAAAAAAAATGAGCCTATAAATGGCTTACTCTACCATTTCTTCACCACTTCAACTTTCAATTTTGATATGAGACTGCTTACCTACATCACTTGCCAGTAGAGCTACTTTCTACTACTGACAGTATTGCAAATAGACGTCATCAGTTTTGTATAAACATTTCTTAACAAACGACTTTCAAAATCATTAATCAACATCATTCGTTGAAATGCATTAAGGCTTCTAGAAATTTTTAATTAAAAACTCATTTCCCATTCATCTGTGCGCGCGTGCAACGTCACATTTTTTAATAATTTTTTTTTTTCTTTCTTTTTTTTTGCAACTTATGTAGGTATACCTACTATTCAATTAAAACGACAGAAATTTAATTTAACTTAGTGCTTTGCATTACAAGAAAAAGCCGCATCCGCGAAAAAGACAACAACACGACGGCGACGCCACCGCGCGCCGTTCGTTGCTATAATGACATTTCAAATAACCATTAACCATCATTTTTCCTCGAGCGTAACCGTCAAGAAGCAAACGACACCGGGCAGCAAAACATAAAAAGTTAAAAAAAAAGAAAAACTGAATATTAGCTAAAACCAAGCACTCCAAATGACGCTGCTTCATACAGCGCATACCTTCGCAGTGAAGCTTCGTTGATGATTACTTCGTGCGATTCCTTTGGCATTACTATAATATAACCGAGTCTCCCAACCCTGCTCTCAAAGAGCCATTACCAACCGTGGGTAATTAAGATAATCAAAGGTAAACACGATGTGGTCTCGCTGGTTCTATATACAAAAAAGTAAAAAATCATCCACCACCCACTTTGGCCTCCTCACTACCTGTCAACTTCCAAAAAACCAGGATAATGGTAACCCGGGAGCAATTCGGTTCTTTTTTAGATTGACGCTCCACTCCGGCTAAAGTTTAAGCCCGCGTTTCGTTTCATCACTCGTGCGGATAGCGTGTATTCTTCTTATAGGATATACGGTCGACCAAACACCACCGATACTACATATTTGGGTGGCGCTTTTTCTTTTTGTTGTTGTTGTTGCTTGGCATTCCGTGTGCCTATACTCTATGCAAATAATATTAAAAAAAATATTAACGTTTACGAAGCGCCCATCAGAAGAGATGGGGAAAAACGTGATAATTTTCTTACCCATTATTATCCCATTTCATGCTCTTATCGCACTCACCTGGTAATTATGATAACCCACCCATCCGAACCCACCTCGAGGACGACTGTCGGAGGATGTTGATGTTGGGAGCTGTTTAGCTGCTGGCGGCTATGGCAATGGCATGGCACAGTTGTATAGAAACTTTGGTTGATGGTTATGACGAGGCCTGCCATTAAAACGTGCGTGCTGTTTCCTTTTGGCGTGTTTTTCTTTTTGCTTTATTTTTTCTCTTTTTCATGTCCCTACTCCGCCCCCTCCTCCCTTTGAATTTCCTTCCGTTTAATTTTTTTTTAAATATTTACTCAACATTAAAACTCTGTTTTGCTTTTAAAAGAAAATAAAAATAATGATAAAAAAATAACCAGAACAGGCAACGAAAGAAATAAAAAAGGACACAGAGAAGGCAAATAAGGGAAGACTGTTTGTTTGCCTTGGTGTGTAGGTGCGAGGAATTTGTCGTACTTTTCTATTCTCATTCATTTAAGTTTCGATTTATTCTGTCTTTAATTTTTTTTATAAACTAAATTGGCCAACTAAACGGCTTTTCTAAAGTCCACCGTATTTGAAAAAGTTTGTTTGTTTTGTTTATTTTCATGAATGCTTAACAACTGTAAGATACAATATCTTATAAGCTAGTCCTAAGCTAATTTTGCAGATAGAGATCAAAAATTAAAAAGAAGAATATAAAAGGAGAAAAAGAAGAAAAAGAAGAAAAGGAAGAAGAAGAAAAAGAATAAGAATAAGAAGGAGAAGATGAAGAAAGGGAAAGAAAAATAAAATGAAGCAAATTCCAATTATAAATAATAATGGTTGAAGATTTCATTTATATATTTGTTCGAAAGTGATTCAATAAGGTCTTTTTGATTCTGGTTGCGTTTTGGGTTTCTTTAATATAGCGCGGTAACAAGTTCCATAGGCGGACGGAATTAACAAAAAATTGACGCTCAGATGTTAAACATGAACGGAGAGGATTAATCAATTGACGAGATCTTACCGAAGTCGCGGTTGTAATTTTTTCAAAACAAAACAGTACTGCGGTTGGTGTGTAATCTTGCTTTGACTTCAATTGTCAGTTGTATGTGCGTGTGCTACAACTAGACAAAAATATTACACGTGGCAGCGGTAGGTGTGCGCAAAATACTTTACCAAAGTTGCTGAAACGCTGCGTGCCTCATATCGTGACACTGTTCAACAACTATGTACTTCAGAAACTATCGCAAGCAAATTCTGTCACAAAAACTTTTGAACTGTATGAAATGCACTCAGCGAAAAATATAACAATTTATTCACCGCCATTTGTTAAATTGCGGTACTAGTTTAAAAACATTTGCAGGCGTTTTACCAACAGCTCGACACATTTTGAATGTAAAAGAATAAATTGTTTAGCAACAAACTTCACAAAATCCATTAATTTGTTGTTACAACAATTCACGCCGCCTACTGTAGAGTTGTGGTTCTAATTTGGATACCGTCTAGACTCTAGACTAAAGCATGTTAAAAAAAAACCACTAATTTTATGGAGTGGCTTGCAAACCTCTGCAAACCAAGTTAACGAACAATATAATTATCACGCATTGTAAAGTTATCATTTTAATCTACAAACTTTTGCCAGTGATTGAGCAGCAAACACACTACAATGATAAAATTTCTCTATGAAGATGAAAAATAGTTTTTCTTGATTTGCCAATTTTTTTATTTGGAGGTTTTCAAAACCCATAAGCACAATGCGAACTGTCACAAGTGACTCCTTTTGTCCAATGCAACACAAGTCTGCTTTGTACGACATGGCTCACAGACAATGCATTTTACCGCTATCAATTACAAATTTCAAAAAAAGAATATTCACTTAATTATTTCAAAAGAACCACAAGCAAATTGAAAAAAGCCTTTATGAGTCATGAGACGGGCATTGTTTATAAAAAGGATCCAAAACAGACAAATTTTTCAGGCTCTACAAACGCCAATTCTGAGTAAATCAGGGATTTGAATATGGTGATACAAGATTTAATGTGCGTTTGAAACTGCGTGTTTACTTTAAATCGACCCAAAAATTCGAAATCTCTTGACATATTTTAAATGATAGCTACGAAAACATAAATATTGACAACTAAATCGAGTAAATATTTAAGATCGTTAGTACCTTGCACTTTTGTGGTACCTGTGATAGTTAGCTTTTCGGCATCTTACTTTTGAAGTTTGTTGTTTGAATCCCAACATAAAACAAAAAAATTTCCACGGTTATCGCCCTTCGAAAGGAATAAGCAAATCCTATGAGGGTAAATTCATTGCCATGAAAAGCGCTTTTCGATTAGCCGTTCGGAATCGGCAGATACCCTCCATTCCCTAAAAAAGCGCATGTTTGTGAGAAAACGCTAGGCTTCGGGGTTCCCCGCTTTGCTGCGAAGGCCTATTTGTCTTATTTTAAAACTTTGCACTTTAATTTTTACTTTAAATTTCTTTATACTTGTGACTACGTTAGTAAACAGGTCGAGAAAGATGCGATGACAACAAGAAAATATTGATTATTAAGAAAAAACCAAACCAAAGACAAATTAAGGTGTTGAGACTTAAACTTAAGTTGATATCTATATAATATAATCATCAAAGAAATACGATCCAAGATGTATCCTTCGTTTGTGAGCTAAAGCAGGGCATGGACAGAAAAGGTGAGGAATAGTCTTCTCCTCTTCCTCATTCAAACAGATTCTGTAAAAATCGTCTGAGGCGATTTCTAGCCTTGCGGCACGTCCTCCATAAAGACATATAAGCGGTAATGTGTTTTCTGTTGAAAGAGATCAAGCTGTGTTGCTTTGCACGTTAAACTGCTTGACAATCTCAGATTAGTTTTCTAATATTCATTCTCCTTGAGCAAGAGTTTGTATACTCTCTACTATACGATACTCTCCGTTTTCGGTGGGAAGAGCAAAAGCGTTCCATTTGTGGCTAGTTCATCTGCTATGTAGTTTCCTGGAATGTCTCTTTGCCCTGGCATACAGCACAGGTGAATGTTAAACAGCTCTGACATCTCCCTAAGGGATGACCGGCAGTTCAGGTCTAGAATAGAGTTGATGGAATTTGACTACATGGATTTGATGGCCGCCTAACTGTCTGAGAAGATGGAGATATCCCTTCTGGATATCATGTTTTCTCTGAGCCAAGACAGAGCTTCGGTAATGTTCATCACCTCCGCTTGGAACACGCTACAATAATTTGGAGAACGAAGCGAGATGTTTTGAGGTATATAACTACAATCTTTTAACAGTAAAATGGCAAATAAAACAACAGGATAAACAGGGCACAACCACGCAATGTATAAGATATTCTAAGAAACTTCGCTAGAACTTTATAAGAATGCGGCATCATTCCTGAGTTACTGCTAAATTGTCTTAACTCTACAAAGGTGCACTATTTCAATTTTAAGTATTAAAAAATGCTCTCTGTGAATGATTAAAGATGACTTTTCCGAGTAGTTTATAAAATCTAATGAAGTGTACTGTATTTTTTTTGGTCTGGTAACGAAAAAACAGCGCACTATGCTCCCAAAAGACAAATCTTGTCGCAAGTTTTAATATTTTTGTTTAACATCAACCTGCTGTTTTGAAATTTGATGGTTATAATTTAAACGGGTATAAGCCTCTTCGGAAATCAAAGGTTTTTCCGCCATCTACTTTTTCTTTTCTCCACAAGCCGTAGGTACTTAAATTTAGAAAAATTTTATGATTTTTGTTTTTGTATTTACAATTGTAGTAGGAGACCAAAGATTTGTTTCTGAAATAAACAAAATTCAAATTGAAAAAAGAGCTTCTTCTTATAAAAAGCTTAAGATTTTCCATTGGCCTAGCGGCCAACAAGATCTATTTTTTTGTTTTCATTTCTTATTAAAATTTAAACAGAGTTTCAAAAGCAGAAACAAAATTATTTTCTGATTAATTTTTCGACTTGCAGAGGTTTCCAAAGTTAGCTCTGAGGTAAGAAAGAAAAAACCAATTTCTTTGTTTCTTTTTGCATCCATGAAATACTAAACGAAAAGTCCTAATTTTATTCAACGTGGACTAGTTACTTGGACAACGGCTTTGTCACTCAAAAGTCGAGTTGAGCGCTATAGTGTTTGGATGGAGGGCCAACGTCTGCACACGTGTACACAGAAGACACAACCGCATACTGTTTTAATTTGTAAATTGTTCTGTTGTTTCGCTTGTGGGTGTATCAGCCCACGCGACGTTCTTTATAACCAGTGTTCCAATATGTAATGTTTCGTTTTTAGTCTAGTTACTTTATACAATAAGAAGATTGAAATGATATTAAAACAAAAAATACTTCGTGTCTTAAGCCAATATAACAAAAAACTCCATTCTGGGCATACAATCGAACTAGGAAAAAGTTATTTCGAATTCCACCGTAAGTCAACCATGGCAGTTGAGCTTAAATATTTGGTAAAACATATGCAATGCTAAAGCTGCTACTATTTGCAAGATTCGGAGAAATTCCAATTTGTTTCAAAATATGTAGTCGTGTTCCCTGTGCTGTCATTTAGGCCCAAAAACCAAATATCTTCAACAAATGTTTCATATAAGTAAAGTAAAAGGCCTGATAGCGGAACATCTTCTTATTGCATCATCATTCTAATCCTCTAACTTCCATTAGCCAGGCTTGCTGCACCAATCAACAACAATTAATTTTCAGGAAAATTTTTTTATGATCCCTAATCTTGGCAATTATCGCAGACTTCCTATAAAAATGGTTAACTTTTTTATGGGAGAGGATCTAGACAATTGTCCAGCTTACAAATTTTCACCTGTCACCTGCCCCTCTTGTCAGTGCTTATGAAAAAGGGCTCTGTTTTAAAAAGACAGTTATCTTTTGACGCATTATATCAATTCTTTATGCTTCCAGAAAAACTACAAGAAGTGATATGGAAAGAAGTTGTAATTAATAAACAGGTTCACTACCATTATTATTTTCTTTTCACTTTTTATCACTTTCAATGGCTTCAGCCCTGGTACCAGCAGAAGAGGTCTCCACGAAGAAAGAGAATTAGTGGTGGTATAAATAAATTTCTAAAGCAGAATCTTCTGTGTCAAAACTTAAGGCTAATTTAAGAGCGAAAAAAAAACGGCTAATTGTATTAACACCATTTTGCGAAAAAAACTCACCTAACATACGTTAACATACCCTACAAAAAAAATATAATTTCCAGAACAAATAAACAAGTTAAAACAAATTGAAACGCAAAGTAGAAACGGTAACAGTTCCAAGTGGAAGTGGCAAGAGGTCAGAAATGGATCGCATTTGAAAGGTTTGCTGTTTTATCCTTTTTTTTCTTGTGTGTGTGTGAGTGTGTTTTGCCAGCAATCATTTTTGAGGTGAGGGTCATTGCAAGCTGACGGGTGAGAGATCAAAGTGTTGTTTTCTGTTTGTGACTTCAGTACAGAAAGGCAACAAGGAAGTATGTAATTAAATTCGCAGGACTTGCGTTAATTTGTTTCAAATTAAAAAGCAATATTCAGTGGATATAGCGAAGGATACGCAATGCAGTGCTTACCAAAATTAATGGGAAGGAAATGGCAACAGTCGTTTTGGAGTTTTCAGACTGCGAAAAGGTGTGGTGTGATGTAGAGAATATCGCGTGGCTGGTAAAAAGGAAAATATGGCATTCAAAAAATTAATTTTAGATGGCAAATTGAGATGGTAGGTGTTGTCATGCAAAGGCAATAAACCTTTCAAAGGACGAACCTGTAGAAGTGTGTTTGCAAAATTTATATGAAAAACAACTTCCTGCTGAAAGAAGTCCTTTTAAAAAAGGCATTGGCTTTAAATTCCTCTTCTTTTTGAAATTCCTTTTGCAATCCAAAAAAGAAAAAAAACTTCGTGCAACACAAAAACCGCTTACAATACACAGGGTGGAGAAATGGAGATATCATTTATTCATAAAGACCGCTTTAATTAAACGTCTAGAATTACCGACAAATGAACACCCACTTTCCAAGTTTTTCAATCTCACTTCCGAGCAACGAAACAAAAACAGAAGAAAAAAACAGCCCCCAACGCTCAAAAGGAAGCTTAAATTATCTGCGGAGAAGAAGCACCTAACCAACATCACTATCACTTAGATGCCCGCAGCAATGAGTTGAGTTATTGAATCTGGTTTCGATCGCACTTCTTCCAATTGAAACTTTCTCCTACTATCGTCCTCGTCCTCGTCCTCGTCGTCGTTGTCGTTTGTCCTGCCCTATCTGACTATCTATCCATACCCAGCCAGCTTTTTGTCTCATTTTCTATACTTCCAAACCACAACTTTATACTTAACTTATATCTTAAACGGATAATGATAGTTTTTGCTGCTCTCGAATGGGGACTCCCAGAGCTTCTTCCGGTTTTTCATCTCACACAAAGTGCATACAAAGCAATTTTCTTACTTCGCCAGCGATTTATGCAAATGCAATTCGAAAAGTTTATCCGCACTTTGACCGCACATTGTACGACGACTGCGGATGGACGGACGGAGTTTTGTTAAAAAAAAAAGTAAAAATAAAAGTCTGTCTCGAACGAAAGAAAAAGTCGGAGAATAGTGGAAAATAATTAAAATATCCTAGAACACAGTTTGTTTATATCTTCTGTATAGGTACGTAGAGTTTTTTTTTTGTTTCACAATGCCAAGATCCTTTTGCTTGTGCTCAATGCTCATCCCTTTTCCTAGATTTCCCTGCTGCTGCTGCAGTGCACTCGTAATTAAATTTAAGTTTGCATTTCTCTCTAAACTGCAAAATCATTATCACTCGTTTCGTTAAATGCAAAGAGATGAGTTCTTCGATTTGTATGAAAGGAGCTGAATCCTTGCACATCTTTTATTGTTTTTGTTGTTGTTGCTGTGTATGTGTTATTGTTTTTTTTTTACAATTTATTTACAAAGAACCATGCTTAGGCTTGTACACAGAGTAAGTAAGGGAAGACTGTGTTAGTTGAGATAGCATAGAAAAATAGAAGAAAAAAAACTGAGAATGCTCAAGGATAGAAGGATAACGGAGAGTCGAGGAATCCTTTATAGAGAGGCATCGGACTGGTAACAACTTTCTGGATGAAACCACAAGATAACATAAAACAAAAGAAGAAGGGAGGGTTCGTTCTGTTTTTTTCTTTCTAATTTTTTTTTCTCAGGAATTCAATTACAGAAATGCTTTCGAGGGTATAGATTGGGTGTTGAACGATGAACGGGTGTTAGTATGGAAGGTACAATCGACAACTTAAGCACGACTGGATTGCCTTTGACTGGCAATTTAGAGGGCTCCATCCATCTTATTTTACAGAGAAAACCCAAGAACTTTCGAGTTCAAAAGAAACCATATTGATCAATCGGTTTTCTATCCTTTTAAATATTTAATTTGATGGTCCTTTAGCAATACGAACACGAGAAACTGCTTATAAAGTGTGTGTTTATACAATTTCATGTCGTAGGTTCAATTGGATGAGGGGTGATTTGATGAAGATCTAAGGATAATAAATTGAACAATTTAATCGAATATAAATGAACGGAGAATTTGAACTTGCAAGCCCGAAATTTGTGATTTTAAATGATTTTCGTTTTTCTTAAATTAATGCGCACATCAAGGGGTAATGAGCACACTTATAATGTTTTAAAACACAGTGCGAGAAAATTAGGATTATGCATATGCTCTTGACGTTTGAGCTCTGTCTCTGTACAATTTTTCAAGTATGAGCATTGTGATTTTTTCAAAGTCATCGTGCATAATAGTGCAAGCTAGAATGACTGAACAGCTCGTCTCGGTTAAGACATTCATAGCAAAAAAAGATCTGTAAATTTTCTTTAACTATGATTTTACTAGGAAATCAAGGACCTGCCCATACCAAACGTTATCTTTCTAATTGCAGTCAGATAGTCAACAGAAAATAGTTTTATTAAAAGATTCAATATTTCATTTTACTCGTATTTATAAATAAACAACGAGCTTATCGCAATTATATGCTGATTCCGATGGGATTCGTTTCAAAGCTCTTTTTTATGGGAGGGTTGCTACTTTCGGAGGGTTTTCCAATTGCTTACAAAAGGCGATACTGTTTTTGTGGCTCGTAGCTCGGGCCTCGCAGTCCGTTATTTTCATTTTTATTTTAAATTTTTGCTTTGGTGAACTACAAATAAAAACTGTCCCATCATTTGTATCTGTCTTTCTTGTAAAATATTGTTTTTCGGTGTCACACTGCGTTCCGATTGCAATTGTGTTTACATGAGGCCTGTAACACAGAAATACAAATAAAAATAATACAATGTAAAAGTAGGTAATACAAGAGAATTATGACACTTGTAACATAAGTATACAAGTTTGCCTGCTCATCTACAGATGTTTTGGACATAATTCTGAATGATTTGTAGCTTCTGTTACAGGCTATTGATGGCATAGCCAAAAGGATGCATGTGCATCATTTTGATAGCAAAAGCCAATCCCCTTAGGCAAATATTTTCATTTATTGTCCAAGGGTCCGATGTTGCGACCATATATTCAAAGGATTGTAGGACAGTTTTTTTTAACGTCTCATACATTCGTAGCTTTTGGAACCTTAAAAATAGTTTACAATGCTTCAGCACGGTTTCCAAATCGTTGATGTATTAAACTGTGGAAAAAAAGAGTTCCCAACACTGTTCCTTGTGGTACTCCCTGTGTAACATCTAAGACACCTGAAAATTCATCCGCTATTTTTATTCCTTGTGTCCCATCCGACAGCTACCTATCTTTTGAACCATATTGAAGTTCTTTTCCCCTTATTGTGTATTCCTCTAGTTGTGCCATTATCTAATATCTCGAACCATTTTTGTGGGCCCAGTAAGACCGCAACAACCACTTTTTCCCCGGAGTTTCTGTTTTCCATTCTGTTACTCGTAACAACTAGATTCAAAAGCGATTCACTACTATGCTGCTGTATACATCCTGATTGGTAGTGCGTCATAAGATGATTTAATTCCGTTCTTAGCATATTTACAAAAGTAAGTTAACAATCGCTCTCGAGGGGCTAACTAAATGCGACAAACATTGAAAAAAAAAATTATAAATATTTTGGAGAATATTTTGACTAGCATTTTGCAAATAGACTCAGATAATAATAACAGAGAGAGAGAGACTTTTTCTCATAAAAAAAGTTCAAGTTAAACTATGAACACATCAAAATTATTTGCCACTTTTGAAATTTTTTGTTTTTTTTTTAATTTAAAAACTACCCTCCCCATTTAACCTGCACAGAAGAACACCGGGCAGTTTCTAAGGTCAAAACTAGCTACGTAAAGTGATGCTGCCATTTCTTTACCGCGTTGTCACTTTGGGGATAATGTTCAGCCGGAAATCTCCTTTTCAACTAAATCGGTGGTATTGATCGTTACATTTTAAAAGCGCTTAATTTCTGTGCAGGATTTTAATTTTTTCGAGTGGAAAGTAATAAAAAACAAATGAAAAACGTCTGCAGTCTTTCAGTTAGCCGCTTAGCTGTGAGATGTCAGGGGCCAGTAACCAAAAGAACCACTTGTAGAAATTTCTGGGCGAATTCCTAAACGCAGGCCTTGCTGAGCAAGTCAAATGCTAAGCAAAAATAATCACAGATAAAATTTGCAATGCAATTAAAAGTATGCAAGTGTTTTGGATAGCTGCACAAATTCACTTGCAATTGCGGGAAAAAAAGCAATCTGGTACGTTTTGGGACATTCTGCTTCGAAGGGATTTTTTGTTGGCGTTTAGGAACTGTGTGCTTTGCATAATTTGTGCAAGACTTGCGTTTAGGAATTCGCCCTCTTACACTTGCCCTACTTCAGAGAGAGTGCGAAAGAGGAAAGAGAGAGAAAGAGAGGCGTGGGAGAGAAAGGCGTGGGGAGAGACAGAGACAGTTTTTGATATCAAAAGGAGTTCAGAAACCAAAAAGTTTAGTTTTGTTTTTAAAAGTGATGTCGTGTTTAATTTTTATGTATGGAATCCCAATATCGATTGTTGTGAATCTAAATCACCGACCCTAGGGGTGGGCAGGGGGTTCTTCAGCAAATAATTTGAATTCCTCGGAATTAAAGATAAGTAGCTGTTAGTTTTTTACTTATCGCGTAAGGTATACGCATTTTTCTTTGTTTATATCGTAAATTTAATTTAATTGAAATAATATACAGCTCTTCTATGTTTCTTCAAACAATTTAGGAAGTTAGGGCGCTAGAATATCAGAGGAACAGAAGCGGAGTACAGCCTTTATTACATCTCTAAACGGCAAAGCCATAAATCACTTTTCACGTTTCAAGTAACAGTTATAACTTTTTTGCAGGATTTGGCACGTCCTCCAAGTCTCAATGTCAATAGCAACCCGTATAGTTGTCAGAAACCTTATCCTCTGATACAGCTCTTGAAAAGTTCAAGGATCTTCTAACATTTTGAATTTAACAGAGCTCTCTTTTATATTTTTTAAAGAAACTAAATAAATAAAATATAAATAAGGTGGCGGAACAGAGCAAGGAACCCTAGGGCCTAGCGCATTTTCCACGACCATTTCATCGCAAGAGGGAATGGAGGAGACCTTCGATTTTCTGCCAATTCCGAACGGCTAATCGAGAAAGAGCTTTTCATGGCAATGAATTTACTAACGAAGGACTTGCCAGTTCCTCGCCATAAGTGATACCAGTGGAAAAACATTCCTGCCTATGTTAGGATTCAAACCACGAACCTCTGGGTTAACAGGCAGACAAGCTAACCACCACAAAATAACAAGAAAAAAACTATAAAATTTTAACTTGAGTTTTTACCTCTGTTGTAACTCTTGTGCCTTGCCTTGCGTCACAAATTACAGAGTTCAAGGAAACACTATAATGAATTCTCTACGTTCATTTATATGTTCTCAAAGGAACAGAGCAAGTGAAATCGAGGGCAAGCCCGTAGCGTTTAGAATGATTATTATTATTAAAATTTCATCAGCCAATAGCGCGCCGCAAAGGTTGGTTTCCCTTAAATAATTCCCCTACCGACTCATCGATCAATAATTTATGAGATACTCTCTCTTCATTCTCCGAAGTAGCTAACGCAAAGTCAACCACTCCTCACCAGGGTTGGGACTTTACTGCAATTGCAGTAGATCTACTGCACTTTTCTCGAAAAATAAATCTACTGCCTTTGAATCAAATCTACTGCACTTTTGTTCTTACTCAGCCGTATTTATTAGATTTCGCTATAACATGCTCAAAACGCAAAATAGTTATGCAGTGAATAAGAACTTATTAAAACTTTATTCAGTGAATAAAAATCCTTATTTATAATCCTTTTCATCACCCATTCATACCTTATGTCAAAATCATAAAGAAATTCTCTAATTTGGTTTCTCAATGGTTAAAACTGACAGCAGAAATTTGTTTATATTTTCTTAGCTATGGAAGATGAAATGTAGGTCACACAATGTACGTTATTCTATATATTTATGTACTTCTATATTATTCTTTCGCTTTAATTTCTAGTTGTTTTGTTAACGTTTCGCAACTGGAAAACTTGTAAGAAACCAATATACAAAAAAGGAAAACAATGCATATTTCTTTCAATTGAAACACAATTACTACATCCAATTTATTTATAAAGTTAATGTAATTTGAGTACATTCCCATTTTAGTTATAGTAAAATTCTCCAAGTTGTAAATAAACCACTGAATGAAAACTCAATACTCAAAATCAAATGAAATTTATGCGCTAAAACACGCTTAAAACACGCATATCGGCGTTTAAGCTATTCAGTTCTTATTCACTGACAAAAATTGATTATAAATACGATTTTTGTTTTATTCAATGATTAAGCGTGTTTAAAAGTTGTGCGGAGTTTATTATGCGATTATAGATACGGTTGACTATGTATAACTAAACAGGTCTTTACATTGAAATTTTTAAATATTATATTAGTATGGATTCAGTCAGTACCAATGCAGGATTAGAAAGTCCCTTACATTTATCTTTCTTATACGGATATGAATTCTGGGATCGAGTTCTAGCGATATATTGCTTCTCACAATTTTGAAGAAAGCAAAATTTTTGAAATAAAAAAATGTTTGGTTCAATTTTATGTAGAAATTTGTGATTAAATAAAAAAGCGTTTTAATTTTAATAATACACAATTAAAACTTCTTAAGTATTTAGATGCAAAGGTATTGATATATTCTCTATACAATGACCTCGTTTTGGCCATTGTAGCGTCTTTTCCTTTCTTTAATTTGATTTGATTGAAAATTTTGAAGAACTTAACATTGTTTGGAGGTCTTTGTTGGGAAACCAATATCTTTTAGATAAATATTATGATGCTGTTGACATAACAGCTTTTAGGGTCAAACTTAAAAATGAAGAAAACACTTTTGGGAAAAAAAATTTAATAGTTTATGTTAATTTTATGATCACTGCCACATAGTAGTACCGCAGCAGATCGGAAATTTTCGACAGTTAGTTAAGTGAAGGATAAACTTCGCAATAAATTGAATATAACCATACTTTAGAAAATGCTATACCCTGTAAGGAAATGGACGACCTAAACAAAGATTGTTGGGAACCTTCGGATTCCGTTGGCCTTAAGGAGTATTTTAATAAGTTTTTATTTGTCGACGGACAGTAAAAAAAAAAGCAATAAATAGTTAACAATTATGACAGTACTTTTTTTAATTCAAAGCTGATGTTCATATAAGTATATGAATTTTTAAGTGAATTTGCTTTGAAGAAAAATGTTTATTTTTTTTGTCTTAAGTTATTTATGTATGTGAATCTATGTTTAAAGTTGTTCATGTTTTGAAAATGAAAAATCTACTGCAGAACAGTTGAATCTTCTGCATTTTTATTTCAAATCTACTTCGGACATTTTTCCAAAAAGTCCCATCACTGCTCCTCACTACGCCGCCACAGGCGATAAAATAGATCCTAATCAAATAATTTCTTATTCGTCCATCTCCTGGCCATGAAGCCCTGCTATCCATTCATCCTGGCCTTATAGAATCTTTCCAGCTGGTGTATGGGTAAATTCGAGTTATTATTCAAATTTGAAAAGTGTCTCCATGTCCAATTATCCGTAAATATATTTGTATACATTTTTAAGAAGCAATCGATAAAGGCTTCCTATTACATAAGTATGTACGAACACGTCCTGTGTTCCGAGGTGCTGGAACGGAATGCCTTAGAGTCTTTAGATCAGTCATCTAGAAACTTTTGCACCCATCACAATAACAAAGAGCGTCATGAGACGAAGAAAACAAGAATTTATTGAACAGACGCATTAGACCATAAAAAAGGGCGAATCCTTGAAAATCGAAATTGGTATTTGGGATGCCACCCCCGAATTGATCCAATCGGCTAACAAGTAAAACCACATGAGGTCGAACAAAAAAGTTAAAAAGTAAAAAAAAAATCCAGACAATTATTGTGAAATTGGACCGACACACAACACACACACACATCCTATATGTATAGTGGTTGGGGCTGGGGGAATGGGGAAATCTATGCGAACGTGTCTGGTTTTGATCCTTAGTTAGCGGAAAAAACAGCCACGGTGTGGCTTTTGAGGCAAGTCTGTGTTTCATGGTTAACCTTTTCCTCTCCTTATCACCGATATTCGCATCCCCCTCCTACTCTCTCCCACTTTCTGTCTCTATCGTTTGTCGACCAGTCAATTAGAAACTTTTATTGCGTTTTTCTTTTTTTTTCATCTTCCTTCATTTCATTCACTATAAGGATACATAGCTACAGAGTAGAATATGCTGTGTGTGGACGAAGAAGTCCTTCCATATTCACTTTTAAAGGTTTTCGTTTTTGGCTTTTCTGTGCAATTTTCACTTCTGTCCAAAACAGCCCTTGTTACGAGCTTAGAAATGGGGTTTTAATCTAGTCCTCCAAGGGACGAAAGCAACAACAAAAAAAATAAAAATTAAATTGAAGAGAAACTGCAATTGTCCTGCTGCTACTGATGTTGGCTTTGTGATAGCAAACGAAAATTTGTCGGTCTAGAGGGTGAAGGTTATGTTGTTATTCTCGGTTCCGTTTCTCTAACATTCCCTCAGGGAAGGAGGGAACGGTTAGCGTTGGACTCCGAAATTGCTTTGGTCGTTGTTTGGTTGGTCTCGTCGCTGGATGATTTCCCCCTCAAAATATTATGTTGTCGGTTGTTGGATTTGTAATTTTGTGGTATTTATTCCGGTGTGGTTGACGTTTTTAATGAATCCATGTTGCGATGTGTTATTGTCAGGGATTGCTTTGTGTTTGAAATGAAAGCTAGATTGAAAATTGAAAGTTGATAGGCCCTGCTACTGCCTAAGAGATTTATATGTGTGGGGTTGAGTCGAGTGAAAGTGATGGGCCTAATATTGGTTTGAGGCGATCGATGAGTAGGAATGCATAGACATAAAGGTCTGATATGGACAATCGTATAATGGTTAGAGTGATTGGTTGGAACTGAGGAATTTGTGAAAGTGATTTCAATTTACCGTAAATTTTAATGGTCTATCTCACACTCACTGTGTGAAGTTGGTGAGAGTTGGAATTGATAGGTACCTATAGCAATTGAATAGCAAATCGTTTTTAAAACTAATAAATTTGCTATTGTAAATTCGATAGGGTGTGCCTGTCACTCTTGTCAGGAGCTGAAATTTAAGGATGGTATTCAATTGTCCGCCATTGCTATTTAGGCATTGAAGATGTCAACTTTAAAAGCAATGAACAGATATTTTCTCAATTTGGAGGGTTTGTTTTTATTAAAAAAGTTGAAAAAAAAAGAAAAATAAAAAAAATAGAGTGGCGTAACAGAGCGGAGAGCACCAGGGCCTGGCGCATTTCTCTTGACCATGTCTTGTGAGAAAATGGAAGGGGCCTACGATTTTCGCCAATTCGGATATTGTTAAACTCACAAAAAAAACTACAGGTGGAAAAACGAACTCACCACGAAGTAAGCAGACAATTCGCCACTACCACCTTTTAGTTGAAAATAAAAACTGAAACCAAAGATTTAGCATTAGGATTTGTATAAAATTCTCGATAGGTTCTTTTGGGCAGGTTTTGAAGCAAGTTCGGAGATGAACAAATTGCACGAATATCTAGGTATAGGTACCATCTTTTCTTTTGAAAGAGAGCTACCAGTCTTATGTTGTCGCTTGCATTCTTGGCACTTTAGTTATCCACTTGTGATACGGGCTTAGATAACGTTGTTGAGTCTCTCGGTAGTACTCGTATCTAAATGGTCATCATACTTACATTAATTACCTTCTAAAATCTCCATGGGTCAAGGACTTGCAGTATGAATGCCTTAGGTAAAGAATCTAGCCTTGAAATTAGGGATTCAGGAGGCTTTATAGGTGCAGATCTGCTGTGTCTTTTATTTCTTATGAAATTGATGCACTCCTTCCTGGGTTACTTCTTGTATCTTCTGTTATCATCAATTGAAGTGTAGCAGGAGAGTAGGTACTTGGTTTGGTATCTTTGACTTCAGTGGTAGCTTCATTCGTGATTCTCTTTTATTTTATAGCCATTTCGATTCAAAGCAAATGCCAAAAAAGAAATGCTGTTCTTCACTGATGCTTTCTAATATAAGTCCTTAAAATCAAGCTAAATATATTATTTATTTTCACCTACTGACATTCAATCTAAGCATCAGCATTCCACTGACAATATTTGACATATTGAAACACCAATTTATTGGTTTGGGAGATCCTTTGACGGATACAATGGTTCCTTGCGCCATTCCCTGGGGCTCCTCGACACCCTATTTTTTTTTTATTTACTTTCGAAGAAGTTAAAGTGTTGAGTAAAGCTCAGCTGCAGACAGAAATATAAATTACACCCATTTGGATAGCTTACGTCTCTGCTTGGAAGACGAACTTTTATGTGCCAAACGAATGGTGCAGTCGTATGTCATCGCTCTTCACAAAAGCAGAAGCGCGGTTCTGGAACGATCCTTGAAGTTCCCATAGAATTTCTTTCCTATTTCAGCTCCACCAGTCCTGAACCTAGAGCTTCGAGAGCTTCATATTATTGTATCGGATGAGATATCGATTAGACGTGAGCCAATTTGAGTGTAAATTATGCCAATGACCACTGGAGAAATTGTGTTGGCTGATTTTTACGATAAAGGTACTTTTGTATATTTCCTGGCGAAGAGATTCTCATTCATTACCAATCTTGAGCAAAAACGCGTCCGAAGCACATGTGTCCGGTGAAGAACTCTGCGACGTTGTAACACGTATATTGGCGTAGTAGGAAGAAGCAAGCGTGGTGTAAAAGGTGCTTTTGTGAGCATTGACATAAAAGCGGCAATAGTTATAGAGTCTTATGGTAAATGAGGCCACGGAAAATTTGTCATGCCGATTCTCTGCTTCTTTGGGTTCAAGAAGGCAATCAAAAAATAAAACTGTCTCTAGAAAACCAAGGCAACCCTTTATGAGACCTCGAACAGCGTAGTCCTGACCTAGGGCGCAGAAGTGGATGGGGAAATCCTTAGTTGTTTCAAACGAATACTCCAAATGATCTTTTGTTTGAAGACAACCACGAGCTGTGTGAACTGTACAGCGACATGGACAAGGTTATAAGAGTATACGCATCGCGAGACTACGATGGCATGTAGAGCGAATGGCTATCAACGCTTCAGCTTGTTCGGGTTGTCGAAAGCACGTTGCAGTGAAACCTCGGAAAGGCAAGACCTCTTGGTGGCGCGATCAATCCGAAAGATGTTGGTTGAGGCTCAGGTTCACCCCGAGCTGTAGTGCGCACCAAACAAGTAAATAAGTAATTTTTACCGCGCACATCAAGGGGTTATGAAAACCCTAATGTTTTATAGCATAGTCAGAGAAAAATAGGAGAAAACTTAAAAAGAGAAATATATGCACTTTTGAACTTTTGTCAATCGTGATGTAGGGGAAAAATAGAATCAGGAAAAACATTCCGCATTCGGGTGGTGCGACTAAAATATGAATCTCTATTCTCTATACTTTGCTGTACGTCCGAAATTGGGCACAATGATTAAATATGTAACCAAAAGTATCTTTTTCGCTGTCCATTAAGTTTTTACAAGGCACTTCAACACGTTTTTTTACAAATCGAGGATGTTTTATCTTTGATCTTTTCAAAAATGATTATTCAAATCAGATTTTTCAAAAGCTCTTAAGGATAATTTCCTGAACTTTCTATTCAAGCTCTGAGCCAAAACCCAGCATCTATCTCCTGTGTTAGCCATAGTTTGAAGGTTATGTCACTCAACGAATGTCCTTTTTGTTGACAACCGAAAAACATATTGTAAAGGTGAAAGTTTTTAAATAAAAATATAAGCACATGTTCAAGGTGATTTTTCATGTTCACTTCTCACCTGCTACTTCATAAATATAATATTAGTAGTTGGCCAGAGAGAGATCATAATTTTTACGGTTGATTTTTTTGATTTAAAATTGGCCGATCCATTTTTCACCGGGGTTTAATTTCGTATAGCCAAAGAGAACACGGTATCGCCTTCACTTTTCAAATAATCAGATGTCAGAACTCACATTGACTTGACATAGCAATTTACACCTAATTCTTTCCGACGTCATCTTGATAATATCTTTTTAATGGCGAAAGCTATGAAGATAGATGCACACCGTGGGGAGAGTACGATAACTATGGCGACAAAAAATAATAACGGTTTCTGATAGAGGGGTTCAATACAAGCATTTTTTACTATGGGAGGGGGGGGTCTATCTCCCCCTGTTTAGGCGGTAGGGGCAATTTTATAAAAATTGACTTAAAATCTAAAAAAAAATATTGTAGAACAACGGAAAAACTTATAGATACAATTAATACTTTTTATGAAAGCCAGAAACTTGCACTTTATAATAAAATTTAAATGAAGTGGTTTCAATTTATAGTTTTTGAAATAACTGACTTCAAAGTCAAAATTTATGAAAAAAAATTTTAAAAAATCACTTTGAGTACTATGTTTCTCGTGATTACAAATGCCAATAAAAAAAAATTAGATGCAGTTAGTTGCTTCAATAAATTTTTTATCAAACGATATAAATTACTTTTTTCTATGTCTTATAGTTTTTGAGATAATTGAAAAATAGTAAAACTATATTTCTTTTTTAAAATCAAAAAATTTTCTAATTTTAAAAGAAACTTTTCATATAAAAAATTTGCACCCCAAAGCTTATGAGCAGCTTAACCCTGCGGAAAAAGGGTCAAAATAATGAGCCCCGCGAAGCGGGCCATGCGGAAAGCTGTTGCATACGGAAATTAATTGCTACTTTCATATTTAGCATGAGTAGCTTAACCCTGCGGAAAAAAGGGTTAAAATAATGATTCCCCGCGAAGCGGGGCATGCGGAAAGCTGTTGCATACGGAAATTAATTGCTATTTTCATATTTAGCATGAGCAGCTTAACCCTGCGGAAAAAAGGGTTAAAATAATGAGTCCCCGCGAAGCGGGCCATGCGGAAAGCTGTTGCATACGGAAATTAAATACTATTTTCATATTTAGCATGAGCAGCTTAACCCTGCGGAAAAAGGGTTAAAATAATGAGCCCCGCGAAGCGGGCCATGCGGAAAGCTGTTGCATACGGAAATTAATTGCTACTTTCATATTTAGCATGAGCAGCTTAACCCTGCGGAAAAAAGGGTTAAAATAATGATTCCCCGCGAAGCGGGCCATGCGGAAAGCTGTTGCATACGGAAATTAATTGCTATTTTCATATTTAGCATGAGCAGCTTAACCCTGCGGAAAAAAGGGTTAAAATAATGAGTCCCCGCGAAGCGGGCCATGCGGAAAGCTGTTGCATACGGAAATTAATTACTATTTTCATATTTAGCATGAGCAGCTTAACCCTGCGGAAAAAGGGTTAAAATAATGAGCCCCGCGAAGCGGGCCATGCGGAAAGCTGTTGCATACGGAAATTAATTGCTACTTTCATATTTAGCATGAGCAGCTTAACCCTGCGGAAAAAAGGGTTAAAATAATGAGTCCCCGCGAAGCGGGCCATGCGGAAAGCTGTTGCATACGGAAATTAATTGCTACTTTCATATTTAGCATGAGCAGCTTAACCCTGCGGAAAAAAGGGTTAAAATAATGATTCCCCGCGAAGCGGGCCATGCGGAAAGCTGTTGCATACGGAAATTAATTGCTATTTTCATATTTAGCATGAGCAGCTTAACCCTGCGGAAAAAAGGGTTAAAATAATGAGTCCCCGCGAAGCGGGCCATGCGGAAAGCTGTTGCATACGGAAATTAATTACTATTTTCATATTTAGCATGAGCAGCTTAACCCTGCGGAAAAAGGGTTGAAATAATGAGCCCCGCGAAGCGGTCCATGCGGAAAGCTGTTGCATACGGAAATTAATTGCACATAAGTACCTGTCTTATGAATTTTTATACTTTCACTAGTCTATTTCCTAACATTATTGTAAATTCGTACGTATTTCCATAATTTTTTGAAAATAATGCATACTTCAATAGTTTTACTATTTTTCAATTATCTCAAAAACTATAAGACATAGAAAAAAGTAATTTATATCGTTTGATAAAAAATTTATTGAAGCAACTAACTACATCTAATTTTTTTTATTGGCATTTGTAATCACGAGAAACATAGTACTCAAAGTGATTTTTTAAATTTTTTTTTGGTAAATTTTGACTTTGAAGTCAGTTATTTCAAAAACTATAAATTGAAACCACTTCATTTAAAATTTGTTATAAAGTGCAAGTTTCTGGCTTTCATAAAAAGTATAAATTGTATCTGTAAATTTTCCCGTTGTTCTACAATATTTTTTTTTAGATTTTAAGTCAATTTTTATAAAATTGCCCCTACCGCCTAAACGGGGGGAGATAGACCCCCCCCTCCCATAGTAAAAAATGCTTGTATTGAACCCCTCCACCAAAAACCGTTATTATTTTTTGTCGCCATAGTTATCGTACTCGTGCCCACACCGTAAATCAAAGTATTTTGTGATTGTGCGTTCATCAGTTTTAAAATGGAAGTTCTTCTTTTTCATCATCGAATTCCATAATTGCTTTGGCCTAAATGCCTACTTAGAGACAAAACACTTGCCGCACCGCATACACCACTTGAGAAGCAAAAAAATAACCAAAAATTCTTGGTATTTCATCACCGCGAAACTGACAGCAATGGATTTCCAAAATAAATGAAAAACGTTTGTTTTCCTCTTCAAACACTCATTAAGTGCCAAACTTTGTGTTGACAGTGATTTCACTTTGTTATCGCCACAAGCTGTGATGGGTTCATTTATCTCCGCCAAAGCACCCGACCCGTAACACATAAGCGTAGGCGCTGCATATTTCGAATAATATTAATGTGAACTGTCAAGTGATTACGTCAAGAGGCAAACAAATCAAAAAGTAAAAAAAAGGAAGAAAAAAATACGAAAAATAAACGAACCATATTTTGTTTCACTCTCAAAACTATGTGTATACATTTTTTAAGTATGTTTACACTTTACTCAAGTGTATCTCCTGCTCCTCCCATCACCATCCGTCGCGTCGGTCGCGTCGTGGGCTGGCTTCCTGCCTCGTATAGCTTCTCCTTCTACATATCGCATCGTCGTCGCTAGTGTGTTTTGCCTCACTTTTGGCATTCATTTCTCATACAACGTGACATTCAGTGGAAAAAATAGTCGTCAGCCACTCATAGTGCCATCACATAAAAAAGAAGGTGGAAGAGAGGAAACGATGATGACGATGATGAGACCATGGTGGCGGCTGAGCTCGTGTATTTATGATGCACGGGGAAGGATGGGGCACGGAAAAGCTGAAGGATGGGAACTAAGTCATGCTAAGACGTGACGAAGCGCATATTCCGTTATCGCTTCACTTTGCCAGAATATCAAATTTCAAAAATTACTTGGAATGCATGTTGGATATAGCTCCTCACAGTTCGAACTTCACAGTTTGTTTTTGCTTTGGAGTCGTATAGTGTGAGTATTTCCTTTTTTTCTTTTTCATTCTGTTTTTGTTGCTCGGTTAAGTAGCTTCTTGTTGAGTTGTGATATATTGCCTTGCGATTTGGGAGCAATCGAAAGGAACACCCTTCATCCCGGCGTTCAAAGATTATTGTAATCTGAGTTACTACAAGCTGAAGAAAGAGGTTAAAAAAGTACATTGAATAGCGCAAGGTAATGTCAGGAGCGGCTCCAAGGGCGCCATGATGCAAACGATATATTTTAAGCTTCTGATCTTAGAAAGTAAACAGAAGCTGACTAGTAGCCATTACTACAGATAATTGTTGACATTTTTTCGGCTTACTTTGGGTTTTAGAACTCAATTATGGAAGCCTTCAATAGGACTTGTATAAGGCACTTTCAAAGAATTTAAAGAAGCCATTTATAAAAATGTTGACAAAAATGTGAGGGACTTAAAATAAGAGGAACACCACAGGGTGGAATTCTATCCCCACTTCCTTGAAACTTCTTTGGAATTAGTCAACAAACTTCTAATGGACCTGGAAGTTGAGGTGTCCAAAGCAATTGTATACGCTGTATCAAAAAAAAAATATGCTCAAATCCACTGTGCTGAAGCTCATGTGTATCTTCTCTTCGTTTGTACATTGGTAGAACGTAACTTTCCATCATTAAGCCCAAACAATTTCTTAAGTACCTCACTAACTTCTTCAACTGTGATGTGAACTTAAGTGGCCAAAAATATGTGGAATAGATGAAAGCCCTCAGAAACCTGAGTTGATTCAAATATAGCAAGCAGAATATTTGAATCCTGTCCGGGAGAAGATCTAACATATGAGAAAAAAGACATTGAAAAAAATTAGGAATATCTCCACAAGATCATTCACTGATTGTACACAAGAGTGGTCAGACCGATAGGCACTTGCATACGGAGTGACAGTAAGGTAGAGTCCTTTGGAGAAGACGACCTATTGGGACAACCAAAGCAAAGTTTTAAGGATCAGCAAGTATATGAGTCAACGTTGCCCTTAGCTCAACATCTTCGGCTGCATTACACATACTCCCTGATATTTTACACACATAAATGTAAATTAAATGGCGCATTACAGCGAGGAACGGCGGGGCTTATTGTATTTCTCACAGCCTTGACTTGTATGGGATTGGAGAGGGCCTACAATTTTGTGCTGGTTTCGTACGGGTTATCGAGAAAGCGCTTTTCATGGCAATGAATTTACTATCAGAAGACTTGTCAACTCTTCGCGAAAGGTGAATGTAAAAAACATTCTTTTTAATTGGTGAAATTGAACCAGGAACCTCCCACGCAACAGGCAGATACGCTTACCACTGCACTACGTGCACCACTCCTTAATTTCTTGCCCCCTTTATTTTTTACAGCGAGCAAAATTCCTGCAAGCACAGTAATTCGTCCTGCTAAAGCTGTTTTCAAATGAACCAATAACTCGACAGGCCAACAACGGATCAACACCTAGCCACTCCGACTTCATCATCCCCGACTAGTTTTCGATAAGAACTTCCAAATCACCATCCAACCAAGGACTATTTGGAACGATAAAAAATTTCCTACGAGACATTTCAATTCACTTTTACACTGATGGCTTGAAAGCCGCAGACATTTGTCTCTCATTTCGCTTTCCAAACCACGTGTAGCGTTTTTCCAGCGAGATTTTGGTGATCAAAGAGATGTTAAAAGAGTAAAATAACCGTGGGATATCCACTCCTTATCGTAGAGCCAAGTAATCCTCAAAACACTCAACAATGTCTCCACAAACTTTGAACAACTAGCAACTGTTGATCATCTCTTATGGAGTCAAGAAAACAGTTCAACATTCACCTTTTTTGGGATGCCACGGGACACAAAGACATTCCGGGTAGCTGTACCGAGGAACTCATCAGAAAATTAGCTGAAATACCAATATCAGCCAATAGGATGACAGCAAACAGTAGATGGACAAGTATCACCACTTCTCTGGCTTCTAAAATGATCTGACCAAACCAGATTGCGCCTTGACTCCGTAATCGGTGTTAAAAACGGACCCTGCTTCATAGTTTGCCACGTCCTAAGGCTCAATGTCCTAGCAAGCAACTCCTGAGGAAAGTACGTGGACGAAGGAGAAGAGGAAGCCGTTCTAATTCATTTCCTTTGTCCTCCTCAAATATGTACATGTACACTGTACAGACTTCTTCTCTAACGATCCAAGTGATACTGAGTAAATAGACAGATTCGTTTTGAAGAAAGCTCAAAATGGTTGAAATAGGGAAGCAATTCCTCAAAACCTCATGTGGTGTCATATTTGTCCTAATAATGGTCTGAGTGCGTTGGACGTTTTCCCGGCAGCATCTTCGCCTAGCCAAACCCTGACAGTCCCAAGCCACAACCATTCCTTGCGTTTGAACCTGCTAAGTACCCCGCATAACAATTTGACTATTGAGTGGAAAGTTATGACTTGACTGAAACTTTGTGACTCGTGAGCCATCAACGATGTCGGGCAGAATTGGGATATTAGTCTAGACAAATTCAGGCTGTGGCACCCATTGTAAATGGTTGGTAGTTCTGTGTTTGAATCCAGAAACATCTATTGTTTTCTACGGGTATTGCTTTTACAAGGAGTTGGCAAATCCTCTCAGAGTAATTACCCTGCCACGAAAAGCGTTTTCTCCATCCACAAAAAATTATGTACGTCGCCTCCAATCGTCATAATCATAAGGTATGCTTGGGAAAATGCGCTAAATGCAGGGTTACCTCGAACTCTGCGGTGGCACTTTTATAAACTTTATAAATAAGCTCTAATTATTGAAAAATTGCAGTATACGTAACTTCGTAACATAACTAAATAAAGTTGGTCATACCTATAAGGCCTTGGATAAAACCTCTCTTTATCAAGTAATTGGTGATTAAAAGTAAGTTCTGCTCTTCGCTTATTGTTTCATGAAGAACATAATTATAAGAAGAAGAACAAAAGTATAATTTCTATGGGAAAAATCTTTGAAAAATATCAAACGCCCCGCTCTCCCTTCAAGCCAAGTGCGACCCTGTTTAAGTTCACCTACTATGAAAAACTTGAAGGAATCTCCTACGAGCAAAAGAGGTGACGACTGCTCCACGTCCACCAGCAGTCGGGGCTTGACGGTAGTGAATGGCGATGGTGTACAATACACACTACACACTCTTAAGTATACACTATTGCCACTTGAATGCTTTTTCAACCTGAAACAGGATATTGCAATCAATAAAGTCGCCGTGGAAGTATCAACATAGATGCTCTGATGTGGTTTATGTTTCATTCTTTCCCACCGCTACTACACTGCTGCTGAATGGTCTTACTCGGGGTCCCTTTTCCGTACCGTACATTTATACGAGTCAGTCTTTTTTTTTTTATAATTTTTTGTTGCAATTGTTTCTACAACTGGATTCTGTTGTTGACTGGAAACTTAATAGTTTTTGTAATCCGATCGGAGAGGGAGAAAAATCAATATTTCACAAGTGCTTGACTATGAAACTAGCAATATGAAGTGTTCTTTCTGTAGGTAGATAATATGAATCTGACTCTGCTCTGACTCCCGATCGTTGCTGCCTTGGCTACTTACTACTACTCCCTCTGGATGATGATGTGGTGTTTGTCGGTGGAAAATAACTTGGCATTATTACATCCTTTGTGGTGTTTAAGAGTTCAGCGACAATACCTTGGGTTGATTGGATTTAAGTGTGTAACCCAAGAAAGCTGATTTGGAATGAGAATTAAGTAAGAAAAGGGGTCACAGTGAGTAACGGCTTAATTTGATTTGTAATCCGAGATTGGCTTTTGAGTTTTGATTACATAGAAGCAACAGTTTCAAGTTGAATTCAATGTTGAAATGGTTTATTGAAGACAATGTCAGAGAGGAGATCTAAGAAAGAATTGAATGGTGTCTATGGAAACTGATGAACTTATAGTTTCATAAAATAGTTTAGAGTCAATTATGCTGTTTAAATTGTGTTTAGTCTTACGAACGTTCTTGCTTTGTCATGAAGATGAGATTTTTAGAGAACAAATCAATTAAAAAACTTTGTATTTAATTTGTAATCGTTCAAGTGAGGGTGTTTTTGAGTAAGAAGAATGATAAATGACCGCATTGTAGTTGAGGTTGTATACGTTGGGTGTTGATGACGTTCCCAAATGCAATTTGAAATCTATGGGTGATTTAGTGTGAAAAACGCAGCAAAAAGATCAAGAAAACAGCATGTCTTGAATAGAAGGCAATGTCCTTTAACTCATTTTAGTGTTTTTCTACTAATAAATAGGATGGCGCAACAAAGCGAGGAGCTCCTGGGCCTAGCACATTTCTCACAACCATGCCTTGTGGGGGAATGGAGGGGACCAACAATTTTCTGCCAGTTCCGAACAGCTTATTGAGAAAGCGCTTTTCATGGCAATGAATTTACTAACTTGTCAATTCTCCGCGAAAGGCAATAACAACATTTTTGCCTCCTCTGGGATTCGAACATCGAACTTCTGGGTTAGGGGCCAGTTATAGCGATCAGGAAAACGAATCAGGAAAAATTTTCAAATGGAATAATAACTATGTTTTCGTTACAATTGAATAACAAATATTATACCAATCAATAGTGAACAGCCCAGAGAATTTTTTTTTGTCAAGAAAATGTTCAATTGAACAAATACTTTGCCGTAAAATTGTATTTTTCTATTTTCCTGATGGAATTGGAACAGGAAAATAGAAAAATACAAATTAAACACAAAATATTTGTTCTATTATATCTTTTTTGGGCACAAAAAATTCTTTGAGTGATTTGCCATCGATTGGCATTTCCAAGTTTAGATTTATCTTTCTTTCTACTCGCTAATGAGTAGTTAGACGGAGGAAATTAAAGTTTACACTTATTTCAATTTTTAGAAGTAAAAATTTTTCATTTTCAGGGCTCGTATTACAAATTACAAAACACGAGGAAATAAAACCTAGGTTTCGTTTCGAAAGCCATAACCGAATAAGATTTATGAGAGTAGATTAATGAACAAGTCAGAAGGGCCTCAGAACGATAGCAAAACGAACACCAAAAGCAGGCGTAAATAACCGCGTGTATCGTGAAACATAACTATATGACGAGAGGTTTTTATATAATACCGCAAACGATCCCACAGTCAACGGAAAGGAGTTCAAAAAGTATATCCTGATGTTGAGATTAAAGGTTGTTGGTTCCATTGACTAAGAAAAAAGGGTTTGAATGTGTCATCGAAGTCCAGAACGTTTTGCTAAGCTTTATCTCTGAAAATTTGGTACTTATATGGGTCCCATTTTCGCCAAAAAAAGTCGGTACTAATCCCGATGATGTGGAACATAATTCCCAAATCGAAGAAAGGGCTTTCGTCTCACTCGATTGAAACATAAATCCTTCAAATGAAAGTTGAATAAAACTAAGCAGTAATATGAATAAGTTGTTCGACAGATGTGATGGAATGGAATGGAACTACAGTTGTTTTGTTCGATTCCGAACCTCCTATTGAGAAATCGCTGTTCATGGCTTGAAACAAGTACATATCAGACAAACTACCAATGCCTCTTTAATATTATAAATCTATATATATAAAATAGGATGTATGTATGTATGTATGTATGTATGTCCGGGGTAAACTCCTAAACCACCCAACGGATTTTTATGAAATTTTCAGGGTAGACTAAGTTTAGTCCAGAGATGGTTCCTGTCAAGGTTTGATCCCCGTATTCCCACAGGAACGGTTTTGGGAACGGAAAATTAGAAACTATTCCACAGATTTCAAAAGTTCTTTCAGCACTAGAGGTGCTACATTATCTCCCTTCATCAGTAACTTAAACTATATTTCATCCCTATAATCCCACAGGAACTGAAACGGGAACGAGAACGGGAACCATAAAGTTACTTGACCGATTTAAAAAATTCATCCTTAAATTCCCACGGAAGAGGAAAATAGAGAACGGGAACTTTAAAACTACTGACCCGAGCAAAGCCGGGCGGCTCAGCTAGTATAAAATATTAAGAATATCGATATTCTTGGAAAAATATTTATTTTTCTTGATGTTTCTGAGATTTGAACTGTGAACCTCTGTAACAGACAAACACGTTAATTATTGCGCTACGTCCACCGACTTTTGGGTGTGAATGCGTAAAGAGTATTGATTGAATTGGGCATTGAGTGAAATGGAGGACTAAGCAACAACATTCAGCAACTATCACACACCAATGTAAAATAATCTACTATCGCTACACTCAGTTCAACAAAAATGAGCAGTACAGGCCTTATGGAAGAACTTTTAAGTGCATACAATTTCCGGACAAGAACACACATGCTTCGCCGCTGCTGCTTTCTCAAAAAAATCATTCTGCTACCGACACTGGATCCTCACAATCTGTCATGCACTTCCACTTGCTTTTAATTTACAAATGCATCAAAGTTTGTTTTGCTACCTTTCAAAAAATTTCTGCGTCGCTGGGCTGTTTTTTTTTTTTTTTAATTTAAAGCACAAACTTGTACTATAAGTGTAGACATTAGTGTATTTTTCTTTGTTTTGATGTCTTCCAATGCTTTTAAGAATATAAAAAAATATATTGAAGCGTCGTTAAGGATTTGTTATTTTGTAGATGGAAGCATTGCTACCGTACGTTTAGGGAAAAGGAACGGACGGTTACCCTAAATGTTATTTAGGTCAGTTTAAAGTGCACACTACGACAAACCTGAGCATTCTGCAGGTACTCCCAAAATTGAAATCACCTGCTTCACCTAATGTTACACCACCCCTTTCCAGTAACCTATCCTAACCGTTCAGCATGGAAGTACCCAGTAATTCTTCCAACCAAATTCCAATACATTTGCTACACTGACGGTTCAAAAACTAACAACGGTGCTGGTGTAGGAATTATCGGTTCCAACTTCAAATCATCTATGGTTGCACAGCAACTATCTTTAAAGTAGAATTCTGTGTAAGGGAATGCATTAAAAGAAACCTCCGAAAATAACACTTCTAATTTGCCTTATTCACAAAATCGGGTGTAGGGTATAGATACATGGTAACGAAGAGGCTGACTGTCTAGCTATAGACTCGCCTCTCAATCTCAATCCAAATTCAAAGGCCCGGAACCCTACTGCGGTTTTCCAATCTTGTTGCTTGTTACTTGGGAACGGTACTTGGGAACGGTAGAACATGATCCACACCTTGAAGAACTCTAATGGCCACCGCCAGTCAAAACTATTCATCGACTTATCTCACAGACGTATGAAAGAAATCCTTGAAATGAGCAAACGTGACGAAAAGCTTCTTACGAACTTCATTACTGGACACTGCTCTCTCAGATATTATCTTAAAAACATGGGCATCAGCCAGGATGACACCTGTCGTCTCTGTCTCGAGGACGCAGAAACCGCTGAACAGAATACACTGCCATAGCCAGATCGAGGCGAAAAATATTAGGTGAAGGATTGACTAGTCCCCTTGATATAGAAACACCTTTTCTTCGAATATTCTTAGGTTATTACCTACACGACCTCAATTTCGAATCAACAACCTTACACTTTATATAATTAAACCTAAGGAAACTGCACAAAAGATCTTTCAGGTCTTTGTTTACCTTCGCCCTAACCAATTAAAACACAAAACGACAACCCTGCCAGAGCAGAGTATAAGAGTAAGTCAGCCAGTCATCAATAAGAATCATTAGTGTTTTTGTATTATTTAATTGTCAAAAGCCTGAAATTGAGCATTTGAGCTTTTGAGTTTCGCCCCCAGAGTCAGTCAGTCGAAAACTGTATACAGGTACAGGCATTCTACCTGTTCTTATAGAACAAAACCACTTCCTCCGAGAAAATTCTTCGTATCCCACGTATTGACCACTTTTTGGACACTCAACCACTTACAAAAGCACCTACTTTACTTCAGAGTTACTCTCCAGCCCCCTCATAAAGATAAAGTAGGTACTAATTTTCTATTTTGAGCAACGACAACCCAATAAACTACCTCCTTGAATAATCAGCTGATTCAATGTTTTTCAAAAGACGACACTCAGATAAGTTATTGGAATCCATTTAGAACTGAACAAGCTTCGATAACGGTTAGTTCTTCAATGGCCGAAATGAGAATTCAATCAAAAAAACTTAAATAACCACAAATGTGGACAGCGGTTAGCCCAATAACAGTCAAATAGTTTAAACATATAAAAAAATGTGGGCGCGATGCAACACCATTATACCCTTTGCGCTCATGTCATTGTCTCATAATGACGAGGAAATTGCTTTCTATTCTAAACATATTCAAACGAAAAGCAAGTGGCATATTCTTTTGAAAAGGAAAAAATTCAAATGAAATCGATATTCGATTCTAAACGTCTGCGTTTACCACATTTTCATTTAGTTCCAGCTGTCAAATCGGCACGCATTTCTTACTTAAAACGCTTTTTAAAAAGAAAAATGCACCCGTCTGTACCTACAGAGTGTCATGCCGCTGTCGATATCACGCATCGATACCCCCTATTCCATTGCTTGCGTTCTGAATGGTAAACAAAAACTCGTCCACAGACGAGGCACAGCTCCAGCACCTCTACCCACAGTCACACCGACCGCCAGTCAATCAATGTCAGATGTGTAAATATGCGTGTCAAATACCCGCAGTCTGGTTTTCTATCACCCTCGCTTTTGTTTGTGATAATTCCCGTCGAACCTTGCCGCCGCCTCACAGCTCACAGGTACATCACACACTTCACATAGTCACTGTTTTGTATGCACCGTGCGTAGAGATACTCTCAAAACATCGGGTGTCCCTCATATCCCACCCGTTTGTTAATGCCAGCGCCAAGATGTGAGTCATTTATAAACCCACGACTCTCTGTTTACCTTTTGTTTGGAATACCTTTTATCTAACAAAAAAAAAAAAAAAATAGGAAAAAAAGGAGCCCCAACACTTTTAGAAGAATACCTTCCAAACGACTGCACTTAGTTATACGACAACTAAACGTATCTAATGGATACTAATGCTAACCTTTTACACTTGGAGTAATGGTTTACCTTCTTTCTATTGCTTCAAAACCAGACACACTTTTTCGAGTGTAATTGTTTATGGCTACAGAGTTGTTGTTGTTGTATGTATTTTGTGTATGGTATTCGTTGGCCCATCAATTTTTTAATGTCTCCCACTCCATTAAATGAACGCTCTGCTCTGTGGGGAGATGTTCCGCATCTGTGAGATAAGAATTCAATTACCAAAAGATGTCTTCTTGATTTGGATAACGGTTGCACTTTAATTACTATCCCAATGAAGAGATTGAATGTCCAACGCGCCGCACCGCCAACAGTCAGATGTCAGACGTCAGAGGATTGGCTTTCATCGACGACTTTTTATGTTCGTCTTATCCAACGAATTCTCACTCCATCTAAATTCGTTCATTTGTTTGCAAAGCTCTGTGTACGAAGGCAAGGGCAACCAACCTTAGTAGGGAATAATTCGATTTAAAGATTTATGGGCAATTTGATAGACAGCCGTCTCAATGCGCGGATTTTCACTTGGAGTTGGAGGATGGAGGAGTCTATTCAATATTTGCGGCTGGAATGAGACATCATTATTATTATATCTCAATCCTGTGCTAAGTCGACCAACAATGGTGTGGTGGTAGCCAACACATTAATCATCGATTTATTACGCGAATCCTTGACGTCGTTTGGAGGGGTCGTAAAAAATCAGCATTCCATTATTCCGTCGGACAAAAGAAATCAAGACGCACTGTATAATGCTTTTTTTGATGGGCACGCTTCTGGGGATCTAATTTTGTTTTCTTTCCTGCTTTTCTCTTCTTTCTTTTTATTATTTAAACATTCATTCTTTTTCTTTTCTCGTTGAGAAAAGCGTGTACATCCTTACAAAAGGAACAACAGCAACATCTAAATCCAACAGGAGGAGAGAAAAAGTCATGATTAATTGTAGAAGATTATGGCGGTAATGATGGTGATGGCGGATTCCGGGTGGAAAACTTTTAAATTAACGGAAAAGTAAATTAAGGTGACCGCGAGGAAATATGAATTTTAATAGGGTATCCCGGATCTTTGATTTAAATTTTTTATATCTTCATGACGTCGTGCGGGGTTTGAGAAAATTTAAGAAAGTGAAGATCTTTTTAATTGAAAGAGTGGAGAGGTATGAAGAACTTTTAAGTTTTCTTCCTTTTTCTTCTTCTTTAAATGGGGTTTTAGTGGGCACTTAATAAATCTTTTGAGGGCATCCTTTCGGTTTTTGTGGTAGGTATTCTGATTCTTATTAATTTTGCAACATCAACACAAGTGCAATAGACTTTTACTTGATTAAGTGGATGATTTCGCTGGGGATAGCCATCGTAATCATCATGTTTACGATGGATGTTGAATCAACACGGAGTTGGATTAAGCAACGGCTTACTCAAGCTGTTTAAAGAGGACTGGGTTTCGTTTTGCAAATAAATAACATAGAGGTGCATTCCTATGCCCTTCAATGTGAGCAAACTTTGATGATTCTTTCCAACAAGCAATAAATGATTATGTTGAAATATGACTGCATTTCATGTAAGCCTGAAGCTACTAAATCATTACTCAGTTCAGACCCAAAAAGCTTATCAAAACAAACAGAAAAATTAGAGCATCGACGCATGCTGTCAGGATATCAGACACCTTTTTTGCATTTTTGACAGCTTTCTAAGGACTATTACTATTTTTAGTTCTGTTCAGTATGTTATTTTAGCATCCTGACCCGAACTTGAAAAATGTTAAAAGTTGATCAATGCCAGAAAAAGGATAAGAAAAGAGATACCGATGCACATTTTTCTAGAACTCCTATGTACTATAGGGTGTTGTAAAAATTTAGTTCGGTAAAGCATTCCACATCCGTGTTGAGCGGCAAAAATATGAATCTCTGTACTTAACACTTGAGCCCGAAGTAAGGCTCAATGTAGAACTGATGAGCATTCCTTGCGAGGCGGGCATTGCGGCTAAATTGTTTCAGGGGAGGAGTTCAACTGGCTATTTCACTATAGAGCACTGTTTGTAGAAAAAGCGATAAAAGAGACTGAGACAGGTAACGTTTCGACGATGTTCAAGAGAATCAATCGGTTCTACGAGTGAACAACCACCTATAATATCAACGCACTGTTTTGTATCCTTTCAAGTAGGCGCAAAGATTTTTAAGGAGCACCTGACCAGATATGGGAGTTATACTCTAGTTTTGGGCGGATGAAGGCCTTATAAATTGTAGCCAGATTGAGATCAGAAGTGGTGAAGAACTTCTCAAGATGTCTCAAGAAGCCTAAGCATTTAGCAGCGTTTTTGGCGACTTCAAATATGTGGTCATTCCAACGAAGATCATCGTTTACACACATACCAAGTACTGACAGCTTTTCGGTTTCTTCGGTGCAGGTATCAAGTTCGAAGCATTGAATTCTACTCGGCTCTTATGACCCCATGTAACAATGCTGCAAGGTCAGAATTCAATGAGCTTATCATACGCAACCGTTCCAGTTCCACATCCGAAGAGCAGGGACGTGAATTTGGAAACGAATATGAAAAGCTGAGGGTTGAGTCGTCAACAAAACAATTGAAGAAGCTTCAGACAGGAGATCATTTATGAAAATGAGGAAGAGAGTTGGAGACAAAATGGAACCCTGGGGCACACCAGCATTTATGAAATGAGTATCAGACTTGAAACCATCCAATACAACTTGTATACAGCATGTATTTAACGGTCGGAAAGGTAGTTTCTAATTCATCGAACAAGAGACTCGTTGATACCAAAAGCACGCATTTTCGATAAAAGAGCCTGATGACAAACTCTATCAAATGCTTTAGAAATATCAAGCGCAATAATCTTACTTTCTACAAAACAATGTAAAGATTGGTTCCACTTTTCGGTGAGATAAGCCATCAAATCACCAGTGGACCGTTTGCTACGATAGCCGTACTGACGGTCTTTGAGAAGCTTTCGTTCTTCAAGATATTTCATAAGTTGACGGTTAATCAACGTTTCCATGACCTTGGAAAGAAGGGATGTTAGTGCAATTGGACGGTAATTGGAAGGGGAGGATGATTCGTTTTTTTTTAGGGATCGGCTGGACAAAAGCAGTTTTCCATCTGCTCGGGAAAGATCCAGCAGAATAGGAAAGATGGAAAAGTTTACGCAGTGGTTTTGCCAACGTAGAAGAACACCTCTTCAGAATAACGGCGGGGATACTATCCGGACCAGCGGATTTATGTATATTGAGATCGTTTAGGACTCTTGCTACTGAACGAGTACTGAAAAATATTTGCTTCACAGTTCATACTCACAAGCTCAGGTGGAACTTGAGTGCTGTAGGGTAGCAATGAGTTGGCAGCAAACTGTGCTGCTGCAGATTTGCTTTGTCGATGGAGTTGACATAAAGAGAGTCATTGAAGACGAGCGTAGGGAATTCTTATTTGGTCGATTTCTTAATGTTCTTAACAAAAGACCAATAGTTTTAAGGTACCTTTCCTTTTGAACACAACAGTTTTTTTGGCCTTACTTTTTGGTCATATAAAAGCCTGGGGTGACATTCTGTATAAGTAAAAAGCGAACAAACGTTTTCGCCCGCAATTGCGATTTCAGTGTGAGGATAGTTGGAAACAATTCTTGAAATGGAATCAGATAGCGCATCAAACTCATTAAAGGTTGAATTACCATCTAAATTGGGGCATCTACAAATGAAACAGTAATGAATGAAGTGACACTGAATTTTAATCACATGAAATTGATGTTCTTATTTGAACAGAGGCCGTTTTGTGGCAGAACTTGATAGGCAACATCATTGCGAACATACATGGGTGGCGAGGCCAAAGGAAGAAAAGAATAAAGCCACTAAGCAAGAGCCAGGAAGAGGAAACTCTTTAGGATCAGGATTCTTGCCTACCTGTGTTTCACCTAGTCCCAAAACAGCTTGCCGTATGGGCGTACACTGCAAAGAAATTTGAAATGCGTTGAGATAATTTTTACGTTACTTGTACCGTCTTCGTGATTCGTGATCTCACAGTTCACAGATCTCTCTCTCTCTCTCTCGCTCTCTCTTTCTCTCTCTCTCTCAAAACTTTTTTTGTTGACAATAGGCAATAGGAAGTACACGGAACGCAAATTTTGACCTATGCTTACCAAATCTATAAAAATTACAGCTTAAAGATTTTTAGTCTTTAAGCGGTAATGACTTTACATTTTCATGAAAAAATTGTTAAGCTGAGGGTAAAGCAATCCTTAAACCATTGATTTTTTTGTGGAACAACTATTTGAATCTCGAACCTTTGACATCGAACACGATATAGTCCCTTCCATCAAACCGTACATTTAGTTTTTATTCAAAATAATCGCCCAACGTAAACGAACAGCGAATAAATTATAAAAATATTTTCAAAAATATAGGTCGAATAGTTTCCATTAAAAAAAAGAAGCAATGATAAATAACTTGATTTCAATTTAATTTGCCATGTTTGGTGCGGACACTCGCAATTATTTAATTTACGTACATATGTAGGTACCTCCTACTTACTGTGGACATGGAGTTGAGTTGCACGAACCGAAGCCATAATTTTCACACATTCCATTCCAATAACATGAGTTTATCATTAAGTTGGTAAATTTTTTTGTTGACATAATGTCATTGAATTGTTTTAATTGCTGCCGCCATAAAAAAAAAAAAAAAAATTATTAATGTTTCAATTTGCGAGAAACACCTCGGTAATCTGCATAGCGTGGCGTGGGCAGTGAATTTAAAATCACATTGTTATTTTAATGCAAACGTAAATGGTTATTTTATGGTAATTAAGGTTTAATTGTTAATTTCATTTTTGGTTCAACCTCCGAGCTGCAGTGAATTGATTAATTTTTTTTTTTTATGTTTATTGACAATTTTTCATGAGTTTGAGCTTTAGTCTATGATTAGTCTATTTTTTCTGAGAAAAGATACGAATTCATTGGGTGGATGAGTCACCCACCCACCCGATTTGGATTCCATGCAACACTATCACTGTCACAAACTTCCAACCCTTACACATCAGTATCCATTTGCTTTGATACGAGCTACGAGACATGTTGTGTAAGACTTCCTTAAAAGTCATTCTGCGAAAATTCTTCTTCACTAACATTGAATCTCATTCAATTCTAATGTAAGTGGGCATTGCATTTGAAAAGCTGGTTTAGTTAATGGATGTGATGTGTTGAGAGAGATATTCAGTCTTTTTTTTTTTAGAAAAACATCAACGCAAATTGGCTGACATTTTAAGTCCGTGGATCATCCATTTCTGCGAATGCTTTATGGAGTCCTGTTGACATTTAAATACAAAGCAGATTTCTGATGTGATGTGCAGCATGTGAGTTCTTATGTGCGGGTGAGTTGCTATAGTAATGCCAGCTTAGCAAGGAATCAAATGAAATGGAAATACTTTTTTTAAGTTCTATGAAACATCATTTTTCAAATTGGTTTTGTGTAATCTTGGGTGATATGTACTTTCGATCTTGTTTATTGCAACGTGATTTTAGATTTGAACAGCAAGCTGATGAGTATAGTGAGCAATCTGGATAGGCAGGCACTTGAGACCACATATTAAATACATATATCCTTATTAAAAGGAGGTTTGAAACTTCAATCAAAAATATATGTAAAACCTCAAAGCCTGGCGCTTTTCAAGGACCTACAATTTGATGGCGACTTCGAACATTTTAGGTGAAAAGCGTTTTTCTTGGAAGTGTGTATTACTATCGGACGACTGCCCTATTCAAAAGACTATAAACGTGAAAAAAATATTTTTCTATGATGTTTCTGGGATTCGAACCGCGAAACTCACACGTAACAGGCAGACATGCTTATCATTAGGCAACTTCACCGGAACTTCGATTAAAAAATCTATTTCTAGCGCTCAAGACATTATCCTATTGCCCGTCATTTTGAATCTTAGTTTTTTTCACTTTCTCATTCAACTTTTTCAATTCAACTAACAACCATTTTATATGTACGTCGTCGTCTAATATTTAACATGTTTGCTTGTTCAGTGAGCGTTCGAGGTTCGAATCCCGAAACATCTAATTTTTTTAATTCTTGTATTGGGTTTTACGAGTTGAAAAGAGTTACGAGTTACGACAGTAATAACGGTGTCATGAAAAGTGCTTTCTCAGGCCGTTCGAATTCGGAAAAATTTTTAGGTCTCTATATCAAAGAATTATTGAGAGAAATGCGACTCTTTTATTTAATAAAATAAGATACAAATTTAAGCAGTAGCCCCATATCAATAAATTTCAGGTCACTGCGGAATAAATAAAAAAATACAAATTTCGTTAAACAAGCTAATAGCTCGAAAATTTTTTAACTCAATGTGTGTATGTGTGTATGTATTTGAAAAAGAAATAACTTCTCGACCCAAAACGCTAGAATTGTATATATAAACGGTAATCACCGAATGAGGAAAACAAGTTTTACTATGTATTAATATTTTTTGTTGCAACTCAGCAATCCTATAATCAGCTCAGCAATAAATTTTACCACTAGACACAAAACCAAATGAATACCGAGATCTTTAAGCTTTTTGAATTTCTACTTTCTGTCATGATTTTGAGCAGGAAACAGCTGTCACAATAACCTATGATTTAAAACCACCAGTATGCTTACTTTGTACAGTGACTTCAACCAATATTCGCTGACAGAAGAGGACCAACTATATGTGCAAATGCGCCAACTTCTCGGGGTTGAATAGGTTACATTATTTGATGGGAGTAATGTAACTGGCCATTTTGCTATAGCTTTGCTTGTAAGAAAAAACAGTATAAAATATAGAGTGGAGCAAAGTTGAGTTTGCATTATGTAGCATTTTTGGCGACTTCATGTCATTCTGGTCATGTCATTCAGGTCATTCCAACGAAGATCATCATTCACAGCCATGCCACATATTGACAGCTTTTCGGTTTCTTGGATGAAGGTACCATTCATGAGACAGAGGAATGTAAAGCTTTAACGAAAAAAGACAGCATTGTGTTTTCGAATTGTAGAATTTTACTCGGTTTTCACTTCCACATGTAACAATGTCAAGGTCAGAATCAAGTGAATTTGGCACACGCATACGTGGTACCCGTGGCGGGTTGGTTAACATGTCTGCCTGTTAATCCAGATGTTCGTGGATTGAATCCCAACAGAGGCAACCTTTTTTTTCCTCGGGTAGGTACCGCTTTTCGCGAAGAATCTGCAAGCCCTCCGTTATTATTATTATTATCTTTATTTAAATTTCCGTTAGCAAATTCATTGCCATGAAAAATTAATTGATTTGTCCATTAGCCGTTCGGAACCGGTAGAAAATTGTAGATCCCCTTTGTTCCGTCACAACGCATGGTTGTGAGAAAAGCGCTAGATCCTGGGGCTCATCGTTCTGTTGCGCCACCCTTTTTGTTTCACAACCGAAGAGCAGGGATGTGAATTTGGAAACGAAGCTGAGAAACCGAGAGTTGAGTCATCAGCAAAACAAAAAGATTTGAAGTTTAAAACAAAAGACCATTTATGAAAACAAGTAATATAATTGGATAAAACGCAGCCCTGAGGCAAACCATCCATTACAATTTGAATCGACGGCTAGAAAGGTAGTGAGAAACAACGAAAAAGAGACTCAACGATATTTTGGTGCATTTTCTATTAGAAAAGCTCATTATCATAGACTTTGGTATCAGGTCTTCTTTCTTTCCTTTATGGAAGCATTTCGTTATTTGCCATGTTCAAATAGAATCCACCTCAAAGTATGGTAAAATAAAAAATACCATTAGACCAAGAAAAGAGAGTAGAATTGAAACAGGGCGCTTTTTTTTCAAATCGTGCTCGTTGCGTTCTGTCTTTTTTAGACGAAAAAATTAATCTAAGTAAAAAAAAAGCTTCGGAACTAACGGATGAGAACTCAAAAATCCATCTCTGTTTCTTTTACAACCGGACTAGAATATTAGGAAAGGAAACAATTCCTTCCAAACAGATAAGCTTAAAACCTCCTAAAGGGTGATTTCTCGTTATTTTCTTTTTTGACAACACTGGTTTTGACAGCTTACTCAGGTTTCGTGTTTCATGTCATTTACAAACGTCTTCAATTTATAAGTGAATTCCAGGTTGATCTATTATTTACGCTTTTGTAATATTAAAGTGAAGTGAATTTTTTTACTTTTGCACAAAAGTTTGAAAGAAATTTTTTTCAGCCAACATTTGAATGATATAGTCTTCTAACATTCAATTTTATCGACAGTACTATCGATTCGGAGTCAGCAGAAAACTTTTGCGATACCCTATTTATTTCTATTTTTTGCTACAGATTCAAATAAAAGCTCTTTTAAAAGTCCCGATCACTCGATATAAGGACTCTTTAAAAGCGAACAAAATTAATCAACGCAGCGAATCAGTAAAACGTTTCTAAACAAGCGAAGGTATGCCATCGGCAGCAGGACTTTCATTGGTCTTAAGGTTGGACAGGCTTATAAAATATCATCAAAATAATAGACTTTATCTTCCAAGAAATTTGAATATATTTTCTTGTATCACTTTTTCGTTTCATGAAATTCATATCACATGCACGTCGCAGCTATTACAGGACCCTCTGACCATGGATAGTAGAGACCATTACATCAGCTTTATTTTTATAGCTTGCGATAGATTGCACACTTTTCTCCCAGAGCACCTTTCACAGCTTTCAAATCAGAGGGAACTGTGATCTGCATGTGCCTTTCCACCATTTTATTAATGTGCATGGTTTAAAAAAGTTTTAAAAAAGTATGCAATTAAATTCCCACAACGCAAAGTTTTGCTGCCGATCTGCTTTCTGCTTTGAATTTAAAGCAAGAACAGACAATTTGCTTGAGAAAGAAACTAATAATCTCATAGATTTAGATATACCCACTAACCCACTGCGCAAGTGCGCAAGGCAATGCTTAGCAGACGACAGTTGACACGTTACGAAGCATTGCACTAGTAGGAGATTGAGAATATTAAATAACGAGTTTTGTATTTTATTGCATCACTTCTCCGACTTATTGGTCCTACACATTTATGCGTTTGTTTCTTCATCGTGACGCAATTTCGTTTCATCGAGTTTCAATAGCAAAGATTTTAAAGGAGTGTACCTATGACTTTTTTGTATCTATTTCCATAAGACAAGTCATAATTTTCTGGTTTTTTCATAAAATTAAAGACACGTGGTTTAAGAAAATTTTGCTTTACACAAGCTTACCTTTTCACATTAGAAACAAAAATTCGTAAACCTTCTCTTCCCACATCAAAATTACAACAGAAACACACCCATATGCACTGGCCAAATCTCTAACAAGTTTTCTCCGCGCAGTTTCATGTTGAATTACTCTAAAAGCAATCAAAAAGTTATACCTACGACACGACATCTTTATCACCTTTCAAAAATTAACTGCACCATTTCGTTTCAACTAATAAATAGTTTACAAGCCCCCAAACCATCAAACTGATGCACCGCCCATAAGGACCATAAAAAGGAAAACTTGACGATTAATAAATTTTCCCCGTGAAGTCATAACAAAATTCCGATAGTAGTAAAACACTGTTCTCCTGCCACAAACAGATGTGAACCAAATAAAAAAAAAAAAAACTAACCAGTCCTCTCCATGGCGGTCGGCGGGCGCATATCAAACCCAACACAAGAGAGGAGATAATTTCAACTTCAAACTTATTAAGCCATTTAATCGGAGAGCCTTAAAATTTTACGAATAAACCATAAAAAGAAAAAAATCCAAAGCACACAGAAAGGCGCTGCTATTTATGTTGGTAAGTATTAAACTGCTGTTGGCGATGTAACTGCTTGGAATAAAAACCCACAAAAACCACACCATTTAGGCAATTACAGTCAGTAGTTTCCGTACAATAGGTGGTCGTAAATATTTCCTTTTCAAAAACCAATAAAACTCACTTCGGGAAGTGGTTGTGCGTTACGATTTGGAAAATGATGCTTTCTCATTGCCCCGGTATTGTTATTCTAATTTTAATTGTCTCCATCAAGTAGCAAACAAAGTGTGAAGTATGTGCACAGTATGACTTCGGTCCAGAGTATGCGACCCCCTAGGTCCTAGGTTGGGACGGTTGTGTGAGCTAAAAGATACCCACAACTATGTTCTGATATTTTGTATTTGATGATGCTTGATGCAAGTAAATGAAACGAAATTTGTTTCCGTTTGAATTGAAGGGCAAATAATTGAAAAAGCACTGACAGTCGGAACTTTTGATCATCAAACATGAATTTATTAGCTGTTATTGACCGCACCTTTGTGTTTATGTGAAGAGAAGATTGCTGTTGATACGAACATCTTTTCTTTTAGCACCTTACACAAACATTGAATTTTCAATAAATGAAAACAGGACAAAAGAAAACTTCCGATGTGCTCATTCAGTTTATTTATCTTTTGATTGAAGTGGTTTTTGGGAAATTGCCGGTGAAAGCTTTGTTTTTAGCCAAGACGAAGTATGGAACAGATACTTAACATCGAAAGTAAGAGACAATAGGCCAAAGAAACGCTACGGTTTTGGAATAAGAATCTTACGAATCACACGAATCGAGAACGGCTTTCACTTTATTTCATTTTACTGAAAGAATTGAATTCACTTGGAACCGAGAACTCATGAAAGAAAACGTAAGTATAGCAAGAGAAATGCAAAAGAGCTCAAGTGGTTGCACCGGGAAGAAGAATTCCTCAGTCGAAATCAGGAACAGCTTGAAAAACTATGGCTTTATTCGGCAACAAGCTTTAGCGAAGCTTAAACGAAACTGGAGGAAGTAGCTCATTCTACTGAGAGACAAATGCGTAATGTGGGGACTTAATCGAGAGGAATAAAATATTTGGGAGCAATAAGATACTTCTCATTGTTTACCCAACTTACCCTTGTTTTTTTTTTAAGTGGACATTACAGTTCAGACCCTGGGCCTCAACAAACATCCTTCGATAACGACTTCAATTTCGCGCGAGCTCTCTAAAGGTTCCCAATGACGCGACGGGGAAGCCAGATCAGATCAGGAAAAGGCGGAGGTATTCGCTAAACATTTCTAAGGCAACTTCGTGCTCACACCAACGGATGACCTGAGTTTCTGGAAGAAATTGAGAGATCCATCCAACGGAACCTGGGCCCCAACACTGATGTAGCAATATTCAGCAATAACAATCCGTCAACTGCCTGAACCTGTCCACTCCGGAAGAAATTGCGGAGATAATACACAGCTCAAAGCCCAAAACACCAAGGCGTAGATGATGTCTCAAATTTCGTCCTGAAGAGGCTCCCACAGACGGTGATGATCTTCCTAGCTATCAACTTTAACAACTGCATTAGCAACAGCTATTTTCCCGAGAAGTGGAAAACGGCCAAGATAGCAGAGATCCCGAAGAAAGGCAATCTGAGCCTCATCGAAAACTACAGGCACGTGGAGGAACTAATACTTAGAAAGTTGAAAAATTTCTGCAGGGATAATAATATCATCCCAAACATGCAGTTCGGCTTCCGGGAAAAGCATTCAAACCTGCATACGCTCATGAATTTACTCAAAGACGTCGCCGAAGACCTTAACAGCCATCGTGTCACCGTCGCATGCTTTTTGGATGTCGAAAAAGCATTTGACAGTGTTTGGATTGAAGCACTCATCCATAAGCTAAAACTTCTAAACTTTTCAGCTCCATTCATAAAAATTATTATTTCTTTTCTCTCCCACAGGAACTTTTTCGTTCAAATTGGAAGCGCAAAGTCCGCCACCAAGAACATCAGAGTATGAGTCGCTCAGGGATCAAAACTAGGAACATTCCTCTTCAACATCATGACGTCGGACCAACCTATTGCAAAGGACTGCGAAAACCTGCTTTACGCCAATGACTCTCCGACATAAAGCACATTTATATCACCAACCATAGCTGCCCGGAGGGTGAAGGCTCACATCCACAAACTATATTTTTATTATAGTAAGTTGGGTATACGGATAAACTCAGCTACGTCAGAGCCCGTCTGCTTCAGAAGGCCCGGAGGAAGTGGCTGTTTTACTGCTGATAACAGCAGCCAACAAAATTACTGATGTACAAGCAGCTGCTGAGACCGTCATCAACTACGGAAGCCCAGTTTGGTTCACCATCTCAAGGCCGCGATGAAGGAGCTCCTGAAGGCCTCACTTTCAACCACCAGCTTCAGAGACATTACAGTAACCAGCATCTGTACGAGACAGGCAAGATGACGCCCTTGGACCAATACGTCTTATCGACTGTATTGAAAACGGCTGCAAATATCAGCAACCACACTAATCTCTTGGTGAGAAGGATGACCAATGAGGACCAACACCCTGAGCCAAGATACCTAAGCGTGATGAACAATTTGGGCGAAGAAGTAATACCAACCAACGACGAATCCACCTACTTTTACACTGACCCTGGGTAAGCACACTTCTGTGGCTGATGCCACCCCCACAATCTCCCCATAAAGATGAACACCAGCGACAACCGGGACCGAACATCCCGAGATAACTCAAGTCAGCCGACTTATAATCAAGAATTCTTCTTCTTTTCAGCTATATAATGTTTTGTTATTATTTTCATTCTAGATAGTGTATTTGGTTGCCAACATTCCTACATTATTATCATTTTCTTAATTTTGAAATTAAGTATCAATTGTATATAAGTACCTATATGTCGTTCAATAAACATAATGTTAATGTTAAAATAATGTTCTCTCCAGGTTTGCACTCAAAGTCGGTTAAGGTCTTCTCCCACTTGATAGCCATCGTAGTTATCCCAATGTTGCGGTACAACTAATACAGCTCGTTGTTAGGTTAGCACTACAGATCTTAGTAAACATGATTTCAATCCAACAGTTATTTGCCAGTGAATTCAATTCCAGTCAACAGCACTGCACTCCCAGTTGGTTGAGGTCCTGTTCCGACTAATTGCTTCACCTTAGACGAGGTAGGTACCCCTTTTCTTCACCCTAACAATTCAACTATAAGTTGTCCCAATGATAAAAATTAGAAAGTGCAGAATAATAAGATCTGATCAACCTCTACATTAGTAAGTAAAGGCTCCACTCTCCACTCATATTTAACATTGAGACATTCCTACGATGAATGGGCGTTTTGTTTTGCCCCTCATCCGAAACAAAAACATCAGCTCCTCAAGAACTCATTTCCTTAGCCAGCTTGTTTAGAAGAAAAAGAAATACGCCCGGAACCTCTAACCATAAAACAAAAGTAGGTATCTAACTTCCATCAGTGATAATTCCCCAAAAACACCCAAAAAACAGAAACACTCTCAATTGCCTCCGGTGAACATCTAAATAAAAACCAAATCAACCATCGTGCCACAGCCCCATAGTAGCCAACGGTCTGTCCGGGGTAATGCGTGATGGTCCTTAAACAACTTTATGTGCTTCTCCTCGTTTTTTTTTTGGCTTCCAGACGCACTCTCATACTACAATGAACTAATTTCTATGTAAATAAGACAATTTAATGATCATCCTCCTTCTCCTCGTGTTAGGAACGTTTCTATATTTCCTGTATAACGACGCCACGGTGTGGTTGTATATCTGTGGTTGGCACGGTTGGTACTCCTCGAAAGCCACAAAATCGCAATGAAAATGATGCATTCAAAGCAAAGGAGAGAGGTAAAATAGCCAAGAACCCATGAAGTCGGTTTTAAATCTTTTCTTTTTTTCTTTGCAGAGCAATAAAGCTGAGGCAAGATAAAACCGTCTCAACCAACCAAACCGAACTCGTTCTGCATTTTATTTCCCTATATTGGAACTATAAATCCAATATTAAGTAGACCATAAACATGTGAGGGAGCACGCATTCCGCACTACAGCTTAACTTCCTCACAGTAGCGACTGACTTGACTATAACGATAGCGAGTACGAGTGCCTCTCTATGTGAATAACTTCCCGCCCCGTGTGTGTGTATATTATGCATGATACGTATCGTACTTAACTGTAACTCCTTCTTTTTGGTTGCGAACACAAAGAAACTTTGGGACTGAGATGACGTGCCAAGCTGTAAATATATCATTTAATGGATGGGGGGCCTTTCAATCAAAGTAATTCCTTCTCAGGTTGTGTCGTTAAAATCCTTCCCGCCCCATCATCAACGTGCTTTCAGAAGTTGCATTAACTGAACACACAAAAAAATTATAGTTTCTTAGGTTATATGGGGCTGACATCCTAATTCCATATGCATACAACCTGATTTACACATCTGTGTGCGCACAAGGCAAAGCCATCGAAACGATATGCTGCCCTGAAGGCGAAGTGTTGGTGGGCGTTGTTGGCTTAATGCATCTCAGTGTCATCAGATGCAAACAGTGTCAGTTTAAAAATAATTCTGTGACACGGGACGTGCCTCGAGTTATGTCAACTGACTTTAAATTTTTCGTTCAAATGAAAATAAACTACACGTTTATGCTCAACTTGGTCGTATGGAGTTGCTTATTTGAGTTCGGTTTCTTTTTGGGAATGGAAAGAAGAGGAGAAGTCGTATCGTATGGAAAAGCGTCAGGAATTACGTTCCCATAGTCTAAATTACTACTCCTAAGAGCACGACCTACAAACGATGAATAAGTTAAGAAAAGTGATTTTAAGCACCATACAAGCCTAGATTCTCCCAGTTTCCAGAATTCTCTTGGAAACGACGGAAATCTAGTTTATACTGATTTAAAGATACATAAACTTTGTTATATCTGATTTTGAAGAAATGGAGAAGAGAAATTTATTCATCACGAATCAAAATTTAGTAGAGCCCAACTGCAAACCCAAGTATTCTCATTCCACATGCAATCCACACAAGGACACAAGGTTTTTTGTTTTCGCAGGCTGGTTTCTTAGACCGATAAATCATTAATTTTTTGTCTATTGAAAATTATTTAGTTTGTTTTATTGAATAAATTTATTTTCCTTAAAACAAGCGGCAAAAATGTTTTCAGTTAGAAAACACATGTTCAGTTCTAAGAGACAAAGCGGGATGATACACGTGTCCTGCCAAAACGATCGAGTCAAAAAAGAATCGAATGATTTAAGTTCAAATAATTGTTTGACGAAACAAGCTCCTCATTAGCCCCAAAATTCGTTGATGAAATGAACAACTGAAAGAATTGAAATTAATATAAAAATCAAATCATACCAATGTACACGTATTTAAGATAGCTTTCTTCAATTTACAACTATTACTAAATATTTGTAGTTTTAAGTTAAAAGAAAGGTGATTCCCAACTAGTAGAAATTTCTTTTTACTCTTATAAAATTGTATCTGAACTTGTACCTACGTGTGACAGAGAAATAATGATTTTAAATGTATTACAAAATTTGTTGCTATGTGAAACAGGCATCAGGACATCGGTGGTTTGAGTAAAAGGAATGAGTCTGATAGAGCAAGAAAAAAGAATCCGAAATCGAATCACCGCACACGTTATCGAGTAATACGTGACTGAATTATGTGTTTTTGGCACTACCTCTCGCACGAGCACTTTGGAACCACAATTGGACATTCTTTCATCGGTATAATTTGAACGAATTGAAGTCGACAAATGAACAGCAGACTGATGTTGTGGAGATTATTATAGACCGAATTTTGAGAGGAAATTAGAGTTCACTCACTCCATCGCTAAAGCGGTTATTCAACTTGAGTTTTGTTAGTTTTCAAAAGAATTCAGATAAAACAGTCTTTGGTTGATGATTTGACTAAAGAAAGTCAGTTTGGTACAGAACAAAACAAAATTAAACAAAAAATACACACAGAAAAACTCACAAGTCTTACTTCTCTAAACACTTTTCACTTGCAAATTTTATGTTTTCAAATATGAAACCTGGCAAACGGGAATTTATTATTTTGTTTAATGAGATAGATCCTTGCTTGAGTTTTTTACTAGATTTACAGCCTGATTCTGCCCAAAAGTCAGATTTGAATCTAGAGTGGAAAGCTGTGACTTGACGGGAAAGCTTTGACTTGTGAGGTATCAGTGATGCCGAGCAGAATCGGATTACTATGCAGTTCTATCTAGCTCCGGGTAGATACTGGAAATCGCTACAAAATAAAACGTTACGCTTTTAACTCCAGCGCGTATGAATCGGTTCCATTTATTTGAAAAATATTTTTTAAAGTGTACCAAAAATAACCGAAGATGCAGTCAAAATTTGAAAAAAAAAGTTTTGTGAAACCCTTAAAGAAATAAGCAAATTACATCTTTGTCCCAAATTTTCGGTAGGGATATTGTCAAATGATAGGTACAAATTGAGGTTGCAACACCAGTGACCTAATATTGCATCTGATGCAGTGATTAGCGTGTCTGCCTATAACAAGGGAGGTTCAAGTTCGAGTCCTAGAAACGTCAAGGGAAAAAGTGTGTTCCTCCGGTATCGCCTTTTGTGATGAATTGGTAATTTCAATGATAGTAATTGCAAGCCATGATAAAAGCTTTCTCGATTAGTCGTTTCGAATCGATAGAAAATTAATGCCTCACAAGGTACATGATTGAGAGACCTCAGACCTCTAGACCTCAGAGTTGAGCGGTCTGTTGTGCCACCATATTTATTTATTTATTTTACCGTTAGTCTATTCCGCCAAAATAGAAGTTACAACCACCAATTATGTACTTATAAAATAAAAAAAACTGTAATCCAGTTTTATTTCACTTTCTATAAGTTCTTAATAAAACAATTTGAAAGTTAGATAGACAAAATCGTAAGAAAAAAGATTGTAAGCCACAAAAGCTCGATAATCTCGATATAACGGTATCAAGAATGACTTGTTGTTTATAACTGTGTTTTCACAATATTACTGAACGTTATGCTAACTAAATCAGCATGAACAAACAAAATAAACAATTTGTTTTTTGACAAGAGTTAAACTTGTCAAAAAGCAAATCACACAAAAGGCGACAAATTAAAAGAAAGAAAAAACGTTCTATATTCTCAGCAGTCTTATGAACATTTTAACAATAAGGGTTGAGAATATTCCGTGATAACACCGACAAAACCTGGCATTATATAGTGAGGATCCGAGGTAGATACTTTAACTAAAATAGTTCTATTTAGCTGCTATCGTTTTGTTATGCCTTTGTGGCAGCCATTTTTGTTACGAAAGTAAGAAACTTGTGAGAAAAATTAGATTGTAATCGATCGAAATTGAAATTAGAAACCATGCCCTTATCGCAGATGTTTTTCTGTTAAAGTGAAGAGGAAAAAAAATTGTAGGAAAAGTTGAAAGTAAACGTACAATCGTGGCATTTTTCAACAAAGTGTGAGTATTTTTATTAACACTTTTACTCCAAACTTTGTTATTTAGAGTTTTACAAAGAGAAATTCTTCTCCTTAATGCATCATCAAAACTAAATTAAAGTAGTAATTTACAATTAACTCACTTGTTTGGAAGAATGATTCAAAGGTCTGCGTGTAGTTTTTCTTAAAAAATTTGATTTTCTCTAGTTTAATAACAGTAGCCGTGTTTCAGTGAGAATTTATATTCACTTCAGCAAAACATCGCAAAACATCGCTCATGGTAAAACAACCACTCCAAAGTGTACAACGTAAGTGGACAAAAATAACTTACTTGCAGAAGTGAACAACAGGGATGGTTGGTAAATAGAGTTTATGAAATAAAGTTATATAAGTGAGTACAGCATTTCATTGAGCGACTAAGTGAAGTGAATATATAAAAATTCCCAATCGGATAGTATTTGTTTTACAAAGAAAGCATAGCAACAGCGATATCAACTTAAGAGATGATATTTCAACATCAACGATTTTCTTGTTCATATTGATGATTTTAACTCAACGTACAACAATATTGTGAAAAAAGAACATTCGAAATTACAAGTCATTCTTGATCCCAATGCAACGGGAATTTTCGACAATTGTTATTTACAACATCTTTGATCACAAGTTTGTGAATCAAGAAGTTGTAGTAGATGAAACAAAATCTGTTGGTACAACAAACTTGTAAACTTTAACAAACTGTAAGTTAAAAGTGTACTTTTTGCTGAATAAACTTTCTATATTTGTTTTCTTTGACATTTAGTTTTATTTTTACAAGCTTGTAAGTTGTAAATTACAAGAGTCACAATTGCATCTCTTCATGAAATAATAGAACAAGCGCTGAGTCTATTTGAAGATTACCATTTATGAAAACCATTTCAGAATAAAATGAATTGGCGCCCGTGAAGTGTTGGTAAATATGTCTGCCTATTACGCGGGAGTTCAAGGTTCTTATCCAAAAAACAGTCAATTCCTCTTCGACAAGAATCGCATTGCAAAGAACTCGCAAGTTCTTTGAGAGTAGGTAGTTATATTGACATAATAGGCTCTTTCACTTACTCGTTCGAAATCAGAAAAAAAGAGTAGACCTCCTCCATTCCTCGCACTTATTGAGCTATAGTTAGGTGACAGTATTTATTTTGTGTGTATTTAATTAAAAAAATATAGAAAATCATAAATTCTTTTCTCAATTATTTAAAGCAAAAATGAAGCTTTTTTATAAAACTCATCAAAAGTATAGTCCTAGGCCCGAAAATATTTTGCATTTATAAAAATGAAGTATAGGTTGGATGGGGGTGAAGCCGCAAGCTATGAACTATTGCTTAGTGCGTTTAAAACTAATATGGGCTTCCTATAATATTCAAAATTTTGCCAGTTAAAATGAATTTCAGGGGTGTCATGTGATCATTTTTCGGAAATTAATTGAGCTTCTTACAGCCTCCTACACTGATCATTAGTTTCTATTAGACATCCAGGGAAGCTGTGATCCTATCAATATTAAAATGTACAATGCGAAAAGTCCTGGAAGGTAAAAACGGAAAAAAATTTTTTGTAAGAAACCTGAATTTATCAAGGTTCTACAAAAACAACAGAAGATCATATATACGTCTTGTAAGATGAAAATTCAAAAAATCAAGCAGAAAGTTTAAATTTCGTTTAAATTATCAGTTAAACGAAAGGCAAAACTCTTCAATTTTTAAAACCTGTCTCTGCACCTAAAGATGGAACACTTTTTCCTGCAACACCAATACCCGCCCTTTACTAAATAGACCAGATAAAATAAAATATCCATCTTGGAGTAATTTTAAAGACTCGTTGCTGCTGCCTGTTACTGCTTCTTTTTTCTGTCAAAAAGGTATTAGAACGGTGACAAGTTACTGGTGGGACTGTGGATAGACATGTACCACCTCATATACGAACGCACGAAAGGAAGCAGCTCGTGTCAGCTTTTCGATTTGTTTCTTCGGTTTTTTTTATGTGAGAATAAACGTCTGACGTTTATGGAGGCAACATGCTGTTGCATGCTACTGCAAATGATTTTTCTATTGAATTAGGTGTTTCGAGAGACAAGTGTGGGCATATGAAATAAAAATGTGACTTGTTAGGTTAATGCACCACGACACTTCTTCTTGTACGCGATGATGGAAAATACTCCAAGTGCTTGTTTGGGTTTTTGAGAGTGGCGAGTGGGCGGTCGAGATGATGCGTTCGAGTGAAGTGAAATTTTTCAGCCATGGAAACAAGAAAACTGAATTCATTGTGGAATAGTAAAGGCTTAGTGTTTTAGTCTTATTATCAAAAGAACTTTCTGTTATCTTCTGAAAGTGGTGGGACAGACTTCGGCAAAATTTATTCAAGGTGCTTTGGAAAAGGTGTGTAAAAAGGACTTTCGGTTTATCAAAAATTTTGTATAGGAAGGAAGTGAGCTTCAAAACTTAATGTGCGTAAAAAGGACTTTCTGTAAATGAAGAAAACCTTGGACTTAAATATCAGGAGTGTGAAAAAAAGAATCTTAGATGTTTTTCCGAAGTAGTTTAAGGTCAGGGAATTATAATACAGTACTTATTGATACAAACTGTTGGTATAGATAAATACTACGACTCACAACTGCCTTTTTTTAAAAGAAATATTGCATTTCGCTAAAAACAAGTTTGAACCCCGCTAAAGGCCATAGTATGTGTATACTTAGCTTGGCCGGTATAACCAGGGCATTGTCAGAAACACATTTGGCTTATTCATACGCACGCCAGGTCCAATGTATCGATGCCAGCAGCATATCAAATACATAAAACAGCTTTAAATAATTATCAGGTTCACTTTACCAGCAACCCCTTCATATACTCAATAGAAAATAAAAATACTCACATAAATCACACGAAACTATAATTAATTGTCTTAATTACAACCCTGTCCATACTCCATTCGTTCATACCTGAAATTAAAAAGAAAATTATTAATGTTTAACGAACAGCACAAAGAGATTTTTTCAAATTCAAAACTAATTTCAATATGAGCATATCTATCGAAAAAGTTCCCCGAAAAGATACTGAGAAGTAAAATTCAATAAAAAGGACATCGTTCATTTCAATTAGCCCCCAATAAAAGTAAAGTCCTTGACCATTTGACATTCAATACCACCAAATTGTCCTTCAAAACCTGATGAGTGTGTCTTCTATAAGAGATACATGGTCCAAATCGGCTTGCAAGTCCTTCCTGCAAGGAGGTGTGTGGCGGCAATTTGCGAATAGTGTTTAAACTTTACATAAACCAACCGCTTTTAGGGTTGAGCTTTGCATGTGAAGGTATATATGTATGCTTATGCTCACTCTGTGTTATATTAGGAGAGTTGTAGACATGGAATAGAACGTGTTTGCCATGTGTGTGGCATGTTTAAAGTTTATGGCCTTTGTTTGAAACATGTGTTCAACCGCAATGTTATGTATGAGTTTCATGGTAATGATGGAAGAACTAAGCTGAAATTACAATGGTTAAACAACGAACATATACCGCAAGAGCAGCAGCAGCAGCAGCAGCAACCCAGCAACCAGCTTTAGCATAGGAAACCGCACGTTTAGTTGTTTTCTGGACCGCAAGCCACCGCACCAACTCCGCGGTATTGAATGTAGTATGTGCCCCAACCAAACATCTCTGAACCAACCAACTAACCATCAAGCCAACCTCCTTTTCAACTGTTTGCGGTTATTATCTAATTTCGAAAGTCAGTAGATACAGTTTGGTTGCTTTTGTTAATATAATGAAAGCGGTATGCCAGGAAAAAACCTAACTGTATTGATTTGAATAGTTTTTTTTTATCATTGTCTCCTACAGAGTGAAGTGTTGCTGTTGGTAAAGAGAATGTTGCGGACGAAAGAGAAGAAATGCATAAACCAACAACTGCAATTGACGAAAGTAAGTTCTAATGAATAACTTTGAATGTGGGTTAGTTGGTCCTTTTGTTTTCTTTGTGGCTTACTGAACCACAAAACTTAACCATAGAACTGTAGTTGAAATTAATTGTCAAGAAAGCCGAGGTATAATGCATTCTGAAGAGAAAGTGTCCTTAATTTTACTTTTTAGGTTTTTTTTTTTTAAATTTAGTCATCATGATAAAAGGTTCATAGTAAAAAAAAGAATGCGATGTCAGTAAACAACATGCTCATCTCGCACTTAAATTATTAAGGAATCCATTGCATTTTATTGTAAGAAAGTAATTTTCATCTATTAGAAAGGACATGAAGGAAAGGGGTCGAGCTTGATAAGTAAGTAAGGCAATCTTCGCATCGTGATGAATGAGTCATTAACTCTTGAGCTATATGGGCAGACTTTTAAATAAAAAAGCATTTGAAGTTCTTCTTATGAACATTGTGAAATAGTTTTAAAATAATCACAAGTCTTAGAACGTCTTATTCCAGATTATGTGATAAAAATTTTTTCTAGTGGTAAATGCAAGTGCTACTTTTTGGCTTTCCCTGGACGAAACCTATTTACATAAGTGGCTTATGATTGGTAAGGCGAACTAATTAACTGGTAATTTGTTAAAAGTCCACGAATAAAGCTGCAATCTTTATTCGAGTTTTACAGCGTAGAAGACTTTAAATAGTAGTTAGTTAGTTAGTTAGTTCTTCTTTTATTTATCAACTTAAGTACAATTAACAATAATAGTTCAACAAGAGAAAAGAGCATGGCATTGATTAGCCGTCTGCCGATTGATTGATTATACAGAATATATAAAGAAAAAAATAATTATAATAATATATGTACATATTTAAATATAAGATAATTTGTTTCAAGATTAAAGATAAAGTTTGAGAGCTAAAAGAATTCAATAAAACTGTTACGATACTTATAGGCATGAATACAGTATTGAGATAGAGATTTCCAACCATATGAGCCATTTAAAAGTTCAAAAGTCTCTTGCAATGTGAGAAAGCTCTTGGAGAAAAATAACCTCCTAAATTCAATTAAAATTGGGCATTTTGCAAGGAAGTGGAAAATGTCTTCCGGTACATTGAGGTTACAGAGACTGCATATCACTGTTAGATCCGGTCTGTGAGGCATAAAATTGAGGTAAAGTGTCTCCGTTCTCATTTTAAAAATTGTGCTGATTTCATATGTTGTCAAATTCTTACAGAAATAGTTATTTGCGCCAAGAGAGTGATTAAACGTTCTATATAGACTTCTAGATCCCGACAAACGCGCCCGGCTTAGACAACTTTCATAAAAGCGTTGATCTACCTGTGCGATGCAATCGTAGAATTTATCTTGCCAGTCGTTTACGTTTTCAATAGTTAAGTTAAGGACCATACCTAGTTCCGCAGCTAGATCTAACCATTCTTTGAAAGGTGAAAAATTGTATCTTAAGGCATGTTTAAGAAGCTTATTCTGTAAATTTGAGCTTCTGCGTCTCATTATTTTAATAATGAAGTCAGCATTTGCTTTGAGGTTTCTACAGTAAATTTGAGGGATTCCAGCCTCTACATAAATACAATAAGTGGGGGTCGTGGTAGGAAGTTTGAATATGCGTTTAAAGAAAAAGCCCTGCAAACGTTCAAATTCTTCAACTTCTTTATAGCCAAATACTTGATTTGCATAGCAGAGACAGGAGTTGATAGTAGCGTTAAATACCTTAAATTTGGATTCATTGTCAACATTTTTGTTGCCATAAAACTTTGACCACATTAGATTAATCGCTGTTTTCGCTTTACTGACTTTTTCTTTTACGTGCAATCTCAAATTAAGATTGTAAGATAGCAAGTAACCTAAATATTTGAATTCGGTAACGACTTCTATTACTTTAAATAGTATAACCCGATTCAATTGCTTAGTCTTTGCATTCCTTAAGAGACACTTGCAGTAGTATTTAAAATAATTTCTAAGAAGACTCATAGACAGTTTTCCAGCTAGAAGGTATCATAGAAGTTGGACAAGACTTTGCCAACTTCGTATTCATAAAAGTATTCCAACACGTGTCTAAATAAGCACTCAAATACTCACCTGAATTCTGTCAATTTTATACAATACAGTAGGCACCGTTATTTGTGTTTTGACACTTAACTATTTTCTCAACTTTGACTTCAACCCATTTTGTAATTATAAATGCTAATAATGATCCGAGCTGACGGCAATGCCATAGCTATTTAAGTTCATAGAAAATTGTAATCACTGTAACATAAACTACACAATAAAATGATTTTACTACTACTACTACTACTACTACTACTACTACTACTACTGCTAATGATTGTAGCAATATTTACATTTCTCAATAATATGGCGTTCAAGAAAATTGCTAATAAATCATTGTCAAAATTAATAAAATATTAATTCAGAAAAGTTCCATTTGCGTTAGTACCCGGACAGCAAAATTTAGTATCCCTGTGAAAATATAATTTTCGATTTATTTCGAACTTTGTGTACATTTTCTAGATGTAAATCACCCCCACCCAACGTTTAGTAAAAATTCGTACCCACAAAATATCAGAATTTTCGGTTGAAAATTTTTTACTCACGCTGTTTTGTCATTGGGTGGGCGTTGTAAAATCATTTCAGTTTAAAACTGTAAATTTGTGTTCTTCATTTTCCCAAAATTTATCTTAAATTATGCTCGTGGCGTAGTATTAAGTGCGTCTGCCTGTTACGTTTTAGGTGCGAGGGTTGAATCCCAGACACACCGGTAGAAAATCATGATTTTCTACCGGTGTGGCGGTGTGGCCCTATTTTGCCATTTATCCGTTGTAAATTCATGCCGTGGAAAACGCTTTTTTGACTAGGCGCTTAGAATCGGTAGGAAAATGTAGGCCCCTTCCATTCCACGTGGTTCCCCGCTTTGTGGCGCAACCTTATTTATTTTTAATTTACCGTAAGAGAAAGTACTTTACTAATATAACATTGTTTTTGTATCTACAGAACCGAAAATGTGTCAAATTAGCTCCTTTCACTGGTATATTTTACAATACTTTGCTGGGTAGAGCTGTCCGAGTTTTTTAACCCTTAAACCCTACCCATCCCGGGAGAAACACTATTGCTACCCTGGGGTTTTAGGTACCCCAAAAAGTTTTTGTCCCAATTTAATAAAAAAAAAAAAACAATTTAATCAAAAATTTTATTTATTAACATAAAAGATAGGAATGTTTAATCATGAAAAATGTTTTAAAAATTTACATCAAGACAATTTTGACACACTGAGCGGCTATGTTCGCCACAAAGTGGATTTCGGCAACTGCTGCATCGTATTTTGGTCTTGCGGTATTGGTCTTGTAGTGACTGGTATTTTTTTTTTTTTTTTTGTAGTGACTGAGGGTGTTAACTCAGCCACAGGTCGCTTCTTTTTTAAAATATCTCCAATGAAGACCTGGAGATTGAATGGCAAAGTTGGTTAAGTAAACCTGTCATTTGGGGTTTTATGAGTTCCAAGGCTAAGAAATTTCGTCTTATTTGAGTTTTATTGGACGCCATTTTGAGGAGGACATACGAATTCACACCAACAATATTTAAGTACCCATAAAACATATCCAATGGCCATCGTTTCGTTCGTCTCGAAGCACTGTACCGGTGTTTAAAAACCTTAAACTATCACTACCCTGGGGTCTAGGGGACGCTAAAACTCAAATATTTCCAACTGCACCACTCGAAAATTAATAAATTACTGATTTTTAGACGTCTGCTACGATAATATGAGAATTCCATGGGTTGCAATGGTGTGGGTTGCTTAGTTTTTAAAAAAAATCAAAAAAATCTATGCTTGCAATGGTACTGGACCGCATCAGGGTAGGGTTTAAGGGTTAAGTTTTAGATTATAGCACTTAAAGAAACCTTTTCAAACAATTTTCATCCTTCAACATCAAATCATTAAAACAATAGTATTCAATTCTCTAAATTCGGACGTGGTACCCTTGGCGTGATGGTTAGCATGTCTGCTGTTAACCCAGAGGTTTGTGGTTTGAATCTCAACAGAGACAAACAATTTTTTTTTTGCAGTATCGCCTTTCGCGAGGAATTGGCAAATTGAATGTCATTAAAAGCGCTTTTCGATTAGCCGTTCGGAATCGGTAGAAAACTGTAGGTCACCTCGATTCCCCCACAAGGCATAAGGTTGCGAGAAATGCACTTGGCCCTGGAGCTCCTCGCTCTGCTGCGGCACCCTATATTTTTATTTTTTATTTTTCCAAACTCGTTCGGACTTAAGAGAGAGATGAAAGCTTAGGCCTTGTAATACTCTTCACAGTTTTCTCTCAGACTATCAGCTCAGTTATTCCATTCTATGGCCTGTTGTGCCTTCACAACTCTTTCTCATCACTTCTACAAGTTCGAAACAAAACTTCAAACATACAATCTCACAACGTTCAAAGCCTTGGCTTGAATTTCGTTCAATCAGTTGCATTACTTCGCTAGCCTCTAGAACTTTTATACATAGTTGTTTCTCTAATTCTGCTTGGCTTTGGATTCGTGAAACGCGTAGTAGTTTCAGTCGTCAAAACAAGGGTATTTCTGTTTTCGATTTCTTCCTTTTGCTTGGAATTACATTACGAAAAATTTTCACTTTGTTTTTCGATACCTGCCGACTCGGCTTTTTTCCATTCCTTCTAATTTTTTTAAACCAAAATTTGACAGAGTGACACATACTGCTACCTGCTAGGCTTGCTTTGGTTTAAATTGTCTAAATATGATTTCTCATTTAAATGCCTATCACGACAAGCGAGAACATCACGTTGTAGCCTTGCTAAAGCTTTAGCGATACTGTAAACTGTACCTTAACCGACAGCACTGCAAGAAAATAGTAGCGTCCAGCGGAGGCAAGTTAGTTATTTTTCACTCTTAAATTTTTTAAATGTTTTTTAGTTTGAAATAAGCGTTTTTTTTTACGAACTTCTTTCTCAATTGAAAGTTGCTAAGTCAGATATTAACTCTTCAAAATCCTTACAACTCTGCCTTGCTTCTTTTTTAAAAACGGTGAAGTGTATAAATATTTAACTCAGCTTTGTACCCAGCGACAAAAACTGTAAAAAAGCACTTGCATCGTACAGTACCCTTTTTATGTTCTAAGCAAGAAATATTTCCATTTTTCCCCTTTACAAGTCAATGGACTTATTTGCTTTATTGTATAATATGCTTTATTTGTATAATAAACCCAACTAGAGGTTACTCTCAAAGAAAGTCCGGTGTCTTGCAACTTTGTCCCTTTTTCTCTGACATAAAGAAGCTTGGTATAGGTAGGTAGGTATATGGAATTTTAAATTTCATTCAAATGCCCAAAAACGACTTCGCCTTTTCTTGCGCCAGTAGCAAGAAAAAGATGGACAAAATGACTTCCATTCAATTTTCATATTAAAAACCTACAAAAATAAACTATGAAATCGTTTGCTATCTATGAGAACACAATCTTCTCTATCTATACTCGAAAAGCTCGTACATATACAAAAAAATGGAAAGAAAAGAAAACATACCTACCTTTCCCCCTTATAACGATGACCATTGGCACTAAGTGTTTTCGACGACCTTTTCCGCCCCTAGCCACACCAATGACTACATAGTTGTGTATTATAGTCGTCCTTTCAGCGTGTTGAGCGTAAGGAAAGGAGGACTCTGTGTTTGCGCTTAGTTTCGTGTCCCCCCGTCTTGCTCGTTTCCTTCCTGGTCAATACAAACTTTACACACGTTAGTTTTGGACGAGTGAACCTAAAGAAGAGAATATAGCTATACATCATCTAGATACATGTTTGTGTATGCCATAAGAAGCTTCTGATGACTCTGGCATTATCTCGATGTGAAGGTTCCATCTTGGTCCGATTTAGGGAAGGCGAATGATGCAAGACGACGACGATTTACCTCCTAGAAGATTGAACAAGACGACGATGATGATGGTGATGATGCTGATGAATACGATGAAGATTCTTAGATACACACAACTCGTCTTCCGTCTGGTGCAAAACTATCTGGACTCCTCAATCAGTAGGTTCATTTTTATATAAGTTTGTTTGTATTATAGAATTTCGTAGCTCCCATCCATCCTAGTCATAGAATGACTATCCCTAGATCATTATTCCCTTGTATGGTCGATCATATGAAATAAATGAAAAGAAAGATACTTGCACAGAGATAATGCGATGACTGCCGTATAGTTAAAGATACTCTCTCTTTATATCTATGTTCGTTGGAGCATCTATTGTGTGCGCTGATTTCGAAATGCTGCTGGAATGGGCATAATATAGCTACTTGTAGTATAAAAACAACGTGGATTTATCTACGATTTCTGCGGCATTGTGTAATTAATCTTATTCTTCTACTCGATGGTAGTGCTGCTGTTACCGCTTCTATTGGATGTCAGAGGGTATCTTCTATCTACACGTTCGCCGATGCTCTTCTCCATTGCTGAAAGGCTTTAGATTGCGATCAGATTTTTAATAAGAAGTCCAGAGGAGTTGGTGTAATCTGGCATAGACACTCGTTCGGATGGTGGAGCATTTTGCTTATTTTACGTTATCAACAATGTGGAATCTATGCGATTCAGGGGTGGATTTTGTTATAACTCTACTGACAGGCCCAATTTGTGAAATAGTTTTCTGATCGTAGGTGTGTCGGGTGTGTGGCAAGGAGACGAAGTAGTCGATTTGGAGCAATTTTACTGCAGGATATCAAAGTGCCTTCAAAAAAAGAGCCTTTGGTGGAAAGGAAATTGTGTGGTAAAATAATTTTCCATAAATCATCACCGATTGTAAAAAATGGGTTCGACTTCAACTTTGGCCCTTCTCTAACTTTCCCTGTCAATTCAGCCCTAGTTGATATTATTAATCGATTTGCTGCTGGGCGCACCCATTATGAGATAGTTTGTGGTGAGTCAGAGAAAAAGAAATCCACAAAAAGGAACAATGGGAATTAATGTGAGATTAAGAGGGCGGACACAGGCACAAAAGACGTAAGAAAATAAGGTATACAGAGATATAAAGGAGGCTGGATCTTTTTCCGCATTCAACACAATGTGCGCACCCAAATAATGGTAATTAATTTCATGATCATGGTTCTCTCAGGTATATTCAATCACTTTTGTTCTATTAATCGTTTGATTGTCAGGTTTTTATTCAATTTTTTTTTCGTCTGCTTTGAGATAGCCCCGTGTTTTGTTGTATTGGTTCAACTAGTTACTGAGTTGTATTGTTAAGAGATGAAGTGCGAGTGATTATGATTAGTAGGTACGAGTGTGTACCATTCAGTCATTCGATGAAAGATCAAAGATAAGAACAAAAGTGCCATCGTCTTTAATTAGATTATAAATAATGGAGAGATGCGTTTTTTTGTTTGTTTGTTTGTTAGGTATTTTGGTTTCCACTTAAAGAAATATGAAAACAGAATTTTTGAAGGTGAACATTTTCATTTCAAATCACAAATATTTTAGAGGTCGCAGAGTTTATCTGATTATCGGCTAACAATAGAAATCTGAGGACAAAGTTGGAAGTCAAACAGACAATGATGTTGGTGATAACGTTGTTTATTTAGTGGTTATTTGTGCTTTATTTAGATAACCTTTGTCAAAGCTTTTAGGACATAAGTTGTCAAGTTTCTTTTAAATTAAATGATTTTTGTTATCAAACAAGTTGTTTTTTTGATTCTCAGTTTTTCTAGTCAGCTTTAAATGTTTTCAATAACATTCGTTGGAGTGTATGTCGGTTTATTTCTTAAACCTTCGAGTGAAAAGATGTTGGAATGGATGAAATTTAAACAAGCTCAATACATACTACCACAAAATAGTGTAGTCACAATACGGCATACGGCAGAGACAGATAAAGATTAATTTCAGGCACAGGACCAAGAAAGAAAAGTACCATTTTTAGTTGTCTTCATGTTGGGGTTTTTTAAGCCTATTGGACATAGCTCTAAAAAGGTGTTAATTGTACGTCTGGAACTCATATGCATTGTCTGTCTATATTGATGTTAGTAAAAGTAAAACTAAATCGTGTCTTTTTTTCTCCTCGAAGCAAGAGAACACTGCTTCTTATGAGGCTAAACATACCAAAGATAAAATAAACAAAACACACGTTTTTGTTTTGAAGTCTTTCGGGGGTCGTGTCGATAATACATGCAATTGATTCCGTAACCTTTTAGACGGTTAAAGTTCAGTCGTTATGGATTGCAGACAAAGCATTGTCAATATCCTTCTTTCTTATGACGCAATATATACCAAGTGAAAAGAAATACAAAAACCGATCGCATTTCGTTACAGCAAATCACATTTCGTTACTTTGGTTTTCTTTCATTTCAAAGCACTCCAAATCAAACGAGAAAACAAAATTTTATCGTTTTTATTACATTGTGTGTTTTTTTTATATAATTTATGCGCACTTTAGGGGCTGTGACTACCCTTATGTTGGAAAACATAGTAGGTACGAGTGTATGGAAAAAGGAAAAGGATAAGAAAGAAGTAACCGATGAACATTGTTCTTGAATTACTGTGTGTGCGTTGGAAACATTTGAGTTCGGTAAAGCATTCCACGTCCAGGTTGTGCGGCTAAAATACGAATCTCTGCGCTTAACTGTACTACAGAAGTTGGGCTTCAGCTCATTTCTTGCGCGGGTATTGCGGCTAAAGTGATTAATGGGAGCTATGTAACTAGCTACTTCACTAGAGCACTGTATCTAAAAATAGCGAGAAAGAAGAGAGAAACATGAAACTTAACGTCGATGAGCGAGAGAAATGAGGATGAAAAATGTCATGCATCGTTTTAAGAATCTCTAACTTTAGACACCCAAATTGGTTGCCTTAAAAATGGCTAAAGTGACATTTAATACAAAACACGAACGACATTTTTAATGAATGTATCAGCAACCCTGGCATGATGGTAAGCATGTTTGCCTGTTAATCCGAGTTTCGTTGTTCGAGTACCAACAGAGGTAAACATATTTTTCCACGGGTATCGCCTTTCGCGAGGAATTGGCAAGTCCTCCGTTAATAAATTCATTGCCATGAAAAGCGCTTTCTTAATTAGCCGTTCGGAACCGGCAGAAAATTTTGGTTTAACTTCATTCTCTTACAAAACATGGTTATGGAAAATGCGCTGACCCCTACGTTCTGTTGCGCAACCCGATTTATTTTTACTTATTTATGTACATATGTCTATTCTTAATTACGATTGGGATCGAAGAAATTCAGTTGTTTGAGGTGAAAAAATACTATTTTTAATAATTTTATTATTTTGATGAATTACCTAAATTTGATAATTTTGTGAAACTTGTCTTGTTATAACCAGCCAAATCAGCTGTTTTGTGTTGGTCTAGTTCAAGTCTGATGCCACATTGGTTCAAATGATTTTAGTCGTTGCACTCGCATATCAAAACACAAATAACGGCACTGTACGGATACACCGTGAACGCCACGATTCAGTTTGTCATTCAAAATTGACAAAATTGAGGTGAGTATTTGAGTACTTACGAGTATGTAGGGTAAACGCACTAGTAGCCGGACAGTGTTAGTATCAAGACATATTGACCTTTTTTTGCGATTAATAGATACATCACACAAAATAATCCACAAACGTCAACATATATGGGTCCTCCAATGAGTCCTTTACATGCATGCAAAGTTTCAGATACTCGAAATGCATGCTTTAAGAACTACGCTTCATTTTATAGTTTAAGGTTTGAAGGTGCGGTCTCGTTGTCGATTTGTGTAAAAAAAATAGTGGGAACAATTTTTAAGTAGTAAGCAATTGAAAAGTAATAATTAATTTACTGTAATGAAAAGTAATTGGTTTCGTTGGAAATATCATTAACTAAAACAATTTGCAAAAAAAAAAAACCAAATTTAATAAAATCTTAGCCATTATTTGTCGTGTCCGGGAACTACAACCAAAATTGAATATGTTTTTCAGTACCCGGACATGCTGTCCGGATACTTACAATGTGCGCTTATCTTATATTTTCAGTATCCAGACAGGGCTTGTCTCTTAAATGGGTTGTGTCCGGGTACTACTAAAGCGTCCGGATACTAAATTTTGCTGTCCAGGTACTAACGGAAATGAAACTTTTCTGAATTAATATTTTATTAATTTTAACAATGATTTCTTTGGAATTTTCTTGGGGAATGTCTACATTGTTACAATCAATAAAAGTTTCTGCCGTACCATTTATGGTTACAAAATGGTTTGAAGTCAAATTTGAGAAAAAAGTTAAGTGTCCGGGTACTAGTGCGTTTACCCTATGCCTGTCAAGCGGGAAGTTCGTTATTCAAAGCCCAAAAAAAAAAAATGTGTATCGACGGGTATTGCTTTTAGTGAGGAGTTGGCAAGTCCTCTATTAGAAAATTCATTGCAATGAAAAGAGCTTTCTCGACTAGCCGTTTGCACCCGCAGAAAATTGTAGGTCCAAGGCATGGTTGGCAGAAATGTGCTAGTCCCCTATTTTTTTTTTTTTTTTGCACTTAATGATACAGAACTATTCGATGATTCAGTAAAAAAAAATAAGTGTTATGGTTGAAGATTCCAAAAAAGACCACAGATTAGATTCCTTTAGAGATTTGAAGATACATTGGCTTAAAAGATAGCTAATCTGACTACCGACAATGATTTAAAGCAAAAAGAGAAACATAAACTTGGATCGAGGTGGTTTTCCACACTTTAAGCATCACTATAAGTGGGTACTAAGTACCCGATTGTCAAATGATACAAAAAAATTTGATGACCACCAATGTTGGTTTTCCACGAGTTTTTCAAACGCAGTTGTGTTCGTTGACTTCGAAAAACTTTCGAAAAGCAACCTCGATCTCAAACGACTGCTTTCAGACATCGAGTAGTTATTGAAGCTTTCTTCGGGATCACTATATTCGTAGTCGTCATAAAGAAAAGAATATTTTTCTCCAGGATTTGGGTTATTTATAGACTCTTAAAGTTGGCAAGTAATCAAAGCTCACGCCCGCATTCTGCAGATTTTCAACGAAAGTTGTCCGTTTTATTTGAAAGCTGTCATATCAATTTTTGGAAATGAATATTTCAGACAACTCCCACGTGCGAAGTGCAGTGATATTTCAGTTTTTAAATTAATTTTTACACATTTTTTTTTTTTTGTATGAGACACGTGCGGGTCCCTCCACGCCTCCATTCGCATTTACTGAAAGGAAAATATCGCAATGAACTGTGCCCACATTTTCATCCTTCTCAGGTTGTGGCAGTTTTTTTTCTCCTTCTTTTCTTTCCTCTTTTGTTTGTAACAAACCATCTTTGCGTTAAATGAGCGTATCATCACGCTCAGGTATAATTTACTGCAAATTGAATGAACTTTCGCTTAAAGAGCAAATAAAGAGAATGATAAGCAAATTCAAAACGTGGAAGTACATTAAGTGTTTTTCCTTTTTCTTATCTTCTTCTCTTTCTTTTTTTGACAGGACGATAGGGAATTTCAAACCATAATTGTTAAAAGGTTAAGCCTTGACCCATGTTGCGATGTTGTTTCGTTTCTACCCCCTGGTCAAGGATGCAAAAGTAACCAAGTAGCCCTTAGGGATACATGCGGAGACTTAATTCTGGGGAAAATAATTTCAATCAATCCAAAGCGAGTGAATAACAACACACAATTGAAAAGTGGATATTTAAACCAAAATAGCCATGAGGTGTTTACAAATTGGACACGAAGGGAAATTAATTACGACGAAAAGCTGCGATCCTCAGGACAGTGTACAAAGCCGCAGCACTCCAAATAAGCTGCGAATTAATTCCCTTGCTACCTACTCATGCAAATAGTGTTACATCGAATTACTCACTTCTCAAATGGAAATGTAATTTGTAATCGCCTCAATTGCCAGTAGCTCATTGCCGCTTCGATTAACTCAGTGGAAGGAAATATTCAATGAAACAGTTGATATATGCCTCTAATCTCAAAGATTCATTGGCCAGAACAAATACGAAAGCATCTCATACTTCAAAAGTCTTCAACTAAAGTAATCTGTTTAAACAGCGACTCCTTAGGTGGGCTTTGTTATCCAGACACAAAAGAATAAACACAAAGCCACTTTTCCATTATCAAAAGCCAGAAACACTCGATACACGCCTTAAAGGACTCCTAATTCATAAATACGCCTCGGGAAGCCTACCAAACCGAAACAATCAACAAAAATATATTATTTGACCCACATACACAGTAACCGACCACCAGAAAAAGAAAACAAGTCACAACGTCACTCCAGGGGACATGTTGGGATAAGCTTCGGATTGAAACTTTGACATGGGTGGCTAGCTAAAGGTCAGCCATAGCCTGATATGGGCTGATCGATGTGTCTTATGTTTGTTTACGAAAAGGGAAGCTTGCTTCTTCTATTTTTTTATATTTTTTTTATTTTTTTACTTCAAAATTAAATCAAAAACAAAGCCTAGTCAAGATTATCATAATATTCAAATTTTTTGGAATTTCTATTTTGACTAATGGAAAATAGATTGCGGGATTTACTATGAAATATGTTTGTGCTTGTATATATGCCTACGAATGGAATTAAAGAAATTGATTTCCTGAACGAAACACAAACTTCCGCCTAAGGCTTTGTGATGCGCTGTTGGTCATCATTAATTTTGTGGGAAACTGTCTATCACATACCTACTAATTGGAAATTCCCTGGAAAATTGATGCGGTGCTGCTGGAAGAGACTGAATTTCCATTCCGGTGTAATGATGTTGCTGATTTTCATCCCCCGCAAGAAATGAAGCCAGTCTTTGGGGAGCGGGAGGTAGAAATGAATTGTTTTGATCTAAGCAACAGGGACATCAAGCTCATTACTCATAGCGGGGTTCTGAAGTTCTGATAATAATTAATAATTGAAGTTCTAGATATCCTTCGCTTAATATCCAGAGCTGGAGCAGTGAGGGATTGTAGTTGATTGGTTTTACGGTGAACAACGACAAGAGTTATTGTTTGGAAAATGAGGGAGATTTTGTGTTAACTGCAAATAGATTTGTGGAATCAGGAACAAGTCCGTTGAAGAAGCACAGTGGGATTAATAATTTTGCTATGAATGACTGAGAGTTAATAGAGAATGCTCATTGTTCGTTTTGGTATGTTTTGCTGTTTGAGGAAGAGATGGTCTATTTGAAGAGCTGTGCTTGGAAGGCCATTGTATAGGAAGGAAATACCAACTAATTTCAAAAAATGTCTCAGGACGAAAGTGTGAACTGCGAACGGAACCTCGTTTACTATATCCAAAATAGAAGAGATTTGATGAAGTTCATCAACTATTTCTAAAAACATGTCTCCTAAGATTCGCTCATAAAATCATGTCCCCTGTGCTTTGTATACACCAAAACAAGGACACCAAGAACCTGAAAGTTCTTAATTAATGACTGTAAAAATCAGAAATGGTCTAAGCTCTTTTGAGAAAAGACCGAGAGTAAATTATCAATACGCATCTTGAGCTACATAAGACATTGTTCGTATTCAACACTCCTATGCCAAACAAGTTCGACTAAGCAGGATGTTAGCAGAGAAATCAATGACACAACCGGCTGTTTTTTATTTTGCGAAAGGTTAAAGACAAAACCATGCGCTGTCATTCAACCTCTGCTACATTTTTCAAGCATTTATACCAAACACCACAGGGACCTGCAAAACAAGTCTACAAATCTTACAAGTCCGGGCCATGTACAAGGTTAAGGAAAATGGTAGCTTTGTGTTACAAAACTTTCTTACTCTTGTCATAACTCACATGCATTACAAGTACGTAAGTAAGTGCAATTTTTTGCTTATACTGACGAAATTGATATTATCGAATGTTCAAAGCCTGCTGTCAGTGCGGCATTCGATGGATATGAATTCAAAATGAAGTACATATTGTCATCAGAAAAATAACCAACAAGGACGACTTGGTTAGAGAGTCACGACAGACAAATGCAATTTTAAAGTAGTCAAAGTCTTCGATTGCCTAGACTCCCTTACTACCTGGCAAAATAACATAAATACAAACATCAATCAAGGAATCAGTCTTTTCAATCGCTACTTCGTGAGATTATTTGTAGAAAAATCCTGCATCAACCAATTGAAGTTGTAAAACTCCCTGTAGTCATCACGGTCCCGTTTTTTGTACCTGAGGGATGGTGTCAATCAACCAAGTAAAGCAATTGGTTGGTTTAAAAGACGCATTCAAAAGCAAACTAAACAGGCTGTACAATACCTATCACTGATAATCTCGTCAGAAAGCTGAAAATTCAGCGCCGGAGATGGCTTCCCTGTAACAAGCTTTGATTCGGTTTCAGTGTGAGCTGCCGCTTTCATTGCCTCTTGTCTCTGGAAACGAAAGGCATTATATCAGTCCGTTCGGGTTTCCGTCATTCCAACATGTTTAGCTGCTGCCGGTCGATCCCAGGACTGAAGTCTAATTACACTGGCTAGTTGTATCTAAACAGAGGTATGTACATGATCGATTACATTACTGATGTTGATTTTTTTAGCTATTTTTGGAATTTCTCTCAACCATACCTTAGTTGAAAATGGAAGGGACCAAACCATTTTTGCCAATACCATATTACTAAGTGAATAAGAGTTTTTCAAGACAGTTCATTTACCTACTTTCGTAGAATTTGACTCTTCCTCATTAAAGATTACACTCGTAGACAAAATTTTGCATTATTTCATAGATGAAAACCTCTAACTCCAACGTTACAGGCAGGTATGCTCGCAGCGTGGGCAATCGGCAAAAGCGATGTCGAATTGTCGGTGGTGATAGACGCGGTGTTCTTTACCCTGCGAAAGTGTAATAGCTCAAATACTTTTAAATATCTTCTAGGTCCTAAATTCCGTAACGTTTTAGATGGTAGTCGTCTATATTTTAAGTGATTAGGCCACAGTTCCAGCTTTGGGACTTGTCTTAGAAGAACTCATCGTAGAAAGGCTTGTCTTAGAAGGCCTCGTCATAGAACACTTCGTATAAGAATACCCCGTCTTAGAAGGCCTCGTCTTAGAATGTCCCGTCTTAGAATGTCTCGTCTTAGAAGTCCTTGTCTTAGAAGACCTCGTCTTAGAAGGCTTGTCTTAGAAGGCGTCGTCTTAGAACACAACGTCTTAGAAGACTTCGTCTTAGAAAACCTCGTCTTAGAAGTCCTCGTCTTAGAAGACCTCGTCTTAGAAGTCCTCGTCTTAGAAGACCTCGTCTTAGAAGACCTCGTCTTAGAAGACCTCGTCTTAGAAGACCTCGTCTTAGAAGACCTCGTCTTAGAAGACCTCGTCTTAGAAGACCTCGTCTTAGAAGACCTCGTCTTAGAAGACCTCGACTTAGAAGACCTCGTCTTAGAAGATCTCGTCTTAGAAGACCTCGTCTTAGAAGACCTCGTCTGAAAAGACATCAACCGACATAGAGTGCAAGACTGGACAGAGCTCGCTCGAAATCCAAATTGTTTGAGGCCTAGCTCACCCCAAATTGCAAGATATTTTGCTTCTCAATGGAAACAGAAGTTTGTGATCATCTGTGGATGGATAAGTTCAAGCTTATGCTGGTTTCGTCGCTTTCTAAGGCGAACATTTTGTAATGATATGCAAAATGTATCTCCACATCGGTTATGGTCTACAAATAAGGTCTGTTGCCTAGCATATTTGGTGTAGAAGGTTTTTAATAAAAAAAAAAAAAGCTGTTGCTTCGTATTCCGATTCAAGTTTCGATGGTTTTAATGTTCTACGTGCCATGGGTGGCTCCCATGGTGCAGCGTGTTTGTCTGTTAGGTCCTTGGATCAAATTCCAGAAATATAAAAAAAAAGTATTTTTCAAGAGTAGGTACCTATCGTCTTTGGCGAGGAATGGGCAAGTCTACAAAGGATAATCACACATTCTCAAGAAAAGCTCCATCTCAGCATAAGACTGTATGTCTTTGAAATACGTATAAGTACCCAAGATTTCTATAGATTTTTTTGCACCACCTTTGTGATCTTATTAATTTATTTGTATATCGTGGTGATGTTTTAATATTCTTTGTTGAATATCAGTTCTCAGTTTGGGGCCGCCATCAACCTAAGCACATTAAAGGGCAACAAAAGTGTGGTGGTGGGCTTGTTCCGTAATTGTTGCGATATATCATGTTATGCGTATGTAAAGAAGAAGTATCCAGCGCATCAGCTAAAAGTATGCACCAGTATTCGCGAATTTGTTGATCATGTTGATGTCCATCCGTTTGGACCATTCGCATCCTGTCATACTGAATCATCTAAAGCCGTGCTCTTAACAGAAGCCATCAATAATGATTCTGACATACTAAGCCCTGTGTCAAGTCCTGAGACGTATGAGATCTCATGATGGGTAAATTTTTTCCAACCCGAATGAGACACAATGAGTAAACACTTTCAATCACACCCAGATAAGTCATTTATTCTCAAATCGGTTCGCAATTGGTTCTACTTTTGAGATCAACAGAAACAAATGTTCGCTCGTTTCAACTCATTTTCTCAGCACTGTTTAACCGAAGCGCAAGTCTTCGTTTGAGGACATACACACTCCTATAATTTATTTATAGTTCGTCAAATTCTATCAAACATTTAGGTAGTCCGATATTCTTAAGAAGAGTAATGTAAAGAGTAAGCATTTTCCCTCGCTATGAACTAAAACAAACAATCATGCTCCAAGGTTTTTCTTTTAACATTTGGCAAGCAATTTTAGATACTTTCCGCACAAGCTCATTTCTATTGTTTGGAAATGTTGATTTTAGGCAAAGGAAGCTTTAACTTCCTAATTAGAGACCCAAAACATAAACACAAATCTTTGCAAAGGTCACTTTATCCTGAAAGCACCTACTTTACTTTCAGAACCTACTCACCAGATAGACAACTAAGAAAAACAGGTCTGTAGAGCGGCTTCCCCATATGCCAACATTGAAAGAGAACTTATCCATCCATTCAATCTCCTTAAAGCGGCAAGAAGTGTGGGAATTTCCCTGGTTATTATTTTCTATTTTTTTATCAATTCCAGTTAACCTCGATTCTATTCATCCCCTTATATGCTCTATAACCATAGAAGCATTTTAACAATGTTAAGATAAAGAAAACAGGTCACACTATTTACCGAGAACAGCTCGCATGGGTTTGATTTACCCACCCTTCATTCTTAATTAACTTTGGCTCCTACACACAGATCCCATTAGTCTCCCTAATTAACTGAGGATGTCAACATGATTTTCCTCTTTTCACTCCACAGTCCACACATACATAATAACATAGCCTTTTGCCACGGTAAACAAAGAAAGAAGAGAGACAAAAAAAAAATTACAAGGAATCTCCATGTGTCATGCTGCGTGGAATAAAATAATAAACTGCGGCAGGCGTACTTTTGCCACCTTTTGTCAAATGAGTTATAATTTTAATGTCACTCTGCGCTGCACACAACGACGCGACGACAAAAGTATCCCGTTTTATGTGACAATCTATTCATGGGGACAATCACTCGCTCTCATTGTTCTCCACAAATCATATAAAATGCAAATGCAACAGATGCATCTGAGCTGAATTTTTTTGTTTTTGTGCATCAAACCAAGCGGCCTCAGGACACGTCGTCAGGTTGGCTTTGCGTTTACGTATGATGGTGTAAGTTAACAAAAAAAGGAAAAACAAATTGCAAATAACATGATTTTAACGAGCTATAAATTAAATTTTTCTCTCTGATTTCACTCAAAACAAAACAAAGTTGGAAAAGCACACTTAGCCCTTTTGCGAATAGCACCATTTGGTGTCAGAGAAATTTGTGAAGTTGTTGTTTTTTTTTTATAAATGTATTTTTCTGATATATGATCCAATTATAAAAAATTATTTAACATAACTTCAAAACAGCGTGTTGTAAAATGCTGATTTTATTCGCAGCATGGTGCTTTGAGTGAACAAAAAGCAACAAGAGAAAATGGAATCATTATATAACTCATTTCAACGTTGTTGGCCGTCGCGTCGCACTTTGTGCAACAGTCTTGCATATCATGCAGCTCCACGAGGTTTTTTTAACTCCAACAGGGTGCTACAAGAAAAATAGTTAATCCATTAATTTGTAGGAGAAAAAAACACTGAAAAATCTACCAAATTTGTAAGAGGATAGTCAAACAGTTTCTATCAACCGCAGAAATCGCATGACACAATCTTTTGACGATGCAATCGCCGAAAGACGATTGAACGATTGTCATACAAAAAAGGGCTTTGGTCAGTTTCGCTCCACGTTTCCTCGTCAAACGAACACAAAAACTGCTCTGGGAGCATCAATAATGCTTCGTAAGCACTCGGACCATATGAATTGTCGGTTTTGGGCAGAAATAGCAGCAGTGCCAAATGAAACAACGTATCCTTAAATTTTGATGACTCCTGGTCCAATTAACTGCCGATCAGGTACATAGTTTCGAGCTTAGCTAATTTTATACTAAGAATTAGGTTTTCAAGAATAGTTCAAGAATTTTGACGCCATCATCTTACAGTTTTTGTGAACACCTAATAAGTGATATTAGATGGAACAGTTTGCCTCACGTGCTTTAAAAAAAAACGCAAGACTCTGTTGTTGTGCGGACTTTTCGAACAGTTTAATAAGTGGCACTTTCCTAAAGTTGTACCAAGCCTTGGGAAGGTTTACAACACAATGAAAGAAGCTAGTGAGGCGGTTAAAAGTTAAAATTAATAGCAAGGAGATTGGGCCAGATGAGATACCATGTGAATTTCGATAAAAGATGTGATACTTAGGCTTTGAATGACTCAACATTCAAATATACGAGTTAGTAAAAAGTGATAATCTGCCTAAGCAGTCAAAGGAAAGCTTAAATTCCGCCAGTGTTTAAAGTCAAGTGTGATACACGAAGCAATGATGTTTGTAGTTTGATCAAGCTGGTACCCCACATTTTGAAAACTGTTGAATGTCGATTCGGTAGCCGATTTCGAAAAATATTAAGTGTACCTGATGACCAGTGCGGATATGTCGAAGGTAGTCGAAAAATAACTTATTGGAAGGACGACCGCCACATTGCAACGTTCGCCAGGTTCGGTAAACAAAAATTTGCTTCCAACTTCTTATCTGTATTTTAATTACACCACTTTTCCATTCATTATACAATTCAGTCAACAACCTCATATACTCTGATCTCATCTTCGCACCAGTGCTTTACAATGAAAACTGACTCTGGAGGCGGCCTCTTCATATAGAAAAGCATAGCACATTATGGAACTTTCTAGACAAGACATCAAAATACTGCCATTATAAGGAGCTATAAATTACTTCAAAATGTCTGCGCCGATTGTCCTTGATCTGATTCTAGAAAACGCATGACAAACTCTAAGGTGTTATCATTCTCTGCACAGAATTCTCAGAGTGTGTTATCACTTCAGCCCAGAACGTTTGAATGCTTGGCCTATGAAAAGTACCCGGTTGCAACGAAAAGTTTTCTAGAGCCATTTCTGATAAGGGGTAGCAAAACTGTTGTTGTTTTCATCAATTACATTGTGTCTGTATCCAAAAGAGACATTCTTATTTTTGTTTCGCTCAAACATCCAAACTAAGGTGAAGCCCTTATTACTGATGACTTATTTTCCAGTTATGGCTTGATGGCCTTAAACCCAAAAAGGACTACGAATTAAGTCCTACGACTACATTCACAGAGAATTTATAAAAACCACATGGCTATCGCTGCAAACACAAACACTTCTTCCCGAATTTGTAAAGTAGTTGAAGACGGTATAGGCCAAGTAAGCATCTTCTTGAGTCCTCATTTTATCACAGTAATTGACTATCTAACGGTCGAATGCGAGTAACCGAACACTTAAAACGCATCAATTACTTCTTGTTTAGTATATGAAGTCATCATAAACGAGGATCTTACTTCCCTACAATGAACACTTGAACGAACGGGTAGACGATTTAGAAGAAAGTGCGTATAATATAAGCCCATAAAACAGAGATACAGTTCAATCCAGTTGGTATTGAACACTTCAAGGGTGGGATTGAAGAGAATTGCGTCCAAAAGGATCATACAACGTTCAAATATCATACAACGTTCCGAAATAATAGCGACGAAAAATGAAGAAGGGTATGCTTAAGCAGACCTGGTACGATGCACTGACGTCAGCAATTGGATTACCCCCCCCCCCCCCCCCCCCCACATGGAACAACCCAAAACCAAGACACAGGCCGACGTCTTCTGATGTCAGAAAGTAAAAAGGTATGGAAACTTCAGGGCCTAACGCATTTCAAAGACCTACAATTTTATGTCGATTCTCGATTATGTTAAAGTGAGAAAGAACTTTTCATGGCAGTGAATACTTTCGGAGTAATTCCCAATTCATCGCGAAAGACGATATCCGTCGAAAAACAATTTAATTTTTCCGATAAGATTAGGACCTTGAACATCCCACGCAACAGACAAACACGCTAACAATTACGCCAGCGTATTCCACAGGCGGATCACTAGTTTAAAGAAGACAAATGCGAGAGCTGCGATCGTAATACCCGAAGAACCATAAATTGAAAAATAAATAGTTTATTTCAAAGTTGGTGTTTGAAATCTTCAAATTATCATAATGTCTGCTGTTCCTCTTCCAGGGTTACAGTGTTTGTTGCCTTGGACAGCTGAGAGAAAGGAGATGGCATATGTTTTCACCTGGCAGCTTATGAAGATGTCAATATTTTTATTTAAATAATGACATTTGCCAAGACATTTCGCGTTTCGCAACCTCAGACACTGAAAGTAACTACTAAATCGTTGATCAATCTCAGTGGTTTAGATATCAAAATTTAGCACAGCAAAAATTAAAACGTACGTAGAATCATTCATGTCATCCTAAGCTCAGCTGACGATTATATGGAAATATCAAGTGGAAAATTTTTTGGTTGAAATTCAACAGACCCTAATCAACTTTTTTCTCCCAATCTGGAGTATTGATATGTTTGACAACTTTTTTCAAATACTGTTAAGTCTGGAAATCTTCCAACGTTAGACATTTCAAAGTCAAGTGAACTACAAGTATAAGGACTGTAATTAGACCCCACTTCGAAAAAATCCTCGGAGAATACTTCTTCTCCGAACATGTAGCCAACGTAACCTTCTACTGAACAGAATCCTGAGGTTCATTCAGGGTATGGTTCAGTGAAAGTTTTCATCCCCGAAAACTTAGTCACCAACACAAACTTTACCTACGTATCATTTCCTCCTCCATCTCATCCACGTAATCATGGGGAGCACTATAGATCCTCTGAGATCAGAGTCAGATAATCCGGGAACACTCCTCATTCAACCTCAGGAAACCCAGGACTATAAATGAGTTGGTGCCGAAATATATATAGATGGTGCAACAAAGCGAGGAGCTCCAGGGCCAAGCGCATTTCTTACAACCATACTATGTGATGGAATGTAGGCGACTAACAATTTTCTGCCTAATAAAGAAAGCGCTTATCATGGCAATCAATTTACTAAAGTAAGACTCACCAATTCCTTGCAAAAGGCGATATCCGTAGAAAAACATTTTTGACTCTATTGAAATTCGAGCTACGAACCTTTGGGTTAACAGGCAGACATGCTACGGGTAGCACACATGAGTTGGTGTCTGCTGATTCAAAACTCACTGCCTTTTCACTGGGAATGAAAACAGCTGCATATATTTTCGCTGGTATCACATTTTATCTAATCCCGGATGGGGCTTCATTCTATAGAGAGGGTTGGGAAGAATAAAGCCAAACTAGCCTATAATCAGCTGCGTAACGTTGGTGAAGAAATTGATTCAATCTTCTAGATTATATTGCAAACAAGGAAGAAATTTCGTTTTAAAATTTTAGCCCAGGAATCACTCAGACCGAACATACCGACGAATAGGAGAATCTAACACATTTTTCTTTAGGGTCTATCGAAGTAATTGGTAAAAATCGATAAAGCGATTTAGACACAAAGAACTACATTGCTCATAGTTTTAACAGATTTCAAATCATCAATCAAAAATGCCTAACAATCAAGGCATACCCATAACGTGTTAATAAAATGAACATAATTGGACCTTGAACACTTCCTTGTGGTACCCCATATTTGCTTTCATGAAATTTGCATGTTAATTGCCAAGATGAATACAGACAAAACTGTTCTCGAAATACTTACTTAATAAAAACTTAACTTAATTTGAATTTGAGGTTTTCTTGACACAACGAGCTTAAGACTGGAGTTGAGGTTCCTAAAACTTTTTATTTTAGTTTTAAATTGAAACACTTTGCTAAAACAAAACAACAAATATTTAATTTATTTTATTACTTTTTGTTTTGGGAGTCTTTGACACTTTATACACATCCAAAAAAAACCTTTTTTCGACTTTAAGACATTTTGCTACCTTTTAATGAGACTTGTTCAATGTTCATGCATCATAAAGCCCTTACTTTGGCTGAAGCCTTAACGCGTAAATTTCACTCCGTTAGCTAAACTTTTAATCACTGTGAAGTTTAGTTAACTCAGTTCATTCCCTTAATTTGTTTATTGCATTCGCTTTATTTATTTAAATATTTCTTTTATTTCCTTGAAAACAAAATTACTAGATTTTTCTTTTTTGAAGAAAATATATTGTTACTAGTTACACTCCCAATGATGATAAAAATTCATACAAAACAATTTACGAAGCTCATAAACTTTACCTTCATGAACAAAAAATGTCTCCTTGATCTCACAATCAACGTGGTGAATAAAAGTTCTTCTTTTTTTTTTTAATTTGTGTCCACCCTGTATGGACTAATTAATGACGTGTTGCAATGTCACTTTTGCTTCTGATGCTTTAATTCATAAGCAAACAGCAGGGGTTATCAAGAGTCACATACATTCCTAATGAAAGCAACACAATGCTGGCGACGCGGCACTCATCTCATCGCACAGCACTACACCGACCGACACCGCACAGTCCAAATTTAAAAAAGGGCTATACGCGCAGACACCCAACAAATAATATTTTGTAGGGCAATCTCCTTCAGATGCAAATTGTTTAAATTAACAAATTTTTCCTCATGTTGTTTGTTCTCGAAAAACGAAAAACTAATTTATAGTCACCAGAGCACAACATCTCATCCCATAAATTAGTTTTGAAAATTATTCTTTATTTTCGACTTGCAGTCGTAGAAAATTCAAAATTTGAATGTGAACAAAAGAGGTTCTCTCTCAGTTGGAGTCATGTCTCATGTCTTACAAATCAGGAGATGGGATGAGAGGATTTTTGCGTTAAAGGGAATTTGGTTCAGTTTTACAATATTGAGAAGAGAGTGAAGAGAAAAAAAAACGAATTAAGTGAAATAACGAAACAAAATTGAAAATTTATCACCGGACGTGACCGAATGAATGTTGCTGCAGACTCTCCCCCGCCCCCGCCCGCCACCTCGACCGATCATCGAGGCCGACAGAGCAACTAAACCGTGGCCTCTTTCTTCTTCACAAGACTTTGATAAAGGTGGCGGCTCGTTAAAGAGCCAGAGGCCAAGTATAAACCATCTTAAACCGTACCGAATATAAAGTACAACCGCCACCTAACATCGTCCATCTAAACCACCAGCACCAGCATCATCATCCAGCTAAGGTAGGAGACTACCTATACCTACCTACATACATCCGTACGTATATTATACATCGAGCAAAGAACCGAATAAGCCTTTTTACGAGCTCAAAGATATACAGCAGTTAATGTATCCTAATGTGGTCAATTGCGTCCTTTTGTGGAGCATTGAATTGGAAATTGGAAAGATTTTGTGCACTTTGATGGGGGCATGGTGCTGGTATAGAATATGGTAAAAGAAGAAAAACCAAGAGTAGACTTATGGCAATCATGGCAATTGCCATGACCACTGTACACGACACAATAGATAAGCAAGTCGGAGATGCTCTCTGCACAGTCTCCAAGAATTTATCCATAAATTCATGAGTGATGCCGTTTTTTTTACTCTTCTTTCTCCCATTGTATTGTTGCGGGTACATATTCTTCTTTTGGAGTTTGGACTTTTATTATTTTTTAGCATGCGGTATTCAATCATTCCTTTATTTATCAACAACAATTGGCTACAGAAGGAATGTGCTTTTGTAGCAAATGAAGCACCAGGGAAGGAGTTTGTCAATTAGGCACCGAGAAGTTGCGGATGAGTGATGGATTTATGGAAAACTTGGAATGTGGCATGTAGGTTTGTCCAAAAAAAAAACAATACTCCCTTCCACAAGTGAGGGGGTCTATTAGCTATGATGAGAAATATGGAATAATTTTGCGAGTCACCACAACACAAAACACAGTCGTATGGCTGGTTTTTACATTAAATTTGTGTCACGTGAGTGACGAGCGTGTTTGATATTTTTCATCAAATTAAACCTTGTTCAACATCATCGTCGACAACAAATACATATCATTGTGACAGCCAGGTCTATACGAACTCAAACAATACCCCGAAACACTCAACAATGATTTAGGACTTCTTCACGATTTTGCTATACGCCTGTTGCCATTTGAAGAATCATTATTATAGAGCCTCTCTTTTTTATTTTGAGGATTCTTTTGCACGTCGCCGTCGTATGAACCTACGCACATCGCAATTGAATTTTTCCACTTTGTTAAATGTGAAAAACGTTCTACCACTTCCTTTGTCATTGTGTGACTTTGATTGGCACTTGACCCAGCTTCTGGGGTGGTAAGTTGTCAGGAGGTAGTGATATCAAATTGTAAGGAGAAAGAAATCTTACTCACAATGTAATAAAACATAATTTTTAAAATGACTGGCAATAAATCAAACAACTTTAATTCATTTAAGAACATTCTTGTGTCAGAAACTAGAGAGTTGTGCTAGGCACAAGATAGATTAAGGTACTGTATAAGGAATAGCGCACTGTGAAGTCATTAACTCCGATGAACGCTTTCATTTGACTATAAGCAAGAGTAGTCGTTCCAGGTCTACTACAGGCTGGCTTTTAAGGTCCGAGTTGACAGTCCTTCACTAAAACGTAGAATGGTGTGTTTTTTTTTTATACCGGCTGACCCACCTAGCATAGCTCAGGCCTTACTGTGACCGAATCGAGTATATTAAGTAAAGTAGTTTCGAAGTTTACTTTACAGTACTTTCAGGCTTCCGGTAATGTTCCCGTTCCCCTTTCCGTTCCCGAGGGAGTACGGAAAGGAAATATAAACAAGAGAGGAGCTCGAGGCCCTAGCACATTTCTCACAGCCATGTCTTGTAAGGAAATGGAGGGGCCCTACTTTTTTCTGCCGGTTCCGTACGGCTTACGATTATCATGGCAATGAGTTTACTAACTACTAACGTAGGACTAGCCAATTCCTCGCGAAAGGAGATATCCGTCGAAAAACATTTTTCTCTTTGCTGAGATTCGAACCAAGAACCTCTGGGTTAACAGGCAGGCAATATCGCAAAATTTCATTTCAAGGTTATAGACCAGTTCTGTTCCAGATTTCATTCAAATCGGCTCAGTAATTTTGAAGCCATTTCAATACCTTAATTCTATTCAACTGCATTAAAATCCATTGAATATTTTAAAAGATCTGAACATACAGAAAGCGAAAGCGCCTTTGTTCTATACTATGTAATGTTCCCCCAAATAAAATCCTTGCCTGTCGACAAGTGCTTCGACAGATAGAATTATAAAATTATTTCAATTGAGTTTAAGCAATAAGCTTTATCAGAAATGTTTTACAAAAGATTTAACAAAATCCCAGGGCGGATGGGTTGAATTCGAATCTCATTTCAAATTGATTCCGAAGCAGTTGTTGCACAGGTGTCTGGTAATATGCACACTTTCGCCAAGCAGTAATCTGGAAATTCTTTGTTTGGAAACTTTAAACTGTGAGCCAAGAGTTTTTATTTGCTGACAGAAAGATCAATTTCAACAGCTGCGAGTATTCTTTTACCGATCGAAGCACTTCTTGGCATTGCAACTCCAGCTTAAGACCTTGCAGCTATTACTGATACAGTTTTCTAAGCCTTCGAACGGTTATTTCAATAAATTCAGGGGGAAAGTAGTCTGATAGGGTAAAGTTCCTTGTGGCTTTTCTTAAATTTCAATTGCACAACACAAAAACGAATGAAATTTCTGCTTTTCTTCTTTCGTAAATGAAGGCATTTCAAAATGCGCTTTTAGCCAACTGCAAACGTCACTTAATTTGATAATAATGAGCAAATTTGATTTTCTATTCTTTTGAACATTCACATCCCAAATTTAAATCTCACTGAGAAGAGATAAGTCAATTAGAATGAATAGCAGGGCATGCCGAAATGAATACACTTTAAAACCCAAAATTAGATTCTTTGTCTGTTTTCGATTTTTGAAAGTTTCATAAGATTTATTAATTTTCGGGCTAAGTGCGCCCGTTTTTTAAATTTTTTTTTAATACTAAATATTTTGTTCATCAGAAAAAAAACTTTTTTTAACTACCTCAAAGTCAAAATTTTCTAAAAATTGTAATCTGGCAACCCTAAGACTATATTCCGGGTCATAAGTACAGTTCTGAGGACCAATTTAAAAACAGCTTTAGAGATAAATATTTTTAAGTAAATTTAGGTGCAAAATGAAGTCCTTACCATCAGTACTGACAGCGAAGTGCAACCAAACATGGGTCAGGGTATACCAAATCTAGTTTTTTTTTTTTAAATTGTCAAAAAGTGAATTCAGTATTGAAAAGCGAGCTTTACTGTAACTACATTGTTTTTCTTAGAATTTAACCAAGAGTCACAAGCAAAAGTACGGCTCACGAATTATGGGACACCCTGTATTTTCTCCTCGGAATTACTGAGTATTGATGAATAATATCATTGATTTGATAAAAGCGGTCTTGATAATGGGGTATCTAGTACGTCTCTATCAATTATTTCAAGTTAGACCTCTAATACCAAATCGAATACATTGACCTCGAAAACTTTCGATTCTGGAAACCGGGGCCACTCTTTTACAAAACTGTTCCGGAACCGACCGAACAGAACCTACGCAGGTATCGGAGAGTTCTTGAACTATAATTTCATGCGCTTAAGTAAAAATTCTATTGATTCATATTGACTATTTTACTCTGCTATCAGTTTTCGAAACAATAGACAGAAAAACCTGTCAGGATGTGGAAATGAGAAGGGTCGTTGAATAATTAGAATTTGATTCGCTATTCGTAATATACATAAGTATGTCAAAGGAATGAATCAAAAAGGACTGTCTTGGAGGACCACCGAGGAAGTCAAGAACAGATTTGATTATACAGGTCTGTAACGAACATTGTCACAAAGATTTTCCGAGGACGAAGAGATTTCAAACATTAGAATTATCACAACGTTTCTGTTTCTGTTGGAGGTTTTTTTTTAAAACACTAGCTGGAGCACTCAGACCTAAATACTGGACAATACCATGATAGGGAGCCGACGTTACCAGTTCTTATCATGTCTGCACTGAGTATCTGCGCTTTCTACATTCTTTTCTGCTACGGGAAAGCAAAAAATGTTGCAGTTTTTTTGTTTGGGCTATCTGCATCCAATGGAGGCATGCCATCTACGGTTGTGCTCATGACAGAATCAACCGTTGATTGAAGCTCTCACTGACGACTCTGGACCAACCTACGTTTCAGGTTCTGAAAAACTTGCTTCTCAAGTTCATCAGCATTTATTTCCAGTTATACCGTGATGGCCTGAAACCCAAACGAGACTCAGAGAAATTAATCTTCCAAATCCGAAGACTTAAATATGTGGGAAACTATGACAAGCATACATTCAAACATAGGGAGGCGCAACAGAGCAGTGAACCCCGCGGGCGTAGTGAATTTCTTACAACTATGCCTTGCAAGGGAATGGAGGGAATCATTCATTCCCTAGCGATTACGCTGCGGTTATCAAACGGTTTACCAAAATTAGTAAAGACAAAAACACCTTCCTCGTATATTTCTATCCCTGAGAGTTTTTCATATGGTCAGAAAAGGCCCAAGAGACTAAAATAGATAGGAAAGTTTCAATCATACAATAACCGAGGCCTTTCAGACTTTTTTTTGGCTATTTACCTCTAGCGGATATCCGTTCGGGGAGGAAATTCTCTTATTTCGTACGACTCTAAAGTTTTTGCTTCATGGTATTCTCCTTAACAGCTGTTCTTAATTTTTCACACCCGGCGAACTGTCAAATTTTGTTAAATTTCCATTAGCCTAATGCATTAGTTTTTTCTGATTTCCTCCGACCTTGCGGATAATTCTCCATTCCGAACGGTTACCACGCTAGGGCCGATAGTATTTGTACGGTTCGCTTTTCAATCTGCAAGGGGCCTTGGAGTCGAATTTCTAGGATTTAAAGCTGTTGTCAAGGCCGTTCAAACACAGTTTCTTATCTCCTCGCACGATGGATATCTTATTCACATTAGGGACTTGTAACACAAAACTACAAGTCAACGAGTTAAGAGCCACTTACATGAGTATGTCCATTGCACTTGTAGAAGAGCAAACCGACTTGTAGATATAAGGCTACCGAAATTTTTTACACTAACTTGTCATAATTCACTTGTATCACAACTACTTGTAGTTTTGTGTTACTGGCCTTAGACTGTATTGCAATAAAAGTTATGAGAACCGCGACAGTATTTGTCTTCAAGACTAGGAATACAACACAATCATTAAACACATTTCTTGTTTGCTTTAGAAAATACGTTACGTAACCAGTGGGATGTTCCACGAGTGCGTTCAAAGCAAAGTGCTTCAGGAAACTAAACATTTTTGAGATAAAATGCGTTGCCATTGGTCTCTCAAAAGTGACTTTGTATAGTAAAATGTCAAGTTCATTGAATTTCCAACAGAAAATAATCTCAAAAGTCAACTGAAATGAGATACACACCAGCCTTCGGGTCACCCACGTGCCACTTAATTAATTTGAACCGAACAGGCATCCATTAAGCCGAACATTTATTTGCTCTTACACGTGGTCTTATTTAGAAACGACATCAACCACTTTTTTAATTAAATGCCTTATCTAACTTTGAATCAAAGCTAAAACATATATACCCTGTTTTGCGTAAAAATGCGAACGCTGTTTAGCACTTTTACCATATTCCGCTTCTTCCCTCTCAAATGCTTTTCCCTTCACTAGTGTGTCACTTGCAGAGGTAGAGATATGAACTTCCGATTAGAAACGCTCCAAATGTATTTAAATGCAAATCAGTATTGCTAGGCCCCCAACACCGACTCCGACTCTGACACCGACACCGACACCGACACGACGTAACCTTTCGGACCTAGACCCATGGCTGTCCCTCCATCATTTACCTTTTCGGACGCACACCATACCCAATATCCCATTCAATCTTCTGTCAGATGGGTAGGTATAGTCGTAGGTAGCTTTAGGAGGAAAAATAAATAAGTTTGAACGAAGATTAGAGAGGATGCTGATGGACTATTGGAATAGTGGCCTCGAGGATATATCATTTTCATTTCAGAGCCATCAGTGGAAGAGAGGGACTGAAAGAGAGGGATCTCTTTTCAAGTCCACCCTCATCACAATAAGTCAATATCCATCAGGATTTGATAGCCTTCGACGGTAGATATGGAAATCTTTGAAATTTTCTTTTGTATACCCCATCGTCCCACTCGGCGATGCTAAGTGCACACTTGGCGAACTAGTACCGAACTCTCTGATGGTCTATGGGTCCTATAGGCACACAGTGACGCGTGGTTATTGACTGTCAGTCGATCTGGACTCATTTTTTGTATTTCTATTTTCTCTTCGTTTTTTCCTGTGTCGAAGTCGATGTCGGTTTGACTTTATAATACCAATTTCAATCAACTGCGGGAGGCCATTATGCCCAGATCCATTCGTTGTCCTCATAATTTGGATGACGACTACGACGATGATGATGATGATGATGATGACGATGATGATAACGAAGATAGTGTTGTCCGTCCGTTGTGGCTGCCGCTGCGCCACACTCTACTCTTCCGAGTTCTCTGGAATAATAATAATAATAATAATAATAAAAAAAAAAAAAACATCATCATCATCCACGTAATGTGACGTTGTCTCGACATCTTTGGACGTCTCCTTATTCAATGAGAAGGACATCATGACCATGAACGCAACCCATAACTGGGAATTTGAAATGCATGACTGTTTTCGGATTCGGTATGGACTATCTGGACGTGTGTCTGCTGGTGCGGATGGAATTCTCCGTCTTTTCAATTTTGTGAATGATTTATTCCGCTCAATCATTCGCCATCGATCAAAGCCATCTTGACATTTAAGGAGGGAATCAAAATGAGCAACAGAATTTAATCATGGTCATGTAGCTAGAGGCAGCACAGCACAGAACAGCACAGTGAGTATTCAGCGTCGCAATGACGAGGCAATCAAGTGTTAAATATTTTCTTTTTTTTTTTGGTTTTGGTTTCCTTATTCATGCTTTGCATTATCGCTTTGTGTTGTTTATGGAGTTATCTTCTGTTTGGTGAATTGATTCTTGATCGTGATGTAAGTCAGAGCACCAGGGGCGAATTTAGTTTCTCTGATCTGATGGATATACTCGTATACTGATGAGTATACTCGTAGAAGAAATAACACTCGTTTGGTAAATCACTGTCATTAACCTTAAAATATGCGGAGACAATAGGTAAGCATCAGTAGATGGCTGCAATGTTGCCTTATTCAGTACGATTCTAGTCACCATAAAGTTGTTTCAGTTTTAAATGCGAACTTGTTGCTACTTTTTTCTTCGAAAAGAAGCTCGTCAAGGAACAAGATATTTAGAACAAGTGGTATTCAGTTTACATAATTTTTTTTTTATTTAATTTTGAGTCAGTTTCCTACCCAAATTGCACCTTCTGGGTAGACGACGAAAGGAAGCATTTCGGTTTTTATTTTCTGGTCTCGACCCAACCTATCCGACCTGGGCTTTTGAAGCAGCCAACACAAAATACCCTGTATAACAAAAGTGACGGCAAAGCAAGCTTTTTAAAATGCAAAAATGTACGCTCCGTTTTACCGTATGACTTTTTGAGTAATGGAACTTAATTAAAATGTCACCTTCTTTACCAAAATTGTTTGTTGTGTTTTGGATTCCTCGCGATTCGATTGCCGGTTCAGGTTCGATGGTTAAAGTTCAAAATCGTATCATACGCGAAGTAATTTTTTTTTTTTTATGATGGAATAAAAATTCTGTTGCTATTGTCGCTGTTAACTTGACTCAGCATCTTGGAAAAACTATCTCGTGCACTACACTTCGATAAAAATATTCCAAAAATACTTATTTTGTGTGGGTATTCAAATCTCAGGCCCGGCAAAACGGTTTCAACCATCTTCGCTTGTATGTTTCCAAAGCTAAGCAATGTATAATAACTTTTTGATTTTTAAGCCAACAACCATTTTATAGCCCAGACAACGAGTTTGAATTTTCGGTTTGGGCAACTAGTGCAAAAAGCAAAAGAAAACATTCAGATACCACCTAACCTCAAGATTTGCTGGATTAGTTTGGATACCATATTCCATTTGACTTGTGAATTAAGAATTTGAAGCAGGCGGGATTGTAAGTGAACCCTAATGCTCTCCGTGCAGTGAAATTTGCCTCCTACGAGGAGTGATTAAAGACTCTGACTGCTTTTCAGACTTCGAGTTAAGCCATAAAAAGAAAGGCAGTCCCTCGAAAGCATCTGCTCTTCCCCATTATCAATCGCGTACCAACTAGGGTTAGGCCATTTCGTAGTGTTGAAAAACCGTCAACTGATTTTCAATGAATGTTTTCTCCTGTGTTTTTAGGTGATTTGTATAAAGAAAGTTTTGCAATCGTGTAGAAAAAAATATGTTAAGAAAACTTTCAAGCATTACCTACATTACGATGATATATAAAATACGAAAAAAAGTAAGTCCCGCAATTCTGTTTGCCTGTATGTGTCTGTGGGGCAGCCACCAATTTGGAATTGGGCATCTAGACCTTGAAATAACAGTTACTCCCAACTTGTATGTTAAAACTTATTTTTCTCGAAAACCACTGATGTAAACAAATTTTTTGGAAAAAGTCTGAGAACGGTCCCCCCACAATACAGCTTTTTTCAAAATTAACTTTCTTGTTGAAAGCTTACACTATTTTAACGGAATTTTTTATTTTAGAAGGCCTAGGTAGTTTAAGAATAATTCAGTACCATCATTTGAAAAATTAGTTTTTGAAAACGTTGGATTTGATTGATTTTATTCCATTTTCATAAATAATGTGCACTTGGCAACCCTGTATAGCAAAATATGTTATGAAGGGCGAATACTTAAGTCTTGTACTCAGATTTTGAATACTGTACTTAACACACAATTGCAAATACGTGCGACCCAGTCGCGCCAAAAATTTGAATTGTGTAGAAGAAGAAACGAAAACCAAAAACTAGTGTGAATCAGATATGTGGGAGAGCTGTAACTCTCATTTGAGAACACCGAACAACAAGTATTTGATAACTTTGATACCTTGAATGAAGGTGTAGATAGTGGAATCTTCTCAGAAAAACTGAATCTCTGTCTTTTCTTCCGCCTACCCGATCATTGTAGTGTGTTCCCAGCAAAAATTCTGGCGATTAAGGAGGTGCACTGTCTTGGCTTAAAGAAAAGTCTTATCCTCCACGGATACTCGAATCTTCTCGGACAGCCAAGCTGCTCTTAAATCTCTTACCTCTATCTCTTCAAAATCCATAACGGCCCAAAACTGTCAAATGTCTCTGAGGGAGATGTCAAATCAGTTCAACACTCACCTTTCAGGGGTGCCGGGGTACAGAGACAAACAAGGCATCTGTATGGCGGACTAACTAGCCAAAAAGGGCACGACCACTCCCGATCAGAATGGAACAATAGGTTACCAATCGCTACATGTAAACTCATACTTAGACAAGACGCTTTAAGGATAACAAAAACTAGATGGACTGAGAGTAACAACTGCCTTGCAACCAAAAAAGGCTGGCCGAGTGTGTAGACTCAAAACGCTCGAAGAGTTTGTTAGCCTTGAAGCGCCTGTATCTAGGTTCTAACATATCCCATATAGGTCTTCTTACGGGACAATGTCTAATAGGCCAAGCCAATAAGACCCGACAAAAGACTTGGTGTGTTTTCCAATGATTTCTGCGGAAGCTGCATGGACGAAGAAGAAGAAGAAACCGTTTAACACCTTCTTTGCTCATGCCCTGCACTACTTCATAGGATGAAAACTCATCTCGGTAATTCTTTTTTGGGTGATCAACTCGTTAATCTCACAACGGGTTTCTGAGTTTAGTAGGTGGTTAACTTGCTGATCTCGGTGGTATCACAATGAACCCTTGTGGTCTAAGTGTGTCAGGGAATGCATGTACGTACATACTCATTACCTCGCAGCTACTTCCACCTAACCTAGCCTTACTCAATTTTGAATGCACTTTTTCCTGACTCGGAATGGATGGAGGATTTTTAGATTTCATATATGCAACAGTGTTCTAAACGTCAAAACTAACAACTAAACCGTAAGAAATAAAAACTAAGTAAGACGAAGACCATTAAGACTTTGTTCATGCAGTTACATAACTCTAATTTGATGTGATTTAATTCTTATTTGATGCGTATCCAAAAAATGGAAACAAGAGCTCTCTGAATTGGTCGGAAGACTAGATTCTTTGAGTCTCGTTTGGGTTCCAGGCCATTACGGCATAGTTTGAAACGAGATCGACGATGAACTTGCGAGGCGAGGATCGCAGACAGTTTTTTAGGGCTTTTGCTAGGTCTGCCAGGGTCTTCAGGGCTCCAATTAACCATTGCATCTGTCAAAAGCACAACCGTAGGCTTTTGGCTTTTCTGCGAACATCTGGAAAGTTTTAACAAAAAACAAGTTACATTCTGGTAGCACAATCGACCGGTATTTAGGTCTAAGTGCTCCAGCTGTTTTTTTTTTTAAGAAACTCCAACAGAAAAAAAAATCCAAAAAATGGAGCTCATTCTTAAAAATCGTCCTTTTCAGATTTTTCAATCCCGAATCAATCAAATTTAAGAAACAACCTTTCGACTTCAGGGAAACGTACGAAGAGAAAATTGATTGGCCGAAACTGACAAGTTAAGCTTAAGTGAATCACCAAAAAATTAGAGATAGTTACTAAAAAACCGCGAGCAGGTTTCAAACTGGCGCCCAACGCGAAGCTCATGGATTTCAATTTGTGGAAGAAGCCGTTATAAAGAATTAATCGCATTTAGCGCCTTGGTTCAATCGACTATATGTCTCAAAATAAGTTATTTCATATGTAACTGTCCCCGCAAATCTCCTCAGATATGTTTCTGGCTGTTTGGAAAGGGAAGTTAAAAAAATAAATATTTTGTGTTATTATTTTTTTCGATAGCTTCAAAATACTGGCCAAATAGACCACTTCATTTCCTATGTCATATCTTTTTAGATGGGAAGCAAAGTTCGACGAGATATCAAAAAATTTTAAGAACTAAGATTAAATGAAGTGAACATGAACAGAGAGTTGAATTTACATATTGAAGACGGAAATTAGATCTGTTGGAGCATCAGGAGTTGAGCACATTGGCACTTACTGTTCAATACAAGCCTCACGAATAAAAGCTTACGTTCTTATCGACAATTGGTCTCTGAGTTCACATTTCAATTCGAGCTTCCATTTCGATATCGATCTTCAAAAGCATTCTTAGCCCTAGCTTGAAATTTGTATTTCTATAGTCTCCGATCGCTTTGTTCAAACCATTGCTTCTGCGTTCCCACAACTGCTTAAAGAACTCACTGCCACAATACCACCACCAGCTTAGTGTCGGATTATTGAAGTCTGATATGAGAATTTATGTGGTGCCATCGGTTTTGAATCGAATAGTTCTTTTGCTTTACACATTATTATTTAAGATTTAATAAAAAACCAAAATTAATTGCACTTTTTTCTTATATGTTGGTAACCCACAAATAAATTCCCGATACAATGCACACATAGGTTCTGATTGATGAACTTACTCGAGTGTGGGACCCACGAGAGGGTGACGAAATATCACACGCCACAAGGAATTATTCTCGTCTTTTTTATGGAGCGGCTTAATCTATCTACAACTTTTTGTGTTGAGGAATTCCATCGTCAATTATGACATTATTATTGTGTTGGCATCTTTAGTCTGTGGTGCTGCTACTGCTACTGTGGATTAATTCTAAGCTCTGTTGTGTTTACGTATAGACATTCTAAATGGAAATTTTATATGCAAATCAAAATTTCACGGGACGGCAGATTAAAATTTGTACGACACTTTATATTCCACCCATCAAAGCTGCTGTTGTGGTGTTAGGTATAGTAATTGATTATAAGCGGATTTTTTTTCTGGGGCGAAGACTTGAAAGCGTGTATACAAAAGACAAAAGGGAAGCAGTGACTTTTTTGTAAGGCTTACCATAAAATATAGCTTTTGGGAGGAGTTTTTGGTTTTTTTGGTTTTGTTTTTGTTTTGGGGAGAAAGCCATAGAGCGAACATTACTTTTCTCGGTTTTTTTATTTGTATTTGTTAGCACTTTAGTTCTGGGTGCAAGAATAATCATAACGGAAATGACTTACAAATCCTTAAGTGGTTTTAATGTGCAGGCATTATAACTGTTGTAGGTTCTGTGACTATGGCGTTGGTTTCTTTTAAAACAGATTTCCAACATGGTTTCGAGAAGAGCTCAACTGATCTTAATTTATGTGGTTAGTCTGGGTTTTTTTGTATGGGTGAATTTATATTTATTTTATTTATTTAGAAAAGAGCGCAGTAACGACCGGAAGCAGAATATACAGGGTGTTTTGCATAAGATGCGACAAAAGTTCAGGACGGATAGGGTGGGTCAAAAGAAGTCCTTATGCTTAGAAAAAAGTCATGTAGACGGAGGGGGTTTAAGTTACAAAAGCAGTTTGAAAGGAAATTTTTTAGTTTCATTTTGAAAAAATTTATTAAAAGGAAAACATCAACTTTTTTTAATTTTGACTTTGAAACTTGATTACTAAGAAACCCATTAAATCAACTTGAACTAAAATGTTGGCAGAAGAACACAGTATTATTGATAGCTAATACACTACATTAAGTGACAGCAAGTGGCTTGGTTACCTTTAAACAACTTTTTAAAACATTAAAGAATTTTTATTTAAAGCTAATCCCCTTCTGGCTGAGCCAAGGGAGATAGACCCCTCCTCCCGTACAATTCTTTTCTTTTCTTGACCCAATCTATCCCTTCTGAGCTTTTGTTGCATCTTTAGCGTTTGCAATGATTTTTCACTTGCTTTCGAAACTTTTTTCAAAATTAGACCTTCGATAAAGACTTAAGCACTCAATGGAAATTTAGAACACCGGGCTCTCCACATGGGTGCGGCAGCTGGGAGCATTTGGTACGCTCAATTAAAAACGTATTTTCTGCTACTACACCAAACCGAGAACCAAGCATCGAGTTATTAAGGAGTATGCTTAGAGAAACAGAAAATATTATCAACTCAAACCCGTTAACTTACATTCCCATTGACCTAGAGAATACGGAGGATCTCACGGCCAAATATTTTTTAGTTGGTTCAGAATTCGTTTCAAAACCTTTGGTGGAATTTAAGGATGGTGAGACATTACAACGTTAAAGTTGGGTTAGGCTTATCTCACAGCAGTTTGCAGACCGCTTAAGGAAGCGATGGGTAGTAGAATATCTTCCCTCACTTACCATCACTCGGTCGAAATAATTCGCACTCACGAAACCTCTGAAGGTCGGCGACGTAGTCTTGGTCGTTGACCCAAACCTTCCTTGAAATAACTGACGAGGAGGAGTCCCTGGGCCTAGCGCATTTCTCACAACCATGCCTTGTGAGGGAATGGAAGAGACCTACAATTTTCTGCCGGTTCCGAACGGCTAATCGAGAAAGCGCTTTTCATGGCAATGAATACTAACGGAGGACTTGCCAATTCCTCGCGAAAGGCGATACCCGTGGAAAAAACATTTTTGCCTCTGTTGGGATTCGAACTCGAACCTCAGGATTAACAAGCGGACATGCTATCCATCACACCACGGGTACCTGTGGGAGGCCCAAAAAGCAGCGATCCACCGGCGAAAGTACCAAGGGGGAGTGTTGAGACTGTGAACGCACCCAGTAATTTGCACGGTCTACTGAGGAAGCAGTAACAGCTGTTAATAAAAGATTGTACGTATGAATAGCTCTAAGAAACTTCACGGTTCGGGGTCTTTAGATTTTGTTCAAAAAGCTTTTGAATGGTTTACTAGGCAATTTTAGAACATGGAATGACGTAGTCGTAAAGTTTCATCACTTCATCGACGAAACAGTGCAAACCTGGTTTTGGGTATTGAGATCTAATAGTTGACCCTAAAGAATGCGTGAGTTTCAACAGCTCATCGACAGGCTCAGAGTTCTGAGTTCTGACGAATAGGCAGATAATGGATGTGATGAAAAACAATTTTAAGCGGCAAGGCATGGGTAAGCTGTTAGTAACATTCGACGCTAATTCACTCGCAGGTATGGTTCAAGTTTGACGCAAGACGGAGAAGTTCAAAATAAACGCGAAACTGTGAAATCTTACTTGTGACACTTGGCTCCTTCACGTCGAAGAGCCGTTTCGGAGCTAAAAGCGAAGAACCATCGTCTTCACGTCATCAACACGTTCCACCCCAGAACTCTGAAAATTTGGTGAAAATAATCGGACTTTTTTTTTAAATGGGTTTTTTATTTTTCACTTCACTAAAAAGAAGTTTTTCAAGCATGCGCATGGCTTAGAATCTTGCCAGAATAAGATATTAAAAAATTATATATGAAATGAATAAGAACTTGAAAGATTTCAATCGAATCTTTCTTAAACGGCAAAGGACTTGATAACTATAGGATTTTTTTTGAATTTTATAAGCCACTGAAGAAAAAGACAATTAGAAATCAATCCCTTACATAAAATTTAATCGAAATTGCTGGAGTTATATTCGAGAAAAATAAGAATTATCATGTAGGTTGTTTGGCAGGTACAATTATTATTTGAAGACCTACAAACCCAATTCCTTGAACCCATCTGCCCTATAGATCCCAACTTTAAAGAAAGTCGATCAAGGTGTTCAAAATAGTAGAAAAAAGATAATTTTTTAAGAGTTTTTAGGTTGGCTGCACTGGTTGGTAATGGCATTCTACGTCATCTGTCACTACTCCGTCATTTTGTCTTGAAGAGACTTAGAGACGTGCAAATATTACAAATTGTTGAAATTTGTTATCAAAATTCGTGCCCTAAGAAAAATGTGTATAGTTTGCTACGACGATACTACGGTTGTCATAATTTACCTGGTGAATCAACATTTGTATTGTTGTCACAAAATTTCTCACCAAATTTATTATGATGAACATTGAACCATCGACTCGCATGTTTATAGTGCGCTCCGAAGAGAATATTACAGTCGTAAGGGTAACCCCCAGTGTTAATGAAAACCGAGAAATGTCAATTCGTCGCCGTTCTCAGCAACTGGGCATGTGTTACTCAATCACATGGAAAATTTTCAGTATAGATTTGGGCTTCAAAGCCTAAAACATACAACTTCTGCGAAAATTAAGGCCGAATGATCTAGCACATTGTCTAATTTTTGGTAAATGGAAAGAGCTCCATGAAAATCCGTTGTTTTGTCGAAAAATTGTGTTCAGCAATGAGGTTTATTTCAGGCTCAACGGATACGTTAATACGAGTAAGCAAAACTGTCGCATCTGGATTGATAAACAAAAACGCCCAAAAAAAAAAGACAGTTTGGTGTGGTTTATGGGTTAGCGACATCATCGGTCCGTTTTGGCGTCAACGGCAAACGATATCCACCTTATTGTACGCACAAGCCACACAACTTATGATATGAAACAATGTACATGTTGAAGGATGAATTTGGTTAGCAGCTTATCCCTCGAAACGGCCCTGTGAGTTGACTACCAATATCATATGCAATTTAAAGCCTCTTTATTATTTTTTGCAGGGTTATCTTAAGTGGTTAATCTATGTGGATAAGCCGTATTCGTGGAATACTGCCCGATATACTCGAAAAAGTGACGCAAGATCTGACCTTAAGGTCGGAGTTCCGAATGGACCATTTGAAACGTCAGGCAGACAAACTGGTAAAGACTGAAGCCGGATCACCTTTCATGAGACCGGATCCTTTTTGTGGAGTAACGGAGAGCCACATTAAGAGCAAAATCAAAAAGTCGAAGGAAGACAACAGAGTTAAACACTGGAATGACCTCCCCAAAATGCGTCAACCCGAGCTTTTACATGACACTTTCAACTCAAAACGTTATAAAGACGCGATAAAACAAAATAGAAACAATGTAAGAATGCTAGCCAGGTTCCTAACTGGACAATGCAGACATTTTAAAGTACTAGGCATAGAGAGCAATGAACAATGCAGATACTGCAACGAACAGGAAGAATTTTCAGACCACCTCTTAGGTGACTGCGAAGCTCTATTACATCAAAGGAAGAATGTGCCTAGGATCCTACGACGAAGAAGAGAGGGAGCTAAGAATCCCTAACGTAACCCAGATATTCAGTCTCATCAAGGGAACTAATCTGGAAGAAGTACATACTTTAAATTAAAAAAATGCCTCTTAAGAAGGAGGATAGACCTACAAGGCACAATACAAAACTCTGCCAGTTACCTCTTGATTCAAAATGCGAATCCAACACTCAAACAAAAAATTTTTTTCCACGAGCAGCACCTTTGACAAGGAACTGGCACGTCCTCCTATAGTAATTTCCCTGCCATGAAAAGCGGGTTTTCGATTAGCCTTTCGGAGTCGGCAAAAAATTGTAGGTCCCCTCCCTCCATTCCTCACAAGGTATTGCTGTAAGAAGCGCGCTTAGTCCCAGGGCTCTCCGCTCTCTTTCACCGTCCTGTTTTTTTTTTTAGCTGATGAAACGGCAGAGTAGAATGTAAACTTTTTACTTTGAAGCCAACCTAAAAGACTTATCTCTTGAAAAAAACTTTCCTGATCCGCAGAAATGGTAGGATGGTAGGTTAGCGAGTGATGGGAGTTTTTTTTTGTCGAAAATATGTTTTAGTTTTAAAAAACCAATTATTTTTCAATCCTAAGTAAGCAAAACTGTGCAACATTACGAGATTTTTTACCTAAGCAGTTCGAGAACAAGTTAACCGTAGTGCTATCAATTAAAGCTTTGGCACACACCTCATAAGGCACAACGTTTTGCTTAGACATTCTGAAACCAGCAACAACTTTACTGTCGGAAGTCAGAATCCACTAAGACGCAAACTTAAGTAGAAACTGATGGTTGCATTGTAGCTGCCGCTTAACAATTTTGACCACCGTCCAAAAAATCGTTCAGCCGCACATTGTATTTTAATTTCTTACAAAATGAATCGAAAAGTAAAAGCAGTCAATCAAACTAAACACTAAGCCCTTCTAACAAAAAACAAAAAACACTCTGTTCGTAGGGCGTGTCTAATTTTCCAAACCAACCCAAGTCATTTTTATTCCTAATGCTCTCAAGGCAAAGTGCTTCTGCGCTCACCTAATGGTCGATCACGATGAAGCATCAAATTTCAAGCCATGAAACCAATAAAAATACTTAAACATATAAATGGCCATAATTTGTTCAGCTTAGTTCTTTCTCCGATGGATGATTGGTATTTGGTATTAGTACCTATACTCTCCTCGTCAAAAATACGCAGTAACATTATCCTTTGCTCATTAGCTGATTGATTTCCATCCATCAAATTAGTTTCGGTGTATAAGCCCGCCCCTGATAATCACTTGTTCTAAATTAGAACTAATTCCAATTATTCTTCATCCAAGCAGATGCCAAAAGTCTCTAACTCACAAAACAACAAAACAAAAATAAAACACAATTCCATTTATGTGAAAAATGAAATACCACCGCGTACCCTACTACCACCGAATCGAATGTTAACTCCAATCTTCAAGCATGTAATTTATTTTCTGACTTTAGCTTCTTTTTTTTTCCTTCCTTTGGCTTGGCTTGAATTCTATGCGAAGTCATTTATCGTGATGTTCTTTGATGGAACGGCCCTCCTTCAATTTTCTGAATTTGTGTACGACTTTCTGGTTGATTCTTTATTTTGAAGTCTGTTTCTCTTCGAAAAACACACCGCGCCGCGTCCCGACCACCGCCATTCCACACCGCACCGCACCGGTCCAATCTAACCGCTGCACCTCAGTCAAGCACAAAATTAATCCACAGGCAAATCTGTCACGTTAATTGAAAACAATTTTCGGCTTCAGAGCTCACTCACACACCGCACTAGCTCCCACCGCAAAACAGTTCTGAGGTGAACACTGAGAGGGAGAATGTATATGTATTTGTATATCTACGCCAAACTTAATTACACCATCGACCATAATTTTTCTTCCTTCTTGGTTTGTTGGTTCCTGTTGGTTGTTGGCTGTGGCTTTGAATAAAAATTTGCGGTCAAACGACTAACTGCGCGACATTAAATATGCAAAACCCATATACAGGTGTTTGGGGAGGCTGTCAGTGGGTTCGGGTGCCGGAGAGTTGACCCCCGCACCCGCAGGAGCCCCACAGAGAAAACAAAAAGGCACTGATCGGTGATATCATTGTCGTGTCACGGTTTCCTTCGGTTTGTATTATGTATTTAAATATACTTTGAAAAATGTCGTCCTTTTTGCAATTCATCTAGCTACGAGCGATATCCTGTCAAAAAACGTACCCCACTGCCATGCCGGTAACTTGAAAGGTTGTTTTCCAAATTGCCTTGATGGCTGTTGAATTCAAATTACAATTTTCGTTTTGAATCATTTAATTCGGTACCTTATCTGGTAAATTGCTTTTGCTTCTTTTACTTTGTGAGACAGACATTCAGACAAGACCAAAACGATGAACTCTAGCGGCTCACTAATGAAGTAATTTATTCCACGCGTGCAATTTATCGGGAAAAGGAAAATAAGTGAAATGTCTTCCATGCTACTGCTGCTACCTCTTACTCCTGGCGTAGCGATGTCCTTTTTTTCTTTGCTGTCGGTGTATGTAAGTGCGGTAGGATATTTCCGTGGAGGGGAGTTTTCTTATTATCTTCTAGTAGCTAGTGAATGAAAATTAAGTTCACTTCCCATGTTTCGCATGAGTGAATCTCTTTCTTTTGGGACATTGGTACTTTAGTTTTGGGATGACAAAAATTGTACATGGGACACGTATTCGTATAGTCCATTTAGAGGAGTACTTAGAGAGGGATGTTTGCATAAATTTGTATTCCTCGCCTCGCCCCTTCGTTGTGGTAGGGGCAGGGGTTTCGGTGAATCCAAATTTTGGGTTCGAAAAAAAAATTCATGATAAAGAAGAATGTCCTTTGAAGATAGTTCAGTGAGTTTTACTGTGGAAATGCCTGTAATGAGGGCCGATTGAACACAGTGGACACGTATAATGGCATGTTTTTATTGATTGACCGGAGTGGGCGGGCGTTTTGCTTTGGAATTTTCATGATAATTTCCATTTTTCTTTTTTTCTTTTTACTTGTTGGTGTTTTATTGCGAGGTTCACAGCAACAAAAAGGAGTAAAGCATAAATATATACGAACTCGGACACCGACACGCGTAAATGGGTTCATTGAAGAAATTGTTTCGCCCAAAATCACCTGTGGGAATTGTGTGAATAAGTCTACTTTGCATGAATTCGGGTAGTTATGTTACAGAAGAAAAAGTGTTAACATACTTTTCGGTCTCTTAACTGTTTCCAAAAATTCAGCCACAAAAATGCCCTTGTAAAAGCGGGAATGTCAAACAGTGTGGCTAATCGGACACAGTCCATATGACCTTCATTTGGCTTATCGTAATAGCACGCGATGTGCCACAAGCGGTGGCCGTTGGAGTGTAGTTGGTATAGCCGATTAGAAAATAGGCATTTTTAAGGCACTAAACTGGAAGTAGTCTTCCCACAAGCACATAAGTGTGATATGAGAAAGATTGCACGAACGCAAATTTTCGTGTTGAAGTGTATATATGGAAGGCTAAGCTTCAACACATATGGGGAGTTTGGAAAAGGTTGTGGTTTCTATTGGAACCTACATAAGTACGCATCAATAAAAATATAATTATTGCATGAGATTATTTTTCACAGTTTCACTCCATTCATGTAAAGTTTCCCGTGGATTGTTTCTGGCCACATGTCTAAAATTTATCATCACATTGCACCTACTAAGCTTCAAAAATATATTTCAATAACAACTATACGGCACTATACGAGTGTGACATTTTCAACACATCGATTTTTCTTTTGCTTATTCGATAGTTAATATTTTCAAAAACATCCTGTGAAAGCTGCAAAGTCGTATCTTGAACAGTTTTTGAATGGCAACATTCTAAAGAGCGATCCTCGCAGGTATAAGCCGCGATAGTTGAAAAGCTGAGTACGCACTGCAAAATTACTTGGACAGATTTCGTTTGATGGATGTTGGATGGTGGGATGTAGATTGTTTTCAGACTTATCAAACTTGTCGCCCAACATTATGACATACATATGATCCTCCTATGAAAATTATCCAACAAGTTGGATAAGCGGTCGTCTGAGGGCTCACTTTATCCAACATTTGTCGTTCAAACCAAAGTCTGTCTAAATTTTGCAGTGTGAACTCCGCAAAAATTTAAAAACGTTGTTCTGAAAACGTCGTTTTTCAAAACTTCTGACATCTCAATGAGAAATTGACCAATCGCCTTCAAATTTAATCAGAATATTCTTGAAAATGTGATACCCGTGGCGTAATGGTTAGCATGTCTACCTGCAAACTCATAGGTTCGAGGTTCGAATCCCAGCAGAGGCAAAAAAGTTTTTCCACGGGTATCGCTTTTCGCGATGAATTAGCAATGAAAAGCGCTTTCTCAATAAGCCGTTCGGAACCGGCAGAAAAATATAGGTCCCTCCATTCCTTCCAAAGACTTGGTTGTGAGAAATGCGTTAGGCCCAGGGGCTCCTCGCTCTGTTGCGCCACCCTATTTATTCATTTTTTTATTTTACTCTTGAATATGTTAACTATTCAGTAACCTACGATCTTATTTATTGATTGAAAATCGTCAATTTGGCATTAAAAACCGGCCACTCTTTACCCTGAAAACCAAATTTCTATTCAAAGCCACCCAATTTTGTTAATTTTTGATATTTTTCAAAAACCATTGGTCATTGTATAGAAAATACTTTCAACTTTAAATATCTTTTGAATTTCGTTGCTTTAGCTACTCGTTTGAACGGAATTATGTCAAGGTTACGCTGCTATAGCCCTGTGAAAATCAAATACTTCCTCCATCACACTGTTTGCTGACCGAAATTACGATCAAAATTAATTTTAAATGCAATTAAAGGAATAATTTTCTAAATGTTGAAGTTAAATTATATAAAATATAAACAAAGTGAGTATTTACCCACTTTGTATGGTTGAATGCGTGCTCCTTTTCTTATTTTGAACTTGTTTGTAGAAAGAAATCGATCATATTTTAGAACTTACCTGAAAAAAGAAAAAAAGTGTTATTTTTATTTTTTATTATGAAATAAAAACAATTAAGTTAAAATTTAAAGAATAAATATAAGGGACAGGACATTTTTCGTAGCCTTAAATTGAATAATTGGTTATTTAAAAATATTAGTTTCTGGAGCCGCTAGCTATTCACCACTAGTATTATTGAACTTAGTATTAGAAAAATATTTTTATATATTATTGATGAAAATAAAATATTCAAATAAACAAAACATAAATAATATTTATTTCTTTAAAAATTCTCATAACATATTTGTAAATTCTTACTTGTTTAATATCTAGCTTATCACTAAATTATAAGATATATTATCCTACTGTGTAAGAGTTCAATGACTAAATAAATACTAAATACTGAAGTAAATATTCTTCTACTAAGCTGTTGGCAAAATCAAAGTCATGACGAATCCAAGTGTGTCTTTTAAAACACAGTTTTGGGCTTTTATTTTTTGTGTGTTAAGCTTAAACCTTTTTCAGTTCAAAGGAATGCTTTACGAAAACGGGGACAAGAGAAAAAATATCAAAAACTTGAAAAACAAACAAATGAAAAACAACTAACACAATCAAGCTTTGTTATTCCTCCTGTCATACGGAGCATCTTCTTTTTAGTTGCGGTTCATCATTGTCAACATTAGGTGAGTACAACAGGCTGTAACATAAAGCTAAAAGTTTAGCAGTCAAGAGTCACGTCTAAGACTACATCCATTACACTTGTGGAAGATCAAACAAACTTGTATCATTGTTTAACAGAAATTTTTTACACATGTCATACTTTGCTTGTGTTACAAGTACTTGTAGTTTTGTTTTAGGGGCACCTGGGCTCTGTAACACAAAACTACAAGTACTTGTAATACAAGGGAATCAAGACAAGAAGTGTAATCAAAACAATCCTGCTAGTCGCTCCTGATTTATAGACTTGTAACTTTGTTTTACAGGTCCTTGGAAGCACAACCGCGGTGTAGTCTTCCTTCCAGCTTTCAGCTTATTGGGCATATTTCTATAAAAGAAGACGGTGGATTTTTTTTTCGGTATCTCATCCACCCAAGGCTTACTCGATTTATTGATGGCGTCATCACAAGTTACTATTGATTACTGATCCCAGATTTTTAAACTTTGCACACTTGTGGGAGGCACGTTTCCATTCAAATAAATGCCTGGAATAGGCGTATCTGGATCAGGAAATATACACAAGCACTCAGTCTTTCATTGACCAATGTACGGCTCACACTACCTTCTAATACTATTGCACGAGCAATAACTAAGTGCTTCTTGCAGGGATGTAGGCTCTTCACTGGTGATCGCTCCAACGTAGGTAAGTAATAGTTGATGTGCTTTGATGTTCTATACATTATCTTCCAGCTGGTGGTCAAGGACTGTATTAAAAGCAGAGGACGCAAGATGCGTCTTTGGTGTATAGGTGCCTACTGCGGCTTGTGACTTGGAATGCTTCGCAGTTAACCCAGCTGGTAATCAAAGTTCATCCGCTTTTTCATATCACGGAATGCCACTGTGACCAGGAACCCAGCAGAGCCTAACGTTATGCTATGAGCTAAGAACCTTTAGCTCTTCGTGACAGCAAGAAACAAGCTTTGATTTGACAAGAGTGGCAGAAATCAGTTTTATGGCTGCTTGGCTATCAATGATAAAAGTGATATTAGCATGATTGTGATAGCGCCATTTTGCAGCGTTTGTAACTACCAAAATCTTGGCTAAATTTAGGCTCTCTGAAAAGAAACCTGGACCTGTTCAAACTTCCATTTTCGGTTATTGTCGGTGGTTATCCACAAGAAGCTGTCCTTGAGCTAGCTTAGTTGAACTTCGGAAACGAGTTTCCGGCGTATTTTTCCATTTTTGAGCTGCTATTTTGAAGATGTTGTTTTGTCGTAATTCTTGAGCTTGAGCATCGGGGGAAGACATTTTTTCTTTTTTTAACTCCCAATAAATGTCCTCTGTGATCTCTTCTCGGAGTTGTGAGCACCTTTTTTCGGATCTTTCTCCCAGCTTCCCTTTCAATCCAGCCTTTTCATAAATTTTATTAGAAGTGATTCTGACCGTAGTTTAAAAGCCGCCTTCTTCTTACTCGTCAGTGCATTTGTTTCATCACTTGACCACCATTTGGTTTGTTTGTAGTGTCCTTTTGAAAATTCTAGCTATGAATATCATTTTGCGGTAATTATACCACTTGATGTTCTAGTAGCACTTGTTTTCTGATTTCCTTCACCGCCTTCCATTTTTGAGAGTAGAAGTCGTTGTTACTGGGCCACAGATTCACCCGTATCACTTTACAGTCTTTCATCTAAGGTTTCATAAATGCTGCCAAATGGTTGTCAATTTTGGTTTCACTTCCACCATACTGCTGTAAGTGGCAAGGTGTCGGCTTTGTTTGTTGAACATGCACAGACCTAGGGTTTCTTTATGGGGAGATTTCCCCTTGCCGTACACAAAAATAATTTCAAATAAAAACGCTGCAGGTGAAATGAACAAGCTCTTCAAGGCATCAGCATCAGTCCAGAAAGAAGTATATGAGTCCATCTGATAAGCCCGATATGTGGCACCTTATTGTAGCCCGCCCGTTAAGGATCATTGACTAAAACTAAGCTCTAAATGACGGAAATGCTCGTTTGCGTTAACGCCTTTAAAATACGATACTTTTTGGCGAATATCGTGTTAGCTCTAGAAATACAAAATAAAAAATAAGGGATGATCGCGAGCATGACTCTATACAGCGAGCATAAAAGCCAAGAAACAGTAAAAAATAGAAATTGTTCGCCAACAGCGAGATTACCTGCTCCCACTCCACGAGCTTCTTTGGGGAGGGTTCTTGCCGTTTAAGGCTAGAAAAAAAGACAAAGTTTTGAAAAATTCATAGAGACAAACCTTCACTTGTTTTCATAAATGATTCAAGACGAACTCTGTCAGAATAAAAAAACTCACCCTCATTTAAGAGGAATGGAAGAGTCCTAGCAATTCCTCTCTCACAACAATTATCTTGCTCTTTGTTTCCAATTATAATGTTCACTATTATTTCATACAACGATTATTTCAAAAAACCCCTACTCCAGTCTCAGTCGCACTCCCTCGTCTCATCAAGTAGTCACTCCTCATATATCAATTCTAAATTTCAATATAATTACCATTATCTCAAGAGGACAATGGAAAAGCCTATTACATGCACGACGTCGTCTCTCGTATATCTTTTCTTTTACTTTGCGCGTTAAGTCGTTAATATTCTGCACCCATGCAATCCATACCCACCCACCCCCTCGGCCGAAGAACACCACTTCGGCTCATAAAAACAACTCGTACATCATACTGCATGAATTTTTATATTATTTATGAGCGAAAATAAGTGTCGAAAACACCCACGTACCTACTTGAAAAAGCGAAACAATGGAGAACACACAACACAACAACAACAACAGCAAAAAAAAATGGAAGAAAATTATGCAAAACGCAACAGCAACAACCTGAATACTAAAAAAAGAGGAACTAAATCCTTCGGTAGACAGACAGACAGACAGACAAAACATACACACACCAACCCCGTCAGGCTGATAGCTCTAGTATAGTCGTCCTGTAACTGTAAAGTCCCAAAACGAATTCAAAGCGGAAGAGCAACACAATGAGTTAAGCGCAATAAATAACAATTTAAAATGAGTACACTTATAATGGGCTTCACATATGCACGTTATGGTGGTTAACGTGCCCCAGGATAACAATTACGTACTTAAGGATATTTACATGTACTGCTACACATAGTGTAGGGACTCTATGGTTTGCTTCTCTAGTCCTATTACCTCTCCATATCCAGCTACTTCAGCTCTTTACGCGCTGTAATTTAAATACCACAGATTGTGGCAAAGTGGGTGGTGCTGGTGGTGGTGGTGGTTGGATGGATATGGGTGTATATAGCGAAATCGTCGTGTCTGACACTTGGGGAATTTAACCCCCTTGAGCTTTTTACACGTACCTACATATACCTACTTTTTTTCCTCCCTTATACTTTTTATTTTCAAATTACTCCATTAGGTGCGGCACAGGCACCGCACCGCACCACACACAACGATGATGGGCTCCACACTTTTTTGTGAATTTTAAATGCAGACAACAAAATGATGATGATGATGATGATGATGACGATGACGATGAAGGGGTTGAGAGGGCTTCCAAGTGTGCAAGAGTGGACTTTCTCTTAGAAAAATAATTAAAATAAAAAACAACCCCGCATACATGTTCCTCATTAAGTATTTTTTAACGACACTTTAAATCACTCAAATCTTATTGAAGCTTTAAGAAGAATTGGAATCCGTGGCTCTATGGCTGATTGGCTGACAGAGTATCTTCAAAACAGAACATTTTGTGTTAAAATCAAAGATGCAGTGAGTGACAAAAAAGTGATGAGATATGGAGTTCCGCAGGGATCTAAACTGGGCCCAATTTTGTTTGTGCTATACACTAACGAATTGTTACGACTTTTCAAACAGAGTATTCCCTTCGCTTTTGCTGATGATACGGCTATTGTCGTTCGCCATAGCTCTCTTGATACGGCAACAAAAATAATTCAAGAAGAATTCAACTTGGCAGTTAGATGGTGTCACGACAACGGCTTGGTAATGAATGCGTCAAAAACGAAAATGATGCATATCAGAAGTCCGCAGTTCAAGGCGACAAATCAAAGGATTTATTTACAAAACGATGAATGCCCCAAAACGCAAAAGGAATGCATCGAATTAGTAAGCAGCTACAAGTATCTGGGAGTAGTAATAGACAGTCACTTTTTATGGGATAAACACATAGACAAATTGCGGATGGATCTAAAGAAAGCGATGTTTGCTCTATCTCATCTAAAATACCACACTAACCACGATGTTTTAAAACTAGTTTATTACTCATTAATGGAATCAAGGATACGATATGGTATACTTGCTTGGGGTAATGCAGCTAAGACCCACATAACGAAAATTCAAAAACTCCAAAATGCAGCAGTAAAAATAATAAACAACAACTATCGACCAACATATGACACACTTTTTAAGCCACTACAAGTTGAAGATATTTTCAAGATGACGACCATAGTAGAATACTTTGATGACAACCGATTTAAACAACCAATTCAACACCAACACAACACCAGAAGACGTGCACAAGGAATGTTACAGTTACCAAGAAACTACAACAACTACGGAAGACGCAAACTTCAACACACGGTACCAATAATAATCAATGGACTACCGAGAGAAATTGTCATGATTCAAAACTTTAAAAAAAGAAAAAAAGAGCTAAAAAAATTTTTCCTAAATTGTTCAAATTAAATTTCTAAATATAGAGATTATCATAATATATACTTATATTTTTGAAAAAAATTGAAACCTTAAAATTGTAATTTGTATAAAATCGTAACTTTGATTGCTTTTATGTAATATTATTGAAAATTATTCTTCTGCAGACAAGCTTAGGCTTCGCAGATACTATTTGTAAAACCATATTAAGAAAAAATAAAAGTAATAAAAAAAAAAAAAAAAAAAAAAAAAAATTAAGTTACTAAAAACGTTCTTAACGTTTATGCGCCAAAAGATGTCTGTCATCTTTTTTCCTATGCAAAGATGAAGAGGCGTAGCAAACGACAGAAGGAACCTAGATCATATAGGGACGCTCGCTTTCAAACCGAGGAGCAAGATGCAAAGGGATGAATAAAAACAAAAACTCATCACACAAAAGCAAATATGTGTACTTGTAGATGTTAATTATGGTTAATTTTTCACCGTCAACAAGTTATGCCAATTATTCGCTTTACCTCGCCTTGTTAGCCGCCTTGCGCCCTCCCAAGGGCGCTTTAATTTCATTCAAACATGAAAGCGCCATTTTCGTGAGAAAAGAACTCTTGAAAATTATCCTTTTTCTATACACATAACATGACTACGTTAAGCTCCTGGATGATTGGAATTTAACACGACACACAACTAAGTTGCTTGATTGTAATCAGTTGTTAGGAGTTGCGAGGAAGCCCGCGCGGCCCACAGTTTGCAGAGTTTACGTGAGTGAACCGAACTTAACCATATCATGTGAATAAAGAGTAACAGTTAAATGTCGGCAGCAGTCCTCAGAGAGTTATTACTACCCGCCTGGAACAGTATAAATAAGAAGTAGTCAGTAGTAGTGTGTGATGTTTTCAAGGGCATTGGACTTTTTCCTGATTAAATGGGAAAACCATTGTAGTTTATTGCTATATGTATATGCCCCATTGTGCTGTTGTGCTACTGAGGTTCTAAAAATGGAAGACTAGAAGGGAGTTTGTTTCGTCGGTGGGATTGTACTTCCGATGAGCTCTGGCCATTAGCATTTTATGTGTGAGGAGAGGGATAAGCTTCTGAAAGTGATTATGCCGAAGATCTAGGAGTAGGTATAGTTTCTTTCCGCTTTTTCGTTTTCTTTTCTGTTCCAAGCTTTTTGGTGAGGTATTCGTTGAGTGCTACCCTCTTTGCCCTTTTCGTAGTAGTTCAAGGTTCGAGTCCAAGAAACATAGAAGTGTTTTCTCACGGGGATCGCCTTTTGCGAGGAATTTACAAGTCTTTCGAACTCGGCTTAGAACTCCAGGTCCTAGAAATGCACTAGGCTATGATATTCCCTAAACTTTGTCGCCCCACCCACGGCCACGGGAGGTGCGTGGTTTGAGTCAAAACAGAAGGTGAAAATGTTTTTTCACACGGTATCGCCTTTCGCGAGAAATTGGCAAGTCTACCGATAGTAAACTCCCATGGCCATGAATAAAAAAAAAATTGAAGATTCCCTCCAATCTCTCACAGAGGCAACGGTTGCGAGAAATACTCTAGGCCTCATGGCTCCTCGTTTTGTTGCTCCACCCCATTTATTTACTTAATTTTTTTGAAGTGCCCGTAATTGACTCAAGAGTTAACTGTGTCTCACTTTTTTAGAAGCTTCGGTTTGAAAAGTTCCTTTGTTATGAGTGCGTAGAAGAACGCGGTGCCCTTAACTCTCGCGCTTTTTTTTAACAAAATCCAATGCTTTCCTAAAAATTCTGATACTCCAACAACTTCAACACTCGTTTGAATCTATTCAGAGTAGATTTTTTTCTGTTTTAGGCTTCGTTTTTGAAGATAATATTCCTACTAACATAGTTTGATGCACTTTCGTAAGGGTCTTTTTCCCCTTTTTTAGAGCTTCGGTAAAGAACGTTCCTAACATAGTCTTCTCCCAAGGAACATCTAAAGAGTTGCTAATTTTTTTCTCAGGTTGTGTAAGACAACCCTTAACTCAAAGCATACTTACTAAGGTGGGCATTACAGTTTGGGGCAAACCGGGGCTCAACCAACATCTTTGGCCAGCAAATTCGTTTTCAGGAGAGCTCAGGTGGTCATGGCCACATATTGTTTGTAAGGAGCTGCTGTTTAGTAGTAGTAGCACCCCAAACCTTTTCAAACCTTCGAATACATATTTTGGGGAGGGTTTAATTATAAAATATTCCTTCTTCCCATCACACTTTGGTCGGTTGAAGTCTTACTTGACTGCGCCACCTAAGGAAAGGTCATCCATTTCCGCGACTTCACTTAAATGTGCTTCCGAAAACCCGTCGAACTGGAGCGTTGATATCCATCCGTGGTACATGTCATCGTATAGATGCGTATTCTTCAAACTATGCTTATGTCATGGTACAGCTCTAGGGCTCACTTTTTAATCTGCTTCTCTATACATTCTGTCCTAACATACGAAGCAAATAAGCATTCAGAATGTTTTTCTTTCGAATTGACCAAGGGTTTCCTCATCCACTCTAGATATGGCCCATGCTTCCACGCCGTATAATAAGGCTAGGGCTGCCAAGGTTAGGTTAGGTTGGATGGAAGTCCAGCAGTAAGCGGCAGAACCTCTCTCAGATCTCAAGAATCCATTGTGCTCCCCGGATAACAGAGGATTAGGAGGTAGAGAAGAGGGGTGGCAGGGGATTCGGTTCGTGACTGGGTTATTGGGGTTATTAATTTAATTATATTAAGGTTTATGGTTTTTGTTATGTATTTATACTATTTTGTTTCTCAGTTGCCTTCTTTACTCAAAAGAGCGGCTCTCTTCTGTGCGACCTCGAAGTTATGTCTGTCTATTGTGACATTAACTCAAAAGTTATTTACAATTTGACGCCCAGGTGGTCATGGTTAAACAAGCCCCTTAGCCGTCAGCCGTGTTTGTATAATATAAGGAATTGCTTATCGGTGTTAGCGGAGTTCAGACTGTACAATTAACTGGCCAGACTTTGGTGTGAACGACCAATGTTGGATAATGTGAAACCTAAGTCAGTATTAAATTGACTCGGTAATCACGCTAGTCGTTAACCAAATCCAGCAGAAATACCACTCTTTTGATCTCGTATTAGATGCATCTACTATATGCTTCAAAGTCATTTTGATGCATTTGCGGAAGGATGAAACACGAGAACGCCATAATATGATACCAATGATAAAATATCGTTTCAAGTAACAGGCCCAATGTAATGACTGGTTGATGCCTTACGATTTTACGTTCCCTTTTAAGATGGTTTTGGGTCAAGTACATAAAATTTGTTGACTGCCAAAGACACCATGAAAATAGCTTTGACTTTGGGTATGATATTTTTTACTCATTTTATAAGGGATCCTGAAAAATGCGAGAAAGGAGAAGAAAACACGAAATTGTTGCGGTACAAGCAGCTAATACGACCCGTGATCACCTACTGCTTCCCCCTTTGGCTTACAATATCAAAGACTAGACGCATATGCACACTGAACAGGGCTTGGCTACGATCCGATACGCAGGAAAAACGTCATACCCATACGTTTACCAATATATAATTAAGTAGTAACGTATAATCATGTATCAATAATTGTAAATATCCTTTTGTTCAGTAAAAATCGTTAAATCGAGAAAGGAGAAGTCGGCCCGTGTTGGAAAAGTACCAATCAAGAGTTCAGACTACTTCCACTAGAGGAAAACCACACTGAGGGAAAAACACTTTAAACCGTAGAACAAAACATTTTAAATTTGAAAGTAAACAGATATGATTTGCAACTGTGTTTGAATGCTTTCAAATTAAAACCGAGCACTTTGAATTTTTCATTAAAAATAAAAAGCTTTGGAATCTAAAGTTTTTCCGTTTAATTTCAATACGTTCACTTTCAAGTTTTTTAAAACGTTCAACGTTAAATTAAAAGTGTTTTTCCGTGTATGGCCAGCTTTAAAATTCAAAGTGGGACACTTTAAAGACACTTTTCGTAAGGTTTCCTTTAAATTTAAAAGTGATTTTAAAGTGTATATGTTAAAATATTTTAAAAAGGGAACTTTGGAATTCAAAGTGGAACACTTTAGAATTCAAAGTTGGCCACTTTAGAATACAAAGTGGGACACTTTAGAATTTAAAGTGACACTTTGAAGACATTTTTAAATACGTTTCCTTTAAATTTAAAAGTGATTTTAAAGTGTATATGTTAAAATATTTTAAAAAGGGAACTTTGGAATTCAAAGTGGAACACTTTAGAATTCAAAGTTGGCCACTTTAGAATACAAAGTGGGACACTTTAGAATTTAAAGTGACACTTTGAAGACATTTTTAAATACGTTTCCTTTAAATTTAAAAGTGATTTTAAAGTGTATATGTTAAAATATTTTAAAAAGGGAACTTTGGAATTCAAAGTGGAACACTTTAGAATTCAAAGTTGGCCACTTTAGAATACAAAGTGGGACACTTTAGAATTTAAAGTGACACTTTGAAGACATTTTTAAATACGTTTCCTTTAAATTTAAAAGTGATTTTAAAGTGTATATGTTAAAATATTTTTTTTTGTTCCTTTTTAATCTTATGGAATCCCTTTCTCAGGTGAAAACCGTATACTTACTTTCTTAATTGAAGAAGTTCCATTATTTATCAACTTTTGCTGAAAAAAGAAATAGGAAATGAAAAAAATTTGTTTGTATTTTTTGTTTGTTTTTATTAAACATCTTTCTATGAAAACAGTTTCGTATTTGTTTTGAACATATTCGTTCTGGATAGTGAAATAAGCGTGAGCTTTTGAATTACATAATGACATTTTTATAAAAAATTTAATATTTGACAAATCTGGACTTTACAAAGTCTTAAGCCTTGCATATGTTTTTCCGTTATTTAATTGATATAAATTAAGCGGTGGGCTTGTGAATTCTGTAATTTCAATTAATTTTAAACAATCTTTTTTTCTTCCAATTTCGAAAGCTTGAAAATGATTATCAAATTTAATAGTTTTTAAAGGAAAACATAGGACAAAAATACTGTCTTTTTCGTGTATAAATAATTTAATCTTATAAATTAAGTCATTCGAATTATTATTATTGGCATTAGCTAAATACATATTTTCCTTATAAACAGTGCTTTTATACTTGACATAATTTGCAATTTGTGCTGACTTAAAATTTATATATCGACTCTTAATAATAGCTGGAAAATAATCTTCTTTCGTAATATTTTTAACAGAGAATTGTTCAGTATCATAAGCGTCAGGCAAACCATTTTTGTATTTCAATAAAAAGTTTGAAAAAACCAATCCACTTTTAAAGGCTGCGGTATATGAAGGATTCACTCTAGAAGTTATACTATTAAAGTAAATCTTAGTATCTTTATGTTTTGCTTCAAATCGCATTGCCCATACTAATTTAAGAGGCCCACACATTTGAATTGCCCGGGGATAGTGTACTAAAAAATGATGTTTCGGTTTCAAAAAACCATAAAGTTCAATGTAAAGCGTATGGTGTCTTTTTATAAGCTGACGTAAGTGGTCTATGTCGTTTTCAGAAAAATAGGACTTAAATATAAATTATACGGTATTACTAAATTGGACTTAAATTTATTCTTTTTAGAACGAAAAATTTTTCCATTACAAAAATTAGATAAACTGCTATCATTCAAAAATTTATCTGTATTTTGAAGAGTTAGTTTCAAAACGTTCGGTAATTCAAATAAAAATTTAATTTGAAATGTCAAGGGCATTATTTGTATACTAAAAGACTTTGCATCAAGTGTAGGATTTCCATGAACAATCCTTTCAGCTATTTCGCTCATAATAACAAAAGATTTGAAAGAGTCATAAATACGCATTTCTTTTAAGACCTTGAGCATTCTGTGTTCAGATGCAATTTCTTGAAATGGATTATTACAAAATTCTAATATGCTTTTAAGATCTTCTTGAAAATCGAATGGTAAAGTTGAAGATGAATTAGTGAACAATAATTGTATAGAAGATGAAATTCCGGAAACTAGTTCCGTTATAATCTTTTGAAAGTGTACTACTTCTTTCCTAGGTATAGAACTTTTAGCATACATTTCAAGAGACAAAGCTAATGCTTTATTTCTTAAATTAGAAATAACTTCTTGTGTATTGGGTTTGGGCAAGTCAACTGAATAAACAATAGCATTTTGTAAAGAACCTGAAGGTATATTTGATGGATTTGAAGAAACCACATAATTCTGTGAAGAGCTTGAAGGTAAGTTTAATGGTTCTTCTTCCTTAAATTGAGAAAAAGGTGAATGAAGAATGTTTTCATCTTTTATGTGTGTATATAAATGTCGTTTCAAAAGATAGAAACTGGAAAATAGTTGACCGCAGCTATTTTGCACACATTTAAGTACGGTTTTACTAGAGACTAAGTGATAAAGTTTTAAATGATTTATCAGATCTTTAATTGAAAGGAACTTGTCGTGACACTTAAAGCACTCAAACATTTTGATGTTGTTTTATATAGTGTTCCAGATTGTTAAGGTTATTGAAATATAAGGCTGTTTTAAGTGACTGATGGGATCATTAATTGAAGTAATTGGAAAACTATATAATATATTATACGTTCCACCAATTTAAATGAGGAAATGCTTTAAATTAGACAGCAAGACTTATAAGACTTAAAATTTATTAGTTTTAAATGAGGAAGTACCTTATCACTCATCGGATAGCAGGACTAATAAAAATCTTAGAAGTTTTAAATGAGGAAATATTTTATCACTCATCGGATAGCAAGACTTATAAAAATCATAGGAGTTTTAATCAAAGGAATTTTAAAGGAGGAAATGTTTTATAACACTCATCATTGTGTAGAGGATGATAAAACTTATTCTATTGGTACGCTTCCTTGTAAATAGCATGTAATCATGCTTAAATTTGCATTTTTACAATCGTACTTCGTATATACCTGATAAAAAAATTGTTGGATAAAAACCCACGGAGCCTCGCATGCTTGTGGATATTTTAAATCAAAAACTTGAAAAATCTTAAAACAAGTATCTAAGCTTTCTAAAAAATTATCAAATTTATAAATAGTTTTATCAAAATAAGTATAAAATGATTTTAAGTGCTCAGGAGTACATCCTTCCACTATAATAAATGGCTGAACAGTATTCTTAAGATTATGGTACTTGCTTATGAGTTCATTTATTTTAATTTGAATTTCTCCAGCTGAAGAGACTTCAAGAACGAAGCTTTCATTAGCATCACTGATTGTGACCTTTCGTATGGTGGATCCATCCAATGACTTCAACTTTGCTGACGGAATTAAGACTGAGTTCAGCAAAATTGTTATTAAATAGTCCTCACAATCTGAAAAAGGAAGAAAAAGTAAAATTTTATAGGTAGTTTAAAACAACGAAACAAAAGATTGCTATGATCTAAGAAAGCATTTTTATGTTTTGAACTCACCAATTTTTTTTTGTTCGTTTTGCTTCTTGAAGTAAGGTCTTCGACTGGGGATTGCGGATATTATTTTCGTAAAATTTGATGATGTTTTTTTTAAAAGGGTCCCATTTACTTTTTAACAAGTGGGCCTTCCCCGGATACATCAACTTAAAATCAACATCTATCTGAAATAAGAGAAAACATTAAGAAATCAAATTAAATTGCAAAAGAAAATTAATGAAATCGACTTTTGAAATTAATGGAAAAAAAAAAAATTACCACAGATGATGCTCTTGAATCGCTATATCGCGGCCATTCTAATAAGAAGTCAATCTTTGATAATTTTTTAAAATCAGCTTGTCGCAGTGAAAAAGTTTTCTCTCATTTGTCCACGGTTTCGTCCCAATTGCTGCAGTCTCGTTTTAAAGTTGCTTTAAGGGAAACTGAAATAGACTCGTCTATTTCCACGTCTTTTACAAGTTCAATTGGTTCCAGCTCTTCAAGTGTATTCAGGGACTGACTTGACGTATGTAGCTTACGTCTTTTGGTTATTTGGAATACAGTTTCCCAGCAGGGTTTTTCTTATTATGTCTCGGAATGAAGTAAAATTGCTAAATTGTTTAAGGATATATAATTAACAAAAGAAGTATTATATCTATATTTATAACTTGTTTACCTGATGTCGTTTTTCGTTTCGAAAATTTGAAATTATCTCTTCAACAATTTTTATAAAATCTTCAGGCCTTAATTTGGTTTCTCGTGCCACGATTTCCTCTAAAATTATGTTAATTTAATCATCTCGTAAGAGTAGAATTTTCAGAATAATAACTGATTATCATTTGTCCTTTCGCGCTTTGTTGTAATAATGTAGAAAGTGGCTGCCGAATACATAGAAAACTTACGTAAAATAAAATTAACAAAAACAGTCATTTCTTAAACACTTGCCTGTATTTTATAAGTTACAATACCAGGTGGATTCGAGGAAGAAGGCGAATCAGCTAACCGATCCCTGCCCAGCCATCGCATCACCTTAGAGTTGTTGCTTACAGTTTCCGCCTCAAGGAGATTCTAAAATCAATATAGGTACCTAATAAGCTGCTCATAGAAATCCATTTCATATTCTTTTTACCTCAGATTTTATGTATCGAAACAGCTTCTCTCGAAACTCGGCCCGCAACCCTACTGGTTTTACCACTTCTTTGATGTCATCTTCTTTAAGATATTTTAAGTTCTTGAAAGTGATTCGAGCATCTAGACAAGAGTGATACAAAAATCTTACAATAATTCATTCAATATTTGTCAGGAAGACGTGATTTTGATAACTATTTTTGCTCAAAAGTCGGATTTGAATGATTTGTATTGCGACTCACAACTTACGGCCATATTATTGACTTTTATAAAACCAGTTTTGAGTCAAAACCAGTTCTATCAAATTTCAAAACTTTTGTTGTTGGTAAAGTAAATCAAATTTTTTATTGGCTTTCCAATCGTTTGATGTCTGAATGCAAATAAAACGAGTTCTTCCATTCTTATTACTTGGTTTTTATCAACTTTTTCATAGAACTAGTTTTGACTCAAAACCAATTTTATCAAAAGTCAATAATATGGCCGTAAATGATTCTGATACGGCTATCAATTAAACGAATACAAATTTAAAAATAAAAGCGATCCATCCTTAGTTTCAACTACAGTGGAAGCAGCAGCAATCTGCTTTTAAAATATTTTATATACTTATAGTCAGAAGCTTTTAGACTATTCAACGCATATTTAGTAAAGGAAGTAAAATATTTATTTGAATTAACGTTCTTCGTTGAAATTAAAAAAAAAGTGAATTTGAGGAAAAGTTTTTTTTAAATGAAATATTTTTGGAGTTCGAAATAAAAAACGAATTTGTTTCCGAATGAAAATCATAACAGAGGAAAATACCAACTTAAGCTACCAAATTTTACGATTTTTTTTTTTTTGAGAACACATACACCCTTGTTCTGATTTTCGTTCGGAATCAAATTCGTACGTATTCAAATAAAAATGTTTTGAGCTTGTGAAGAAATTTTTTTGAATTCGTACTGATTTGGTTCTGATGGAAAATCAGAACAGGCATGATAATATATATTCACTAAACACTTATTTTGAGATACATTTTTGGTATACAACATACGATCTGGCGCCAATCTGGTTTTCTCGTTTAGAATATATATATATATATGATATACAAAATATCATGAACGCAAGCAAAAAATAAAATATATAGGTATGTAAAAAAATTTGGGTACTCACCTCTCATTAATTTTTTTTAGTTTCTTAAACTCCTTGCACAGAACTTTGAAACAGCAGTTTTTTAAGTTTTTATTTTGTTTCAAGTAGAAACTTGAATTTTATTTGCACGACGCACAAAAATAAAAAGTATCTATACTCCACTTCCACTAATAAAAATTTTCTCCGCGACAACTAACCATAAACTGAATTTAACGAACAGAACATGACGAATGAACAGAACAATGATCAATGACTACGCGACGAGAGAAACAGCTGCACAAACAACATTTGGCTGGCTAATTTTTTTCTGACTTTGAAATTTAAAGTGTTTCATTTTAATATGAAAGCGCTCGTTTTAAGTTTCAAAGTTTTGTATTTAAACACTTTGAAGTTCAAATTATTTCATTTGAATTTGTGAGTGTTCGTTTTAATATTCAAAGTTCAGACTTTACAATTTAGTGCGGTTACTTTAGAATTGAAAGCTAACACTTTGAAATTCACTTTAAATTTTTTTTTGTCAATGAGAATGAGCAAAAGGAGAACAAAACACAGACACAGACGCAGGCACAAATTAGAGTTGATCGCAGCGTTGCCAAATGCCAACTGAGGCTTTTTACGCCTTTTATGCATTATTTCATCGGTTGAGGCAAAATTTTTTTCAAGTCATCTTTTTCTTCATTTCAACTGGCTGCGAGTTATGCGTGCTCTATAATTTTGAATTCCGTTGAAAAACTTATGCGCGAGTTTATTCGATTCATTCATGAATAAGAAGAAAAATGAAAAAGGAGTGCAGAAACAAAAGTAGAAAGAACCGTTTTGATTCTGAAATGCATAGGAAATTGAAAACGAGGAATAACTTTTTAAATAATGTTGTTTTCAAAACAGATCTATTTGTGCTGTAGTATGAAAAATAGATATGTTTAAATAGGACAGTTTTGAATCGATTCGACACATATGCATGGCCAATCAGTCATTCTCGAATATGCATATGTCAATATTGTCTGTCGAATTAATCAAAAATCAAGTTTTTATTTTGTTTTAAGCACATACACACACAGCCGTATTTATAAAGAAATCTTAATCATTGATTGTTTTTTAGACATCTTTAATTAATACTCAAATTGAAATCGGTATTTATAACCAATTTTCGCATTCAAGTATAATCTTGCTAAAAGGTCTGTAAACTTAAAAGCCAAACTCGGCATTTAAAGGTGTCTTAAAGTTTTTCGACCAAACATAGATGTAATTCAAATGAACTTCAAACCCATTTAAAAGTAACAGTTTTCGGTTTTGCCTCTACCTTATTTGACATAACAACCGATTAATTGAGAAAAGGTTATAAATAAGTATTTAATCGACTGTAGTTCAGATGCGTTTGGATTTTCAACTCCACTCCACTCTAATCTTAACTTATCAACAATTAATTTACTCTTAACTTATCAACGGTTAAGATGCATCTGAGAAAAATGTTGTTGATACAGCTGACAATGTTTACGTGAGTTATTTTCACAAACAGACTCTCACGTCTCACATGCATGACATGCTTTTAAGCAGCATAAGAATTCAGAATTTTAAGAAATTTAAATTTTGATCCTACTGTCATAAATATTTCAGAGTTTTGGAGAAAGGCATTTCAATTGAAAAATTGGATGGTTGTAAAATGTTTCATTTCCTTGAAAAATTGGTTAAAACTATTTTATGTTCGCCACTTTCCTCGGCTACAGTTCAAAGTAATTTTTTGTTAATGTTTTTGCTGTTTATTTGTGTTTAATTTTTGATTTTTGTTTCAACTTACTTTATAAAAGTTTGGTGGAGCATTTCTTTTTTTTTTTTTGAAAAAGGCATGTTCTTTCCAGAGAGGTATTTTTTCGTCGTATGTGCGATTGGCAACGCTTGCTGGCTGGCTGATTTTTTTTCTGACTTTGAAATTTAAAATGTTTCATTTGAATTAGTGAGTGTTCGATTTAGTTTTCAAAGTTTTAACTTTGAAATTCAGAGCGAACTTGTTGGAATTGAAAGCTAACACTATGAAATTCACTTTTTAAACATTTTTTTGGCAACGAAAATAAAAAGCAGGATTGCCATCGGCACTTTTTCATGCCTTAGGCATTCCCAGTTTTTGAAATTATCTTCCTCGAAAAACTGTTTTGTGAACAAAACCAAAGTACTATATATCACACCAATGAATAACGGCAGACGAAATAGAGCAAAGCTTGCTCTAAATTTTTTAAATTGGGATTCAAATGATCTTAAATTTAAAGTGACACGTAAAGAAAGTGTGTATTAAAATCAACTATTAATGATACAAGAGTCGTTTTGAGTTAATACTAGTGCCGGCACTAAATCTCATTTTAAATTACTAAAGATTTGCGCTATTGACTTAAAGGCATTAAAATGTTGCTACTGATTTCTTAAACATTTCGAGGTTTGGGGAAAGGCATTTCATTTGAAAAAGGAAATGGTGTAAAATATTTCCTTTTTTTTTGAAAAATACATAAACCATGTTTCCCGAATTCTTCGAATGAAGTTGAAATGCTTTTTTCAAGTCAACTATAAACTTTAATAGGACGAAGATAAGTTTGTAAGAGTTCTTTTCGTTTATTTGTGTTTAATTTTCGATTTTTTCTTTCCCTTAACTTAAAAAAAAGTTAGTGACGCGTTGTTTTTAATAGAAAAAGGCATTTTTTATAATGAGCCATTTTTTTGGCAAATGTTGTTGGCAACGCTGAAAAAGAGAACAAAACACAAACACATACGCATATGCACAAGCAACAGTTGGATGTCTGAGATTTGAAATTGCGTTTTATAATTCACTCCGAAATTTAAAGTGTTTCATTTGAATATGAGAGTGCTCGTATTTAAACACTTTCAAATTTAAAGTTTTTCATTTGAATAAGTGAGCATTCGTTTTAATTTTCAAAGATGAGACTTTGAGATTTAGAGCGAACTCATTAGAACTGAAAGCTAACACTTTCAAATTCACGTTTTTGAGTTATTTTCGCAATGAGAAAAAGAAAACAAAACACAAACACACACACGAAAGCTGATGATGTTACCAGCAACAACTAGTTGCTTGAGATTTGAAATTGTATTTTACAATTGACTTTAAAATCTAAAGCGTTTTGTTTGAATATGAAACGGTTCGTTTTAGTTTTCAAATTATTTTCAATGCAGCTGAAATTAAAAGCAAACTCGTTAGAATTGAAAGCGAATACTTTGAAACTCAATTCTACGGTATTATTTTCTCAAATGGTTGTATTTTGAGATTTTGAATTCGAAACTGAATTTGTTTATATTCCAAGTGATCGCTTTGATACTCTAAAATAAAATCAAAAATTTAACTTTGACATTAAAAACAATATCATTTAGAATTCAAAGTTAGAGCTGTAAAACAAGCAATTTTAAATTTTAAATCTTAAACTTTAAAATTCAACACAATCGCTTTGAATTTTAGATTGGCCAAAACTTTGAAATTTAAAATTTTTTGTAAAAACACTTTGAATTCAAGAGTTTTAAATTTGAAATGCTGGTTTAAAGTTCAGACTTTTAATTTATCAGTCATCACTTTTAAATTAAAAATGAAACTTTAAATTATTAAACTGCTTCATTTGAATTTGAAAGTCGAAAGCTTTTAATTTCAAAATTGTTAAATTTTATTTCTCAGAGTTCGTTTTAAATTTAAAAGTTTTAGCATTTTTTGACTTTGAAATTAAAAACAATATCATTTAGAATTCAAAGTTAGAGCTGTAAAACAAGCAATTTTAAATTTTAAATCTAAAACTTTAAAATTCAACACAATCGCTTTGAATTTTAGATTGGCCAACACTTTGAAATTTAAAATTTTTTGTAAAAACACTTTGAATTCAAGAGTTTTTAATTTGAAATGCTGGTTTAAAGTTCAGACTTTTAATTTATCAGTCATCACTTTTAAATTAAAAATGAAACTTTAAATTATTAAACTGCTTCATTTGAATTTGAAAGTCGTAAGCTTTTAATTTCAAAATTGTTAAATTTTATTTCTCAGAGTTCGTTTTAAATTTAAAAGTTTTAGCATTTTTTGACTTTGAAATTAAAAACAATATCATTTAGAATTCAAAGTTAGAGCTGTAAAACAAGCAATTTTAAATTTTAAATCTAAAACTTTAAAATTCAACACAATCGCTTTGAATTTTAGATTGGCCAACACTTTGAAATTTAAAATTTTTTGTAAAAACACTTTGAATTCAAGAGTTTTTAATTTGAAATGCTGGTTTAAAGTTCAGACTTTTAATTTATCAGTCATCACTTTTAAATTAAAAATGAAACTTTAAATTATTAAACTGCTTCATTTGAATTTGAAAGTCGTAAGCTTTTAATTTCAAAATTGTTAAATTTTATTTCTCAGAGTTCGTTTTAAATTTAAAAGTTTTAGCATTTTTTGACTTTGAAATTAAAAACAATATCATTTAGAATTCAAAGTTAGAGCTGTAAAACAAGCAATTTTAAATTTTAAATCTAAAACTTTAAAATTCAACACAATCGCTTTGATTTTTAGATTGGCCAACACTTTGAAATTTAAAATTTTTTGTAAAAACACTTTGAATTCAAGAGTTTTTAATTTGAAATGCTGGTTTAAAGTTCAGACTTTTAATTTATCAGTCATCACTTTTAAATTAAAAATGAAACTTTAAATTATTAAACTGCTTCATTTGAATTTGAAAGTCGTAAGCTTTTAATTTCAAAATTGTTAAATTTTATTTCTCAGAGTTCGTTTTAAATTTAAAAGTTTTAGCATTTTTTGACTTTGAAATTAAAAACAATATCATTTAGAATTCAAAGTTAGAGCTGTAAAACAAGCAATTTTAAATTTTAAATCTAAAACTTTAAAATTCAACACAATCGCTTTGAATTTTAGATTGGCCAACACTTTGAAATTTAAAATTTTTTGTAAAAACACTTTGAATTCAAGAGTTTTAAATTTGAAATGCTGGTTTAAAGTTCAGACTTTTAATTTATCAGTCATCACTTTTAAATTAAAAATGAAACTTTAAATTATTAAACTGCTTCATTTGAATTTGAAAGTCGTAAGCTTTTAATTTCAAAATTGTTAAATTTTATTTCTCAGAGTTCGTTTTAAATTTAAAAGTTTTAGCATTTTTTGACTTTGAAATTAAAAACAATATCATTTAGAATTCAAAGTTAGAGCTGTAAAACAAGCAATTTTAAATTTTAAATCTAAAACTTTAAAATTCAACACAATCGCTTTGAATTTTAGATTGGCCAACACTTTGAAATTTAAAATTTTTTGTAAAAACACTTTGAATTCAAGAGTTTTTAATTTGAAATGCTGGTTTAAATTTCAGACTTTTAATTTATCAGTCATCACTTTTAAATTAAAAATGAAACTTTAATTTATTAAACTGCTTCATTTGAATTTGAAAGTCGTAAGCTTTTAATTTCAAAATTGTTAAATTTTATTTCTCAGAGTTCGTTTTAAATTTAAAAGTTTTAGCATTTTTTGACTTTGAAATTAAAAACAATATCATTTAGAATTCAAAGTTAGAGCTGTAAAACAAGCAATTTTAAATTTTAAATCTAAAACTTTAAAATTCAACACAATCGCTTTGAATTTTAGATTGGCCAACACTTTGAAATTTAAAATTTTTTGTAAAAACACTTTGAATTCAAGAGTTTTTAATTTGAAATGCTGGTTTAAAGTTCAGACTTTTAATTTATCAGTCATCACTTTTAAATTAAAAATGAAACTTTAAATTATTAAACTGCTTCATTTGAATTTGAAAGTCGTAAGCTTTTAATTTCAAAATTGTTAAATTTTATTTCTCAGAGTTCGTTTTAAATTTAAAAGTTTTAGCATTTTTTGACTTTGAAATTAAAAACAATATCATTTAGAATTCAAAGTTAGAGCTGTAAAACAAGCAATTTTAAATTTTAAATCTAAAATTTTAAAATTCAACACAATCGCTTTGAATTTTAGATTGCCAACACTTTGAAATTTAAAATTTTTGGTAAAAACACTTTGAATTCAAGAGTTTTTAACTTCAAATTCTGCTTTAAAGTTCAGACTTTTAATTCAGCGGTCATCTCTTTCAAATTCAAAATTTAACTTTGAGTTATTAAATTGTTTGATTTGAATTTGAAAGTTTTAAGCTTTCAATTTCAAAATGTTTCAATTAAAATATTAATTTCAAAGTAAAATCATTAAAGTTTAAAGTGAAATTTTGAAAACAAGAGCGTTTCCAATAAATTTTTTTGTTTTTTTTGGTATTTTTAACAGAAACACTTTAAATCCGATTTGAAAGTGATCGCTTTCAAATATAAAATGCATTTTTTCTCTCAGTGCAGGGGTACGTAGTGTGCCCTTGGTCTCCTTGGAGTACCTAACCTAGCACAAATCCCTCACTAGCCTCTTAAAGACTTTTGGGTCTTATCAGTGCAACTATTAAAAACGTTGAACCCGTCAAAAGTTGAACGTCCAAAAACACTGCATGTGCATATAAGCGAAGTTGTATTGGGTTCATAGCCAATCCGGCATGATTAAACGTGTTCGGGGTAGCAAGGTACGGTGCATTCGAACCATGATGTCAAATGGCCGGTATCAAAGCGTATTTTCAAATTGGATGCAGAAAATATTGTGAACAAAAGTTTTGATATATAATAGAAAAAGGCCTACAAACTAGTTTTGGAGTCCTTAAGGCTAGATGTTTTCATTTTCATGAATTTCTAGTTTTACCAAGAACTAGTTTCTAGATTTCGAGTCTTACGTGTCTAAAAGCTAGTTATGAAACAAGAAAATAAAATGACCCATTTATGTAAGGGTGCAGTTATAAGATACTCATTTCCCCGGTACACTTCCAAGTTTGGACCTCAGCAGTGGTGAAGTCTGAAGTGATAACTTCAAGAGCTACGGTTTCCTTATTTTGTTTTTTTTTTTTATGAGCTAGGAATGTTTGAAACTTGAACCCATTTCCAGCCGACTTCACGATGAGCCCACTAATTTCGAATCCCGAAAATATTTTGATTTTGATTCCGCTCTCAACTCAACAAATTCACTCACACACGCATAATCATTTTATTGTTGATGTCGTTGAAACCTGTCTGACAAACGACTATTAGAAAAGTTTTTTGTGCTCATTGATTATGCAGAAGTGCTAATTTGATAATGCGCATTTAATAAGCATGCAACTTGTACACAAACCATCTCCACCTTCACCTCAAATCACTCAGATGTCACACACACACACACACAAAGTAACTCTGCAATAGAAATAAGACCAAAGAAAGTCAAGCAATGAAAACTTTTCGATATGTGTCACAATCGAAATCACTTTCTTGTGATCAAACTTTTGACTTATCACTTCATCCGTCATACAATTCGACAGCAAAACGTGTCACAGTTAAGTCACTGCTTGAAGTGATAGTAAATGTTTTATCATTTACCCTTGTCACATTGGCGGCCGATGCGGTGCGGATGTGTGATGACACTTATATCCCTCTGGTATTCACTGCGGTCGTCTAATATTTGACCTTTTGAACTTCAATTTGAAATTTATGTATTTTTCATTGACGATTGACGTGTGTTTGTTCGTCACATTCACACACATCGCAGTGCCATGTTGCCAGAGAGTGAGCATTTTGTTTGTCCTACACTTCTCCTTGCATTTTCTAGTTCAAGTGTATTGCATCTCATATTTTTTTTTACTCTTATCGAAGTGTGTCGGTTATGAAAGATGAAAGCCATAACACTAGACTAAGAGCTATGAGTTTGAGTTTCATTTGCTGTGATTTCTTTTTGAACATCCGTTTATTTCTTATTCTATTCGTTTTCGTACTTTTTTTGAGACACAATAAGAGTATGCCTCTGCCTCACCATGGTGTCATACTAAGAAAGATGATGTGGTTAAATATTTCCTTATCACTTGACTGACACTTGGTGGTTTTTTGTTTGACAATCGTGACTTATTGTCACAGAAGTAATATACTTTACGAAGTGTTTGAGTGTGGGTGGGCATGGGCAGGGCGCATTGATAGCTGGGTGTTAAGGGCGGAAATTGTCATTCAATGAATGGGTTTGTGTGCGCCAAAGGAAATTGGATTATCGGATGATTGAATTGGTTGCCTTTGTCACACAGAGTATAATGACAGCAAGTAGATTAAGATTAAGTGGTGGGAACTAAATGACGGTTAGGTATATTGACCGAAGGCAATATTGAACTACCTTAAATATTGAATCATTGAGACTTGAAGTCTGGAAGTTTTAACGTGAGAGATTTTCTTATCTCTGAGCTGTTTCAGAGCTCTCATACCTGAAGCCAACAAGAGAATTCTAGAATCAGCACAGTGATGTCAAAGTCAGAATTCAATCACGCAACAGTTCTAGTTTCACATTCGAAGAGCAGGAACGTGAATTTGAGAAACGAACATGAAAAGCTGCGAAAGTTTAGCCAAAAGCAAAACAATGAAGATCACATTGAATATTTCAGAAAACGGTTCGTTAAAATACGTTTGGAAAAAAGTGTATCACAGGCAGGGTAAGGTCGCCTAAATTCGAACACTCCCAGTTGTCGAACACTTTTTGAAAAACATCGCTTAAACTGCATAATTTCTTATTTTTTTAATTTCTCTTAATGCGAAATTGTAGCTTTCACAGATTTGGGCAATTGTGAGTTTCCATAGAAGAAAGAGACTGTTGAGAGTGTCGTAAGAAACTATGATTTTAAGGGGCAATTGAAGCTAAATATTTATGTTGTAAGGTTTTTTCGTTATATAATACTTATTTTAGTTCATTTACGTTAACATTTTATCTTAAAAGTCATTAGTTTTATTTGATTTTTGCTGTTCGATTAAAGGAAACTAAATTGTTGCGAGTTTCCTGTTCGAACACTAGTGTTCGAATATAGGCAACTTCATCAAAATAGTTTTTTTAAGCTCAGGCTTTACATGTTATAAGAAACAAAATAATTTTTACGTCTTTCTATCAAGAAAAATAGCAAAATCTTTGGGGCCAGTATTCGAACACCTTTTTTCAGTGTTCGAATCAAGGAAACTCTATATAAATTTTGGTTTCCTTTGTTCGAACAGTTAACAATTTCAATTATGACGGAGCTGTCTCATAACTTCTTGCAGAAGAATATGGCTTAAGAAATATAAGTTGTCACCATTTAGCGTAACCATGTAACGTACACCCAACTTTGTGCTCAAAGTAAAGACTTTGTGTGCAACTCTTCAAATCTTATCTGATTTATGTGTTTCAATAAAATTTAGAAAATATAAATGTAAAAATAAATACAAAAATAATTATAAAAATATAAAAAATATAAATAATAATGTTTGGATGATTTAAAATAGATGAAACTTTAAAAATGTCTGTTTTATGTAGTAATTAAATGTTAGCCTTAACCCAAGACACCGTGTTCGAAATAAGGAAACTTAATGTTCGGCTTTAGGAAACAAGTGTTCGATTACTGGGGAATTTGACTGTTTTCCAGTTTATATTATTTTATAAAAAAACAGTTAAAGTTACAGAAAAAAGTTCAAGTTTATTAAATAAAGTTTGAGTTTAAGAATCTAATTAATTTTACTTCGTATATTGAATATTGAAGGTTCTCTTGCAGTGAGCGATTACTCTATTGCATGTCACTAAGTGTTCGACAACTGGGGACATGACCCCATATCGTAACTCATAACACTTGACAATACTTATTTTAAATATTATGTTTTCATCGTAAGATAACTCACCAAAAAACACCCGGATTTTCAACAGCCAATTGCCCGCTTCCAAGAATCAACGTAAATAAATTTCTTATGAAAAGAAAATGGCTTCACTCATCAGAAGATCCTATCAGTGCACAGTCTACTGGATGGTGTCTGATGTGCATGGGAACATGACAGGTTGTAGGAAGATCCATGTCAGTTGTGAAATGATTTTTATGGCAATATATGGGATATTCTAAGAAACAGAGAAAATTCAGCACTTAGTTGATTTCCCTTTCCAAGGAATGAGTAACTAGAGCCAAGTCTGAAATTATAGGTGCATAAACTGACAGCTGGTTGCTCTAACTAACTGAGTGAATTTCACTAGCTAAATTAATTTTCTTAGGAGTTCAGTTCACTCATTGCCTGGAAAGTGAAATAAGCTCAACATCAGCGCAGGAATAGCAAAAGTTATTCTTTGGAAGATTTATAAATTTTTAACAAAAACTATGAATTGGCTCTGAGCACATGGGGGCTTAAAAAAAGTATTACACTCTACGAACTTGGATCTTCGCAATGTCCTGGAATAATCAAAAACATTCTCAAATTTCTGACTAGATTTATAAGTTCTGAACAAAAGGGTTTTGTTTTCAGAAGCTCTGTATATGAATCAAGAATACTTCGAAGGTACCTCAAATGGGATCTTCAGGAAAGCCAGGAAGGAGGACAGCAAGGGTAGTACCTTTATTTGAATCGATAGTACGGTTGATATAATTTGATGTTTGATGATTATTTGAAAAAAATGTTGGCTGCGCTCAATCAATTGTCAATCCGCTTAGTCCAATTTCGACATATACGTTCTAACATTTTGGCCGGTACTTATCTCACAAATAAATGTTTCAATGTTGCCTTCCAGTTCGTTAATCGAAACGGGCTTCTGGCTAGAGACATGAGCTTTAGCATAGCCCAACAAAAATATTCTAGAGGCGTTAAATCGTACGATCTAGATGGAAAATCGACCCGCCCCAAACGTGAAATAAACTGTTGACCTTTTCATATTCTTAAGTGTGGCCCCGTCTGCGTCTAGTCATAACCACATGCCACTATACGAAAGTGTGGCGTTGGTTTGATGTCCAACAACGAAAATTGGTGGCGAAATTTGATCAAATAGCCCGAATAGCCGCCTTTGTAGATCGAATAAACGTACCATGAAATCAAAAAAGAGCGCGATAAACTTTCTAAGCGGAGCATGAACGCTGTTCGTTTGCAAGCCGAAATTACAAAACAATTTGAAGATGTTTGACAATGACACAAAATACAAAACGTGAGGAAGCTTTCAATATCACCCATTACAAGTTGTCTTTAAAAGATAGGCTTGTTTTTTATGACTCGGGTCTTAAGGATAACAGAGGATAAGAAGCGGGGAGGAGGGATTTGCAAAAGATTGGGTTAGTGACTTGGTTATTGTAGAACCCTAACTAAACCATTTGGAGCCTTGAATGAATTTTAGGTTTCTGTTTACTTTGAGATTAGAAATATCACCCATTTTTTCGGAAAACCTCCAAGGGTTTTTTTTTCTAGTGTGGGCCAAGCTAGGAAACTCACAGAGGAAGTGGAATGATCCTTCTTCGGCCTCTTCATCTTGGCATCCTCTACAAAAGTTGGATGTGCTGATGTTCACATTCTCATCATGTCGGTACCCAATTAGTTGTGACTTGTGCAAGTCGTCAGAATGCCAATCAACAGAAAAAGTTGAGGCCTGGTTAGCTGGAGCTGAAATAAAGTTTTTTTTTCTTTCTTGGTAATATTTGGCCACAGGTGTCTGGGCATGCTTCTAAAGATAACATTCTGTCATTGGCAGTTTGAAAGTGTCATTGAAAGTTTCGTAAGATTCTGTCTTTTGCTTGCCCTACTGGCTTGAGAACTGAGGGCTTCGTTTCGATGGATTTCACTACCGGTAATGTCGCGATGTCCTGAAAACCCAAATTAAAGTTACGATGTTCGTTGAATTGACCAGCCTTAGATTTCTGTGACAGCTTTCTACTAATTTGGATTTTATGACAGTGCGGATGAGATAGCTTTAATGGCTGCCTGGCTGAACATGAAGATGTGTCTCATTCGTCTAAAAAGTTCCAGAACCTGGCTACATTCAACAAAGACACCAGAAATTTCCTATTCAAGTCATTTTTGATTACGATGTGACCAGACCTTTGATTTGATTTTAACGATGTGTGGTTGAAAGAAATTTGAATTTTCAAAAAAACCTGCGAAGATATCGAGCCAAAAATAGAAACTGAATGCCATAGTACAGGGTCTCTACTCTCAAATTTAAAATCAAACTTTCTTATATTTCCAGTTCGTTTAAGGAGTACGTGAATGCAGCAAATCTCAATGTCTCTAAGTTGAAATGGCATTTATTCACTTAACGTTTCTTTCCTTCAAAAATATCGCAAAAATAGTCAATGGATACACAATACTTTCTGAATTCACAAAATTTTTAAAGATTTCTCAGGGTGGAATGGGAAACACCTTTTTTTGGTGGGAAGGACAAGTTGCTATATGAGTCTCTTCCCTGCGCTCGTTAATTATTAAACTTTTATATTTATTCAACTTAAACACAAGTTTACCTCTCCATGCAGTTATCTTATCTCTTTAACCGTCCGAGGAAGAAAAAGGTTTCCTAGTAAGGAAGAGATTGTTTTTATCGACTTTTTTTTATCCAGAAGCAGACATACAGTGTTTTTCAATTATAGTAAAAAACAAAAACAATAACAAAAGAAGCACAAAAAATACAGTACGATATTTTTTAAGCTGCTGCTTATTTCACATTACTTTCATGAAGCCCCGCAGGAGCAATATCGATTTAAATTTCAACTAAAGCAAAGGACTTCCATAAATAAATTATTATTGTTTCCGTAACGAACTGGCATGGCAGGGCGGGCCAGGCGTTACTGCTCTATGGGATGGCTGCCAAAAAGTTGCCTACCCAAATTGAAAACCATTGTTTTACTTTCATCTCGCGGCGGCTTATATATTCGTATAGGCATAGGGTAGGTTGTATCCGGGCCAGTCTGAAAGGGAAAGAGTAAGTAAATAATAATAAAGTACCGCGATGTGTTCATTAATTCCCATAGGGCTGTGTGAAATAATTGAAAACTCTAAATATTCATACCTTGCTTTTGAATACACACACCACACACACACACTCATAGACAGTCAGTCGAATACGAACGGATATACATACACGGATGTCTTTATAGTGGAATGTTGTAAATCTACATGGCATTGCGTATCCTTTCACTTACAAATATCCTGAATTGCCCATGGCGCTACATGATTAATAGGTATCAATATTTGTTCTGTGAGAACCCCACACTTAAACTCATCACAGGACTGTGGAAGGTACCTATTTCAGTATAGTACACCCACCTCAGGCAAAATCGTTCATTGTTTTGTCCTTTGTCTGGCTGTGCGACTCTCTCGCAAACGTACGAGTATTTTGCAATAAATTGATTTCCATTTCATGCATACTGCTATTATAAGGTTCAGATACTACAGGTAAATCAACCCCCTAAAATAAGTCCTAGAAGCTCCTAGAGTGTATCGCAATCGGAAGCTTTAAATGGCTGCACTTTGTAATTGCAAACGAATGTGGTATATGACTTTGAATGTAGGATGACGTGATTGGCATGGGAAACACAGTCAGGCAATATGATTGTATTGTAAGGCCTTGGGTTTTCTTACATATGCATATTCGGAGTTGAAATACTTTCAATTTTGTATGGAACCCAAATTGATTGATAAATTAATTGAAAGAGTTTCCAGGCAATCGAGAGTGAGATATAAAATTGAAAATTACTCACTTTATTGATATGAGTTTAATTGCTGGTGCATTTCGGATATTATTGAAAGGTTCCTTCAGTAAATAGTTTGAAAAGTCCTTTATGTTGGTAGAGGTGTTTTTTCAAAAAAGCAGTTGTGTTTTACTGAGAATTTTCAACAAAAGAAAAAACTTTATAATTATAGCGGGATTGCAAAACTAAAAAGTGGCCAACATCAGTCTGCTGTTCACTTATTGACTTCAATTTGTTCAAATACTGATGAAAGACTGTAAAACTGTGATAGTAAAGTATTCGATAACAAGAGAGGTAATGCCAATAACACATACTTCAGTGACGTAATACTCGATCACGTTTGCGGTAATTCGGCTACGGCATTGTTTTCTCCTTTCTCGAATCACAACAAAACATATATTCGACGGGTAAATGTCGAATATCTCCTCCAAAAGTGAACTTCATTGGTCCACAAAATTTTGTTGTGGAAATCGGGTTCGGTGGCCATCTTGTCTTGGGCCTATACACCAAACGTGTTACGCGCTTGATGGTCGTTCAATTCTTGCACGACTTGGATTTTATAGCGCAAGGACATAAGTCCTCGGGACATAAGTCCAAATTTTTATTTTTGGGACTTATGCCCCATCTAAGTGAGACATTAGTCCCAACTTCGATTTGGGAGTAATGTCTCACTTAGGTGGGACATAAGTCCCAAAAATAAAAGTTGGGACTTGTGTCCTGGGTACATGTCCCTGCGCCATTTCTGTGGAGCAGAATACCGAAGAAGAGCCAAATGAGCCATCCGCCATCGAGCACAATAATTGGGGCTCTGCCCGTCAACTTTATGGAAAATTTTTCGGAAGGATTTTGGTTTTCTGCCTTAGGCGCAGGGACATAAGTCCCAACTTTTATTTTTGGGACTTATGTATTTTGTAAGGCAGCAAACCAAAATCCTTCCGAAAAATCTTCCATAAAGTGGACGGGCACAGCTTCAATTGTTGCGCGCGATGGCGGATGGACTCATTTGGGTCTTCTTTGATATTCTGCTCCACAGGAGCAATAGCTACTTGAGGGGCCTTGTAGGGCATTTATGAGTATGTACATTATCCACTCGATTCAACGTGGTGCGAAACCGATCATCAATGGTTGCTCAAATTACCAACTCTGCTGGGTTATTATGTCGACTGAACATTGTACGCAGAGCGCGATGCGTCGCGAGAGCCGAACCATTCTTTTGGTAATAAATTTGCACGATTTGCAAACGTTGTTCCGGAGTGTGCTTTTTATGATGAAACGACAAACTAAAATTAACATTGATCAAGTGACAGCTGTCAAAGAGACCAACTATGAAAAAGTGTTGCCAGATTAAATACTACATGTTAAAAAAAAAAACAGCCTTTATCAACTTCTTCAATCGCTTATAGCTTAAAGAATATAATCCTTTTTTCACAAGAGAACTTTACGAGTGCCTTCTCAAATTGTCGTTATACGCATTTAAACACACTGTAACAGTTGAACATTACTACTACTACTCAATGATTTCCTGACCGGGATGTAGAAATCTTCATAGTTTTCACCAGTGGCGGATCCAGGATTTGGGCAAGGGGTGGGGGGTCTATTACTCAAAATTATATACATACTAGCTGACCCGCCCAGCGTAGCTCAGGCCCTACGTTCATCAAATTGAAAGTTAAGTAAAGTAGTTTCAAAGATTCTAATCTAGTGGGAGAGTGAGGATGAAATATAGTTTATGTTACTCAGGGACAATTAAGCACTCTAACAATGAAAAAATTTGTTGGATCGGTATAGCATTTTCCAAGTTCCCGAATATGTCCCAGTTCCCGTTCCATTCCGATATGGGAATGAAATATAGTCTATGTAGCACCGTATTGCAATGGCGGAAACCGTACTGAAATCAGTACAGTGGTTTTTGAATTCCGGTTCCCGTTCCTGTGGGTAAATGTTGATGAACTATAGTCTATATTACTCATGGACATTGAATTTTGGAATTAGAATTTTTGGAATTAGTTGAGTACTTTCCAGGTTCTTGATTATGTCACAATACCCGCTTCCGTTCCCGAAAGAATATGTAAAGAAACTAACTATAGTCTTTGTTACTCAGGAGCACCTTACACTCTAACGTTGAAAATTTTTTGAAATTGGTCCAGTATTTTCCAAATTCCCGCTTATGTTCTCGTTTGAATATGAGGATGACATCGTACTGTAATAGCGACAAAAATTACAAATCGTTCCAATGGTTTTTGAATTTCCGATCTTGTTCCCATTACCGTTCCTGGGAGAATTTGAGGATGAATCTAAATAACCCCCATAACCATTATCCATGAATGGTACCTGCATCCAAGAAACCGAAAAGCTGTCAGTACTTGGTATGTGTGTAAACGACGATCTTCGTTGAAATGACCACATATTTGAAACAGTACTAAATGCTTTAACATTATATGGGTTGGGTAGTCATAACCCATTGATGTGTGTCTTATTATAAAACAAACAAAAATTTGTCTTGGTACTGTGGTGCAATAAATTAAAAAAATTTTAATCTTTATTCTTATCACATCAGTCAAAAAATTAAAAGAATTTTTCAAAACAAACCTTATTATTTGTTATTTAATATTTTAATTTTTTGTTGTCAAAAAAAGAAATCAAAATCATTGTTTGAATTTAATTTTTAATTCATTACAGTTAAGAATAATGAAATTGTCAATTTTACTATATTCCAATTCCATCTGCCGGGCTGATTTGTGAATCTAAACCATCCAGGGCGCCACTCAAACGCATACAGAAAAATTCATTTAAATCGGTCAAGCCGTTTAGGAGGAGTTCAATTACATACACACGTACAGCAGAATTATATATATTGTTGTAACGTTCAAGCACAAAGTATTGAAGACTACTACAGAATTTCTTTGCACATTCCGTTTCTTGATACATTCATTTCTCAACTTAAAAGTCGGTTCTCGGAGCACAAATCCATTTTACAAAGTTTAGGGCAACTGTTTCTTAAACAAGAATTTAACAAAAAGAAATACTCTGACCTCTACACATTTTACGAAGATATATCGGAATGTTCGAAAGAAAATTTTCTGTCAGAAGTCAAGATGGGGAGACAACGAATCCACTGCCAGAACATTCAAAATGCGCTTGATGCCTTACTGGTTAGTATCTTTTGATCAAAAATTTACATGTAAAAAAGTTTATATGTGACAGGATCCGATAAAAGGCACCATCTAGGTATAAGTGAAAGCTAACACGGCACGCTCTGAAAGGCGCTGATGTACCATTCAAGCTCATGTAAAAAATCGTTTCTCTAAATTTATATTTTATGAAATAATGGCGATGTTACAATTTCTGAATGCGCTTCATGAATATTCAGTAAAAGAACTTGTGTAATCAATCATGATCCAACAACCGATTTTTTGCCTAGTAAGTCCCATTTACCGGATCGAGTCACATATGCAAACATCAATCTGACGATATTTTTCAGGTTATCAATAGCAAGTCGTTCAAGAATGTCGATTATATTTTGCAAGACTTGGCAGAACTACCTGTAACTACAGCAAATCCAGAACGATCATTTTCGACGTTAAAGAGGATCAAAACTTACCTGAGAAATACGATGGGACAGGAACGACTTAATGATCTTGCTTCTTTAAATATCTATATCCATATTAAACTTACCGAGGACGAAATTCTAGTGGAATTTTTCAAAAAACCTCGAAAATTTACTAGTGTTTGAGGTAGCCTGCTCTTCTTGAATTTTTAAAATAATAATATTACTTCTCCTTTACTTTTTGTCTTGCTCATACTATATTTTTCCGTCCCGAAACGAAATTTGAAAATTAGGAGCCGATAAATGTTACAAATAACATCTTTTATTTTCCCGATTGGGGCGGGGTCCGGACCCTAAAATCTTCCCCGTGGATCCGCCACTGGCTTTCACTACAATACATATTTGAACAGCTATTTTTAAACACATAATTAAGGATCAAGCTAAGAAAGCAGCTTAAAGATAAACAATAATCTAAGGAAGCAATTGTTATTTCAAAGTAACTATTATGAGAAGACTTCTTTTCGAAACAAGCTTAAACTTAATTCAATTCACACAAAACTTGTGATATTTCCCCATCTGCTACTCAAAACTATCCCAAACCTACATGATGACCAAGTGGTTTGCCATACAAAATTAAACCTTTCTAGTTATTGAGTGTCATCTGTACTTATTAAGTTTTTGACACAGAATCGCAAGTTCGTGCGACCCATTTTTTACCAACAAAACCTTTAAAAATTTTAGCAGAACCAAATTTAAATTTTTAAGTTTTTTCACTTTATCATCATTAAATTTGAAATTTTATTTAAACTGCCCTCTGTACAAAGTTTTATTTCGCCAGTGCCATCCTTCTCCCTTAAACTGTGACGTCTGACTTTAACTGACTTCGCCAAAATTAATGATCCCGAAAATATGGATAAATGTCTATAATTTTTCAAACATATGTTAGCTACACATTCCACACACACATTACAGTATAATAAAAATACATTCGCTATACAAACTCGTAGGTAAGTAAAAGCTGTTTGAACGAATATTCACAGGATTGTCGTTATCCATCGTATAGTTCGCGTAGACTGTATGCGTTGTATGACTCAATGACAATTCAACTGGAAAACGATGAGTGTAATAAATATTCATGTACAGATTATTTGTGTACACGGCAGTCTGTGCACACAAAATGTTTTGTCTATTCCATTAAATTTTAACGAACATTTTTGATTTATTCACCAACGAGAGAGGATGTTATGCGAATGTGTGTTTTCGAAATTGCTTCCTTCTTAAACGCCTGCCATGCCACGCTATGCCGCATGCCATCAGCATCAAAATTCCCATATCAATATTTTTTATTTGTTTATCGGTGTAATTTGTTGAATACCAAATGAAACCACTCCAAAAAACGAAAAAAACAAAAACCAATAAAAAGAAATAGATTATTTACTTTCCCTTTTATCTAAATGGAAGAAGCTTTACCTTGCAGCTAGCAGAAGTCATAAATAGTATCCATAATGTCGGTCTAATTATTTATGTTGGTGTAGGGAAGTACCACCAATATGCTCGACAAAATTTTGATATTTGAATTTCGAGATCAGATATCTCATCACAAATAAAACCGACAAATTCTATATTCAACTAATAAATTCCACCCACTGTAAGGCTCCACTCTGCTCTGCTCTACTCTATGCGTAGCGTCGCGTTGTTGGGCGAATGTGTCGGCTGCACACTTCCCAATTCAAACAAATCGTCGACCAAATGATTCATAAAAGCCATTAGCCCCCAATCGCAGTACATATTCGAATAACATATGCGCACACCTTCGATATTTACAAAATAATATCCACCACTTTATTGCTTTGGCAACCATGAGGAGACAGTTAGCGATCCGCAAATGAACCACCGTAAAATGCCCTACCATCGTGATATTTTGGATTCATAAAACTGTCTGCAATACAAGTTCGAGGCTCTCGCATGCCCGAACCGAAATTAAGCTTCATTCTGTGCTTCTAAGCAGCTCCATCAGCCCAGGAAGGCAAAGAGGTATTTTCAAATCACTAAAAAAAACAAGGAATCGATATTCATATGCACACACACTCTAGCATCTCCAGACATACCTTCGCTTTGTATATCTAGGCACGTGGGTTGACGCTATAACGTGTTCCGAAACCAAACAATTATCGTAATCTATGGGCACTTTGGAGGTGTTGCTGCAGCACCTATCTCTGGAAAACTCACTAAACAAACGCATGTGTTTCGGTTTCCGGACTGTAAACTGTAATCTGATTCGAATTTGGTATAATAACAAATGTGACGATGCTTGTTTCTATACTTTGGCTCACCCGCCATCGCCATCGCCATCGCGCCACCTCTGTTAAGTGGTTTTATTTTTACCGCTTGTCTGGCAGGGTTTGTTGTGCAAAAGAGACTTTGGTCAGAGTTGCAATAATTATTGACGACTTAAGCTAGGTCAATTGATTTTATCGTTCGTAAGCTCGTATCTGGTTTACGTTTGGTTGGAAAAGACATTGCAGACACCTTGGAATAAAGATGTGGAAGTTATGTTAACTGCGAGTCGCGTGGTCAATTTATAATAATTGCAAACGGCTAAATGGCTCCGATGTCTCAATTAGTAAGAATTTATTTGATACCAAGTGTCAGAATGGGCGAGTTAAGGAGAACTAGAGGAGTTATTTAGTTAAACTAAGTTTTTAATGGATCAGGAAATTAGAAGAGAAAAATATTGTCCAGGTTGCGAACATGTTCGGTCTTAAGACGTAAATAGTTTTGCTTTTCCAATCTGGAAATTATGTCGGGCTTAAAAGGGGTTTTTTAATTAATTTGACTATAAAGTCTCTTCTATTTTCTTGTTATATGACCCAAGTCATAGAAACAGAAGGCGAATGAACACAAAATAATCTTAAAAGTCTTTGGGAAAGAAATTTGTACTCTTAAACAGATTGAAACTGGTTTAGTTCTTGACAAAACACCGCATAGTTAACATATTAATGGTGTTGTTGTCTACAAAAGAATGACATGGTGGTTTCTTTTTAAATCATAGGTCATTTTGAGACTGACAGCTTTTTACCGCTCGAAATCTTGACAGAAAGTCATTATCATACCTCCACGGAACAAAATAAGTCGCATTACGATTCAACAATGTTTGGAAATATTGAAAATTTAAATCTAAATGAGTGCTACGTTGTCAAAAGAAGTTTAGGCCGAAATAAAGCAATCTCTAGCAATTTAATCTCTGGGGACTTTTTTGTACTGGACAGTTAGAAATAGAATTTATGAAACAATTTGAAAACGATTCAATCACTTAAGGGCAATATCATCATCCCACAAATCTGTGAGCTTTAGTCTAAAACCATCAGCGAAGTCTTGAAAAATTAGAGCGACAGAGTGGGCTGCCACAAAGCAAGTCGAAGCAGCACCTTATACCCAAATTCCACTTCAAAGTCCAAATATATCTTTATCAGGCTTTGCAAAATTTTTTAAAAAATAATTACGTGAAAAATGCCATCAGGACGCAACAAAACTTGAGGCTATGATAAATTTGACCGGCTGAGTTAAATCGTGCCGTGGTACCCGTGGCGTAATGGTTAGCATGTCCACCTGCTAACCCAGAGGTTGGAGGTTCGAATCCCAGCAGAGACAAAATGCAAAAATGTTTTTCCACGGGTATCGCCTCTCGCGAGAAATTGACAAGTCCTTCGTTAGTAAATTCATTGCCATGAAAAGCCCATTCTTAATTAGCCGTTCGGAACCGGCGAAAAATCGTAGGTCCCCTCCATTCCCTCACAAGGCATGATTGTGAGAAATACGCTAGGCCCAGGGGCTCCTCGCACTGTTGCGCCACCCTATTTGCCAGTTCCTCGTAAATGGCGATACAAGCCTGAATAGCTTCCAAGCTGTTGACATAACATCGCTCATTCACAGCTCCAACAAAAAACTGAAGATAGGGATCAATTTGAAGCTCCGACGGCCAATTGAAAGCGCTAAGATGACTGATATTTCGATTTGGCAATTTGAATTCAAAAGATTAATTTCGGGATTACGGCAAACGCTGTGCTGCAAACGCTGTGCTGCTGAACCAAAGGTCTTATGAGCCCATGTCATCAATCTCATTAAACAGTAGCTGGTTAACTCGTAACACGCACAGATAACCGAGGCCATAGAAACGAGTTCTTGGATTCAGTCTCCTCTCAGCAGCTACAATGTGTGCGAACCGTAAGATTATGACGTTGAGACATTTCAAGGAGCATCAATTTTTCACTTCGGCCAAAAATTCTTTAAAAAAAACGCAGTGTTTGGGCACACCGCAATAACTTTGAAAATAAGTTCTTCATATTTCTCAATATACTTCAAGCGTAGAGTGACTTATTACATTCTACTGATGCATGATATTGACTTTCTGAATAAGTGGAAAAAAATTAAGAGGAAATAGGGAATCTTGGTTGCAACCTGGTGCTTTGTCATGCCGCTTTGCGTTTGATGAAAATAGTCGTTCGATTGCACTCGGGAGTATTCTGAAACCCCATCATTGGCGCAAATATTCTCATCTTCATAATTCTGAGAAGTTGCAATAACTACTCGATTTGAATCTAACTCATTTGGATCGAACTCATTTGGATCCAACCGCAAGCCGTTTATACCAGAGCACCTAGTGACCGTGGGCTATTAGCCGTCTTTCTGTGATTCCTCTTAAAACCGAGGTTGTTCTCGTCTCCAAAAGTGGAAAATTGATTTCTTTGACAAAACTTACTCTTAAAGGCGTCAACATTCCTCTTTGCAACGAAGCCAAAATTTTGGAGTTATCCTTGATAGCAAGATTCTTTGATACCGTCACGCCGAGTCGAAATACTGCCAGTCACTGTCAGTCTTGTGGCAATGTAAGCTTTTGAAAAGATATGGAGTCTGTCGCCGAGAAGGGCTAAGGATACGATGAGACCAATCATCTCCTGTGTGTCAGTTAATGAAACAAGCTATCACGTAAATACGTTATTGCCTCATTCACCACATTCTTTAGAACGACATGTCTTGTCTGTACCAGAGCGAGAGACTTCCCCTGGCTACTCTGAATCTTCTTACCCTTGATACGTAGGATGAATCCTCAAAACCATTTCTGCCTTCGTGGAGAGCGATGACTTACGACTGCATATCTCAATACGCACAGCCATCTCATAAAATGGTCATAAGCTATGTTATACAAAGAACGGCTGGATGAGATGAAGTATTTGTGGCTGCAGCGATTGCCAAACTGTGCTTGAGGCTCTACTCTACCCTCTCACTCCATCAGAATTGCAAGACTTCTTTGAATACTGTCGGGAATCAAAATTTGTTGAGTTTTGTTTGGGTTACAGGCCATTGCGGCATAGCAGGAAATGAGATCACCAGTGATTTTGGGAAACAATGATCACAGACAAATTTTTCAGGACTAGAACCACTGCTTGGTTTGCCAGAGCTCTGAGTGAAGGCTACAATCAACGATTGGAATTATGCTCCCCTACGTTGAAAAGAAAACAGCAATCTTTTTGATATGCCTTAGAAAGCTTTTTGGCGTTGCCACGGAGCACTTCTACATATTAACTTAACTAGCACAAACCCTTCAAACGCGTCCACACTATGCCGACCGGCATACGGATCCATTTCATTCGGTTCGAATTCGGTTCGGCTTTCGGTAAGGAGGAAGGCCGATCGGGACGTCCACACTAAGTCGGCATTGCCAATCGGCATAGGTATGCCGATCGATGCCTCTTGGCATAGTGTGGACACAGCTTTAGAGAAAATAAATTTTCTTCTGGAATACCCTGCTAGCGAAGATTCCAAATATCATATATATCTCTGCTAAACCTTCATTCACGATTTCTTAACTCATCGATCAAAAGCTGGTCACTTGGTCACAGCTATAGAAGCAGGGAAGCGAAAAAACTTCGGAGTTAGCAAGGACCGGGTCCCAAATCTTATACACGCAGCTTCATAGGTAAATATCCTACTTCCAAGCTTCAAACAAGAAGTTTATATCTATCCTAACATGACTAATCATCTTTCGACTTTGGTAAATACCTATCGCATTTTCTGAGAAGAAAGAAACTATTTCATGAGTAGGTTTACGAGTATCAACCTAATCAACGTTGCTATCTACCTGATCAGTATTTAGTCTGTGTAAATGTGAAATACCTACTTATCTAGCATCTGTTCTTAAATAAATGTTTTTTATTTAATATTTTTGAGGTAGCTATTTTTATCACAACGCATGCACAAACTCACACAGAGCCACTTATAATGTATTCGTTAATAGTACAACATCAACAAAAAACAAAAACAATGACACAACAACAAGAACAAAATTCCTGATATTATCCCTCAACTATGTCAAGTAGTTTCTTCTTCATCTTCTCTATTTTTCGCTTCACTTTCTATTCTCAATTTTCTCCTTCAAACTTATCTTCTACGAAACACTTGAGCAAACACATTGGTTTCGACACATAGTCAGACGACAAAATATGCACTACACACTGTGTTTGAACAAGAGTCCTGATAAACAAAAAACTCAACAGAAAACAACACAAAATTGCTACACCCAGCCTGCGACTGTAACTACAGACCTACCGAGACCGATGGTGGAGAAATTTGTATGATGGGGGAGAATGGGGGATGGAGAGGAAAAACAATCATCAACATCTATGAGAGAGGTTACCCGCCTGTTATCCCATGCACTCATCTGTGTCACTAAACGGGGGTGAATAAATAATCCGGCCAACACAAAAGCCAGCTCTAGAGGGAACCGAGGATAGATAGTAACCATGCAGATGCAGATACTAGAGTATAGGCTGTAGCTTCACCCTCCCCGGGGGAGATAAATGCCAAGTCAAAGTGCATTGAAATTTTCTTCGAAATACAAAAATAAGAATCTTTAAACCAATGGCTTCTGAGAGGTTCAGCGGGGCAAACAAATCAAGGGGAAGGGATGATGAAATGAAAGGTGAAGTGGACCAGGCAAACAGAAACACGAATTTCTATCTATTCCTAGACATCAAATGCTATACGAAAGGTATATGTAGACCCAACTTCAACTCGACGACTTAAAACAGTCGAGCCGAGGATGTTGGTTCTTGCATTTATCGCCTTTTATCGTTGATGGTGGTGTTCACATATTTAACTTTCCTTTACTTTCTTTTGTTTATCTTCGAAAAGACGAGAGAGACGGGGGAGTATATCTCGTCTAAATAATGCATGTGTGTTCATGAGAGTTAAGGATGCGCCGCTAAGGAGTTGTACAACATGTACAGATACAGCACACATCCATTATCGTGATGTGTGGTGTACACAATCTACTCCGCCTTCGCGGATGAAATGCCAGGCAAAAAAAAATAGAAAGAAATACAAAATATCTGGTGATACATTGCCTCCTAGGAAGTGTCAGAGGCTTAAAACACACACTGAAACCATCCAAGGGGAGTTGTTAAACCTTGTGCTTCTTTTTTTTGCCTACTCTAGTTGTACACAAAATGTTTTAAAAGGATATACTCGTACCTTTATAGAGTATGAGAGTATGGGGGGACTTCAAGTGCGCTGTAGGTTGTATTTGAATTTGTTGTGAAACCGTGCGATACCCACCACCACCCTACCTGCGGGCCTAAGCGTTAAGTTATTTTTAATTTACGACACAGCTCCCATTTGCACGTTGTTTTGTATCATTTTAATATTCAAGTTCAGAAATGCGGCTTTTATTCGAATTGAAAGCAATACAAATAATAGCATTCATGTCCCATCAGTCATTTTCGTCAAACAGAGAGGTACAAGTTGCGAACTCGTCCTTTGGGTGCGGTGGATGCTTTAAGGGGCGAAAGTGTATTTGGCCAGCAGCAATCTTTGAAGAACACTCAAAAAACAAAAACATACGAGATTTGAGAAGCAGTCTATTCGTTGCCTATTTTTTATTTTTGAAGAAATGTGGAGTCACGCTGGGGTACCTCTTTGGTCCACTACTTTTTGGTTTCGCCTTTTTTTCTTTTGTTTTGCATCTAAAAGACTTGAGTGGTACCGAGCCTCAGCTCATTTCTACGCACTAATGCAAGCTCTTCGTTATGATTGTAAGTGTTAGTGGTGACTGAACAACACCAACACAAGCACAAAGGAAGCGTGTTCTTGTCGAAGAGCCTTAAAGCGAGAATGGTTATATATAGCAAAAAATATTTCTATGAAATGAAGTTCTCTCTTTCAAACATCTAAGTTCTTTGATATGTGAAATTAAAACTTCCTTATTTTCATCTACTGCACCACGAAAAAGTGGAGGCTATCTCCTTGGTAGTTCATTGGACTGACAATTTGGGTCTGAGTGCTCCAAATTAGCTTAAGTCTCTTCTTAAAACAAAATTCTTGCTACCAATAGAATAATTCATCGGGACGCTAAATTAAAAGTTTTTGTTCAAAATAGTAGAAAATACTCACAAGTGAAAATTTGTTATGCTAACAATTGGCAAAGTTGAATCAGGATCAGGATGACATCTTCCATTGATTCTCCACACAAAATAGAGCTTTTAGTGCTTCATCTTATTTTTTTACACTTTGTTTAAAGTTACAATGTACAATCGCGTCTTTTTTAAACTACTCTAAACTAAGTAAAACAATAAAATGAGCACCTTTTCTTAAACTTTGACTTTGGTGAAATTCACCTGCTTTCCTTTCCTTGAATTTAAAAACGCCGATAAAACAATCTTTTTTGGACAGAAGGACAATAGACACAATACAAAGACGTAACAAGAAAGTTACGTGGATGATATTTTATTAACACTTGTCGAACACCAAAACGGCCGAATCAAATTATAAGAAGAGTATGAGGAATTGTCTGTCGTATTTTAACACCCAAACCTGTCCTTTACTTGTTTTTACTGCAGAGAGGGAAAAAGAGAGTGAAGGACGAGGTTATATGATATACATTTTTTATTTTAATTCAAAGCAAGAAAGGATATACCTACTTACCTATCTTGCTCTATTTTACGAAGGACTGTAGTTTCCTGAAAAGAGGATTTGACAGAAGCTACTGTGTGTATATAAACTGAGTAGGTTTGTGTTGGCGTTGTACAAAGTATAAAAGAAGAAGAGGGACTTTGTTGGTTTTAATTAAAATGTTGAATTAATCTTTGAATAAAATCAACTAGGCTTACGTGAAAGTGTAAAGGAACTCGAAAGCTGTCAAAACAATGAAAGGTGATAGATAAATTAGGGTTTTGGGGTGAGATCTTATGGTTTAAGAAATCAGTTGTTTGAAATCGCTTTTGTTTCTATGTATATCCTTACAAGGAAAGGATATAGAGTTGTGACAAACAAACAAAAACATTAAAGGAAACACCAAAGAGGATTGATAAAGGATTATGGAATCAATCATTGTAAGCATGGGGCAGCTATTGCTTGTAATGGTGATCAAAATTGATACTATATGTGATATGAAATCCTAGAATATTGTACATTAGGTACAGAATGATTCTCAAAAATACTTAAATTTACTAAAATTACTTAAGGGAAACCAGCTCTTTACCATATTTAAGGAGATTGTCATCGTCTTTCATGGGATTTCAATCAACGTTCTTCGAAATGATTATTAAATTGGAATCTTTTAGCCAAAACAAATTTTATTAATTCAAAGCTAAGTCCTGGAATCGTTGCCCTATTTATTATTTTATTAAAGGAAATTTCGTGGAAGTTTTTACTTTAGGTAAGAACAATATCAATATTAGACTGGTTCAAAAGTGGCTATTTTTCTCAAAACAATTCCATCTATACCGTCGAGGAGGTGAAAAAAAGATGCCTGTTAAAAGGAGAGCTCTTAATATTAATATTAATAATTAATATTTGTATGGGAAAAAAGCTTTTAAACTTTGGAATTTAATATTTCGGTCTTAGAGCAAAGTGTCGGGATGGATGATATATATTTTTATAGAAAATTGATTGTTGTACAAAAAGGTTTCTTATGATTTTTCAAATCAAAAAAATCAAGAAAAAAAAACTTAAATTCGCTCTAAATTAAGCTTTAACCTTGAATAACAGAAGTTTTGTATTGAGGGAAATTGGTCTACTGACAGTGACAATCAGATAAATGGAAGATTTTGATATGCGAAGAAACAGAAAGTTCTAGGAGTTCAAAATGCATTAACATAAAAAACGCCTTGTCACTTAGCCATTTGCACTCGGCTTCAAATTGTAGGTTCTCGAAATGCGTTTAGCTCCGAGTTGTTCATAGTTCTGCTACGCCAATCTCTTATTTTATTAGAATGCAATTATAAGTTTTAATCGAGAGAAGATCCGATGGATTTCTTTCAACTATCTATTTTCTGAAGAAGACGTCTTCAAATTCTCAAGATTGTTAATTTTTTAAGTCAACCATTCAGTGTTGATATTATCGAAACTGACCTTGACTACTTTAGATACTTATCCAACAGTCAGCATGCTTTTGAGGTTCTCTTGAAAAATGACTTTTCTCCTGGTTCTGATGACAACCCTGCCATTTTACTTAAACATATTTATATCAACGTTGTTTGCAAACCCCTCACAGTAGATTTATTTCAAATCTCTGCTCTCTCTCCAGAGCAGTTTTTCCGTCTTTATGAAAAGATTCTTTTATTCTAGTCCACTAAAAAAGGAAGGAAAAACGACATTTCCAATCCATTTCCGTCCCATTTGAAAGCATTGTTTGTGACCTCATTTACTTCCACTGAAAGACAATTTTTTTCTTTGATCTACCAACCGCGACGAACTCAATTGATCTCTATGGTGCTCTGTTCGCCAGAACAAGGCCATGAAGTCGACGTAGTTACCACAGAATTCTCTAAGGCTTTCGTTGAAATCTCTCATCGCATATTTATCTTAAGTTAAGAGTCTATGGTTTTCCTCCGCTGTTTTTTAAAACGGTGTGATTGTACTTAGAAAAGCTTTTCTATAGGATGGTATTCCGTTGCTCTGTATCAATTCCCATTTCTGCAACATCTGGTGTTCCTCAAGGCAGCCATTTTTGCCCACTTTTATTTGTGCTTGTTATAAATTATTATTTATTATTATAATTTATTATTTTTCAATCTGATTTGCCCGTCTATGCAGGTGAGATAAGAATAAGAATCAAACAGCCACACCTCAAGATTGCTTCTTCTAGGAAGACATAAATTCTTTTTCAACTTGGTGTGAGAAAAATTTCTTGGAATTAAGTTTTAGCAAGTGCCAATTCATGGCTTTTTCACTCAAATGCCTTCCTTCGCTCCCTCGAACTTACGGCTTTTTTAGATGATTTGCATCTGATATAAAAAGCAATCGACTCTAGAGCCACCAAAATGTTAATTCATTTACGTTACTCTCAATAAAATTGATTTAGAAATTCAAAAGTTTACAAGTTTATTATTTGCCTGGTGTCACTCATATTCCGAACTTCGTTCTTATTGAACTTCAAAGACACACACCAAAAATCGGTTTGATCGGATCGAAAGACTTTAAAGGAGACAAAAGGAATATAAGATGGGTAATCATCAGGAAAACATCTGCAAAATGATTGTTTCTTTCATTCAAAATTGCTAACTTAGTCGCAAAATAAGTTCACGCTAATTTATTTTCGCCTTGACTCAACCTATCCGTCCTGGGCTTCTTTTGCATCTTATGCAAAATACCCTGTAGAAAAGTCAGTAGCTTACGGTAGTATCGGTAAGACAAATTTGAAAAGCCGCTACATGGTCTGCCATGTTTCGTATCGTGAGTTGAAGTCTTGAAAACATATACAATACTCTTCATAAAACAGGAGGAATTGTAAGCGATCAGTTTAATATGCGCAGTCAATAGCTTCAAAATTGATAAATTTATTGGTTCTTTTAACAAAGCGAATATATTTCAAAAACATTGATTTTTATTTGGCTGCAATACCAGCTGACCAAAGGCCAAATTACCACACACGTGATCGAGTAATACGTGACTGAATTACGTGTTTTTGACACTAGTTCTCGGGCTATCGAGCACTTTAGGACCTCAACTCGACATTCTTTCATCAGTATTTAAACGAATTGAAGTCGATAAAGGAGCAACATACTGATGATGAGTAATATAGAGCGGATGTTGAAAGAAGAACAGCATTCACTCACTCGTTCACTGATGAGGTGATTCAGACCCTGGTTGATCAATAAATTTTCACTTTTCATCTAGAGCCCTTTTGTTCAAGCAGAGGAAACCTAACGAAACGCTAGTACCTATTTGAAAACGGAATTCAAAAGAAAATATGTAGGACGTAGGTACATCATTGCAATCTATTTAGAAGTTCTCTTTTTGCCCTTCCTATCTACTTCATAATGAAAATTCAATTTCACTAGATAGGTACAAGTACATACCTACCTACCAGCACAAAATATACATGCCTTAGCAAAACTGTGAAGATATCAATTAGATGCGAAGCTATTCATTTACTCCTTATAACACCATTTCATATCTTTCATTAAATTCTTATCGACTCAAGTTGTTTTCCACCTCCTTTATTATTCCACCTCAATAATGTCAATCGTATTAAATTTCTGCCCGAGAGACAACAAAATTGACTCATTTATTAACTGTATCCGTCCCCTCATAGCACAAAGCACCATTTGAACATGTATCGCTTTACTTGAATCATAGGCAACGAAACAATAATTTACATTCATCAATACATATCAATCTTCCCCCTCTCATACCTACACATAGTTTTGTTATCCTTGATATATTCATAAAGAAGTACCAATCGATCATGCAAGTGGAGTCGTAGACAAAAGATACTGATAATTATCATCTGAATGATTGTTCGTTGAATTCTTTGTTATGCAAACGATGATGATCCGCACCGATACAGCTTGTTCGATTCGATAGTAATCAATTTATCATTTACTTCGTCATCCATCCCCGTAGCCACAAGCATCTCGATTTCAATTAACAGTCGACTTTGCTTTCACACTCACTGTTCGTACACCGCAGCATCTCCATATCAACAGAATCCCTGCTGCCGCCATCGGCATCGCCACCGCGCCCAATCCTCATTCTTCATGGTAAAATGTTTGTGTTGTTTTGTGTTTTTCTTTTATTACCATGTATCCATTAGATACACCGTAAAGCATTGTGTTTACATGAATGACTTTAAGTATCGAAGGGGCTGTCAATCAGAATTGAAATCACATTATACAGTATACACCCTTTAATGTAACTACCAATTTTGAGGATGAAGGCATTCCAATACGGCTCAGCCCGACTGAAGGTATCCTGAGGTCGACAAGAAAAAAAAGATACAAAGTATCTTTTTGTGTTTATTTGTGAATTTTGGTTAACAGTAACACTTTTTCATATCGACGAAGAGGTGATTTATATCTTTTCTTTCTATCTAATGATGGAGAATCCTTTTCGACTTGGGACACGACGACGCACGCAGGTACGATTTATTTGGTTTTTAAGGGATAACATGACATCTTTTGTCGGTGTGAGCCAATTAAGTCCAAACACACATCCAAAACTTGAATAGAAAATAAATGCGTTTGGGTAGGTGACAACGATGATGACTGGCTTTGATAACCAACAACCAACGAAAAAAACAAAACTCCGGTGTATCTTGAAACCAATAAAATTCAAATTTGTCGTCGCCAGTAATAAATTTGAGCTAATGTTGCCTCAAAACAAAAGACCACGTACGTATCAGTGATGAAGGTGGATCACCTAGTGTATACACAAATGAACAAAACCTGCATCATATGGACCGAGAGCAACGGCGTCATTTATCAAGTTTTGGGCCAACACTTATTAGATAAATAGTTAGTTATAGCTTTAAATGGATGCGTTTCATTAGCAGAGTTATTATGTGCGTGATTTCGTCTATGACCTAGATTAGGTGAGAATAGAATGAATGAGAGTCATGTTGGACTGATGCTGGCATAAATTACTTTTATAGATAAGTTCGGATGGTTTTGGGATTATGAAAATTTTAAGTTTCTAGGAAGAGAATCGTCCGAGTTGTGAGTTGATTTATGGGAATTAAGGGAAATCATAGAAAGATTTTCGTGAGCTTTTAGTTTGATGGTTTTTGTTGCAATGTGGGTATTTATGATGTTCTTAGAAAAAGCATTTTAGGTCTTTTATAAAAATTTAGTCATCAAGCTGTTGACTCTTATATGCTTTCGCTCGTAAAGATACCTGAAATAGATTATCTAGCACTCGATGCCATCCCACTGTCCCACTGTGAGTGTTGACTGCGACTGGTTGTGGTGTTTCAGGCTGTCGATTTATTTGTTTTTTGTTTGGAATCACTCTGAACACAGAACACATTATTATCAAAAGATTTTTATTTCGGTTGTTGGACTACAAACTTAATCCTTTCAGCCGTTAGGCTTTATCGAATTTCAAATATAATTTCAACCACAAGAATTGGCATAACTTTTTTATTTATCAACCGATTGACATGAAATAAAAACTAAATGTTAAGTGAAGCTTACCACAATATAATACTGAAAACCTTATCTAGATAGGATAAACCGTTTCTGAGATTAGCTTGCACAAGCAAACAAACTGTTACGTTTTTATCATATGCATAGATAGATGAAGTTGGAAAAAGTGAAGAAAGAGATTATGGCCACGCAAGGGGTGTTTTTTTTTTAGACGTGTGATTTTCAGCTGTCACTTGATTTATACTCTTTTGTCAGTTCGGTTTTGCCACTTTATCGCGTCTTCAAGCACTAGACACTGCGAACGTTCGGTAAATGCCTCGAAACTAAGTTCGCTGTTGACGCCGATTTCTACATAACTTCGAGTTTGAAACAATTAAGGTACATCAAAAATCAGGCGATTTAAATTCGTGGATCTATTTTTGTAAGGTTATGTGAAGCCGCTTGTATGCAGACAAGCCCGAGGCGATTGACGGTTCGAAGATAATATTCGGCACGTTATGGCTGAAATACGGCCTCCAAATTCTGCAAAAAGTGGTCACAAATTGGGCGTTCAGCTTGGATTTTATTCGGCCCAGCTGCGACGGAAGTCATTTTTGAAACATAATACAAAACCAATTTCCTAACAATAAACCAAATTCTCGGTCAAAACATTAAATTATAGATGTGTTTTATTTCCTCTTGTTACGTCTGTAATAGGAAAGAGATGAATTAAAGTAGCTAGGAAGTACCACTTTGGCCAGCAGCTAAAATAGACCAAAAACTAAGAACCCTTGACCGTTGTTCTGGACTCAAAGTTAAAATTCAACAAATGTTGAAGACAAGCGTGTTGAAGAGCTTGCATGTCACAATGAAGTAGACGTTTTTGAGATGAGTGTTACTGAAATTAGGGAAAGACACAAGATATTCAAGATTGTTTCGCATATTACGGACATCAGGAATTGGACCACTTGGAAAATGTGGCTGACAGGAAGTTGTTCAAAGATCTAAATAACGCTATAGAAGATGTTAACCGACTTGTGCCGCAAATTTTCCCAATAGCACATTTTTGTAAAATGAGAAGAGGTTAGATCTTCCTTTGACATGTTTCACCCCAGCAGCTTATGTCATTTTGAAGTCTTAGAATGTAGTATTCCAAAGTAGGTAGTTTTTAAAGCAGAGCTACTTCAAAGCTTTCTGAAGTGATACAGACTGAGGATTGAAGAACGTTAACATTGCCTTACAGCTACTATATGCTTGGACCAGCTCATCCTTTGATCAAACAAAACAACAAGTTATTTGAACTCACTTACTTCATCTACTTTGAAACAAACTGTACTGGAAATTGTATGTATCTACTAAGTCCTAAGTTAGACAATCGCCACAACATGAACAATTGAAAATGTTATATCGTTGCATATCAGGAGTATCTCTCGTTCGTAAGCTGAAATACATTATTTTAGTCTTGTTGCTAACATGATTGATGTTTGGCAAACCATATACTCAAAAAATGAATAAAGTAGTTCACATCAGCCACAAGATCCAGAATTGATCATCTGCGAAAGCTGAGCAGAAAATGGGAGGTTGAACCATGAATTAATATATATTTGGAACAGAATGGGTCCTAGGATAGACTCCTGGGGACCACCAACATTCGAAGTTCTGATGTCGTTCATTTTGTCTTCAACTTTAACTTTTTGAATTCTGTTCTCAAGATAAGACTCAAATTAATTGAAAATAAAAGCTCGAAAGTCTGCTGAATGTAGTTTGTAGAGGAAGATAGTGTAGTCTACAGTACCAAAAACTTTACTTACATAAATCAATAAATAGACCAGGACAATACATTTTACTATCAAGACCCTTATTAATGAAAGAGAAGAAGTCAAGGAGTACATCTTCGAGTAAAAAGGTCTCCTCTAAGGCCGGACAGTGACGAACTGAAGAAATTACTTGCCCCATCGAAGTGGAAACCACCCATTAAAAAAGTAATAATAAGATAATAATTGGGTCCGAATTTAGCCGTTATTCCTTATAAGACACTATCTTTCTATCTTTGATCTGCGCAAAGTGGATATGAGTTAACTCTATGTAGGGTAAACTGGGGTACATTTGACGTTGGGGCACATTTGACTTTGCGAGTTTTGGTGTGAACGCAGTCTTGAAGAAGAAAAGTTGGGATTGTCAACGAAGCCGTATTTGATGGAAAGAAACGTTATGAACTTTTTGCTTTGAATGACAGTTTTGCTTTGCCTCTTTTCAGAGCAACACGTATTTTTGTGCTTTTCAGAAATTCGATCTAATTTTTGACCACCAGTATAAGTAAAAATTTTGTGAACTTAATGAACTATTCTATTTAAGTATATAAATTAGAGTCAGTTTTGTGTAAGTGTAAAATTGAGTCTTAAAAAAAAGTTTTAAGGAGCTGGTGGGTCACATTTGACTTTCTTCGTAAATCGTCATTATCGGGTTATGTTCTTACCCAACCAGCCGTAGAAGACATTTCTTTGACTTTGAGAAATGAAATCAACTTCAAACGTGCAAGCCATTTGTAGCCCAAATATTCAATGTATCAAACACAAAAATATTACTGAAATCCATCAATAGGTTTGAAAAATATAGACCCTTAAAAATTTAACGTCAAATACGTCCCAGTTTTCCATCTAGGTAACACAGAGGGATTTAGGTAATCTAAGCTGTGAATAGGACATTTAAAATTGGCGATTGAAGAAGAATGAGTAAAAGGCAGATATAAGAAATACATACAAAAAAACACAGGTGAACAGATACACAAAAACACTGCTTGACAGAAATTCGTTTGAAGATTAGGTTCCCGTTCATCTTACTTCGGACTTTTGTTTATAATCTCTCTCTCTCTCACCCTTTGCCTATCTACAAAACAATATGTTTCTCTTTCTCTCTCTCCCTCTCTCTCTCTCTACTTTTTTCTCAACCTCTGCCTTTTTACGATTCAATCTATCTTTCTTACTAGATAACATAATCTCTTTATCAAACCATTTTCATCTCTCTCCCTCTCTCTCTCTCCCTCTCTCTCTCTCTCTCTCTCTCTCTCTCTCTCTCTCTCTCTCTCTCTCTCTCTCTCTCTCTCTTTCTTTCTCTCATCTCTATCCCTTTACTTTTTTCTCTTTCGTTCTTTCTTTCGCACATCCCCTCAAAACCATACATTGTGAGGGAACGGAGGAACCTTATATTTTTATCTAACACCTAATCCAGAAAGTGCTTCTCATGGTAATGAGTTTACTATCGGAGGACTTGCCAATCCCTATCGAAAGGTGATAAACGTGGAAAAACAGTTGTTGGTTTATTTCCTTTATTTACAGAATGGTTTTATTAAAAGTCACCATTAAGGTTTTTAGTTCAAGTTTTTTCACGAGTTCACTGAGTGCTGGTAAAAACTTTGCATACAATCGACCATTCCTTAGGAATGTAGCACAACTCTTTGAAGCGTTTTTAAAAAATGACCTGAATTCCTACTCAACAGTCCACACCTTTACCGAACGTTACACTCAATGGTTATGTGTGGCTTTTATAATGAATTCGAATTATTTTTCGTCCACTGAAGCGAGAAACATTCGCAAATTACACCGAAAAACGTAATTGGACAAGAAATTTATAAAGAACCTGAGTCCTCAAAGGGTTCGCCGTAAATTTTCTAATTGCTCTCTTAAGTCTTGCCCTCATTGCAAACATTCAATTTCCAAGTAAAAACCCATACACCACACATCGCATGCAGCAAAAAAAACTTTACATTTCCTTCTCACTGCGTTATCGCAATTCTTGCGCCATATCGCTGTTAAAGTCGGCGTCTTCAACACAAAAAATAAACCACAACCTGATTAGCTATAAGAAAATGTTAATAATAATTTCCCACTAAACAAAAGATGAGTACAAAAAAAAAAAAAAATTAAAACGAAAACCAATTTGAATGCGCGCTTTGCATTAATTAATTGCATGCACTTTGCCTCGCAATGTGATTTGCGGTTCTATTTTAAGGCCGCAGCACAAGGGTGCAATGGCAGTCAGTGGTGCACACAGTGTAGGACTATTCTCTATATGTACGTGCTCATATCGAAGTGACAAGGCACGTTCGTTGTGAATGTTGGTATGAGCTGTGCTTATGCACTCCACACACGGCCTTAAGTGTTATCGTGTTAAATTCGATATGGCCACGCGATAGCGCCCGCTGATTGTGCTGCGTGACACAATAAAACGGCCTACAGAATGCATGCAACTTTAAGCTGAATGTACCAAAAAGAAGCACTCACATGTAAATGTATAGCCTGCCTGCTGATGGGGGGTTGAAAATTCTGAATAAATTTTTATCGGCTTACCGAGATCTCTTGGCTTTTGTATCTTTTCTCTTCTCTGCGACTTTTACAAGTGACACCAGCCCAGAAGATAACAAAAAGTCCTTTCAGCCGTGTGTCTGCGGTATGGAAGGAAAATAAAAAAAAAATAAGAAGTGGAGGTAGGTATCCAACACCGCCGATGGGATGATCTAGTATAATGATACTCACAACTGCGACTTGAGTGGAGTGCTGCACAACCTTAACCCATTTCAGGTAGTATCAAGCGGTGTCATCTCTGACCTCATGAACATGCTTTTAATTACTTTCTGTCATTCTGTGAACTGCTTTTTTATTTGTTTTTTATTTGTTTTTGGGTGTGATGCTATCTGGAGCATTCTCTCGTTTAGCCTTCCATTTGCAGGAAGTTTTTCAGTATTCAGTTTTCAGTTTTCATATCTCGCTTTTTTTATTTTATCTTTTTAACGTTTCCTGAGATGAAATGTTGCGATAGCGTTGGACCGCAACATCAGAGTCCATGGTGATGAAGTAGCTGGAATACATTAATTTAAAAAAGGACATTTGGAGACACATTGGCTAGACAGACATGTAATGGGAACGAACGTATTTATCCCCGGAAGACTAAAGAAAGGCTCTTTTTTAAATAATTATTTCTTTGTGATAGTTGTCCGCTGAGTATCTCGTGTACCTACATATACAATATACATACCAGCTTAGTTTTGTGATAAAAGTCAAAATGCGGGAACGGGACACAGATTTTCTCGAACAAGATAACAAATGATGTGGGTAATGGAAGTTTGTGGCCACTAATGGTACTGCTTTAGTGACTGCGAGACTGATAAATGAATGTTCTGTCAGCGCCATAAGGAGTTGAACGCCTCGCGCAAGTCGTAACGTAACCCTTGAGTGCAGTTATAGATTAATGAATTTGTTTTGTGTGTTGCAATTGTTTTTGAAATGTGGATTTGAGTTTGTTTTGAAAGATGACTTCTGGGCGAAAAACAGAAGAAGACCACTTGGCTTATGGTAGCTTGATATGTGGTTCTGTCAGGAATTCTAACAAAAGTCATTTTTTAATAGGAATTTAGATTGGGTAAGACGGAGGTATCATCAATAAAGAAAACTTATGTTTTTTTTTTCGGTTTGAAGCTTATGGGAGTTTTCATATCTATCGAGGGAATTTGTTTATTTGGATGAATATGGAACTTTAGGAGGAGCGACATGAATGATTCTTTGATGACAAAAAAATATTGTTGAGACTTTGGTGTAATACATGCCATAGAGGTAAAAAAGCAGTAGGTATGCATTTGCTATCTAAAAGGTGATTAGAATCGGAGTCTGAAACCTTATAGTTGATTGACTTTGAAGTTCTTCACTTAGAAAGTGACTATAGCTACTTGCCGGTAGCAAACACTTAAAATTAAATGACAGAACTGTAAAATACAAGACCCCAGCAAACAAAAAATTTTCTTCAAATTGGCGCCCAATGCGAACCCTTGTATCGACCATGAAATTCGTATACCTACTCGTTACGACGGACTTTAAGCAGTCATTTGGAAGCTAGAATATCACCAGATTTGGAATGTTTTTAAGGAACCATTGCCTCTCAAATAGTGGCCAGCATGAATAGCATCAAATTTCGTACTTATTGTGTACCTAGAATTAAGTACAGAAGAACAGAAAATACAACTTCAATTAGCTCTTTGCCGTTCGGAAAATAAAGGTTTTCCAAAGAAAGCATCAATTTTTGAGTTTTTCTTACTCAAATTTTTCAAAATTCTCAGTCAGAAGTCTAAAGTTAAAAAAAAGTGATGCTGGTTGAAGGGAATATTCCTTTGAAAGGATGTATGACCGAGGAAATGCTAAGGGTCCTGACAGTGCTTCGAGATTGTCAACAGCTGTTAACAGAAAACCCTGACCTTGTTAATAATTCCCGAATGAGATAGAAAAGGAATGTGCCGTAAGCTTAATGTTTCTTAATTGGCGCCCAATGAAAGGTAGCCAAGAATTTAGCTTTAGTATTACTATAAATATTTCTCAGTATGATCTGAAAAATGATTTCAAGCAAGTGGCCGGTATGGCTGGCTCATTTTTTGACCGCTCTCTGTATAAGTATTTGGGGTCGGATGTCATTTTCCGAGCATTAGCAGATCAGTAGTCGTTCGGCTTCAATTTTTCCACAGTAAAATGGCTAATCAAACTGGGCATAAATAAAATGACAGCTGTCAAAAAGACGGCACGTGTTTTAACCCCAGAAAGATTTCGTTTTATTTCACTTTTCGCAACAAATAAATGGTCCAAGAAAAATTACACGAAAAACCATTCAGTTAAAGTTAGGAATGTTCACTCAGTACTGAAGTCAAATGGCGCCCAACGTGAGCCCCATATTATTTTTCAAATGAATGCGCTATTGCAAAAGACTGTGCCAGGAACTATTTTACTATTTTGTAGATTGAAGAATGAAATATCCAGTTCGTAGACATTGCTCCATTCCCTCACAAGGCATGGTTATGAGAAATGAGCTAGGCCCAGGAGCTCCTCACTCTGTTGCGTCACCCTATTTCTTTATTTTATCTAGACATGGCTTAGATAAATCGCAAAAGAGTGTTGCTCTTGTAGAATTTTTTTCGTTTTTCCAATTTGCTTTCAAAAATTAGGCTTCTATAAGAAGTTGAAGTTGTTTGAAAGTTGCGATCGAAAGTACATAGCGGTACATCAAAGCTACTCTTGGGGCTTTGATTTATTCAACATCAGTGATAATGGCAAAATTGAGCATTTTTAATACAAGTAGTACATTTCATCATCTTGAATCACTGTTAAGAACAAACCTCATGAGATTTGTAACAAAAGAACGTAGACATACTGTAATGCTAGTTGATTTTGGCGTTTCTCGGTTATTTAAAGCCAATTGTCAAAATACCAAATATTTAATTAAAAAACCCTTGATCACTTCATCTTCACTCTGTGTTCCTCATTTACAGACAACAAGCATACATCTACACTTTCTTTTACAAAATAACTTCCGACTGTAGGTGGTAGGAAATACTTCTGAAGTACCCTCAATAGGTCAAGCAATAAATCAAAGACTCAGTATTTTTGCCTCATACTGGCGCCCAACGTGAGTCCACACAATATTTCATTCTTAACGAAAGAATGCTTAGTTACTAACTGTAGCAATATTTAAACCCAATTCTGTCTATAACATTATTTCAAGATCTGATGAACATGTAACCTAGTCACCGAAGCTGCTTCCCATGGAATAACCCTTAGTTTTTCTCACCAACTTTACACATCTGTCATAGAATATTAAATTTCTTTTCAGATAAATCAGATATCCAAGACGAAATATTTCATTGATATTCCTTACGCGTCGCGTCGTCGTCGTTGCCCTCTATTTAAGCAACACTTAAGAAAAAGTGCACATTCCCATTATGATTTAATGGACTTAAATGTATGATATCGTCAACAATCAACCAACCCGTATACTCAATCCCACACAAACTTAGCCATAGGGTGAAATAAATGTGTCCTCTCAAAGTGCAAAGAATCAAAATGCCAAACAACTAAAAATCTCCCATAAAAAGGGTTCTAAAATTATTATATGCTGCTGTGCCGTTTTGCTGCTGCTGCTGTGTTTCTATTGCATTTTGTGTACAATTCTAGTCTTTGGCAAAAATTTGTTTAACTAAGTGGCACATGAGAACATCGACATCTGAGTAAAGTGTCATTTAAGACTTTTGCCCCACTCAAAACACACAGAGCCAAAGCCAGAGCCAGATGAACAGAGAAGGAGAAAAGGAAAGAGCTCTCTATACCTGCATCTTGGATACTACACAAAACACGATACAAAGTTGACATCTGCTGGCGGTTGTTTAATGTTTAGATAAAGATACTTCTAAAGATATTCACAAGAGTATTTCGCATTTAACCATTTGATAACCACATTTAGGTGTGAGTGGTTTTGAGGAAAGACACCAGATTTTATTTTTTATTTCAACTCAAGAAATGTTCGCACTTTACTTTCTAAGAAAGTAGGTATAAAAATATTTTCAATGATATGATAAACTATCTCGTTAAAAGACACAACGAGGAAAAAAAGTGCAACACACAGACAGTCGATTAGTAAAATGGCACAATGTAAAAATGCTATGGGAGAAGGATAAACCTAGAGACTGTTTGTAAGATACGCTCAGCTTATAGTAGTAGCTGATGGAGTTGAAGCTATAAAAAATCGCCATTCAGATCCTATGTAACTATAGCGGCTTTGAGAGAGTTGAGATCATTTGTGACGATAATGCGGGAATTGTATGCACTTAATTCAGATACAGATGAGCGTGGAAGTAGAAACATGCCGAATGTGGTTTTAAGTCGACTGTAATAGAGCTTAAGTGCATTTGGCAGTGCATGATGTTGCGTCGAGTAACAATGAGATAAAAAGTTTTATTGGTTTTTGGTTGGGCGACCTGCGACGATGGTGAGAGCTTGGTGCAATCGAGGACATTCTTCAATGGCAAGCATAGTAACTGGTGAAAACGGTGGTAGCTAATGTCATTTCATGGCTATTACAATTTTACAATTTAGTTAAACATTAAATTTATATTTAAACAAATGACACTTGATGTGGTCGTTAATGAGGCTAAGTGTTGCAGGTATTTTTTAAACTGGTTTTGCTCTATATTGCGAGTAAGAAATAATGGCGAATTTCAATCAAGTTGTAAGTACCCCGTTACAAGGAATTTCATAGCAAAAACTGTTGCACTTGCGACTTTTAAAAAGCTTTTATGGTCCAGTTTTTCAAAGCGTTGCTTAATTTGACTATTTAAATACATAGTACATACAAAGGGAGGGGCATCAGAGCGGGGAACCCTAGGAACTAATGAATTTCTCACACCATTCCTTTTTGAGACAATGGAGGAAACCTTCAATTTTCTGCCGGTTACGAACTGTTGGTCGAGCAAGCGCTTTTCATGGCAATAAATTTACTATTGGAGTACTTGTCAATTCATTGCAAAGGATGATACCCGTGAAAAAACATTTTTGATTGCAGTTGTTCGAACCTCAAACCTTCCGCGCAACAGGCAGATATGCCAACCATTACACCACGGCCGAGACTGCTATCTAGTGTTAGGTAAACTCATTGAGTGAAGTGGAGATTTTTGATGAGGCAGTTTACAATGAGAAAGGTTTTGCCATGAGTTCGTGCAGAGATGTTCAGTCTCAAATGAATAATTACAGGGTTTCAAGGACTTTTTAAGGGCCTTTTAGGCGATAATTTCAGTTTTTATTTCAGTTGAGCTTCCAGTAAAGCTTTCAGTCTCAGTCTCAGTCTCAGTCTCAGTCTCAGTCTCAGTCTCAGTCTCAGTCTCAGTCTCAGTCTCAGTCTCAGTCTCAGTCTCAGTCTCAGTCTCAGTCTCAGTCTCAGTCTCAGTCTCAGTCTCAGTCTCAGTCTAAGTTTCAGTCTCAGTCTCAGTCTCAGTCTCAGTCTCAGTCTCAGTCTCAGTCTCAGTCTCAGTCTCAGTCTCAGTCTCAGTCTCAGTCTCAGTCTCAGTCTCAGTCTCAGTCTCAGTCTCAGTCTCAGTCTCAGTCTCAGTCTCAGTCTCAGTCTCAGTCTCTGTCTCAGTCTCAGTCTCAGTCTCAGTCTCAGTCTCAGTCTCAGTCTCAGTCTCAGTCTCAGTCTCTGTCTCAGTCTCAGTCTCAGTCTCAGTCTCAGTCTCAGTCTCAGTCTCAGTCTCAGTCTCAGTCTCAGTCTCAGTCTCAGTCTCAGTCTCAGTCTCAGTCTCAGTCTCAGTCTCAGTCTCAGTCTCAGTCTCAGTCTCAGTCTCAGTCTCAGTCTCAGTCTCAATCTCAGTTTAAGCCTCTGTTTCTGTCTCTGTCTCTCTGTCTTTCTGTCTCTCTGTCCTTCTGTCCCTCTGCCTCTCCGCCTCTCTGTCTCCCTGTCTCTATGTCTCTCTTTCCCTCTGCCTCTCTGCCTCTCTGTCTCTCTGTCTCTCTGTCTATCTGTCTCTCTGTCTCTCTGTCTCTCTGTCTCTCTGAATCCTGTCTCTCTGCTTCTCTGTCTCTCTGTCTCTCTGTCGCTCTGTCTCTCTGTCTCTCTGTCTCTCTGTCTCTCTGTCTCTCTGTCTCTCTGTCTCTCTGTCTCTCTGTCTCTCTCTCACTGTGAATTCGGTTAAATTGTCAATCCGAACAGCGCCAGCGCCGGCGGTCGTGTTGACATGTTGGTATTCAAGCAACGATGAGGAACTTCACCAGCTGCACTATTAGCCAAGAAACCGTTCGATTTCTTCCAAAAATTAAGGCCATTAGTTAGCATCTTCGCATGACAATTTTAGACCATCACCAAATGAGTCCAACTGTCCTCAATACCACAAGGGAGTTTGGTGGACTTTCAAACCAATTTTTAAAGCCATCTCAACCAAATTGGTTCTAAAAAGAGAACAAAAAGGAGCACTAATCTGCATTTTAAATGTGCGGGTGCGGTAGCAACCTCTGTCCTCTCCATCACAAAAAAAGAACTCATTCCTTTCTTTTATTCATACATAAATGCTCCAATTAATAACTTAAAAAGTGTCTTTATAAACTAATTTTAATATTCAAGTGAATTAACCGCTCGAGCAGAGTTCACACTCAACCATAAACTTTGACAACAGCCAGTTCCAATTGAGACAGTGGCTTTTGTACGAAAAAAAGCATACGACAGGAAAGAAAAGAAATGAATAAATTCAGGAAAAACTTTTAGCTTTCAATAAACTTTCCAACAAATTTAAAGGCAAACACGAATGTATACGCTCCCCTAATTTGTCCTTAATTCTTTTCAAACACGAAGCATTCGACTTCCTCTCCTTTTCCTTTTTTCAAATATGTTTGAAAGAAAAAGAATGATGAGGGCAGCGCAACAGCAACAAAAAGAAAATCCAGCCAATTGACCCAGAAAATGCCAAGCTGTCCCTATATACCTTTATGATGAAGAGTGCACTATTGACCTCTCAACCTTAAAGTACGAGGAAGCTCTATGTAGGTATTAGGAGAAGAATGTTATTTTATTTTTATAATTTTTTTTTTTTCTCATCATTTTATGTCCTGCTTCTAACGGTTACCTACAAACTTTTCTAGTTGACAAGACGACACAATTTTTTTTTCCACCGTGCGTCGCGTCGGTCGGTGTCGTTAAGTTCCTCTCGCTGACGCTGGCTGGTGCTTCTGGGTTGCGAGAGATGCGACCTGCGAGCCCTGGCTGCCTTCTTGTGTTTATGCAAAGGGCTACTTAACATTTATATACAGAAGACATTTTTTTTCTCGTGATAATTAAATAAAGTCCTTGACAAAAAAAAGAAGGACGAAGATGAGAGACTTTGTGACAGAGATGGTCGGTGGTGGAATGGAAGAACACCCGACAACCCAACGACGAAGATGTATGTTTGAACCTTCTGCAAAGAAGAACATACAAATAATTTCGTGCCTCCATTTTCCAAAGAGCATTTTGATGTCTGGTTAAACATTTAATTTTTAATTAGACAGTGGGTTGTTAAAAACATGAGGAAGGACGAAGAAGAAGCGCAAAAGAGCCGGATACATGATGGTGATGGGATGGTGCTTCTGCTAGGATATTAAAGTGTCTCCCTTTCTCTCTCTCTAGGGGTGATGATAGTTAGAGGTGCTTCTGCTTAAACTGCGAGACGAAAACTTTTTCAATTTGTCTCCCAGGACTGGTTTAAGTTTAATTTGTTGTTGCTTTGTTGTGCTGCCAGCACAACACGAGAAATGCAGGCCAATGTTTGCCGTAGCAAGAATGTAGAGTTGGGTAATTTATGGTTACAAGAACAGCAGTTTCTTTTAATTTCAAATGCTTAACCTTAGATCGTATACGCTTTTGATTTCAGCTAAGTTATAATTGTTTTGTAAGCTAATTAGAACTAGAACTTTGTGCTGGCTGCAGCAAGGGTGGGACTTATTAGGAGAAGAAGTAAATAGAGTGTTGTTTTTCGTGTTAATTTTTGAACTCCGTTCACTTGATATACTTTTACATGTAAGAATTTACTAAGAATACATCTGAGAATACCTTCATTAAAAATACTGCTAGGTGATGTTGGTCTCACGGTGCTCCTTTCCCTTTGAAGAAAAAGAGACGACTCGCAAAAATGTTCTTCTACAATTCAAACATTACACAGGCATTACTTTAATTTAGGATCAGTTTGAGTCCTTAAAGACTGCACCTTGATAATTCATTCAAGGTGTTTTATCATAAGAACTCTTTATGTTCAAAGCGTAAAGAGAACTGTAGTAATGGAAGCCTGTTTGGGGTAAGGGTCAACTGGCGGTTACTTCGCGAGTTTAATACGCAATTTCTTATTTCGCATATCAACAATTCGCATTTTGTTCTTTCGCAATTCATTTTTGGCCTATTTGCACGAGACATTGATGTTAAGAGAGTCTAAGAAGTGGAGAAAGAGTATTTTATCCAAACTTTTTTCAGAAACGTTTTCTTTCTGTAATCTATGAGACATAGCTAACTTTTATTGTGAAAAAACATCATTTAAAAAGCACCTACTAAACTAATTAACAATTTTGAACACAACTTCAGGTAGTTGCTCACCACGGCCAGATCTGATGAATGTACTGTGATAAAAAAAATGCTTTGATCGCTTTTAAGCGTTTTAGATCGTAACTCGAACTTGAAGCCTTTCCGTTTCCTCTAACTACCTTTAGGTAAGGGAACCAACGACCTCTGATCTCAAGAACAGAATATACTTTTTGAAATCCGTTTCGAAAGCACTATTCAAAATCGGTTGTAAATGAAGCAAAATTCTTTTGTTTGAAGAAGGAAACTTAAAAAATTTTTGATTTTGAGAGTTTGAAAAAAAAAAATTATAAAATCGCGCGATGTTATTTCTTGTTCCCGAAAATAAAATTTGGAGCTTATATCCCGGCGCTGACTCCACATCAGCGAATTGATAGCGCTGACAATTTTTCGATAAACTGAATGGAAAATAAATATTTTTTTTGTTTTGTTTTTAGATCATTATTTCAATGAAATTGTTAAAAATATGACCATCACTTTGGAGCTAAAGTTCAACTTTTGAAACTTGTATGCCAAAATGAAAGTTCGCTTTTGGTTTTACTGATACAACTGTCTAAAACAAACGTGGAGATTAGATCACGAACAAAATACGTTCTTTTAAAAGACTTACATATGCTGAAAAACACAACTTGGTTTCTATCCGAAATAACAAAGTTATGCTTAATTCAAGACTTAGCTAAGAGTAAACATGATATCCAGATGAACTCGCCAGAAACGGGATACTTTTGCCCATCTCACCGACAACGGAGAGCATCGGCATACAAATCGCTACATGCAAACTCTTGCTCAAGCAGGACACATACAGGAAAACTAATCTCAGATAGTCAAACAGTTTAATATGTTATTCAACGAAAAAAATCTGGCCCACGAAGCTAGATCTTAAGCGATCTCTCTCAAAAGAAAACACATTAGCGCGACGATAGGTGTCATTATAGGACACTGTCTTATTGGAAGACATGCAGCAATAAAAACAACCTAACTTCATTGCTGAAACCCAGCTAAACATTTCTAAGACACAGATGGTTACAGTTTGTGGTCTGAATAATATTTAAACTGTTTGTGTTTATCTTCCTTATTGACTTCAAAAAAATGTTAACCATGGCATTATGGTTAGCATGTCTGCCTGTTACGCGGGAGGTTTTGTGTTCGAATCCCAGAAATATAAAAAAAAAGTTGTTCACTTTAAATTGTCAAATTCATCGAAAGCACTGTCTTGAAAAAGGCTTTCTACTTAGCCGTTCGGAAACGGCATCAAATTGTACGGTCGTACCTAGACACCAAGCCAAGAGCTGGGACACGTTTTTACTTATATATTTTTGGGGAGTATAATAAAAGTTAGAGGCTGCTGAGTTGCAATAAAAACAAAATAAGTTATAAACTCAACTCTGATGATGAAAGTTTAATATCTTTAGCTAAGATCTTCCATCGCAAAAGTAAATACAATAGCACAGATTTATTGCCATTTCAAATCGCCTTAAAATGAGCCTTAGTGCCAAACTCATCTGACGTTTTTTTCTCATTTGCTTGACATTTTTTGTGATTCACTACTGAACTAGTCACTGATCACAATCAGGTATTTCTAGACAAAAACTAAGCTTTCATTGTAAATTTTCCTTTTCAATCAAAATTTATGTTGTTTTTCGCCTGAGTTTATTTTGCTATTGCTCTTTATTTAAGTCTCTTACTTCACTGCATTTTCGTAAACTATCAAAATGTTGGAACTGTTCACATTTTAAAAATGTCATTAGTTAGTGATGTGTACATAAATCGTTGGTGTATTTAATGACCCCATTTTTAAGTTAGAGTGATGTTAACTAAAGCCGGCAGTTTCTCTTTAAAACGTGCGATTTTGCAAAAATTCTGGCATTTCTATTTTCTAAATTTCTAATTTTTCTTTTGAAAAAAGAATCCAATCGAGTTGTATCTCGAAGACATTTCAATTTCAAATGTAAGCATTATTCATGTACAATAACCACAAATTTGCTGACATGCACAACTTTTACTGCCTAACACCACACAAGTTATAAACGCATAATACATCCGAAGACTAGCTTATACAAGATTCGGCTATTTTCTGCCTAAAACCTATAGTTAATCATTTTAGTATTTTTTCGGTCTCTAAGTCGCTTCGATTTTAATGAATGATTTTTTTTTATTTATCATTCATAGATAGTTAATGTTAAGCCACTGGTAATGAAAGCATAACTCTTATTGAGACCTATGAGTAACCCATAAACTCCCAAGTCCAACATAAAATCATGTCGATTTAATGACATAGTTCGATTCGTACATGGAATACGAACACATATCGCATCATCTTGGATTGTTCTTTGATATTCCCTGCAAAAATATCCATATGCCGTATTTTCTTCCTAAAATTATGAAGAATGAATTACCGTTCCACCAGATAAAGAAACTCAGATTCAATGAATTGTTTAGAACCTTATCTCTATTGGTAGGTTCCAAATTTTTACCTCATGAACTTTTCGCGGCCCCCTTACTTCATAGAACGAGACTTTGGAACTCTCTACTATAGAGACTATTGAAAGGATAGTGAATTTCAAAATTTTAAAAATTGAACTGTCTTCTCACGTGTCACATCATTCATAAAAAAGTGTCTAGAAAAAGAAACTGGGATTTCACTCTTCACTTTTATTTTCTTCTTTTTTATTAGCAGACCCAGCCACTCGTGGCTGACTTTCTTTCCAAATATAAATATCACACATTTTGCATTCAAAAAAAGTCCCTGAAAAAAAACTATTTGAGCTTAAAAGTCAAACAAAACACACATTTGAAAAAAATCGTCAAAGTCAGATGGGTAGGTACCTAGTTATTTTTGGAGCTCATCCCAGACAATCATGATTTGGTTAAACAAACCAAAAGTAAAAACATTTTCATTTCAAATTTCTTGATTATAATAATCAAGTATAAGTAAAACTTCAACTTATTCAGACTGATTCAGACTTTCTTTTCGAACTGAAGCACACAAATTAAATACCTATGTTGATTAGTTGAACTTCATTCCACAAAATTATTAGCGCAAAACTAAAGTCACGCGTTTGCCGGCTCTAGTTAACATCACTCTATCTTTAAAATGGGCTCATTCAAAACAAACGATTTAAAAATACCTCACTAACAAGAAGTGACTACTTTAGAAAGGACTTGATTAAAATAAATGTGAACAGGAACAGGATCAAAGTTTTGACAGTCTAGGCTAGGCAAACGCAGTAACAGACCTAAAAAGCAAAAAAAAATGAACTCAGGTGAAAAACAACACAAATTTATCTTGAAACTTGAAAACGAATATTGACAATAACAGTTAAGTTTTTGTCCAGAAATAGGTACTTGATTCAAAACAGTGATTAGTTTGGTAACAAATCACACAAATTGTCAAGTGACTGAGGAACGTCAGATAAGTTAGAGGAAGTTCCTAAGCACCTACATATTCAAAACGGGGGTTGCCCGATTTTAAATTCAGAGTGAAGTTAAAATCAATTACAAAATTGACTCAAAAGTCATTCTACGTTACAGCGGCACCAAGGGTCATTTTAAGGCAATTTTAAACGAAAAACTACTAAAAATTTGCTTTTTTATGGTAGCACACAGTGGCTTCAAATGGAACTTCTAGGACTATACAAAATTTATTTCCGACAGCGCCTTACAAATGCAGGCTGTTACCAAAAGTCCGTCTTATTGGATAAGAAAATTCAATTCTCCCTCCATTTCGACACTATATTACGACGTTGCATCTTTGCCTACAAATTATCAAATTCAGCTCAAAGATAATTTCGATTGGATTACGAGAGTCCAAAATGGAACAAACCGTCGACAACAACAGACAACATATGTGCATACAGCATACCTACAAAGTAGAATAGAAACACCTTGACGTGTTTTTTTTTCTAAAATTCAAACTCAAAACAAGGCGCTTAATCTCTATCGAAGCTATTTCCCATTACTTATTCACTAAGCTGTTGCGTTTACAAGAAGAACAGAAAATTCTTAAAACAAAAAAGAAGAAGAACTCACCTTATTTGTAGTGAAAAATTGAACAAATCCCAGCTGCTGTGCTTCAGAACTGTCTCGTCCTTCTTTAAGAATTTGTCTTTTTTATAATCCAAAAGTTTTGACAAAACTATTTTTATGCATCCACGATAATCACTAGTGATTTACACCCAAAGACTCATAAATCACGTAGGTATTGTAGTTTTTTCTTCTTCCCTTCTCCACTCGATATTTTCCTTATTTCTTTTTTATTTTTATTTATTTCTTACATCCACTTGCACTCTGTGACACACACATGTCATTTAGATCACGATTTTCCTTCTTTTTATATTTTTTGATGTATCAATAAACAAAAATAAAGAATACAAAATGCCTAAACACCACAATGACACATAAATCAAATAATAATTCGATTCGAGAAATCAAAAGAACACTTTGCATAAAAGGGACGAAAACAATCAGACGCACGGTCACGGAATAGGAGACGTGGGATAATCACGACACCTCTTCACGAAAACAAAACACGGAATCATAAAAACCAAAACAAAACAGTGTACTCAATTGTACTCGCAATGCCAACCTTTTCATCCTCCGCCGAGGGTTGATAGAACTAAACGCACTCTATTGGCATTGCCCACGGACAGTTTTATTTCTTTTTCAACCTGTCGAATATGCGGTGACAATCAACAGCAACCCACCCTTGGCCGTGTGCAATTATCCTGTGAAATTCCTTCACTGTGCCTCGTTTGTTTTTACTATTTTTTGGTTTTGTTTTGATTGGGTCTTGATGGCGCTTAAGTAATCGATGTAGTTACACATTCATTATGGTGTCAGGTGGACACGGATACTATGTCTGCACGAACTGAAGCGCAAGCGGCCGCAATGTATCTCGTTAATCCTTCAGTAAATTTATCATCGTTGGCCGGTTTGATATATTTTCAACGAATACACTTTTAGCGAAGTTCTGTGGGGATATCAAATATTTTGCGCACATGTATAGACACGAATTTTGGTTGAGATTCAAGAGACACAAGAAAACACACCCTATGCGGATCGCGGTCGTTCTACAACTGCCGCTATTCAACATCAGGTGCTTGGATGTGCTCTTTTGATGGAAGTAGCATGAGAGTTTTCTTCTATTTTGTTTTTATTGTCTGAGAGATATCATGCGCAGTGTTGCATTCGTTTGAGAGCAAAGTTTGTTATTGTTTTTTGTCGGACTTTCAGAGAGAACGTGAAATACTTTGTTTACTTATTTGTTGTTTCTAAAGATTGGTCCCATGATAGAAAGACTGAAAACGAAACTTTGTTGTCATGAGGAGATGCAGATCAGTGTTGCCAGATTTTTCCGGAAGGATTCCCCATTCGAGGGTTGTACATTCCCCTTTTTCCCCATTTGTGCCAGTGACATTCCCCACAAATTCCCCTCGGTATTAAAAACAATGTATATCTTCGTTTAAACTTTCAATTCTTTTTAATTTTAACAGCTGTCACTATTAAAAATAATCGTTCTGTGTGGGTGTTTGAGTGGGGGAATGGTAGTGCATATCGAGCTACTAGACTTAAATTGGAAAATAATCGATTTCCTTCAAAATCTATCATTGCCGTGACTTCTTGCCAAAATTGTTCGACTGGCAGCGGCTGAAGCCTTTCTTTTTCATAAAAAGCCATGGAAACAGGAAGTTCTCTCCATTAAGATGCCAGTTTTTCTTCAATGCAATTTGGAACTTTTACGGAAAACAATGAAGTTTGCTTACAATATCTTCTCTTCAAAGCATTCAAAGTAATTTGTGGAGAGAGAAACTCCAAAGCCTTAATTTCATTATTTTGAATTGAAAACCTTTTTTAAATTTCATAAATAGCTCGTATGTAAAAACAAAACAAACAGAAATGATTTTTCAAGTCTTTGCATGATCTCTCTTTGTGTAAGTAGATAGATAGATAGATAGATAGTTTTTTTATTAGTTTTCATTGTTCTATTACAAAGTTTACTAAAAAACAAAAAGCATGGCATTTTTGCAGTCTGCCTAGTTGGCAAAACATAAAAAATAAATCAATAAATACAAGTAAGATTTTCCTTTCAGTTAATAAGTATATGAGATGTTTATTTACGCACTCCTATTTGTAAATCAGCTGCCTTTGTTTGGTATAGTAAGTAAGATTCTGTTTTTCCCCATACTTTGAGTAGATCCCCCTTTTCCCCTTTTACAAAATTTTCGACCACAATTCCCCACAAAAAGGGGAATTCCCCTCAATCTGGCAACACTGGATGCAGTGTCACGGAATCGAGTTCATTGCATGGGAGATGGGAGATAGCCTACCCATGCTTTTGAACAATACCATCATCAGAATCGAGGAAAAGAATTTCTGTGAGATGAAGAGTGCCTTTTGGAAGAATGGGCGACTACAGAATAAAGTCTGATGGATAGGTTTTGTTATGAGAGGTCATTTTCATACGGCTTGCAGTTTTGTTAAAAGGAGAGCAACACATTCTTTTAGGGTTCAATTAGTTGATAATGGGGAATTTTGGTTCAGTTGAATCCTTCTGAGCAGAGCAAAAAATCTTGGTTGGAAAACTTATTCAATTCGAGCAGTTCAATATTAACGTGTGCTAAAATCCTGAGCGTAGAAGCAAAAGTAAATATTCCAAGAAACTGCAAGGTGGGCAAACTCATCAAAAATGAAGCAATATCTAATTGTCATCAGAAATCGAGGGCGTTGGAACTCAAATTGCTTGATATACGAACTCTTGGGCTCAGATACTCAGACAGAAAGTTGTTGGCCATTAGTCTGCTTTAAGAAGCTGTCAACGTAGAAAATTAATAAACTGATTTTTTTCAAAGAATTAACTTTCGAAAACACGTATACCACTTTTTTTTCTAAACTTTGAGAGATTCTTTGCTTGGTCGGATGGAGTCTCAGTGGCAACCAGTTGCTATACTAAAAGATAGAAGTGCACTCCTTATTGGTAGGTTTGATTTATGTGATTTTCGAAAATCAATGCAATTTACACTTTACTTATCGACTATTCCGTGTCTAAAGATCTTTTTCATTGCACGAATTCTCAAATGAAACTTGGTTTTTAGTGCTCACTCTTTTTTCCACTTTTTTATCTCTGTAATTGTTAGAGTTTTTATAACGGTTAGTTAATAGTTATAGACTTTAGAACAGAATTTCTTTCTCTCTGAGTGCAGAAATGATTGTGTTTCATTTTTTTCACAAATACCATAAATCCAACAAAATTTATATCTGTGGGGGCTGATGGCCCCTATCAGACAATCGTAGTCCGAAATTGTTACGACAGACCTTGATAATGTTTTGTAATACTGAAGCATTGATGGAAATTGGCCTTTTACTTATTCCTCGACAGTTAAAGTGCCACGAAAAATGCTTTCACAAAAAATTGTATCGAAATCGTTGGAGCTGTTTTCGATTTTATCATAGCGGTTTTATGACTGGTACCGTTATTTCAAAACCTAGAGACTCAATTCCAAAAACCCTTCTGAACACTGCCCCACAAAGCTTAACTGCAAATTTTGAAGAAAGTCGGTCTATCAGTTCAGTCTGTAGATCCATGATAGACAGACAGACAGAATTGCAGAATCCATTTCTTTTTTTTGTATTCTCTATCACGGTAATGTGGTTGAATTTTTTCTCAATTTTTTTTTCTGCACGATTGCAAAATTTGCCTATAGTAAATCGCAAGTAAAAAATCATATTTCCCATAATAACCTTGAGGCTCCAATATCATTAAAAGAAACATACGAATGGTACATAGGCACTACTGCCCTCTTGGGAAAATAAACTGAATCCAGTGAGTGTCTTTGTTCCTACAGGTATAGAAAATAGTTTTTAAGGCACATTAACATATTTGATGCGATTTCAGAATTTTTAGAACTTCGGCCCTTATCATACCTTCGCGAAGGTGCGATATGAAAAACAAAAACTGTTTTTCAAGTATCTTCAAGTATCGATACCACGAAAACGAAGTTGGCTATCGAACAATTTTATTTTACATTCTCGTGTTGTTTTAGCAACGGCGCTACGGATATCGCACTTCCCATCATTGATTATAAACAAATGAGAACCAACGATTTTCTTGTTGTAAAGACTTAAGTTTTAATGTAAACCACCCCCAAATTCATCATTTCATAAAACAAATAAAATTTGAACTAATTTTTGCTCTTACACAAAGCCTAAAACACAAAGAATTAAAATAATTTATCGCTTATCGCACAAAACCATTATTTCTACCCCACTGGGCTATGGTGTCTTAAGCTAAGTACCTGAGGCTATCTTGTCGGAGATGCAAAGTTTTTTCCGATTTTTTGTAGTATGTATTTCAATCTGCCAATGATTTTAATTTAAACCGATTCTATACACGTCACGTGTGCACTTGTTAATATTACAAGCAATCAATCTGCAGTTCTAGTACATCATCGGAGTGAAATAAATGCTCCGTCTCAATTTATTATTAGTGATTGAACCGAACATTGGTCTATATGTGCTCTAGTTACCACTTCCTTCCCTCTACTCCTAACCTGAACTTAGTAAACTTTTGAGATACACATTGTTTTACATCTTCAACATGATAAGGAATCGAGACTCAATTCAACTATATTCTAATATACGAAACAAACAGATTTGATGTTTTCCGCAAAAAAAAAACTTAGCCAAAATACCGTATGAATTATCAAATGCATAGGCACCCTCAAACAACTGAATTCTCAACTCTTTATAATAACCTTATGTTAAAATTGACCGCTGCTGCTTTCAACAAAGATGATATTGGGCAGCAGTTAAGCTGGCATGGCGCCCTGTTGAAGATTTGCTAAAAGCGCCCTTTTTCTATAGTTTTGAGCTAGAATTTAATGAAATTTGCAGTAATATAAGTTGATTTACAACTAATAATTCCCCTCTTGATGCTGATGCTGACCTCTTGATTGATAAAAATAATGTTTCCTACTGTCACCAATGAGCCCCCAGAAGCTGACGCAAATGAAAATACAAAGTTTGCACATATGGTTGGTTCGGCCTTGGCGGGGATGCTGGTTATTGAAAAGTACATCCATTTTTATGTTTCTTCAAAACTAATCTAACGCATAGTGAAACAGCGTCAAAGTTCGCGGTCTACTCACATCATCTTTGGACTCCAAAAAACCACAGGACGTTTAAGGAGCCGATGGAGCAGACTGATCTTTGGGGTGTATCTAAATCGCAGTTTTTTGAAGCCAGATTTGCAATGTTTCAGAAAAGCATTCCGGCCGCACTGAATTTTCGTTTGAAGACTGTTATAAAAAATTCTGAAAACAGATGCCGCTGGCATCAGGTTGTTAGAAAACGTAAACTTAAATAACAAGCTCTAGGTATATTTTCTTCAGGGAACAAAAAATGATTTTTGGTTAACTCAAAAAACAGCTCAGTCTTACCAGTTTGATATAAAAAGTTTATCAAATACAGTTCCTGGCTAAGTCAAAGGTCTTATTCATTTTGTGCAAAGTTGGTACTAGTTTCACTTGGTACCATTCTTATTTGGAAATCAAACCACAACCTAGCGAAGATCTGGGTAAATCTTGTCTGAAGTATATTTTGTTCCAAGTCAACAACTCTTGAGAAAGTCATTATCATCAAGACAACAAAGTTCTTATCACAACTGCGGTAGCTCTTTAACAAAACAAAAAAATAATGGCAGAGAATAAAATCATACCCATCCATTGATTTTCCGTCATATGAATTATGAATGTTACTTACATGAGGCGCAAGAGCACAGATAACAATTAACAATTTGGAACTCCATCATTTGATTTGCCTATTTAAAAAAGAAATGCTGGGTGGCTAAAAATTTCCTTAAACCGGTTGATACGAGTATACAAATGTATCAAGAAATAAGATCTAGCTGTGTTCAGTTCATGCTCACTTTAGAACAGTCAAGCAACTTACTTTGCATTTGAAAGAGAAAACTCATGAGTTGTCTTATCATTTTGTTTAAATCTTACTATGTATCTCATCTGGATGCAACATTGCTCTAAAGTAAGCCATGATATAAGATGTCATCAAAAATCTATCATGAATCACAACATATTCCTTGCTAGAAAGATAGAAATATCACGACTCATGACTCTCGAGATATATCTCTTTCATGATACTTCCAAGAGAGGCAGATAGAACTCTTAAGAGAAAAACTCGCTTAACTTTATTTCTGAAACTTCTCCCTCAAGAATCAACATCACTTTTCACTTCATTCATCTTGAACGTCAACGATGCGATGGTAAGGTCACATTTTCCTTCTCGCAATCACAATTGATACGAAACACAAACAGAATGCACCACATTCATTGATGGCGCTGGCGCATCATCATCCGCTGTAATTGCAAATTATCCAGGGCTTATTATCATCAACACCATTAATTCGACCATTATAAGGGTGGAGTGGATTGATATTTTTTTTCTCAGACGTTTTAGTTGGAATTTGTGTGTGAGTTTATAAAACCAACTGCAGTGATTACAATCGCATGCCAAAAGAATTTTCTTGTTTTGTTTTCTGTTCTTGTTGACATTTGGATTTTCGGTCAGTGGCCTATTCCTTATCGGGAACTTTAACGACACGAACCTCTGATTTATGAATGGCTTGGGTGACCCGAATTAATTATGAAGTTAAGTTAAAATTATGCATATAGTCCGTAGATTATTAGGTACAGATGAATGTTTGTGTTACGGGCTTATCGCAATGGGTCGGCATAGTTCACATAAACTTCGTTCAAATGAGATTTGAATTAGAATGCAATATCTGATTGACGAGACCTCAATAATTTCTTAAATAAGCATCGTTGCGGGTTTGTTTTATGAGAGACAGAACCGAAAACGATGTGTAAGTCTTCTAAAGTGATGCTGCTTTGATATGGTTAGTGGGCAGAGTAAAAAGAGGCTTATAATTTAGGTCAGATTCGATAATCGCATACCTATACTTAGTTTCAGTATTAAGGGGGTATTCTGGTCTAGAATCTTAAATTTAGGGCATTTTTCATGTTGGGATGAAAATCATTTTCACTATCAACTTTTTCAATGATTTTTATTATTGTTTAAAAATAATTAGTGAAAAAAATTCTAATCTAATTTCAGGCCGTTGAAGTAGGCGCTCCAAAAAATGGTGCTTCTTCGTTGACATGATTCCAATTTCCAACCCTTGCAGTGATCCAAAACAAACAAAATAAAGAAATTTTTCATTAGTAAAGCTGTAGCTAGTGCCCTGACCTTTGCTGAGAAAAAAAAAATAGATAAAATTTCACAAAATCGCATCGCCATAAAGATAAATATTCCGTTTTAGTTTCCTTTTTTAACATTTTTTAAAATTTTTAAAAATGCAAGGTGCAATAAATACATGTTTCACAAATATCTCCTCCAAATTTGAAAGAAATCGGGTGGGTAGAACCTGAGATATCATGTCAACCACCTCAAAAAATTTGTTCGAGAAATACGCGTTGGTGTTTTAAGGGAATACCTATACCAGTGTCACCTTTTGAGAAAAAAAATCGATTGTTTTGCTTGCTAATTCTGAAATAATTTACATAGGTATTTACACTTTCAAAAATTTTCCGTGAGAGCGGCAAGCTTGTATCTTTAATAGATTTTGAATGGCAACATTCTAAAGAGTGACCACTCGCAGGCATGGTGAGAACCCCAAACCTTATACGCGTTTTTCTCGAAACATCTTTCAAAACTGCTGACATCACAACTCAAAGAGAAATTGACCGATCGACTTCAAATTTGAACTGAGTGTTCTTGAATATATTTACTGTATAATGACTTCGATTCTTTTGATTGGTTGAAAATTGTCAATTTGGCATTAAAAAAACCATTATTTCTTGCCACAAATGAACTATTTTTTGAATAACGTCATTTTGATAGCTTTTGATATTTTTCAAAAACCGTAAGTCATTGCATAGGAAATATCTTCAACTCGTTTGCTTTGAATCATGTCAGCAGCTGGGACACTTTTTTTTGCAATCTCCAAAGAAAGGACAAAACTCCGTTACTTTTCAATGTTTTTGTAAAAAAAGAAATAGTAAAATTTAGCAGAAACTATACCTTATTTGAGTTTTGCAAAAATTCCCTCTTAAGGAACAATTCCTGTAGAATAACAGAAATAATAATATTTAGTATTCTTTTTGGATGAATCGGTGATCCCAGATCCATACATTGGGCATTCTTCTTTTTCATAATCGCAAAGCCTCGTGAAATTCTTTCTGCGAATCGAGGTAGCCTGCCGTCCTCTGAAGTAAAAGAAGTGTGCTCTCAGCTCAGAGCAATCAATCGTTTCTTCCTTTTCTCACCTGGACGAATATGGCGGTGCCGTGAAGTATCTTTTTTGGGAAACAAGGCCTAAAACAACAACAAAAACATTTTTCTACCTTATATCCTATTGAAAAGGTCATAATGTCGAAAAGAAAAAACGAAAATGTTTGACAAAAATAAGAATGCCAAATGTTGAGAAATAAAGTCACAAAATCGAATTTAATTTTTGATGGATAAAGAAGAAAGAAAGAAATTATTAGCAAATGACATGCGTTCGTATTGTAATGTACACCCAACATTTATACCAATTCCTAATCGAAAACGTTCAACCGAAAACACAACTAGCAACACTATAATGGAATGGTATAATTAAAGACGTCGTTTGTGAGTGAGTGTGTGTTTGTGCAGAAATACCGGGAGGAGAATGTGTCTAGATCTAGACATCATGGTTCATAGCAAAACTACTAGAAAGCTCTCGATGTTTCACACTGCTATATAAAGAGGCCGCTGACGCAACCAGAGTCAGTTTTGATTATAGAGTGATAAAGTGAAGAGTAAATTGTTGTATACAAGTGATAGTCCAAAAGTCGAGTTGAGATCGAATAAAGTATAGATACTGAATAAAAGTGGTAGAAATAAATTTAAAAGTGAAGTTTTATTTTGCGAACTAAGCGCACGTTACAGTATTTATACATTTCTATGTGCTTTAACTTGTCCTTACCGCTGCAATTTATTTATTTCTATATTTAACTATCAAATAGGAATATCCTGCCATATGAGAAAATCGTTTGAGGCACCGAAGAATGCCAGATCACATACTAGGCGTAAGCCAAGGTAACGCCTTGAGCTATCTGCTCTTTATAACAGTCGACCAAAGTAGGTACTGTGATAGAAAAAAGCCCTATAAGCTGAAGAAAGGACTCTACATCGCGGTTGTGCGTTTAGCACTCACATTCGGTTCATAATTGTAGAAAAACCATGAGAGTATGTTGACAGAAGCTGAGATGAAGGTGTATCGTATGACTGCAGAAGTTACAAGGCTTGATCGAATTAGAAGTACCAACATCCGTGGAAGCCTTCAAGTCGAAAATATCATCTTCGAAGAAATAGAGCAAGACCGAGTCATTTGGTTCTGTTATGTTGAAGGTAAGGATCCAGAAAACCCCGCCAGAAAGACAAAAACGACAAAAAGAAAGGCATACCAAACACTCCAGGTACAGACAAATGTAACGAAATCTGAATTTGAATTAAAGCCGGGGCTTTTGCAGACGCATGGACCTTTCGTATGAAGAAAGAAAGTGCGAAAGTGCTCGTAACGTCTTCAACAATAGAGTTTGCGTTAAATTGAGTGCAGATTTCGAACCATCATCAGATTTGAAACCATCATCTTCTTGTTAATGAAAGTGGTCTTTCCTACGAAGCCTCAAAGTAAAGCAGAACAACACTAAATGCGAAGTGAACAAGGCTCGTCTCGCCTTCTTTATCTCTCAAATGCTGGTGGGATTTATAAAAAACTTTTGCGAATTCTTCTGAGAAAATTCCATACCACTTACTTACTATTCCCAAAATAATCGATGAATTCTTCTGTGTTTTCTCAGTTGATAAAAAAAAATTGGAAATAAAATTAAGATTCTAAATTGTAAAGACATATGTACGTAACGTAGCTATTGTCTATCGGCAATGCAGCATGCCACAATGATGAAAATTTGGACACCGAAAACTTTTAAATAGAGTTCTTGCCAGTAAACACCACATCGATTTTTCATCCAAGAGAATATTTCCTGCTTTAAAGCTCATTATCGGCTTATCATAATCAGAAAACAATTCTTTACCAACGAGAATGGGCTTAAAATTAAGGATATTTCCAAATCAACAACCATCTCAAGCCAACTCGGTGGTTTTTGACACGTGACTCAATTGAACTTTGTTTTCGAACGTATGTATTCGCTTTTTTGTTCTGAATGAAACTTGCCTTTTCTTCGTAGTTTTCATAATTTTTTCTCGTGAAGACACAGAAAACATATTGGACATCTGAAGAGAGGCACCAATTTTTGAAGAATATGTCCAACGCTAGGGAATTTTATCAGAAGACGACATTAAGAAGATTAAAAAAGGTGTTACAACAGTGGAGAAGAAATAGAAGAACCACAAAGTTTCGCAGACACTTTAAAAGTGATTTCAATTTTGAGACAGTTAATGAAACATTGATGCTCGAAGAAAAGTGTCACAATAAAACACAAATTAGGAATACCAAACTATTTTTTTTTTTTTATTCGAAATAAGTAGCCATCTACGACGATAGTAAATGATCATATTTTTCATACCCAATCCTTCAACAAAAGAGCAGACTGATGCCACAGCATCTCGTTTGAGTTTAACGAAGGTCTCGGTTACGGTCCAGGCTATTATTGTAACTTCTGGTTTATAATCATGACAAATGTTGTTTTAATGCGGTAAATAAATCCAAAGGATATTTCCCTTTTCTTAAAGTTTTCAAAAAGTTTGATGGACAACGGGTCATAAACAACCCATTAGACCACAATCGTTAGAGTTTATCTGAATAACCTTTAAATTTGTCTCACTTCTCAGAGGACTCCACAAAGCGCTCAAGTTCGACAGGTTCGGTCCCTTTTCATTTAACATCTCGCACAATACCATGAAATCGAAAACATTAATATTCTGCTCCCAAGCACCATACAGACAGACAGACAGTAGTGGCAAAATAGACCCCGCATACCGCATAAACGGCATGAGCGATGAGCATGACAAATGCGCAAAGAGAGAGAGAGAGAGAGATCATGGTTTCACCATCATAAAAGAATTTAACAACTCCGTCCTCCCCCTATCTCGAAGGAACTGAAATCGAACACCTTCTTTATGCTTGGTGTGCACATTAACATTGAATTAGAGTTACGATACGATGCAACGCTAGGTGGACTACTCTCTGACGAAACGAACTGACACTGACAGTCTATTTTGCCAGCTCCGCAGCCAAAAAATAAATAAATGAGTAGACGGCAAAGTTTTAACTCCTGATTAACACCGTAAATAATTAACATTACACTGTGCGTTCTCAAGGGGTTGTTCTTGTTATGCTTTTGCCTTTGAGTATCGTTTATAGATTCAACTCCTGCTCCTCCTCCACCTCCTCTTCTTCGTTCAGACTTGGTTACAACAAAAAGCAATAACACTTTGTCTAAGTTCAACTGAGGTATTGTATTGCTACTTGAAAATTTATTTAGACTATTACTTATTCCGTTCGGCTAAGCCCCAATGGGTTATCTCGGCAAAGTCCTGAAAGATGATATTTTTCTTTGAAGGGTCGGGTCGGAACGGAATGGGAAGGGGGCTCAGTTTATTAACGTATTTGGATAGTATATTAAAAATTCTTCGAATTAGTTACGGAGTTCATGTGAAGAAACTGTTGGTGTTGATGCTTTTCTCTCTGTTTTGATGTAAATAATTCAAGTTTGAAAGTTTGTATTGTCCTCAAAACTTAACCTTGAGCGACGACGGTGGCGTATGGTTTACCATAATAAATTATAAAATAAACCGTAAAATAATTGCCTTTTGTAAAGTAGTTGTGATCTAACAAATAAATCAACAAACTGAGAAATCTAAGTTAGGTCTTTATGGCCTACCCTTGAAACTTGTTGTTTATCGCAGGCATAAATATTGGCGACCTTATTATAGCTTGAGAAGTCAAATGAACATACGCAATGGTTTTTGATTAGAGGAGGATACAAAGTGCGAATCATTTTTGGCGTTATGGTGAAGATTACGGTTTATGGGTGACCATTGCTCTGCTTAAAAATTGTGGGACTTCTATACCTACTCGTTTTATCTCATCGCTAGTGAAATCAAAGGTATTCAAGACTGCTTAGCTCTCCGATCCTAGATAACAGCAATTGTATGGAGTTCTCTTTCCAGACACACTCTTAAGTTGCCCAGCCAAGTTTGGAGTCAACTGAAGGTTGTTAGACCAAATGTAGGAACTAGTTTTTTATATCATAAAGGATGTTTCTTTTTTGGTAATACTTTTTTCGGAGTTGATCTTCTTGACAGCTGTCACTTGATTAATGCATCGCGGCCAAGAACAAGGGTGACGGCCCTTGGATTTTAGATTACTTTAACCCTCTTTGATATAGCAAAAATTATATTTTGCAAACTATAGACAAACGAAGAAGCATTTGTCTTGTAACATATTAAGTCTAAATTAAGAAATGCGCATGAAGTTCAATGCAGTTCATTAATTGGATGCGTTTAACTGTGCAAAGATTTTAAAATTTAAATGGATGTGTTGATAGAACATGCTTTTTTTAATTGAATGCTTTATTTTTTCGATTTTCAGTAAAAAAGAAAGACAGACTATTTCAGAGAGGTGCATTTTGTTATAAAAAGAAATGGAAACTCTCTGAACTGCGCCAACTACAGAGGTATCAGTCTTCTTAACATCGCATACCCAACACTGAAGTCTTGGACAGAAAGTCACGATAGGCAGCTATAACTTTGAGGTAGCTAAGGACTTTGTCTACCTAGGCGCCGCTATTAATTCAGACAACGACACCAGCGCTGAAATCAAACGAAAGATAACACTTCCCCATCGCTGTTTCTTCGGATTAAGAAGGCAATTGAGTAGTAAAGTCCTCTCTCGAGCAACTAAAGTGTCCCTGTATAAGACACTTATCATCTCGGTTCTTGTATATGGCGCAGAGGCATGAACCCTGCCAAAGGTAAATGAGAACGCTTTAGGATGCTTCGAAAGAAAAATTCATCGTGTGATTTTTGATCCCGTCTGCATAGATGGAGAGTGGAGAATAAGAGTTAACGACGAACTGTACAGCGACACTGACCTTGTCAAACGAGCCAAGGTCCAGTGGCTTAAATGGCTGGGTAATGTATTACGAATGGACACCAACGCTCCGACACGGAAAGTCTTCGAATCCAACCCCGAGGGACGGCGCAGTAAAGGAAGACCACGACTCAGGTGGCGCACGCAAGTAGGAGAGGACCTCAACCAACCTGGCACGAAAAACTGGAGGCAGCTAGCTAGGGACCGTGCTGGCTGGAGAGGCATGTTGGTTGAGGCCCTGGTCCGACCCGCACTGCAGTGCCACCTTAAGTAAGTAAGTAAGGTCCTACCCCTCTAAAAGGTGATGTGTAAAACCTCTACATCAAATTCAAAAGATTAAAACTGATTTAATGTTTGGTTTCCAATCTGTCAATACTCTTTTCGGAGTTGACCTTCTTGACAGCTACTGCCACTTGATTTATGCTCAGTTCACCATTTCATTGTTGAAGAATCGAAGCCGCACGACCACTGGGCACTCGATAAAAATCACTGTTGACATTGGTTTTTACATAATTAAGAGTTTACCCGCGAGTTAACTCCAAAACCGGGTGATTTAGCCACGCTGAACTATCTTTTGTAGGGTTATGTGAAGTCGCTTCTCTACGTAGGCAGGTGAGCCCGAGAAAACCCTTAACCACTTTGTTGACAAAATACGTCCTTAAATGACGCAGAAAGTGGTTGACAATGGGGTCTCCCGTCTGAAATTTATTTGAGCCAGACACTTGCTCCAATTCATTTTTAAAACATTTTGGCAAACCTCAAGCAGAAGGAACTCAAAAACTCCGACACTTCTTTTTAATTAGGTTTACTGGCAAAGAAATTTGAAAAAAAAAATTTTGTTTAGACCTTCAAAAATATTCCTTCAGAAGTATTCTTCAAAATTCGAATTTTTTACGACTACTTTTTCAAGGCAACGCAACAGAGCGAGGCGCCCCAGGGCCAAACACATTTTCAACAACCATGCTTTGTTGCGTAATAGAGGAGACCTCCATTTTTCTGCCGGTTCCTAACGGCTAATCGAGAAAGCGCTTTTCATCGCAATTTATCTACTAACGAAGGACTTGCTTATTCCTCGCGAAAGGTGATATCCGTGGAAAACATTTTTGCTTCTGTTGGGATTCGAACCACGAATCTCTCGGTTAATACGCAGACATTCCAACCAATCACTCCTCGCGGGTACCCCTGGAGGTACACTTAGGTTTTATACATATATATATACTTTGTAGTGTTCTACTAAGGATATCTTCACCAGGTGGGGTTTCTGATCCAGGACCGAGCAGAGGTGATCAAGTGAGAGCTGTAGCTATCAAAATAATGCCCTTCTAGAAAGTTATACCACCCCATGTCAGATTTGTTTGGGGATGGGAGAAACATGGTGGTGTTTGAGGGTGCCCCCCAACAACTTCAAAGTGCAAATAGGTGGCGCTCAACCCCTTCAAATTTTTTTTATTTTAATAATAATAGCCAAAAATTCGCCGAAAGAACTCCTGTAAATTTTATAAAATTCATCAAATTTCATGAAATGGGGGGGATGTGGTCGTTATCTACACTTTTAACATAATTTTTCTCACCCAGCCGTTCAGATTGCGCAAATATTAGTATGCCCCTTCTTCTCCACTGAGGAGAAATGCGGTAGATCCCGGGGCTTCATGACCTATTTTGTATCACCCTTTTTATATATTTTTAGCAAAACTATGCCACATTTTAAACACTAACAGCCTTATTTATACCTATAATAGGGAGCGAATAGCGCTATGTTCCTCTTATAATACCTCTGAACACAAAAACCTATTTATAAAACTTTTTGAACGTTACATAGAGGTGGAATATCCTGAACGCCGATTTAGGTAGTATAGCGACTGAATAGGTTTATGTCATCGCTATTGTGAAATGACAAGGAAATGTTAGTACGCCGGCGGATACATAGATGGCTTTCAGAGACCGGTTTGTTTTCGATAGTGAAGTTCACCTGTGTATTACCGCTCAATGCTATAAATTAGATTATAGATTATAGATAGGTAAGATATACACACCATAACTATAATGGTTTATAAATAAGAATTTTTTAACGTAGAATAGAGTGCTATTCACTACATAACTATTCGTCCGTTCAGAGCTATTTAGGGAAATCTAATAAATATGGCTGTAAGTCTAGAAGTTGACAGAAAGCCTGCGATCATCGATATTTAAGAAACGCATTGCCACCTTACGAACGAAAAATAAAAAAAAAACATATTTTTTAAGCAGGCCTACTTCACATTATACTATATAACATATAAAAACGTAAGTGAAATAAGAAACAAAACATAGACTATTAAATAAGGAGTAAATATTTGTTCATCAAGCAACCTGACCCGTCGCGTTGTCGACGCCACCCGGCACCATACTCAACTCTAAAAAATCATAATAAATCGTCAGTCGTTTCCTTTTCGAAGAAACCTACACTAAAATAAAATCGGGTCTCAAATACTATGTAGCTATCTGGAAAGAGGATTCCCATATTTCAGTGCAAATACGAATAGTGTGTCTGTATTCCACTTGAAATCTCAAAATAGGCAACACAGTTTACCAGAATCAACCAAAATGAAAATCCTCTTCAAAGTCAATATCATTTATCCCTTGGCAACGAATTTCTTCAGAAAAAACGAATTCTAATTCTTCTGTACCTAGTACATGCATCTGATCCTTTCACTGGATCATATTTCAAAGGAAAGTCGTTAATGTAAACATATCCTCTATCAGCATTGAGTGCACACAACATCGACATCGTCTGCATACTCCCTCTTACCACATATGAATTTGAAATTCGAATGGAATTCCCCCGTCAATGACTTGTTGAGTCGTTCCCGTTGCACATCATGTCTGTACACACATTTTGAGGAGATGGAAATAAGATATTTTTAACATACCTACCAATACCAGAGCAGAGAGCACCCTCCTGTATCCATTCTTCGGCAGATACAGCAAAACAGCAACTGACAAAGACAACGCCAGCCGAGCAGGGGAGGATGCATTTTTAATGGAGAAAACAGAAAACACTACGTAGAAATAATTATTATCAAGTTTGACTTTTAACCCATAAATGGTTTGCCTCTGCATCATCCCAGCGTTTCTTTTTTGAAGATTCATATGTCATTTACACACTGTCAGTCAGAATTGCATTGTGGGTTTTCGGAAACACACTCATATTTGTTTCAAGCGCACAGATGATGACAGGATCTTTAGAAAGTCAAGTTGCGGGTTTCACTGGGTCGTTATCATTTTGCTGGGAAATAATTGTCATCCCCTGTTATCGGGTGTTAAGCAGATACAAAACACATGTATGTGTGTGTGTATCTGTGTATTTGCTTGGTCTCTATGCAATGTTTTGGGGTTTGATTGAGAAAAAAAAAAGTTAAAGAAATTCAAGGATAAAAGCAGCAACAAGGATATTCACTTTACATAAGAGTGCGCTGGCTGTGCTGATGCTTTTTGCTTTGAGTGCCGCTGCCGGTTGCTTTGTTGTCCCCATGTCACAAGGGACGGCAATATGTTGTCTGCTCTGAATATTTCACATGGTTTCTATTTGGTGCTCTGATTCAACTACTTGAGGGTTCGTTCGGATAATCGTATGCCAACGAAATAGATACTTTTATACTAACGGTTACATTAAAGGCTGCTGCTGCACAGTAATCAGAGGTTTCGGTAAGCAGCTGTGAATTTCACTTACAATAAAATGTATCTTTTCTAGATTATGACGAGGGTTCCGTTCCGATTAAATACTCGTATGTGGGAAATTATTCTGAAAAAAACAATAATCTTAAAACCAAATGTTCTCCTTAATGTGAAATAAACACTTTTTCTCATTTGCAAGTTTAAATTTAGTGTTTTAATGTATACGTAATTAAATTCTAGCAAAAATTGTAGATAATTACTTTATTGAAGTGAAACTTCTTATGCGACTTCCAACAAGGTTGCGTTAAACGTTTAAGGCGGATTATCGATTGCATACTTTTCGGCACTGCTCGCAATTCGTTGATATAACAGTTGTATCAATTCCGTGTGAGTGGCAGCAAATTTTAACATTTTCCTCACGCAAATTGTCGCATGCTTTCATTTTTAAGGAATGCATATCCGGACTAAATGTGAGTTTCACAGTCCTATTCTGTTCGATATCACTGGAACCTAAGAAGTCACAAAATTCAACGTTTTCACTTTTGAACAGAGTCGGACTCGAAGTAGGAATGAATTTATATTCCATGTCTACCAGTTGCGTCTAGGATTGAACCCCAGAGACATTATGCAAAATTGTTTTTCAACGGGAATTGCCTTTAAGTTGCAACTGGCAAGTCCCCTGGGGGTTCTTAAGCTGCCATGAAGAGCGCTTTCTCACTTAAATATTTGGAGTCCAAAAATATGTAGGTTCATTCCATTTCTTACAAGGCTTATCAATTTAACAAATTGAGGGGCGAGTTTCTCTAAATCTAAACCATACCGTGACAGGGAGAGGAAGACACCTAAAATATTTTGGCAGCTCCGAACTCCGAAATGGCGAATCGAGAAAACGCTTTTCGTGACATGTAATTGCTATCAGAGAAATTTCCAACTATTCGCGAAAAGTGATACCAAATTGAAAAAAATTAGACGTTTTATTTGACAGTGCCCAGTGCGCGTGCTGTGGCACCCGTGGCGTGATGGATAGCATGTCCACCTGTTAATCCAGCGGTTTGAATACGAATCCAACAGAGGCAAAAATGTTTTTCTACAGGTATCACCTTTCGCGAGGAACTGGCTAGTCTTCCGTTAGTATTCATTGCCATGAAAAGCGGTTTCTCGATTAGCCGTTCGAAACCGGCAGAAAATTGTAGTTGTAAAATTGTATTCCCTTACAAGGAATGGCTGTGAGAAATACGCTAGGCCCAAGGGCTCCTAGCTCTGTTGCGCCACTATATTTATTTATTTTATTTTTTAGTGCGGTGGCATGATGACATCAAACGTATTGCTGAAAAGTTTTTTTATGGTGCTTATGGATGTCCTTGTGTGTGTGGTTGCATGGATGACTTACATTACAAGTGGAAAAATATGTGGACCAGCATGGAAACTAATTGAATGTGTCGAGAATATTGCTGCCGCTATGGCTCCAGTTGCAGAAAGCCTAAATGTGTCTCACACCTCGTTCTCAAGCGTTGATTAAACTGACGCAAGAGCTGAAGCCACTTGACCACCAAAAGCGTCGTATGTTCGAGCAACAACTTGAAAATGATTCGTATTTTCATCGAAAAATCCGAAATGAGACTCATTTCTGGCTAAATGGCTTCGTCAATAAACAAAATATGCGGTATTTGTCAGGCAGCAACCCACACGTACTCCATGAGTCATCATTGTATCCCGAAAATGATCAAGACCAGCACGTTACTGTGAATGGGGATCGCTACCGTTCAATAATAACCGAATATTTTTGGCCCCAATTGGATGATATGAACTTGGAGGACATGTGGTTCCAACAGGACGGCGCAACAAGCCACGCAGCAAATAATGTCACAATCAATTTATTGGAAACTAAGTTTGGAGAACGTGTTATCTCACGAAATGGTCCAGTCACTTTGCCGCCTCGGTCGTGCGATTTGACGTGCGCCGGCCGTTAGACCATTTCCTGTGGCCTGTGGGGCTACGTCAAGTATATGCCAACAAGCCAGCAACGATCAATGAACTTCGTACGAATATCTAACGTGAAATTGTGTATCGGCCTGAACAAGAATATTTTAAATATCCAAAACCGTTTTTATTTTATTTGAAAAAACTTTTGTAGCGGTTTTATTAAAAAACACAATATTCATGCCAGTAAGCCGGGTAGAGTGTTACGGAATTCGGCTGAAAGTCAAAGATATGACAAAGGATGGAGACCATTCCCAGATGCTGCCATTTTGGGGTGATAGTGGTTACGGACTGAAAACTGGTTGACACCACCATTACGCCAAAAACCCGATAGCCCCGCTGAAGAGGGCTTCAATTGTTGCCACAAGAACACACGACGCATAATTGAAAATATAAATAATTGAGGTCAGAGTTTGCAGGAAAGGTAGTTATTGTCTGTGCCATCCTACACAGTATTGCCTGCAGCATCGGAAAGGGTAGTAGAAATATGCAACCCAATGAAGACACTGAAAATGAAATTCAATCTGGAAAATGTAGAAGAAGGAAATGATGCCTTCAATAATATGGATCACGCGAGTGGAATGTAAAAGCTTACATTTCTGCTGCAGTACTTTTCCTAATGCCTTCAATAACTATTGTATTTTTTTGATATAAATTTTTTTTTTTTATTTTGTGGTTTTTCGGCTATGATGTTTTGCAGTGCGGAATTTGGGTTTGGAGATAAAAATATCAGAGAGTGAATATAAAAGAAGTAAAAACATGAAATTCACTTTTTACTTTATTATTGGGACTCTTACAGAGCAGAAACAAAATGTCCCTTACATATAAGTTCATGTTTTCGGTCCGACGTCAGTTGTAGGGATTGTTCTTTTTGTGAGGTTTGCTTCCAGGCAGCTTATTTATTTGATTCACTCACATTAAAAATGAAATATAAGCTTTGGAGACTTACCAACATTCTTACAGCAAAAAGTAATGGCAAATAAAATAATAAATGAGCTGAGGAATCGCCAGATCTACAGCAACACTTCAATGAAGTCCTCGCTTGGGCGCCAACTAAAACATGTTTTTTCTTTTGCATTTCATTCACATCCAGTAGATCTTAATGGGACTGTGATGGCCTTATTTTTCATGGCCTGTTTATTCATTAATTTGTTTATACATCATAACGATATTTCAGCTATTTCGGTATGTAGGCCATTTGAAAAGTGGGTGTCCATATAAAGGTACTCAATTAAAATGTTTTCTTAGAGAATTTTACATCTCCTTGTGCAGCGAAGGCCATAATTTTCTTAGAATTTTTCCAACGGTCCTAATAAGACAAGATTCCGCTTTCTAGAAACTAAGTTTTAGCAGTCACGACATAAAGTCCCCAATTGTGAAGCATTACATCAGGTGACTACAATGCGGTTGAAGTTTCGTAAAATTTAAGGAAAGATCCCGCTACCAGATGATATAGACAAACACTTAATAGGTACCTTGATACAGAAAAAATTCTTGATAGTTACATACTCTCACGCTGTCTCTATAAAAATACTCGCTCCAGATATTATGTAAATTCAGCTAAATACATACAATGTTTCAGATACTAACGACAAGTCATTCAACTTCCTCTCTAACGATCCCATTCAAGCGCATGTCCAAGGCGCAAAGCCATCTCACTTACTTATACATACAGTCCACGTTGCGCTTGCTCTTTATCACTCTATGGGAAAACGCGCAAGTCACAAGTATCCAAAGAACTAAACGTTCATTCGGATACCCAAATAAATTTATCTCTGCAGTTATAAGAAACAAGAAATTCCTAATTGAACTCATAACTTAAAATAATTCTACTTTTATCTTCAAAATTTCCATATCAAAGCCACACAAAGAAGAGAAGAAAAGAGAACATGACACACACTCACTTAAGCCTGATCTGTCAAATAATTCGAATTCGAATTTAATTAATAGTGACACTTTAGTGTGAATGCAGAGGACAATCAGACAGATGGACACGGGAGGATTTAATTGACCCCAAAACAACACCCTAATGACTCTAAATGAGCCTCAATGACCAACAATGGCCCATCGTACAGCATCCCACAACAACCGTTCACAATAGGGGAACCCAAAACAAATGGCAATGAAACAAATCCTGTTATTCAAATCACTTTTCATGGTCGTTGTTAACTCTGGCAATGGCAACACACATTTGACACAATCGTCTATTATATCGTCTCCTCCACGCTCCACAAAATGTAGGTACAGCCAAACAGGACCCGTAGGGAACAGACCAAAACGGCCGGCCGGCCGGCCGAGCGGGCGGATCCAAGAAACTCTACAGGTACCTCTCTTCGATACTCTTGTGTGTCATCGTATAACATTTTCTGTCTTTCTGTGTCCGTTGGAAATTGCTCGTTTATTCAAATCGTATGGTTTCGATAATTTATTACGTCATGAAGAACATGATACGAAGTTAGCATTGCTTGTATATTTTGTGTGTGTTGTGAGCTTCGTGTGTTCTGTTCCTGGGACATTAGACAAAGTCGAAGAAAAGCCATACAAAGATAACGGCATTTTGTTAACGTGACACTTTGCATTTTTGTAGAATGAATTCACCACCAATGCGATTACCTACCACACACGAAAGAAGGGTCACCTTTTTTTGTTTGTTGGTTGGTTACTGCTCGGCGGGCGAGCGATGGTTGTATCTCCATTTCGAATTCGATGAACATGACAAGAAATTGTTAATAAATTGCCTACGTGATATGTCACAGAGATGTCAAGTGAATTATGACATAATTTGGAGAGGCTAAGAGCATTCAATTGACTCAGTTAATACCTCCTCTTTTAAGCTCCCAATCCCAAGCCCAAGCTGAAGGTAGGTAGGTATTGCGACTTGTCAAATGGAAAATGTCAGTTTTAGAGGGTCTTTGTGTGTTTATATTGAGAAAATCGTGATCGGCGGCTGCGTTGTTTTGGCTTTAACGAGTGCGTGTCACATAGCGGATGTAGCGCGTGTGACGAATTTTTTGACAGTAAGATTTGAATTAGGCTCTGCAACTCAGGTACAAAGACCTTTCGATTATGTACCTTCCATCCACTACCTATTACTCCAACTGCTCTAGGGTGCGTGTTTGGATCTAATATTTTTGCATACTAATCAGGGTGAAAGCTCTGACATGTAACACGGTTCTGGTTTTGAAATTTATTAGCCTTGTCGAGTGGTAACATGTTAATTCACATGCCTCATATACCCCTAGTCTATGTGGATAGTCGTGTTATTGTTTTCCACTTGATGAAATTGCATTGCTTTCTAGAACAATTAGTTTGATAGTCGATAATGCACAAATAATTATAGTTACAAAAGCTTGTAAGTCTTGAAACATATGAGACACGAAACGACTGCATTGGATTTTGTTCACAAGGCAATTATTTTAAATTGGTAAGGTAATCAGAAAATGCTATTGGAGGGAAGCTTGGTAGAAACGACAGAATTAATACTAAAAAATAATTATAAAAATGTTGCAGTTTACAATCGTAAATAGAACGAGAGTGTGATACTGACAGACAAACCTGAATTCTGCCAATTTCAAATAAGAAAGTAAAAGGTGACGTTCAAGATGTGTTTACCTTCGTTAGCTATATTTCAACATATTAAAACCATCCCGGACAGTGATCAAAACGAAACTGCTGATTTAATTAGCAGTATAGCAGTAGCAGTAGCAGTAGCAGTAGCAGTAGCAGTAGCAGTAGCAGTAGCAGTAGCAGTAGCAGTAGCAGTAGCAGTAGCAGTAGCAGTAGCAGTAGCAGTAGCAGTAGCAGCAGTAGCAGAAGCAGTAGCAGTAGCAGTAGCTGACGATATCGACGTGTAAGAATTTATGGAAGTACCGACTTCAACCAACGTCTTTGGCCAACAAATTCGGTTGAAGTCTTTTTCTGCTTTGCCTAAGACGAGGTCTTGTCCTTCACCGATTTTTTTTCGAGTCGGAGGGATGTTGAAAATCTGCGCTTAATGTTGCAGCCGTCGTAGTCTCACGATGTGTACTCTTTAAGCTATTCCCATGTCTCACTACCGCTTATACAGCTCGTTTTTGTATATTCTTTTCCCACATTTTTGTCTTTCATACGGGACCAAAGATTATTCGGAGAGTTTTTCTTTCGAAACGACCAAGGGTTTCCTCATCCGCTTTCGATAAACTTCACGCTTCCGCCCCGCAAACCAGGTCTGGCATGATTATGGTTTTATAAAGGGTTCCCTTGGTTTTTCTAGAGTGGGGCTTGTTTTTCAATTGACTTCTTACTAACCCAAAGAAGCAACGGTTGACAAGAGTTACTTTTCGTTTGATCTCCACGCTGATGTTGTTTTACATGTCTATAGTGGATCCTAGGGAAACTGAGTCCTTTACTATTTCAAAGTCATGTCTGTCTTCTGTAACGTTTTGACCAGTTTGTCGATGTTCTCTATTTTTTCTGATGACAGCAAATACTTCCTTTTACCCTCATTAACCCTTAAACTCTTTTTGGCTGCTTCTGTTTCAATACTCGCAATAGCACCTATGACATCACGCTTTTTTCTTCCCATTACGGCAATATCGTCTGCATAGGCGAGTAATTGCACAGACTTTTGAAAGATTGTTCCTCTGGTGTTGACGTTTGAGTTTCTTACAATCTGTTCAGGTATGATGTTGAAGAAATCGCATGACAGTTTGTCGCCTTGCCTTAAACCATTTTCGACATCAAAGGTTTCAGTGAGTTCTTTGCCGACCTTGACGAAGCAACGTGAATTCTTCAAAGTCATCTTGCATAGTCGTACGAGCTTTGCACGGATGCCGAAACTACATGGCTCTGTACAGCTCGTTTCTGTAGATACTGTCATACGCGGCCTTGAAATCGATAAAGAGATGGTGAATATCGATATTATGTTCTCGGGTTTTTTCCAAGATCTGCCGTAATGTGAAAATTTGGTCTATTGTGGACTTCTCTGGTCTAAAACCACATTGCTAAGGACCCATCAAGTTATTGACGTGGGATCTCAGACGTTCACATATTACAGCAGACAAGATCTTATAACTGACGTTAAGGAGGCTTATCAGCTGATGCATGCTCTTTTCCAACTGATCTCCAGCTGACTTCGAAAGTTCGGCATCAAGGCCATCTGCACCTGCAGCTTTACTTGATTTTCTAATTTGCATATGGCAAGCTTAACTTCTTCTAGGTCGGGAGGACGGCATTCTTGATCATCGTCCAAGTTGAATAGGGCATTTTGTTAAGAGTGGAAAAGATTCGAACCTTAACCCACCCACGTAACAAGCAGATGTGTTGGCAACTACACCTCATATGAAAATCGGTTTCTGCCATTGTTGTCAAATCAAATCTTGCTTCTTGCTGTCGCGGAGAGCTAAGGGTTCTTAGCACTCAGCATAACGTTAGGCTCCGCAGGAGCTCCCGGCCACAGTGGTTTACCGGAAAACGAAAAAGCGGACGAATTAGCGAGAAAAGGCTCAGCACTTGACCCTCTCTCATTGACCAATCAATCAGGGTCCCACCCTGTGAAACTAAACAGATCATTGGGTAACAAAATAATATGAAAATCAAATGAGAGATGGGAATGCCTAGAATCCTGTGTCACTTCCAGGAAACTATGGCCAAAATACGATCGCTTATGAGCACTATAACAGGATACAACCTACTATTCTACCACAAAAGAAAAATGGGTCTTTGCACCGATGCCGATGACTTGTGCAGAGGATGCAATGACGAAAATGAACATGAGGATACCACTCACTTCCTTTGCCACTACCCAGCAATCTGCCATACCAAAGAAAAATTTCTAGGCTGTTACTTCTTCAACGAACTAGAAAATTATCAGACACTCTAACAAATAGCCTGTTGAACTTCATTAAGGTTACGAAATGGTCAAAAATTTACCAACAAAGAATTTTAAGATGTTACAATGCTCCAGGGTATCACAATGGATCTACATTGATGAAGTATGACGGATATAAGACAAACCGTCAGCCCATTCTACCTAACCCATTCTTACCACTACGCCACGGGCGCCAAATAAGAACCTCATCATTAAAAACCACCAATAATATTAGAATGTCGCCTGATTTGCTTGCGGAAATAGTGAAAATCTACTTGGGACAAATTTTTCTCGAAAACCAATACCAAACATTGATTTAATGACAAGCATTATATTGGAACGCTTTTCAAGTGGAAGTTCTTGCAAGCGATTTGACAAAATACCGCATCGTTTGCTATTTGTTGAGTGATGTGGTTGTATTATTTTTACAACTTAGTAAACAAGAATGATGAGAGAAGCGAGTATAATCTCCCACATTTACACACATTCATGAACTATTACTCATATTGACTTTGATTAATTGAGCCCTTCAATTAACATGACAGAAAGTTTTTTTTTGAATTTTTTTTCTTGAGTGAAAGCAAAGCAGATATGTCTGTTTGACAGATGTACACATGTAGCGCTTCTCTTTCTTGAAACAACTTCATGATTTGAAGGCACCTATCACCATATGCGTGGGGCGGCAGAAGTGAGATGCGCACAACTATAATAGGCTTTAGTTATACGTTGAACAAAACGTAGCCGTAACGTGTTTGTTTTGGGGCTAATTAAGTGAAGTTAATTAATAATGTTAGGCGGTTTACTTGCCGACCACCCACCAGGAAGTGAATATCTCTCTGAGATTTTGCTGGGGAATAATTTATTCGGGGCTTGTTATCTTCTCTCAAGTGATGGGAGTAGATATGTATTTTAAGTGGCAACGTGGGTTTGGTATTGACACAGAGTCTATTGAAAGGACAACTTAATGTTTGGAGTTGAAAAGGGATTCTACATAAAAGAGTGTAGTTTAATAATGATAAGCCAATTAAGGGGCTTATGTAGCAAGTCCAATAAGCAACTTGATCTCTAATGATGAAGTTTGTGACAGAAGGATCATGACACCATGACTGTCAGATATTATTAAGGGCGAAATCAACAATGGAGTTTTATGGCAAGCTGTGCAAGAAATCTGTGAGTTGAGTTATCAGAATCCTTTTGTCTCTCGTTTTATTGCGTGATTTCCGATTTAAAAAATATCGTTGTATGCTGCAGTGATCATTTTCGAGTTTTGACAACTGCAACCATCCATTAAGTAAGGACCAGAGATAAGAAATTAATTAGATGGCAAACCTTTACTTCTCTTGCCCCGCAACAACCATTTGTTTACATTGTTGTTTTTGTAATCACATCCTCTGCCTGTGAATACGTGGAAGCTGTACTCAAAGTGGTAGTAGTGAGATTTTGTGTAAAGTAAAGGTGGAGTGGAAGCTGTACTCAAAGTAGTAGAGGTGAAATCAGCTTGTAGGAAGTTTCAATGTGTGTGTGCAGTTTGCCATCTAATTAATTCCTTATCTCTGGTAAGGACTCCAGAATGACAGGAAGTGATTGAGTGAATAGTGTTCTAAGCTCATATAGTCCGGGAACATATGGTTATCGTGTTTTAGTAGAATTGAAGCTAATACCTCTTTATTCATGCGAATGTAGAGTTCCCCTAGAACACCTTAAAAAGTCTCTCCAAAAAAAACTCACTATCAACTGCCATCTTTAACAAATTGAAACGAGGCGAAATAGACAACAAGGCAAACACTCTAAAAGCCTGCTGTGGAGCCACTTCAAGGGAAGTATGTTTTTTGTCTTCTTTATGAAAATTACAAGTTTCAAAAATGATTTATCTGTTTGGCTTTCCGCTAAGTTTCTAGTGTAAGCATTCAAAAGTCCGCTCTTGTCATCTTCTGTTTACTCGACTGTTTGAAAAAAAGCTCAACTCAAACATTTACCTCTAAAAATATCAAATAATACTTTTGAAATGAAATATTAGTCAATATTTACAAAGGCGAGAAGTGTCAATCTTGAGTAAACATTCATGTTTGTGTGTGTGTTTCACATTTCTTTGAAGATATTTCATGTTTCGTTTTTATCCAAAAGTCGCATCGTAGAAAAGCAAGAACATGAACGAGGGGAGCATCAATTCAGTGTAACTATATACTTGCTACTTGTGCTTTGCCATCCCTGTTGGGGAGCTGGAGACTGCGGCTATGTTCTAAGGTTTCAAATGTAATAAATCTTTCTAGGCAAACGTGCTATGCAGATTTAATATATTTTTTATTTGCTCTGAACATAGCCAGCTCTTATGTCTGAAAATAAAAGTATTTGATTATGGTTTGGGTGTTTTTCTGTGCCGAATATTTGTCATGAGTAAAATTAAAGTTGTGATTTAAACGTGTGACTGGCTGTGGAGCTTAATGGCAGTTATCTCTTTGAATGCGAATTCGAACTCTGGCAATTTTTATATTGCTATCCAAAGAAGTACAATGGACCGGTATTTAGGTCTGAGTGCTCCAGCTGGTATTTTAAAAACCTCCAACAGAGAAAATAAAAACCCAAAGAAAAGCTGTGCTTAAATTGTTTTTGCAGAATCACCTATCCGCGTTTCTGTATATTCAATATGGTTTCAATATTTTTGAAGACAATATTTAAACATCCACGGCCTGTACTATTCGAGAAGCCTCTGACTGTTGTCGACTTGGCGGCACCCAGGTGTTGCTACTTATAGTACACATCAATTGTGCTTTCTATACCTTAAAGTATAAGCAACACAATAATGCTGTGCGGGTAATGACTGACTGCCCAAATCTCAGTAGTCTGATAGCGGGTGAGTTCGAGTTACACAACCAACGGTGAACTTCAGCAGTCAGAGAGCGAAGTAACCAAATGAGGCACTTCGACATATTCGTTTTAAAGATCGTTGGTCCTTCAATATACTATCATAAACTATTGAAATAAGAAAAGGATAACGAATGAGCTCCTTGCAAATCAACGAAAGTTCTCTAACCCCTGCAGTTGGAATCTGACACTATCTAGTTTTTATGTTTTATGTTTTTATGATTATCTAGTTTTTTATGTTCAATAAGATCAAAGAGGACATAGCTCTCCAAGTTTGGGGGTTAACTACCCAACCAAAAATAACTCGTTGCGAAGTAAATGATTCACCTTTGACAACTTAACACACGACAATAGGGACCAAGATCTAAAGACCAAAGAGTATCACTTAAACCATCCTTGAATTCTAAGCCGATAGCTTGGAAAAGAGTGGTAGCAATAGCAACAAGCCATCAGATTGGATGGATGTTCTCGGTTTTCATGGCCTCCATAACGCAATCCATGGTTTTATGAAGACTGCAAGCAGCCAAGCACGACGAATGTTGATACACACGTGCTGCTTTTGAATAGTACAACAAGATTTACAAGGAGAAAAGAAGGGAAGAACACCGAACTCTCAAAAAGATAAGGAACCAGCAATGAGAAGCTCTCGTTTGAGGAGATTGGGAGATGTCCTGATAGAAATAAAACTCTAAAGTTTAACCAAGAGTCAAACCCCACGTCAGTCAAAAAAGTCCAGAAAAGTCCTCAATCGACTTTCACATTGCGGCAGATCTTGGAAAAACCCGAGAATATAATATCGATAAACACCATATTTTTTTTCAATTTCAAGCTCGCGTATGACAATATCTACAGAGACTAGCTGTTCAGAGCCATGTCTAGTTTCGACATCCCTGCAAAGCTCGTACGACTATTCAAGATGACTTTGAAGAATTCACGTTGCTCCGCCAAGGTCGGTAAAGAACTCACTGAGATCTTTGATGTTGAAAGAGGCTTCCGACACGGCGACAAACTGTCATGCAATCTATTTAACATCATAATTGAAAAGATTGTACAAAACTCAAATGTCAACACCAGAGGAACAATCTTTCAAAAGTCTGTACATTTACTTGCCTATGCAGACGATAATGACATAATGGGAAGAAAAAAGCGTGATGTCATAGGTGCTTTTGCGAGTACTGAAACAGAAGTGGCAAAAATGGGTTTGATGGTTAATGAGGGCAAAACGAAGTATGTATATGATGTCTTCAAAACATCAGTGCGGATATTAAACGGAGAATAACTCTTGCCAACCGCTGCCTCTTTGGGTTAAAAAGGCAATTGAGACTCTCTAGAAAAACCAAAGTAATCTTTTATAGAACCTCAATCATCCCAGTCTCGGCGCGGGAGCAGATGCGGAGACCCTTGGTCGTTTGGAAAGAAAATAATTTAAATGATCTTTAGTCCCATATGCAAAGACAATATGTGGAAAAGAAAACACAACAACCAACTGTATAAGCTGTACTGCGACATGGGAATAGCTATAGAAGAGTACGCATCGCGAGGCTACGATGGCTGGAGAGTGGATGGACCTAAACGCTCCGGCTCAACGGGTTTTCGAAAGCACATTGCATTGAAGTCGCTGAAGTGAAGATCTCCTTTAAGGTGGCGCAATAAAGTGGAAGAAGACCTCAACGGACTGAGGATGCAAAACTGGAGAGAGCTCACTTGAAATCGAATTTGTTAGCGAAAAATGGCGGTTGAGGATCGGGCTCACCCCGAACTGCAATTCTCACTTAAGTAAGTAAATAACTGCCTCACTTACTTCATTGAAAGCGATGTTTCCTTTTGCGGAAATTTTTCGATCCAAATTTTGTCGTCATCCACAAGAATTTGTCCTTGGGCATCGTTAATTAACTTCAGCGAACGAATTTCCTTAGCATTTCTCATTCCTTGAACTTTTATTTCGAAGACTGCTGATTATCTTATTCATGTTATTTTTGTTTGTATTCTTGTAATACCTTGGTTTGCATCAACAGCCGGGACAGAAGCCTCTTCCAGCTGCAGATACATGTTCCGCTCTGTGCTCTTTGTTTGGAGTTGGTAGACTTTATCTTCACTGCTTTCTTGCTGCTTCTGTATTCTCTTTCAAGGCCAGCCTTTTCATCACTACTACTTTAAATATATTTAATCATGGTTTTAGAGCTGCTTTCTTCATTATTCCACCACCATGTTCTTTGGGCCTGGTGGCACTGTACCTATGAAACCAGCAATGATTTGGCACTTTCTTAACAAGCTCTTTGCAGGCAACACCATATTATACTCTGTGTTGTGTTCCCTGCACTTTGGACTGAGTTGATGGTGTAGCACAGATATTTTTGTGTATACGAAAAGAATTGCTCATTTTTTCACTCATCGAAATTACACTACTTGATGCTCTTAATAGCTCTTATTCGTTTCCATGAAAAAGTTTGCCAGCAAAAGCCGCTTTTCTTGGAAAACTGTCTTTCTCAGTATCACTTTGCAGTCCTTCAACCGAGAATCTATTAACCTTTCAAACAAGTGGTGAGGCGCAGCTGTTTGAATATTCTTTAACTCGGAATGGAACAGCGAATATTTTTCGTCTAAGCACCTGCCAGCGAATTTCAGTCTTCATGTCGTGTAATGAATGTAGGTATATACATTTTTTCGTGAACTAAGCCAAGAGATTCGTATATCGTTTCGTTTTTCTATTTTATAAGCCAAGAGATTTTACGAATTTCCTGAGAAAAAGAAACCATTCAAATATATCCACGCACATAGTGTGGCTTGATCCTTTCAGTTCCAATTTTTAGCTTAATTCCTTGAAATTGCATTGAAATAGCTTTTATTCATTTGAACTTTACAGTAATCGCTTCGAGAATAATGCTTCGTTAGCTCCAATAGAAATGAGTTCCTATTTCTCAATGGAAACGAATCTCTAAAGCTCTGAATGGTAAAATTCCTTTTCTTTATTGGAGGGTATTAGTTGAAATAAATGAATCCCCTCTTCGATACGATGCCATTTTTACCTGAACGACTCGGGGTTAATAGACATAGTTCGATTACATCTTGAGCATTCCTCTAAGGACTTTATTCGAAAACGGACTGATTTTCAACCAAACTAAGACGGAATACTACTCCCTCTCTCTCTGAACATGTGTGATCAAGCTGCTTTCTTAGAACCAAAATTACATACACACATGTTTTTCTTACCACGTCACCAAAACCATCCCACGCATCACCATCACCTGTGCTGTCATTTAGCACTTTTCGCCATAATTACATATTTACCTCCGGCACATAGCTATACGAAAGTAAAGCAACTTAAACGATTTGATTCAAGCACTTGTTCCAAACGGAGAGCCTATTCCAATTCCACGCTGCCCAGAAGTTCCCCAAAAGCCATTATTTCCAAACCCAAATGTGCGAAGCCATTATCCCATCTATTTTAATGGCTTCCCCATCCATGGTTTTGGTCGGTGTCAGTGTCGGTGTATGAACTTACAACACCGCTCACTGCAATCTCTGATGATATTGGCCTCAAAAAGAAGAAATATAAAATAAAATAAATCCACTTTACAGTGGAATAGGTTTTTATGTCTCTGTTACCAACTAAATAGGTCATATTAATGCGATTTTATTGCGGTTACCCTGCTGATGTAGTTCGTGCACAAAGATGATGAGGTTTGGCGGCATGTCTGTTTGAAAAATTATCTTATTTGCTGGCCAGGAAGAGCTGTGTTAACTTTTTTTTGCTTTTGCGTTTCATCTTCTGTTGAGGACATCTCACTGAATCATACTCAACTAATTACCTAGCGGGACTTCAACATTTCATTTGCCAAGGCGACAGCGTAAGTAAACGGTTCAGCTTAGTTGCCCCAACTTGCGCATAAAACTTTTATGTTAAGACAGCGATTTGAAGTGACTTCAAATGGTGAACAGGTATTTGTTTCCCGTAAAAAGTGGCTAAATACGAAGAGCCTCATCAGAAAACTTTGGCTCTTGGGTACTTTCCAAACCAAAAGTTTAATTTCAGCCATTTTCACATATCCACAGTGCTGGATAGATTTTAAAGACTGAATTTGCAGAGAAGTAAGAAGCCAACAACATTGGCTCAGTTAAATAACCAAACGTAAACTATTCCTCGACTAAGAATCAACTTAGAAACCAAAAGCAGACTATTCATCAATTGAAAATGGCAACGGCGACCTCTTGAAACTTTTCTCGGAAAACATTGCTCCTGGTATCCAAGTCTCATTCTTCAATAAAGTGCGATGTGTAAACGATGCTTTAGAGAGCCTTTCCATTTCCATTGGAATACTTATCGCATCAAATAGAAACAAGTTAGAAATGACACATGTGCTATGTGTAACGCAACTTGGTTAAGACATTTTAATTACCGCATAGAACGATCGTTTACGCTTCATCTCCATCATGGCGCTAGAAAGCCGTCTTGTATAGTAATTTGTTTATCAACGACTTACGCTAGACTCCATTCAACTTCTCATAAATAACTGATTTGGTTCCCTCATCGGACACAGTCGCACTTCCTCCTCCTTGGATGTGCCAGTAACATTTCCATTTGTTAACTTGGAATAGATTTATGACCAATTCCAAGTCGACAAATCAACGCCCCTTTTGGAAACAATTTCCTTCTTCGTATACTATATTTTAGCTCGGTGTGTATATTAACCGGGCATAGAGAGAAAGGAACCCACAGAACGGCGAATGTGGTTAACAGTGCCATCCTGGCCTTTTAGTTGGTTAAACAGACTATGGCCTGGACTATGTCTGGGAGAAGTACAAGGCATTAAACTTGCTCCAAATTGGCATTCGTACAAAACCTTTTTTTTTCAATTCTGGTATCTATCAGATGAGAGTTAGATGTGGAGTCTCTAGATTTTGAAAGAGTTAAGAACTTGTTGCTTTGGCTTCATGGCAAAGTGGGGAAGGCTTGCAATGTACTTACTACGAACTATTGGCCATCTAGGAGAGGTAGACTTCTTTGCCTACTACTGCAACTATAGCGTAGCGGGAATAAATCATTTCAATGGGTTGTCTGCAATGAGTACAGTTCTGGTTGAATACACCCTTATCCCGGAATAAGGAGGTATACTTTGGCGGTGAGTGTTGATTATATGGACTAACCTGGACCAAAAATTTCTGGGTAATATTGGCTAAGTATCTGTGTGCTCTTGTTGGAGAAAGAGTGTTTCACTCGAGTGCAGTTGGAGAGTAATGCACTGCAGATATGGGTACAGAAGACAGGTGATGGATTTATAGTTCTTGGCTAAAAAAATGTAACGGGGGTGTTGAGTGGATAAATATTTGTATTTAAGACAAATTATACAAAGATAGAAACAAAACATGAGTGAGTGGTATTTGCTATTTGACATTCAGTATTTGTTGGGACATTTTAGTCAAACATTTTTAGTTAGGTGAGGAAAATAAGGACTGTTTCCTTACCAATATCAACAAGTCAAAGAAGGACACTAAAACGATTGTGAGGTTTTAAGAACAAAGTTCATATTTGATAGAAAACTTCGAAGATGGTTTAATTTAAATGGTTTAAACTGCGCAAATAAAACACAGATCCATGGTTGATTTACCCTGCTGACTTATGATGGTGACTTATCCATCGCTCGTTGCGCAGATCAATTAGCTTCTTTTCTACCTCATTAGAAATGTCTGTTTCAGCATACTATTCAGATAACCGATTATCTGTTGGCTGTTCTTTTACGTAACTCGTTTGGGAAGTAAACGTTGGAACGAAATTCCCGCTTGTTTTCTAAAAAATAAACGTCATTAGAAACAAATGTATTTTGTATCTGTACAATCAAAAACAAAATCCCAAAAGCCGAGTTCATACTGTACAATTAGTTAGACAGAACGACCAATGCTTGATAGTGTGAACCCTGAGACGACAGCTGGCCAACTTTTTGGATGGGTTTCAAATATTTTTGAAAATCTAGAAGTTGGACGGACGGGAAGAGTACGTGACACAAAGTTGGACGACAACCTTGATAAATGTGAACGCAAACTACATCCGACCATCCAACTTCCATCAAACGAAGTCTGTCCAACTAATTGTACAGTTTGAACTCGGCTAAACACAAAAAATGCTATGAAAATAAAAAATTTCCTGACATAGTTTTTTAGTTGCTAAATAACAATAAAAAATACACCAAATGGGAATTCTTATAGTGAGAAGCACATTGTTTGCCTAAAGCTGTAGCCAGATGGCAAGATGCGATCGACAGACGACAGAAAATAGACAATAGACGACAGACGACAGACGACAGACGACAGACGACAGATGACAGACGACAGACGACAGACGACAGACGACAGACGACAGACGACAGACGACAGACGACAGACGACAGATGACAGACGACAGACGACAGACGACAGACGACAGACGACAGACGACAGACGACAGACGACAGACGACAGACGACAGACGACAGACGACAGACGACAGACGACAGACGACAGACGACAGACGACAGACGACAGACGACAGACGACAGACGACAGACGACAGACGACAGACGACAGACGACAGACGACAGACGACAGACGACAGACGACAGACGACAGACGACAGACGACAGACGACAGACGACAGACGACAGAAAATAGACGATAGACGACAGACGACAGACGACAGACGACAGACAACAGACGATAGACGACAGACGACAGACGACAGACGAAAAAAAATTCGTTTAGACAGTTGATGTTGCTAGCGTTAGTTTCAAATCACAGATGTACGAGTATGTAGGTTTTCAGAGAACATTTTGTATATCGATCAAAATCCAATAACCAATAATCGGTTTCCTCTATGGTTGGTTTTATCTTTGGAAGTTACCGCTTCTGACGGATAACAACATCCCCTTCATTCTCCACCAGAATATCCAAAAATAGAATTAAAATCGCCAAAAAGTTGCCAATTTAAAATAAAATTCACCAGCAAAAATATTTAAAAAGTTATAACACGCAGACTTGTCAGAAAAAAACAAAATAGAAACAAGAAAAAACAACCATAATTTTTTCTTAAAGAAGTAACTTTAATTTCAGCACAAAATTACTGACTCTTTTATGTTTTTGAAGTTCTCATAACGAATCAAAACTACACTCTGTTCATAAAACTACGTGCTGAAAATCGAAAGCCTCTTTTGGCAGTGTTCACCAAACTCCATCTTTTTCAAAAGGAGGTGGAGAAAACGCTATGCTGAGTATACAAAAAAGAAATAATAATTCTGAGAGAGTGGAATAGACCTACAATTTTCTTCCGATTCCGAACGGCTTATCGAGGAAGTACTTTTCATGGCATGAAATCACTGTCGTAGATATTTCTAATTCCTTGCGAAAGGGCAATACCCGTGGAAAAGTACTGTTTTCTTGATATTTTACTTGATACGAATTTTGAACCTACGGTGAACCTTCAATGTAGCAGGTGGACACGATAACCATTAGACGACGGGCACCTACTTGACTTTAATACTATCTGAAGTGCTCGAACCTTTGCCTATTGTGCACGCGTTTGGAATTTTAGCAAAGCATAAAGACTACTACGTGTTTCCCTCTTGTCTACGATGATCTTCATTAGTATAGAGTAAAGTCTTCGACTTGGCTAAGACACGTAAGCTCCACAACTACGAATGCAGATGCAACATTCGTATTCGAAGGTGGTCCAACAAAGTGAAAAGGGATCTCAAAAACTGTAACATCATTCTACAATCTATCGATCATGTCAGAGAAACAAGTTTTAAAATTCTACTTTCACATCTTCCAGCATACAATACAAACAAAGAAGCTCTTTAGACGGAGTTGTAATAAAAAAAAGAATTTATATTTTAATTGACTCCGAGTTTCTATCTCCTCTGTTCCCGACTAATCCTGAGAAGTCATTCCTACATGCTCCGCACGTATACACCTCTTGACCTCTAATACGATTTCCTAGTTCTCCAACCCTGGTGCGAGCAACCTGCAACATGTTTATAATGTTGTTTGTTATCTTGTTGAGCAAATCACCATCCAAATGAAATTAAATTCCTCATCGTTGTTCAATGGTATGTACGTCCTCCCGACTCAGTTCCCAAAACATGGAATCAGATACCTTTCCAACTTGAATTTTACATCCTCTCTCTCTCGAGTAGTAGCGCAAAATCCAAATCTCAACCTACAACGTCTGGTCCTGATGGTGAACACACAAAAGTCAACAAGTCGTATTCCCTTTTCTTTTTGTGATGACATTGTTTATAGAAGAACGATGTAGGTACGATAAAATGAAATAAAAATAAAAGAATTGGCAAACATCTTTCGACATCAAACACAGCATCCCAGTGACCACGATATGGATGCCCATCCGTGATGCGATCGCGCACAAACAATCGAAGATAGATACATTGGGACATACAAGTGTGTCCCACGCCATCCTGGCCTCCTGCCAATCGCTGGGTAATTAATTAAGCGACATGGGGCCAGCGCAAGGTAATTAAAAATTAATTCTTCTTGTCCGTTCTCTGGATTTGGCTCTGCGTTCTGATGCCCGACGCCCCGGTGCTGGTGCACGCTTGATCTGAACTCTTGCTGAGATTGCGTCCAGCGCAGCGGTGGATAAGGAGAGGAGCCCTTGGTTGGGATGGGTGTCTGGTCCGTTGTTTCAACCTTTTGATTTCTCGCAATATCGCAATCGAAAATTTTCGTAAATTAATGCTTCGGAGTATTTTTTTATTTTTTATTTAATTTAGGCTTTGTTGGTTTTATTGCTGATTGGGTGCCCAGTCTACTGCTGGCGCTGTTGGGATTTTTATGAGGTATAAATTGGACATTTTATTGGGCAGTGTTTTGAAGAGACACCGCAAATGAAACTGTTTTCGTAGTCGTCGCAGTATATTTGTTTAAAGTGTCTTTTTGCAGAGCCATGTTGCGTAGTTAACGTTTAGTTTGTTGCTCATTAAGAAGAACATGGCGATTAGATATAAAAATTGTAGGCAAGCTCAATGTGTGTGTTGGCCAAGACGCTGGGATAAGATCATGTTTCAATATCGAAACTCACTGGAAATGCAACAATTTCAGTTCAGGCTCCAAGTTCGGATACTCAACGTTTTATGTTGGTTGAGTTGTCTCATCGCATCGGTTAGGATTTTGACGGCTGTCCAACAGTGGGTTTATTACAACTTAGTGTCATTTGCAGTACCTTAAGTTTAATGGGTTGGCTTTTTAATGGGAACCAAATGTGCAGGATGTCCATCGTGGCATCATCGAACAAGAACAACAAGTTATTCAAGCTTTTATTTACAATTCAAGCTTAGTTGAAGTCTGCCGAGGACCGAGTTTTTGAACACTGCTTCGATTCTCATGCACACTCCTACGAATAGTTGCGGGATTTTTCTGTGGATCTGGCTGACTATTCGTCTATGGCCTCATCTCAATGTCAATTTAGTGCCGAGTTCTATCTCGCTGAGAACTTAGTTTCCAGTGCTATATCAATGTCAATTTAGTAGCTCAGAGCAGAATCCCCTTAACTTTCTAGTCTCATAAGTCACCTTACTAGATGAGTGTTCTAATTCCAACGCTAAAGTATGGAACCGAGAAACAACCAAGGAGGTTCCAGCTAAGAAGCCAGCAGCCACGACAAAGAAGCTCGCAAGAGCTGCTAAAAAGAGCTGCTCCAGCCAAGGAGAAGTGTTGCAAAGCTTGAGGCTAAGGATGTTTAGAAGAAGGTTACTGGTAAAATACAGTCAGCTGGAGTCAAATTCGTAGCCAAGTGTAAATCTAGGACTATTGTTCTTAAGGCCAAAAAGCTATCTAACCCTGGCCAAAAACTCGAAAAGAGAACATACAAGGCTAAGGCTGTAGCCGTTGAATGGCCAAGAAGGTGCAAACCAAGATTGTCATGATAGCTTTCGGTTCTCGTACCAGGAAGACAATGGTATATTTCCGCTAACCATTTACTGAATTTGCCCCTTAATCACAAGTGCCCAAGGAAGTGAGTTCCAACCAGGAATCGCATAGATGCCTACAACACTATCAAATATCGACTGATAAGTAAAGCCAAGATGAAGAAGATCGAAGATAACTAGAATTTGGTATTATACTGATTACTGACCTATTTTAGGGCCAACACATTTGTGGCACTGTATGCAAGTTGTACGACATCGAATTCGCCAAGGTGAACTTTCTTATCAGGCCCTATGGACGAAAGAAGGCTTACGTTGGACATTGGCAACAAGATTGGCATCATGTAAACGTCCTCTGGGAGGGTTACTTATCCGTATGTAGTGATAGGGCGTATTTGGGCTCACGTAACGTTGCCCGAGTGTTCGTTCCAACAACTGAGCTAAAATGAAAACATGGGCACGACTGGGTCGCACGAACTTGTGATTGCACTGAAAAAAATAATCATCTTCAATATGAAGAATGGCGTTCATCAACTGAAAATCATCTATATGACGCACTTTTCATCCCTATGATGCAAAAATTCATGAAAACTTTTTGATGACGGTTTCGTCAGTCATCAATAAGATGAAAGTGCGTTCATCAACTTTTTTTGGAGAATTTCATCGTAATTTGGAATGAATTAAGTTCATCAGTTCATCAAAACTTTTCATGCATGTGATGAAAACACTTTTTTTGATGGTTTTTCATCCTATTGATGATTTTTTTGTCTAAATGACGAATTTATTTTAAAATGACTTAGATATTCATCATATTTAAGAACAATATTAGTTAATCATACTGATGAAAACAATCATCAAAAAACGGACTTCGATTTTGAGATAGGGGAAGGTGAAATGATGTAAATCATCGTCATATAGATGAATTAAATCATCATATTGATGACTTTCGGTTCTATCATGGAGAATTTGAATAGATATGCGTGATCATTTTATTGATGAAACAATATCATCACATTGATGAACAAAAGTGAGGTTTTTTAACATGGAGAATGTGTGTCGATTTAAGCAATCATTTTAATGATTAAACCAATTCATCATATTTATGAACAAACGAATGATAGAAACAGGCTTTTGTTTTACCACATCAAATGTGAACCGGTGATCATATAGATGAATTGATTCATCACATTGATGAAAAAATAGGCTTTCGATTTTATAATGAGGATGTCAATCGATCATCATATAGATGAATTGATGTTCACCATATATCATCATATTTATGAAAAAATAGACTTGGAATTTCTGCATTGAAAATTTAAATAGATATGCGCAATCATCTTACTGAAGAACTAATTCATCACATTTACGAACAAAAATGACTTGTTTTTATAATATCGAGCAAATGAATTGATTATACTCGTATCATCATATTCATGAAAAATTCATCATATTTATGAAAAAATAGACTTTTGTTTTTATAATTAGGATGCAGCTTGATCATCATATAGATGAATTGATTCATCATATTTATGAAAAAATAGACTTGGAATTTCTGCATTGAAAATTTAAATAGATATGCGCAATCATCTTACTGAAGAACTAATTCATCACATTTACGAACAAAAATGACTTGTTTTTATAATATCGAGCAAATGAATTGATTATACTCGTATCATCATATTCATGAAAAATTCATCATATTTATGAAAAAATAGACTTTTGTTTTTATAATTAGGATGCAGCTTGATCATCATATAGATGAATTGATTCATCATATTTATGAAAAAATAGACTTGGAATTTCTGCATTGAAAATTTAAATAGATATGCGCAATCATCTTACTGAAGAACTAATTCATCACATTTACGAACAAAAATGACTTGTTTTTATAATATCGAGCAAATGAATTGATTATACTCGTATCATCATATTCATGAAAAATTCATCATATTTATGAAAAAATAGACTTTTTTTATCATTAGGATGCAGCTTGATCATCATATAGATGAATTGATTCTTCATATTTATGAACAATCATCTTATTGAAGAACTAATTCATCATATTTACGAATGAGTTTTGTAGTAGAGATATTCCACGTGTTTTTTAATCTAATAAATAGAAAGATTAATATAATTTTCAACAGTTAAAAACACTTATTTTATTTCCTCAAATGCACATTTCAGAAGCAATGCTTCCATCGTCAGTGAGATTTAATTTATTTTATAAATTTATGAATTTAATTTATGAATCTCACGGACGATGGAAGCATTGCTTCTGAAATGTGCATTTGAGGAAATAAAACAAGTGTTTTTAACTGTTGAAAATTATATTAATCTTTTTATTTATATTTACGAACAAAAATGACTTGTTTTGATAATATCGAGCAAATGATTTTGGATTGGGATGGGAGTCCTTTTCCCCAAAATCTACTCGCTTGTAGTATTCATTCAGAATAGGTTCGATAAAGAGACTTTAGAAAAGTGTTACTGACTCAAATCTTGTTTGGAAAAGAATATCTGTTCTTGCTTCATTTAAAGTCAAATATCTCAAATGTCTGTCCTAAATAAGATCGAAAGCCTTACTTTTTGTTCTTCAAATGTTAAATAGATCAAAAATGAAGCTTAGTTACACCTATTCTCTGCCCTGCGTTCTTTCGCAAATAGCTTTAGTGGTGTCTTAAAAAATACATACGAAAGACACAATTTTTTTTTGCAGAGAGGAGGTTCATCTCTTTTCATATGAACTCTTAATATTTCTTTCGGTTGAGCATTAATGATATCTTTCATAAAAATAAATACTTGCTTACTTACTGCAAACATTTTTCATCAACTCAAATTTTTTCGACTAAGAAGTGACAACGCTGTGTCTGTCTACCCAATTTTCTTCATACTGATGAATATATTTCCTTAGTCATCATATAGAAGAACGATTTCGTCAATATGATGAATAATGTATAAGAATATGCAATCAGGGTTGGATAAGCTAACTTAACTATATTTTTAACATCATTAAGTTCACTAAGTTCAGAAAATCAATAAATTTCCAAAAACCAAAAATTGGAAAACGAAAAATACCATAATGTTAGGACAAATAACTACAATTTAGCAGAAAAACAATTTTGGCAAATATATAACCAAAACTTGAAAGTTCTGGCTCAGTAAAATTTGAAATTATAGCCGAAAAACGTTTTATTACTATGTAGAGGTCGCTGTTTTTGAACGGTTCTTACGAGCTAAATGTGGTTGGCCTTAACAAGTACATATGTGCAAAATATTAAAGTTAAAGTTGAATACAGTGCTTAAGAAATAAATAATTTTTTGTCTGGTTCTGCAAAGTAAGTAAATCTTAAATAAATATTTCACTGTTACCAATATTCATTTCAGTACCTTTTCATAAATAATTGTTTCAATTAATTGTAGATGATGCCATCGGAGGGTGAAAATGTGAAAAAATAAGTGAGTATAAGATGATTTCTAAACTTGATAGGTATTATGATACAGTTTCTGTTTTGGTCCACTAGGTACTTATCACGAAGCTTGCAGTTCAAAATAAGAGTAAGTTCATCGTTAACGTACCGTCTTAACTCGTTGAAAGAAACCCCTGTCTCTTAAAATCTTAATACAATTTTATTGGTTATATTAGACCGTCGCGTCGTTAGCTTCATATCTGCCAACTCCACTTGGTATCTATATCGCTAGCGAGTTTTCTTTTACAAATATTAAAATTGGGGAATTTCATTTTAAACAAATTTCTGTGCATGCCTAATTCCATTTTAATATGACCAGCTGCTATTAAATAAGTATCTCAAAAGTAGAAAAAAAATATCTGTATTTCCCTAATTGTGTTGTTTATGTATTTCTTAGAAGACCAGATTAAAGACAAAATCATATAAATCATACCTACCATTGAAAAATTAATTAAAAAACATGTAACCCAAAGAAAAAACCCGAACGTAATAAAACAATTGAGTGTAATAAAAACAAATTAGATCTGGTCACCCAAGCTATTAAGCAGCAAAACAAAACCATATACACACTCACGATCATTTGGGTGCGCATTTAAAAATGCATTCATAAAAAACTACTGGTTGCGTATCTTATATTGGAAGGTTATTGGTATTATCCTGGGAAAACCTATTGTGTATCCTTCAAACATTTGGGATTGTCCGAAGGGATTACTATTCATAATTTTGACCTGCTTCCACTCATTGCAGTTTTTTTTATTTTTTTGCTGTTTATTGTTGAATGTAGTAGTAAGCGTTGCATTTGCGTAGAGAGTGTCCCTATTCATTATTAGATATACTCTGGTGTGTATATAGATCTGGTCACCCAAGCTATTAAGCAGCACAACAAAACCATATACACGCTCACGATCATTATGCCTTTAAAAATGCATTCATAAAAAACTACAGGTCGCGTATCTTACAATGGAAGTTTATTGGTATTGGCCTGGGAAAACCTATTGTGTATCCTTCAAACATTTGGGATTGTCCGAAGGGATTACTATTCATAATTTTGACCTGCTTCCACTCATTGCAGTTTTTTTATTTTTTTGCTGTTTATTGTTGAATGTAGTAGTAGGCGTTGCATTTGTGTAGAGAGTGTCCCTACTCATTATTAGATATACTCTGCGCAAAACATAGTACGAGTACAGTCTGCGTTGGATTTTTGAAAGCAAAAGATAAGATATAGCTACGGAGTGTGAAAAAGTGATTCGTAAATTTTATAAAATTGTTAAAGTTGTGTTAAGTTTTCAGTTTTAAATTCATTTTTTATTGTTCTTTCTTGTGTTGTGTTAAATAAGCTGTGAAGTGCGGAAGGTATGCCTTGTTTTTATTATTATTTCTTTGGGTTCTTGTAATTTTTTTACTTTGCCATCATATATGTAGTTAAATTGTACGGGGTTTGCAAGCATTTTGAGTTAGTTTTCATTTCTTGAGTTGTTGCATTGCATTGGTGTTTTAATACAGAGATTCTATAATCTGCTTGTTTCGGTGGGTGGGAATCTGGGAATCAAATATTAAATCTATTTCTTATTTTTTATGCATTTTCTTTCCAAAAATTTTTATTTTTTTAACAAATGAAATGTTCATTTTATCATCACTATAACGGTACAATTTCATCATGTTGATGAACAATTTCTTCATATTTATGAATTCTCATAGTTTTCATCAATATGATGAATTACGTGATATATGTTTTCATCATTTCTTCATTCTGATTATTGTGTTCGTCATATTGATGAACAAAGATGCAAGGAAGGCGTCCTTTTGCTTTTGGGCGTCAGTCTAGCCTCATACGCATATATTCGTAGTTTTCTTCATATTGATGAATTTATTCATCATTATTCTTCACATAGATGAATTGTTGCTTCATTTTCATCAATGTAATGAAAATCTTAAAAAAAAACATTTTAGCTTATTCGCAGATTTTGATTTCATTGCCATTCATATTCAGTTTATGTTTGAAAGTGAAAGTGAAAGGATTAAGTTCTCATGTAGGTACTTTGCCTATGTGAGCTGAGTATAAATTTTATAAAATTGTTAAAGTTGTGTTGAATAAGCTGTGAATTGCGGAAGGTATGCCTTGTTTTTATTATTATTTCTTTGGGTTCTTGTAATTTTTTTACTTTGCCATCATATAGTTAAATTGTACGGGGTTTGCAAGCATTTTGAGTTAGTTTTCATTTCTTGAGTTGTTGCATTGCATTGGTGTTTTAATACAGAGATTCTATAATCTGCTTGTTTCGGTGGGTGGGAATCTGGGAATCAAATATTAAATCTATTTCTTATTTCTTATGCATTTTCTTTCCAAAAAATTTTATTTTTTTAACAAATGAAATGTTCATTTTATCATCACTATAACGGTACAATTTCATCATGTTGATGAACAATTTCTTCATATTTATGAATTCTCATAGTTTTCATCAATATGATGAATTACGTGATATATGTTTTCATCATTTCTTCATTCTGATTATTGTGTTCGTCATATTGATGAACAAAGATGCAAGGAAGGCGTCCTTTTGCTTTTGGGCGTCAGTCTAGCCTCATACGCATATATTCGTAGTTTTCTTCATATTGATGAATTTATTCATCATTATTCTTCACATAGATGAATTGTTGCTTCATTTTCATCAATGTAATGAAAATCTTAAAAAAAAACATTTTAGCTTATTCGCAGATTTTGATTTCATTGCCATTCATATTCAGTTTATGTTTGAAAGTGAAAGTGAAAGGATTAAGTTCTCATGTAGGTACTTTGCCTATGTGAGCTGAGTATAAATTTTATAAAATTGTTAAAGTTGTGTTGAATAAGCTGTGAATTGCGGAAGGTATGCCTTGTTTTTATTATTATTTCTTTGGGTTCTTGTAATTTTTTTACTTTGCCATCATATAGTTAAATTGTACGGGGTTTGCAAGCATTTTGAGTTAGTTTTCATTTCTTGAGTTGTTGCATTGCATTGGTGTTTTAATACAGAGATTCTATAATCTGCTTGTTTCGGTGGGTGGGAATCTGGGAATCAAATATTAAATCTATTTCTTATTTTTTATGCATTTTCTTTCCAAAAATTTTTATTTTTTTAACAAATGAAATGTTCATTTTATCATCACTATAACGGTACAATTTCATCATGTTGATGAACAATTTCTTCATATTTATGAATTCTCATAGTTTTCATCAATATGATGAATTACGTGATATATGTTTTCATCATTTCTTCATTCTGATTATTGTGTTCGTCATATTGATGAACAAAGATGCAAGGAAGGCGTCCTTTTGCTTTTGGGCGTCAGTCTAGCCTCATACGCATATATTCGTAGTTTTCTTCATATTGATGAATTTATTCATCATTATTCTTCACATAGATGAATTGTTGCTTCATTTTCATCAATGTAATGAAAATCTTAAAAAAAAACATTTTAGCTTATTCGCAGATTTTGATTTCATTGCCATTCATATTCAGTTTATGTTTGAAAGTGAAAGTGAAAGGATTAAGTTCTCATGTAGGTACTTTGCCTATGTGAGCTGAGTATAAATTTTATAAAATTGTTAAAGTTGTGTTGAATAAGCTGTGAATTGCGGAAGGTATGCCTTGTTTTTATTATTATTTCTTTGGGTTCTTGTAATTTTTTTACTTTGCCATCATATAGTTAAATTGTACGGGGTTTGCAAGCATTTTGAGTTAGTTTTCATTTCTTGAGTTGTTGCATTGCATTGGTGTTTTAATACAGAGATTCTATAATCTGCTTGTTTCGGTGGGTGGGAATCTGGGAATCAAATATTAAATCTATTTCTTATTTCTTATGCATTTTCTTTCCAAAAAATTTTATTTTTTTAACAAATGAAATGTTCATTTTATCATCACTATAACGGTACAATTTCATCATGTTGATGAACAATTTCTTCATATTTATGAATTCTCATAGTTTTCATCAATATGATGAATTACGTGATATATGTTTTCATCATTTCTTCATTCTGATTATTGTGTTCGTCATATTGATGAACAAAGAGCCTCATACGCATATATCCGTAGTTTTCTTCATATTGATGAATTTATTCATCATTATTCTTCACATAGAAGAATTGTTGCTTCATTTTCATCAATGTAATGAAAATCTTAAGAAAAAACATTTTAGCTTATTCGCAGATTGCGATTTCATGAATGAATTTTTTGTATTTTTCCCAACATTTAAACAGCAGAATTGACGTGGCTTTTATTTCTTTCAATTTACAGTTCAAATGAGAAAGAAGAAAATATTTTGCTGAATACTAAACATTTCATAATTGTAAATCGTTGTCGATCAAAAATTAAAATGCAGTGTTTTTTGTGCAGGATGGATTTAGACTGCGTCTTTGCATTAGGCAAACATTTTAGAAAGATACATAATTTAGAACATAAAAGCACATTTATTTGCTATGTCAATTCTTGCGGTCAGTGTTTTACAAATCTTTCAAATTACAAACGGCATATTCTCCGATTACATTGTCCTACCACAAGATTAAAATGTATTCAAGAAGGAAATGCAAATTCAAATACCGCAGCTGTAAGTTTGCCAACATCATCAAATAGTGGCTTTGAAGTTAGTGGCAGTAAAACTAATGGTTCTCAACAAATGACAGCTGAATGCATTAATCCAAATAAATTCTTACCTGATTTTTTTAATGAAGCATTAAAATTTTCAACTCTCCTGCATGGCAATTATAATTTTTCCCGAAAAGATGTGTATGACATTCAAAAAAACGTTAAGACATTTTTGATAGATCCTTTGCTAGATCAGTTCAAAACTTTTGCACAAGATCATCTTAATAATAACATAAAGGCTCGAACCGATTTGATGAGCCTGGTTTTCAGTTGTCGAGATCCATTTCAATATTGTGGTACGGACCATAATTTATGTCAAACACTTAAATTGAATGGATGTATGGATGAAATTAGAGAGTTTACTATAAAAAGCGATATCCAGCCCATTTATGATCGGTCCGAATTAGTGTATGCGGAAAAAATTTGTAAGGGCAGCGTCCTACCACTAAAGTCACAATTTCGAAAAATCTTCGAGCAAGAGAATATACTATTGGAAGTATTAAGACATATGAACTCCTTATACTCTAATAAACAGTACACGAACTTTATTCAAGGGCCAGTTTGGAAAAAAAAGTGTGACATGTATCCAGGAAAAACTTTGATACCCTACTTTTTGTACGCGGATGATTTTGCTGTTAATAATCCGTTAGGTGCACACGCCACAACTCATTCCGTTTGCAACTTTTACTACTCATTTCCCTGCTTTCCAAGGCGTAGTTCTAAGCTAGAGAGCATTTTCTTGGCAGCTGTTATAAAATCCAAAGATTTGAAAAATATTGGAAACGAAGACTGTTTGCATTATCTAATCGAGGAGTTGATATATCTTGAAGAGACTGGAGTAGACATATCAGTTGGCAAGGGAGAAATGCATCGCGTTCATTTTATAATGGGTCTTTTTCTCGGAGATAACTTGGGAGTAAACTCGCTTCTTGACTTTTCAAAATCATTCTCGAGCACTTCTTTCTGCAGATTTTGTAAAGTAGACCGAGAAAATTGCAGTAAGCTTGGTGTTGAAGTACAGGAGCACATTCGAACGGTCGAGAACTACAGTTATGATGTATCTGTAAATGATCTTAAAAAAACCGGTATCGCAAAAGAAAGCCCATTTAACAAAATACCTTCTTTCCATGTTGTGGAAAACTTTTGTGTCGATGCAATGCATGACTTATGTGAAGGTATATTCCATTATGATCTTTGTCACATATTATTATATCTGACACAGGAAATGAATTATCTGACATTGGAAATGCTTAATAAAAGAAAGCAAACTTTTGACTATGGGCCAATGGAGATTGGGAATTTTTCAACTGAGCTAACAATGAACCATTTGAAAAATAAGCACTTAAAAATGACTGCGCGTGAAATGCTTACTTTTGTTATGTATTTACCCCTCATGATCGGTGATTTGATTCCTTCCGAAGATGAAGTTTGGCTTTTTTTACTTGAACTAATTGACATTACGGAACTTATTTTGTCGTTCGAAGTTACAGAGTTACTCATCTCAACATTAAAATTAAAAATAAAACATCATAATGAGCAATATGTCAAATTATTCACTGATAATTTGAAACCAAAATTCCATTTTTTAACACACTACCCTACTGTAATAAGAAATTCTGGACCGGCACGAAATTTTTGGTGTTTTAAATTTGAAGCCAAGCACAGGCCGTTCAAGGTGTATGCCCATGGAATAACTTCAAGAAAAAATATATGTCTCACTCTGTCCAAAAAATTTCAATTCCAGTTTGCAAATCTGATTCTACATTCTAACAGTAATATAAATGAATTTCACATAGAGGAGAAACATTTATGCGATACTGGATTTGCTAACATTGTTCGAGATAAGCTGAAGTTAAAAGAAGACAAAAAATTAAAATTTTATGATGAAATAGAGTATATTGGCAAAAAATATAAAGCTGGATTTTATGTTGGTAAATGTTCGAATGACTATAATATATACATTATTAGGACTATAGCTAAGGCAGAAGGGAATATATTAATGTTTTGCCAAAAATTATTGAACATTTACTTCAATTCTCACTTTAAAGCTTTTGAGGTTGATACAAATATGTTTGGTGAATTCAAACTCCTTGCATTTGATGAAATTATCGGACCTCCTGTTGCTTTGACAAAAACATCAAAAGGAAAGCACCTGATTAAGCTTAAGGAATATTTTCATCAATAGTAAAAACAAAATATCTCCAGCAACTTAAAACACAAACTTTCGATAAATTATAATACATACTAATTAATATTTAGAAATGGAAAATTTGCCTGAGAGCTCAGCAACGCTGGACGATGGAAATTCGAAGCTCCTTGAGGAAACTGTAACAATCCTCAGTACTGATGGAGAACAGCAGCAGACTTCCCTCTACACTTTAATACCATTCACGGAATATTCCAGCAACAATACGGACAGTGATGACGATGAGGAATTAAAAGCACTTTTGAAGGATTGGGGTTGCATGTCTCTGTATAATTACATGCATGGTAAGATGATTATTTTATTGCTTAATTTACCTTAGCTTATTGTTACAATGTGAATATTTTCGCTGTCAGTTTAGCTAGGCTGAAAAGCCTAAAATTAGGATAAACAAATAAATAAAAGTTTTGGCGCAACAGCTCTATAAGAACCATAGGCATGTGATTTTTTTTGAAATTGGAAAAATGTACTCTCAGATTCGAGAATTACTCTTTCCAATTATACATGTTTTTTGCAGTATAAGTAGTAAGACAATTTTGCGTGTGCTAGTGAGTTCAGAAGTAATCTTCTAACTATGAAAAAACAACTATAGAATTATAATTTTTTTTTAACGAAACATGAAATATTCAAAAGAGTAATTCTATCTATAGTAAGAAATAAAACTACCGTTTTAGTGATTCAACTGACAGCTGAATTTACAACTTCATACAGGAAGGGACATAACTTTAAGTATTTCTTTTTTTCCTCAGGTGAAAATGTAACAATCGACATTTTAAAAATAATTAAAGTGGCTCAAGTAACATCTTTACTTTCAAATTTTAAACACGGTGACCGCATACTCTTCGAATATAAGTTAGAAAAGTGGAGGGCTTCAATTGGAATGCCTCTTCAACCAGGCATTGAGCTTCCATCAACATCATCCGAAGTACGATGTCGAACTCCAAGCTCTCCATCACCATCGAACTTGTCGTCTAGAGGGATATCACCTACGTCGTCACCCGAAACAACACAATGCAAATCCATTGATCTGTCTACAATTTTAAATGTAAAAAAACATGGACAAAATATTGTGGATTATTACAATAAAAATAATAAATTTCAAACGGAACATCGGCAGCGTCTCATTAGTATTATTGCGGAATATTTTGATGAGAACAGTATTCCCTTAAGCCTAAAAACCAGCTATAGGTTGGAAGAAGAAATACTAGAACTTTTTCCCACCGAAAAGCTCGAGTACTACCGTACAGAAAAAAGAGGGAAGCTGTACACTAAGCTGCACAACATGAAAAGGCTTTATAAATCTCTCACACTACAAAAAACATCACCAGAAAAGGAGACAAAAAAATCAAAAAAAAACCTAAGTGAGTAAAGGTGTTGCAATATTTTGTGACGTCTCCAAATAAAAAAATCGTTTTCCTAAGTTGCGGAGTCAGATGCAGAAGCTTGTGTAAAAAGCTTGAATATGGACAACTTGTCATCTGATGAGTTTGATGGTGCTTGGGATGCTTGCACCGAGTACCGACTTCTGCAAATACGCAAATGTTCATCACAAGAAGAGATTTTCAAGACATGGCCGCAATACAAAAATTTAAATGGATATCGTTTGGTAAGTAATAACTTAAAGTAACTTTAATTTTTTAAGTTAATCTCTTTGTTTTAATAGATTGACAGAGATTTCAAGACCCTATACCCTCAAAGCTTAACTATATGTGAGAATTGGGAAACTAATTTTAAGCTTATTAAACAGTTCCTCATCAGCAATGTAAAAGACAAGAAAGTAGCAGAAATTATAACACAAATAGAAGACCGGGATGCAAACAAAGGTAAAAATTACTTTATATTCATTTTGAACAAATTTTCAACTATACCTATCTTTATGCTTACTTTTTTTTCTCCATAGAAAACGCGGTACTTTGTCTACTCAAAAGCTTGCACAGCTATTTGTTTCCAACAAGGCCAGTAGTAACGAAATCACCATCAACCTCAACATCACCACGGCAAAGGATGATTCAACGATTCACTATCAAAGACTCCCAACAGGCTTTCATTTTTGAGGGAGAGAGCGTTCAGCAGATCGAAGACCACTTAGACTTCTTAAAAACGAAGAATACCAATATTCAACCCTTAATTCTTGTTTTATCGAAAAACGACGGTTGTGAGGAATATTTTGTATATCTAGATGGATATAAACTCAAATTTAAAAAACTACTGCGTGCAGTAGATATTTGTCTAAAAATTTTTTTTGTTTTTAATTTGCAATACCCAGCTGCTTGCGAGCAGTTTTGGAATTTTATACAATACTTTTTTTATTCTATAGAACCTAATAAAAAAGATATTACCTCACGAATAAGTACTATAATTGAAACGCTTAAAGATCAATAAAGTATTTGTAAACATTTTAAATTCAAATCTACTTTTTTCTTTTATTTTTCTATAAAGTTTAGAAGGAAAGTTTCTTGAACAGGTTTTCAAATTGAGGAATGACAACTTTGAAGAGCTTCATCTTAAGGTGCAGAATCGATTCCTGTATTAATGTGGAAATGTTGGGATAAGTATTATATTGGTGATTTTTTACTAATATGTAGTGCTTTTTCTAATTCTAGGTGATTATTTTCATCGGTATGTTTAATGGAATTCAGTAATGCAATGAAACATCAGTTCACCAACCTGGTGCGTTCCTGTTCGTCGTACTAATTATCGGATTCTTCAACATTATGAAAAGTAATTATCTTGGTGATGAAGGGCTTCAAAATCTGTCAATTGTCACATTATATAGCAAGCACGCCTCCTTTTAGATTGCCCGTTGCTCATAAATATTGGTAATTATTAAAATCACTGGTAGATATACATGAAAGCACTTTTAGCAAATATCAAAAACAATTCCTGTATTGTTTTTTAAATGTTTATTAACAGTGCCTTCATTCTTATAAGTGATTTTAAATATGCCCCATATTTATGCACAAAGTTCACAGTTCATCTAAAAGGAGAGGTGTTTGGTTTATATGTGAAAATCAACAGATTTTGAAGTTTTTTTTATCACCAAGGCAATATTTTTGCATAATGTTGAAGAACACGATCATCAGTACGACGACCAGGAACGCACCAGGTAGATGAATAAAATCATTGCATTCATGAAATCCATTATCACAATGATGAATATAATCACTGAATTGATGTAGAAGATCATCAATATGAGGAACATATATGCTTCATATTAATGAAAATGTTCATTGTATTGATGATCCTATACATCAATATCCTGAATAGTTTTCATCAAAATTATGAACATGCTCATAGTATTGATGAATAAATTCATTGCATTGATGAAAAACGTTCATGGTATTGATGTATACGATCATCAATATGATAAACATGTTCATCATATTGATAAATATATTCACTGTATTGATGAAAAATATTCATGGTATCGATGTATGCGATCATCAATATGATAAACATGTTCATCATATCGATGAATATATTCACTGTATTGATGAAAAATATTCATGGTATCGATGTATGCGATCATCAATATGATAAACATGTTCATCATATTGATAAATATATTCACTGTATTGATGAAAAATATTCATGGTATCGATGTATGCGATCATCAATATGATAAACATGTTCATCATATCGATGAATATATTCACTGTATTGATGAAAAATATTCATGGTATCGATGTATGCGATCATCAATATGATAAACATGTTCATCATATCGATGAATATATTCACTGTATTGATGAAAAATATTCATGGTATTGATGTATGCGATCATCAATATGATAAACATGTTCATCATATCGATGGATATATTCACTGTATTGATGAAAAATATTCATGGTATCGATGTATGCGATCATCAATATGATAAACATATTCATCATATTGATGAATAAATTCATTGCATTGATGATAAATATTCATGGTATCGATGTATGCGATCATCAATATGATAAACATGTTCATCATATTGATGAATATATTCATTGCATTGATGATAAATATTCATGGTATCGATGCATGCGATCATCAATATGATAAACATGTTCGTCATACCGATGAATATATTTATAGTATTGATGAAAAATATTCATGATATTGATGTACACGATCATCAATATGATGAAAATGTGAATCACGTTGATGAACTAATTCATTAAATTTATCGAAAATTTTCGTCATATTGATGTGCACGATCATCAATGTGATGAATACAGTCATCACATTGATGATTATTTGTAAATGAAAATTTATTATATTACTTCAATTTTCATCATATTCATGAATGCAATCATCTATATGATGAACAAAAGGAGGGGAAATTTAAGTTATCACTTTTCATCACATTCATGAACAAAGTTGATGTATGATGAACGAGTTTCATCGCTTAAAAGCTTCATCATATTGAAGAAACGCTTTTCATCATATGCATGAAAAGGTTCACTGGATCAAAATTGACGAATTTTTCATCAAATAGATGACGTTTTTCATCATTATTATGTACCTTTTTTTTTTAGTGTGTGTTCTAAATACGATATCAAAATCTTCAGGCCGAGTAAAAGCTTTCGCTCTCCATAGTGGTACAGGGTTACCAACTTCACATTAATTATGAAAATTGAATTAAATAACGCAAAATAATGAAAAAATTAAATTGAATATTCCAAAGGTTTCAAGCAAAAATCCAAAAACGCCAAATTGCTAATACATATGAAATGATGAAAATTTAATCAAAATCACTTTGTTTGAAAAACTGTTTCTTAAAAGTTAAGTATGTTAAGTTTTAGATCTTGTTAGAAGTTATTTCAACAAAAAATTTGAAAAAAATCAAAGTAATTCTTTTGAACTTATTTCCTAAAATCAAAATTTTTTTAAAAAATTTATAAAAATTTTAAATCCAAAATTTCGTCAAGATCATGTCAGCCATTAACGAGAAACTTGGTTTTGAAAAAAATCGGTACTATGGGAGGTACCGTTTTTAGCCTTTTTCCAAGATTTTTTTTTCATCATAAGAAAACAATCCAAAATTAATCCCTCACACAAAATTTTATCGAAATCCAAGGATTCGATAAGCCGTTTTTGAGAAAAATAAGTTTTTTTTTTTTTTTTATTTAGATCATTATTTCAATGAAAAGTTTCATACATAAGTACATAATAGTTGTTATAAGACAATAAAAGAAAACTTCTGATTTAAATAGTAGAGAATCACTCAGTTGTTATATAACAAGTGTCGAGTGAAACTATAAGATAGGAAATAATTCAGAATAAAACAGATGGGGAAAACTTGATGGAATATAATATAATAAGTAGTATGAAAAAAGAAAGAAAAATAACAGAAATAAGCAAAGCAGAAGATCCATGCAAAGAATAAAAAAGTCCACTAAGAAATAGGAACAAAAAATGATTCTACAGAAGAATAGTTGCAAGAGAAAAGCCACATTTTTATGTTGCGCAAGAATACTTTTTCCACTCTTTCACATCTAAGGTTTTCAGGCAGTAAGTTAAACAGTCGAGGAGCAGTGACTAAATAGAACCGAGAAAAGTGTGTTTTGTTAATTGTAGGCAGCATTACAAAATGTCTGGTGTTGACCCGTAGATTGTGATTAACATCAACTCTAACCGGATAGAAACCAGAAGTTTGAAAAAATATTTTCAAAACCTTGTAACAGTAAAGGTGCCTTAATGGTAGAAATTCCAGAGTCTTAAACAAATCAAAACTGGGAGTAAAGCGATTAGCTTTACACATAATACGTACTGCATGTTTTTGTTTTATTAATAGACGCTTTATATTAATGGAGTAGGAACCTCCCCAACATGATAAACCATACTGTAGCTTAGAGTTCATTAAACCATTGTATACCAATTTTAAAATAGGAGCACCACAGTATAAGCTTAAATGATAAAGCTGTCCAACCACTCTATTGAGGTAATTCTTAAGTTGGAAAGTGTGTTCTTTCCAGCTTAGCTTACAGTCCAATGTTATTCCTAGATATTTAAAACTATCGACACGCTCAATTTCAAAGCATGCATCACTGCAGCTTTCAATAACATTAATAGTCAGAGCATTATGATGGCAACCATACAAACTAAATCGTTAACAGTGTGGAGAGTGATAAAACAAAGGAAAATCTTCACAGGTTGTGTTTTTAATACTGAAAAACATAAACTTTGTTTTCGAACTTATCACTAATCTATGCTGTTTAAACCAATTTCGCAATATATCTAAGTCATAATTCATATCCAAAAAAAAGATTAAAATTATTTGTTAGAATGCGAAAGTGCAGTATCGTCAGCAAAAGCAGTAAGATTACCTCTAAACGGTTGTAAGAAAAGTGAGTTAACATAAACTAAAAACAGAACCGGACCCAAAACAGATCCCTGTGGAACACCCAAATTAATTACTTGCCGCGAGCTATGGTTATTTTTGATTTTTACAGTTTGCTGCCTGTTTATTAAATACGAAGCAAACCACTCATGAGTGAAACCTCTGAAACCTGCATTATAGAGCTTACCTAAAAGAATATTATGTTCAACCATATCGAAAGCTTTTGTAATATCTACGAATAAAGCAGCTGAGACTTTAGAATTATTTACCGCGTTAAAAAGTTCACTAGTGAGTTTCAGCAAAGCACTTTCAGTTGATCTTCCGTTTCTAAAACCGTTTTGGCAGTCACTGAAAAAATGTGTTCTATCCAAAAAAGATAGTATTCTGGATTTCATGCCTCGTTCGAAAACTTTTGAAAAAACAGACAAAAGAGAAATAGGACGATAGTTGTTCAAAGCTGTAGGATCACCTTTTTTATAGAGCGGCAACACAACTGCTGTTTTAAGAGCTTCTGGAAAAACACCTTGCTTAACACAAAGATTGAAAATATAACATAGAACATCAGCAACTTGAAATGAAATTTTTTTCAAGACAAAACTTGAGATTTGATCAAAGGATGATGAATGAGATGTTTTGAGCGACATAATGATTTTATGTATCTCAATTGAAGAAAATTCATTAAAAAAGAGAGTTTGTGATTGCAAATGTTCTTGATTTACACCAAATGTACATTGACATGTAAAATTATGATCAGCTGGAAAAACCAGACGACGAGTTCAAATTTGAAAACCAATCATTGAACAAGTTAGCGACCTGTGTAGGCTCAGAAACTAAAACATTATTTTCCTTTATATTTATATCATGATTTTCTACTGTTCTATTTAAAATTTCATTAACTATGCCCCATTCTTTTTTGGTGTTACCAATATTTTCAGCCAATCTATTCCTATAATAGGTGTCTCTACAAATTGGAATGCTTTTTTTTATATCAAGACACACCTTACTATAATAACTTTTGAGCCTTGCATTGTTAGGGTGTATCTTAACTAGTGAAAAGAGCTGTTTTTTCTTATTTATTTTATTTAGTAGCGGAACAGTCATCCACTGCTTAAGATACTTTGACTTGTTTTTATTCGCAACCACATTCTGACTACAGTTTGATAAATGAGTTTGTAACCGGCTAAGAAACTTGTCAAGAGCAATAGATGGATCCTGTGAAGAAAAACATCATCCCAAAACTCGAAGTTCAAACTAGTTTTTAGACCTACAAAATCTATTTTATTGAAATTATTACGGCAGTAATATTAGTATTATCCTATCGGTTGTATGGCAGGTACCGTCAAAACCTATAGGCTCAATTCCAAAAACCCCTCAGACAGTAACTTCAAATTTTGAAGCAAATCGGTCTATTGGTTCAGGCTGTAGATCCATATACAGACAGACTGACGCACAGACAGACAGACACACAGAATTGCAGGGCCCACTTTCTTCGTAGTCTCTATCATCGTAATGTTATGTTTATAAGCGTTATCTAAAAAATTTTTTCTGCACGATTGCAAAACTTGCCCTATAGTACCTGTAATCGCAAGTAAAAAATCAATGGAGTCCGATTCAGAAGAACGAAGACCAAAAGCTTTGAACTGTCATGTGTCATCATCTCAGCCTATTTAGAACCCAATCGTGAAACCAAAAATTACCACATCACCCTGGCTTGTCATCATCTCAAAACAAAGTTCTCAGACCCATATCCAGCCCAACCAGAGTCAGAGTTGAAGTTTTTTTTTATAGAAAGAGGCCCATATTTTTACGAGAACGGGACAGGAACGAGAACGGGTTACAGTGCTTCATTGCCTTCACCGTTACAGTGCTTCATTGCCTCTGAGCCCCGAGTGACATCCTTACGTAGTGGAGGGTGAGCCAGTCAACTTTGTTGATTTGACTTTGCCACCAAGAGAAGGGTGGTTGGTATGTTGGGGTTGGTATCTTTAGAAAGGAGAAGAGCTAAAGCTTCAATTGTGACACCACCGTCGTGTCGTCAGTCAGTAACATTCATGCAGTGGACGTGTGAGCAACGCGCGTTGCCGTCGAAACTTTCTTTTCGAATGGCCGCTCCTTCGTGGTAACTCAGCGTGCTTTCCACGCTCTCTTCAATATTCCGCCTGGAGGTCATGTTCTCGGTCGTCAGTCGATTACTAACCCATCCCCAACCATCCCCAAGAGTTCATCAACGGACTACCAGAACCCCCGAAAATGTTGAGGCAACTATAGGGTCGCATTTTTGCGTTCTCCCGGTCGTTGAGTGTGCAAACATGCTGCTGCTTTGGGCATATCGGCCCGATTTTTGAGACAAATTCTGCACTCTGAACCTAAACTTCATCCATACAAAATGGAATTGGTGCAAGAGCTGTCTGAAGGTGATTTTGTTGATAGTTAACAAGCACGCCCATTAAAAACATCCCTCAAGACGAGCTCGTGTTCCTCGGCGATGAAGCTCACTTCCACCTTTCGGGATGTGTCAACAATCGCCTACGGACACCGGCTCATCTTAATGACAATATTCGGCGTGCCATCGCCCAAATACCCACCGAGATGATGGTAAAAGTTGAATGAAACTTCAGACATCGGCTTTTTCAGTGTTTTGACTCTTTTTTTATTAACCTTTCAAATGAGCAAAGTTACTTGCCCCACACTGTATAAAATAAAGTCACTTTCCGCTATTTGTATGCTTGGATCTTAAAAAGTAGGCAACGGCTTTTGATGCGGTCTGTTTTGACTGATGGAGTGATTCAAGAGAAAGGTTTTCATCTTCACATTCTTACGGGAACAAAGAAACTGCTTGACCGATTTCCAATACTACTCAGTCGGTTTAAATGAAAGTTGGAACGGAAATTGTCTAGCTCTAGAACCTAAGAAAAGACCATATTTTTATCGGTTAAACGTTCGTTGGGGCTTCGTTTAGGGAATTTGTCTTGAATTTTGGGTGTACATTACAAATGGATCGAATCACTTCCATTTCTCCATTTGCTTTCCGTCGTATTTATGTCAACTGTCAGACTTCTTTCATTAGTCCTATTAACTCCAATTAATCCGTTTACTGAAAGTCATTCCTATTGTTGTAGTTGTAGTTGATTCATTTGCTGTATGCAAATGGGTCAGATTGGCTTTAATTACTCGACTTTGACCGTTGAAAATGTTGCAGCACTGTTTCCCATTAGAAGTACCAATCTCATTTGGACAGAAACATATTTTTTGGCGTATGGACAAAGACTCCATCTACTAAAATCCTGTCTTTTCATTTTACTTACACTGGTTACCTGTCAAAAACAACTTCATACTTTCTTCTAAGCATCGTGTCCAACTTAACTCTCCTTACGAATAAAACAAAACACACAACCGAAACGATACTTCATTTAAATAGGAGCTGCGGCTATCTGTCTCCTCATTCGACTTCAAAAAATGCAAATTAACTTCTTCTGTGCATTCGCTTTTTGCCACACTATTATCTTCAAAGAAGATTCTCACATTTCCACAACAAACCATCCAACCAAAAAGTGGAAGGAAGCCAGAGCAGCACCAAAATCAGCGCCACAAAAGTATCTTAAGTGACGACAATTAATATCCTCACTTTACACACAGCGAAAACATCAAACAAGTTGCTTGGCGTGCGCCATAAATTGCGCGTCGCTTTACACTACTTCAAAGACTGAGCGCCGCCGCTTTCTTAGACTGTCCTATTGAATAGCTCCCATCCAACTCTTGTTTTCCCAGTGGGAGCAAGAAGAATACTCCAGCCCAGCCGTCTTCTACGGAATGATTGGAAAACACTGGTACTAGACCATAAATTATACACTCTCGTCACAGATACAGACACAAGATTGTCGTGTTGCGATGTAATAAAAAACTGTCTGTAATGAATTAACGACAAACCGACACATTAGTCACAACATAGCTTCTTTTGGAATTAAAAGGGCATGTTTGTTGTGCATACCTCCCTTTGCTTGCTTGTCCTTGGTACCTTCGAAGAACACAATACACAGCTGATTCGACGTAACTTAAGTGGTCTAATTTGACAGTGCTTTATAATTTCCTATATTTTATGGAGTCGCTTTGATGTGATTCATTACCCACACCAATCATAGACAAAAGCCGAAACATTTTAAAATTTACATTTTATTACTAAATCCGAGTTCGTAAATTTGAAAATGATGTTTTCGATTGCATTCCCTGTACGTTGTGGGTGGGATGTGTGTCTGTTGTGTGAGAGATTTAGGTGTCGAACCGAAATGTCATTAGTCAGTTCGGTGGAATTTCCAAATGCTCTGATGCTTTCATATAAATGTGAATTTTATAGTCTTTGGAATGCTGAATGTTCTTTATTTAATTAGCAAGACACTTTGCAGGTTCTATTTTGAAGACTTTGTCAAGCATTGGATTTGACTTAGAGCATCCATTAGAGATGAATATTAAATGTTGAAGTTATTGCTTTGAACCCTTTTGACTCGTAGGAGGAATTAAGATTTAAGGGCTTTCCTGTGTGTCAATTAGTTATAATCTGAAAGGGAAACTATTTTATAGCTATGTTTTCGACTTAACTTTAGGTGCTGAAAATAACTCACAACCTAAAATCATATTTGCTGATGTATAAAAGGAAATCAAATGAGTTTTTACTTTTCCTATACGCAGGGTTGTTTCCACATCAAAATCAACAATTTTGTTAATGGTTCTCGGAAATATCTAAAAGAAATTTTAAATGGAGGATGAGTCTACTCTCATACTTTTAAGCGAAAAAATAGATTAATAAAAATTTTAAAATTGAAAACAAAATATTTCAACTCAAAATGAAGACTATGCAAAGAAATGTTGATATAGATAAGACGAGTTCTTTCAAAAACTAGATAAGCTGCAGCAACTAGAGTAGGTAACTCAATGTGATATTTGCCTCGTTTCCATTGTGGGACATTCCACAAAGACCTTACACTTGACTTTCTAGGAAAAATTGGAGTACCTACACACATGCATAGTGCATGAGTGGAGCACAAATAGCTGTATCCTCTTTACGTCGATGTTAAACAAGTTGCGGAAAATGTTTATAGATTCCTGGAAAATGTATTGAGTTTTGTAGTAACCAGTGAATTAAGCTCTGTGGGGATTCCACCCACTGAAACTTACCACAGTTTATTACAGCAGAGGGAAGCTCAAGAAGTAATTTGTCTTAAGTGCTTATAATGAACGTTTCATGGGTTGGAGCCCACTGTTAGCGAACTTAAATGAATAAATAGATAGATAAAAACAAGCAACCATTCCCGTAGCAAGAAGGAATACAATTTTCAGCATTTTCCCAATGATGCTTAGTCACAAAAACAAAACACTTTTCATGATAGACAAACTATCAAAACATTGCCATAGACATTGCCAATCCCTCGCGAAACGCGCTATTACCGAGAAACTGCGCTTCATGGAATCATACTGAGATGTGAATCCCTTATTTCCTAATAGTACCAAGCTTTAAGCAGCCTTACGTGACTGTGGTCCGCATCATTAAATATCCGAAAGTTGTTGATTTCTACAAAACTTATTGATTGCTTTTATTTGTTCACTAAATGACCTGGCGTTGCTCGGGTCTAACTCATTTAAAGCATTGTTTTCATAAGGTTCCACAATCCAACATTTGTCAGGAACTTCCGCTTTGCTTAGCTGAAGATTGCCTGAAAATTTCTGGTTTCCCGTTTCCATCACTATGACACTATAGGCATTGAATATAGTCTATGTCAGAGATAATGTAGCATCCTAATGTTGAAAGAATTTTTTGAATCAATCCAGTTGTTCTTAGGTTTCCCTTGAATTTCTTTAAATTTAACTAGTGTGATTATTATTAATCGAAATGTATATCAAATCAAAGTGGTATGATTAAAGTGAAAGCGAAGTTTATTATTTCGAACTCAGCGAGCTACTGTAAATCTAAGTGGCAACGCTGCTTGCGATGGAATTCAGGGAGGTCCTGCATTCATGACTTTCCATGTAGTAAGAGTAGATTAACAAATTAAATTTTTCACGCCAGTAACCGTAAAGGAATTGACGCAAAGTTTCATCACAGAAAGAGATGACTAACATCGGGTTCTTCAATAAGAGCGCTACAAAAGTTTTTTTTTTTTAAATAAAACAAAAACGGTTTTGGATATCAATGAAATTCTTTATTTCTGTGAAAGTAAGTTTAATGTCATTATGAAATTCGATTTCTTCTGCATGGTCACTACAAGCACGCTTGCAGAAGTCCGGACGCTGGACCCGATTTTCAGCGGTTTTCAAGCATAAATCAGCCGATACTGCTGCAATTTCACGTTCGATATTCGTACGAAGTTCATCAATCGTCGCTGGCTTGTTGGCATAGACCATAGACTTAACGAAGCCTCACAGGAAATAGTCTAACGGCGTCGAATCACACGACCTAGGCGGCCAAGCGACTGGACCATTTCGTGAAATAACACGTTCTCCAAACTTGGTTTCCAATAAATGGATTGTGACATTCGTTGTGCGGCTTGTGGCGCCATCCTGTTCGAACCACATGTCCTCCAAGTCTATATCATCCAATTGGTGCCAAAAATATTCGGTTATCATTGAACGGTAGCGATTCCATTCACAATAACGTGCCAGTCTTGATCATCACGGAGTAAGTACGGCCCAATGACGCCACCGGCCCATAAACCACACCAAACCGTAATTTTTTCAGGATGCAATGATGACTCATGGCGTACGTGTGGATTGCTGCCTGACCTTATTGACGAGCCATTCAGCCAGAAATGAGCCTCATCAATGAAGAAGATTTTTCGATGAAAGTCCGAATCATTTTCAAGTTGTTGCTCAGCCCAATTCACGAACATACGACGCTTCTGGTGGTCAAGCGGCTTCCGTTCTTGCTTCAATTTAATCTTGTAATGATGTAGGCCAAGATCTTTTAGCAAAATTCGCCACAACGACGTCACAGAGATGACCAACGCATTTGGTTGTTTTGGAGTAGGGTTCTACTAAATGGCATTAAAAAATTGGAAACGTTGTTGTAAAGTTTATTATTGTTAAGTTTATATTTTATTATTTTATATATAAACTTTGATTCGCTTACCTTATTACGCCATTTTCGCGTCCAATCAGTAACTTTATCGACTGCATTTTTCAATATTTGTCAAGTAGCAGACTTATCTGGCACCAATATTGCAGTGTCATCACCAAAGGTGATGGCTTTGTTGTCTACTAAATTATCCCGTGTATACAACAGATACAGGGTTGGCCCTAGGACAGTTTCTTGCGGGGTAACCCAGCTTCAATTTTCTTAAGTTCCTAGTACTTTTGGTTTTACCTTACTTTAAAGTCGGATTACAGTATTCGTAGTATTGGCTGAGAAGGTTCATTTACAGTTTGCACCTTAGCTCAAAGTGTCAACCCATATCAAAGGTTGTAACACCATTCAAAAATATTACAAAAAAAAAATGAAATGTCTATGCAAAAAAATAGAAAAAGTGTTAGTTCAAAATTATCAATTCAAAAACAATCTAAAATCCTATCTGATACTTCGACTCAATCAATTGATTTAAGTAAATCTCTTACTAAGATATCGGAAGGTAAGAATTTATCTATATAAAAAAGCAAATACATGAAGCTCTAATGTCCAACCAAAAAGAGTTAAAATAGCGTCCCTAAAAACGCAGAAATTTAACGAAAGCTAGAAGTTGACAAATCCAACCGAAACTGTTAACTTCCAACGTGAAAAATATTAATCTCCTTTCTAGAATCCTTTTTTTGAAAAAAAAATTTCAAAATCGGAACGAAATGATATCATGGCATTTATGTTTATGTGGGATTGTGGGTAGTACCTAAACAAAAGTGGTGTAGTGTAGACCAAATATCTACGTAAACAGACCGGAATATTTCCAAATTTTTTTTGTAAAACTTCTAGAATCGGCTCTTCTATAGATCACCATTGCATTCCGTAGTAAATTACAGAAAAAGAAAATATTAACGAAGACCACCTGCCACTTCGCTGAATTAAGTTTAAACTACTCTCCAGCATGTTGCCAAGTTGTTGTACGTTGCAACTATAATTTCCGTTTTGCATTTCCAATTCGTCTGAAATAATTGATGGCCCATCTCTACCCACCTATTGTAAGGTACGTGACCAACATTTCAGTTTAAATTCGAACATTTTGATGTATGAATTGAATAGCCACAGTTGGCACATTCGGAGTGTGTGCGGTCCTCCATATATCCATGGAGTGGAACACCGCCGCCATCGCATCGTGATCCCCCAAAGAAGCCATACAATAGAATTAATATTTGATTAATGTTGCATTCTTACCTGGCCGATGATGGAGTAGGGGTGTTTGCGTTTGAGGTTTGGGCTGCACTTGATCACAGAAATATACAGAGAAGGAAGTAGAGAGAGAGAACAGGTGAAAATATGAGACAGAATGAGCGCTAATAAATTATTTCACATCAACCAGATGAGTGCTGTGGGCTGAGTGCCCAAAACGAACGCTAAACGGCTGATTGATTATGGGCTATCAACAAAGAGGTCATGGTCGAATGACGAGCAGCATGCCTCATCGCGTGAATGGAATGCTGGCTCTGGATATGGCTCTGGCTCTGGCTCTCTCTTCTCAAACGAACGATGCAATATGTGGGGCAGCAGTGTCGAACAGGAAGAACAATAGAAAGCAAAATTTCGCTTAAATTATTACTAATCGTTTAAAGCTAAAACGGGAAATTGAATCAATTTATTTTAAATAAATTAATTATTTCATAAATGACAATAACGAATGATACTATTTACATACTTTTAATTGGAAAATTAATTGACTTTACTCACGGTCACCGTTTGTTTTGCATATTAAACAGTTTTTCATTTGCATACAAATCAATTTTTTGTTAACGAAGCTTCGGAACATCAAATATGAAAAGTTGTGAAAACAATCAACGCACCCAGAAACGAAAGTATGAAGAGATAAGGAACAGCATTCAAACCAATCAGCAGTTCCACACTTCTAGTTATCTTCTGTTATTCCAGAATTAGCTCTCTCTGTCTGTCTGCCTACTACTGAACCGATTTAAATGAAATTAGCCATTAGGAAAACCATAGCTTGTGAGAAATAAAGAGGATCTATAATTTTTTGTCACTTCTGAACTGCTAATCGAGAAAGCCATGAAATTACTATCGCGAAAGGGGATATACATATATGTACATTCGTGGAAAAACATTTCTTATTATCTGTCGGAACTCGACTCTCGAAGCTACCACTAAGTTGATAAAATTTCAGTTTTCAAACCACACAACTTGCAGTTGGAAACGACTGCAGGAAACTAACTCATTTAAGATTTACCAATAAGAAATTTTTTTGTCAGAAATGACGATGTTAAACAAACCAACATGCATAAAGACACTTCCCAAAAAAAGACTTTGCCCGTCCGTTTTCATTGTGTTTTGCAATTTATCTACACATCCTTAAAAATGCTGGAAAACTAAGCATATTTATTTTGAGAACCATTTGCAATAGGTTTGTCCGTCGAAGCCTTGTGGCTTCCTCGTAGTCACCACAAAGCGTTTTTTGGAAAATCTCATCTTGCCCTGAACGTCAAACTGTGTGTTTTTTGAGCCCTAGGTTTGCACCCTACTAGTTCTAAAGTAGCACTTGATTTTTGAATAGGGTGCGCTCAGACAATAAAGTTCGAATGACATACATTTTTCGTCAAATGACAGGGATGTGTGTTGATTATATGTGTCATTAGTGTTTTTTGAGAACTGAAAACCTACATAAAATTTAACAAACGAACCTAAATGTGCGGCCACATTATGCCGAGCGGCATCAATCGGCACACGCCGATTGGCAATACCGGCCTAGTGTAGATGTCCCGATCGGCCTTCCTCCTTACCGAAAGCCGAACCGAATTCGAACCGAATGAAATGGATCCGTATGCCGGTCGGCATAGTGTGGACGCACCTTAATACTTCGTTTCTGTTTTTAAATTTTTTTTTTTTCAGACCGTACATCCCTTTAATTGCCAAAGATCTACATATTTGTCTTTTCCTAAACGTATGTGGATAAAGTTGTTCTGTATAGTTACTCGTTTTCTAACTTCTAGGCTATTGCGTGTATTGTTTTTTAACTTGCTATTATAGGTGCGCATTTCATCAATATACTGCAAGAATGCAGGTTCTTCGCTGCTTAATTTTGTTCTTTTTAATTAAATAACTCGACCAGATTTCTCTTCAATATGGCTACTGCTGTCAAAGATATCGAGAAGCCCCAAGGAGGAGATTGTACTGCTATCCAACGTATCCGTGCATCTTATCCGTATTATTGACCTCAAGGAATGTTCGCTGCTTGGAAAATGTCTGCCGTGACTTGATCCAGGTTGCAAAAAACCAAAAGCTCCGTATAAAAAAACCAGTACGCGTGCCGATCCTTTGAATCTAATAAACCGGTGAAGGATCATTTCCACACGAGTCTTCACAAACGAATCATCGACTTCCACTGATCGTCTGAGATCATCAAGAAGATCACATCCGTGTATAAAGTTTTGAAATAGTGAAAAAATACATTTTTTGTGATTTAAACAAAACATGACATAACAATTATAGAGAATGCGAAAAATTTGGTGTTGCAATTCTGTCTGTACGCCTCTGTTTTTATCTGTCTGTATATGGATCTGCAGAGTGAACCGCCTAATGGTTTTTTGGAATTTGGGGCGTTAAGCTTTGAAATCACGGCACCTGCCGTACAATCAATATGTTGAATACTAATTTCTTTTCGAAAGCGAATCTAACGATTCCTATTAAATTTTATGTGGTATTATTTCTTAGTTGTCTTTCTTATGATTAAAAAGAATTATTCGAGAAAGTCAAAAAACAGTGCCTCCAATAGTACTGTTTTTTTTTTTTTTTAACCATACTCGTTAAAGGCTAACATAATTTTATTTTAGAAAAATCTAGAAATATTTATGAATCGAAAAAAAATCATTGTAATTGTAAGATTTTCAAAGAAACCACTCTGATGTTTAGCAAACTTATTTTTTTTTTAAATTGAAAAATAAAAATAAGGGCTAAAAAAAAACGAGTTTATAAGCAAGTAAGAAATGAAATAAACAGGGTGGCACGACAGAGCTAGCAAACTTAGAGCCTATTATTCCTTCGAATCAAATATCTCTTCCAAGTTTTTAATTCTACAAGAACAGAAGAAGTTCCGGAAGCCAATTATGTTATGTAAAACTCAACAGTTCCATTAAATTTTTTTAATCCGGTCCGTTACATATAGAAATCTAGGAAAGCATTGAAAAGATTAACACAAAAATATTCTTCTTTACTTTGAACGGAAGGGTTCGAACGAATCTTTTGTTGGTTCACTACTCTCTTATGTTTAACGTCAATGTCAAGGACTTTAGCTATTTTTTTACGATTTCTATAACTTTCGAAAATGAGTCGTCTTCTGCTCGTTGAATTTTAGTTGATCCTTTATTGTATTGCCTATTGTCCCGATTTTAATATTCTTTCAACATTATGTTGCTACATTATCCCTCAGTTACATACAAACTTTATTCCTAGACTCTCACAAGGATAGCAACGTAAAACTAGAAACTATCAGTGTCAGGCAGTCTGCTTCTTCAGTTAAGTACAGCCGTCCAGCGGCTGTCCGTGACAATTTTAGGTTCTTTGGCAATTTTTTTCATTTTTTCATTTTAAACTTATTTTTATTTACTTTTTCTTATATCTACTTACATGCTAACAAAAATGTGTAAAACTAGCTTATGTAATAACTTAATTTACTTACTGACCCTATTTCCTCGACATAGAGGGTGCCTTTAACAACGTCAGCAACTCTGCAATTACAAAGGCACTGACGAAGCTCAAAGTAGACAAATCCTTAGTGGAATTGATAAATCTAATGCTAAAAAGCAGAAGAATCAACTCAACACTGGGAGATTTCTCTGCAAAGAGATCTGTCAGCAGGGGCACACCGCAAGGTGGAGTTCTATCCCCTCTTCTATGGAATCTAGTCGTCAATGAACTTCTAGTTGACCTAGAAGCTGAGGGATTCAAAGTGATTGCATATGCAGATGACGTCTCCATTGCGGTATCCGGCAAATATGCTCACGTCCTTATGGATCTGATGCAAACCGCTCTAAATAAACTAGTAAAATGGGCGAGAAAAAGTGATCTAGGGGTCAACCCTCAGAAAACCGAACTCGTTCTCTTCACCAGGAAATACAAAATTCCTCAACTAACAACTCCATCAATAAATGGAATCCCACTTCAACTCTCCAACGAAGCTAGATATCTAGGTATTATCCTAGACAAAAAGCTAAACTGGAAAGCCAATATAGAGGAAAGAATAAGGAAATCAACCGTTGCCCTGTTTTCCTGCAAAAAAGCCATTGGCACAAAATGGGGCTTCTCCCCCCAAATCACCCACTGGCTCTACACCGCGGTCATCAGACCAATACTCACATACGGAGTAGTGGTATGGTGGACCGCTCTTGACAAAAGGACCTACTGCGATAATCTGAGCAAAGTCAAACGAACAGCCTGTTTATGTATAAGCGGAGCAGCTGCCCTAAATATACTCCTTAATCTCATACCACTAGATATCTTCAGTAAACAAATGGCCGCAAGTACGGCCACTCGTATCAGAGCTATCTCCCAATGGACCGATAACAACATCGGTCATGCCACAATCCTGAATACATTCAGATCAATCCCTTGCCACTCTGACTACACCATCCCCCAATTGGTTTTTGATAATAAGTTCCATGTCTCAATCCCAACGAGAACGACCTGGGAAGACGAAGAATTTTTGAGAGATGATTCAATTCATTTCTATACAGATGGGTCAAAAACCGAGGAAGGGGTTGGCTGCGGGGTGTACTCAAAACGACTGAACGTAAGTCTCTCTTTCCGCCTCCCAAACCATTGTAGCGTGTTCCAAGCGGAAATTCTGGCGATCAAAGAGGTCCTATCATGGCTAAAAGAAAACGTGATATCCTCAGCGAATATCCGGATTTTCTCAGACAGTCAGGCAGCCCTCAAATCACTCAGCGCCGTTTCCACGAACTCAGTAACCGCCCTTAACTGTCGCCTGTCTCTTAAGGAGATGGCTGAACAGTTCAATATTCACCTTATTTGGGTGCCGGGGCACAGAGATATCGCAGGCAACTGTAAGGCCGATGAACTCGCCAGAAAAGGAACCGTTCTACCGATATCAACCAGCAGGTTGAATATCGGTATACCAATCGCTACATGTAAACTTATGCTAAAGCAAGAGGCAATGGATAGAACAAATCATTGGTGGAACAGTATCACCACATGTGTGGCAACAAAACAGCTATGGCCAGGACTTGATCCAAAACGCACAAGGCATTTGCTATCCATAACCAGATTGCACTTTAGCTCCGTAATCAATGTCATTACAGGACATTGTCTGATAGGCAGACACGCCATAAGACTTGGTGTTCCCTCAAATGACTTCTGTAGAAGTTGCTTAGATGAGGAGGAGGAAGAAACTATTCCACACCTCCTCTGCTCATGTCCTGCACTCTCCATTAAAAGAAAACGGCATCTTGGAAAATATTTCCTCGATGATCTAAAGTCTAAACGATCTGGCGAACACAGATATCCTTCATCTCTTTCGCTTCATAAAAAGCTCCAAATGGTTTTGTTAAGTGGGGTTCTTCCTCACTTAAATCTTATGGTATCACAACGGATCAAATACTGGTCTAAGTGTGTCAGTTGGTTTTCCTGACAGCCATTTCAACCTAACCTAACCTAACCTACTGACCCTATGCGGGTACTATAAATTATTCAATATCTTACTACTAATGCCTTTCGGCCTTAAGATATTTTATGAATTAAAAACTAGAACTATTAAAAACTAAGAAAATTTAAGAAAAACTTAGTTTCAAAGATCATTTTTTTGTATTATCTTAAAACTAATTAAAACTACTTAACTACTACTGTATTTTCTTTTTTTTTTTGTATTTTGTAATTTTTTTGTTTGCCACTGTGCCCACCCATCATCAATATCAATTTGTTGCTCGGACAACCACCAGAACATATCTGCCGTTTTGACAACGTCACGACGATCGCGATCTGAGACCGCCCTACTGAACCGAAGGAGCTCTTCAACGTCTCCGCCTACTGCGGTGACGTCTCGGTTATAAAGGAGCCGTCGTTCCACGGGCTTACGGCAGTCGTGGTAGATTAGCGGAACCGCCAATCTATCCTGAATCAGCCCTTCCATATCAAAATAGAGGAAAGCCTCCGGAGGGACAAATCCACTGAAGCGTGTTCTTTCCATATACTCTCTGTTGGGGTAATAAGCCCCAAAAATCAGGCCATTGGACGAGGTCATCGCTCTTGCAGTGTGACCACGAGTCAGTTTTGTAATGAAGTTGTCGATCCTGTTTATTTGAGCCCCGTTGTAAAGGACCTCATTTGGATAATATTTTCTGTACTCCGACTCTGGTGTTCTGTGCAATCCAAGACAGGTACGCAGACATTGTTTGGCAATTTTGATTGAAAAATGCATAAAATAAGTTAGATCCGACACGTCTTAAAAAAAATAGGGCAGCCTCATCTAGAACTAGGAACTTGATACATTCAAAAACGGAAAGAACTTGTGTATTTTAATTTATGTATTTCAATATAATTACGAAATTAAATAAAATGCTAACAAAAACGTCATTTCATTTTAAATTGTCGTTTAAATGCACTCAGATTAAAATCGTGTTTATTTAAATTTTTTACTCACAAACCCATGTCGTTTTTTACTGTTTTGTGTATAAAAAGAAAAAAAACTTTTACTGCGATTAATTTACAACTGTCATTACGCTTAATTAAATATTCAATTGGAGCTCATTTGGATGATGGGAAAGGAGTGCCTAATTGCTAAGACAAAAGAAAATGTTTTCTGACAGAAATAAAAACCAAAGATTTGATGCTATTATCACCAGACAGATGTCGTTAAATGCTACCCAATTTTCTTTGCGACACTCGAAACAAGTCCAATCAAATTAAAATCGTTTGATTTAATTTTTTTTGTTTCAAATAAAAAAAGAATAGAAAGGTAGCGATACCCAACATAACATAGACTTGCTCCGTCATTGATGTTCCAATAACCAGCTACCAAAATAGTATAACAAACGTTCCCTCCCGCGCAATAAAATTGATTGGATGCGGTTCGGTTGGAGGGGCCTCATTAATACTGCATCGGTGTGTATCGTTCAGCGGATCTTTAAGTTTTTTTTTCTTATGTTTTTGTTTTGTATTTGTATCTTTTGTCCCAAAAACCAAAGAAAAACAAAAAAAAAAGAAGCCAGAATTGCCAAAGGGAGCAGTTACTCTAATAGTGTAGATTCCTATCCGATATGTGTCTGGATATGGAGTCGAGTGCAATGCGTCGGTGATTCTAACGATGACAACATTAAGTGGAATTTATTATCACTTTAGATCGGAAGGGATGTGAGTAAGTAAGCGTGGGGGTTCTTCTACCAAACCCATTTAGTTTTGTGACTCTGTACCTGGGTTTTAATTCGTATTTATTGATGACGCCTTTGGAAATGGGTTTACAGAAGGAAACACATGGTCGCCCCTGCCGCTGAAGAGGGATGTTCAAGGAAATAGTTTTCAGTTCGTTAATTTGATTGTAGTGTTTATGGAGTGATGGCACCGATGAAGATGCGGCTTATTTGTTATAATTGATCCATAAAAGAAAGACCAATAGCTTGTAACTAATTGTTAAAAATTGCCCTTTTATTTGTTGCCTGGGTCTTTCACTTGGTCGTCTGCGATTGAGAATCTTTTGGTAATACTAAAATATGGTGGGAGATTACTGCTAAATAGAAATATTCCTACAGAAAAATGCAGTAAATTAAGGTTTTGTTTTCACACAAAGAACATTTAAAGTTGTTGCGTTCCTTCTCGAGGATGGTTACGATTAACGTATTACGAAGGCGAAAAGATGATAAGCCGGACAAAAACCTTGTATCTACTCAACGAAGCATAATAAGTTAATATTGTGAGTTATAGTAAAGGTTCCTGACATGTCAAAGGTCTTAAGGTAGCTTAAAAACTGCGTGAAAAATGTATGTAGGCACTGCTAGGAAATTTCAATAATTGTATTAGATTCAAATAGTATATAATTTTAGTTTTTTAAGTCTGGAGAGGAACTTACGTGAAGAGCTCTATACGTAGTACCTTTTAGACGAAAGACGCTCGAACCGATAGTTACATGAAGTAAATTATATTTCAGTGATGTCCAACTTTGGTAGCACTTTTTTAACTGATATCGATGAGTATTCTTTCCTTCGTCCTTGTTTCGGAATTCTCGTGCGTATCTTTCATATCCTTCGGTATACGCAAGGTTTTGTAAGAATGTCTACCCGTAAACATTCCAATTAAGTGAATTAGGGTTTTGGTTTATTTTGCAAAATGAAACGCCTTCTAAGCAATTGAGTTTACACTTTTATCAATAAAAATTTAAGAAGTGATGTTTGAAAATATGTCAATTCCAACTAATTAAAGTTAAAGAAAAAGGAACAATACTAGTTGACAAAAAATCACGCACAAGTTAAACAACAACGCGATTTACTCTCAACTGTATTCGTATACCATAAATGTGTGGAATGCAATAGACCCAAAATGTTTTTTCATGGCAGTGAAATCCTAATACCGGAGGACTTGCCAATACCTAGCGAAAGCGGTACCCGAAAAAAAATAATTGGATATTCATTTGACTCGAACCTCAACGTAACAGACAAGATTTTTGAGCACTTCCATATCGTTTTGTAGAGTTGACACCGATTCAAAAGAAGTCATCCAGACCTTAAAGTAGAATCTCACAACAAATGGTCCAGAATTGCTAATTTTAAAATTACCTTCTTGCAAAAAAAAAATTAAAAGGCATAATGATGACTTTTAATTGATACTGTTGCAAAATTTCTTTATTAATAAACATTGCCAGAGCAGCAAATTTTTGTAAATTTGCTTTTTTGTCACCATCTTACAGAAAACCATCAGTTCTTGAACTACTTACGTTGTAACAAAAATGTGTAAAACCAGCTTATACAATAACTTACCTAACTAACTGACACTAAATGCCAAGACTTTTCGGCCCAAATCTAGTTTATAAAGGGTGATTAAATTTTAACGATGTTGAATAAGAACCACACCTAAATTTCATATTTCTGCATTTCATTTAACATTACTCAGTTTCAGACTAACTCAATTTGAAGCATGGATAGATACACAGTCGAGCGACGCTTTAAAATTATTCAAGCTCATAATGAAAATGGGCGTTCAAATCAAAATTCACATCTTCAGTGATGAGGTACATTTTTACCTCAGTGGATTCGTCAATATGCAGAATTACTGCTATTGTGCGAATGATTATCCAAGAGTGATTGTCAAAAAAGTGAAGTGAAGTTTGGTGCGGTTTATGGGCTGGCGGAATCATTGGACTGTATTTTTTTCCAAAATGAGGCCGGTCAGGCAACTCCTGTGTAAAGTTTTCGCTTTTGGGAGATTATAACGAACTTTATTTATGGCCGAATCAGAAAATATGGATGTGGACGATATGAGTGTGTCACTTACCACACAGCCAACTTAACAGTGGCTCTTTTAACTGACAAATTTAATGGAAGTGTGTTCTCACGTGATTGCGACGTCGATTGGTCGCCAAGATCATGTGATTTGACACCGTTGAACTTCTTTATTTGAGGTTATTTTAAAAAAAAAAAACGTACGTCGAGCTAAAGGATGAGATGAATTGACACATTAACGGCATAGAACCTCAATTATGCCTCAGCGTCATCGAAATTTAATCATCCGATGAGGGTGTGCCGCCGAGTTCGGTCGACATTTTGTTCCATACATAATTGGACAATAGTTTCTTAAATATTTTGTGTTCTATTCAAAATCAACATCTACCCTTAAAATTTAACCATCTATTCTATTAAAAATATAGAACTAAAGTTAAAACTAAGAAAACTTATAAAACTTAGTTTTCATTTTCATATAATTTGTTTTTTTCTTTAAAGTAGTAAAAACTAATAAAAGTTATATTTAGATCTTCTTAAAACAAGTTGAAACTACAGCAGCCACAGTAGTTTTTTTATAATTTTTATTGAAGTTAAACTTCTTTTGCGACTTGCATTATTTTCGGGGAAAATCAAATTGAAACTAGTTTTTTGTCCTTTTTAATGCTTTTAATAGATTTGTAATTCATTTCTTAAGAAAAATCTCAAGATTTCATTAAATTCTTCTAAATAGTTTTTTGTGCCGTGTGTGTGAAAATCATGTCTGTGCTTGCAAAATTAATTTCGCTTGCTTCATTGAAAGTTGTGTTGTGTTTACTTTTCTCCTCAAATGAAATAATAGAAAATATTTAATACCTAGTTTTTGACGTGAAGTTTTACCTCTTCCTCTCAGAGAGACTACGCACTATTTTTTTATTTTTTTTTTTGCATTTGGGTCATTTCATTGTGACCGGTGGAACATTTATACTAATTTTTTGCCTACACTTTGCTACAGTTCTGTCAAACGGTAACGATTTATGTACTGAATATGACATTTTCACATACTTGAATAGTCATTCCATATTGTACCATCGAATAAGGTATGAAAATATCATTATTACTATGAGAAATTGATGGTGTGACGAAAAAAGTGTGACGGATGGGACATCAAAATACCTTTTCTTTGCAATAGGCAAGAAACTATGAAAATTTTGTTAAAGAACCTAATTTTATATGATTCCTGATGATGTACAGATTAAGTAGTATTAGTATGATTTACTCAAATGTCTCGTAAAACAAAAATAATATGCTTCTCAATGCTTGTGACCGGTGGAACAGTACTTTTGTGACGGGTTGGATGACTAATATTTGCACATACAAGTGTACAAAGTTTTCATCAGCTCTTTAATGAATTATTTAAATGTTATTTATGTAAGTAATAATTTCATTTCATAAGAACATGTATAATATTCTATTCTCCAGATATGGATTTAATTATAAATTAAGTTATTTATTTTTAAAGCGTACGATGTCAGTTTCGCTGGAATGATCCATTTGTGATTTATAATTTTTATTTTGGATTTTATGATTTTGTGTTTTACAATTTTTATTTTTTTATTTTTTTGATTTTTATGCTAGCCCTGTGCCCACCCCCTATACCCCAAAACTTTTTAAAGCAGCCATTAGCGACTCGTTATCAAATTGTTAGAATATAAACATACATAGATACTTATCCAGCCAGAGGCCGAGGTACTTGGCTACTACTTTGCTTGGCAGTAGGTGGCCATGTTGACCAACGAACATCTGCTTTCTTTCTCGTATAGGCCTCATGGGCCCGAGCCAACGTTGTTCTAAACTCGATTGATTCCGATTTCTGATAGTTGATTTTCAACTTCCAGTCATCACAATTTTTCTGAATCATATCGAAGTCACTTTGCAAGAGGATTCTAATGACTTCGATTTTTTAACCTGTTCCAAAGGGTAAGGGAACCTATAAGACCGCCTATAAGACAAACGGTTTCGAATGCCTTCTCCTAGTCAACCAAACATGCAACCGTACCTACGCTGCTTTCAAGCTTTGTTCCATTGAATATCAAATACTAGACGCAGCGTGTATTGCATAGTAACCCGTTTTAAAACTGAACTCATTTTATGGAATACTCTGTTTGTCGGCAGCACATGTGGACAGAGCTCAATTGAGAAATGTCTCGATTACCTTGCTGATACTCGGAAGAAGACTAATTGACCGGAGATTTGCTGGATTGGTACCATCCTTCCCTTTTTTAAGGAAAGCTTTAACCACTGCCGTCTTCTAACGCGCTGGAAAATATGCATTATTCAAAACATTGTTAAACAACTTTGCGAAGTTCATAGTCTGACTTCCGCCCTTCGATTGACATACAATATTTGTTTAAAGTCGTTCACCCTTAACGTAAACCTGATATTTTTGGCATAATAATATCCATCGTTATGAATTTATAATTACAACCACTTCATCCATAATTAAGCGTTGTTTCCCAGTGATATTATACAGTAAAATTCATCTCCACCTTATTAATCAGATCCAGACAATTTCGTTTGGTTGTAAATACTGCCATCAGGGATTGAAAGTAATTTGCAATAAATTAAGTGCGCGAAATCAATATTTTCGCAATAAGTCTGCTTTATGCATCCCATCGTTGACCTAAGCCCATCGCACGACATTCACGGAACTACTCACAGTAGGTGTTCGTAGTTTTATTCATACAATCAATGTATATCTACATACCTATGCGGTGAACACAAACAAAAGCCGCACAGAACAACACAAATATCGCCCTTGCCTTTGGTTAACAAGCCAACTTACACCACGCCATTCTTAGGTGCACATTAAAGCCACCAGAAATGAGGAGCTTCAGGGCCAGGGCCGCACTTGTTCATTTGAACTCGCAAGACAATAAGTGCGATGAATTACATCGAAATTCTCACTTTTTTGCTGAATGAGTTTTGGGGTCAAATACGGGTTAGTTCCATTTAAGGACTAAGGGTTTGAGGAATAAAAAAAACCGAAGCAAAAGATAAAGTTTGGGCACAAAACTGGGAGTCGTTTTATTTTTGACAGTATTTCCAAGGCTGTAGATCTTCTTTTGCGGTCAGAAGACTTAATGCTTGGAATGTCTTTTGGTTAAGAGGCCATCACTGCATTACTGGAAACGAGATCGCCGATGAACTTGAAAAACAAAATTCTCTGACAACTGCCTGAGGGGCTGACCCAGCGCTTGGTCTGCCGGGGTCCTTATTGAGAGCTGCAATTAACAATTCGATCTTTCAAAAACACAACCATAGGTGGAATGCCTCCATTGCATGCAGACAGATTAAAAGTAAGCTCTCCAACCTTAATAAGAACTATTTTTCCTACTTCGTAGCAGAAAGGACTATGTTGTAGACTTAAGTGAAACCTCACACTATGAATCCTGTGGAGAAGATGATAACACCACGGAGCTCTTCCTCTGTGGATGTTTTGCATTTTCTTGTCTCAGGCTACCGATACTCGGCGCAGAGACAAGGTGAGTGTTATTAACCTAGGCTCCTTATCATGGATCATGGCCTTAGCTTCTGACTTTTCTCTGAATATCTGAAAAACCATATCTGCTATTTGGCAGTACACTGTGCCGGTATTTAGGTCTGAGTTCTGAGTCTGAGTTGCTCAAATGCTTGTCACCTAGTCGGTATAGTATAGTACAGACAATGGTCGCTCGTCGCTGGTCAGTCCATCACTGGTCGCTAAATCGCTTGTGGCCTAGTTCGTCTGCAGTTCGCAGTTATTGAGTTTGTTGTCGTCACTCGGTTTGCAATCACTCAGTTTTAAGTCACTCAGTTTGTAGTCACTCAGCTTGTAGTCACCCAGTTTGTAGCTACTCTGTTTGTAGTCACTCAGTTTGTAGTCACTCTGTTTTTTAACATTTAGTTTGTAATCACTCAGTTTGCTGTGACTCAGTACTCAGTTTGTAGTCACGCAGTTTGTAATCACTCAGTTTGTAGTCACTCGGTTTGTAGTCACTCAGTTTGTAGTCACTTAGGTTGTTGGCAATCAGTTTGCAGTCACTCAGTGTATAGTCACTCAGTTTGTAGGCACTCACTTTATAGTCACTCAGTTTGTAGTCGTTCAGTTTGCAGTCGCTCAATTTGTAGCCACTATAAGTTTGTAGTAACTTGGTTTGTAGTCACTCGGTTTGTAGTCACTCAGTTTTTAGTCACTCAGTTTGCAGTTACTGTGTTCCTTATTGCTACAAGTAGACATTTATCCGCCCTTTCTGTTCATTCATCCTTCACTGCATCAAATTCTTCGATAAAATTTTTCGTATGACTAGTACAAAGCACCGTGTGGTACCCGTGGCGTAAAGGTTAGCATGTCCACCTGCTAACCCAGAGGTTCGAGGTTCGAATCCCAGCAGAGGCAAAATGCAAAAATATTTTTCCACGGGTATCGCCTTTCGCGAGGAATTGGCAAGTCCTCCGTTAGTAAATTCATTGCCATGAAAAGCGCATTCTCAATTAGCCGTTCGGAACCGGCGAAAAATTGCAGGTCCCCTCCATTCCCTCACAAGGCATGGTTGTGAGAAATGCGCTAGGCCCAGGGGCTCCTCGCTCTGTTGCGCCACTCTATTTATTTTTATTTTATTTTAGTACAAAGCACCACAAATGCTGCCCTGCATAAACCTACCCTTTTAACACCTGACTGTATGAAGCCACTAACTGCACCAAGGACAATGCAAAGCGTGTAGTTGATGCTGGCCGAGAACATCCATGAAACGTGGGTTGTTCGCGTCGCCTCTTGAACGAGTATAATGATGAAATAGCCATCATGAACATGAGAATTACCTTTTCTTCTGTACTGCAAACATCCTCATAATCACATCTTGAAGGGTTCTTCTCTTTAAAAAAAAAAAAAAAAAAAAATGATCACCATTTTTGTACCTATAGCCTATACAATCTCCGCACTACGGCCGTCGGTCGGTCGGGTCGTCCCTACGCTATACGTCCCGCAGTAATGCGCTTCCTCTCACAGGCTGCCTATCCCATGTTCATCTACTCTACTGCGTTTCTCGTGTCATCATCATCAGTGGAGCCTGGTCATTGAGTGAATGTAGTGTAGTGTAATTTAAATTTATGCTAATTCGGACATGCATAAATATTTTGAGGTGTTGTGTTAACTCGATTGCGTGGAACGAATTCATAAGCAACTGCATCACGCCGAGACGGGCTGGGACGGGCTGGCCAAACGAACACACAGTCATGCTTGTGGTACCTACAAGCACCTACCATAAAGGAGGAGTTTCCAAGAGGATGGATATTTTATTTTCATTTAGATGCGATGTGGGTTTTTATATGTGGGCTTATAGACGCCTGGTGTGACAGAAAAGAATGCACGCGGACCTCAGTCTGTTGCTGTTCATTAAAATGCACAAAAAAATCTTTTATCAGGAGCACTTGTGTAATTGTTCAGTGTTCGTTGAATAATTTTTGTTTTTGTAAATTTTTTGTGCTATTGAGGTTGAACCTCCTTGAAAAAAAAGCCTTGAAAGGAGGAGCCAACTTGAAGTTTTCAAAGGCAAGTCACCCAAAAGCATTGAAAATTTTGCTAAATTTAACAACTGCTGTGAAATGAGGAATTGGTTTTCGTTTCCAAGTCAAGTGCTAACCACAACCTGCAGGCACTTCATAGAGAAACCTATATCAACAGACTTTTGGAAAAGCTCATCTCTGTACACACATTGAATCCCATTTCAATCAACCCACGTTAGGAGACCAAAAATAAGAGAGTTGAGTTCCTTTTGAATTGTTTGCAATAGCTAGCACGTGTTCTGTACATACTCCTTCCATACAAATCCTCTTTTCTAAAAATTATTGTTATCAAAAAAGATTTGTGATGTATGAGAATAGATCATTCTTTATTGAACTCCCTCAACCCACAGGAGAAATCCCAGGAGTAGGTACTTTTCCGAAAAAGGCAAACAGATTGTTGGTTAATATTTTTTACATTGCTAAGGACGTTATTTGATGCCAAGCAAATATTTGTGAGGCAAACATAATAAACTTGAGGTATTCCGGTAGGCAATAAATAAAACTGAAAAGGTATGGAATGGCGTCCAACACAGAATTGGGGTTTCGAAAATATATAACTCTGAGTGAACTCTCACCAAATGGAAAGATGATTCATATTCGCATGCTGAGGTATTCTTTTGTTTGTACCTAATGAAGTTCAAGAGAATTATGATCATATTTTGAGCATCGAATCACAGCTCCAGTTGCTGTGAAAAGTTTCATTGATTTTCATAATAAAAGAAGAAAGGAAAGGATAAATGAAGTGGAAGTATTTGTGTAGGTCAAGGTCATTTGGTAATATTTTTCGCTCTATTGAAAATTCCTTGTAGGTACAATCGAATGCAAATTTCTCAAACCAATTGCTATCATAACTTAATGATTTGTGAACATAATGCCACATGACTAATACCAGCTTTTTTTATTACTAATGTAGAGTTAATCATAGTTTTGAATAAAGCTATAAAAAGTTTTATTACTGAAGACTCGAGATTGAAAAATTCTAAATTTTGATTTCTCATCACTTTTTTTCAGTAATAAGAGATAAAGGAGATACTTTAAAACACTAAGGGGACTAGCACTAAAACTGTTAATTCATTGCCATGAAAAGCGCTTTCTTGATTAGCCGTTCAGAATCGACAGAGAATTGTAAGTCCCACCATTCTCTAGGTATGGTTGTGAGAAATGCGCTAAGGCTCTGTTGCATCACCCTTTATATTTGTTTATTTTTTTTATGATAGTCATTCACTTTCTCCGTGGGTTACGTTCTCCTACACCTTTAACATTACCTAACCTTTCTTTCCATTTCTAGGAGAGACCATCTCAAATGAAACACTGAACATATTCGCAAAATGCATAGGTGGTTTAAGAGGTCTACCCTTTTTGGACAGGTAAAAAAGGCTTTTTTTAAGAATTTTTTTCTAAGGTAGAAATCATAAAAGAAAGCGCTTTTCACAGCAATGAATTTTTAGGAGGACATGCTAATTCCCCTCGAAAGGCGATACCTGTGACGACAAAACAATACAACATATGTGAACCATGCGTTCCGAAAGGCCGAAAGGGTTAAAATATACAAGAAAATTTACTTTGAGTTTTAGTACAAAAAAAAAGAGGGAGAAGTATTGTCAAAAAAAAAAAATAATTGGAGTGAAAAAACGTGTTGTTCTAATACCATATTAAAGCAAAATAGAAATCTTGAAAGGTTTTCCCAAGCTATAAGTATGAAATTAAGAATTTGTACACATCGTTTTTTGGGAAAACCTTTCGGAATTTTCGGGATTTTGAGTTTTCGGGGATAAGGATTTTCGTGAAAAATCTGTTTCGGGATTATCTATGTCTTTTCGGGATTTTGGCTTTTGGAGGAAACTTTTTTCGGGATTATGACCCCAAGGTTCTGACGCCTTACCATTACCCCATGTTCCTTAGGACTATAGCTATATCGAACATCATACGATTTTTGTTTTGACAAAATGGCAGTCGTTTTTGTAAAAACTACGAAAAAAAACGTATTTTCATCGATGCAGTTCAAATTTCAAAAACCATAAGAAATGCGCTATAGCTAGAGTGCTAAAGAATATGTGGTTAAATTCTTTAAGGTTCGATTGGGTAGTGTCGATGATTTTATCAAAAGATGACGAAAAACGTCATTTCAAGAAAAACGCGTTTTCAGTTTTCTTCAACGATAAATCGTGATATTAGAGAGCTAGGTAGTTACGTAAATGTCACCCAAATGTACAGTTGAACTTGAACTGCTCGATTCTCTATATAATATTTTGGTATGAAACTTTATAATATGCTTACTTGTGAAAAAAGTCGATTTCCTTAAAACTCTAGAGAATGTGAGACCTGTGTATGCGAATTACAGATTTTTTCAACTTTCAATTTAACAATTCCAATATCGAACCAATTCTTAAACAAATTCTGTTAGCAGAGACACGTTGTGCTTACTTACTTAGGTCAACGGTCAACAGCACAGTTCGGGGTAAGCCTGATCCTCAACCAACATCTTACCACTTGATAGCGTAACCTTAGACAAGACGAAGTCGTTGACGAGCACGCTGTTTTTTTATTATTTACTAGCTGACCCACTCGGTGATCGTACGGTGATCGAATTGAGTAAATTAGGTAACGTAGTTTGCAAGTTTCAATTCCAGTTTGAAAATGGAGATGAAATATAGTCTATTCTATTGAAATCGGTTCACTATTCTCCAAGTTTCCTGCTATGTTTCCGTTTTTGTCCCGTTTCCGTGGGAATATGGGCATGAAATGAAATCTATTTTACTCAAGGGCAATGAAGCACTCATTCGGTGAAAGCATTTTTAGAATCGATCAATCGATCCAATATTTTCTTAGTATAGATTCCCGTTTCCGTTCAAAAGAAATATATAAAATCGAAGTATAGCCTATATGTAATTTCACAGGTTCTCGACCTATTTTTTTAAAATTACATTCAAGTCAGCTCAGTATTTTTCGAGCCTTTTCATTGCCAACACTAAGTTCTCGATTACGGTTTCTTTTTTTTTTTGAAACAAATTGATTTATGAATAATGATATCAGAAAATATTTGTAATTTTTTTTATATGAGAGTGCTGTTAGTTTTAATTTGATGTAGACACAGTTTGCTCTGCCTAACGCTGAAATGTTAAATTTAATTTGCAGTAGGTCAGCCGATCGAACACATCGCCAGTTTTGAAGAATGACTTTAAAGTCATCAGAATACTCAAAAATCTCCATCCCAAAACGAATGATATTAAAAGAGTGTTTCTAAAGCTTAAAATTTGCCATAGACATGTGCTTTTAAGTCATGGCGTGATGGTTGGCACTTCTGCTGCTAAGCCAGATGTTCGTGGTTCGAATCCCAACAGAGGCAACAATGTTTTTCCACGGGTATTCTTTTTCGCAAGGAAATGACAATAATACATTGCTATGAAAAGGGCTTTCGCGATTAGCAGTTCGGAATCGGCCGAAAATTGTAGGCCCATTCATTCTCTCACAAGACATGGTTATGAGAGTTGCGCTGGGAACTAGGACACAACGCTCTGTTGCACAACCATATTTATTTATTTTATTTTAAAATAAGTCGATAGATTAGCTAGCAGTCCCGTGAAGCTCATAACCGATTTTCAAGCAAAATCTAGTTCGAAGTTTTGCACAACGAACTGTAAAGACAAGATGTATGTTTGCGCAAGTGGAGCTTTGAAATGGTCCATTTGATTGGTTTTTCCTTTTTGTGTAAAAAGACTTAAAACAAACAGCATTTTGTAGCAATTGTGAAGTGGAATTATCAAAAGGTAACCATCATCCAGAAAGTTCAGTATGACATCTCAAACAATTCATCAAGACAGCTTTGCAGCAAGCACACAGCTGCATAACATGGCCACAGTCTCTGACTGAAAATATTGCATTTTTTCTTTTTTAAGAAAAAACATCGTTTTAATTAACTCATAGCTATTCTGGCAGCTATGAAGATTTGGTTCCCTCCTCGAAAATGACTTTAAAACAAATATGTTTTTAAGTAATTACTTGCACCGCTCTTATGCCATGCAGTGAGGCGTGTTGAAGATTAATCAAAAGATTGGAAATAGAGTCACTGATTTGCCCCAATGAAAAAGATAGACCCACATTCCTCAGTAGCCTTTACCTAACTAAACTCTTCGCAAGCACGAGTTTGTTCATCAGAAGCGTTAATTATATTGGTGTGATAAGCTTGTGTCTACAGACTGCACCTGTCATTAACTAGACTAGTTTTTTGAAAAGATTTTTATGACTTATTTTGTAGTCTGATTTTATTACATTGCTTGATGAGTCTGAAACTGTAGCAACCCATTGAAATTGCAAACCGTGGCTGTACTTCATCGCAGACTAATTTATATGATAACTAAATATATGGAGAGGTACGGCATCGGGGAGCCGTGGGGCTTAACACATTTCAAGAGCCTTTAATTTTATGCTTGCAAATTTCTCGCGAAAGGCGATATCTACAGAAAAAACAATTTTGTGCTTTAGGGACTCGAACCTCGACCACTGACTTAACAGGCAGCCAGGCTAGTCATTATATGACTGTGATGCCAGTGACGTAGTGGTTATCCGTTTTATTTGTTCTTAAGAATCATCTAAAAACAAAAGAATTAGGTGACGCAACAGAGCGGAAAGCACCGGCGCCGGCGGGCGGGCGCCTAGTGTATTTCACCCCACCATGCTTTGTAAAGAAATGGAAAAGGCCTACACTTTTCTTCCGATTTTGAATAGCTAATCGAGAAAGTGCTTTTCATCGCAATGAATTTCCCAGTATAGAACTTGTCAATTCCTCGCCAAAGGGGATACCCTTCAGCAAACACTTTTGCTTTTGTTGTTATTCGAACCACGAACCTTTCGGTCAACAAGTAGACCTGCTAACCATCACCCCACGGGTACTAAGAGTGATCTAGAACCTTAAAAATTATTTGGTTCAGGTGCGATTGTAAGCAAATATAAGTGATGCGTATTATGCAAACTTTGAAGCTCTTTCCTTTTTTTCAGCCTTAGTAACTACACTTACTACAAACCAATGCAGAGAACCACGACCACTTAATGACAACACAACAATCCTAGTGAAAGCCCAGCAAATACGTCGCCATCGCCATCACAAACATTTGATCGGCAAAGTCCTAATCAAACTTGACAAGTAAATGCTTTCATTTCAGTGCTGTAATTAAAACATAACTCTGAATTATACGACCAGCATCTGAGAACATTGTGCTTGCTGCAGGACATCACCATAATATACGCAACCATTTGCACGAGTTGCACACTGCACAGCCAAGAATCAACAACGACAAACTGTTCCCTTAAGCTCTTTAATAAACAAACTAACAAACTAATTCCGAAACACAACCACCTCCCATCTGTCCAAGCTACGACTACTGCTACTGCATAACTCCCTCCATTCTATCAGTCCTGGCATATCTCTATTAAAAATTTGTAATTACAAATCAACCGGTTCGTTTAACGATCAAGATCCAATAGCCACGGTGGTGTAGCTGGTGGTGCGTGGTGCTGTAGAGTGGTGGTGGTGGTGTTGTGAATTTGTGACACTTTCAGTTGTGCAAGTCGAGTCAAAGCGCAGCCCTTATAAAATGTCGCTTGCATCAGCCTCCATCAGAAGTTTCTTTACATACGACATGCAATTAGCTGGGGCGGCAGCAAATAAATCATTTAGGACAATCGAACCGTGAAACGAAGGAGTACTGATGTCTTGATGAGGCAAAGTACACTGGACTTTATCATGAGAGGATAATGGATTAAGGATGTTCTGCAATTGTTGTTTAATGAGAAGGGCCTGTTGTTGATGTTGTTGCTTAAATGCGATACGGGCTAATGCGGGGTTAAATGAATTTAAAGTCGATGTAACTCCGCAGCCTCTCCTGCTTTTGTGATGCCACAAGAGGGTTGGAATTTCTTGTTTTGTTTTTGTTTTTTCATAAATTCCTAGAGTTAAGGACATTAAAGTCTTCATCCCACTGCTATAGAAAGTCCCCCAAAAATGTCATTATGTCCGTATAAAAGCCAACTATGAAAATTTTATTTGTCAAGGGGGATGTGGGATGATTTTGCCACCCCCACACAGTCGCCCTTTGTTTGCCTTTTTTTCGTTTTCATTTGTTTCAATTATACCTAAGGGTGCTGTAATCAAAATCCCTCGGATAAGATCAAAGTTAAATTCCTCTTGATTTCGCCAGCGTAATGTTTAACTGTATGTAGGGCAAAGTACTGTCTCCCGAGGTTGAGCGAGCGGAATTGAGCGCACAACAGTGCAACTATGTGTGTCATTGAATGCCTTCATTTCATGCTTACTTTAATGTCAAACCTGCGCTGCGAAGGGATGATGTGGATGTCCTTTTTCGCTTTTGTCGAATGTTGAATGTTGAATGTTGAATGGTAGGATGGGAATGAGTTGATGAGAATTTTCTTAAATTTTGTTTTTTTGTTTTGCCATGTTGTTGTGTCGAACTCGAAAGCATATTGTGTATCACTGGGACACTTTTAAATGGAATTGTAAACAGAAATAAATTTGCATATTGTAGTTGTCTTTGTTTGCTGAACAAATTAATATAAATCATTTGAAGTTTGGAAAAGTTTGGAGATTCGTTTGTTTTTGGAATTCATTTGAAGATGAGATGTTAAAGAGAAAATTTGTTTAGGGTTGAAAAAAGATGTTCTGTGTGGAACGAGCTCAAATTTACATTTAGATGCGAAATTTAACTTATGTTTGTTTGAATTAATAAACATGCTTGAGAATCCACTGTTAATTGGAATAGAGCAATGGCTTTGGCGTTATTTCAAAGTAAGTTAATCTTTTGAACATCAATTTTCAACAAAGCTGTCATTTAAAATATGTATTTGAAAATAACTTTTTGCATTCTTAGGAGATGGCCAAAATGTGTAACAAAATGATTATTTTAGGGAATTGAGAAAAAGTCAGCAGATTTTAAGGCTTCATTACAAAATATGTAAAACAAATCAACTTTTAGGTATTTGCTCACGAATCAAGTGAGTAAAACACTAATTCACAAAATTCGCTACTAAAAAAAAAAAATCCATTAGCATACCACTAAGAGTCTGTATCACCTTTTACAATACGCAAAACCTCTATAAGAGGACTAATTACACACTGCGATGAAAAACGCTTTATAACTTGGCCGTTCGGAATCACCATAAGATTGTGGATGGAAATGCGTTATGTCCGAGGTTTATGTATAGACTTTTTGCCAGCAATCAGTGGATATGATTATGCGGAAAGAACAAATCCGGGAAAGCCATTGTACAAAATGAATTTCGGTGACATTAAAGAAAAAGTTTAGCTCATGTTTCGTTAAAGTCAAAGCGCTGGTATGGTACTGCGTACTAGGACTTACTTACTTACTAGGAACATATTCTCCACCACGTCGATTCTCATTCCATTCTCCAGCCTCCACGAACTCTCAGTGCACGTGGATGTTTAATAACTGCTTACCGGTTTGTGCATTGGATGAAATTATGCAGTTTTATTTACGCAATTTGGTTGTAACACTGTTAGAAAGTTGTCCAACAAGACAATGTCTAAAAATTTGGAAAAGTCTAAGCTAACTACGTTTACATAAGCGATTTTCCAATAGTTTAGATTAAGAGTTGAGAACGGTCTATCTCGAAACCCAGCAAAAATGCAAGTCTTTCATAAATCAAAGCATATTTGGTGATACAGGGTGGCAAACTACTTATTTATTATGAAAATTGAATAAAATCACATAAATTATTTAAAAAAAAATACATATACATATATTTCAAAGGTCCTCAGCAAAAATATATAAACACCATTTTTTCGAAGCTGCTAAAACATATAAACGCTGAAAATTAAATAAAAATCGCTGGAGCGGTTTTATTAAGAACCGGATTTTCTTATTCACATTTTTAAATATGCTAACCTTGCCAGGAGATTTTTAGACAAAAACGTTAAAATAAATTTAAGATATAAAAAAAACAAAAATCATAATGATCGCAGTTTTTCATAAGCCACCTAGAACTTCTTAAATATAAAATTTCGTCAAAATCATGTCAGCCATTAACGATAAAGTCAGGTTTGAAAAATTTTATAAAATTTTTTTTAGGGGGAACGCTGGTCTAGAATTTTGAAAAAAAGGGATATTTTTTATCTCAAAAGGTATTTAGGGTCTTAAGATTAACATACCAACATACCCGTATCGGTCAGACCACGAGTAAGCATTCTTTAGATGCATAAATGTAACCACATTCCTCCCCCGGGTTTTTCAATAAGAGCGCTACAAAAGTTTCTTTAATAAAACAAAAACGGTTTTGGATATCAATGAAATTCTTTATTCCAGTGAAAGGACGTTCAATGTGATTATGTGACTCTATTTTTGTAGCGTTTCTTAAGGACAATAGTACGGCGCAGTCATCGCAGATTAAGAGTATATACGCATTTTATAAGATTTTATAGTACCTACTTAAGACTTTAAACGCGTTTTTCTCGATATCACTTTTTTTGAACTGGCCGAAGACATAACTCGAGCAAATCTTCACTGATCTATGTATACGAAAATTTGACTGTAAATTTGAAATACCTTTCTCCAGAGGCGTACGTTAGATTTTTTTTTATATTGCATAGTTTTTTTAATCAACAATTTTGTCGTTTTTTTAGTGAAAATTTTAATTTTTTATTCAAACATGCACCATTTCGAGAAAAAAAAACAAAATATCGAAAAAATCCTAAGTATGGCTCTTGCTGTTGTTATATAAGCCGAGTTTTATTGGGGAATCTATATTTACTTATATTCACTTAAGCAAAACATCGCAAAACATCGTTCATGGAAAAACAACAACTCTTAAGGCCATTTAAATATATCTTCCATATAAATGGGAAAAAGCTGTGGGATAATATGCGAGAGCTAGGGATTGGTAAGAAAAAAAACTTCGCAGTACTTAATGATATTGACACAAATGTGTTGAATCAAAAATTTGTTGATATTCCTTTTTCATCTTCTTCTGTATCTCTTCCTATATCCGAACAGTCGCAAGCACAGCTAAGAAGTCCTACCCACTTTTTTGACTTTTGTCGGACTGATAGTACGGATGTATTAGAAAGCCTTTTGTCGAAAACATCTAACGCTACAGGAGTTGATGATATGTCTCCCAAGTTCCTGAAAATTATTTTGCCATTTATTTTATATATATATAATTATATATTATACATAATTTTAACTTCTGGAGTCTATTCCAATCAGTGGAAAATGGGTAAAATCTTGCCATACCAAAAGGTGCAAACGAATATAGACCAATATCTGTTTTACCCTTTCTTTCAAAAGTTTTTGAAAAAATCCTCCAAACCCAGATAAATTCATATTTGAGAGAAAATGATTTAGGTATTATCATCTAAACAATCCGGTTTCAGAAAAAAAACACAGCTGCATTACAGCACTAATAAATGTAATCGAAGATATAAGCGGGGCTTTAGATGATGGAAAGGTCACTTTATTGGATTTCTCTAAGGCCTTTGATACCGTTAATCATGAAAATCTTTGTATTGAGCTTTCGCGTCTGTATAACTTTTCACACTTATCGATTCGTCTAATCAAATCATATATCGTAGGTAGAACGCCACCATTACGGCAAACCGTAATGGTGGATGGTAATTTATCGAACTTTCTACCAACTTCAAGAGGAGGAACCCGAGGATCCATTCTCGGCCCCTTTTGTTTTGATTATACATTACAGAACTTCCCCAATGCATCCCTCACACAACAACACAAATGTACGCCGATGATGTTCAATTATATAAAAGTTGTTCGTTGGGGTTGATTATGAAGATACAGTTTCAGTAATAAATGAAGATTTGGAAACAATTTCATCTTACAGTCGCACAAACGGTTTATTTTTAAATCATAATAAGTCCAAATGTATTGTTATTTCCGAGAAACCTGTGAATCTGTCGTATTTTCCACAAATTCATCTAAAGGGCCTCCCAATCGAACACGTTGAGAAGGTGAAAAATCTAGGTGTGGTTTTCAATAGGAAACTTACTTGGGATACCCATATAAACATAGCAATTGGTAGGGTTTATGGAGTACTTCGTACGTTGCGGCCAACACAATATTTTACTCCAATAAAAGCACGAATCTTACTTGCCAAAACTCTACTTATTCCCATTTTGCTCTACGGATGCGAAATATATGGAAACTGTGATTCAAAAAGCAGAAGAAAACTAAACGTTGCTTACAACTGTATTGCAAGATACGCCTTTGGTTTAAAATGATATGACAGCGTCTCATCTTTTGCAAAATAGTTGTATAATATGACTCTCGATAGCATTGTTCGTTACAGGACTTTAGTTTTGTTGTTTACCTACTGTTATGCTGCATTTACTGTACATCAGCCTAGATACCTCTTTGACTGAATACAAAGATCTTCATCAATAAGGTCAGAGCAACATATCAACTTTCGTATAACGTGCTTAACCTCGAAACGACAGTTCTTCATAAATGCTACTCGGTTATGGAACGCACTACCTAGGTATTTAAAACGAATTGGTGAACTTAATCTTAAAAAAAAAAAATTACATTAGTATTTTTCCCAATGAAATTAAAACTAAACATTTAAATATGTCATGTTTGAATAATATGAAGTGAAGAAAACAAATTGATTGATATAAAACTTAAATGAATTATATAACTTATGAAAATAATGAAAATTATTTTATTTTTTTTTTTTATTATGGCAGAAAAAAAATTGTTTTTGAATTATCCAATGTAAAGTGGTCTCTTTAAATTTTATTCCACTATTTTATTAAATAGATAATAGTAGATAATGTTAAATGAATTTAGCTAAATATAACATTACAAGACTTGTATTAGTTAATAACATAATTTGTATATTAAAATACAAGTAGCCAAGTAAATAAATAAAATAAAAAAAAAAAGAATTTTGATCAGTTGTGAAAAAAATCAGCCAAGCAGTCCAGGCTATAGGTTCATATACGAACAGACAGACGGACATACAGACAGACAGAACTTCAGGTCCCTCATTTTTCGTTTTCTCAATCATTGTAATGGCATATCAAATTGTTTCATCAAAATTTTTCTCTGTTGCAAAACTTCAAAACTTGCCTTATAGTATGTACCTATAATCGCAAGTAAAAAGGAAGTTTAGAAAAAATGTTCTAAGTCATTGAAAAAATCATTAAAGTGAAACGAAACCCCGATCAAATCGGATATTATGACAAATTATCGAATACTTTGATGATATTAGTTTTTTGAAGTGAAATTTTTATGGAATCGTTTTAATTTGAAACTTGTTGAAACGAAAATGCGCCAAAATATAAAAAAAGCAAACACAATATTTTATTTGACTATATTGGTGAGAGAATGAGACAGAATCAGAGTACAAAAACATTCTCAGTCTCATCTTTGCGCGATGCTTCGTAGCGTACTTACCTACTATCGATGCCGTCTACTAAGCATAGACCACAATGTATGCGCCTATTGTAGTGGGATAGCGGGTATAACTATTGAGACACCGGCTATCAGAAAAGATAACAAATAGTCGCTGTTTAACATATTGTTTTGAGCCAGCATATTACAAAGTTTTTGTTTAAAGCAACCGTATTGTATTATTGAAGTGAAGCTGCTTTAGCAGCCTGTGACTTGAAATTTCGATGAAACGAAAAAGCGACACAAAAAAACGATAATATTCGTGAATAAGGTTTAGTCTACAAACAAGGAGGTAAAATATAAGTTTTTCTTTTAATCTCCGCCTTCTGTTTTGCAAGCTTTCGTGCAGTCGTCTTTTTCAGTTGTTTCACCTCTAGCACCATGTTTAAACTTTTTCTTTATTCTCTGTCAATAACAAGGTAACCCATAAAACTTTTAAACAAGCCTTAAAGTACATAAGGAAAAATTTATATCTTTGATTAGGTGAACAGAACTTCAAGTCTCCGATTGTTTAGATAATTATCAGACCGTATTTTATAACTACGATAGAAATACTTGTTAACGTAACAAGTAAAGTCATGCGAAGCATATTGGCTAATGCATTTGGGTCAAGCTAAACTCCTTCATAGCTAAAGACAACCCTCAATTTAACTCATTACTTTCCACAATGTCATACAAATCAGTTGTCCGGCAAAAGCTTTGGTTAGAGCAGCTCCAAGAGCTAGAACGTGGTGTATAAACGAGCTGTTTAAAAGATTAAATATGCCGACCTCTCAAACCACCTTCAACCACATAAACCCTTGCAAATACGAATTTAATAACCTTCGTGTGTGCAAAGATTACTGAGAAAGGTGAGTTTTAGCCATTCAACGAAGAAGGAATGTTCATACTTCTATAGTTGCATTTCAGGTGTGATTTGAATCTCCGCTATTGTAGTTGAGAAATAACAATAAAGTTTTTCAAAAGCACAAGAACATGAAAGAATGAAAAGGCAATCGAAATTTAATTTTATGGCATACGTTTGACTAATAAAATCTGTAAAAACAATTGAAGATATTGGTCTGGTTCTTTGTCGGTAATTTGGAAACCTGCCTTAGTTAAACCACAAATTATCTTGTTCAAAGGAAAAGCACTCCTTAAAACCTCGTACCTACCACTAATACCATTTACAACATTAACCCTTTTAAAACACTAACACTGGCAGAATGTCGAAATTAACTTCTTTTCCATGTCCTTTCCCAAATTGAATATGTTTTTGTAAGACTGGTTTCCGGTGAACTTTATTCCTATGTGTATTGTGTACATGTGCACTGTACATGTTCGTATTTGCTCGTCGTAAGTTTTGCTGGTTTGTCGTCGGTTGGCAAAATGTGAAAAGTAGAAGAAAATAACCCAAAACATCCCATTGGCAAAGTAATTAAACTGCTGTTTACCCGACATGTTTATTGGTCAATAAATAAAACAAAGATGTGGATGTCCTCCATAAGGATCCTTATCCAGCTGACATAATTGAATTAATCCCATCTAAGTATAACGACATGAAGAGACATAAAGAAAACGATTTATGTGCCGTTTTAACTTTTATTGATATCATTTCATTTCTGGGCCACAAAAACAATACCAAACCCAACTACTACTCGTATAATATGACATTCGTTTTATATTTGAATTAAGGAAAAACCCAAAATGATTGTTTATAAATTGGAAAACGTTTGAATGATTGTCAGATTTAGTTAGTAAATAATGTGTAATTCATATTGTATTCGAAAACAACAATATGCTGTTGAGAGTTAACCATTTAGGGGACTATGAGTTATATTCTTTTTTTCTAGGATAGGTACTTTTTTTCACAGTCAGAGCAAGGATTTTATTAACTCGTTTCTTCAAGACGATGAAGCAATTAAAATAAAATAAATTTGCAAATAGAGTGACGCACAAAAACTTGGGAAACCTTGGGCCTAACCATTTGATGGGCCTACAATTTGTTGCCGATTCGAAAGGGTTAAGAAAAAGGCTTTTCATGACAGTGTGATTACTCTCCGACGACTTAGCAATTCCTTGTAAATGGTAATTTGAAAAACAGTTCTATGGACATTGAACTAAATGTTTAAGTTTATCTTTTTTTTTTTATAAAATTGCCATTTCTGCTTAACCCTACCCTACGATTGTTTTTCTTTACCCGACCTTTACATTTTGTTGTTTTGGGATATTCTATGCAAAGCGTCCTGTGTATTAAAAGGAACGTGCGAGAAGGCGGATCAAACGATCAAAATATTGACAAAACTATTTTGAATTGATATAAGAAGCAAATTCACGCTGACAGCTATTTTAACTCAAAAATAATTGAAGTAGCCATTAAAGAACATTGGTTCTTACACAGAGCACTGGTAACAGGACTTTTTCAAAAAAAGAAGTGCAATTTCTCCAAAAGTTGCGCATTGTTGCAGCTACACCTTTTAATAAGGCTTTTTTTCTGGCTCTTCTCAAATAGAAAAACTGATAAAAAAGGTTTTTTTTATGAAAATGCTAGACCACGAAAACTGATATTGATCGTTAAATATTTAAATATAGGGGCATTTCACGTCGAGCGGACAGGGAAAAAAAGTGAGGTTCTGAAATTTGTTCTTATTAAGTCCAGTTATACTTCTAGTAGATATAAATACGAACACATTTTTTTTTTTCATATTATGTGAATGTGTCTAGTTATGGGCTCTCAAAGAATCGTCTAAATCGCGTTGCTGTGGCTAGCATTTTTTTGATATGATGTTGTTATTAGGTATTTAATTGGAATGGTAGGAGAACATCAGACCTGGGTACCACAATGCTTTTTCACAAAGATGCGATTTGTAAAATAATCATGGGGACCTTCATTACTGATTCTCTACTACCGTTACCTCTTACTAAAATGAAATTATTATTTATGAAAGAAGACGGAAACGTTAAAGCTGGTATAAAAATTTATTGGTTTGGGATTTGAAGGGGAAGGACTTTGAACATAATTGATCAAAATTTTCGTACAGTTGATATAAAGCAATAATCACAACAAAAGAATAAAATTTTAAATTGTTTATTATTTTTATTCAAGCTTGTAACAAATGAGTGAATTACATAAATAACATACTTGATAATTAATATTATTAATGAGGTTGGTTAGTTGGATAGTTTAAAATCTTCTTTAAAAATAATTTTAATTTCAATTTAATTTAGCACTAATCGGTGCACAATATTTTTGGTTAACCTGTCTTTTGCTAAGACAAATAGGTTCGACGGCGTTCCTACACGTGAACATGCAACATATAGCTGCCCATGAGAAAAACATGGATTTTCCAAATCTAATCCACAAATGAACATTGTTTGGCCTTGAGACTTATTTATAGTCATGGCAAAAGCCAAACGAATTGGAAACTGTAACCTTCTGAAGGGTATGGTAGAATCTGACGGTATCATTGGAATACGTGGCAACAGGACCACTTTTCCTTTAAACTTTCCAGTTAAATTGATTGCTTCCAGAATATTTCTGGTTATCTTTTTAATGACCAAACGTGTACCGATGCATAATTGAGGTGGATTTAAATTACGCAGGAGAATAATAGTTGAACCCATCTTTAATCGAAGATTATGTGGTGGCATTCCGGGTATATCTAGTGAATTTAAAAATTCAATTGGAAAATTAACAATATCATTTTCACTAACAACAGTATCGATTGATTCAAAATACATCAGATCGCCTGGTAACAACTGTTGTATCTGGAAGTTAATTTCATCAACATCTACATTTTTAGCTGCCAAAATAGCCCGGTGACTGAGCCAGTTATGATTCAAGTAATTACTCTGTATATCCGGAAAAATACTCTGAATCAATTCATTTTTTTCCTGAAGAACAATGCAGAAATTGTCTGGCAGTTTAATGCATTCAGTATTTGGTTGCAGCTCTATTCCACCGTTCCCAACATCTAGTAACTGTTCGGAAAATATTTGTGCTGATGGATCATTTTGCAATCTCACGCGCATGTTTATGGTCAATCGAAGTATTTCAACACTTCGCCATTAGAATGATTGTTTTAAACATGCATTAATCTCATCCGCGAAAGTAGAGCGAGGTATAACTTTTAATGTCTGGCGGAAATCACCAGACAAAAGTAAGAGAGCACCACCGAAAAGTTTATCATTACCGTTTAAATCTTGCATAGTTCTATGCAATGCTTCGATTGAATATTTGTGAGCCATTGTGCACTCATCCCAAATTATAATTGAGCTCTTCCGCAACACTGCAGCTAACCCACTTTTTTTTATGTTACATGCTGCATTTGGCTTATTTTGAATGTCCAATGGCAGCTTGAATGTTGAATGTGCCGTTCGCCCACCATATAGCAAAGAAGCCGCAATACCAGATGATGCAACTGCCAATGCAATTTTCTGTTGTGACCGTATTTTGGCAAGAATTAACGATATTAAAAATGTCTTACCGATTCCACCTGGTGCGTCCAAGAAAAATAAACCGCCTTGTTCAGCAGCAACAGTCAGCATAATCCGATCATAAATAATTTTATACGTTGTGCACGAAGCTCTGCTATCCTGACTCTTTGAGCTCCATTTCTTGTGGCGATTTGTTCTGCTGACTGATTAGCTCTTTCAACGCGTTTGCGTCGTGTCTCTTTGCTCTTCTTGTTGTTGAGGTTTGATTTTTTGGTTGGCATTCAACTGAAAATAACAATTTAATCGTTACAAAATAAACTAAAAAACATGCAATTATAGCGCATTGATTAGCTGTATATATCTTACCTTAGCCACAGCAACGCGTTATTATTAAATAACGAAACACCAATTATCAAAAAGCAGGAGTAATTTCACCTGATTATGTTCACTATAATATGAATTTAATTTGTATTTGATTTATACTTAAGTCAAGCTACACTTAGCCGGCTATACTTACTCCAAAAATAAAAAAATAAAATTCACTGTATTTCGTTTATTTTAAAATAAATTTAAATTATACTTTAGTCTCAACAACATATGGTTGTCGATCCTAAATTGAGATGTAAGCTATCCTATCTTCCAAGTTGGGTCAAACTGCACACGGTATCCAAATTTTATTAAAATCGGTTAATTAGTTTAGGAGTCCATCGCGGACAAACATTGTGATACGTAATTATGGTGGTCGATCATAAATTGAGATGCAAGCTATCCTATCTACCAAGTTGGATCAAACTGCACACGGTGTACAAATTTGATTACAATCGGTTAAGTAGTTTAGGAGTCCATCGCGGACAAACATTGTGACACGTGATTTATATATATTAAGATTTGTTTATTTATTGATCTTCAAATTTAAAAAAAAAAACTTTTGTTTAGTCTCTTAAGCCGGAAATATACATTTCAAAGTAAAATTTTAGAGACTTCGACCATTTTTTTTTAATATAGCTGAGACTATCTAAATAATACACCTGAAGTTTTGAAATGGGATCTGCATTAGTTACGAAGAAAGGTAAATTAATGTACGCGCATGTAGCAGTCAGTATAATGTTAATGTCGGTTAATATGCCAATTATGGAATTGAAACGCGACAATTTATTATCCTGTTCATGTTTGTTGTAGGTCTAAAAATAATTAGAAGTATTCGGAAAGAAGAATTAAGGAAAAATTACCCTGCAATTCAGCGCAATTCAGGTATATGGGTTGAACTTTAAAAAAATCTAATTTTAGTGTGATGTACAGGGTTTTCCATTAAGAGCTATCCATTTTATTTTTTTAATAAAAACGCCAGCCATTTGAGATATCAAAAAAACATTTATTTCATATTAAAGTACACCCAATACCATTACGAATGGAACTCTATTTCGTTCATATGTCCTCCACGGGCGCGCTTGCAGCGATCGATACGTTGAACCCAATTTTCGACCACTCTCTCGCACATATCGACCGGTATTGCGGCAATTTCGCGTTCAATATTGGGTTGAAGCTCCTCCAAAGTCTCTGGCCTGTTGGCGTAGACCAACGACTTGACATAGCCCCAAAGAAAGAAATCCAAAGGTGTCAAATCACACGAGCGTGGCGGCCAATTGATCGGTCCATTTCTTGAGATAACCCGTTGACCAAATTTCCTCTTCAAAATGTTGATGGTTGCATGAGCTGTATGGGCTGTAGCTCCATCCTGCTGGAACCACATGTCACTAATATCCTTTCCACGCAACTGACGCCAAAAAAAAACGCCACAATGTGGTTTGTGCGATGCCCAATTCCTGTGAACGACGTTGAATTGACTGATTTGGGTCGTTCTGAACGGATGCACTTACGGCCGCGATATTTTCAGCACTCCGTCCTAATCTTTGTCTCACTGGCACGGGAACATTGTGCAGCGAAAACGTGGATTCAAATTCGTGCACTAAACTAAGAATTGCGGCACGGGTGGGACGATTATAACGACCAAAAATCGGAGTTAGCGCTCTTAAAGTTGCAGCGACTGACTCAAAATTTTGATAGTACGCTTTGATAGTTTGGAAACGTTGTTGATTCGTGTAACTCACCATGACGAAATGGTAGACCTTAATGAGCAATCTGACGTTTACAGAATGTCAAAAGACCTTAAGGGCGCGTTTACATAGAAACAAATTGGATAGTCCCCAATGGGAAACCCTGTATTTAATGGACCGCCCCTTTGAAAAAATTATGATAGTAAAAAATTTTACAAAATTTAATCGGCTAATCCAATTTTAATGTTGTGCTAATCGTTTAAATGAAAAAACAGTAAATGGCAAACAATATTGTTCGACATTTTATTATATGTATTTCCATGTCTGGCGAGGCTGGCAGGGTACCATCCAGCCCAACTTCAATATTTATAGATAAAATGAAATATTCTTTAAAACCCGTTCAAAAATTGAAAGCCTGAACACAATCGGATGATCAAAATTATAAGGATATCGCACGGTAAAGTAAAACACACACACATAAAGGGGTTCGAAGTTCGATGCCCATCTAAAAACAGTGAGAATAACCGTATAAGACCTCGCAACGCGGAGATCTGATGAATGTTTCTACTTCACTTCTCGGATAAAAACCAACTTCCCAAGTTAACTTAATGGGGATGTGAAAGAAATAAAACAGTTAGCTTAAATATTCACGAAGGCAACTAACTCAAACGTGAACCATAAAGTCACTCTAAATCGTACCAGTTTAGCAAGTTTTCTTTGTTATAGCTTTCCACAAGAAAAGATTAATAATAAGATACATATAAGAAGCATATTTAAGCTCTTTCACATTCTTAGCATCCTAGCATTAGCAGACTATTTGAACGTTCATATGTTGTTCAGAATGAAGAAGTTTCCGGTGCTCATGGCAACTGTCTTCTGTGGTTTTTTCTGTAAAGAAGCAACAAGATTTCAGTTGATTTTTCTTTTCAGTTTTGGAGCATATTTCTTTCATTGCGACAACTCGATAGGAGAGTGTCACAACTGATCGTAAGCTGACGAGCAAAGCACTAGATTTTGTAGAAAATTTAAGAAAACGTGGCAAACCGTAAGAAATAACGGTTTTGAAGGCTGCTGCTGCTGCCACGTTTCAACACCTGAAAAAAAACTTGAATTTTTACTAATTTTCTGTACAGAATGGTTTGTTGAGGCCATGTTGATTCAAAAGCCCGTTTTCTCTTTCATTTATTCGGTGTTACTTAGGGATATTACTGAACTAGAACTTGAATTTATTACAGAGACTTTGCGTAGCATGTTGAAAAAAACATTTCTGAGAAATTCCCGCCGTACTGAAGGAAGCAACTCCTTATAGTGATGTCACTGTCCTATTTGAAATTTGGTTAACTGTAACTGTGCTGATGCATCACCAGCATCACTTCTTAAATTTTCTTGGAAAAACACTTCAAAAAGGACTAAGAACCATTTTGACCTGCTCTCTTCACTTATTTCGTCTTTTCTTTCAATGATTTGGAACGCCAAAAAACGTTCCAAGCTCTTTTTTTGAAGTTGGCCAAACGCCAAACAATGATTTGTTTTCTTTTTTTTTAATACCTGTTGATGGAATTGAAATTTTGTGAACTTCGGTTTTCAAATCATTCTGCGCAAATCTTCTTTTCACGAGATACTATCGAAGCATAAGCCAATTAAAACTTTGAGGAACTGCCAATTCCTCCGGAAGTAAAAAGCGCTTTTTCGATAAGCCGTTCAGAGCCGGCAGAAAATTGTAGGTCCCCTCCATTCGCTCACATAGCATGGCTGTTATGAGACCCCGCTCTACTGCACTACGATTGTTTTTTTAGACCCGAGTCTGGTTCTTCCTCAAAATTTAATTGAAACAAGGATCTTTGCACTAAACCAGCGACTATTCATAATATTTGCTTCTATCATTTAGTCAATTAGGTGTACAGAACTCTTTTGGGAAACAGGGTCCATTTCTTACCAAAAACCCCTTTGTACCAACAGAAAATTGACCAAACAAGTTTGATTTAAATAAAGTTGCTGATGAGAATTATTCCAAAATATTTCACTTGACTCCAATTGAGGAAGTGGAATATTTACACAATTAAGTGTAAGTTGATGGGCTGGAGCAGTCAGCCATTACCGTCTAGGGCAAAAAAGAATCTTGATCTTCTTTCTATTCACAAGCCATCTCGGAAGTTCTTTGTGGAGTGTTCTCTTCATCAACATCAGCGGTTAGTTGCTTTGACATTTCATCTTCGAAATGGATAATTGGTTCATGACTAAATTACGCTTTCAAAATCGTTTCTTTTGCGTAGGTACTTTACAAGCTGAAATAGCTATGGTCGACAGCAGAAATATCATAGGTAGCACGGATAACTCGCTGAAAGAACAGTGCTCTAGACTTAGGGTAGGGAACATGACCGAATGTACTCAAGCTCATACTTCTGTATTACATAAAATCGAATGCAGGTAATCATAGTCAGTAATCAGTAATAGGCGTTCGCACAAAGAAACTGCATAACTTCCATTTCATCGTCATTTATTGACACTCGTTGGGTTCTGTGTGCAAACATACTCGAATCAGAATCGTGTTTCGTCTAAAACTCTCAACCACCAAAGCCGACACGCCGAGCCCCGATGACGACGTCACATTCATTGAATTGTGTGGCTGCAGCAGCGGCGGCAGCGACTGCTGCCAATCTTTGTTCAAACATTCACTTCCCATTCCTAACAAAGCCACAAACAACAAGGCACCTAACTGTAGCATCACCAGCCTCTATACTTGCAATGCAATTCCAATAAACATGGAAACGCTTCCTCTATACCTGTCGCAACGCTTATCGAACTTCAAAATGCCCGAAGTGTAAACTAACCCAATGCCAATCCCAATCGACTGTCCTCGTTTCTGTAATTTACAGGTGAGGATATTGTACAGAGTGGTTCTATGGTCGTGTTTACCTAAATCCTTGTTTGAGACTCTCACTCTCATCCAAAATGTATGTATGTGTTTGCCTTTGGCAGGATGTTTAATTTGTGAGGAGGAAATTTTTCATTTAAACGGCTGTTCTTTTGGCTTGTGTACCTTGTGCGGCCTTTTACCGCATGCAACCACGTACAGGTGTTTGATATTAGTTTTCGTGCCAATAAATTTGAGAACACGGCCGATGGCTAAAATAAAAACACAAAAAAAAACATCTACACTCACTCAGTTTGATCCTTTTTTGTGGGTAATTGATTTCTTTTTTCGGCTCACGGAGTCCACTTTTTCTATTTGTCTTTGACAATCCTCTCCTTTAAACATCTTTGCGGAATTCACTTTTTTCAGTGAAGGAACTGGGCAGTTGCAAAAAATTCAATTAGAATTTTATTCTGTCAGTTTAAAAAGAATCCTTTTTTTATTCATGGTCAGGAGGCTGGGCGAAGTCAAAGCACTTGAGTTTGGGCCTGCCCTCATTAGTATGCAATGTAGTCGGAGAATATTAATTGACTACAACAAGCCATTAGCATGGTGCAGGATGCGAAACACACCCCGACTTGTCATGAGGAAGGATCCAATTCCAAAAACAGAAGACACACCACTTGTGAGCTCTCTCTCTCGATGGCATACTGTTATTAGGGTTTAACTGAAATTGAAGTTAATTCTGCGAGCGTGCTCGGCATATCAATGTTCTTGGCATAAGACGAGTATATCTTGAGAACATTGTGCGGGACTTCCATAAATGAGTAGGTAGGTAGGTCAAAATTTTGAGGACGCAAAACATGGAGACTGATTGAAAACTTATGCAAAGCATTTCCTAATTGAAACCCGCCCCCTCAGATGACTCATTTCTTATGCACGGGTTTTCTCATCGTCGTCAGCAGCGTTGTCAGCGTCGTCATCGTCTTCATTATCGTGTATCCTCTTGAATAAAATATGTCCGTTTCTGGATTTATGAATTTGTAAAATATTCACTTTACATAAAGCTTTGATTGGGTTTTATTTATTTATTATGTAATTTTCAGCTTCGATGATTGTGATTCCCATGTGAATTTGTTTTCTTTCATGCCTGGCACTCGCAGCTGGAGATTTTATAAATAAAAGCCAACAAATCAATGGGCAACTTCAAGAGGTTCACTGCGTGAAATTCAATACAACGGCAAGGCAACGATGAACCGACAAAATGAAATGCTTTCGATCATAATCCACCTACGAATACACGCTGGCTTTATCCAATTATCAACTTCCCTTCACAAACAAGCAATCAACATAAATTGATTGCCTCAGGCTACTGATCTTGTGGAGTTCTTCCCTTAGAACTGATACCGCCTATGCATTTATGATCAGCGACGTATGGTTTATTAGGCAATAAATATTACTTGTTAAATGAAGATCCTGACAAATAAAATTTGACATGCCCGCGGGCAGGTTAAGTTTTGACTGTGAAGTCTTAAAATGATCTTTTGCTATTTTTCTAACGCTTACAGGGACTAAATTTGAGTATGTTGAGACACAATGTTTCAAGTGTTGCCGTTATTACATTTTGTTCCACCTTTTTTTTTGATTCCGGAAGAAAAGAATGAAAAACATCATATGAATGTGACTGTTTGCAGTGCTTCTTGTCATTTTCAAATGCTCTTCTCATTACAATCAAAGCTCAATATTAAAGAAAAATAATTTTGGAGAGAATCCCCTAATAGACAGCAAATTTTTTTTGACTGTAACCATGGCAAAAGCGGACAGTTAAAAAAATCTCTTCGATCGTTTGTGGGTACATATTTTGGGACCATGTGCGGCAAATTTGTTTGGTTACAAACCCACCGAGTGGGAAATGCGCCTCATCGGTGTTTAGTGTTTACCACTACTTGAGAAGTAAGTTTCAATCATTTTAACGCGTTTTTTGATTTGTGAAAGATATATAAGGGCAGTCGGATGGATGTTAGATGGCCGGATGTAGTTCGCGTTTAGACTAATCAGATATGTCGTCAGACTTTATTTTAAATCAACATTGATCCTTTGAAAACTGCCCTAGTATAGCTAAGTGGCTTACATTTAAATATTTAATTTATATTATGACACTTTAAATGGCAGCTGAGTTTGACAGGTGTCAGGCGCCAGCGCTACCAAATTGAAAACACGAAAAGAATGAACTTTTAAATTGAACAGAAGCTTACATTTTTAACTGAACCACATTACAGGTACACTTTACACTCGATTTTAAAACACATAAATGCGGACTATTCTTGGCTTGGAAAAACCGTAATAAGATTCTTTGAGAAAAAAGGTCTAGATAAAGTAATTTTTTAAAATTTAACTGACCTTACAGATTGCAACGTACTATAATTTAAGGGTTTTGTACTTAGATTTCAAAATTGTTTTCAAAGTAACATATATATCGTGTACAGATTAAATTTATAAATTGACAACTTTTGCGTATTTTTGCCAAATGTCTTAGTATCTCGCATCGAAGATCAGTGGTCACAGTAAAAATAAAGGGAATGACTTAAGACATGAATAAAGAGCTGAAAATACGATTTAGGAAATGTAGTTGGATACGACCGCTTTGACAGCTTAGAATACGGCTGTAAATGGAGCTGAGGATAAGGATATTACGGATATGGATGCTAATAATGTAGAATATCTTGAATTTGTTCTTGAAACTTTTCTGGAAAGAAAACAATGGATCGATTTATTTTGAAATTAAATAATGCTCAGAAGTTTAATGTTTTAAGATTGAGCTCTAGAAAAATATTTTTAATAAAAATCAAATAAGTAAAATATGTTTTCATAAATTATAGTGAAATAAAAGCTAAGTAATTTTGCTGAGTGTGATGTTTGGTCTACAATCAACAAATAAGATTAAGGAAAAGGTTGCAGATCTCTAAAACTACTTCACATTCATACAAAAAGCCGTGCATTTAACCGTATTCGCATCCGTTCACGCAGCCATTTTCACAGCTTTTTTAAAGCCGTATTGATAGCTGTGTCCGCTACTTTAGAATCTTTAAAATAGGTTAGGTTGGATAAGGGGCAGGCAGCATCATCTCACTCCGATCTCAAAGATCTATTGTGCTTCCTGGACCAATGAAGGATGAGAAGAGGAGAGAAGGTGTTGATAGCAAAATGTTGGGTTATGGGAACCACTCAAAAGCGTTTGGAGTTTTCAATGAGTTTTAAGATGCTGCTCAGTAAAAGATTAGAGATGGCATCCAATTCATAGAAGAAGTGTTCTCTGAAGACTGTTTCCTAGTGTGAGCCAAGCTCGGGCAGTCACAGACAAAGTAGAATGATCATTCTTCGTCGTGGCATTCCGTGCTGGTGTCCATTCTTATCATACTAATCAACGGAGATTGCCGAGGCCTACTAAGCTGGAGTAGATGTTCTGTTTATTCTTGAAAATGTCTAGTCATAGGTCTTTTTAAACTCCGCATGTCTCCAAGGCTGACCGCCTGTTATTGACAGTGCTTAGAAATCTTTGTTGCGTTCTGTTCTCTCTCTCTCTCTCTCTCTCTCTCTCTCTCTCTCTCTCTCTCTCTCTCTCTCTTTCTCTCTCTCTCTCTCTCTCGCTCTCTCTCTCTCTCTCTCTCTCTCTCTCTCTCTCTCTCTCTCTCTCTCTCTCTCTCTCTCTCTCTCTCTCTCTCTCTCTCTGGTGCATGGTAGAGTGTTCAGTAGATAGGCCGGATGCGTGGGTTCGAATCCCGATCTGGGCATCTACTTTTCTTTCAGCCTCCTAGTTTCGCCGCCCTTGAGGTTATATATGAAATTACCAACACCAACATTTCAAACTACTGCAACACAAAAAAAGGGAAGGCTGCTACCCTGGTAGTACAATGGATCGGAAATTAGTTCTGAGTTCTCCAGGTTAGCATATAAGCCTCCTCTTTTTTAAAAAATAAAAAAAAAATTAAATAAAAATGGTTCTTGAAAACAAATGTGGACGGATTCAAATGATGGGTTGCTTCTCCGCCATTTTATTAACAGGTGCATACATCACGGTGTCAAGGAACCCAAACTAAAGTTGAGGGGTTCATTACGCTGAGCAGCCTTAAATTACTGCGACAGTTTTCAACTAATTTGGATTTTATGACAATTAATTGATGGCTTTTCGATGTTTTTGTTAATAAATTTTTACTTCGTGAAATCTTTTGCAACTCCCCAGACTGCAACTTGCAGTCTGCAAGTGCTTTGGAAGACACAGCAGAACCGGGAGCTTTGTTGATGTATTTATGGAAGAATAGTCACAGAAGATGACTGAACCTACTCCTACAAAAGTTTTGATGATTCACGATTCATGAATTGGCTTTTATATCCCTTTCTTCCTGAATACTTGGCTGAAATCAGTATACAGAAGGGGGTAGTCTCGTTGAATGTACCTAAATCTCGATAATGTTTTTTTTTAAGATTTGTGGCCAGAGAGGCCTGTTTCTCCATAGTGCTTCGACCGTAATATCGTCATTGAAAGCGTCCGTAGTCCTTTGCACAACCGTAGCTGCAGATTTGTTCACAAACATATCAATGTGTCCAGGTACGACATTGGACTCAACTGTCAGATGGTGTCGAATTCCTCTAAGACACAAATTTTGTTTGGGTTGTACCGACGCTTATAAAATTCACGGTTTATATATGCTGATGGCCCACTGTCATACCTTTGGGTGAAACACTAACTTCTGAAGTTGATGTCACTATATCTCTTGATCCTTTATGTCTTATTGACGTTTTCGATTAACTCAAATTCGATTGAAAAACATTAATAATTCTTTCTTATTCCTCTTTTCTGTAGCTCGGATAGTTGAGTGCTTGACGAATACTTTCATTGTTTGAAAAAAAAAGTGTGACGTTTCTCAGCCCGAGGTGTAATGGTTAGCATGTCTGCCTGTAACCCGAGAGGTTCCCGATAGAAAACAAAATATGTTTTCCACTGCGGTATACAGCCATAGCGCATATGGACAGATTAGTTGAAAACTGAAGTCAAAGGCACAAATAAAAATTATTTGACATTGTTTGTGGCAAAATTTGCTTAGACAGTACAGACATTTTTTAGTTAAATTCCAGTCCAATAGCTTCGTTAAATGTCACATTGACCTCAAAATCGCTAACGGCGTAAGTTTTTAGAAGATTATCATCCAATCGTCTATCATTGATTGTATCGTCAATAGATTGCTTCATGTATTGCTTGGTATCTGTTTCAGGTTTTCAAACACGTTTTTTAGTACCTAGAACTTAAAAGATAACCGTCTTAAAAGTTACGGAATACAGCACCACTGCCCAGGGCTTTTACGAGAAATATCGTCTTCGTGGAAGAGAATTATAAAATTGTTATTCAAAGTTTCACATTTATGTGTTTTTTCTTCACTCTGGCTCCATGCTTCAATCATAAACAACAAAAAATTGCAAAAAAGGAACATAAAACTCCTTACATCAAGGTGATTAGAGAAGAGCCTCTATAATCACGAGTTACATTCGGTTGTAAGGTTTGGTGCCTAATGAATTTTCAATAATCACTTCTGAAAACATACAACAAAGTTACATGTATTCAAAAAAGGGATTTCCATGTCTCACTCGCAATTCAACATTAAGCAAGAAGTCCTTGACACGTTTTCACATCGTGTGAGTGTAGCAAAGGCCTTTGAGGAATAAATGAAAACGATAAAATATAACTCAGAGTATTGTTAATTAATGCACGCGTTCCTTTAATCTAAATGGGTAATTTTTTATTTAACAAAAGCATTTCCTTTTGTGTTCTTTTGCTGATGTGCGATTAAAAATATAAATTTTAGAATAAAATTGAGATCGTTGCTGTCCGGAGGCAAACTGTTAATCACTTTTGGGAAGGGCTTTTGTAAGATTCCACGTTTCATTCGCGGTTAAGTGTGACACCTGTTATCTGTGCAAACGTGATATTTGGGAGTGACATTGTTTAGTGCTTTTAATATTTTTGGTATCCCAACCAGCAGTAACAATTAAAAACGATTTATTCATTAAACTTTTATACTCGTACACCAAAGAAAACTCATTCGGGCTTATGCTTGTTTTGAAATCGTGCTCACATCACACACCTAAGCGCAAAGAGAGCAAAGACTTTGTGAAAAAGAATCTGACAAATCCACATGAGCCAAAAGCGGAAGTTGTGGGATAAAGGATATTCAAGATATAAAAACATTTTTAAATGACTGGCATCTTTATACAAAAAGTATTTAAGTCCCTTTTGCAGCCGCTGTATTCGCAGCTTATTGGTATAAGCCCGTTTAAATTAGAAAGTTAAAATCGTTGTAAACAGTGCAGAATATAGGACCAAGTGCAGGTAAATTAATTTATTAGACCATTGAAAGGCACAAATCAATTGGATCTGCCGCCAATGTCCACAAAGTCTACAGGTTAAGACAAAAAAAAAAAAAACAAAAAGACAAATTGCACAGCACAGTCGCCATGAAGATTAAACCTTTTCCAAGCGCCTGATGGCAATATCAGCTGCTGTTCTCAGTCTGAAAAGATTGAGCTTGTCTAAAGAATCAACATACGGTGCGACGACTCAACGTGATCGAAAATAGGTCAATAGTGCATGTCGCGTATCCCTCCAAAAGTAAATTAAATTTTTCTTTTGAGAATTTCGTCTCACAATTCAATTATTTGCCAGGATCTCGCAATAAAACATAGATAAGCTAGCCATTCCCTCAATCCAACAGCAAATGATTGCAATTCATTCTGATTTCAAAGGCATTCCACATTTAGTGCTAGAAGCCATCAACAACGTGTGCGGCCAACCCACACAGACGGCTTCAGTGTAATTAATTAAACAATGCAACTCCAAGAGTTGACTAATTTAATGCTAATTTAATTGGGAATTCACCAAGATGTGTCCACCGCCATCGCCACCGCCGCCGCAGTCGCAGTCGCATAGTCATAGCCACCTCCACGATTCAACCTCCTCCTAGAGACATACTCCCTCGATTCCGTTTTCATTGAGGTATTCGTCTTCCGAATAGACATATATGAAGTTATATGTGTACAGATACACGTCCTATACCTCTTAGCCGGAGGACATCAGTTCGTGTATAAGCCGTGTGTGTAGGTTGAGTTTGTTTATGGGCACCTTCCAACCGGGTGAAGATAATCTTAATGAGGTGTCATTTGAAATTGCTCAACGAAAACCCTCAAATCCACTGGTGACATAAATAATCACGCGGCTATTTGTCGTGAAGCTAATATAAGGTCTTGTCCTGGAAGTGGCTTCTCTGAACTGCCTACACCTATTAGCAAGGAGCGAGATCGTAAATTTTGATGCCAATGGAGAATGAAGTGAAGGGCAACACCGCAACACCTTCGAAGGCGTTGAATGGACCAGCTACAGCTTGAGGTGTATAGTGTATATAGCGTTGGTAAAAGGCATTTTAATATTCGAAGATGTCAGGATAAAAATCATGAAAAATCACTACAGGAATAATCAATTCGCAAGTAATGGGATTAATTAAGATTGACTGGATTAAGGTGTTTCTTTTCATAACTTCATTGAAGAAGTTATCTTGATTTTACAGAACCCATTTGTTATCCTGAAGCAAAGAAAATTGAAAAGGTCGATTAATCTTTTGAATGCGGAAGACCGAGAAACCAAAAAACTGAAGACAATCAAATTAAAATTTGTCACTCCATTCTGAAGAGTGTGATAAATTCATAGGTAGGATATTTGAATAACCTTGGTCGGTCAAAGCTGAACTAATTTATTGGTATTGATCTGCTGCTAAAACAAGGACAATGAATGACTTAAACCATCTCCAAAGTCCAAACTATGAGACTAAAGCAAAAACAAACTTTAAGATTTGGGGAGCTTACACAGCAGTTTTTCATTTGAAGATTCGTTTTTTCCCACGATGCTTTTAAATGAGATCTTCAGTATCAAACGCTGTTGAAAGACAAATTAACTAGAGAGTTTTCAATTCTTCAGGGTTTAGTGTATTTACATTTCATCAAACAAAGATACAATACATTTGTGATTACTAGAACATAACAATAATTGAATTAAATAACAGATAAAAAAGTTAGAAAGAAATTAAACATATTCTCGTACTAACATTACCACCTTTAAAAATTATTTAATAACAAAAGAAGTTTATTTTTTAAATGAATTAGCAGTTCTTATACATCTAGTCAGTGGTTCATTGGCTTCATAATTTGTTTTGTGGTATGGAATATTAAAGAAAACTTGGTTTCTAAGCATTTTCGCAGGAACACTGAACCCTATCAACGCCAAAATATCAGAGCAATCAATACGGCACCTGGTTTCAAAAGAAGGGATATCTTTTTCCCAGTGAAGCTTTTTTGTTAAAACTCTTGCAAAGCGTTTTTGGATTTTCTCAATTCTAAACGAGTAAACTTCATAACATAGGATTCCAAACAATATTGCAATACTCCACGTTAGTCCTTAAAAACGCATAGTATAGACTTTTCAATGTGTGAGGATCACTGAATTCTCTTGAATTGCGCAAAATAAAACCCAACATTGAATTTCCTTTTGCAACTTAAAAATCAATATGTTTAACAAAATCCAGTTTTCGGTCAAAAATAACTCCAAGATTTTTTTTGACAGTTAGTTTTGACAAAAGTGAATTATTAATTTTATAAGCAAAATTTATTGGAGTCGATTCTTACAGAATATTAAATTGTGACTTTTACTTATATTAAAGGATAAGGAGTTTAACGAACACCAATTCGACAGGTTCTCAAGGTCACCTTGCAGTAAGATACAGTCATTATGAGTTTTTATATAACGGAAAACCGTCAGATCATCTGCATACTTAAAGCATTCAGAATTTGGAAACACACTGGGAATGTCGTTGACAAATAATAATAAAAGAACGGACCAAGATGACTCCCTTGTGGCACACCAGAGGTCGCACATATAGGTGAAGAGAGTACATTTTGTATTCTAAAAAACTGGGTACGATCTCTCAAATAAGAATTCATCCATCTTAAAAATTTGGCGTGCGGAAACCTATTTAATTAAGTTTCAAAAGAAGCAAATCTAAATCAACCCGATCGAATGCTTTTGAGAAATCTACCGCCAACAAAGCCATGTTGATATGGAGAGAAATTTTTTAGAGCGGGAATTAATCTTTTATATATCAATTTTTAAAAATTTAAGAATTTGTGGAAATCTTGCATATTGGCCGATAATTAGAAACTTCCTGCTTTTTTCCTGACTTATAAAATGGTGTAATCAAAGAACCTTTCCATTTTGATAAAAACTCACCAATTTCAAAAGAACGGTTAAAAATAATTTCCAAAGGTAACGCAACTACTTTTGAACATCTTTGTAGAACTATCGGAGCGATTCCTTCCATATCAAGTCGAGTGTCTTCTTTAATTTCTGATAAAGCTTGTTCCACTTCAGAATATGAAAGCCTTAAAAAGCCAACATTGAAAGAACTATTAGAACAACTATTAAATTCATCTTGAAAAAGTAGATTTGAACTGCTTTCGGTACAAACAGACTGAAAATGTTTAGCAAAGAGGTTAGAATTTACTGAGAGGTCTACAGATGATTTTTTTCCATGACGCATTAGCTTTGGGATACCAATCAACTGCCTTTTAGCGTTAATAAAGTTTTAAAAACTTTTGCTATTCGATTTTGAATCAGATTCAACAGATAAATATATACTTGCTGTCTACAAATTTGTTAAGTGTATCAAAATTTTTTTCGCAATAAACGATAAAGTCTTAAAAGATTTTGGTCATTGTTTGGTCTGCAAAATTGCTTATAAACCTTATTTTTTCTATTGTTCTGATTAATCAATCTTTTATTAAACCACAATGGTCGAGAATATCTTTAAGGTTTAATTCTTGGCGTGAATAAAGCAATGGCTTCTTCCATAATGCTCAAAAATGAATTATAGCACTCATTTAAGTTATTATTGTTAAGTACAATTGAGATAATTGTTGATTGAGTCAAAATTTAGTTAATATAGTATATATTTATGTGAAATTGCAGGTTTAAAATATGTAAGTATAAAATAGTAAATACAAACTAAAAGTCACATGAAAAATTTTGTTTGGATAGAATAAAACCATAGAGTTGTCGATGCCTATGCAAGTCTACAACCTAAGTCAAGTCTACGAAAACTTAATCTGAATACACTTGATTTTTGAAATGCACACAATGAAGCATATATTTTTTGCCTTTGAGAAGAAGTAGGTATAAATATAGGTATTAAAAAGCAGACGCAATAAAGTATAGAACAAGCAATGCTTTGGCTTCAGTCTTTCTTTAAATTCAACTATCAATTTCGTTAATTTATTGCAACAGTGTCAATGCAATCGCTACAGTTTGGTGTTAGTAACAACGTTGTTGTAATCCTAAAAGTTTTACCGTTATTACTATGCTGTTTCACTATTAAAAGAGACAGCGCTGACAATCGTAACGCACCACCGCAGAGGTATCGAAAAAAATTCGGAAGTATCTTATGCAACTTCGTCAATATGAGAGCGAACATTTAGTTCACTGTAACAGAAAACACAGAAAGCACGGTTTACCGGAAGGTTTTAAGGATAACGCGATCTGGCGACAGTTGGTGTAATGCTCCAAGTTTTTTAGCGATATCGTTATCGTAAACAAAGGTAAATCGCTACAATTTTGTCATGGTGGCGTCACAAACGAAGCAAGGATATCCTCAACAGCATGGCAGTAATCTTGACAACTATTTTCATATTATTAAAAATGTATGATAAGTTCTTTTCAGATTTTCGAACCTCTTTGAAAAACTGCAGTTTGAGCGAAATGAAGCAGTAGAGTTACAGTAATTTTGAATTCGGACGCTTTCATTCTAAAAGCACCTATGTACTGAACGGCAAAATTAGAACAAAAATGAAAGCTGAGCGGTATCGTTCTGTTTAATTGCCGCTTTGACGCTTTAGCCGCTCAGCCACTTTACCGCTCAGTACGTGGCGGTGCCCCTAGTGTCTGATGTGTAAGCTTGAAAAAGATTCTGATAATCTTAATCATCGCTGAATAGAAATGAGCATAATCTTTGTGGCCCGTGGCGTAATAATTAGCATGTCTGCCTGTTACATGGGCGAATGTTACTTGGTTTGAATCCCAACAGAAGCCAAAAATGTTTTTCCATGGGTATTACTGCTTTTCTCGAAGAATTGACAAGTCCTCTGATAGAAAACTTATTGCCATGAAAAGCGATGTCTCGATCAGTCGTTCGGAACCGAAAATAAATTTAAATTCCGTCCAATCCCACATTAGGCACGGTTGTTAGAAATGCGGTAAGCCACAGGGCTGTGGGATAGTGGGTGTCTGTATATTCTTTGGAAACTAAGACAAAAGTGATAGCAATTGTTTGATTTCAAATTTAAGACTCGTTAAATGCTTTTCATCACCCCTTTTACTTTACGCACACTATCTTAAGAAAAAGCTTTTGAAAATGTATAAACTTAACAATTTTATTTTAACTTCTTAAAAATAAATAAATAGCTACTTTGCAAAAAACTTCTCAGTTTATTTTCACCACAATGGAACAGGAACACATAAAGGAAAAACCCCACAACTCTTCCAAGTTCGGCCTTTTTGCAACAACCACTTACAACGCTCACCCAAGTGCTTGTCCTTGTCGCATTTCCATACAGACTACACACCCACTATGAAAATTTAAAGGTAAATATCCGTTTTTGAAGTGCAGTTAATATCCAATTTACGTTGTAGCCCCTAGTATAACCCCATTGTAACAATTGCACAGGCTATACCACCGCTACCAGGGATAAGTGAGAGAGAATTGAGTGGTCCTTGAAGCATATTCGGGGTCGATTCGATGGTTTGTTTGCCGTCTGCTAGCCTGAGGCAATAAATAAAATTGCAGCACAATAGAGGCAGGGCTATGTGCTTTTATCCACTGCAAAGTAAAAACGGCACCGCCTGATGTTATAAAGCCTGCCATCACACAGGTTTGGGTAAAAGTTGCCTGTGTAAAAAGGCAAATATTAAATGGATTTGGGAAGTTCGAAGAGGTCCGCTGTTCTCTGTCAATTTATGGAGAACACAATTTGAACTTTGTTCAGATTATAGTGGTCCTCGACTGTACTATGAATCGATACTAAAGAGGAAGTGCCTGTGTAACAGCAAAAGGATATCCGGAAATTGAAAAGTAACGAGTAAAAAAATTAAAATAACCTTCCTATTCGACATTGCAGGATTTATACAAAAAGCTTTCTATCTGCACTAAGAGTTATACGAGTATTGATTTGATTTTTTGTTTCCTCCAAGAACTATCAGCACTCTCTCTCGGATTTTTTTCATTGGTATAGAAGTTTTCCGTTTTTTTCTGCACTCATAAGTTAGGATGCAATCACCTTCTGTTTCATCAACTTTCCCTGAAAACAGCAAAGAAAAAACACATTTTATCGAGGGATAAAAACGATCAAATGTGAGGATGTAGCAAGTGTTGTATCGACATTGTCTTGTATCACATCATGCAGACTATATTCAAACCAACACCATTACCAGACACTTTTGTAGAATCATCAATCATAATTTGATGAGGAAGCAATTGACATTTTCCAGAAAGCCCATAAGTCTGAATCTGCACGTCTAGGAGCTTTGGTAATCCTTTCTGCTGTGGTATTAAGTCAATATGCTTCCCAAAAAACCCAGACAAATTAAACATTGATTTATGACTTGCAATCCCTTCCTATTATGGTCCAGACTCCAGACACAATATCAAAGAGAATCACAATACCCCAAACCGCAGATGGTGAACCTTGTCCATTACGATCCTGATATTCTTTTTATTTGTGTAGAAAGATGTTAATAAAATAAAAAGAAGGTACAAGTGATAAGTTTTATGGAAATAAACCTAACCGTGACCAGACGAATATTATGTTTTTGAACAATGAGGAGCAATGGAGTCAAGAGACGTTATTGCCGGACTTTTTGTTTCAGTGATGTAGTGAATAGGACGTAAGATTCACACCTGATGTGTCTAACTCTTAAAGTCAAAGATTTTTTAAAGTCAAAGATTTTTCCAAACTACGAAACTAGGAAAGTTTAAACGAAGGTCTCTATACGTACGCTATCTGGGTGACTCAACAGAAAACGGCAGAATTTTTGACAACCGAGCTACACGGGTTCAATGTTATAGTGTCAAGGATACCACAATTAACAGCTTGCAAAATGACGGTTAAATCCAGTTTTAAAATGAATTCCTCATTGTTCTGGAATTTTATGAAAAGGAAGAGGAAACCGGAACAAAATCCTTCTTCCTTCTCTCACGAAAACAAAATGCTCACACATGAGATTTACAGAATACTTTAGAACAGTGTACAAATCTAATGAAGGATAATGAGGTTCATATTTTCTTTACAACAATCAGGGAAAACATTTTACAACCTCAATCTTTTATTGAAAGTGATGTGGAAGCACCTTGCCGAAAAGCAACAGATTCTCTTTCACCTGGCCATGATGTAATTCCTGGATGCATACATTCACACATAGGGTGGCGCATAAAAGCGGTGAGCCTTAGGCCCTAGCTCATCTATCGCAACCATGACCTTCAAGTTTCTGCAGGTTCCGGACGGCTAATCGAGAAAACGCTTTTCTTGGCAGTGAATTTACTAACGGAGGACTTGCCGATTCCTCGCAAAAGGCAATACCTGTGGTTTCTGCTGGAATTCGAATCACAATTACGATTTACGACACGGATCCTTAATGCATACCTCGAAAATGTTTCAAATGTTTGTGTGTAGTCTTGTACGATCTTCTTTTAAGAAGTCAATGCATTACTCAGTTTATCTCGATATTTGAAAGAAATCGCTCATTTATTTATTATTTTTTTTTTTAAGGCATCTCTGGTGCAGTTGATGTAAAAGTCAATAGATACAGATATTGAATTTGCTTCCTTAATGCAACGAGCAATTGGATTATTAAGACCATAATTATAACGATGTAATAGCTCAGAAAATGGACGTCGTTCACGGAGTAGGCGAAATGGAAAATACAAACCCAACAAGCTTAGCAGAGGCGGACAATCAATGTGAAAATGTATTAAGTCTCTCATGAGCATAATAGAGTAGTACTTTCGACGAGATTGAAGGCTATGCAAACCTATTAAAGAAAGTCTAGTTAAATAAGAAGGCATTTCAATATTCCAATTCAACATGTAAATTACAAACCTGGTAAAATGCTTTTGGATTCTTTGATCATGATGATTTAATCAATATGATCGTTAAATTTGAGCTGTGGATCAAAAATGACTCCTAAATCTTTTATTCTAAGAACTCTATTCAACTTTTCGTTTGATAATTTATAGTTGAAAAGAATTTGAGAAGAAATTCTGCAACACGTTAAAATTGGCATTTTGAGATATTTAAATAAAGAAAATTTCGATCACACCAATCCACAAGCCTATTAAGATCTTCCTGTAGCATATAGCAATCATTCATAGTTTTGATTTTTTTGTAGATTTTGAGGTCATTATGCATACAAAAGTCTATTAGAGTGCTAAAATAAAGATGGTATGTCATTGACAAAGAGAAGAAATAGAAGAGGACCTAAATGGCTTCCTTCTGGGACTACGGAAAAGACGTAAGCCAAGTTTGATAAGCAGTCACCAACTTTCACAGATTGCTTGCGATTTATCAAGTAAGATTCAATCCACTTCAAAAAGTTGAAGTGAAAATCTAGAATGGATAATTTACGCACCAAAACCTTGTGATTTACGCTTTAGCAAAGTCGGTATAAATTATATCCGTTTGACAACCTTATTCAATATTTTTACAATACCATTGCACAGCATAATTAAATTCGTAGCAGTGGACCTACCAGAAAATAAACCGTGCTGGTCAACTGATATAATTTCCTTAACTTGGAAAAAAGTTTGTGATAAACTATTTTTTCAAATATTTAAGGTATAACGACGATCTTGCATATAGCTCTATAATTAGTTACCAACTCTTTAGAACCTGCTTTAGGAGTAGCAAAAGAAACTTTCCATGAATTCAGAAAAGTTCCCGAAAGCAAAGAAAAGTTAAATATAGACGCTAATGAACCAGATATAGAAGACATACAATTCTTTAGTGCTATTGCTGAAAAACCATCAGTGCCTTTTACTAAAATCAATTGATTTCAAAGCATTAACCACATCTAATTCAGTTATAAGAAATCCTTCAATATTTACCAAGCTAGGAGCATTAGTGCCAAGAAACTCATCTGAAGTGTAATGACTCAAAATAATTTGCAAACAGGTTTTACAAATATATTCAACATTACTTGAGGTCGAGTTCTAGTGACGCATGGATTTAGGAAAACCATTAGATTTACGATTTGTATTAATGAAGTTCCAAAAACATTTACTATTACGTTTAAGGTCTTATTTAGCAAATTGAACTATTTTTGGTACTTATTAGTTAGAAAGTAGTTTAACATCATTTTTATTCGATTTGTACCTCGTAGATTCATTGCATAAAAGTCAACATTTTTGTAATCAAATGCATAAGTACTATTAATAGTAAAAGGAGTAGCATTCATAAAACTATAAAATTTAAAAGTTAGGCATTATGATGCAAAGTATTACTTATTGGTTGGAGCTCCACCAAGCTAGCATCAACCATAAATTCATTATCAACAAATACTAAATCAAGAATACGATTTAAAAAATTAAAAAAACCATTCCTCTATACAATTAAACTTAGTAAAAAAATTAACGACTGAATTCTTACTTACTTACTTAGGTGGGCATTACAGTTCGGGGTGAACCTGGGCCTCAACCAACATCCTTCGATAACGACTTCCATTTCGGGCGAGATCTCTCCAGTTTCGCACTCCAAGTCGGTTGAGGTCTTCATCCACTTGATTGCTCCACCTAAGACGAGGTCTTCCCTTTCCGCGATTTCCCTGCAATGTGCTTTCAAACACCCAAAGAGCCGGAGCGTTTGGGTCCATCCGCTCAACATGGCCCAACCATCGTAGCCTCGCGATGCGTACTATTCTGGCTATGTCCATGTCGCGGTACAGCTCATACAGCTCGTTGTCAGGCGCGGATTCAAGGGGGGGGGGTCACAGGGGTCATGACCCCCCCCCCCCCCCAAACAGCCCGCATTTCAAAAAATAGAGCTAAACCAATCGAAACTGAAACTGAAAATCAAAAAAAAATAACCGAACAAAATCTAATTTTTGTAAACTTGAAAAACGGAAACTAACCAAGCGACCAAAATAAAGTTACTTTAATGTACTATGGAAAATTTGCAATCAAAAAATGGCTGACTCAACATGACTGACTCAAAATGAATAAATTTCTCACACAATACTGACTTTTGTATCAATTTCTCTATATTTGGATAGTAGCTTTAACATTTGATTACAAGTTTTAAGTAAAAACCATTTATAACACAAAATCCAATCTTCGAATTTTGTTTCGCAAATCTGTTGATGATCGCATCAATGTCCAATTCAATGTCGCGATGAATGTGTAGCAATGCAAGACCGGTGAGTCTGTCTTCTGCCACAGTCGATCTCAACCAAGTTTTGAGGCGACGGAGAGTTGAAAAGCTCCTTTCTGCAGTGGCTGCAGTAACAAGAAGCGTCACCAAAATCCAAAGCAGGGTATTCATACCGCCGGATACATTACTCTATCACACGCATCAAGGGCGGCAGAAACCGAATCAGGAAGTGTTCAGAAGCTTCTGGTACATGACTGCTACGAGATTAACTTCTTCAATGTCCCCCTCTGTATAAGAAGTCCGAGGCAGAAAAACTCTCAACCCAAAAAGCTTCATTACGCTCATACATTCGGTTCTCTTGATGTTTACTCCATATTATTCGAATTAATTTACCTTAAAGCATCCGTCAAATGAATCCTTGTTTTATATTTTTTACTTTTGTTGTTTATTTTCTGTTTTTTTTCCGTTTCCTTCTTTGTTTATCGCAAAACACAATGAAAACTATCCTGATTTCAACGACACTGAAATCAACAGTGGACTGTTGTGCTTTCAATGTTTTGATTGCAAACTGATGTGAAGTTAGCCACGACGCCATAAATGGCGCGAAGCCATTTGAAAACACACGAGGAAACGTTTCAGAAAAAAATTTATTGGCTAAGACATTTCATTTCTTACTTTTAAAAGTACATTTTTTAAATAAACAGTTTATAATTTAATATAAACAACAGTTTATTTTTGCTATATTTGATTTTTTTTTATCCCGTGATTTAATTTATTACCTAAATTAAAATCACCTGCATAAATAACATGTTGTGATGAGATTTTCAAATATTGATTTACAATTATTTAAATGAATTTTGTAAAGCTCAAAGGAACATCTAGAAGGGAAATAACTAATAATAATAAATAATTGAATATTGGAATCCAAATTGATTTTTACAATAAGTTGATCGACATCAAAGTTTGAATATGAAGCACAGGATGAATTCAAATTAATTAGTATATATAATGAGTTTTGTGACCTTTTTAAATCTTAATAGATATTGGTGTGTTTTTGTGGGCTATAGGTCAATAAAAGATGGTATTAAGTTATTTCGATGATTGACGACGTTTCGAGCATGGTTGTGCTCTTCATCAGGTAACAATATTTAAGGACAATAGATTTTTGTTATACATGTTAAAAAAAGCTATATACACAATGTGTATGAAAAAGAATTAAACCAATCAAGAGTTTGGATCAAAAACATCCATTGCACATCACTTTCTTTTTATAATAAGAATTATATAAGAATATAATAAGAATTATAAAAAGAAAGTGATGTGCAATGGATGTTTTTGATCCAAACTCTTGATTGGTTTAATTCTTTTTCATACACATTGTGTATATAGCTTTTTTTAACATGTATAACAAAAATCTATTGTCCTTAAATATTGTTACCTGATGAAGAGCACAACCATGCTCGAAACGTCGTCAATCATCGAAATAACTTAATACCATCTTTTATTGACCTATAGCCCACAAAAACACACCAATATCTATCAAATTAATTAGGTCACATGGATATATTGAACGAATAGCATTAAGTACACCACCACCCCTTTCAAAGCCAGTAGTAAGACAGCAACTATCCTTCTTGAACACAGTATATTAATTTTATATAATTCGGAGCTATGATGATTCGCAGTCAGCCATAAGTTTCAGTTAACGTAACAATAAATCGTCGATTCTCGTACGAGTGCCACCCGCATTTTGGTAAAATATTGAATATTTATTGACTTTCTGAAAACTACTGTACCACAAGAAAGCCATTTAGATCCATTTTTTTTTCCTAATTGCACATTAATGACTTGCCTCATCAGTCATCGCCCAAATATTCTCCTCTTCGCCGACGATGCCAAAATATTTCATTTGTACTCAAATCCTGAGGAATCTTCTTATTTAAAAAATGTTTTTGATGCTCTTCTCAAATAGACTAGAAGAAATAAATTAATATGGAATGTGTCAAAAAAAATTGGAATAAGCCTTGCATTACGGAAATTAAGAAACTTTAGATGAAGATTTTTGATCTTGATTTATCGCATTTAACATTCAAAATCAGTGCACGAAAATAGATTAAAATTTTTTTTTACATAATTACATATATGTAGTAAGTTTTGCCATAGCTCAATACAATATAGCTCAAACCAAAAAATAAGAAACGGGAACATAGAAAGAAAACTACCACAACCTGATAAAAATTATTAAAGTAATGGACTTTCAAAAATGTTCCTTAGGCTTCGATGAGATAACTCCATTTCCGCTGTAATAATTTAACTCTACTCTTTTTATATATCTTCATCAACTCAATACAACAATTATTGAGTTTCGAATACTGCTAAAAAGAACTCTCGATTAATGGCGTTTATTTAATTACACGTGTATTCTGTGGTACCCGTGGTGCGATGGTTAGCATGTCCACCTGCTAAACCAGAGGTTCGAGTTTCGAATCCCAGCAGAGGCAAAAATGTTTTCCACGGGTATTGCCTTTCGCGAGGAATTGGCAAGTCCTCCGTTAGTAAATCCACTGCCATGAAAGGCGCTTTCTCAGTTAGCCGTTCGGAACCGGCAGAAAATTGTAGGTCCCCTCCATTCCCTCACAAGGCATGGTTGTGAGAAATGCGCTAGGCCCAGGGGCTCCTCGCTCTGTTGCGCCATCCTATTTATTTAATTTATTATTCTTAACACTCGTGTACTTGTGATCAAAGAAACTTATTGAATAAGTAGACGGGTTACTTGTAAATGTGGTGTAATGGGCTGGGTGTGTGTTTGTTGCGTGAAAGGTTAAAGGTTAGCTTAGGTATGGTTGAGAGAAAAGTACCAGGCTCCGGGGCTAATCGGTCTTTTCCATTATTTTTATTTATTTAAATACAAATACTTGAGAAAAACCAGGCTTTCTCAACAACCCACTGCTGTCATTTTATCTATGAGAAACTTCATTAGTTCATTTATAAGCTAAGGACATATTTTTATCTGTGAGGAAGAAAACTGACTGCCGGGAGGTACATGAAAACGTGAATTGGAGTGGAACATTTTCTGCAAATAAATACTACTTAGCGACAACTTGGCAAATCCTCCGATAGTAAATTCATTGCCATGAAAAGCGCTTTCTTGAATCGCCGCACAGGGGTCGGATTCGACAATCTAGAAAGAAAAAACTATTTTGGAAAGGAAAAACATGTGCCCACTTACTTATATTTTATTTTATGAGTTAAAATGACTAAATTGTTAAATTTTTGACAAAAATAATACTTTTTTTTGAAAAAGGGACACTCAAATTATAGAAATTATACAAAAATAAGAAAAATTTTTTTTTAATAATTTGATAAAATGGCTTAAAAGTAAAATCTTTTTTCTGAAGTAAATAAGAATGGTTCTTCATTATAAGCTACTATCATCTTCGCTAGCTAAAACTTCTTCATCGAGATGCTCGATTGATAACAAAGAGAAATCTTCTTTTGCTATATCGTCCCACTCGTACGTATTCGTTTTGGTACATGTCGTAAGCTAGCAATATATGGATAATGGATCTGATGATACCAAAAACCGATTCAAAAAATCTGTGTTTATGTTAATAATTCTTGAATTTTTCTTTGTGAAATCTCTCTTAACTTCCTCGTATCCTTATTTCGAGCCTCTTTCGCTTCTTCCGAGAGTTGCCCTATTGGAAGAATACAAAACGATATGATGTCTTTTCCATGAAAGAGCACTTTATGAACACTCACTGGCATAGTGTACCAAAAATATGCACTTCCACTTATAGCACATCCACTTCCTTCCTTTTATACAATTCCGAAGTTCAACGAGTTCTTGATTAACACCGGTTATTTCTGAGCTCTTTTCAGCAGCTCGAAAAAAAGGTCTGGCAGTATTGCCTGGCTACCGAGCTCGCTTCAAAACCGGCCTTGTATTTGTTCTTTCTTTTTTTTTTTGCTTCAGCTTCTTTGGCTTAGTGAGTCGTCAGCTACTAACTTCACAACTTAAGACTTTCTTGTTGGCAAAATAAATCAAAAAGCAAAATATGAATTACATTACCTTTTGCGTTGTGACGTCAAGTGCATTAGTTTAAAGCCCTTCACTTCACTTTGATTTTTATAATGTTCAGCTAGATGGGGAACTGACCACTCAAAAGACCTTCTAGTTCTTCCGAACTCTTCCTTTAAAATTTACATGTCCAGAAAGCTCAAGCCACATCAAGCTTATTTGTTTTATCCATTTTCCGCCAAATGTCAAAAATTTGGTTTTACAATATAAGGGAGGTGATTCTGAAAATTGAAAAAAGCTGTATGAGCGTCCCAAAAACGCGCAATTGATTTTTTTATTTTTTTTACTTAATAGGCAACACTCCACAGTTCGAGGCAGAACTCGGCGGAACTCTATACTTTTGCTCTAATTGAAAATTCAATTAAAAAAATCCAGTTAAATTTTTAACGTTGAACTTAAAATGCTTTAAGAAATTATTTAATGAGCCTTTTAACTTCGGTAATCGTTTTTTACTGCTCACAATCTATTCTATTCAAGAAAAAAAATTATTCCAAAAGACGCACCGGAGCACTTTTTGTATCTGAACCAAATCGAACGAAAAACATTTTATAAATTAATAAATAAATTACTTACTTCAAAGTTTAATATTTTCTTAACAGTGCAAAAAGTCAAAAAACAAAATTAATTAACTACATCATTTTAAAACGCTTGACTTTGATTTTTGACTTTCGTTCCGCTAGATTGTTGAATCCGACCACTGTCGGAATGTGCAATTGTAGGTTCGGTACGTTCTACGCTGTTTTTTATTCATTTTACTGCACTACTACTCTGAGTTATATTTTATGGATAAATATTTTCAACCTAGAACACAGTCGAATAGTGTTTTTCGATATGTTTTCGTTGAAAAAGCCTTAAATGTTATGGGCAACAAATTCAAAGTCGATTTAAATAATATAAGTCGTTTGAATGATCGCGATTTATAGACCACCAACATAAAATTACTTTTCTTCAAAGCTGTCCTCAAACAAAGTTCCAATGTAAAAAGCATCCAATGATTTCAAACGACTGATTTTTTGCCTTAGTCAACTCTGTGTTCTTTTGAGATCTATTTTTTTAAAGAAGGAGTTAAAAGTCTTAGCAAGTCAAGTATAGGACCAAACATTTTAACCTACTGCTTTCAACTGTAGGTATTCTTATGATTACACATACAATGTAATCATTCATTTTTTAATGGTAATTGGAATAAAAATCGTCATAGGTTTTCTAGAATAATTACAAGTGTAATAATTACAATATGCGGATATTTAAACTCCACCTCTAACTACACATGCACTACTTGGGTCTACTTCTATTCATTCCTTTCCAAATATTCTTCGTAAAATTGTACAGAGCACAAATAAATTCATATCCTGCTACTTTTAGGCGATGAATGAAACATGTTCATTTCATCCACCTCACAATTGCAGATGGGATATACAAATTGTTTTAAGCAAAGGCCAAAGACAACAAAGACCGGATTGTGTACAAAAACGACTCTTGTTTGTCTTTCACTTTGATCTGCCACCTGAATGAGTAATGATTTTCAAAACCAAGCAAGCTCCATGACTCATCAAGAAATTCCCTTTCCAACTCAAAGCAGAACCTTCATTTCCTTTAAACATTTTCTTACCAAAAAGCATTAAACATCAAGCAAAACTAATTGTTCCTCAGACCACTTAAGGTACATCTTCGAAATCAATCAACAACCTTACATAGAATTTAAAATGTTCATGATTGCTCTACATATGGCTTGAAGAGGGTTTACCGCAACCGCATCCACAACTCACTCCTTGAACTCTCATAAATTATTCATAATAATCAAGGCCTAGTCATATCCACAATTACATTTAACCACATCTCACGACACAACTCGTCAAAGTGGATTCTGTAGTACCTAATTACAAATCAAATCCAAAAGCAACATCACAGCACAGAGTGCATCACTATTGCACAAAGTGTCTTTATGAAGTGCAGCAGCTACTCTTGGAAACTTCGTTTTCCTTGTTGACGGGCAGATACTTTCAACTTCCAAGTTACGTCTACGCCGGGCCTGTGTTTGATGATAGCTGGAGATATGAGCTCGTGACTCCCGTCTGCCAACAACACGGCCGAAAAGACACACAACTTTCCGGAACCCCCCTCAAACTATCAACCATGCTCATATCCGAAGGGATATAAGTTCATCGATGTCGATATCTTAATTGAATCGCACGGAGGCGTAATGCTGCCATGTTATAGGGGACGGGCGTAATTATTGGAGTCATTAAACTTGAAAGAATCACGATGAGATTGCGCGCAAAATGAGTGAGAAGGGTGTGAGAGAGTAAGGGCGGCCGTGAATTGTAAATGCACCAGAGATAGCAAATATTTGTATAGCGCACGAATGATCTCAATTAATTGGCAGAACGACGAAGTGCAATAAGGCCGGCCTGGGAGTGCTTCGAGCAAACAACGCTATCGCATCGGTGCTATTGGAGATCATAAATGCATGCCGCGCAGCAGTTGTGATACCGTGAACCGTGCCGTGGTCATGTTGGCTGTTCGTTTTGGAATTTATAATTTAATCAGAACGAAACTATGTTGAATTATTATTTTACTACGTTTTATTACTTTCAGACATGATACACATGATCGGCATTGCATTGAACATCAGCGGTGGAGAAGACAGTCAATTTTGAACTTGAATTTCGCAGCGGGAGATGATCTGCCATCCTTTATAGATGTAGATAGAAGATAGTCTTAATCTACTGTCCGTGAGTTATAAATTTGTTTGCGATAAAGGTTTCAATAGGTTCACCGCAATGGTATCAGCATCTTTATCAAAACTGAAATATATGAACTACTGTTGGTGATAACTTTACTTAACGTGGTATGGAAAGGATTTGAGTGATGACACTCAATACGAAGCGGAGGACCTTAAGTGAGAAATTGAACTTCTTTTTCTTAAAAAAAAATAGTTTGGGAGGTAAGTATTCCCTAACCTTTCTTTGAGCAGTTTACAGTCAATTACCGAAAATCGTATAAATTGAACTTTTGATATTGAGGTAAATTCAAAACTTTCTTAAAAATGCTTTGAAACTGTCAGTCTCTGTAGTGCTTATGTATTCACGAAAATTCACATTAATAAGTGCTCCCGCATTAAGCTAACTACTTATGCAGGTTTTTTGTGCTGCATTACAAGCTGACCACATGAGAACAAGGAAAAATATCTCCAGAAATAGTTACGAGTAGCCTGTGTTATGGCGGTGGATGGAGAGTGAGAGTTTAGTTACTCTTGCTATCTCTGGGTGAGATCTCGGACAAATGTTTGAACCAATGCGAATTTAATATTAAAACCTGATAAGCCTAACCACAGGTAAATAGTGTACTATAAAACAAGCATTGGTATGGGGATCTCTGGTAATGTATTTTTATTAAAGTATCTAGAACAACACAAGGGTGGAGGTCCTTGGTACTATTTCCAAGTGCTTAGAAGAAAAAAAAAACGAAAGAGTTTAAATTTTTTTTTAAAGCTTTTTGACATTGTTGTTATTTCTAATAACTGGCGTTGATAGGTGCAAGCAAAAGGGCGTGGAATCTGATGAAGCTTGGTTTGACAAGTTCAGCCGCATAGACCTCATAGATAATACAATTGTATCGAAGCAAGCAACACAATTTTTTTAAATCAGGTCTGCCGATAAGTTGATAACTGACTGACTTAAGAAATGGAACCAAGTCTTAAGTAAGTTATTCTTTGGTAGGGGATTATAGAATATGTATGTAGGTTTCACCCAGTTCAATTCTGGGTGGTTAAATAGAAGAACTTATGTAAGTGTCAAGAAAATTATGATGTATGAAAAATCGCAACCAAATCTAATAGGTATGCGAATGAGGGTGGATTTTGAGTTTATGAAGGATTGCATAAAGAAAAGGTTGTGGCTTCTATTGTGTTGGAAGGACTTCTTGAAAAATGCAAGCTATTATTTATGCCCGTTGCAAACTCAACGAAAATCTGAGAAAGTGGTGCTATGAAAACTCTTCTTCTAACTATGCATTGTCTATTAGACCGAAGTTCAAGCAAAGAAAAATAAGTCACACATTGTAGAAAGAAGCTTTGTGTTCAATTCCAATAAAAATACACTAAGTATTTTGTGGGCCAAGTTTTCGTCGTTTCATTTTTATGTTTATTTTAAGATTCAGCTTAACATTCGACGATTTCTTGGGAATTTTTTTCTTTTTCACCTTTGAAATGCGGAATTCGATTCAGAAAGTATGCTGCAAAATGTCAAAATAAGCATCAAATACATAGCATGCAACATACAAGTCCATTTGTAGTCCAATTAATATTTTCGGCAACTCCATTCTGTTGCGGTATGTTAAGGGCTTGGGCCTAGTTACAGCATACGAGATCGAGTAATACGTGACTGAGTTATGTGAGTTTGGCACATTAGTACCACAATTTGACATTCTTTCATCAGCATTTGAACGAATTTAAGCAATTAATGGACAGCAGACTGGAATCTGTAACTCAAAGCGATTTTTGATAGGAAATTAGCACTCCTCACGCGATCACTGGTGAAAAATGCGTTGAAATATCGAATTGCTAAATTTCTTGCCATTTTCACTGGAAAAATCTTCATAGTAGATTGACATTGGGAAAACAATTCCTTGAACGTTAATAACTTCTCAAAAACTTTTTAAGTAAAAACAATTTTCTTGAAAAATCATCCCGAACGGCGCGGCGCTAAATTTACTAGCTCTTATGATTTTCAAGGCAGAAAGTAATAATTTATTTCGTGGAATCGTGGATACCTGCACACGGAAAACAATTTCTTTGTGCATTCCTCTTCGAATTTTTCAAAATTCAATTACGCAAAAAGAGGAATTGTGACTTTTAACGGCAAACTCATATCTCAAAATATCGAATATGACGAAGCTTGTACATTCTTTTACTTCTTTTGAAAAATCATCCGTTCCCTTTATTCAACTATTTAAAAAAAATTTTTTGAACGCATGCAGGCTTAAAGAGATAATCAAAAAGTTATGGCTATCTTATTTGCAAACCAAGACTCAATGCCAAATTTCGAAAGTTACATTATTTTGCTTAAATAAAGGGGTTTTCAATTGGCGCGGGTAGATTTTGGCGGCCCGTGGCGGCCACTTTGTTTTGGTGACAATTGTCAAATCTTTTGCTTATTATTCAGATGCTTATGCCAAATCACCATGGCAAAGTTCATGACCATAGACAACGTCGTTTTTTCGCTGCCTGGGCATCGAATCGTTTGGAAGAGGATCCCAATTTCGGGCGAAAAATCATCTTTAGCGACGAGGCGCATTTTTGGATGAATGGCTTTGTTAACAAACAAAATTGCTGTATATGGGACGACACAAACCCACACGAGGTTCACCAGGTGGTAATGCATCCTCAAAAAGTTACGGTTTGGTGTGGATTTTGGGCCGGCGGCGTCATTGGTCCGTATTTTTTCGAAAACGACGTTGGTGAGGCGGTCACTGTCAACGGCGAGCGCTACACAACGATGATAACCAATTTTTTATGGCCCACATTGAACCATATGGACATAGATTACATGTGGTTCCAGCAGGATTGCGCTACGCGTCACACAGCGGACGCCACGATTGACATTCTGCATAAGCGATTTTAAGACTATAAGGTTATCTCTCGCAGGGGTGATGTGAATTGGCCACTAAGGTCATGCGATTTAACCCCGCTAGACTTTTTCTTATGGGGTTTTTTGAAGTCGCAGGTCTATGCAAATAAACCACAATCCACCGATGCCCTGATGGCGAACATAACAGATGCCATCGCTCAAATTCAGGAGGATCTATGCGGAAGAGTCATTGAAAATTGGACCGCTCGCTCGGATCCGTGCCACTGTGAAAAGCCGAGGCGGGCATTTGAATGATGTCATCTTCCATACTTAATGGCATATATGGGCCTTTCAAATAAATAAAAAAAATTGTTGATACCTCATACCCAGATTGTTTAATTTCGTTTCAAAATCTACCCGCCCTTATTGAAAAACCCTTTATTATACCTTCCTTATTAGCTAGTTAGTAAGTGTTGCCCGTGGCGTAATGATTAGCATGTCGGCTGTTACGTGGGAGGTTCGTGGTTCGAATCTCAACAGAAACCAAATTGTTTTTCTTCGGGTATAACCTTTCACGACGAATTGGCAAAGTCCTGTGATCTTAAATTCATTGCCATGAAAAGAGCTTTCACGGTTAGGCTTCAGAACCGGCAGAAAATTGTATCCCTTCATTCAGAGTCCTGTTGCGCCGAATTAAAACTTAAAAAAAGAATATATTTATTTTATTCAATAATAAAAATCGACCGAGATCTCTATGAGATCATTTCCGTTCGGTGTCTAGCTTAAGATTAATTTTACAATGATCTTAATATACTAGGTCTCCAATTCAGTATGGTATGTATGTATCTAACATCTAAGTATGTACTTACAATGATCGCGAGAGACAATCGATCTTGTCTGACGGATGTTTATGTTTATGTTAAAGGTTTCGTATGACAATGAAATGTGATGAGTTTGGACTGCTATGCATATCGTTAACTCGCCGCCATATGACCATATGTATGTTTAAACTTAAGTGGGCACGCCGAAGTTAGATATAGGAGGTAAAATCGTCAACCTTTGTTGCCCATTACAAGTTCCAGCAGCATCACAATAAATATTTTTCAACTTTGCTCAGCTTTTGTTGCGGTGAACTAATTTAAGTTTTTGCATTTCCTTATGATGAACGATTTTCTGATCGCTCAGAGTAACTTTCTTTGAAAGGTGTCGAGTGTTACCACATCTGCTTAAGATGGAGTCCTTTCTTCTGTGCTATGTTGCAACCTGCAAGACTGGGATGATAACGTTTCTATAAAGGCTTTCCTTGATCTTTCGAAGAATACTTCTGAATAAGATACGTTCTTACTGAAAGATAGCCGAATAGCAAGAATAATCCTCCTATTTTCCGTCCGTAAGCCGAACGTAAATAAACGAAGTCAAGATCTAACCCGAATTTATGACTGTGACGTTTTATCCAATATGTCAAAAATTTACTTCAATCCAGACCAACTTTTGGATGATATTTTCTACTAGTACCATTAAAAGTATTAAGAGGCGACTATTGATTTCATTTATTTTCATTGCCTTAAAGAGCTCCACTAGTCTGGTGGTGGAAGGGAGTGCAGTGTTTTCATTTTTATATCATTTTTGTTATGTAAAAAAGAAATTGTGTGCATAAAATTACTATTTACATATTTACTAAAGAAACAGTTTTGTTCCCCTTATTTGTCTCGTTTTGTTCTTTGAGTCAAAGGTCCTTAGTCCTGGAATTAGTTAAATGGTAATTAGAAACAACTCTCTGTTTGTGTTCACAGCCTTCGTCTTGATCTTCTTCTGTAATTTCAAACCGAAGCCTTACAACACAAGTAAGTATACCTTATCAAGGTTAAGTCGTCATCCCGCACCCGCATATATACGCAAATGCAACCATTTCCATTCACAACCCAATACACTTTTTTCCTTGCTCCTGTAATCCTATTTATTTATGTCTTTGAGAACAGGAATGCCAAGGAAGTTCAAGAAGCATAAGCACATGAAGGAAATTACTTTAGCCCTCGAGAAACGTGTGTGTGTGTTATGTTTAAAGGCAAAGTGCAAAATAATTGTACGCATTAGTGGAGCGGAAAATTTCGTAAAACGATTCACTGTTGGAAAATTCTAAAACTGAAATTGTGCTAATTAGTTTTGCACTTGGTTGTTGGTTGTGGCTCTGAGGATGGTGGAACAAAAACACAAAAGCACCAGCGCGGGAATCAGATAGAAGGGGGGTCAAATAGGAAAAGGATTGGTCGGATATGGGTGTGGAATATGGAATGTCCTTTTTACATGTAATTAAGTGTGCAGCGCTAGAGAAATAATAATGGTTATTAATAAACTTTGATGGGGTGTTTACGAAATTAATTGTCGGCAATTCGTTAGGAGTATGGCTCATTATCTATCTTTAAATCGTTACACACTGTGCTCGCAGTATTGGGGTGGATTTTAAACTGGCAGGGGTGGTGATTACACATAATTGCATGAGCCTCATGTGGGGAATAGGTAGTGTGTGTATTTGTGAGTGATTTTAATGGATTTGTTCAAGCATTGGCAGGTTTTCCTGTTTTATTAAAGTTTCTTTGTTCATATGTCCCTGAGGGATTTGGAATATGTTGACTTCATAGACAATAAACACAACTTATTATAACTTTCTCTTTGGTAAGCACTCATATCCGCTCATCTCGCCCCATCGACATCCCATCTAACCCACATTCCGAGAAAGGTACCTCCTGCTTTCAATTTTCAAAACTGTTATCCTATCATTTCAATCATCCTTCGTTCCAGGCTTTCAATCCTCGAATTTTTTTCACAACTGAAATATGCTCCAAAGAGAAACTGAAATTGTTTCTACATAATTATTAATAAATTTTCCTTTGGCATACTCGTAAGAAAGAAAGAAAAAAAAAAGATACATCCAAATGGGTCATTCGTTTTCTTTATGCAAATTCTAAGCCACTAATGTGTTATAATAAAAGATGATGACCATAACCATCACAACGTACAAGGGAGACAAAGTTTGTTGGTTTTCATGGTGTTTTTGGTCACTTTTGGTTTGGTTTTCAAAAGTTTTATGAGCTCTGGATGTCTGTTTGCTTAGGGCGCTTTATTTGTCTTGAGTTTCTTTGAAGGGAGGTTTGATTTAATAAAAAATAAAAAAACAAGAATATCAAATCATATTCAGGGGATTTGATGGTCTTATTGTTGCTGTGTGGCAAAAGAATGAAACAATGCAAATGTGATTTTATTCGAAAGATAATTTGAACTCGACAAATTTAAAACAATGAAATTCAAATTGCTTAACTTTTTTTGCTTAAGGTTGGTTGCCATTTGGAGGAGTTTTGAATTTCAGAAAACAGCAAAAGAAAATCGTGCGGTAACTGAAACCTCGCTAAGAAATTTATAATTTTGTTACGGTACGGATGAGTTCTTAAAAGTTTTGTCATAAAAAGCTAGAGTTTCTTTACATGTTGGACTAACACAGAGAATTCACGAATTTTCTTTAAGTAGGAACAAATCGAATGAGATTTTCCTAAGTTTTACTCATCAGTGCGTATACAAATTCGGATATGTTTCATAGCATTGAGAATGCCAACTTTCTGTTTGCATTTTCGCAGGCATTTCATTGCATAGACAGTAACAGGAGGCAACAAGTGGTAAATATAAAAAAATTAAACTTGGCTTGGGCAAATTGCCTTGAGATGTGAAAATACTCATTCAGCCTTAATATAGAATTTCAAGTGAATAACAGTCAGTCGTATTGAGAAAAATTACATTTCTGAATTTCCAGCGAAGGTACAGTATTCCAGCTAGCAGCTACAGCAGTTGATATTTTGCTTTCCCTTTAAGTGAGTTTCTCCGAAAACTCATTTCTTTTTTTAAAACCAACCCCTATGGCTATTGCGCACTTAATTGAGCCGGAATCGTTACATATTTCGGAAAAGGAAAGGTGGAGAGATAGAAAGATAGAGAGAGTAGTTTTTCAAATAGAAATTTCTTGGAAGGTATACTCAATTTATTTTCGTTTTGTCTGTGAATGTTTGAATAAATCAAAATTATTCGATAATTAGTCGACGATTAGAAGTTATGAAATAATTTTCGGCGAGTTTTTTGTCGCATCTCAGAATTCATTTCATAAGCAGATAATGAAAAATTGCTGTAGCAAACAATTGTTGTGACAGATTTATTTTTGTGGAGTCTGAGTGAAACATGAATTTCCTGTTAGTGGCTTACATCTTTGCTTGTTTATACAAATTCAATATTCTCAACCATTAGTCAAAAGAAAATGAAAAATCCCTCTTTTGCAACAGTCTTCGAGCTCGAGTTTTTGGAAGGTTCCTAACCGATATCTTCCTCTGCTATAGGCCCCGGACTATAGAACGCATCGCAACCGTGAGCCGTGTTCGAGTCGCTTCCATTTTAAGCATTTAAAAATTGAACAACTACACTAAAAAAACGGTTCGCACGAACTTGCGATTTTGTGCTAAGTACAATACCAAAATCTTAAGGCTGAATAAAATATTTAAGTATTCTCTTAATACATTTGGTGGTACAGTGTTGCCAACCACACATTAATTACGAAAAACGAAAATCAAATATTCCAAAGGTTTCAAGCGAAAACCTTAAGACACCGTTCTTTTGCAGTTGCTGATACATAAAAACGCTGAAGATTTAATCAAAATCGTTGGAGCAATTTGAAGAAAAAACAGTTTTTTATTTTTCAATTTTTTAAAAACGAGTTTTCAAAAGTCCAGAATGCAAAGTTTACGGTCTTGACAGAAGTTAATTTTGGCCAAAAATTTGAAAAATCAAAGATTTAATTTTGATGATGCTTTAAAAAATCAAAAATTTTTTTAAAAAATTTATAAGAATTTCAAAAATTAAAATTTTCTTATACAACTTAGGACTTCTGAAATGCAACATTTCGTTAAAATCTTGTAAGTCATTACCGAGAAAGTCGGTTTCGAAAGAGGCCGTAGCATAGGAAGTATCGTTTCTAGATACTTCACATAAAAGTTTATCGAAATCATCGTTGGAGCTGTTTTCGAGAAAAACAAGTATTATCTTATCGGTTGCAGGGCAGGTATCGTTATGTCAAGACCTAGAAACTCAATTGCATATGCATAGGGTTGCCAGCTATAAATTAATCATGAAATTTTTACAAAATCGCCTAAAATATTGAAAAAAAAACTTAAATAAATATTCCTATGGTTTTAGCGAAAATCAGTCTGTCTGTCCGCTTTTCAGAATTTGCAGTTAGGATCTGTTAGTTTACAGAGGAGTTTTTGAATTGAGTCTCTAGGTCTTGAAATAGCGGTACCAGTCATACAACCAACATGATGAAAGTTACTTTTCTCGAAAACGTCGATTCCGCTAAAATTTTATGCGAAGGATAAAATAAGATTCTCTTTCCAATGATGCAAAAAAAAATTGAAAAAGTTTAAAAACGGTGCCTCCCATAGTACCGTTTTTTCCACGCCGACTTTCTGGTTAACTTCCCGATATTGACGGAATTTTGCATTTCAGAAGTCCTGAATTGCTTACGAAAGATTGCTTACAACATTTGAAAAATTTAAATTTTTGAAATTTTTATAATTTTTTTTTTTTTTAAGTTTGGTTTTTTGAAATACAGTGGTGGGCCAGTGTAATGAATGCCGATATAAGTAATGATCGATATTACGAACACTTTTTTCAAGTCCGTTAGGTATTCTACAGGGTGATTCGCATAAGGTGTGACAAAAAGATAGGGTGTGTAGGTTGGACCTAGACAAGCAAAAAATCGTATGGGAGGGGGGGGGTCCATTTTCCCCCGTTTAGGCGGGAGGGGCAATTTAAGAAAAAAGTCACTAAAAATTGGAAAAAAAATTATTTAAAAATAACGGTAGTACCTACAGAGTCTTACTATAGCATTTTGAAAAGCCAAAAACTTAAACATTAATTTAAATTTAAAATTAAGTTGTTCAAGTAAATAGTTTTTGAAATATTAATTTTCAAAGTCAAAATTTTGAAAAAAAAACATAATTTTTTTTCTTAAAACCACTTTTCTTCCAAATTTTACGTAATTAAGTAATATTTTTTTGGCTTATTTTCAATGCTCTTATTTATTTTTTATCAAATACAAGAAACCGGATGCCAAAATAACTTGTAGTTTTTGAGAAAACCAAAAATTACAAAAACGACTTTTGTCAAAAATTTTTTTTTTTAAGTTTTTTTTTTCGTTACCTTATTGCGAATCACCCTGTATATAACGAACAAATAACGAATTTCAGACAAAATGGTACTGAAAACTCTAAGTCTTAGTTCTAAAAAGTTTACTGGAAGAGGCATTCAACAATAACATTCAACCCCCGAAAAACAAATGCATATAAACGATTCTTTTTTTAAATTTGAGTGCAAATTGAGTCTATTAACCTAAAGATTGTTTTGACAAAAAGGTTTCAATACAAGGAATTTTCAATATACCAAATTTTACTGGGTCAGCACTGTAGTTTCAGAACTTTTTTTGCAAATTCTCCTTCAAAGTAACTTTATTCAAGATCTTAAACTTGGCATACCTACTTGACTTTTAAGAAACCCTTTTTTAGAAAAAGGGAAAAATTAAAAACCGTTTCTCGAAAAATCTAGTCCCACGATTTTGAATGGCGTTTTTAGATTTTCGCATGAAACCTTTCAAATATTTAAGTTTTTTTTTCAATATCTTGCGTGATTTAATTCAAATTTTATAATAAATGTGTAGTTGGCAGTTGGCACCACTGTACCACCAAATACAGTCAAACCTGGATAAGCGAGAGTTCAAGGGAGCCCAATCTCATTCTCGCTTATAGAGGTTTCTCACTAACCAGAGTTTCTCGCTAATTAAGGTACATGGGTAGCGTTTCTCACTTATAGAGGTACGCAGCAATAACAAGTTACAGCAAGAGCGAATGTAGTTACTAAGTAATAATGATAAAATTACATCAACACAGGGACACGTGTCCATTTGAAAAGAATGCGATAAAATAACAAAATTTTTTTAGTTCCTCGAAATAGAATGGGGACCATATTGGTGAACGGTGAGAAAACAAAACAAAAACAATACAAAAACGTTCCACGAAAGTTAAGAACGAGTCCTAAAATAGCAGATGTTAAATTTGTTTGCTCGACTGTCGCTTAGATAGGTATAGTTAAGTAGCAGTCTCACTTACGGAGGTCAATGAGGGAAAAACGACTCTCTCCTACAGAGGTTTCTGTTTCTCGCTAATAGAGGTTTTGGGAGCTTAAAATGTTTGGTCCTGGCTATTACTCTCTCTTATAGAGTTTTCTCACTTATCCAGTTCTCACTTATCCAGGTTTGACTGTATATTAAGAGCTAGTACTAAAACCTTTAACAAAGCCTTAAGATTTTGTTATTGTACTTAGCACACAATTGCAAGTGCGTGCGACCCAGTCGTGCCCATTTTTTTTTTTTTTTTTTTTTTAAAAAGAAATTAATTATAATTGTTATAGGTTTATTGTATTCGATTATTGATATTTAAGAAAACTTAATAAAATATCAACAAATAGGTACAATGTTTTCCTATATATGTTGAAGAACAATATTGTGCATTTGACCGGTAGGCATTTCAGCATTGCAACCTTTTGTTCATAACAAAACTTTCCATGTTTTCTACACTACAAACTTCTTATCCACAGTAAAACCATCCCTATTTTTGTTTTGTTTTTTTTTTTTTACTGTGATAAACAACGATAGAAAAATGCTTTAGTCGTGTCCTTTTTCAAGCCAGTAGCAAGTAAAGTATTCGAGTTAAAAAAAAAAAAAAAAACAGGGAAAACGCTGGTATCGTCATCTATCTTCACAGTTTCATCGTGCATCGTGAAAAGCTAATTGGAGAACTACACATAATTTTTTCAACTCTTTCCAAAGGAAGAAGGAAGTTTCGTAAACTTATTTTCAACATAAGAACGAGGGAGAAAAATAAATGAATTCATGCACTTTGATTGTTAATGGCAAAAAAAGTTTGTTGTTTTGTGTTAAACGTACCATAAAAATGTATAAATTTACTTATTCGATCTGAAATGTGATTCAATCCTAATTGGAAACGGGGTTTTGAAGCATTCAAGATGATATAATCCAAGTACCAGTGAAAAACTCACTCAAGTTTATCTGTAGTGACTCATCGACTCATCCATAGTTCATGGGACGTTTGCGTTGCCTATTTCAAAATAATCTCAGCAAAAAATATACAACCGCCTAACACCGCACCGAATTCATTGAGTCACCCCTATCAATTGCACGTTGCAATTTGGAGAAAATAACATGCCATTTGAAAACCTTGTTCATTATATAAACTCGCCTCAGCAAAAACCTAGAGCTACTTTGAGGCGAGTTGAGGGCAAATCCAGAACTCAAAAACACTCAGTTTGACATTCAGGGCGAGCTTAAATTGTTCAAAACACACTTTGGGCGACCACAGGGCTTCAACGAACAAACCTTTTATCTCACAGGCTTGTTGGTGCACGCAAGAGATTTTTGTGACCGCCATACATGATTGGCTTTTAAGAGGAATTTTTGAATCACAGCACCAAACAAATGCTTTTTTATGGTTATCAAATTTCGCGAGGAGTTTGCAAGTATAACTGCGAGAGTAACTGCACTGCCATTACTTTGTCACTTAGTCCTTTGGGACAGGCCAAAAATTGTAGGTCACTCATTTTCTCACAAGGCATGTTTGAGAGAAAAAAAGGCTTGAATCTGGGACTCCGCGAACTTTATTGTTTTACTGCCATTACATAGTCTGTACAACCATACGAGATCACATGATTAAGTTTTCACTTAAAATATCAAATAAAACTGTTATCGCTACCATGTTAAAAAACGAAAGGAAAGAAAATGCAAATTCGTCACACTTGCTATAAATTTTCCGGAACTTGAAACGTCTTATGGCTCATTTAAATCTTAAAGGAAATGAATAAAGTAATATCCCCCTCGGAGTATGCTTTTAACAATAACATAGACCACCAATTGGGCTCCAGAGATTTTATCTTGCTTATCCAATAAGCACAACCGTAAACAGCTAATTTGGATATTACAATTCGTATATCAATAACACTACCGGGACCACCTCTGAGTAGAAAAAACCTTCGAAGATTTATTACATCTATGTTATGCCGTACTGTCATCGTTCATGTATCAAGAATTCTTTTTATCTGTTTTTGTGCGGCCCAAAGTACCCATGACGAATTTAGTCAATAAATTTGACAGATAATATCTTAGTCACGTGTTGTGTTTACAGACACGAGTGTAATACACACAAAGACGATTCGCCTGGCGTTACAAAAGCTAACATTTTGTAGTTTTTAATGAACCTCATGAGAGCTGAGGTTTTCTCGAAAACGATCATAGTTTTTTTGAGTAGAAAGATTGATGAAAACATCTTGAGTGACAGAGTGAAAGACTTTGTGATTTTGCAGGTTGCTTGTAGCAGGTCCCAAAAATGTGAATACACCTGAGAAATTTCTTTATTTTACGTGGGCTTTAGAGCAGAGTGAGTCATTTTTGTAAGGAACCATAATTTTTTGAAGTTGGCTTCATGAATCATGACTCGTATAAGCCCTTTTCTCTCAAACATGCATTGTGAGGAAACGAGTGACCTACAATTTTTGGTGTAATCCCGAAGGACTAAGTGACAAAGTACTTGTAACGGCCGGCAGTGCAATTACTCTCGGTTGCGAATGCTAAGATAAAAAAAAAACCTGAAAGGATCCCAGTTACCTGAAACAAGTCGGAATATTCAAAAGACTGATTGTGCCAAGAGGCGGAACTTAACAACTTTGGTTCGTTATGCCACTCGAGAAACCGCAGTTCAATTTCAAAATTTCATTAATTTTTCTCTGTCTCAATTTGGTTGGATTCATTTAAGGATAGAGAATCAACCACAATCACCAGAACTACTGAAAATGGTGTCCATTAATATATGTCGCCTAATATGCTCATTTAACTTCTTTTTTTGTTCATCCTCGGACAGAAGTCGATTATTTTCAACTTCATTTGGGGGTTGGCATTATTTTATCAGATTATGAGCTCCAGCGATTTAGCAAATGACATTTCCACAAAAATGCAATGACTTTCAAAAAGCTATGGCGCTACCCATCTTGATGAAGATCTTTATGTCTGTCATATCTTCGGTTTCGCTATTCACACACGCTTATTGCAGTCCAATGCTGTGATGTGATGTGAAATGACCATCCCAAAATCTCGAAAAGCAGTTTAGTTTTTATTTTTCTTATTTCTGTCCAACTGTTACGAAATGAAATGAAAAAGATTGCGAGACGAAGATAGTGTGACTGAATGACTGCTTATTATATCTGAGCGTCTTTACTCAGGACACTGGCTTAGATTCTCTCATACTGTCTGGAAATGTGCGGGGTTGTTTCTTGATAGCAGAGTAATTAATCTTCTTCGCCTTGTTGTTACTTATACACTCAGTCTTAACCATAGAAAATCTTTTTGTTTGCAATGTGAACATTGAACATTGGAGTCAAGACAGAAAGTAATCGGATTGAAATTTACCCGTTTATCGAGATAATTTTCTAAACACAGACCTCAGGCTGGACAGTGGTGGGTAGTAGATACAGTGTTGTGTGTATGGGGAGGAATAAGGAAGAACGAAGATAATTGCCGGATTAGGACAAAGAATCAACACCCTCTCACTCTGGAAGAAAAGTGTAAGAACCAATAGATAATTGACTATTTAAAAAGCAATTAATTGTTGTTTTGAGGAAAATAAAATGAAAAGAGCAATCTATTAGAGGTAGAAGACTGGAAGAAACGTGTTGTTTGGGTTTTGTCTATCCACAGTTTATAGCATAGAAAGAAGAAGATTTTCATTGATTTGTCATTTAGCTAGGAAATGAATTTTTGTTTTAGTAAGACTGCACTGGCATATTGTTTCGTAACTGACTGATTGGCTCATTGGTTTTGTAACGCGAGCTGTAAAGTTGCGAACAAGCTATTAAGCGTTCTAATTGTACATTTAACGAATGGAAGAAATGCCATTTCACGTTTAATAGAAGTTGTTGATATAGTCTTTGAATAAGTACACTCAAAAAAAAAAGCTTTAACTGCAAGCAGTATGCTATAAGGAACTCTTATGGTAAACGAATATCGTTTATTTTAATCAGTTATTGCTTGCCGTAAACGACTAGCCCATTATTTTTAACGCTTTATCGTCTTACCTGAAATTCATGCAAATATCGCTTACAACTATTACTAAAACCCATAGGCACAAGCGTCCTCCGATGATTATAAGAGAATAATCTATTACCCGATAACTACATTACCATTTGTTACAAAACCAAATATCAACAATCTCAACCGAGAAAACTGATTGCTAACAATGCAAAAAACACTTGTCTTCATAGATAAAATCAATCACTGCAAACATCCTTCAGAAATTTGTGATTAAATCTTAAACCATTTACTGTAAGCGGTATAACCCATCATGTGTATAGATTTGGCTCTTAATGATAAGGTTTACAATGTACTTGATAGCAAACGCTCAAAGCGATTCTCAGAAGATATAAGTGTTTGCTACAAAAGGTAAAATCCCTTATTTTAAAAGGAAATACAAATCAGTGCGAAAGACTCTTTGTAATTCACGATTAACTCATATAGCATTAACCGCAAACTACATAATCGATGGTGGTTCAAGATTTAGGAATTCCAGGTAAGCGTGGAAGATATTTCGCTTCAAGAGGCCAAAGCGTCTCTCACAAGTAAAAAGTCGTTAGCCACAAAAGATAAAAACGATTATTGTTAAAGAAAAAACAAATCATTCGCATTGATATGCATAATTTGAGACTAACTTTTAAACCTCTTACCACAAGCTACAAAATCGATGGTGGTTCAATATTTGGAAATTTCAGGTAAGCGTGGAAGATATTTCGCTTCAAGAGGCCAAAGCGTCTCTCACAAGTGAAAAGTCGTTAGCCACAAAAGATAAAAACGATTATTGTTAAAGAAAAAAGAAATCAAGGCCATTGATATGCATAATTCGAGACTAACTTTAAAACCCCTTATCACAAACTATTTAATCGATTATTATTCTAGAATTAGTATTTTCAGAGAAGCGTGAAAAGTATTTTGCGTCAAGAGACCAAAGCGTCTGTCATAAGCGAAAAGTCGTTAGCTGCAAACGATTATAACGATTGTTTTTAAAGAAAAAAGAAATCATTTGTATTGATATAATGTAATTCACAAATAGCACTCAAAGCACTTGTCACAAACTATATAATCGATTATCTTTCTAGATTTAGGAATTTAAGGCAAGCGTGAAAGATATTTCGCTTCAAGAGGCCAAAGCGTCTCTCACAAGTGAAAAGTCGTTAGCCACAAAAGATAAAAACGATTATTGTTAAAGAAAAAAGAAATCAAGGTCATTGATATGCATAATTTGAGACTAACTTTTAAACCTCTTACCACAAGCTACAAAATCGATGGTGGTTCAATATTTGGAAATTTCAGGTAAGCGTGGAAGATATTTCGCTTCAAGAGGCCAAAGCGTCTCTCACAAGTGAAAAGTCGTTAGCCACAAAAGATAAAAACGATTATTGTTAAAGAAAAAACAAATCAAGGCCATTGATATGCATAATTCGAGACTAACTTTAAAACCCCTTATCACAAACTATTTAATCGATTATTATTCTAGAATTAGTATTTTCAGGGAAGCGTGAAAAGTATTTTGCGTCAAGAGGCCAAAGCGTCTCTCACAAGTGAAAAGTCGTTAGCCACAAAAGATAAAAACGATTATTGTTAAAGAAAAAACAAATCATTCGCATTGATATGCATAATTCGAGACTAACTTTAAAACCCCTTATCACAAACTATTTAATCGATTATTATTCTAGAATTAGTATTTTCAGAGAAGCGTGAAAAGTATTTTGCGTCAAGAGACCAAAGCGTCTGTCATAAGCGAAAAGTCGTTAGCTGCAAACGATTATAACGATTGTTTTTAAAGAAAAAAGAAATCATTTGTATTGATATAATGTAATTCACAAATAGCACTCAAAGCACTTGTCACAAACTATATAATCGATTATCTTTCTAGATTTAGGAATTTAAGGCAAGCGTGAAAGATATTTTGCTTCAAGAGGCCAAAGCGTCTCTCACAAGTGAAAAGTCGTTAGCCACAAAAGATAAAAACGATTATTGTTAAAGAAAAAAGAAATCAAGGCCATTGATATGCATAATTCGAGACTAACTTTAAAACCCCTTATCACAAACTATTTAATCGATTATTATTCTAGAATTAGTATTTTCAGAGAAGCGTGAAAAGTATTTTGCGTCAAGAGACCAAAGCGTCTGTCATAAGCGAAAAGTCGTTAGCTGCAAACGATTATAACGATTGTTTTTAAAGAAAAAAGAAATCATTTGTATTGATATAATGTAATTCACAAATAGCACTCAAAGCACTTGTCACAAACTATATAATCGATTATCTTTCTAGATTTAGGAATTTAAGGCAAGCGTGAAAGATATTTCGCTTCAAGAGGCCAAAGCGTCTCTCACAAGTGAAAAGTCGTTAGCCACAAAAGATAAAAACGATTATTGTTAAAGAAAAAAGAAATCAAGGCCATTGATATGCATAATTCGAGACTAACTTTAAAACCCCTTATCACAAACTATTTAATCGATTATTATTCTAGAATTAGTATTTTCAGGGAAGCGTGAAAGATATTTCGCTTCAAGAGGCCAAAGCGTCTCTCACAAGTGAAAAGTCGTTAGCCACAAAAGATAAAAACGATTATTGTTAAAGAAAAAACAAATCAAGGCCATTGATATGCATAATTTGAGACTAACTTTTAAACCTCTTACCACAAGCTACAAAATCGATGGTGGTTCAATATTTGGAAATTTCAGGTAAGCGTGGAAGATATTTCGCTTCAAGAGGCCAAAGCGTCTCTCACAAGTGAAAAATCGTTAGCCACAAAAGATAAAAACGATTATTGTTAAAGAAAAAAGAAATCAAGGCCATTGATATGCATAATTCGAGACTAACTTTAAAACCCCTTATCACAAACTATTTAATCGATTATTATTCTAGAATTAGTATTTTCAGGGAAGCGTGAAAAGTATTTTGCGTCAAGAGGCCAAAGCGTCTCTCACAAGTGAAAAGTCGTTAGCCACAAAAGATAAAAACGATTATTGTTAAAGAAAAAACAAATCATTCGCATTGATATGCATAATTCGAGACTAACTTTAAAACCCCTTATCACAAACTATTTAATCGATTATTATTCTAGAATAAGTATTTTCAGAGAAGCGTGAAAAGTATTTTGCGTCAAGAGACCAAAGCGTCTGTCATAAGCGAAAAGTCGTTAGCTGCAAACGATTATAACGATTGTTTTTAAAGAAAAAAGAAATCATTTGTATTGATATAATGTAATTCACAAATAGCACTCAAAGCACTTGTCACAAACTATATAATCGATTATCTTTCTAGATTTAGGAATTTAAGGCAAGCGTGAAAGATATTTCGCTTCAAGAGGCCAAAGCGTCTCTCACAACTGAAAAGTCGTTAGCCACAAAAGATAAAAACGATTATTGTTAAAGAAAAAACAAATCATTCGCATTGATATGCATAATTTGAGACTAACTTTTAAACCTCTTACCACAAACTACAAAATCGATGGTGGTTCAATATTTGGAAATTTCAGGTAAGCGTGGAAGATATTTCGCTTCAAGAGGCCAAAGCGTCTCTCACAAGTGAAAAGTCGTTAGCCACAAAAGATAAAAACGATTATTGTTAAAGAAAAAAGAAATCAAGGCCATTGATATGCATAATTCGAGACTAACTTTAAAACCCCTTATCACAAACTATTTAATCGATTATTATTCTAGAATTAGTATTTTCAGGGAAGCGTGAAAAGTATTTTGCGTCAAGAGGCCAAAGCGTCTCTTACAAGTGAAAAGTCGTTAGCCACAAAAGATAAAAACGATTATTGTTAAAGAAAAAACAAATCATTCGCATTGATATGCATAATTCGAGACTAACTTTAAAACCCCTTATCACAAACTATTTAATCGATTATTATTCTAGAATTAGTATTTTCAGAGAAGCGTGAAAAGTATTTTGCGTCAAGAGACCAAAGCGTCTGTCATAAGCGAAAAGTCGTTAGCTGCAAACGATTATAACGATTGTTTTTAAAGAAAAAAGAAATCATTTGTATTGATATAATGTAATTCACAAATAGCACTCAAAGCACTTGTCACAAACTATATAATCGATTATCTTTCTAGATTTAGGAATTTAAGGCAAGCGTGAAAGATATTTCGCTTCAAGAGGCCAAAGCGTCTCTCACAAGTGAAAAGTCGTTAGCCACAAAAGATATAAACGATTATTGTTAAAGAAAAAAGAAATCAAGGCCATTGATATGCATAATTCGAGACTAACTTTAAAACCCCTTATCACAAACTATTTAATCGATTATTATTCTAGAATTAGTATTTTCAGAGAAGCGTGAAAAGTATTTTGCGTCAAGAGACCAAAGCGTCTGTCATAAGCGAAAAGTCGTTAGCTGCAAACGATTATAACGATTGTTTTTAAAGAAAAAAGAAATCATTTGTATTGATATAATGTAATTCACAAATAGCACTCAAAGCACTTGTCACAAACTATATAATCGATTATCTTTCTAGATTTAGGAATTTAAGGCAAGCGTGAAAGATATTTCGCTTCAAGAGGCCAAAGCGTCTCTCACAAGTGAAAAGTCGTTAGCCACAAAAGATAAAAACGATTATTGTTAAAGAAAAAAGAAATCAAGGCCATTGATATGCATAATTCGAGACTAACTTTAAAACCCCTTATCTCAAACTATTTAATCGATTATTATTCTAGAATTAGTATTTTCAGGGAAGCGTGAAAAGTATTTTGCGTCAAGAGGCCAAAGCGTCTCTCACAAGTGAAAAGTCGTTAGCCACAAAAGATAAAAACGATTATTGTTAAAGAAAAAACAAATCATTCGCATTGATATGCATAATTCGAGACTAACTTTAAAACCCCTTATCACAAACTATTTAATCGATTATTATTCTAGAATTAGTATTTTCAGAGAAGCGTGAAAAGTATTTTGCGTCAAGAGACCAAAGCGTCTGTCATAAGCGAAAAGTCGTTAGCTGCAAACGATTATAACGATTGTTTTTAAAGAAAAAAGAAATCATTTGTATTGATATAATGTAATTCACAAATAGCACTCAAAGCACTTGTCACAAACTATATAATCGATTATCTTTCTAGATTTAGGAATTTAAGGCAAGCGTGAAAGATATTTCGCTTCAAGAGGCCAAAGCGTCTCTCACAAGTGAAAAGTCGTTAGCCACAAAAGATAAAAACGATTATTGTTAAAGAAAAAAGAAATCAAGGCCATTGATATGCATAATTCGAGACTAACTTTAAAACCCCTTATCACAAACTATTTAATCGATTATTATTCTAGAATTAGTATTTTCAGGGAAGCGTGAAAAGTATTTTGCGTCAAGAGGCCAAAGCGTCTCTCACAAGTGAAAAGTCGTTAGCCACAAAAGATAAAAACGATTATTGTTAAAGAAAAAAGAAATCAAGGCCATTGATATGCATAATTTGAGACTAACTTTTAAAACTCTTACCACAAGCTACAAAATCGATGGTGGTTCAATATTTGGAAATTTCAGGTAAGCGTGGAAGATATTTCGCTTCAAGAGGCCAAAGCGTCTCTCACAAGTGAAAAGTCGTTAGCCACAAAAGATAAAAACGATTATTGTTAAAGAAAAAAGAAATCAAGGCCATTGATATGCATAATTCGAGACTAACTTTAAAACCCCTTATCACAAACTATTTAATCGATTATTATTCTAGAATTAGTATTTTCAGGGAAGCGTGAAAAGTATTTTGCGTCAAGAGGCCAAAGCGTCTCTCACAAGTGAAAAGTCGTTAGCCACAAAAGATAAAAACGATTATTGTTAAAGAAAAAAGAAATCAAGGCCATTGATATGCATAATTTGAGACTAACTTTTAAACCTCTCCTCCGTTACCACAAGCTACAAAATCGATGGTGGTTCAATATTTGGAAATTTCAGGTAAGCGTGGAAGATATTTCGCTTCAAGAGGCCAAAGCGTCTCTCACAAGTGAAAAGTCGTTAGCCACAAAAGATAAAAACGATTATTGTTAAAGAAAAAACAAATCATTCGCATTGATATGGATAATTCGAGACTAACTTTAAAACCCCTTATCACAAACTATTTAATCGATTATTATTCTAGAATTAGTATTTTCAGAGAAGCGTGAAAAGTATTTTGCGTCAAGAGACCAAAGCGTCTGTCATAAGCGAAAAGTCGTTAGCTGCAAAAGATTATAACGATTGTTTTTAAAGAAAAAAGAAATCATTTGTATTGATATAATGTAATTCACAAATAGCACTCAAAGCACTTGTCACAAACTATATAATCGATTATCTTTCTAGATTTAGGAATTTAAGGCAAGCGTGAAAGATATTTCGCTTCAAGAGGCCAAAGCGTCTCTCACAACTGAAAAGTCGTTAGCCACAAAAGATAAAAACGATTATTGTTAAAGAAAAAAGAAATCAAGGCCATTGATATGCATAATTTGAGACTAACTTTTAAACCTCTTACCACAAGCTACAAAATCGATGGTGGTTCAATATTTGGAAATTTCAGGTAAGCGTGGAAGATATTTCGCTTCAAGAGGCCAAAGCGTCTCTCACAAGTGAAAAGTCGTTAGCCACAAAAGATAAAAACGATTATTGTTAAAGAAAAAATGGGCACGACTTGCGATCGTTTGCAAAGTAAAATACCAAAATCTTAAGACTGAGTTAAAGGTTTAAGTATTCATTCTTAATTATTTTGTGGTACAGGGCTGCCAACTCCACATTAATTACGAAAATTGAATTGAATCACGCAAAATTTTGAAAAAAAATTAAATTAAATGTTCCAAAAGTTTCAAGTGAAAATCTAAAAACGCCATTTTTTTGCAATCGCTAGTACATTAAAACCCTTAAAATTTAATTAAAATCGTTAGAGCCATTTTTTAGAAAACTGGTTTTTTATTTTTTATTTTTTCAAAAAATTAGGTTTTGAAAATTCAAGTACACAAGGCTTAAGATCTTGCTAAGAAATGTATTGACAAAAAATTTGAAATAAATCAAATATACCGTTTTGAAAATATTCGAAAAAATAAATTGTTTTTAAAAAAATTTATGAAAATTCGAAAAAACTAGATTTTTGAAATATAGATATGCAATCTTTTTCAAACAATTTAGTACATTTTAAATATGAAATTTCGTCAGAATCGAGTTAGCCATTAGATAGAAAGTCGGCTTTGAAAAAAACGGTACTATGGGAGGTACCGTTTTTAGACATTTACCAAAAAATTTTTTTACATCATTAGAACGGTTGTTCAAAACTAATTCCTCATGTAAAATTTTATCAAAATCGTTAGAGCCGTTTTCGAGAAAAATAGGTATTGTCATATCGGTTGTATGGCAGGTACCGTTATTTCAAGACCTAGAGACCCAATTCCAAAAACCCCTCTGTAGGCTACCTTACAGAGCTTAACTACAAATTTTTAAAAAAATCGGTCAAGCTGTTTAGGCTGTAGATCCATATACACACAGACGGACATACAGACAGACAGACATACAGACATACAGACAGACAGACAGACAGACAGAATTGTAGGACCCACTTTTTTCGTATTCTCTATCATCGTAATGTCATGTTTAGTAGTTATCTCAAAATTTTTTTTCTGCACGATTGCAAGACTTGCCTTATAGTACCTATAATCGCAAGTAAAAAGAAATCAAGGCCATTGATATGCATAATTCGAGACTAACTTTAAAACCCCTTATCACAAACTATTTAATCGATTATTATTCTAGAATTAGTATTTTCAGGGAAGCGTGAAAAGTATTTTGCGTCAAGAGGCCAAAGCGTCTCTCACAAGTGAAAAGTCGTTAGCCACAAAAGATAAAAACGATTATTGTTAAAGAAAAAAGAAATCAAGGCCATTGATATGCATAATTCGAGACTAACTTTAAAACCCCTTATCACAAACTATTTAATCGATTATTATTCTAGAATTAGTATTTTCAGAGAAGCGTGAAAAGTATTTTGCGTCAAGAGACCAAAGCGTCTGTCATAAGCGAAAAGTCGTTAGCTGCAAACGATTATAACGATTGTTTTTAAAGAAAAAAGAAATCATTTGTATTGATATAATGTAATTCACAAATAGCACTCAAAGCACTTGTCACAAACTATATAATCGATTATCTTTCTAGATTTAGGAATTTAAGGCAAGCGTGAAAGATATTTCGCTTCAAGAGGCCAAAGCGTCTCTCACAAGTGAAAAGTCGTTAGCCACAAAAGATAAAAACGATTATTGTTAAAGAAAAAAGAAATCAAGGCCATTGATATGCATAATTCGAGACTAACTTTAAAACCCCTTATCACAAACTATTTAATCGATTATTATTCTAGAATTAGTATTTTCAGGGAAGCGTGAAAAGTATTTTGCGTCAAGAGGCCAAAGCGTCTCTCACAAGTGAAAAGTCGTTAGCCACAAAAGATAAAAACGATTATTGTTAAAGAAAAAAGAAATCAAGGCCATTGATATGCATAATTTGAGACTAACTTTTAAACCTCTCCTCCGTTACCACAAGCTACAAAATCGATGGTGGTTCAATATTTGGAAATTTCAGGTAAGCGTGGAAGATATTTCGCTTCAAGAGGCCAAAGCGTCTCTCACAAGTGAAAAGTCGTTAGCCACAAAAGATAAAAACGATTATTGTTAAAGAAAAAAGAAATCAAGGCCATTGATATGCATAATTCGAGACTAACTTTAAAACCCCTTATCACAAACTATTTAATCGATTATTATTCTAGAATAAGTATTTTCAGAGAAGCGTGAAAAGTATTTTGCGTCAAGAGACCAAAGCGTCTGTCATAAGCGAAAAGTCGTTAGCTGCAAACGATTATAACGATTGTTTTTAAAGAAAAAAGAAATCATTTGTATTGATATAATGTAATTCACAAATAGCACTCAAAGCACTTGTCACAAACTATATAAAAAAATATAAACAAAAACAAAGAAAATTAACAACAAACTATCAACAATATTAATTGTCTGTCCAATTCATGGATGTGATAGCAGACATAAACGAAGAACGGCACTTGTTAATCCATTTTAGTTTTTTAGTTTTTTTTTATTATTAAAGTTCATCATTTGTTTGTGGGGTGGTGGAGGAGTTAGGAGATTTGTATTGCTGCTGTTGCTCCACCTCGAATAAATAATTGGCATAGGATTCCGCTTGTCGGCAGCGACTTTGCTCCATATAGGGTTTGATGTTGCGATAGGCTAGCACAATGCAAGTAGTGCCTATAATTGCCTTGGCTAAAATCCCAGGCGTTGAGTGACTATATTCTTTTAGAAACTTGATGAAACTCATCACCTCCAAGAGTAGCTGTTGCAATGGTGTTCCTTCGTTGTTCCAATTGCCGACGCAATTCCAAGTCATTGGCAAACTGCATGTTTGACATATTGTTCGAGTTAACTGTGGCATTCGATGATGAGGAAGAAGTCGATCGACGGCGTCTGAGCATATTGCTACGATTGCCAGAATTCGAACCCCTACCATGACGTTGGTTATGGTTCTGCGTTTGATGATGGTAATTACTATGACGTTGCTGATGTTGATTCTTCGGCCCAGCCAATGTAGAATCATATCCACCGCGAGAAGTGTTATTATTATTGGTGCTGTTGTTGCAATTGTTGAGTATCGAATTGTGCATGTGCAACATTTTCTGCAGTCCCATGTTTTGCTCCTCAAGTTTCTTCTTCAACATGGCATTGTGAAGTATGTAGTTTGCATGTGATTGAAGTTCTTCCTGGGTGTATGTACGCTGGTTATTCCCACCGATAGTATTTGCTTGGAAGCCTCCAGGGGGAAGTCCTGATGCATTAGTGTTTCTCGTCACATTATTGACATGAATTGTGTTTGGTCCTTCAGCACTAAAAACCTTTAAAGTTATTCATATATCAAAATTTCTAAAATTTTACGTCCTTACTTCGATATTTCGTAGATCTCAGAACTCTTTCCATCGAGCAAACGCAGTTCCCATATACCAGGATTCGCTTTTAATTAATAGTAGCCCAAGTTGGCCATCACAATAGTATCCACCACGGTAGGATGATCGTTTTTTCAAGAGTTATTTGCAGGCCTCTCGGTGGTGCACCCGTCATTGAATCAAAGCAGTGGCCTTCCAATTCAAACTCGCTGTGTATTGAACCTTCAATTTTAACCAAATTTATGTTATCAAGATCGTAGACCGAACGCACAACTTCAACCAACCAATTTTCTCGGGACCTATGCAGGCAATTTAACTTTAAAAGAAAATCTCCAAACACCTCAAAACTGACAAATGCACGACACAAATGACTGTTTGGCAGGAAAAAGAAAAAAAAAATGGTTTGACTTTCATGAAACAGTATGGGAATGATGTCAATACCGACCAATGCGTGTGACAGAGAAAGAAAACAGTCGCTTTATTCGCACGAAGTTTCAACGTGTTGATTGACGAAGTTCACATTGGTCGATTTGTTGAAGCTTCGTGCGAATAAATGCGATTGTTTTTTCACACAAAAGAAAAAGATTCTGCTTCCAAACGGCAATACCATTAACCACAAACGATAAAAGTAATCATGAGAAAAGACATTATGTCTTTTGTGGTAAGAGTGAATGTATTTCATTTCAAGTGGTACAAACTATTACGCTAAGCAGATATAGCTTGCTACAAGAGATTATAGCAATTATATTTGGAAAAAAATGCGGATGGGTTGAATATTTTTCTAGAACTAATAAATACCTCAAAAAACATTTGTTTCATACGCTTTTATTAATTACTAGCTCCAATAACAATTTTCCCTTGGAAAACCAATAAAATGTCCTAGTTTTTTATCAAGAACTTTCTATTTTCCCTTCGAAAACCCACTTTGAAATTTTCCTGTTTTCCATTTGCAAACCAATGCAGCTGCAATAATATGCAATTTTCCCTTTGAAAACCAATGAGTTTTCCGAGATTTTCATCAAGAACTTTCTATTTTCCATTCGAAAACTCATTTTGAAATTTTCCAGTTTTCCATTTGAAAACCAATGCACCTGCAACAATTTAAAAAAATTTTCCCTAAGAACCATCTACAGACTAACACGAGCAAAATAAAGAAAAAAATTTGCCAAATCCGTCCAGCCGTTTATGAGTTATTCGATCGTACACGAACAGGATTTCATTTTTATATACATAATATAAAGATATAGATATAGATTATCCCTCTTAATCACTTGCTTAAATCACGGACTACTATTCTGCGAAAAACAACTCTGAAACAATACAATTTCATGTTCAATAACAGTGTGTGCTAGCCTTAAAGCATTATTTATATTCCTTTTCCAACAGTTCCGTAGTAGAATAAACCGAACTATTCACACAAAAGACAAAGATTCTGCTTCCAAACGGCAATACCATTAACCACAAACGATAAAAGTAATCATGAGAAAAGACATTATGTCTTTTGTGGTAAGAGTGAATGTATTTCATTTCAAGTGGTACAAACTATTATGCTAAGCAGATATAGCTTGCTACAAGAGATTATAGCAATTATATTTGGAAAAAAAATGCGGATGGGTTGAATATTTTTCTAGAACTAATAAATACCTCAAAAAACATTTGTTTCATACGCTTTTATTAATTACTAGCTCCAATAACAATTTTCCCTTGGAAAACCAATAAAATGTCCGAGTTTTTTATCAAGAACTTTCTATTTTCCCTTCGAAAACTCACTTTGAAATTTTCCTGTTTCCATTTGCAAACCAATGCAGCTGCAATAATATGCAATTTTCCCTTTGAAAACCAATGAGTTTTTTGAGATTTTTATCAAGAACTTTCTATTTTCCATTCGAAAACCCATTTTGAAATTTTCCAGTTTTCCATTTGAAAACCAATGCACCTGCAATAATTTCAAAAAAAATTTCCCTCATAAATCTCTTCTATACATAATTTCTCCCTCTATCACTTGTCTTAAATCACGAATTACTATTTGTCGAAAAACAAGTCTGAAACGATACAATTTCATGTTCAATAACAATGTGTGCCAGCCTTAATGCACATTGTAGTGTAATCACCTTAAATATCTCAGTTCACGTCGTTCCACCTTTAGGAATCAAATGTCTCAGTTCACATCGTTCCACTTTGGCGCGTCTGCAGCTACAAAAGATGATGTCATGCCTCATGCCATTGATAATTCAATTTTAAATGGTGGTGAAACGTGAAAGGTTTGTGTGTTGTGTCGCGCTTTTTTCATTGTCTGTCGACTGTCGGTGTAAAATCCAAAATTAAAAAGAAAGAAAAATTTTAAATTGAAAACTAAAATAGAAACTTTAAAAGTAATAAAAATTGAAAGAGGACGAATAACAAACGGAAAGTAATTAAAAGAAAAAATCTAAAGCCAAATCGGCAAGCCAATACCCATCTGTGAGTATCTACCATTTTGATTTTCATTAAATATATATATTTTTCGTGTTTTGTAGCTTAGTTTGTTCATATTTTACATTATTTCTATTATTTCATCTAAATCATATTTCGTGAGTGTATATTTTGGGAGGATACAGTGTCCAGACCCGATTAAAATCAATTTTTTTGGAATTTGTGTAGGTATATTGAAATTCAACCATTTTGGTTTTCAATGAATGCATACTTTTTGCGTTTTTTGTTGGTTAGTTTTTTCATATTTGCACATGCACATTATATTTCGTGGGTTTATAATTTAGGAGATTCAGCCCATTTGAAATTCCAAATAATAAAAACAAAATCTATGAATTCGTCGTGTAGGGGTCAGTTTTGAGGGCATAGGTTAGGCTAGGTTGCCAATTAGTTTAAATTAACCAATTTTAAGTTGAAAGCTAAAATAATAAATTTAAAAGTACTAAAAATTGCAAGAGAACGAAAAACAAACGGAAAGTTAATTAAAAAAAGAAAAAATCTAAAGCCAAATCGGCAAAGCCAATACCCATCTGTGAGTAGGTATCTACCATTTTGATTTTCATTAAATATATATATTTTTCGTGTTTTGTAGCTTAGTTTGTTCATATTTTACATTATTTCTATTATTTCATCTAAATCATATTTCGTGAGTGTATATTTTGGGAGGATACAGTGTCCAGACCCGATTAAAATCAATTTTTTTGGAATTTGTGTAGGTATATTGAAATTCAACCATTTTGGTTTTCAATGAATGCATACTTTTTGCGTTTTTTGTTGGCTAGTTTTTGCATATTTGCACATGCACATGCACATTATATTTCGTGGGCTTATAATTTAGGAGATACAGTCCATTTGAAATTCCAAATAATAAAAACAAAATCTATGAATTCGTCGTGTAGGGTCAGTTTTGAGAGCATAGGTTAGGCTAGGTTGCCACAGCCACTATCTAGATACTATCAAAGAAGGGAGGAACTTTTAAAACAAACGGAAAGTGAATATATTAAAAAAGAAAAAATCTAAAGTCAAGATCGGCAAAGCCAATACCCTATGTGAGAATTTAGCATTTTGATTTTCATTAACATTTCGTGTTTTGTAGCTTAGTTTGTTCATATTTTACATTATTTTTATTATTTCACACAAATCATATTTCGTGAGGGTATAATTTGGGAGGATACAGTGTCCAGACCCGAATAAAATCAATTTTTTTTGGAATTTGTGTAGGTATATTGAAATTCAAACATTTTGGTTTTCAATGAATGCATACTTTTTGCGTTTTTTGTTGGTTAGTTTTTTCATATTTGCACATGCACATGCACATTATATTTCGTGGGTTTATAATTTAGGAGATACAGCCCATTTGAAATTCCAAATAATAAAAACAAAATCTATCTTGATCTTATGGTTCAATTTCCAATTGGGAAACACAACTTCATAAAGCTAGCCCTACATGTTTGCCGAACATGCTTGTGCGCGTTATGAATTCGTCGTGTAGGAGTCAGTTTTGAGGGCATAGGTTAGGTTAGGTTACCACAGCCACTATCTAGATGCTATCGAAGAAGGGAGGAACTTTTAAGAAGGTTGTGATCAAGCAGTTGTGCTAGTACCTCCCTATATCGTTCCCAGTTTGTATTACGGTGACTGCGAAAAATAGTTTATAGCCAGGAGTCCTAAGGCCTCTGATGATGGTGTTTGAACTAGTCAACTCGGTTTGCCAACTCGGTTCGCCAACTCGGTTTTCCAACTCGGTTTGCCAACTCGGTTTGCAACTCGGTTTGCAACTCGGTTTGCCAATTCGGTTTGACAACTCAGATTGCCCTGAAAATTTTTATTTTTTTTATTTATGGCTTTATTAACCTATAATAAATGTTTTTATGCATATTAAGTATAGTTAGTAGTTTAAAAGTGTCTTTGATGTTTTGCTCTGTTGGGTTGATGAAATGATGAGGAGGTTTGTTAATGAGTTGGAAGTTTCAGTTTAAATAAAAAAAAACAACATTGCAGTTTTAATAACCAAATATTGACCAATTGAGCACTTATTCATTAAAATTGTTTTTCAATATTAAATTAATAACCTTAATGTTTTTTGCTGTTTTTTTAGACGTAAATTTAATAATGGCGTCTTCAGGTTCCATATCTGTCGACTCAAATTTTTTGTCGTTTAGTTTGTCGGCTGAAACCAAATTTTATTTTACGAAAGAGGTTTGTTAGTTTTTATTGTGTATTCATAAATGTATTCTAAATATTTTATTTCCTTGTTTATGTGTACCTTACTTGTCTGTAGATTTTTGTTTAATATTACCGTAAATGACTGTTTTTAAACTCAGAGCTTTATGCTTGGCATTCTTACTTCTGTTGTTACTGTTTTTAAAAACAGTTTACGTTTGATTTTAGTATACATAGTAAAAGCCACTAATTAATATTTTTGTTTTAATTGCTAGGGGTTTTCCCTTGCGCTATAGTGGTTTGCAGTATTTGACTTTTAAAGCATGTAAGTGCGGTATTCATAAGGTTTTAAAATAATTTTAAAAAGGTGTTCGGCTGCATATTTTCATAGTTTTAAAGTCAAAATTATATATGTATATTAGACTGTTTCAAATTAAAACAGTCTAATGTATATATTCCATAAATTTTAAATCTCACACAAATGTTATTAAATAGAAAGAAAAACCTAGAATACCTAAAATAAAATACAATAAAAAAACTTGGATTTGCTTTATAAAATATGAATCTGCTGCAAAATACCTCGACTTTTAATGTATTTGCATTAGTAAACACTATATGAATTTTCTGCATCTTAAAGTTTTTTTAAATTTAATTTTGTTTAGATCCTTTTGAGTGACTGCTTAGAACTCAATTTGGAAACCCTAATCATTTTAAGAAAGTACGAAACAAAAAAAACGTTGGACGAATCAGATAGATCGAAAATAGCAAAAGTCATTATCAACACTCTTTTATTGGATAAATTCGACAGACTGTAAATAGTCTCAAAATTTTTTTAAATAACAATATTATCTTCCAAATTTTTGACAATTAGGCTACAAAAACACGAATATATTCATCTTTCTACTTTACTGTGTCAAATATTTCCTACAGAGGAGAAGGAGACTTTTTATTCGCCCGCTGTTGGAAAAGTTAAAGCGGGGGGAAAACTTTTGTCAGCTTTAACGAACACAAGAACATCGCTTAAGGCATGTGGATTGATAGACCGGAGACCGATTGCAGGAACAACAACCATAAGCAATAAACCCCCAAGTGCGTTCGCATTTTCTTCTTTCTCTGTTATTCAAACCAAATCCATCAAAATAAAATATTCACTATTACTATGAAATGTTTTTTGTACATCCTTAGATATTTTGAATACTATATCTGCCGAAGAAGCTGAGAAGAGTTTACGTCTTAGCTCAGTGGAAGACAAAGAGTTTTTCAATTTGTGGACTGCATCCTATTGCTGTCGTAGAAAATTTGTTTGCGACAATGGAGTCAGCGCATATTTTAATCGCTACAAGTTTTTAGAGGGGGACATTACAATTCGATTGGTATTTTTTAATTTTTTGTTGAGTAATTTTGAAAAATAAAAACGAAAAGTATACCTTTGTATCTCGCTTATTTAACTTTCATTTATTTTTAGCTTCTTTCAGACGCAGAAACTTATTTTTCTCAAGAGAGCAAAAACCAAAAAAAAGTTGATCTAAATATAAGTTTAATATCAAAACGCCTTGATATTTTAGCGGAAATTTTATTAGAACTTGCGTCAAAGAGCAAAAATACGGAATTGAAAAAGTGGTGGCTTTATTCTGAAGAGAACAAGGGAAATAAAGGTAAGATTATATAGTACACTTTTAGAATAATATATTATAAATTATTTTTTATTGTATATATTAGAATTGTGTACTATATTTGGGCTCCGTTCACTGCCCTATTTTTTCCCCGTTAAAGCCTTAAAGGCTAAGAAAGGTTCGACCACATCGAAGCGTTCAACGAAAGCAGTTGGAGCAGCTAATTTCTTACCACTATTCTCTACTGAGCAAGAGGCTCATCAATTTTATACACAAACTGAAATCGAGACGCCACGAATTCATCTAATTGGACAAGAAAAAGAGGTGACTAATTTAATAACAGTTGTAGATATTGAGGATAAGCGATTCGTTTTCACTAATTTTAAGAAAGCTTTTCAATTCTGTTTTGCAAGTTTTTTTGCATTAGATGTAGAATATCCTAATGCTTCTAGTAATTTTTGGATTTTAATACAACAGACCGCGTTTCAACTCTATCTTACACAAGATAGAAAGGGCGAGGTTTCCAGAAATATTTCCCTAAGAAGAGAAATTTTAAATGAGTGGAAAAATAAAAACCCTGAAACTGATAACGTTTTAGAAAATGATTTCGATAGCTTCACTCAAATCTTTAGAACTGACAGCACTTCCACTCCGTTGTTTTGAATGCGAAAAAAAAATTGAAAACCTATTTCTCTACAGAAAACACTTAAGTACTCATACATATCTTAAAATGTTTAAATGTGTTTTATGTCCCACATTTTTTTCCACATCCAAAGGCTTAATAAAGCACATCAAAACACATTTTAAATCATGTAGACAAGATTGTTTTAAAAAAGAATCTGTTTCAGATATTCAAAACGTAGAAGTTTCAAATGAAATGAATAGAAATGCAATATGCAGTGATCTTTTAGATAATGTTTTAGATGCGAATACATTTTTATGCCAGTATCGCGACAATCTTTTTAAGTTCATTCTTACTATATATTCTGACGAGATTATATCTAGAAAAAAATCTAAAGAGTTACTGTTTCAAATTAATAACCAAAATAAACTAATTTTTAACTATCTCGGAACCACTGTCCCCAGGGAAGATAATCAATTTTTTTTTGAAAATTTAGAGAAAATAAAAAACTTAAATTCTAAAATCTTTACTTGTAGTGAATACAAATTTCTAAAGCTTTTAGAAGATTTTGATCTTTACTTTCCCCCAGAAGAAAAGACTATTGAAAAGCGGTTAGATGTTAAAAGCAAAAATGAGTTACTTCAAACTAAGTTAATGAAGTTTTCAGTTATGTTATTTCCTTTGCGAAAAATTTTTAAAGCTTTGTTTAGTGATACTGGTTTTTTGGATACAGTACTTAAATACATGAACGAAATAAAAGAGTTAAAGTCTCAAGGTGTGATTGTAAACGTTATGAGTTCTGAATATTGGGAAAAGAAGTTAAAAACTTTTCCGAAAAATCCTTCGGTTTTGTATCTTCCAATAGATGGATATTTTGATGACTTTGAACCAATGAATGCATTAGGTGCACATGCTGGAGCTTATAAAATAGGAGGTTTTTACGTTAAAATTGATTGTTTGCCTCCATGTCTGCAATCTAAACTAGATTTCATTTTTGTCGGTTCACTATTATTCTCTAGTGACCGTACTAAATATGGTAACGAAACTATGTTCCAATTTGTAATCGAAGAACTGAATTACCTTCAAAATGAAGGCATTGAAATACAACATGAGAAATATAAAAGAGTTAAATTTGTATTCGTAAGTTTGCTAGGTGATAACTTGGGGATACACGCAGTTACAGGTTTTTCTGAATGCTTTATTTGTAACTTTCCATGCCGAATTTGTAAAATTGATAAAAACTCGCTTAAATACTGTATTGATAATAGATTTCCTATGAGAGACAGGAAAAATTACGAAGAAGATTTAAATGTCAATGATTTGTCCAAAACTGGCATTAAAGGAATATGCGTTTGGAATCGTCTTCAATATTTTCATGTAACAGAAAATATTTGCGTTGATATAATGCATGATATTTTGGAAGGTGTTGCACATGAAGATCTATGCAAAGTATTTGAAACCCTAATTAAAAAAAAAGTATTTTCTTTAGAAACCCTTAATTTTAGAATAAAGAAATTTGACTTCGGTACTAACAATAGACCAGACGTTATCACAGAAACAATGTTAGAATGTAAAAAAATAAAGTTTACAGCAGCAGAAATGCTCAATTTTGTTCTTAATCTACCTCTGATTATTGGTGATATTATACCCTCAAATTCACAAGAGTGGCAACTAATAATACTATTAAAAAAAATTTTAAGTCTTGTTCTAGAGCAACAATACGTATATTACACTCCAATTTTATTTAAAAGCTTAATAACCGAACATCACAAATTATTTATAAGATTGTTTGGAGAGATTTTAAAGTTTAAGGCCCATATTTTACTTCATTATCCGACAATTATGTCAAACATTGGACCCCTTAAAAATAAGTGGGCAATGAGATTTGAATCAAAACATCAAACCCTAAAAAATATATCGAGATCCTCAAAAAATCGTAAAAATTTGATTAAAACCATCTCCATCAAGATTCAACTCAAGACAGCACATTCTTTAATGCAAAGTTATGATTACAATGGGTTGAAATATGAAAAGTTAGATGAAATAACCAAGTTTCACTTGCATAAAAAATTTGGAATATCTATTAAAAAAGAAATGGAAAAAATGTATAAAATCAGGTCCTTAAAATCCAATGAAACTATTTTGGAAGATAATCACGTAATAGAAATAACATCTTGTAATAATGAGGATATAATTCAATTTGCAGTTATAAAAACTATATTTTGCACAGATTTAGAAGAATTTTATTTTGTGTGCCAATTGCTTGAAACATGTTGTTTCGTTCAACATTATCAAGCGTTTAAAGTTAAAATTTTAGATGTGTTTCATATATTCAATTTTAATGAAATATCTCTAGAATTTACATCCAAATTAACAAAAATTTCTAATGGTGACTTATTTGTCAACTGGAAATTCTTAAATTTTTGACATGTTCGATGCATAATTGCATATGCATATGTATGCATATATACAATCAAACAACTTATTCGGTCTAAGAACCTGACTTCTATGGGCCCAAAACATTTAAAATATATTCTTTTCTACATTTACAAAACAAGGCACTAGATGATGAGCTTTCTTGATCGTAGAAACTAGCTTGTGTTAAGCTAATGCGAAAAAGTTCTGATAGTGAAAATAATGTTTTTAAATGTAGGAGAATAGTTTTTTTCAAACGCTTTTTTAAACTGATTTAAGCTATATAGTTTATATTTGATTTCTTACACTTTCACTTATCATTGATAAATTCACATTACTTCCTTCCTACACTTCAATTTACTTCTTACTTCGATGTGTCTTTGATTATTTACACTTTCATTTATCATTGATAAATTCAGATTACTTCCTTCCTACACTTAACTTAACTTCTTAACTTAATTATAAAGACAGGTTAGGGTCTAGTGTTGGTGTAGGTCCTGACTTGTTGTAAATATTATTTTTCAGAAAAAAGTTTTCAGTGTCGTTATTTCCTTTGGGATTTTTTTTAAAGCTATTTTTATTGAAGATGAAGAGTTTTTCGATTTGTGGCATCCTGTTGCTGTCGTAGAAAATTTGTTTGCGACAGTGGAGTCAGGGCATATTTTAATCGCTACAAGTTTTTAGAGGGCGACATTACAATTCAATTCAGATTACTTCCTTCCTATACTTCATTTAATTTCTTGACTTCTATGCGTCCATACTCAATAATTATAAAGACAGGTTAGGGTCTAGTGTTGGTGTAGGTCCTGACTTGTTATAAATATTAGTGCTTACTTCTATGTGTCTTTGATTATTTACACTTTCATTTATCATTGATAAATTCAGATTACTTCCTTCCTACACTTAACTTAACTTCTTAACTTAATTATAAAGACAGGTTAGGGTCTAGTGTTGGTGTAGGTCCTGACTTGTTGTAAATATTATTTTTCAGAAAAAAGTTTTCAGTGTCGTTATTTCCTTTGGGATTTTTTTTAAAGCTATTTTTATTGAAGATGAAGAGTTTTTCGATTTGTGGCATCCTGTTGCTGTCGTAGAAAATTTGTTTGCGACAGTGGAGTCAGGGCATATTTTAATCGTTACAAGTTTTTAGAGGGCGACATTACAATTCAATTCAGATTACTTCCTTCCTATACTTCATTTAATTTCTTGACTTCTATGCGTCCATACTCAATAATTATAAAGACAGGTTAGGGTCTAGTGTTGGTGTAGGTCCTGACTTGTTATAAATATTAGTGCTCAGAAAAATTTTTCAATGTCCTTATTATCTTTGGGAAATCATAACAAAGTATATAGTTTTCCTTAATTTTTAAAATATTTTAGATATCATTGAGAAGTGGAGATAACAATTATAAACTGTATTCTTTTCTGCATTTATATAACAAGGCACTAGATGATGAGCTTTCTTGATCGTAGAAACTAGCTTGTTTTAAGCTAATGCGAAAAAGTTCTGATAGTGAAAATAATGTTTTTAAATGTAGGGGAATAGTTGTTTTCAAACGCTTTTTTAAATTGATTTAAGCTATATAGTTTATATTTGATTTTTTACGCTTTCACTTATCATTGATAAATTCACATTACTTCCTTCCTACACTTCAATTAACTTCTTAACTTCTATGTGTCTTTGATTATTTACACTTTCACTTATCATTGATAAATTCAGATTACTTCCTTCCTACACTTATCTGCCGAAGAAGCTGAGAAGAGTTTACGTCTTAGCTCAGTGGAAGACAAAGAGTTTTTGATTTGTGGCATCCTTTTGCTGTCGTAGAAAATTTGTTTGCGACAATGGAGTCAGCGCATATTTTAATCGCTACAAGTTTTTAGAGGGGGACATTACAATTCAATTGGTATTTTTTAATTTTTTGTTGAGTAATTTTGAAAAATAGAAACGAAAAAGTATATCTTTGTATCTCGCTTATTTAACTTTCATTTATTTTTAGCTTCTTTCAGACACAGAAACTTATTTTTTCTCAAGAGAGCAAAAACCAAACAAAAGTTGATCTAAATATAAGTTTAATATCAAAACGCCTTGATATTTTAGCGGAAATTTTATTAACTTAACTTAACTTCTTTACTTAATTACAAAGACAGGTTAGGGTCTAGTGTTGGTGTAGGTCCTGACTTGTTGTAAATATTAGTGCTCAGAAAAATTTTTAAATTTCCTTATTATCTTTGGGAAATTAAAAAAAAGTATATAGTTTTCCTTAATTTTTAAAATATTTTAGATATCAGTGAGAAGTGTAGATAACAATTATAAACTGTATTCTTTTCTGCATTTATATAACAAGGCACTAGATGATGAGCTTTCTTGATCGTAGAAACTAGCTTGTTTTAAGCTAATGCGAAAAAGTTCTGATAGTGAAAATAATGTTTTTAAATGTAGGAGAATAGTTTTTTTCAAACGCTTTTTTAAACTGATTTAAGCTATATAGTTTATATTTTATTTCTCACACTTTCACTTATCATTGATAAATTCACATTACTTCCTTCCTACACTTCAATTTACTTCTTACTTCGATGTGTCTTTGATTATTTACACTTTCATTTATCATTGATAAATTCAGATTACTTCCTTCCTACACTTAACTTAACTTCTTAACTTAATTATAAAGACAGGTTAGGGTCTAGTGTTGGTGTAGGTCCTGACTTGTTGTAAATATTATTTTTCAGAAAAAAGTTTTCAGTGTCGTTATTTCCTTTGGGATTTTTTTTAAAGCTATTTTTATTGAAGATGAAGAGTTTTTCGATTTGTGGCATCCTGTTGCTGTCGTAGAAAATTTGTTTGCGACAGTGGAGTCAGGGCATATTTTAATCGCTACAAGTTTTTAGAGGGCGACATTACAATTCAATTCAGATTACTTCCTTCCTATACTTCATTTAATTTCTTGACTTCTATGCGTCCATACTCAATAATTATAAAGACAGGTTAGGGTCTAGTGTTGGTGTAGGTCCTGACTTGTTATAAATATTAGTGCTTACTTCTATGTGTCTTTGATTATTTACACTTTCATTTATCATTGATAAATTCAGATTACTTCCTTCCTACACTTAACTTAACTTCTTAACTTAATTATAAAGACAGGTTAGGGTCTAGTGTTGGTGTAGGTCCTGACTTGTTGTAAATATTAGTTTTCAGAAAAAAGTTTTCATTGTCGTTATTTCCTTTGGGATTTTTTTTTTAAAGCTATTTTTATTGAAGATGAAGAGTTTTTAGATTTGTGGCATCCTGTTGCTGTCGTAGAAAATTTGTTTGCGACAGTGGAGTCAGGGCATATTTTAATCGCTACAAGTTTTTAGAGGGGGACATTACAATTCCATTCAGATTACTTCCTTCCTATACTTCATTTAATTTCTTGACTTCTTTGCGTCCATACTCAATAATTATAAAGACAGGTTAGGGTCTAGTGTTGGTGTAGGTCCTGACTTGTTATAAATATTAGTGCTCAGAAAAATTTTTCAATGTCCTTATTATCTTTGGGAAATCATAACAAAGTATATAGTTTTCCTTAATTTTTAAAATATTTTAGATATCATTGAGAAGTGGAGATAACAATTATAAACTGTATTCTTTTCTGCATTTATATAACAAGGCACTAGATGATGAGCTTTCTTGGTCGTAGAAACTAGCTTGTGTTAAGCTAATGCGAAAAAGTTCTGATAGTGAAAATAATGTTTTTAAATGTAGGAGAATAGTTTTTTTCAAACGCTTTTTTAAACTGATTTAAGCTATATAGTTTATATTTGATTTCTTACACTTTCACTTATCATTGATAAATTCACATTACTTCCTTCCTACACTTCAATTAACTTCTTACTTCTATGTGTCTGTACTCAATATTTTTTCCCCGTCAAAGCTTTAAAGGCTAAGAAAGGTTCGACCACATCGAAACGTCCAACGAAAGCAGTTGGAGCAGCTAATTTCTTACCACTGTTTTCTACTGCTGAAAGGGTGAGGTTTCAAGAAATATTTCACTAAGAAAAGAAATTTTAAATGAATGGAAAAATAAAAACCCTGAAACTGATAACGTTTTAGAAAATGATTTCGATTGCTTCACTTTAAACTTCACAGGTGACAGCTTTTCCAGTCCGTTGTTTTGAATGCGAAAAAAAAATTGAAAACCTATTCCTCTACAGAAAACACTTAAGTACTCATACATATTTTAAAATGTTTAAATGTGTTTTATGTTATAAACACTTAATATTTTAGCGGAAATATTTTTGGAACTCGCCCCCGAAAAGGTTTTCAACTATCACTATAACTATCAACTATTTCTTATTGAAAAAGTAAGAACAATTAAATATTAATGCTCAGAAAAATAAAAAACAGATTGAAAATCTTTCTTAAAATTTTTTTTGTTTATTTTATTTATTCAATTATTCTAAAATATATTTTCATTCATGGCATTTTAAACTGTATGTTGAAAAAAACATTCTATTATTTTGTTATTACATAAAAAAAAAATATTAAAAATAATTAATTGATTTGAGGACTTTTATATTGACTGTTAGTTATTAAATGTCTACATATAATATTTTCATACATAATGATTCGTTTGGTTATAAAATAAATTGTATTCAATGTGTCAAACACATTTTCATCATAAAAAATATATATATATATAGAAAGCATTAAGTTCTTTTCGTTTTTAATGTGTAAAAAATAAAAAAAAGTTATATTAGATAAATAACCAAAAATGTGAAATTTTAAAATTATTTATTTTTATCTTTTATGTACCTAAATATTTGTGTTTTTTGTTCATATTATTGCTATTATTTATATAAATACATCCAAAAATGTTAATGTAATGAAATAGTTTTTTACTAAGCGTCATCGCTTGAAACAAGAAAAAGCATATATTTCAGCATTCTACTCCATTGCAAAACATTCTGTGGAAATCTCTACTGCTGAGATTCAAAGTTGCAATAATTGGATCACTACAGTGATTCCCGTTTGTCATCAAAGGCATAGATGTTACTCTGAAGCAGATTTATTATTAAAGGAAAATACTTCCTTCAATTAACACAAACTCCAAAGAAAGATCTCTTTAATGGCAAATAGTTTGAAGTAAACGCTTTATCAAGGGTGATAAACGATGGTGTCATTGAAAAGGCTTTCTTTGGAGTTTGTGGTGATAGAAGTAAGTATTTCCCCTTAATAACAAATCTGCTTCCGAGCAACAACTTTACCTTTGATGACGAACGGGAATCACTGTAGTGGTCAAGTATATTAACTTTGAACCTCAACTATAAAATCGTTTGTGGTTAACGATATTGCCATTAAGGTGGACTTTCTTTAGAGTTTGTGGTGAAAGAAGTAAGTATTTCCCTCTAATAACAAATCTGCTTCTGAGCAACAACTTTACCTTTGATGACGAACGGGAATCACTGTAGTGGTCAAGTATATTAACTTTGAACCTCAACTATAAAATCGTTTGTGGTTAACGATATTGTCATTAAGGTGGACTTTCTTTAGAGTTTGTGGTGATAGAAGTAAGTATTTCCCCTTAATAACAAATCTGCTTCCGAGCAACAACTTTACCTTTGATGACGAACGGGAATCACTGTAGTGATCAAGTATATTAACTTTGAACCTCAACTATAAAATCGTTTGTGGTTAACGATATTGTCATTAAGGTGGACTTTCTTTAGAGTTTGTGGTGATAGAAGTAAGTATTTCCCCTTAATAGCAAATCTGTTTCCGAGCAACAACTTTACCTTTGATGACGAACGGGAATCACTGTAGTGATCAAGTATATTAACTTTGAACCTCAACTATAAAATCGTTTGTGGTTAACGATATTGTCATTAAGGTGGACTTTCTTTAGAGTTTGTGGTGATAGAAGTAAGTATTTCCCCTTAATAACAAATCTGCTTCCGAGCAACAACTTTACCTTTGATGACGAACGGGAATCACTGTAGTGGTCAAGTATATTAACTTTGAACCTCAACTATAAAATCGTTTGTGGTTAACGATATTGTCATTAAGGTGGACTTTCTTTAGAGTTTGTGGTGATAGAAGTAAGTATTTCCCCTTAATAACAAATCTGCTTCCGAGCAACAACTTTACCTTTGATGACGAACGGGAATCACTGTAGTGATCAAGTATATTAACTTTGAACCTCAACTATAAAATCGTTTGTGGTTAACGATATTGCCATTAAGGTGGACTTTCTTAAGAGTTTGTGGTGAAAGAAGTAGTATTTCCCTCTAATAACAAATCTGCTTCCGAGCAACAACTTTACCTTTGATGACGAACGGGAATCACTGTAGTGATCAAGTATATTTACTTTGAACCTCAACTATAAAATCGTTTGTGGTTAACGATATTGCCATTAAGGTGAACTTTCTTAAGAGTTTGTGGTGAAAGAAGTAGTATTTCCCTCTAATAACAAATCTGCTTCCGAGCAACAACTTTACCTTTGATGACGAACGGGAATCATTGTAGTGATCAAGTATATTAACTTTGAACCTCAACTATAAAATCGTTTGTGGTTAACGATATTGTCATTAAGGTGGACTTTCTTTAGAGTTTGTGGTGATAGAAGTAAGTATTTCCCCTTAATAACAAATCTGCTTCCGAGCAACAACTTTACCTTTGATGACGAACGGGAATCACTGTAGTGGTCAAGTATATTAACTTTGAACCTCAACTATAAAATCGTTTGTGGTTAACGATATTGCCATTAAGGTGGACTTTCTTAAGAGTTTGTGGTGAAAGAAGTAGTATTTCCCTCTAATAACAAATCTGCTTCCGAGCAACAACTTTACCTTTGATGACGAACGGGAATCACTGTAGTGATCAAGTATATTAACTTTGAACCTCAACTATAAAATCGTTTGTGGTTAACGCTTTGTAAAAAAAAACAAATTATAGCCATTGAAATCTTTCTATTTGAGTGCTAGGATTGAATGAAGTAAGCACTATTAACTTTGACTCTCATCTACAAAGCGTTTGCAATCAACGCTTTATCAATAGTCATAAACGATATTGGTATTGGATTCAATCTTCTTTAGAGTTTGCCACAAACGTTTTTCGAATTTACCTGAAGATACTTTAGAGTTAGAATTAATCGTTAATATCGTTGTGTAGTATCAACAAAAGAGTTTAAGATAAGTCTCTATGTAGTACATAACGTGATTATCAGAATAGAGATCTTCGTTTGTTTTAAACAACATTTCTTTTTAGAATTAGCATTTATATATATTGCCGCTAAAATATAAAGCTACTGCCACAGAAGTCTAAAATAGTTTACCATAAGCTATTTGCGGTATTGGTCCTTTTTCGTCTTGTGGTTAGCGTTTTTCCGCTTGTGGTAAAGGATTATTTTTCTGTGTGTAGTAAGTAGTAGGGTAGCGCAACAGAGCGAACGCGAAGGCCTAGCGCATTTCTCACAACCATAGCCTAGTCAGGGAATAGAAGGGACCTATAATTCTGTGAAGTTCTTTCTGCTTCAGATATTCTGAGTTTTAAAATGCATTTCTAAAGCTGCGTCCACACTATGCCAACCGGCATGCGGATCCATTTCATTCGGTTCGAATTCGGTTCGGCTTTCACCTTTCGGTAAGGCGTAAGGAGGAAGGCCGATCGGGACGTCCACATTAAGTCGGTATTGCCGATCGATTGCTGCCGCTCGGCGTAGTGTGGATGCACCTTAAAGCAGTATTATGGTATTATAGTCAAAAAAAAACTTTACTGATTACTCAAGTTACCCGATTTATGATGCGAATTAGGGATTTTTTTTAGGTTTGGTTATCAATCTGTTTTTACAGAGTTGGCCTTTTAAACAGCTGTCACTTGATTTATGCTCAGTTGAGGCTGTTGACGCCTATTTTTACATATTTTCAAGTTTTAAACCTTTGAGTTATCACCAAGATCCGGCGATTAATCACTGCTGGCGCTGGACTATATTTTGTGGGAAAATATGAAGTCAGAGCGAACGACTGTCGCGTTGGAAGAGAATATTCGCTGGGTTATTACGTTTTCGCTCCCACGCCCCCACAGAACAGAAAGATTATACATAACTCCAAAGATTTTTTCTACGAGCTCCTCGAAGAAACCTTTGAGTGGTGCCCTAGCTATGAGGTGCCAGAAACCTTTGGCCAGATATTTCCAAGAAAAAAAGCAGAATTTCCAGTCCAGCTAAGCAGACCTCGGCTCTCTCTGTGAAGAGAGAAGAGAATGGGCATTAGCAGATCCAACTTATGTAGAGGATGCCAAGATGAGGAAGCAGAGGAAGGATCATTCCACTTCCTCTGTGAGTGTTCTAGCTTAGCCCACACTAGGAAAAAAACCCTCGGAGAATACTTCTTCGGCGAACTGGGAAATTCTAATCTCCCATTAAGAAACGTCCTGAAATTTACTCAGGGCTCCAAATGGTTCAGTGAGGGTTCCCTACCCCAATAAACCAATCACCAACCCAACCCTCTACCTCTTCAATCCTCGCACCTTCTCCCCCTGTTTTCCCAGGAGCACAATGGATCCTTGAGATCCGATAGATCCCCTATGCAACCTTACCTAACCTTACCTAACCTAGCTATGAGGTGAACATCGTTCTTGGCGATTTCAACGAAAAAATAGAGAAGGAGGACATCTTTTGATATACTATCAGTAAGCATAACCAGCATGGTAAAACCTCCGAGAACGGATTTTTTCGACTTTTCTGTGGGGCCAGATTTGTTGTAAGTAGTACACGCTTCCCACAACTCAAAATTTATAAAGGTATAATGGTGAGCGCCAGATCAATCTACCATTTACCAAATTGACCATGTTGCGATCGACGTAGGGCACTCTTCCAGTGGTGTCTGAACTTTCCCAGGGGCTTGAAATAGCCAAAATACGAATGCGGACATTCTGTTCACGACTCACACGCCCCAACGCTGTGGAAGAGATAAGACGTCGGAAGGCTACAATCGCAAGCAAATTTCCAGTGTCTCCTCCAATCGAGTGTCATTCTAACCACTACAGAATCATGTGCCATTGTGCATTGAGGATTAAACCGTAATTACCGTAGCCTCTGAGATTCTGGGTTTCAATCGGCCTCCAGAAAGAAAACCATTGCTCGACGAAGAATACAGGCAGGCAAATGCAGACAGACAAAAAGCACGACAAGTGGTGATGTAAAAGACAACGATTGCTGCTTTCGACCAGTAAAAAGAGATTCACAAGGAGTAGTGAATCGAAGAACACCAATATCTCAAAAATATAAAAAAAAACACAAGAAGCTCTCATTTGAGGAAATTGAGAGATGCAATGACAGGAATGAGATTCGGAAGTTTAACCAAAAAGTAAAAAGATGCCCTGATGGCAAACCTTGAACTCAAGCCTATATAGATCAGTAAGGAAACATAGTAAAAGAGTCGCAGCCGCCAATGAGAAGGTTCCACGTTCCAGGGCCAATAGATTTACTTCTCGAAATCGACGTATATGCATATACTCCTTCCAGAAGTCAGATGAGCTGCAAAGGGAGTCAGGGCAAACGCTCAAAAAACGCAGATATTGTGAATTGAGTTAGGGAAAGTTAATCCAGAAATTCCGAAGTACGAAAGCGCTTTTAAAAAAATGTCTTAAACTCAGCTCATTTTTCTTTACTGTCTATTAACTTTTTTTCTCTCAACTTCTGCGACGAAGATGACAGCACCTGGTGCAGGAACCAAGTAAGCACCTTGTCTCACTGATCCGTCTCACATCCATGTTCTCCAGCGCCAGAGGAGACTGCCCTAACATCGCCTGCACCTGTAAATGCATCAGAATGTTTTCGTAATCATAAAGCTCCTAGAGAAACCACAACGTCCTTTCAACCTTGAAGCTTTGTAGAAAACGGTCTACGCCACCGACCAAACACTTCTGCAAAAAGTGCAGCTTGTCTATGTCGCCCCGACTATCGTTGTTCTTGTTGTGCACCAGAAGGAATGCTCATGAAATGAACGCTAGACCAAATGTGAGCAAATCAATGCCCGGAAGCGGTTTCTCTCACCGAGATGCCGTCTATCGAGAAGTTGTATCTTTTAATGCTGCTTTGAAGTTCCCTGTTGGCAAGTCTCTGTGCGTCTTAACGCGTCCATCAGTCAGTTCCACGCAGTAAAAAATCGCAATGTCCATAATCTGGTCATGTACCTCCAGGAAATCTTTTCTCTATACCAAACTCTCCACATGCCTTTCTCCTTCTTCTTCTGGCTTCATTATAGACTTTTGCCATGGCTATGTACTCCTGAATCTTTGTCCGCACACATACGAGCTGGTAAGGCGCTTTTTCGGAGACCTTATAAAATTGCTAAGGACCTTTTTAAACTTATTTTTCTGTTTTAAAAGGATGCAGAGGCGAAATAAAAACTCACGATCAAAACCAGCTGCAGCTGCTGTCGAGTTCCTGTATCTTGCTGGAGCTTCTTTATTACGTGAATTGACGCCCTCGGTTTCAGGTTGTTATAGTCGACTACAGCATTTATTGAAATCTTGTCATAGATTTGGAGCATTCACAAAACCGAAGTGCAAAACTTAAAAAAAGTTGCTAGTAATTAATTTGACTGCCTTTAATCTTTGACATTTCGAGAACCACACACCCAAGTCTACAATCTGACCATCAGCAATCAAATACATTTTTTTTTGTCTCCTGCTTTTTTGCTCTGCAAACATTTTTCCCAGGCTAAAGTGTTCCATATACGGAAACAATTTATGCTAACGACAAATCTCCGTAAAGACCGATGTTTGCATTCAGAAAGCCCAATAAATGCCACTCATGAGTATCCTTGATCGAGAGCCACAAAGAGCGCATACAACGATAATCGCGCGCATTCATTGTTATTCCGTGCGCTGATTTAACCACAGATTGAAACTCAATGTGGATATAGGATCCACCGTTGTATTATTGCCGTTTGCCGACGACTTTTCATAAAATCATATTTAACATTGGTTTTTAAACCTTGTGGCCTATTAGACTGCGACTCGGAGAGCCACTGTATGTTTTGCGCGACCGACAACAACGACGACGCGTCGTTATAATTTATTCGAGAATTTTAATAACTCTCATGAATTAAACATTTTATATTCGAATTCGAATGCTAGCTAAGCCTGAGCCTGGCACTGCTGCATAAACGAACGGTTCGGGCAAACGAAAAATCACACAAGACAAAATAAATACGACAAAATGTGTGCTGCCCGTGTTTGTACGAACGACAACGATTACACAAACCTTAAGAGGGACAACAACACAAATAAAAAATAAAAACAAAAAAAAACCTCTGGACAAATGCGAGACGATAACGTGGGAGAAGGATCCAGACGTGGTCACTGGTCTGGTCACCACTCGTTAGTCTGTTGATAGAGTTGTTTGGTTGTTTCTGTTTTTTGTTCTTCTACGCTAAAAACGTCTGTCAAGCAAAACGCAGTTAATGTGGGTTTTATACATTGTCGTCGTCATCGTCATCGCTATCGTCGGGCGGCGTATCCTATTCACGGATTGTTCATCAAGCTGTGAAACTTCTTTCAAGGCATGTGTCTACAATTTTTATGGAGATGTTGAAAATGAGAAAATGTGATTAGGCAGATAAATATTGGCAGTAGATATAAAATCCGATTTAGATGCGATTCGATAGGAATCAGAATTAACGGGGGATTTCCTCATATCCTTTGAGTAAAAAGGTTTGAGAGAAATTTGATTTCAGGGTAGCTTTGTGTAAGGCATTTAAAGCCCAGTTGGTTTTTCGGTCAAGTACACACACTTCGATATAACTCAAAAATAACTTATGGCATTAAGGAGCCTTTTTTTAACACAAATGCTCATGGACTTCCTTGACTTTGTGAAACACTTTCAAAGAATATTTTGAATTGTATCCTGTTCTTGAAATCAAAAAGCAATGCATTTAAGTTCTAAGCTGAAAAAAATTTAGCGAAACGATTCGCTAACCAATGCTGCCGAACACCAACTGGTTCTCCGCATTAATATAATTTATCTCTCATAAGATTTTGTTGGCCAACAATGTCAACAAATGATAAGCATGTTTAAGTCTGCAAACGACAAAACAGGATAATGTCTTTAAAGGTATTAAAACTTCTTTCTTTTTACTTCTTTTAACTTTTTTTAATCATTTAACAGCACCCATCCTTGAATTAATTATGCTTCCTCAAAGAAACTTTTGCGTATAAAGCAAATTGCAATCTTCCGTCATAAATGTCTTCTACAAAACTCCGTTGACCACTTGTGATTAAATTTTTATGACTAAAGTGCATTCAAACACACAAGTGCGGCTTTTATGATGTTAACTTGCTAACCATTTATTACTCTACTACCCCCATCATTGATGTCATAAATAAATTGCTTTATTTGAATATTGCAACAAAGTTGAAAGTTGAACATTGTAAGCATTGAGCGGCTTAAGAGTTTATTGGTATAAGAGATTGACTTAATGGAATCAGAAACTCGATATCTTGCAAACTAACCACAACATGTAACCATTGTCTTTTGAGAGGGAGCGATAAAGGATGAGGTTCTTGATTTGATAGTTCGAAGTAATTGTAGAGGGAAGAGAAAATTATCGAAGGCAGGGATGTTAACTTTTTTGAAGTGAATACAATGTATTTACAAAGGGTGGTTGTTTTAACCTGCAAAGTGGAATAAATTAATTGCCATAAAATTGACCTTATTTGGAAGATCATTTTTTTCCTCGCATATGATAAAGGTGCACCTCGGATGTAGCAACTGGCTTCAATTTATTATTATTACTTTTTGCAGCAATTTGTATTCTTTATCGACAATAACGAGGTGGAGGTTTTTTTCCAAGTTGTCTACCGGCTTATAATACAAACATCGAATGCGACTACAGAAAATAATCCACCGGTGTTAACTCGAACGATCTTGAAGGCCAAATCGTTTTCTTAAACAAATCACTTGCTTCACTGGTTGTGTTACACCGTCTTTTTTAAAGCATAGCTTCCACAAAGCAAGGAGATTCAATTCAGAAACGAAAAAATTAGTGATCATCGCTCTGGTGCCCTGACATAAGGCCATACGACATAAGGTCATATTCGAACATATAGCGCTATGACGCTTTCAATTGTGACTTAAGGCCATATTCGAACATATGGTCTAATGACGCTTTGTCAAAGGGTCGTTTTTGTGACTTTAGACCATACATTGAAATGCCCTAATGACGCTTTCTAAATTATTTTGTTAATAGATGACCTTGAAGCATTATACAGTTTATAGAAAGCAACACAATGTGCAATCTCACAAATAAAGCAACAGTTATGAGCTTGACAAAAAATTTTCATTGATCAGTGAAAACTTGCATTCATTCATTCATTCATGCCTTCATCAAATCATTGGATAGTTCTTAATCAGTTGCACAAGTTGTCGTTACAATTGAGTTTACATTATTATGGTAAATGTTCTCAGAAAAGCAAATAATGAAAATAACCTAAATCCGAATTTTTTTTTTTATTTTTAAAAAAATTCAAAATGTACACTTTAATTACTAGAAAAACGTAAGATTTCATGTTATACCGATAAACAAAAAAATTGCTAATCGAAATATACTACTATCTTACGTTTTTCTAGTAATTAAAGTGTAAATTTTGAATTTTTAAAAAATAAAAAAAAAATCGGATTTAGGTTATTTTCATTATTTGCATTTTCTGAGAACATTTAACATAGTAATGTATATTTTTTTAATCCATCTGTAAGAAGAGATTTCAACGAACAAGAAACGCACCAACTTTTTAAGAAAAGCAGATGTTTTGACGTGAGAATTTTCGATTCAAAATTAGGGTGATTTTTCGATATTTTGTCAAAATAAGGTGAAAAAATAAATATTTTAAATCAAAATTCGTGAAAAAATAATTTTTTTTTTGCAAAAGATAAAAATAAAAAACCAAAAACTCAGTTATTGGATTTTTTCGCATACATTTTGATTTTATGTGAAAAAAGTGTCTTTACAAAAGTTGTAGATCTTTTTAATACCTTTGCCATTTAACTTTTTTTCCTAAGACTTGCAGTTTTACCGGAAATCGAGATTAACCGTTTTTTACCCTTAAATACTCCCCCCCCCCCCCCCCTCCCTCTTCCCGACCTCAGATCACCCGTAATTTATTTTTCCTTTTTTTTTTTTGGTTTATTTTCTACCTCTTCCAATTTGTTTCATCCTACTATAATTTTTTTTGGCCTCAAAAATTATCGACCCTGGTCTAGTTGTCTAAACAACTCCTCAAACTATCTACTTTAAACGAAAAACTAATTCATTGTGTTTTGATATTCGAGTACAACAACTAAAAGACTCTGAAAGAGTGTGGCGTAGGACTTGAACTAGACAAAAAAAAAAGCGGATTTGACTTTGTGAAAATAGTGAAAAAGAGATTGGCAGCCTCTTGATAATCTCATTTCATTTTACCATAGATACTCAAATGTACTTGAAAAGGAGTATGAACATGAACTTACCCTGACTTCTTTAAGGCCTTCGACAAATCTTTTCATAATATCATGTTCAATAAGCTTAAAGCATTTTTATTATTTCTTTCCAGTTAAAAAGCAGATAATATCAAGTTCAATCTTGTAACGTATTCTCACATACTTTCAATGGTTTATCTGGAGTGCCACAAGAGTGTCACTTTGGCCCTATGGTTTTCATTGCTGCAATAAATGATACAATTTCCAACATTTCTTACAGCGACAGTCTAAAATTCTCTGTTGGTATGAACAGTCTTAGTCTGAAGCCAGATGTCAGGTGTCAAGGTGGCCACAGTACTGTGTTTTTCTGTAGAACGAACTAGAGAACACTTCCAGAACCAGCTTACCGAAAATACCCGATATGTATCATAGTCGAAGAGACACGAGTGTTACGAGCTATGAATTTTGGGAAAAGATGTGGTACTCGAGCTTAGACGTCTCACGATTCACATCTATAAGCTTTATAGGAGGTGCTAATCTACCTAAACAATGGAGGGAAGATTTTCTTATATCAATTTGATTTAATTTAATTTCTTTAATTTTAACGAGGCCGTCCTTCTTTCAATCAACCTCCGGCACCAGATAATCTCTGTGAACCAACCAGAGGTGGGCTTCGTCAACTACAAAAAGCTAGACACTGCTAGTCAACTAACACACACTACCGTCAACCAACACAAACCTCCGGAATGAGGAGATTGATACAGCAATTGACAATCTGGAAACCGTAATTGAATCTTTGCTTGAGAAGAATAGGCAGCCAAGAACTTCCCGGGACGAATACGAGCACCTGCCCGACTACATACAGAAGCTCTACCACCACAGGCAAACACTTGAGGAAGCTGCTACAACGTATTAAGCAACGGGAACTAAACACCATCAACAGCAACTACCAGGCGGTCTCCAGCGAGCTCAGATGCGTAAACATCATGTTCAAGAACGCAGTGAACTATCACAACGACATTGTTCTCCAAAACAGGCTCCAGCCCATGGTGAAGCTTCAGTCAACGCAAATAGAGCCAAAGGATTTGCGGACTTCTTTGATGAATACTTCAAACCAAATCCACCCTTGGACCCTGCATTTTTGGAAGAAGTCAACTCCTCAATTCAACTCGCACAAGCCCCCCAACAGACCATCCAATTCAGCGATGAAAATCCGTCCAACGATCCAGCAGACAACCTTGAGCACTCCTGAAGAAATTCAACAGTTCCTACTCAGAAGCCGCCCAAAAAAGTCAACAGGACCGGACAAGATATCCACATTCATCCCCAAAAGACTACTTCAATCAGAGCATTTGTTGTCGATTCCTTGTTGAGATCAGATACAAGCAGCAGTCAGCCTATTCAACGAGATGGAAACCCTAATGAAGCGGTTCCAAAAAACCGTCTTTCGCTGTCGGAAATGTTCTAGTCAAACAATTTTTTTTTTCTGCACAAAGTGTAACTTAGCACTTCATCCAAAATGCTTTGATGGATACCACATAAAAACAAATATTTGATGAATATTTTGTCAATAAAACTGATTTAAACTCCGTATTTAAAATTTTTTTTCTTTTATGATTTTGCTACTACATTTGGCGGGTGTTGCGAAAACGCAACGTCAATTTTCCGGGAAACTAAAAGCTTTTCCAAAAATTTTTTTTTAGATTTTCTCTAACTAGCCCAAAAATAGACAAAGTGTGAAATTTCAAGTTCCTAGCACACCTGGAACTGGTAGCCGCCGGAAATGGGTTAATTTAATTTCTTTAATTTTGGTGGGGGCAAAACCCCCATTTATTAGGTTTAATACAAGCTATTAACTTACAAAACTAAGAAACTTAATAGCTAAGACTTGCTAACTAGTTGGAGGGCTCAGAAGACGAAGTTTTAGGCAGGGAGTACTCATATTGAAGTCAAAACAACAGGAGTGGGAATTGAAATTCCTCAGCATTCGGGAGATGGGTTCATTGGACCCGTAAGAGGTTCGATGGGTGGGAAGATAGAAGAGACGGAGATTCCGAGTGTTCCGAATTTCAAGTGCTGAAGTTGCCTTAAGGATTATATTGTCGATATGCTTGAGTAAATTCAGCTCACGGTCGCAAATAATGCCAAGGGAACGGATCACCTGGACGGTGGAAATGATTTGGCCGTTTAGAAGATAGATACGGGGAGGAGATTTGATGTGTTTACGTGAGAAGGTAATTGATTGGCACTTGGAAACATTTAGCTCCAGGCAGTTTTTGGAGCACCATATTGAAAAACTGTCGGAATCCTGTTCGAGGTGGGAAGAGTCGTCAGAAGAAGAAATGACCCGGTAAAACTTAGTAACGTCCGCATAGAGTGAGATAGAGGAAGGTTTGAAGGAAGGGTAGATACACGAAACTTTGATAACTCCTGTCATCAAGCTAATGTCTAATACTTTGAAGATCTCTGAGCGATCATTGTGGACATTGGGTAGCCGACTTTGAAAAATAATAAAGCTAACTTCGAAAAATAATAAAGCTGGGGTTTGTCGCGGATATGTCAACAACTAAATACAATGCAAAGTAAAGAGATTCTCATTAAAAAACATCGTGAACTAGGGCTGGCGACATTGGGTGCACACCCAGAAGGCATTTTGAATCCTGTGCTTCTAATTACATTCCTTCATTACCTGGCGGCGGATAAATTTTGGAACATAAAAGTACAAAATGCCGTCGACACCGACCGTTAGTAATTGGACCAAAAAATGGCGTATCAAGCTTAATGAAGCTAGATCTGCAAATATGAACTTTACAAATAAAAAGTTAAGCTACGTTCAAATATTCATCAACAATCAAGCTGTACCTTACGCCAATACGGCCAAATACCTTGTGGAATGAATTTGGATGCAAATAAGTTTAAATCGAAAGAGCATATCAAAAAGAAGAGAGAAGAGCTCAACTTGAAGTATAGAAAAATGTACTGGTTACTCGGTAGAAATTCTGACTTATGTATATGTATGTCGAAATTGAAATAATGCTTTTTTAATAAGGACTTAGATCTGTTTGGACCTATGGAATCCAATTATGGAGCTTTACAAAGAAAACAAATACTGAAATCATCCAAAAGTTCTAAAACAAAGTCCTTTGTGGAATAGTAATGCAATGGGTCGCGCATAGGTTATTTTGTAAAATATCCAGATAGTTAGCAGAATAAAGTCGGGGTGATAACTTGAAAGCCCCGATTAATTTATTTACAATTACACCTGCTCACATATTAACACAAGATCTGTGCTGTAACGACCGTAGCCGTCTTGAACGTAGATTGCTTGAAGCCGATGTTTGGAAATTATGGAAATTCGTAAAACAATATCTTGTGAATTGAGATTCGTCTGTCCGTAGAATTCTGTTAACATTATGAGTGATTGTATAATCAAAGGTTCTCTCTAGCAACCAGTTACAAATCGTGATTCAACTTGATAAACTGATAAGCAAATCTGCTTTTCTTATTATTTTATACCACTTATTTACCTGAGACCATATGGCCCCAATTTAAATACAGTTTTAAAGATTTTCTACTAAAAATACTGTTACTGAATAACAATTTTTTTCTCAGAATATAACCTAGAATCACATCCAAAAGTGTGTAAAACGAGTTACGGGACAGTCTGTTTACGGGTAACCAAGAGACAGACAGTTTAACAGACGGTCCTTTGGAATACATAAAGCGACATTTCAAATAATATAGCGAGGTGTACTTTTGGGTATAAATAAGTTTACCAAGAAAAAAAAGGAAAAAATGTAATCAAATGTTTACAAAAATGAATGCTATTTAGAGAGGATAAGCTTCTCCACGTGTACTAGGCTCATACACCTATACATATGAGAGCCACAATAATAAAGACGACAAAAGCTTCGCATAAATAATCCTGTATTATTCTGCTATTCCCATCAGTTTCCCTTTACGCCCACATACCACAACTTAATAATAATCCCGACAATACTTGTTACGAACTACAAGGAACCCTGTTCATTATTATAATTACTTATTTGTCTAATTGCCGAGCAAATCTTAGCAACTTGAAGATTAATTAAAGCGTTGCGCTGGTGCTGTTAGCTGTTAGCTGTTGCTGTCTCTGGTTTTGCTTAGGCCAAAGCCTTCCTGTGCTGATGCTTCTGGTTCATCTCAATTCTTGGAATCATTGTCATTTCCGTTTTAATTTTCCTTTGCTTTGCCTAATGAACGCAATGTTCTTGTCATCATTGTCGTGCTTTTTGTACTTTCTCAGCCCTGAAGACATGTATCTACTAGATACCGACCGTCGACGACGATGTACTCCAGGATGATCCTAATTTTTTGCTTTTTCCTTTTTTTTTCTTCTGTGTTTATTTTGTTCTAGCTGTTTTCGTTTGTAGATTTAAGTACCTATACGTAGTATGTGTTCTGTCAAATAGAACACCCAACCATGGTAACAATCATTCTTTTGTCCTATGTGCGGCTGTGTTTGCCTTCAACTATAATAATAATGTTTGTGTATGAACAGCGAAGAGGATGCTCTTGTGTCGTCCTTTCTGCTACTTGTCATTGCTGTTCAGTTGAACGAGCGGGCGTTTTCTTCACAACTCAAACTGGCTGTAGGGTCTACCCAGAAGAAGTAGGTAGGGTGGGCTATAGGGAGTGGTAGAAAAAAGTTTAAAGGACAAAATAGAAGAGAACTGTCGCTCTTACACTCCAGAACAAAATGACAGGGGCTTTGTGTAATGTTTTGTTTCAATGATGTCTGAAAATCAGTTGCGACGACGAGCTTCGTTATGTTTTTGCAGGATTAATGCTGTCGTTTGGTTCGAATTGAAAAAGCCCATGGATGTTGGCGGGAATGTAAAGTGACAAAACATTAACGCCAATTTAAAGTTCATTCAACCGCTTTATGAATAAATGACAATTTATGTTTTGTTTCATCAAATATCCTGGCTCGGTTGGGTACCTTTTACGGTGTCTTTTAATTTGTTTTGTTGGTTCTTTTGTTGAAGTGTTTAAGGCTGTAATGAGCGAGTGAATGGTTTTATTTTAGGTGAGAGAAATTACTTCGCATTACTGTTGAACCCTTTTTCATACAATTACCTTGGTCAATTTAAATTTTTTGAAATTTGCAATAAAGCGAGACAGTGGGTTAAGCTGACGCTTTATATAACTTACCCAACCTTTGATTTTTTTTGACAAGTATAGAGGAGGTTACAAGCCACAATTTTTTGAATAGCTATCATCAAGTGTCATTTAATGTTTTGATGAGAAGTTATCATTAAATGTCAAATAAGAAGACTTCTTTTGCAAAGACAGAAAAGAAGCCAATAAATCATTCATTTTCCATTTGGAAGCATATATTCGGCAGGACAAGCAGTTTCAAACAGTCCCTAGAGCTTCCCACGGACAACATTTTGCAATTCACCATCCGATGTCCTTTATTAATTAGGCTAAATTTTAAAACGGCTGAAATTATTGCAGTAGGTGTGTCTTTCGTGTATTATTTGGACTTTATAATCATACAAGAATAATCAACAAACGATTTCTTCACACAGTGTTGACATTTAGTATTAAGAACTATAGTCCTTAAAATAATACTCAAATCGGTATCAAATCATTTCTTCTGTTTGAATCCGAGTACAATTATTAATGACTCGTTATTAGCTTCAACTTCGAAAATAAAATATGGGCACGGCTGGGTCGTACGAACTTGCGATTGTGTGCAAAGTACAATTTGAAAGTCTTAAGGCTAAATACGTAATTTTTCCACAGTAAAGTCCGATTCTCAACTTTGGTATCACTTTTTGACAATTTAAAAACTTTTTTTCACGTTTCAAACGTAAATTAAAATGTCCAGCTGGAGCACCAAATATCCCGGATTCTCCATTTCAACATACCAAAATATTGAGTGCCAGTTTTTCCTTAATATTTGGAAAATATCAACCGCATTGTTGTTTACCCTTAAAGCACTTTCATTAGCCGTGTTTTATTGGGAATCTATATGCAGGTTTTCAAAAGATCGCAAAACATCGCACATGGGAAAACAACAACGATTAGTGAACAAAGATTTGTGAACAGAAATAAATCAGTGATCTGAAGTGAACAGCAGGGATGGCAGGTAAATGGTGTTTATGGAATAAAGTTGAATCAATTTCGAAGTCTTATAGAACATTCTTATCTTTATCATCCAATGGAAGCTTTTTTCTTAACCTTCCTATTTTTCTCTCGAAAAACTGTTGAAAAAAACGCCAAACTTTCTACTTTCTGTTCAAATCCCCACCACTTTGTCATATTTCTTAAGAAATCCTCCATAAACGACGATAGTGGTTTTATACAGATTAACAAATAAATGCTCTTATTATTTCTCAGTCAAGCACCGAAAATCCAGCGTTGAAACCTTTCTTAGTTTCTTAGCAAAAAAAAATTAAAGACACTTTTTGCAGAAAAATCAATCAGCAGAAAACAAACAAAAATGATTCTTCTGGAAAAAAATAGCTTTCGTTTCATTAAAATAAATATATATACATTAGAGTGGTCCTTAAAGTGGTTAGGTCGGAATTTTAATGAGTGCACCCCTCACAAATGTTGCAAATAAATAAAAAAAAAATTTCCCAAAATTTCACCCCCCTGTCTCAATTTTAACACGTGCCGCCGGACCTGTACTTTTTTTCCATATAAATAACATGTGATTTTTCTTATGTTTTAGTTTTTTTTAAGCATAATATGTACATAGCACCAAAAAATTCGGTCACGATTTTTTTCTCATCGGAAAAAGTTCTACTTTTTTTTAAGAATTTTTCCAACTTCGAAAAACAAAATGGCGAAACAAATATGGCGGTCTGAAAAATTTAATTTTGTCGTAATTTTCGAATAATTTTGTTTCGCCATTTTGTTTTTCGAAGTTGGAAAAATTCTTAAAAAAAAGTAGAACTTTTTCCGATGAGAAAAAAATCGTGACCGAATTTTTTGGTGCTATGTACATATTATGCTTAAAAAAAAACTAAAACATAAGAAAAATCACATGTTATTTATATGGAAAAAAAGTACAGGTCCGGCGGCACGTGTTAAAATTGAGATAGGGGGGTGAAATTTTGGGAATTTTTTTTTTTATTTATTTGCAACATTTGTGAGGGGTGCACTCATTAAAATTCCGACCTAACCACTTTAAGGACCACTCTAATATACATACATATATTAAAAAAACTAAGAATGATTTTTTCGTTCGGTTTTCTGTGATTGATTCAGAATTAATAAAAGCATTGATTATAATTTAATGAAAAAGTAACCCATATTTTTTTCAAAATTTTATTTAAGAAGAATATCTGAATCTTTATTGGTATGAGCTTATGTCGCATCTTATTCAAAACACCCTGTATACGTACAAATATATGCAACATGGTGTTTTTTAGGTATGGTGTTTTTGATAATATTTTACAATGAATAGAATTTCTCCAAATCGCCATCAAAACGTTTGACTATTTCGCAGTAAATAGGCTTACTCAACAACAGTGCTCGCAAATTGTACAAAATTATTTTGGAAATCGTAGTTTATTTAAAACCAATGCCATGGTAATGAAATTTAGGTTTAAATGTTTTATTTAGTTTTAAATCAATATACTTCAAAGAAAACTTACTATACTTTCAGGTATGTATCATTCTACGCACAGTCAACACACTTCAAACACCATGAAACTGAAAGCGTTTGCTCTTTGTACTGATTAACCGTTGTACAAAATAATAGCGCCTGTTAGAAAAAAAAAATTCAAAACGCAAAGATGCGTCCACACTGACGGCATTAGTTGGCACATGCCAATTGGCAAAACCGACTTAGAGTGTATCATTCTTAATAGTTACAGATAGCGAACCCGAACTCAAACCGATTGAAATGGTTTCGATTGCGGCTCAGCACAGTGTTGACAGACCTTTGATTAAGGGGGACGTGTAGAGCTTGCTCAGCTCTGGGCACTACTATGACATTTTTGTAATTCAACTGCTTATTTGGATAAAAGAAATTATATTTTGTTTATTTTTCTTATCAAATGAGTAACCACAAGAAACAATTTACGGCAACCACATTGCATTTATGAAACCAAAAGGTCACAACATTGCTCGTTATCATAAATAGCTTCATAGTAGTAATAATAAAAATTAGTGTTGATTCCTATTTAAAATTTATTTCCCTAGCACGCGTTACTCTTCCCAGTCATAGCTGCGAACATTTTTAGTTTTGATAAGTGTGTTGAAATACCTTTAGTGTTCTCTTATAATCACTTTGCATAAGCATAAGCATAAGTTTTGAACTTATACAGAACATACAGATTTAAGTAAAGTGTTTCTTTAAATATGGATGTAATAAGCCTTCAAAACGTCGACCAAATTAAAGCTGATTCTCAAGCTCCTACGAATGAAATTGAAAGTGTAAAGGGAAACTCTAAAAAGAAACGAAATGGAACGTGTATCGAAGTGGATGTTTCAGATCAAAATTATGCGGCTAAAAGAAATATTGCTGAAGGTAGGCGTTTCTATACTAACAAAAGTGTGTGCAGTAATGATAATTAAGATCTTTACTCGATAAGTGATGTAGATACGCGAACATAAACATTTTTATAATTTTATTTCTAAGGTTTTTAATACACACTATACAAAACTCAATTGGCTCTAATGTGCAATGTGACTACTTCTGTTATATTTCTTCTAAAGGGTTTAGTTCGAAATCCCAGCTTTTATATTCCAGCTTATAAAAATCCCGTTTTTAAAATCCTGTTTGTTAAAATCCCGCTTTTGCAATAAAAACTAGTTGTTTTATTTAAAAAAAAACCGCGGGATTTTTTGTGAGGCTTTATAAGCAAGCTCATCCATTCAAATCGACAGTGGTCAAAAGCGAAACGAACAAAATTTTGCCTCCGGGTGGTACGTGCTTGTGGTTGCACCTAAAAAACTCGCGCGAACTAGCCAGGATAAAGTATTAAGGGCCAGTTGCTCAATCGAATCATAAATTTAAGTTCTACATAAAGTTCTACTTTAGTATGGGGATTTTATGTAGAACTTAAGAATTCCGTAACGTCTCATACAAAAATGAAAACCTTATGTAGAACTTAAATTTATGATTCGATTGAGCAACTGGCCCTAAATCAGTAAACCTAAAAAAAAAACAAATGAAGTAGATTTAGTTATTATGTGCGCCTAAAAAAATGGAATGATTTTTATAATCCTTTGTCATGAAGTGGAGCATACGTAAGCTATGGATCTGTTTCCATGGAAAGTTGAAATAAGTTCCCAAATAGTCATCGCTGTCTATAATTGACACCTGGTGTGCTAGAAACGATCTCTCCGTCAATTCTGAGGTTGGTTCCCTTACGAAACCTAGAAAATTGACCAAACTTAAACTTAAGGTAGTTAAGATTTTCATTTTAAAGTATGTCAAACGTCTGTTGGTAGTCCTTAAAAAAACATAAATTAAACAATAACAAAAAAGTTTTGTTATTTAGCAAGAGATTTAATTGAGCAAAGAATATATATTCAAGCAAAGAAAACACAAAACACGTCTGGCTACTTCGAATCGTATATTCAGAATCAATCTTTATTTATTCTCTTCTTCTACTTCTCCTCGCCATACACTTATACATACATCATTGTGACATGGTAACATGCAATACCTTTACATTATGCTCTTACTACTACAATGGTAACATGCGATACCTTAACATTATGTGCTCACTACTACAATTCGGCCATCCTGACCTTTGAGATCACCTGATCTCTGTTTTGTTTTACATTTTTTTTTTTTTCATATAACCAAGGTTTCATGTTGCCAACCGCCCACACCCCTTGATATGGTAATCGAGACTGTTGAAAATTGTCTACATCTTCGAGCAGATATCTGTCATTTCGCAAAACTTTAGCAACCCGATACGGTCCCCTAAATTTTGGGATCAATTTCTTAGATGCACCGGGGTGTGAGTCAAAATTTTTTATCATTACATAGTCTCCTGTTTCATAGGACGTAGGCCTACACCTTTTCTTGTCCACATAATTTTTGTTGTATGTCTGAGATTTTTCTTGTTCTATTACCGCTTTCTGTCTTATCTCAGTTAAATCCCGTTTTTCTATCCTGTCTTCAATTTCACTTAAATTTTCAACAATTCTATCTGGCAATTTCCCTTTCTGACCAACCCCAAACAACATCACGCTCGGATGTTCTTTAATCGTTCGATTTATCGTATTATTTAGTGAGTACTCTACGTTTTCCAACACATGATCCCAGTGTATACCCTCTTCTGGCTTAACAAGTTTTGCAATCATTGGCCCTAGACTTCTATTAACTCTCTCTACCTGTCCGTTTGCTTGAGGCGATCCTGTTGCAATTTTAATATGCTGAATATCCCTTTCAGATAAAAACTCTCTAAATTCGTTTGCCGTGAAACAACTTCCTCTATCTGACACTACACATCTTGGTCTACTGTATGCCCTAAAGTAATCAATTAGCGCTTGTATTACTTCTTTAGTGTTTGTTGTCTTAGTAGGGTAAAGTCTCACAAATTTTGTAAAAGCATCTATCACTACAAGTATATATTTCTTTACTTGTCTCGAATTATCCACCGGCCCATAGTGATCTATATGTATTACTTCAAACGGAACTTTTCCTTTCGGCACGACATGAAGAAAGCCTTCTTCTCGACCCTGTTTAGCAGAGAAGGAAATACATTTAAGACAATTTTGTATATGCAATCCTATTTTTTCTCTCATTTTAGGGAACCAATAACTTTTTGATACTAACTCGATTACTTTGTCTGTGCCTACATGACCGATTTCATCATGGTATCTATACATCACGTGGTCTTCCATTTGTTCCGGTACTAGGAATACTATACTACCGTCATTTTTCTTTTTATATATCACTCCGTTTCTCATTTCATATAACCCATGTTCTGAATTTTCTAACATTTCTTTCAATTTAACTATTTTTCCATCTTTCCCTTGGCATATAATTAAGTTCTCTTCAAAAGTATTAGTTTCCAACGTTAATATATTTGTCGTCCTACTCAACGCATCAACATGTTGCATGCGAGCACCCGCCCGGTGCTCTAACGTGTAATCATAATTTTGTAATTCTAATGCCCAGCGGGCAATCCTTGGGTTGAGTTCTTTCTTGTTCAAAGTAAGAGTTAAAGAATTACAATCTGTAACTATTTTGAATTTTTTTCCTTGAAGATAAATTCTAAATCTACCTAGAGCATTTATAATTGCGAGCGTTTCCAACTCAAAGCTATGAAATTTTGATTCAGAATCTGTTGTTCTTTTAGAATAATAAAAGACTGGATGCAACTTTTTGTCCTCTTTTCTTTGCAATAGAATTGCTCCGAATCCTAGAGCACTTGCGTCGCAATGCAACTCTGTTTCATCTTTTGGATTATAAAGTGCTAGTACTGGCATTTCTATTAATTTAGTTTTTAATAACTCAAATGCTTCTAACTGCTCTGGACCGAAATTAAATTTTCTATCTTTTCTAATCAAATCATATAAAGGTTTTGCAATCGTCGAAAAATCTTTAACGAACCTACGAAAATATGAGCACAAACCCAAAAAACTTTGTACTGTGTGAGCATTTTGTGGAATTGGAAAATTCTGGATCGCTTCGATACCCTTATCATCAGCCTGTATACCTTCACCAGTAATGGTAAAACCCAAATATTTTATTTTGCTTTGGAGAAACTTACATTTATCTATCCTCAACTCTAACCTATTTTCTACCATTCTTTTAAAGACTTCTTCGAGAATCTTAAAATGTTCGTCGTAAGAATTCGTAGCTATCATCAAATCATCCAAATAGACTATCACCTCATCACTTTTATCATATCTGCAAATATTTTGTTTATATGTCTCTGAAACGTTGACGGTGCGTTTTTGAGTCCAAACGGCATTCTTAAAAATTCGTACTGGCCTAACGGTGTAATGAACGAAGTAAACTTTACCGAATCTTCATGCATATATACATGAAAGAAGCCATTTTTTAAATCCAACTTTGAAAAAATCGTTTTGCCTGCCAGTCTGTCTAACAAATCGTCGATTATCGGTATTGGATAGCTATCTTTTGTCGTCACCTTATTTAAAGTTCTAAAATCTATACACATTCTAAGCTCTCCAGTTTTCTTTCTTACCAAAACTATAGGTGAAACATATTCAGACTCACTTTCTCTAATATAACCTTTGTCTAAATACTCATCTAGCAACGAACTGAGTTCTCCCTTCTCGGCATATGACAATCTTCTCGGACGACAATGAAAAGGTTTCACGTCATTTAATAATAAGTTCATTTTAGTTTTAACCAAAGGTTCGGAGGGGCGTTTGGCATACACGTAACTATTTAAATACAACTCGTTCAACTGTTTTTTATACCGATATTCATTTAGCTCATCAATTTCTAAATTTAAATTTCTACTATCAATTTCTTCAATATCTATAGACATTAATTCTTTTTCAAAATTCGATCTGTTGTCAAATATTTTACTTTCATTTTTACAATTCTCTAATTCAGAATAAAATTTGAACTTGCCATTGTTTAAAAAATCTCTTCCCAAAATCACCTCGTATCCGGTCGTACTGTCATCCACCACCAACAAGTCTACACTCATTTTAATATTTTTATAAATAACCACACCAGACAACATTCCATAAATTTTTAGTTTACTTTTATTTATTCCAAAATAGTTTTTGTTTATAATTCTATTGTTTTCTATCATTTGACACTCAGTTTTTGGTACTCTTGATTTTTTAATCAGGCTGACAGGACTACCGGAATCTACGAGGCAATCTAGAGAAAATTTGTCATTATTTTTTGAAAAAATAAAATATAACCTTCTTACATAATCGTCATCCTCTGCGTTGTCCGCGAGTTGATGGACCAGTGACTTCCGTTCCGGGCAGGCTGCAACCATATGCCCCAATTTCCCGCAGGCATAACACGCTCCGAATTCCCTTTTCGGCTTCCTACATTCATTTGCCATGTGTCCAACTGAATTACAGTTGTAGCACCTCATCGTCACCTTAGTCGATCCTGTTGCTCTGTAATTCTTTTTTTCCGCTCCTGTTGTAACCTCTGTTGCCGATCCCGTCTCATTTTTTTTTTGTCGTTGCATTACTTTATGGTATGCTTTGTACAAATCCGCTTTGGTATTAAACACACCAATATACGCATAGAGCCTCATCTCCTCGTCGGTGAAACCTTCGATTATGTACTCCACCATCTCTTCCTCCTCTATTTCCAAGCCCGCTGCCAGCCTCAGCTTGTCGCTGTAATACTCTCCAAATGTCTCCGTCAACTTCCATTTTCTTCCCTCGAACCTCTTTCTCATTGCCAATCTATTCTCTTTCACTGCGAAGATTTCTTTTAGCCCCTCTGAAAGAGTCTCCACACTCTCACACAAGAAATTTGGCTGTGCATATAGCCACTCTTCTGCTTTCCCCTTCAATTTCGACACGAAAAGGGTGCGAAGCACATCTTCACTAACACCATATACTTGCTTTACGTTATTTATTTGTGACAACCAAATATCTAAGTTTGCACCACCGTTGTATTCTGGCACAAGTTCCTTGTATGCGGTGTATAAGTGAATGTTTTTTAATGTCACTCCTGTTGTCGTTTCAATTGTATTACTTGTTGTCGGTCCCGTTTCCACTGCTGTTGTCGTTCCTGTTGTAGCTTCTGTTTCATCGCTCGTTGTCTCTCCCGATTCCACTCTGTTTGTCGTTCCTGTTGTCGTCTCAGTCGCCACTCCTGTTGTCATATTTAACATTCTTTTAAGCATCTCATTTTCTTTTGTCACCAGGTCTCTTTCTCTTTTTAAAAGAGCTATCTCCCGTTGCAACAACTCGTTTTCTTTTTGCTTTTGACGATCCGTTACTACATCGCTGTTTGTTTCTCGTTCTTCACACAATGTAAATTCCTCTTCGTCGCCGTCGTCTTCGTCATCGTGCGACTCCTTTCCTGTTGTCTCTGGCGTTGTTTTTTTTTCCGGCGCTTCTCCACGTTGCTCTGACGGAATTTCACTCAGGCGAACAGCTAACGTCGCCTTCTTTCCACTGCTTGGTCTTCCTAATCGTTGCAGCCACTCACGCAACTGGGCAGCTGTATATTCTGCTGCATCTACTTCCATCGTAAAATTTGCACAAGGGAGGAGAGAGGAAAAGAAAAAAAAGTTGTGCGACGCGTTATTGAAACAAATTAACCGCAGCAAAATTTCCACAACAATCTGTTTTTAATTTATTTGGGCAGAGAAATTTCGCGACACGTTATTTGGATTTTTGTATCCCACTTCTGAAATTTTTAGCAAGAGATTTAATTGAGCAAAGAATATATATTCAAGCAAAGAAAACACAAAACACGTCTGGCTACTTCGAATCGTATATTCAGAATCAATCTTTATTTATTCTCTTCTTCTACTTCTCCTCGCCATACACTTATACATACATCATTGTGACATGGTAACATGCAATACCTTTACATTATGCTCTTACTACTACAATGGTAACATGCGATACCTTAACATTATGTGCTCACTACTACAGTTATTGTCCTGGTTTTTTATCCTGGAGTTGTAATTTATTAAAAAAAAAATAGATGGGTACCCAATTTTTTTTCCTAAGGACCACCCTATTGGGCACTTACAACTTTAGATGGAAAGAAATACATAGCTTACGTATGTCCCACTTGGGGACAAGAAATGATGAAAATCCTGGTTAGTTCGCGCGGGTTTTTTAGGTGCAATCACAAGCACGTACCCCCCGGAGCAAATTTTGTTCGTTTCGCTTTTAACCACTGTCGATTTTCTTGGATTAGCTTGCTTATGAAGCCTAACAAAACGATCAGACAGTCGAAAAACCTGTTCCAAGTTTTCGGGGTTTTTAATAGTTCTTTAATGCTCAGGTTTTTTTAAAAAATCACTTTAAATTTAAAATTATAACTGTCGACAGATAAAAGGATCGATTGTCGATCGACATTTAACACACAACAGTAAACACAAAAAAGCTTTTATAATGAACGCTCCTCATTTTATGTCTTTATTGTTTTAGGAATGATGGACTTAGCCTTACTAACAGCCAATTCGAATCAGTTGCGGTTTATTCTGACCTACAATACCGAATCGTCGACTTTCTACATTAGCTTGGGACTCATAACATTATCTTTGGTATTGCAAGTTGCTGTTGGAATAGGACTTATTTTGAAGGTTTTCAAATAAATTTGATTATCTGACGCTATTTAATATAAGTTTTTTTTATTTTTCAGAGAAAAAATACAAGCACTTTGACGTCTCGCAGGGTTCTCAAAAATCAGTTTCTGGTGGTTGGCGTATTCATAATCACGTTTGTTAATGTTCTAATTGCTACATTTACGGCAACAGGAACAGATAATAAAAGTTAAAAGTTAAAATGAATCAACAACTGCTCATAATTTTAAAGAATCGAGTTGTCTCTGAACATAAGTTATAAACATTCCGAAATACGTGCATCATTTCTCATTCTAACACATTGAGACGAGAATTTTATATTTTAATTAGGATACGTGTATGGAGCTGTAATGTGTTCATTCTTCAAGCAAAAATAAGTATTTCTTTCATATTTTAGAATAAAAATCGTTTGTCAACTATTTAAGAGTTTGTTTGATTTCCGTGTGCAAATGACAACCTTCAAAATATATTGCTGTATTCTCAAAAAACAAATGTATAATTTCTTTCAAGGAGAATATCATTCAAACACATTCAGGTTGCACGGTAGTGCAATGATAAGCATGTCTGCCTAGTTACGCCTTTCGAGAGGAGGGAGTTGGTCAATTCTCCGAGAGTAATTTTATTCCATGAAGGTTATTCAAGATTAGCCACTTGGAGTTGGAAAAAAATTGTAGGTCCCTTCCATTCCTTACAAGGTAAGGTTGAAAGAGATGCGCTGGGCTCCGGATGTCCCACTTTGTTGCGCTGCTTAACTTTTTAAGTGTTGTTCATATAATAAATGGTGGTTTTTCGCTCAAACGTTATGTGAAAAATTTTCTGTAACTTCATGCGAGAAAAGCAGGACATTCACAGAGGAGTACGTCGCCGTCGTGGTGTCATCATTTTCTCTACAAGATTCACATCAGAGTGTGGAAGCACTTAGGCCTAACATGTTCAATAAGATTCAATCGTCGATTGAAGCCTTCACTGAGATCTTTGCATAGCATGTTCATCGGCGATCTCATTTCAAGCCGTGACGGTCTGGAACCCAAACCAGACTCAAAGATTTTAGTCATCCGATCGCATTCAGAGAACTCTTGCATTCCTAGATCACTTTCGAAGTAGTTGGAGGGGTGAGAAGGGCTTTAAACACAGCTTGGCTGTAGCTGCAAAACACAGATACTTCTCCTCGTCCATCCATTGTTCGTAACGCGGCTTAAAGCCATTCGAATATAGCATACGCCTCAGCTTGGAAAACGAATGATTATGATCCTAAAAAGGCGTGTAGTCGTATGTTGTCGTCCTCCACATAGGCACCAGCAAAAAATCCCTAGTCGGTTTTGGAACCATCTGTTAAGATTCGATAACAGTACTTTGCAGGCTCAGATTCCAGAGTGAACCAGTCCTGAACCGAAAGAAAGTAATAAAGTTTCCTGAGTATTTTTGACGCAATTTAAGGCTTGGGATCATCGTGTCGAACGGAATATTCAATAGACATGAGTCATAAAATATGCTGCTTGCGAGGTCCTCAAAACTCCAGTGCAAATTGTGCCAGAGACCACTTTAAACAAGAAATGGTCTTGAGTGTATACCTCATGATGTAGAGGAGGTCGATTCAACAGTGCGTCGAGAGCGGCAGCTGGAGTGCTCACAGTACAGTCAAGAAAAATTGTTCTTTGACGTTTGGCGAACAAGGCAATAACGTATGTACGCAAGAGTTTATTCCACCAGACAACTGAAGAATGGGAGACTATTGGTCATATCATAGCCGTATAGATCCAAAGGACCTCTTTCGATGAAAGGCTCCTTTACGCGTATACATAAATATACACAAAGGAATTCGTTGACCTACTAATTCCACCACAAACATGCCGTCTTCATAATTTACAAACTATAATTTTAAATAACACAAATCATTGCTTTTTCTATAAAAATCCACTTTGTTTTAATTGCGGTGATCAAGTATTTGAAAACGCTTCATTTTTATTGGAACAACTTATATAAATTTACGATTAATATCACGTAGTAAGTTCAGAGACTCTGGCTTCACACAAAAAAACAGCCATAAACTTCTTTGTGCTATTTTTTTTATGATTTCTTTAACCTCTTACAAAGTTTATCCTTGGATGATTAATACCACAACTGGGAATTTTGCCAGGAAAGTAGACGCATCGGCATCATAAAGAAGTTGTTTGTTGTTGTTGATGGTGGTAGCACGACTTCCGGCAGGAGACACTGGTTTCTGGTGTATATAGTTAAGTTAGTACTTTCCGATTTTGTTGGAATAAATTGCCGAAGGCGTTAACATGTGAAAATGACAAAATACTATAACAACGAGAAGAAGTGCTGGCTGGGTTAAGGATATGCCAAAGCAAACAAAAGGGATAAAAAAAAGTTTGTTTCCAAATAAACTGCTTCTCTGGATGATGCTGGCTGTGATGGAAGTAAGAGGGATGTAGTGTGTTTGGGAGTACGTGAATGGGAGTTTATCATTTATTTATATTTTGATGTTGTAAAGCAAAGATTAAAGCATTTTTAAGTATATGCTGTTTTAAGCAATCCTTAAGCAGAGAGGAACAAAGGAGCACTTAAATTAGCAGAGATTTAAGGAGCATGTGTGATGTGAAACGACTGCGCTCGAAGATGAGTCCTGGATCCAACATTTAAATTAAATATTGAAAACATATTTCGTTTGCTAACTAATTTATCTGGAATCGATTCGCATGACCTAAAAGAAAAGAGAGAGGATATATGATCAATTTTTCTTGTCGGATAGAAAACTGTATTTTTATTAGGAATGCACTGTGTGACTCCCGCGGTGTGACGTGTAAGACACCACTGAAGTTTTATTTTTACGACCTGTACCTGATCGCCAGCCATGGTATTTTTATAAACGCTATAAGCTTTACCCTGTGCCTGTCCATGACTCTTGTTCAGAGCTAATATCTTCGTAACATCGCCTTCACTTGGTTTTATTAAACTTCTAACGGTATCATTTTGTATAGGAGCGCATTCAATGCGGTAAAAGAAGAAAATTTCATCATGCAAATTCTCATCCGTACCTCCGCATCCGCACTTAAGAATTTCCTATATCATGGTTATGCTCATTTTAATTAGAAACTTGTTGCGATGCTGGCATACACATAATTGCCATAAACCGGTTAAAGTCATGTCATCCATTGCACTTCAAGCCATGCCAAGAGATGCCAAAGCACCGAACAGATTCAGCAATTATCTCCAAAGATCATTGATTTGCCTTTACCAACAAAATCATCAGAGTATATGAAGCAGTGGCAAAGACTAGACACACACCGCATTTTGGATGCATTCATAGGCATCTATAGGAGTCTCTTCTCTTTGATCTCTGGCATAAAATCATGTAAAGCTGAATTTTAGGATGAAAACCAGACGCAAAATGGTGCTATCAAGGAGCCGTACAGGTGGTTTGTCGTATGGCAGAATTTATTTGACAATTACACCGGTGGTAATTGATAGAGTTTAGTAAAAATTTATTTGCATAATTTCATAGATATTCAGATTTTATGTCGAAACCTCAGTGAAGTTGTGTGTAAAAAGAAGTAAGTAATGGATTTAAGCTTTGAGCTATTTTGCAACAAATGAGAAATTTGCATTTAATTGCAATGTTAAAGGCATGCCTGGGATCATACTAAAAAGGTATGATAGATGGGAGTTTAAGTTGATTGATATATTGCAGAGTAAAATAACCTTAAGGAGTGAACATTTGCATAAAGTCAACATTTGATACTTTTATGTGTTGATGTCCTTAGGCTAGGAGAGCAATGAGAGATTCGAATCGAAAGTTGATTGAAAAGAGTTTCAAAGCAAACAATGCTATTGTTTTGAAGTTGGTCTAGGATTTTCGGCTCAAAAGCACTTAGGTTTTGAACTTGCTTTTTATAGCAAACTAAATGTTAATCATCTAAATCATTTATTAAAAAAAAAAAACAAAAAAAAATAAGAAATTACAACCAGCCTTTTATGTGTGTACATGTACATGAAACAATTCATTGAAGAAGTAAATTTTGAATAAAATCAATATCAACACAGAGAATGTTATTTTGGGAACGCACATTAGAACGATGTGCTTCATTCAACATTATGTCAAAAATATTAATGCATAATTTAAGATATCTAAAACACTGCGGTCACTTAATCTACCGTAGGCTTTATACAAAACCTAGTCTTGAATAGGATTCTAAAAGATGTACATATTCTTAATCATAAAAATGAAAGAATGTTAGCCCGCTTGTGCGTAAGTCATTGCAGTGGACGCCACGATAATCGAACAAAAATATTTGTAAGTGGCACTGAATCAACAGTCAGTAGAGAAAAAAGATAGTAAACGTGTTATTTTAAACCAGTAGCCAGTGCTGGCTTTATATTTCAAAATTGGGACGAGTAGTATTCAATGTCAAAACTTGCTGTCACTTTTCAAAGGTATCAGTAAAACTCAAGAAAAAACAAAAACAGATTAATACCTGTTTTGTTTCGAAATTCGTTTTATCAAATAAATAACGATACAAATCACATATGAATTTGATTTTTGGTTTTCTTCTTTTCCATACATCATGGGCTGAATTACCGCACACGTAATCGAGTAATACGTGACTGAATTATGTGTTTATGGCAATATCTCTCGCGTTATCGAACACTTTAGTACCACAATTTATTGACATTCTTTCATTAATATTTGAACGATTTAAATTCGATAAAAGAACATCAGATGCTTTGTAATATAGAGCGAATTTTGAAAGCAAAATATTACTCACTCACTCGATCACTGACGCGGCAATTCGACTCCAGAAACTTTGTTACAGCTCCTTTTTACAATTTTTGGAAGCATCGTCCAGCAGTTAAGAAAGCTCTATGTCAGCTGTTCCGTCGAAAAAGCTTTCGGGTATGTTCGGGACTGCTCGACTAAAGCTAACTCACAGTGGACCATCAATCAAATCGGTCACACAAATATTTTTAACAGCTTAAGATTCATGCCGGATCGGTAAGACTACACCACTCTTTTTTTTTTTTTTTTTGCTTTTTGTCAACGACATTCCTGAAATATTTTTAAACTCAGAGTTCTTAATGTATGCGGACGATTTGAAAGTTTTTCGTTGCATAAAATCTGAACTTGATTCCTTGCTTTTACAAGAAGATCTAGATAAGTTGTCGAGGTGGTGTACAACTAAATCTCTTAATCTCAACACTTCTAAATGTCAAAGTTTAACTTTTTGTCGAAACCGATCGCCATTTAATTTTACTTATAAAATTGATCAGAAAGAACTGTCTGTGATACATTTTAAGAAAGATCTTGGTGTAATATTTGACGAGAAGCTGAACTTTATACGACACATAGATTTTTTAGTTGCTAAAGGGAATTCAATGTAAGTTTTTATTTACCGTAACTCCAAAGAGTTTTCCGATCCACATACTTTAAAATGTCTATATTTTGCCTTTGTGAGGTCTAATTTGGAGTACTGCAGCACAATTTGGGATCCCGCATATGCCGTTCATTCATTCCGAATTGAAAAAATCCAAAAACGATTTACGAGAATTGTTGTGAAAAGACTTAATTGGGACATTGATATGCCATCTTATGAAACAAGATGTCAATTACTCGGTATTCTGCCTCTAAACTATCGAAGGAAGTTGATTGTTCTCAAATTTTAGCTTTAATTAACTTCAATGTTCTTGTGAGAATGCTTAGAAACCCTGTACTTTTTAAAATATCATTCCACAGGACTGTATATGCTGCCAACGAACCATTATCAAGATGTCTAAGAGAAGCGAATTCTGTTTGTAATATGATTGATTTTAATCTAAGTAGATATCTATATAAATCAAAATTATTGTTAATTTTAAATAACTTTGTTGGTGGTAATGTTTAAAATGTATTATGTATCTAGTAATCACTAAAGTAATGTAACTTTGTTTGATGAATAAACTAAACTAAACTCATAAGCTGGCATTTGATAATAATTTCCAACCCTTACGAGAAGCTTGGGAGAATGAATACACCTCTACACTGACGGATCCAAATTCTGTGATGGTGTAGGAAAGGAACTGAATGTAAGCCTTTTTATCCGCCTACCTTGCTACTGTAGTGTATTCCAAGCATAAATTCTGGCGAGAAAAGAAGCCCTCATTGTATCATCCACTGAGATTCGCATCTTCTCGAACAGTCAGGCTTTTCTCAAAGATCTTGCCTCTGTCTCTACAAAATCTACTACGGTTCAAAACTGAGACTTGCGTCTCTAAAGGAGATGTCAAAACAGTTCAACATTTACATTACATGGGTGCTGGGTCACAGGAACATACCAGGCAACTGCAACGCAAACGAACTCGCCAAAAAAGGAACGACTTCTTCTTTTTGACCTGAAAGGAACAACATAGGTATACTTATCGCTACATGGAAATTTTTACTAAAGCCAGATGCTTCTGAGAAGATGAGCTATAGATGGACGCAAATTTGGCTTTAAGTGAACTCGAAATGTTCAAAACGCTAATTGATTCTAGATCGTATGCATATTAGCTCCACCATAGGTGTCCTTACAGGACACTGCCGAATTGGTAGACACGCCAAAATACTTGGTGTCCACTCCGATGACTTATGCAGAAGTTGCTTTGACGAGGAGGAAGAGGAGACAATCCAAAATCTCCTTTGTTCATGCCCCGCGCTTGCTAACCAGACGGAAAAATCGCCTCATTAGTCCAGGTTCGATTAGAGGTTGATTCAACTCTCTGATCCCCTAGATAGGGACCAGAGCGTGATCAACGATCTGATCTCAGTGGTATCACCATGGATACTCTGTGGTCTAAATGTGTTGGTCTCCGTATACTGACAGCCACATCTAACCAAACCTTACCTAACCTATGTTAATGCAAAAATAATAAAATCTAATATTTGATGAGATTTTCCTTTGGCAAACGCAATGAATTTATTTGAGATCCAATTCTGTGTAAAAGGAGTTTTTACACTGTTTACCTGCGTTTTCGATAGATTTGTCTGATTTTCGTTCATATACCTATGTTTCATTTTTGATTATTTTCTACTGCATTCGGGACAATTCAATATTCTGGTGAAGGAATGAATATCAACACGGTAGTCTATACATGTACGTTTTCTGATAAATCACGATAAATAGATATTTCAGAGCTGGAAACTTTTTATCCACAGCAATGTCATCCCTGGTAAAATAAGACAACAAAGTGTTTTGTTGATGTTCCTAAGGGAAATTTTAATATACTACATATATACATTTAACTGGTACTGGTGGTACCCGTGGCGTAATGGATAGTATGTCTGTCTGTTACCCGATAATTTCGTGGTTCGCATCCGTACAGATGCAAAAATGTTTTTCCACGAATATCGCCTTTTGCGAGGAATTGGCAAGTCCTTTGTTAGTAAATTCATTGCTACGAAAAGCACTTTCTCGACTAGCCGTTTGGAACGGGCAATGGTTGTGAGAAATGCGATAGGCCCTGGGACTCTTCACTCTGTTGAGCATATCAATAGTTACATCCACCACATAAACACTAAAACACTTGATGGAGCAGTCAAACCTAAATACCGATCCATTGATCTATGTTCGGAGAAAAGCCAAAAGACGCTGTCATGATGAGGAGCCTAGATTACAACTTCTCACCATATCAGCGCCGAGTTCCTGGTTCGAGAAAATGAAGCAGTTTCAATAGGGAAATGCTCCGCGGTGTCGTCATCCTCTCCACTGGATTCACATAGTGTTGCATCACTTAGGTCTAACACCTTTGAATGCTAGGCCACATTCTACATTCTTTTCTGCTATACGAGATAGCAAAAATGTTGCCGTTTTCTTATTAAGGTTGAAGAGCTTTCGTTTGATGTGTACCCAATGGAGGCATACCACCTACGTTTGTGCTCTTGACAGATCCAATCGTTGATTGAAGCTCTCACTGACGAACTCAAGGAATACTAAATGCTGGTTCAGGGCAGAAAGCTGTCTGAGATCGCAAGTTCATCGGCGATCTTTTAAGAATAAGGCAAACTGTATCTTTTCAGCAAAACTTATTTAATACAATCGTAAAAGAACAAGTTCTGCTAAAATTGTTTAATTCCAGCAGAACGTGTTCATTTAGTTCATATTCGATAGGAAATAACTGTAGGTACCTCTAAAAATAATGGACTAAAGTAGGTATGTAAGAACTAAATTGCAGTTTTATTGCTGAAAAATTAAATCGTCATAAGCAAACAATCAAGAATTGTTTCTGCCGCATATGCAACATCTCATAACCAAATGAATCTCATTTTATTACACAGCTTGAAAATCCTACGAAGCGCAATCATTGAATTGATAAGTTCATTACATCCTAATTTTTTTACCTTTCTCTATTTAAAAAAAAAAAAACATCCTTCAGGACTTTTCTCTTTGCAGCCTTCAATAAAAATACCATTGAATTTACAAAAGCTTCTTCTTCGCTGTTGTGTACACTCCATGAGTGTCTTTTGTGTGCGGTTGTTATACATTCCATCCAACGAATAAAGGCGCCCATGGAAAATATAGGAAATTCCTATACAGAGGAGAAATTTAATATCCATCAGGATCACACAGGCAATATGTACACACAACCGACTAATTGATAGATAGGTACCTACTTCCGAACATCATTCTACTCAAAGTTATATTAAGGTCATACGGTCAACGCAGCCTTATAACATCATCAGCAACATGAAATTTCATGGTCACTCTTACGCAAGACGAAGCTGAATAGCAACCACAAGCTCACTACCCGCATCCTATAACAGAGTTTATAGCTTCAAATCGTTGCTTTGAGAGTGCCACTTAAGTTTTGTAATGATAATCGAAGTTATGGACTTTTACGGCCAATTGGTTTTACAGGAAGTCCTTGGCCAGTAAACACTGGGTATGGCGTATGTTACACGATTGATTGATTCTCGTATTTTATATAAAAGAATTTCATCGAATGCTCACCATAATATTTAAAGGGAAATCATACGCAACTTAACCACAGCATCAATTAATTTCTCGAATACTCTACCATAATTGATTTCCTCCTTTATCCTTTATGAGGAAAATTTGTTGATTAAATTAAGTGCACTGGTGTTGACTAATTAAGTTTCAATTAATTTTAGATTTATGTAGGTCGACGGTTGAATATGCCTTGCTCCCACGCAGTTTATTTATAGTTGTTTTGTTTTGGCCCCAGGTTTTTGGGTACGCATGAAGGGTTTTCTTGTGAACATGGCTTAATTTCTACGTGAACGGATTTAAAATATTAAATGATGTCCTTTTTGTTCTGAAAAGAAAGAAAAAGTTATATGAACTGAACAATTAACTTTCATGATTGGATAGTTATCGAATTCATGTGACACTTTTGGGATGAACAGTTGCACAACATAGGTACTCGTACAGAGCTTGACCACGGTTGCCACTTGAAAAGTTTCCAAAGATGAAACTAGAAATGATCAAAGAAGGCTTAAAATTACCAAAATAATATTTGATTTCGATGAAGAATGCGAGCAGGCAAATGCAAACGCAGACACATGTTGATGGAAAGCAGAACAAGGGCTGTCTATGTGAAGTGAACAGTACAATGAAGAAGAAAGGAAGAACACCGAATTCTCAGAAAAAAGCTGTATTAGAAGCGTTCGTTTGGGAAAAATGAGAGAGAAACCATATTAGAAATGAGATTCGGATGCTCCGAGCTCAAGCCTGTTGAAACGAGCATGGAAACATGGTGATAGAATTGCACACGCTACTGAGGATCTGAAAAGACCACTTCTGCAGACTATACTTAGCAGCGATGAAGACAAATTTTGCCGACAGGCAGAATACTCATTTCAACTTGGATGATGATAAGGAATGCCGTTCTTCCAACCTAGAAGAAACTAAGTCTGTCATATGCAAACTTTAATCCAATAAAACTGCAGGTGCAGAAAGCTTTGACGCTGAGGTTTTCAAGTTGGGTGAAGATCAGTTGGAAGGGAGTATGATACAGCTGGGTAAGAAGAACTATTCTCGATAATTGCAACTTCAAAACGATATCTATGTCCGACCTCAAGAAAAGGAGATCATCGAAATTGTGCCGATAATAATCTTTAATGTAGCATATATGACGAAACTTGGTGCTTTAATATGAGATCGTCTGTAACTCTTCGTTAACAATTTAATAGGTCCTTGGGAGGTATCAGACCTGAGAAGTTAACCATCAACCAAATTTTGTCATTACAGATCTTTAAAAAAAAAAAAAAAACGGAAATGTAGTTTTATTACACAGCGATTTTGAGGCCGCGTTCGGCACTATTTACAGTGACGAGATGCAGTGATGTCTGGCTTCGGCTTCTCTGCAAATTTTGTACGATTCTGCCGGTTGTCTTTGTAGAATTGAAGCTCAGGGTCGGCAAAGAACTCATCGAGTCTTTTGCTGTCGTAAATGTCTTTCGAAAAGGCGATACTTTGTCATATACCCTTGAAAAGTTTGTACAAAACCCAAGCGGCACTACCAGACGCATAATCTTTCAAAAGTCTTTTCAATTAGGTACCGTAAACCGGGGTTACTTTGCGCCTGCGGGTGTAACTTTGCGCCATTGTTATAAAGAGTCTACAATTCGTTTTATGTTCAAACACGTTCAGTTTTGCTCACCGGTCTTCAGGGCATCTTTTAAGGATTTTTCACTAGGTGGCCAAAAGAAAAATACAGCGGTGGTCCAGTATAACGAATGCCGATATAACGAGTGTTCGATATTACGAACGCTTTTTTTCAAGTCCATTAGGAATTCTATATAACAAATAACGAATTTTAGACAAAATGGCATTGAAAACTCTAAAGTCATAGTTCTAAAAAGTTTACGAGAATAGGCATTCAACAATTATATTACATTCAACGCCCAAAAAAACAAATGCATATTAACGATTTGGTTTTTTAAATTTACAAATATTTGTATGTACTATTGTACTCTATTTGAAAAAAAAAAATAAGTCTAAACCTTAAATGTTTCGTTATATGTAAATGAAGATTAATCAGGTTTTTTATTCTTTTAAGTGATGTATGTATTTATTTTTTTATGAAGTATGAAACAAAATTTAATGAAAAATACAATCGTACGTTCTATTTACCTAAAGATTTGTATGAATGACAAAAAAAAAGTTTCGATACAACGAATTATCGATATAACGAATTTAATCTGGACATAATATCGTTCGTTATACTGAACCACCACTCTCCTCAAACAGAATAAGAGAATAAAATGATTTACTAATACAAGCAAGCACTTTTAAATGAGTTCTGATTTCGCTAAAAAAGCTGCCAACTACTAGATTGTATCGCATTGTGTTGCAGTTAGCTGTGAGCTGTTTACATACTATTTCGTTGTGTCAATTCTATTTAGTGACTTTTACTTATTGTTTACTCTCGTTTGTTAAACTTTCGTAGTTCAATTACTTGCTACTTGCAAAGAAATTGTGAAACTGAGATGTCTACTCTTGATAAGTGGTTGAAAAAAGTTGATTTTAAAGACCTCGACGAATCAAGATCAAAACAATGGAAATAAATACCTGAAGAGAGTAAGTACATATTTCACTGATAACTTTTTTCGACACCAGTAATTCACTGATAAAGCTAGTTGTCTGTTCGTATGTGTTTAGGACGATTCCAAAAACGCTATAAAGGAGAATAAGAACGAAGTACCACAGCTGTGGCCAAATATTTTCGTACATCACCTTCGAAAAATAAGGAATTGCAAAAATTTTGCCCAGAATATCGTTCATTCCCAGGTTACTTTGAAGTAAGATTTGCTGAACATGTCCATAATTTGATCACTGCAGTTTTACACAATTTACCGGGATGTTTCAAATACTGGCGACATGTCTCAAAAACTCCAGGTTCACTGATAGACAAGAATGTAGCAGTTGGGATGCTTAATACTTGGAGCAAATCGGAATTTCAACAACTTCTCCAAACATGCTTGATGGCAGATGTTTTATTGATCATAAAAGATTTGCAAAAAAATCTCCAGAAAGGGCGTTTGATTCTGCTTGATGTTTTAACTTTGAAACAAAACGCTCTCAGAAAGTTGAAACTCATGCTCCAGGGTCCATATCCAGGCGGACAAGAAGAGAAGTTTCCTTTACACCAACAGCACTGACAATAAATAAGACGATAGGAAAAGACGCAAAGTATCGCATTCTCTCGTCACAACAGGCACCCGATCATGGACGGCACTCCGAATCGAAATGATATCAGCGTTCATCAATTTTCTTGACATCTGGCTAAACATTGAAGAAAATGAGCTGATCAAAAGATTTTCAACATTTCTAATGGCGAAAACCACAGCTAAAATGATTCAAGAGGGTCGATTCTTGGTTGAAACCATTTTTGGCGAAGAAAACGTTTCCGACTTTTCATCAAATGTTTGCGATTGTTGGCCAGCAATTCAAGAAATCAGAGATTTCGACACTTCTGCAAAAATGTCGCGTAAGCTGCTTCGACTGATACCAGTGACATGTGGGATTTTGCAGAAACTGTTGTGCTCTTTACTGGTCACTTCACCTCACTGCATGATTGTTGAAAAAGTGATTTCTCATTATAATCAAATTAAATCAAACCACCGACTGTCAGCTTCAGATGAGACCAAGAACTCGAGATTGTTTGTGGCCCTGAATGGAGTAGGTACAGCTTTATATGATCCGAGGCCAGCTGTAGCAGAGTTCCTTCACAAGAAAGAGAGGCGTTACCGCGAACCTGATCTGACCTTGTACTCCGACAGAGATTTCGTTCGGAAGTTTTTTCGTAAAGATGGCGGTTTGTGATCTTATAATCATATCTATTTAATAGACGAATTGTGATCGACGGGTTGTGACTCACTCATACCAAAACATTTGCAATAAAAAAAGTAGTCCCCGAAATTTCTTGTTATTTTTCATATCCAACTTATTATATACTTGCCCATAAATTTTTAATTATATGCTGAGAAAAATCCTCGAGCACGTGCAGACTTTATAGAATTTATATATAACGGAAGTCGTGAGTATGTTTTTTTCCATATATAAATTCTCATTGACAGTATATTTGATGAACTGTCATTCATTCGTTGACAAAATTCTTCGATTAGCACCTACAAGCTTCATTAGAATTAGCAAGTTATATATTTTTTGACATTTTTGAGAAATCATGTATGTTCAGAAAATTTCTGACATTATTTCAGTTATGTGTTGTTCACGCATTTTCGAAAATTGGTTGTGGCCAGATTATGATTACTACGTGGCCACGGCGGATTACTACGTGGCCATTTGGCCACGTTCGTCTTACTTAAAAGATGCCCTGCCGGTCTTACTGTAACATAATGTAGTGTTTGTGTGTGTGCGAAATCATGTGCAACCGCATACCTACGTTTATTTTTGATTCAACCATTGTAGTCCGAAGAGGAGCGACCTAATTGTGAGTTTTTTCGGGGTAGAAAATTTGAAGTGTAAAAGCGAGTGTATCCAAATATAAAAAGTGAGTATTTTTGTTACCGCTTAAGCGTCTTTTTTCCTTTAATTTTACACAAAGTTAACTTTCCTGGTCCCAATATATATTAATAATTTTTTGTTCTTTGTAAAAACATACCAATTTTCGTAATTTTGGGGTAACTTTGCACCGGAGCAAAGTAACCCCGAAAGTTGATTTTGGGGTTACTTTGTTCCAGAGCAAAGTAAAAAAAAGTGTGTTTCAGATTAAGTCATTTTTTTCACAGAAAGGATGTTTGGAGCATTGTTCATAAACTGTATGAATATCATTACTCCAGCACTTCAAACAAAAGCATAATGATGGGAAACGCAGAACTGAGCAAAGTAACCCCCTCCCTTGAACAACTTTGCTCCACTTTTAAACAAAAAAAAAATAATATTTTCACTATAATTTAAAAAGTTTTTATAACATAAATGTATTATTTCATATCTTCTTAATGAAATAAAAAAAAAGCATATAAAAAAAAAGTTCTCTGAAACTTTTTAGACGCTTTATAAAAAAAGGGGAAAAAACGGTGCAAAGTAGCCCCGGTTTACGGTACTCCATAGTACTACATGTAACGCGGAAGATTCGTGGTTGGAATCTCAACAGAAGCCTTTCGCGAGGTATTGGCAAGTCCTCCAATACTGTCGATAATAAATAAGAATAATTGAAGGTCCGCTCCATTCTCTAACAAGGCATGGTTTTGAGAAATGTACTCGAAACCGGGCACAACGTTCTATTGCACCACCATATTTATATTTTTGCTCGTTGAATTTTACCTATGTTTCACCAAGGTTTCCTTGACAATCCCATAATTTGTCAAAAAAAATATGACTTTTCGGACGTTTGACATCTCTGTTTATTAGCTGAGGTCGCAAAGGACCTAGTGTTATTTTAGGACGCGATTAGGGAAAGCCCAGAGCTCAAAAACACTCAGTCTAACATTCAGAGAATCGAGGTAAATTGAGATGATCGATAGCCTCTTTTTGTGGCCAATAAACAGACCCGTGGCGTTAGCAAACCAACCAATCAATGCACTTTCAACATCAAACGATAAAAAATGCTTCAGACAAGCTCATCTTTTTCAAAAACATGCATGAGAATCGAAATCAAGCCTAAAGTACTATTGTCATCTCGAAGAAAAAATGACGAAATGGAATAAAATACGACCATGTGAGTAAAAAAAAAATGGCCGGAATTGGTCATAAAGTGCTCTGGAATGTACACAAAGTAATGAACAATCAATTTTCAGCCAAAACCTTGCCTTGCACAGAAAGTTCTGATCCGTCATTAAGGCTTCGACTTCCAAAGTTATAACCTTTTCACTACTATTTTCTAACAACAAGAATTGCTTATTATGTTGACACAAATTTTTGTATTGACACAAGGTTCAAAAGACTTAGGTATCGTACCTACTATCTACTGCGTGTTATGATGCTTCAGATCAAACCATTTCAGAACTTACTTCCGTTAATTTGAATTGTTTCCAACTGAGCAATCAGGATATAGGAAACGATGCATAAGCACACAAAAATGCATTACACATAAATAACGACTTTATTAACTCAAAGAATAGGAAACGAGAGACTACAAACAGACTACAAATTTTGCGAGAATTGAAAATTCACTTTTTGCATCTCCCTCTTTGTGTGTTAGTGCCTGTGTAATTAATTTTAATTTACAGTCCGCACCGGATGCCAGGACTATGTAGGATTGAGGATGTGTGTACTTATTTGGTAAATATTCTTGTTGTCTCACATTTTGATGAATTCCGTTTCATGAACATAGATTTCGTGTTTTACCTTGGATGAAGTTGGAAGTATCTCAATTCTACTAAATTTGACATATGGACTTGTTAACAACAACCACCATTGCAAGAGTGCTGTTTGTTTATTTACACACTTCTACTCGTATGCTTCAATTTTACACCTTGTTTGCATAGATAGACTTGCTTCAAGGTTTGTTTCTAGCAGTTGGAAGTTGGGACTGAGACAGGGTTTTGTTTGCAAATCATTTTGCTCCGGATGTCAAGATTCTTGTTTTTTAAGAAACGAGACAAATTAATATGAGCATTTTCATCTCAATAATTATGAAGGGCAAGAGAGCTCAGGAAGTTGAGTGAAAACTGCAAATGCAATTGTATTCTTTAAGTTACTTACTTACTTAAGGTGGCGCTACAGTCCGGGTCGGACTAGGGCCTCAACCAACATGCTTCTCCAGCCAACTCGGTCCCTAGCTAGCTGCTGATTTCTTTAAGGGGAAACATAAAAAAAAACTTTCCGATAGAAGAAAACGTTTAAAAATGATGTTTTTTGAAACTAGTATTTGCATTTTGTTCTCATGGCAGATGAACAATAAAGTGTAAAGGACCTCCCAAACCACAGCGTTTTTGAGTTGTGGCAGCAACAATTGCAATTGTCAAAATTAATTTGTAAGCGATATATGAGAATAACCACAACGACGCGATGTGATAAAAAACGGCAAGCTTTCATACATTTGTACTGTCGCCGCTGCAAAAATGATGACAGCTGCGTTTTTTGCCGCTACCGCGACTGCAAAAATGATAACAGCAGCGTTTGGGAGAACCTAAGATGAATTTTCCATTTCGAACGTAGAATGTAGTTTGAGTTATTTTATCTCTAAATGTTGGTACAATTGATTACTATATAATTGCACCTCGAGGGCTTTGTCCGTAGAGTAGCATGACTTTTTTACAAAAACCTTAAAAAGTGCAGGCTATTTATAAGTCAGGAAGAAATTCCGGAGTATGAAGTAGGTCTGGTAAGGTCAGGTGAAGTCTCTTCCTAGAGAAGGATAAGTTCAATTCTGACGTCTGGCTGGGATGGTGTTGACTCTGTTTCACGGCTTGGTTCTGGTGTTCATTGCTCAATTCAATTCAATTAAATTTTTATGACACATCCAGGCTTAGGTCTCTATTCTCGGAACGCGAAAAGGGGTGACGTGGTTTTAACATCTCTATTCTCGAACCATGATGCCTGAAATGATACTAACTGTGTCAATGGTTTCTCCGAGGCATCAACAGCTACTTAGTTCAACAGTGAGGTAGCACTGGACATGGACACTAGAAACAACAGGTAGCGCTGGAATTATTCCTGGATCAAGATTTCTCATAGATCCTCTAGAGCCCTGTATGGCTATTTGGGCACTTCCTTACGGAGTGTGTTCGTCGACTGTGGTCGGAAATAGGTTTCATTTTAATTTCCTAAACGATTTTCACGATTTTTATTGGACAAAAAAATATTTACAGTAGATACTTAATCATAAGTTACTTAGATATCAACAATTTTACTCTTGGCACATAAGGGGCCTAAAATTATTAAATAATAACAAAAATGTGGTTTTTTTTAGCTGAAATAGTTCAGTTTCTGTTATTCTTGGAGTTAGTTGTGGTTCGAGGGTGAGTGATGAGGGTGTGCATTGTGCAACTAGCCTCGATGGTGGGATGACGCTGCCTGAGCTGTATTGCTTTATCGCTGTTGATTGTGTCGCCGTCCATTAGTGTCATCGGTCATTGGATCGATGTATCTTGGATCAAAGTGTCTTACTTCTTCTGCTATTCTTCTCACTTAGAGTTTTGGATGGTTGTTGGGGCTTTCCAGCTGGTGTCTTCCAGATTGCACCATGTACTTCTCTATAGAGATGATCCTAGCTTCTTCACAGAGTTATCTGTTGCTGACGTTTATGGTTTAGTTGTCATCCATTCATCGGGTATTTTTGAAGACTTTAGGAGTGAACTAAATGTGACTTGTAATTTGATCAATGAATTTTGGTGTACAAAAGATCTGATCTTTTTTATTGATTGATGTGTTATTGCATGTTGTTGTACCTGTATATTGACCTTCATCGGTTTCAGCTCAAGGGTTGAAACTACATGCTGCCACTTTCGACAAAAAAATAAAAATCAAAATCTTCAATAATTCAAAGAGTTTCACGCCAAGAGAACAAAAAACCTTAAGTTCACATCGAGAAGAAAAATACAAAGTCAGAAAATCCTTGCTCATACACCCGCCAGGCAGCCTAAACTCCCAGTAGAACAAAAGTCAGTAAATTATTGACATAGCACCATTTCATTCATTCCATTCACACCTCACTTCATGAATCTACAGAAGAGTATGTTTAAGAAATCTACCCAAAAAGAAATCCACACAAAACACCACATTCAACTGCTTAACACATATTTCCCGTTCCGATATAAAACTATCACCATCACCACACATCGCGTTCCAAAGATGAAATTCCCAGTTTGCTCGCTCGAACATATCACTTTATGGCATATAAACCGTAGTCTTCATGAACACTCTTATGTCCCGTTTGGGGAAATAATGGTTTGGCGCGAAGGTAAAAACTTTTCGTAAAAGTTTTAGATTCCAACTTTAGTCCGCCATTCGTTCCCATAACAAAAGTCCCATTTGACTATCAAAAATATTTGCTCCTCTGTGCTGCCACTTACCCTTTGCCTCTGTGGCAAATACTGGAAACATCTGTGTTCCCTATATAGGTGCGAGTAGGTAAAGGTATGTACAAAATGTGTAGTTGTAAGGATAGAGATTTTGATGGAAGTTTTGGGTAACACAGGTGCACCTCAGGTTATTGTTATTTCTAAATAAACGCTATAATGGGATTACGATACCCAACCAGACTAATCGGATTATGGAATTATTGAAGTTATATTTCCAATGAATTTGTATTTCATGCTTGTGGTGTTTATTGAGAGTTTATGTTGTATGAACCTTTTAAAGGTGAGCACATATTTTGTATTAAAGCTAAGAGTTTCAAAAAGTTAACAGAGTGTAAAAGTGAGAGGTAGAGAAATGAGGACTTCTCACCTTCTAGTTCTTTGTTTTGAAGAGGAACCTTTAATTCAATTAACTCCTTCATCCACTTTGAGCGAAAATCGGCCCGAGATATAGAAAAGAAGCTCAATAATGATCCAAAGTCGGAAATACCTCATCACACTTTAAACTTTCAATACCCTACAACTTCAGATATCAAAAGAGAGCCGTTACACTTACATTCTTTACCGCATGACGCATTGTATGAGAATGCCTGTCGCATAACTTTAGCCTTAGCTTTTTCATAGAAACTTCTACAGCCATAGAGAGATAAGCACACAAAAAGTCTGTTCACGCAATCAGTCAGAGGTGGCAAAACTACGAGTACCAACGACAACAATTATATGCTGCTCACCACAAAGTATATGACGGGAATCACAGCATCACTATTCATTGAATTGTTGGCATGGTAGGCCTTAGCACAGCTCGGTGTTCGTTGTTCGTTGTTGGTACAGTGGTGTTAGGAGCGCCCGCCTAAGGGCTTTAATTAATTTCACAGTCAGAATCTCAAAGAGTGAAATGACGACAAAGAAGAAGTAGAAGCAGAAGAAGTATAGTGTCTGTCCAATTTGTCACAATGAATTGTAAACATTAAAAGGCAACCCAAGCGCAAAACCAGAATCCAGAAGCACTTGATTGCTGCTTCCACAGCCAGCGCTTTATTTATAAGAAGAAATAAAAGGACCTTAACTCGCAGATGAACAGCCAAACAAAAACGACGACTGTGCGCTCGCTGCTCTGCTCTTTTCCTGTGTGTGCAACACAGCACAGCAATCATATTTCAAGGAGCTGTCTTGTCCCTTTCCTATCCTTTTGGTTCATAAGAATTCTTCCATATTTTCCGCTTTGGCTCCCTTTATGCATTAAGGATGAGCGTTTTTAGGTCGTCATCTGATGATGGTTGAGACCCGGACAGAATACTCGCTCGTTCCTCTGGCAGGACGACTAAAATTGCCTAATAAAGCTTCCTCCAAAGAAAATTGCGCGATTTCTGGTAGTTTTTGCATTTAAATTGGTAATTAACGTTGAATCTGTGTTTTTGTGGTAATTACAGTTGATTTATTTGTTGTAGTTTTTTTTTTTTTTTTTGGTTTTCTGTTTGGAATGAAAAGATATTCAACTTTGTTCTGGTGCACAAGACGTGCCTTGACAAAACTGAAGTGATGGATGCTTTTTGAATTTAATAGGCATGGACTTCTTTTAAGACATTCAAGAATTCTCAAGATTTTCTGAATTAATTTGGAGTTTTGTTTTTATTTAGTTTTTTGTTAAGATTTATTTGCACTCGTGGTGTTGGATTTATTCATTAAATATTTGTCATAACTTCTTGAAGTTTAGATTTGCTAAAAGCAGTGCTTTGATTTTCGCCTGAATTCAATTAGAAACAACGTTTCTTGCTTGGCTTTGGAAATTAAGAATGCAAACTAACTCAGTGGATGAATAGGTAAGAAGACCTTCTGTAGCAACAGCGGATTGCCTGAATTCTTTGACAGCAACCATTTTTTTCTTCTGAATAGTTAACGAGTTTAGTGCATCTTGCAGCCATAAGTCAATGAGGATAAAACGGGTTTTTGGTGGAATCAGTTCTTTGGATTTTGCCAACCAAAAAAAAAAAACTTTCGTTTATGTATTTTCTATGTGCTACAAGGAGGTGTGGTACCCGTGACGTGATCGTTAGCATGTCTGCCATTTAGAGGTTCGTGGTTCGAACCCCAGCGGTATCACATTCCGCGAGGAATTAGCAAGTCCTCTGATGAAAAGCGCTTTCTCGATTTTCCGTTCAGAACCGGCAGAAAATTGTAGATCCCCTCCATTTAAACACAAAGGCATGGTTGAGAGAAATGCGATAAGCCTTGGGGCTCCTCGCTCTGTTGCCCTATTTTTATCACCCTATTTTTTTTTTTTTTTTTTGCAAGGAGATCAATTGGTGTTACACCTGCTAGTACAAGAACTCCTGGCTCAGACACTTTTCGGTATACACACAAGCTGTTCACAAGGCGTCGCATCTCTGTTTCCGTTACTTTTCTTGTTTTAGTGTTTTGGCTTAGATCTTGCTTCATAGCAGATGGTCAGATGGTCTAGCTGCGTTTGCTATCAGTCTAAATAGAAAACTTGCGTTTCAGGGTGCGTGTTATGTTGCTGTCCCTATCCGGTCCGAGAAGCTCAGTTTCATAACGAGCTATGGTCCCAGGTACTTTGCCTCGCTTTTTTTTCTTATAACATCGGTTTTGATGCGGAAGTCGATAATCGTGGAAATTCGTTTTTTTCGTTAGACGCGCAACTTTACTCTTCTCTGTAGCCAGTGTTTATCTATCCACGAGTTTTTCCTTCGCAGAAGTTGGTTGAGTTTCTGCGCGCTTTCGTCTCTTGCAGTTATCACTGCAGATACTTTACACGTCCAACAAGAACGTGAACTACAGGCATACAGCGAATATCATCGTAGGTAGTATTCCTGAGATCTGTTCCAATGGAAGATCCACGCGCTTCTTGCTTTGTGAAGTCCTTTTCTCCTAAAAGTCGTATTCCCTTTTAGACAAGTTGCTCGTGAGATTGTATTTGAATGTCAAACGTTCGAATTGAGTTACCTCTCTCGGTTTCTTGTTTTGTGAGTACTCTAACTCAGTGAGTAAGGGCCAGTTGCTCAATCGAATCATAAATTTAAGTTCTACATAAAGTTTTCATTTTTGTATGAGACGTTCCGGAATTCTTAAGTTCTACATAAAATCCCCATACTAAAGTAGAACTTTATGTAGAACTTAAATTTATGATTCGATTGAGCAACTCCCAGATTTATGTGATAGTACCTGAGCAGTTCTTACTTAATTCTCATCACAACCTTGTTTTGCAGTTTTCTTTAGTTTCATTTATCCTGGTAGTGGTGTCACTTCTAAACTATTCAATGGCCGAGGCTAAATTATGTTTTTGATTAAGAATCTGTGTAAAAAACTGCAAAGAAATATTGCAAAATCATTATAAGACCAGTTATAAAATAAAACCAAATGTTCATTGACTTTTATTGCCTCATCCTTTATTTTCAATAAAGCTGAGGTGACCATCAGCTTGAGTACTTCATTTTGAAACTCAGCTTGAGTTCTTCATTTTGAAAATTGATAACTCCATTTGTTATGATTCCTTCCGTGCATTTTTTTTGAAAACCATAGGAGTAAAATTGTAACAATTTAAAACCACATGGCAGCCAAAAAGCGACATGATGAAGTCACCTGCTATATAAGTACAATAATCTAAACTAAGATACCCTGTATTGAGCTCAGTAAGTTCTGTACTGGACCCATTTTGAAAGAATTTTCCCCTTTATAATGCTACATAGTTTCTGAGAACGCGAGAGTTCGCGAGAAATTGGCAAGTCCGCCTTTAGTAAATTCATTGGCATGAAAGTGCTCTCTCAATTAGGCGTTCGGAACCAGCAGAAAATTGTAGGTCCCCACCATTCCCTCACAAGGCGCCCCAGGGGCGAACGCAGGGGGGGGGGGGGGTTTGGGGGTTGAAACCCCCCCCCCCCCCCGAAATTTTTTAAATAAAAAAATAACCACTAGTTTTTTAAAACAAAAACCAAAATATAAAACATGGAAGCATAAAATTCATCTGAAAAATTCATTCTGTCAAAAATTTTTGAAAAAATCCTTCCAAATGCGAAATCCATTTCTATCGATAAGTTAATTTGCAGGTAGTTCATATGTTTTGGAATTACTTTTTGGTTTTGGTATGTTTTTAGCATGATCACCCTTTTCTAGTGTAAGTAAATTTTATATGTTGATGTGGAGGTAGTATTGGGTCGTATAAAATGGGACCTGCGATAGAAATATATGAAAATTCACTTTCCTACTTATATTTGCAAAGTGCAAACACATCGCATTGGTCGCTTCAAAACTAACGAAAATTAATTTTCACCACACATACTAGAAACCAGTTGCTCTGGCTTTGTATAAGAATGGGATCGACAATGGCAACTAGGAAAGGGTATACTTATGTATGAATAAGCATTTGCATACCAATGAACATTGCTTGAGTATGCCAAAATAAAAACAGCCCAACAACTTTATAGACACCTTAAATGTGTGCGATTCGTCCCTATAGAAAACAGTTCATTATTAAGATCGGTGCCACGCTTCCGGTATCCGTGGCTTCAAGCGAGCGATCTTTTTCATATCTGCGCAGATTAAAAACTTATCTGCGAGGAAGAACCAGCGAGGAGCAACTGAACGGTTTGATGTTGCTGAACATCTATAAAAGTTTTGAGGTTCACTATGAGGACTTTATAAATATAAAAATGGCAAAAGTTCCAAGCCGCATTGATTTAATTTTATAAAACACTAGCTGACTTTCGGGAGCAATTTGAATTTTTTTTGGAATATTAGTAACGACTCCCGTTACCGAGGGAATATGGTGATTGTTCTCATAGGAATATGGGAATGAGTTAAAGCTTATGTTACTCGCTCGGGGATAGTGTAGCATTCTAAAGGTGGAAGAATTTTTAAAATCGGTGCAGTAGTTTCTAAGTTCTCGTTTACGTTCCCGTAGAAATTGGGATAAAACATAATGTCTATGTCTTTCCTCAGGTCTTAGACTACCTCTGTACAAAATTTCATTTGAATTGGTTCAGTTGTTTGGGCGGGACGACCAGACAGAGCTACTTTTGCATTTATAATATTAGTAAGGACCGGTTCCCGTGGGAATATTCGGATGAATTGAAGTCTATGTCCTTCTAGATCATCTCTGTATAAAATTTTACTTAAATCGACTCAGTGGCTTGGGCGGCAGATTCTTTCATACTTGTTATAGTAGTAAGGACTCTTGTTCCTGTAGGAATATGGGGATGAGTTGAAGTTTATGTTACTTGAGAATAGTGAGGCGTTCCAACGGTGGAAGAATTATTAAAATCGGTGCTGTAGTTTCTAGGTTCCTGTATACGTTCTCGTTCTCATTAGAATAAAAATGCATAGCCTATGTCCTTTCTCAGGTTCTAGACTATCTATGTACCAAATTTCATTCAAATCGGCTGAGTAGTTTGGGCGGGAGACGGTAACACAGAAAGCTGGACAGACAGAATTACACACTACACATTTATAATATTAGTTAGGATTCCTCCTAGCAATGTTTTTTACGAATCAATACAGAGTATAAAAAAAGCAGAAAATGTTGAAAACAAATTGTTTATTAATATTTAATATATTTTTTCAAAACCCCCCCCAAAAATTTTTCTGCGTTCGCCCCTGGTAGGCCCGTTTCTTTACATTACAATATGTCATCCTTTAAGGAATGGGGGTAAAGTTCTCTATTAAGGAGACATGCACATTCACATCAACAATTGACAAATCGTGTGTTTGTATTTTGTTTTTTGTGTTCGATTTCTGTCCACTTGTCTCTTTTGCGAGGACGTAGTGTGCCGGATACTATGCCGCGCCGTTCATTATTAGCTTCGAAATTATTTTAAAATTGTGCCTTACCGTTCGCTTTTTAGATTTTTTATTCCATTGTGTATCATTCTTCAAGATTTGCTTTGACTTTGCGGAAATAATTAATTAATATTCAGACTACCATTTTCATCCAGTATTCAATCTTAATTTTAACTAACGAAGGTGCAAACTTTCTTGGATGCAATAGGTAATCTCATGCATAGATAAATAAAACAAAAGGGCAGGCACCACTGTCCCGGGGAGGGAGGAAGCCTAGCGCATTCCTCTAAACAAAACTTGCGACGAATGGAGTGAAAGATAATTCCTAATTTAAGACTTTGACCTTGAGCCTGTGAGAAAAGTCTTAAATTAAAAATGTCTGCTTGTTACCTGAGATCCCCGAAGAATAAATCGGTTTTTCAAAGGTATTGACTTTCACGAGCGCTTTCGTCTTGCAAATCAACTTTAAAAATTATCACTTTTAAAGGTTTTAGGGAAAGAGATTCCAAAGATCCTTTTTATTCAGCGTTAGTCGCGTATAAAGTGTCTGTCGAAGCTTAAAAAGCAACAGCAGATGGTCCTGGATAGTGAAAGTTGTAAGAAAAAACGAAGCTTAATCAACTAAAAAGGACGTTGCATTACCAAGAAGATGCTGGTACATCTTTCACATTGTCACAATAGGATCACGTATCTTAAGTTCTCCGTTTGAAAAAAGCAGGATTTTTGCAACGCACTATTCCATTTCCCTTGGGCTATCACTTGATGAGCCACATCGAGTCGTTAAAAACACCATTCCAAATTTCAGAGAACTCACCCAACATTTCAAGCTTTGCACCTGATGAGTAAATGAACAATGAGGCCGTTTTTTGTCCGATCTCAGCCGACACAGACTGAAATGAATCTGTTATGAGATAACTACTTCTATCACTGATGTGCCTCCGAAACAAAAACAAAAAAGTCTATAAAAAAAACTCATATCAATCACTTTGACACCCTGCCATTCATAAAAATAAAAAGGAGAAGTACCTACTTGCCCTTGTGCAGGTTTTAAAAAGACCCTCATGAAGACATACGCAGTTAGTAAGATGGTGTCTCGTCGGGCAAAGGATTCCATTTTCATAAATCAAAGTCCAATTTGTCTCCCAGACTACGAGTAAACCTACCTCGCAATGTTTTTCCATTGGAGCGTGTGCGGAACCATTAAGCGGCCTCCAGTTGAAGACCATGGAGTGCTTTTTTGCACTTTCACGTTTACGATTTCATTTATTATTCATTTTCAGTTTTGCCTGCCATTTTTATGAAATTCTTTTGATTGATGATTGAGGGATAGTGAGACGTTTTTTAAAGTCTGCGCACTTTATCTGAGTTAAGTCCAAAGTGTTTTGGAAGATGACAGGATGATGTAAATAACGCATAAGTGTACACTACCTATACCTTTTATGATTTAAACTGAGGACTTATATGGGCAGCGTATATTACATTTTGAATGATACCCACTTGAACAGTTTTGTATGAATATTTTAAATGGTTGAAACAATGAAACAATATTTTTCATGTCGGACGGAATGGGAGGAGTTTTTGTGACAACTTTTTGTTCTTTATGAAGATGTATTTATGTTTAAATGCTGGCCTTTGTCTTAACTTACGACTTAACTGGTCTTACGTTTTTAGGTCGACACGTTCGCCGGTTGACAGTCGAACCGTTTCTTTTTAGCGATTGTTTTCTTGAGAGAAAATCTTTTCACTACTACAATTGAAAGTTGAAAACTAAAAGTTCAGAAATAATTGGGAGTTCTATTTCCACACTCCTCTCAATGTCTCTATATCAAGTCAATTTAAATGGATGAGGAGCATTATAAATCAATTGTCACACTTTTCTCGTATGTCGCAGACCTCATTCAAAAACAAAACATAAAAAAAGAAAACTATAAAACGATAGGATGACATAATTCATTGTATATTAAGCATTATCCCCCGGCAAAGGGTACAAAAATCCACTCTCAGAAAAAAAGGTAATAAAATAAAACATCACGTACGAATTCATTTGGCAGTAGTCTTGGCTCACGAATATTCTTATCATCATCCCTTGGCTTTTCAGTTTCCACCGGGAGGAAGGATTGTATTAAAAAACCTAAGACGACTTTAAAAACGTGACTGGGTGCCCTCAAAAGGATGATTTTGTCGACTGAAATACCATGCCACACCAAAGAGAGGCAAAGGCGGCAGCCACACTAAATTGAAAGGCTAAAAGAAGAAGAGGTTTTTGAAAGGGAGTTTTAAGTTTCCCCAAAGATTCTTCGTATTGAAATTCTTAAGACGTATAACCCTATGGCTCTATGCGGTTTGATAGGAATGAATCTCGTTTATTGGATAACTACGTGAGCATAAGTTTTATAGAAAAGATTTTTGCGATGTAAGAATGACGCACTGTTATTGAGAATGCTAAGATTTGTAGGTGATTTGCTATTTAAAAATGTCAACATGGAACTAGAGGGTTTTGAGTTTGTTCAATTCATGAGACTTAGGTTCTGAGTATGAAAATAACAAACGTTTAGGTACGAAGTAAAAATCATCCCTAAGGGCATAGTTTTTTCTTAAAAACCAATTTAAGGTCTTGTGAATAGCTGAGATGTGAGCCTGTAATAAGAAAATAAAACAAATAGGGTGGCGCAACAAAGCTATGGAGACCTTGGAGCCTAACGTTGTTCCAGAGAAATACAGTTTTATGCCGATTACTAACTGTTAAGTAAGGAAGCGCTTAACAAAATAGTGTGTGTTTTGAGACATTCGGTAGGAACGAAATTCCAATTCCTCTTTGTGATTGCCGCCATATTTGTTTGATAAATTTAGACATCAAGTAGGTACTAGTTTCTTGTAAGCTGGCACTGAAGTTTGTTGCTCTTGCAAATTCCAGCAGAACCGTCGCAGTAAGGCGAATGATACTGCTAGAGTGATTGTCGAAAAACCAATGCATCCACAAAGAGGTGACTCCTTGATGTGGTTTATGTGGCGGTATCATCGGACCCTATTTTTTCTAAAATGAGGCCGGTCAGGCACAGTTTATCGCATGATTCAATACTTGAATATATTTGTTTTGCGGATGTTTGCAGGAAAATGTAATACAAAGAGTTAACATAAAATTCTTTATAAAATTGTTATGTTTATTGAAATGAAAATTCATTTTCAAATTTTGCAAGTTATAAAAATTATGCTAAAGCAAGAGGCAACGGATAGAACAAGTCATAGGTGGAACAATATCACCACGTGCGTGGCAACAAAACGGATATGGCCAGGACTAGATCCAAAACGCACAAGACATTTGTTATGCATTACCAGATTGCAAGTTAGCTCCGTAATCAATGTCATCCCCGGACATTGTCTGATAGGAAGACACACCATAAGACTTGGCGTTCCCTCTAATGACTTCTGCAGAAGTTGCTTAGATGAGGAGGAGGAGGAGACAATCCCACACCTCCTCTGCTCATGTCCTGCACTCTTTTTTAAAAGAAAACAGGATCTAGGAAAATATTTTCTTGAAGATCCAAGCGATCTGGCGAACACAGATCCCCTGCATCTCCTTCGCTTTATTAAAAGCTCCAAATGGTTTTGTTAAGTGAGGTACTTCCTCGCATAATTTCTATGGTATCACAATGGGCCTAATATTGGTCTAAGTGTGTCAGTTTGTATTCCTGAAAGCCATTTAAACGTAACCTAAGTTAATAAAAAATACTCAAAAACGTAATATGTTACAGTAATGCTTCAAAACAAGGTCCCTTTCAAAGTGTTAAATGAAACGAAAATAAAAGTTTATCTTCATTCTTAATGTTTTATAATGAAAACAAAAATTAATTTCTTATACTCGTAACTAAGACAGAACATAGCTGTTCTTAAGAAACTGTTAATCATTATTCACTTATTCGTTAGTATCACAATGAGATAATTTCATGAGATTTTTCTGAGAAGTAAATGCACATAATTTAGATGTATGTACACGGACTCTGGGGATTTGGAGATTTCATGGGGATTTTGGCAAAAAAGATTATTTAGGTGTGGATTTCATATCCATGTGCATTATCTCTGTGGGGATATTAGCAAGTTGGATTTTAATTTTTGCAGATTTTAACCGATGGGGATTTTTTTTTTTTTTTTTTGAGATTCCGTACCACTCCCGAACTTTTTATGGCCTGAATCGGATTGGGATGTGCATGATTTGTGATTTCAACAAGACCGTGTCACTTGCCACACAGCTAACGGCTCTTTAGCACGACAAATTCAATGGCCGTGTTACATTCCGTGGGCGTGGGGGCGATGTCAATTGGCAAAAAGATCATGTGATTTGTTCCATATTGAACCATAATGTCAATATTATTTTAATTTTATTTATTTATTTTAATGACAAAAATTTCCTAAAAAATTTCCTAAAAGATGAAATCTTAGGCAAGGTGTACTGAGGTTGAAGTTAAAACAATTTAAACTCCAGTTAACATTACTCGGTATTTCTTCTTTAATCACAAAGTCATATAGTTCAAATACCGAGTAATGTTAACTGGAGTTTAAATTGTTAACGCTTAACCGTTAAGCGGTCAACGGTTCCAGAAAAGACTCGATGAATGAGCAGAATATTGAATGTTTCTCTTTGATCACTCAACGCATTCATACTGAGAAACTTGATACGATCTTAGTAAGGACTAAGGAGGTAGTATGGAAGGATTACTCCAAGAAAACCTCTCGGAAGAAATCGGGGAAAACGTATGGGTCGGACAATTTCTTTGACTATTGCAATATAACTAATAACTGAATTGGTTTCTAATATGATACAGGGTGGCTGATGGAAGATTCTCCTTCTTGTAAAGGCTTTTGGCTCCGTTAGGCATAATGGTTTGATTCATAAAATGAATTTTTATTTTGACTGGTCGAATGTTTAAAGTGCACGAATGGTGAAAGCTCAAGCATCGAATTTTTTAATTTTGGTATTCTGCAAGGGTTAGTCTTGGTACAACACTTGTATAATATATGCGCATCAGACTTTTCTATTCTTCCTGGTTATGAGCCAGTCATCCTTGCTGATAATACAGCTATACTATCGTCGCATAAGTTCAGTCTCAACATTGAAAGGAACCTTAAAAATGCTTTAGAATGTTTGAACGCATATTATCTTATACTTACTTACTTAGGTGGGCATTACAGTTCGGGGTGAACCTGGGCCTCAACCAACATCCTTTTGTAACGACTAACGACTTCAACTTTTTGCAACGTTTTGCACTCCAAGTCGGTTGAGGTCTTCATCCACTTGATTGCGCCACCTAAGACAAGGTCTTCTCTTTCCGCGATTTCCCTGCAATGTGCTTTCGAACAGACGAGCCGGAGCGTTTGGGTCCATCCGCTCTACATGGCCTAACCATCGTAGTGTCACGATGCGTACTCTTCCGGTTATGCCCATGTAGCGGTACAGCTCATACAGCTCGTTATTGTATCTTCTTCTCCACACAAAGCTCTCCACAGTAAAGCAAAACTGGTATGATTAGGGTCTTATAAAAGGTTACCTTGGTTTTTCTGGAGAGGGTTTTGTTTCTCAATTGCCTTCTTAACCCAAAGAAGCAACGGTTGGCAAAAGTTATTCTTCGTTTGATCTCCGCACTGATGTTGTTGTCCGTGTCTACAGCGGATCCTAGGTAGACGAAGTCCTGTACTACCTCGAAGTTATGTCTGTCTATTGTGACGTTTTGTCCAATTCGTCGATGTTCTGTGTCCTTGTTTGATGACAGCATATACTTTGTTTTGCTCTCATTAACCATCAAACCCATTTTTGCCGCTTCTGTTTCAATACTCGCAAAAGCACCTATGACATCACGCTTATTTCTTCCCATTACGTCAATATCGTCTGCATATGCGAGCAATTGCACAGATTTTTGAAAGATTGTTCCTCTGGTGTTGACGTTTGAGTTTCTTACAATCTGTTCAAGTATGATGTTGAAGAAATCGAATGACAGTTTATCGCCTTGCCTAAAACCTTTTTCGACATTGAAGGTCTCGGTGAGTTCTTTACCGACCTTGACGGAGCAGCGTGAATTCTCCAAAGTCATCCTGCATAGTCGTACGAGCTTTGCAGGGATGCCGAAACTAGACATGGCTCTGTACAGCTCGTCTCTGTAGATACTGTCATAAGCGGCCTTGAAATCGATAAAGAGGTGGTGAATATCGATATTATGTTCTCGGGTTTTTTCCAAGATCTGCCGTAATGTGAAAATTTGGTCTATTGTGGACTTCTCTGGTCTAAAACCACATTGATAAGGACCTATCAAGTTGTTGACGTGGGGTTTTAAACGTTCACATATTACAGCAGACAATATTTATAAGCCGACGTTAAGAATTCTTATGCCTCTATAAATGGCGTAATTGTGAGGGTCTCCCTTCTTTAGGATCGGGCATACGATACTGAGGCTCCATTCATCGGGCATGCTTTCTTCCGACCATATCATGCAGATCAGCTGGTGCATGCTCTTTTCCAACTGGTCTCCAGCTGCCTTGAAAAGTTCGGCATCAAGGCCATCTGCAGCTGCAGTCTTATTTGATTTAAGTTTGCATATGACAAGCTTTTCTTCTTTTAGGTCTGGAGGACGGCATTCTTGATCATCGTCCAAGCTGAATGGGGCAATCTGCCTGACAGCGGAATTTGTGTCCTCATCGCCGTTAAGCAGTCTGCAGAAGTGATCTTTCCAGATCCTCAGTCGCGACTGTGACTCTATAACTATGTTTCCCTGCTGGTCTTTACAGGCTTGAGTTAGGAGTTTGCCACCCTGGCAGGATCTTTTTACCTTTTGGTAAAACTTCCGAATCTCGTTCCTGTCATGGCACCTCTCAATTTCCTTTTTTTTCTTTTTGAGAATTGAGAAGTCCTCATCGAACCAAGGCATGGGTTTTGTTTTGGTTTTATTATTTTTACTTATTAACTAATTTCTAATGTTCTTTTCTGTATGTGTAGCCTTGAGATCACGAATCCTAGAAGTAGCATGATAAAAAAAAGAATTTTCAGTTCGAATTACAGCCCAAACCCTTTCAAGCCCTTCTCACAGCCTTAACACGCTGTCATATTCAGTTGAGGTGATTTAGATTCTACATTGAAATACTCCTCTCGACGTTGTTTACATGCCCGTACAACTACGTGAAATGAAAGAATATTTAACGCTTGTTTAATAACCGTAAACCTGATGACTGAAGGGAGTTGTTTTAGTATGAATCAAACCATGCAAAATCCACGAAGCGATAATCCTCGGACGAACAATGTAACCCTATATATGCCGTTTGTGAAAAGGTGTTTTATATTCCATTGTGAATCCTCAATGCAAATCCCATGGGAACATCCCCTAGGACCGTGGATATCGTAAGATATCCAAACTAAGAAACAAGCATTTTCTTTTCTTTTTCGCGCACGTATAAAGCTTGAAGGATTCTTTTAAGACATTCCCACGGAGACAGTGGATTTGTTTGAGAAATATTTATTTGATAAAATCTAAAGTATGTTTGGGGAATGGCAGAGAGCTTTGTACGACGAAGGGATACGTTTGTCTTATATGAACATATACAATAAATAGTACCTCCAACGCAAACGTATGTGGGCAACTGTTAAGGAATTTTGTGCACGTTTTTCCATTATTGTATGCGGGGTTTGAGGAAAAGTTCTTTGTTACACTTGGGGATAGGAACAAAAGTTATGACTTTTCTCATGATGCCGATGACTGGCCTCTTTTTACTTTTGGGGGGTGTCTTGTTGCCTTGTTGGCGAGGACTAATAAGCATAAAGTGGATTGAACTCCGACTTTCTCCAGATAGTGATGGCGATATGAATGCCAAACATGATGCACTCATAAAAGTTCGCTCAAGGTCACGGTTTTTGGGTAGTGTATTACAAATAGGGTTCAGGTTCAGGGCAGTTGATGAGGGAAAAGTGCTTAGTCTACAAGTGTTACCAACAGTCTTTACACACTGTAACGGCAGTATTTAACAATTTCAGTATTTCCTGTCAAATAAAAGAAGACATTTTTATTATAAAAGAGGACTCTAGAGGGTTGTTCTGTTCATTGAATCCATTCAGCATTGGAAAATATGCTCATTGTTCCTACTTCATGTCAACATCAATTTGAAACAGATAAGAAAATTCTACTGAAACGTTGACGTTTTGTTTTCTAGGCAAGTTTAACAAACTATATTCAACATTATAGTTCTCAAATAGTAGAAGCAAATCCTTAATAAAGCCATGTGTCATTTATTTTCTTTTCAATTTCCTGTCTATTTTCCTGGTAAGCTGTAATTGCTCGTTATTCTCTGCGTGCAGACAATTAAATTGCTTCGACTTTGCCAGACAATGCGTGATTGCATGATGTACAGTGCATCATATAAATTGTATATTGTTTATAAGAATACAGACTTTTCATTGAACATGTAGGTACAACGATACCATTATCCATGTCGTAAATCTCCGTATTGCAAAGGACATTACACGATTTAGTCGTTGGGTCTATTGTTCTCAATCTTCTTCGTCATCATAGCTTTGCCATGACATCGTTGTCATTGGCCACAAAATACAGCTTAGCCAGGTTGTAATAACGTCGAAGTCTGCGTTTGTCGGTGTACCTATACACATCATACCTATAGTCCTTTTATAGACTAGGAAAGGAATTCAACCTGAAATCATCTCATTGCAGTGGAACAAACAAATGCGAGTGTTCGCCACGTTCTATTGTTATATTCTTCAGAATAACACGATTATGCTATTATATGAACCGTTTGGACGCATGTTAACAGGAATTCCTGTAAGTCACCCTCGAGGTGTGGGATAGAACGAGACAGATGATGATGGGCGACCGACGTAGCTATTTCTGGGATAACCCCGAGCAGAATATGGGCTGTGGACTGGGGCGCTGTCTGACAAACTGCACTTCAACAACCACTTACTTACAACTTCGAACCTTAGTTGCTTGCCTCTGATTAACCAGCGCTTCTTTAAAAAAAAACTTGGTAGCAAATGACATTTGAAAAGAGTTCATTAGAAACTTTCAGATTCACATATTCAACATAGCTTTAAGTGTTCGCCTTCAACGCACTAAATTTTTCAGATAATCTAACTTTTTTCGGACTCTGATTGGCGAGTTTTCTTTTGATACGTGACTTCTAACCTATCAGAGGTCGAAAAAAGTTAGATTATCTGAAAACTTGCGTTGAACCCGAGCAATGTCAAATAAATGAAGTGGCACAACAGGACGGGAAACCCAGGGGCATAACGCATTTATCTCACCCGAATTGATTGAAAGAGACCAACAATATTTTGCCGTTTCACTTTTCATGGACTATGTATAGGAGAAATTGCTGATCTCTAGCGAAGGAGTTACTCATGGAAAAACATTACTTTTTCATTGATGTTTCTTAGATTCGAATCTCGAGCCCCTCATGTAACAGCAGACACAGGAACCACTAGGTCACGGGCACCACGGGTATGAATGTCAAAATATTAAAAATGGGCACGACTGGGTCGCACGAACTTGCGATTGTGTGCTAAGTACAATACCAAAATATTGTACTTAGCGAAAATCCAAAAAACGCTAGATATTCTTTTGCAAGAGCAGTTTTTTAAAAAATCGGTTTTTTATTCTTCATTTTTTAATAAAACAAAGTTTTTTAAAAGTTAGGTATGCAAGTCTTAAGATGTTGCAAGAAGGTGTTTTGACAAGAAAATTGAAATAAATGAGCAATACCTTTTAAGAAATATTCAAAAAGAAAACATAATTTTTTTTAAAAAATTAATAAAAATTTCAAAATTTAAAATTTTCCAAATCTTAATATGCAATCTTTTTTATGTCATCTACGACCTCTTAAATATAAAATTTCAACAAAATCGTGTCAGCCATTAATGAGGAAGTCAGTTTTGAATAAAACGGTACTATGGGGGGTACCGTTTTTAGACTTTTTCCAAAAAAAATATTTGCGTAATGAGAAAAGCAATTAAAAAATAATCCTTCACATAAAATTTTATCGAAATCGTTAGAGCCGTTTTCGAGAAAAATAAGTATTATCATATTGGTTGTATGGCAGGTACCGTTATTTCAAGACCTAGAGACCCAATTCCAAAAACCCCTCTGTAGGCTACCTTACAGAGCTCAACTACAAATTTTTAAAAAAATCGGTCAAGCGGTTCAGGCTGTATATCCATATACACACAGACGGACATACAGACAGACAGACATACAGACATACAGACAGACAGACAGAATTGTAGGACCCACTTTTTTCGTATTCTCTATCATCGTAATGTCATGTTTAGTAGTTATCTCAAAATTTTTTTTCTGCACGATTGCAAGACTTGCCTTATAGTACCTATAATCGCAAGTAAAAATTAAATTGAATAGGCAGGTAAAACAAGCTCGATGATAGCAGAGGGTAGGAGTGGACATAACCCTTTTTCCGATTTCGAACAGAATTAACTGTCAGAGGACCTATACCAGCTCTTCTATGAGGAATAATTGACTGCCAACTAATACGTTGCACCTTTTCAAAACTATTTTTATTTGATGCAAGAAGAAATCTTCTTCTTCCACAAATTGCAATCCCTGGGAACATTTGTAGCAGCAACAATTTTGCATTTGGTTGAACAAACAGTTATAAGGTCAACTACTACTGTAGGTTTTCGATCAAACAAGCGGCTGTAATACAAAGCTACTAGGCTACAAGTCAAAGGTCACTTGTAGAACCCATTTCCCAAACAGCAGCTTTCCGCCTGTCGTTTTTGTATTTGACTTTTCAGTAGGGTACTGGGCTCAAAAATGATTGGACATTCCATTCGATTTTGGTATAAATGCGTCATATTCGAAAGAAATGAACATTACGTGAGCTTTTTGAGAACGCCCCACAGTGCCTGAATCAATAGAAATCTAACTGGTCAGTAGGAATTAATCTATGTCATCTTTATAAAAACAGCAACTAATATCCTTTAATTCCTTTAGAAAGAAAAATTGCATGCCATTAATTAACACGTTTTTATTGAAGAATATTGTAATGAAAAAGTGAAGTATTGCATGTCGTTCGCAAGAAAAAAAATCGAACTAAATGAAATAGAGTCTCTCATGAGTATTATTTTCCTTTCTAGACAAAAAAATCCCCGCTCCGCTGAGTGCTATTGTGAAAGTTGCACCCTTAAAATTATACATTATTGAAAATAAAATTGAAATGTAAATTTCTAAGTAAAACGTTCTTCAATCGGATCCGTTTTCCAATCGATTTTTACATAGTTTTCATAACTTTATAAACTGAGACTGGTAGGTATACACTTTTAAATGCGTGAGGTTTTTATTTCCATTTAAAAAATAAATAAAGTGAGTCCTGGTCCAAAATAACAATAAAATAATTATTATTTGCCACTGAGATTGTGCCCGCCAAAAAATGGAGTAAAAAATGTTTCTAGTTATCTCTTTCGCTTTCAAGTTCTGGTATATTACTGTCATGAGCCAAATAAATCGAAATTCCATTGAAAAAACAAATCCTGTTCTCCTGTCCCAAAAAAAAATTCTCTTATGGATGATGTCGGAAGCAGATCTTGAACGCAACTAGCGTCACTTAAAAACATTACCTCCGAATTGGAAGCAAAGTTCAAGATGCAAGATGTAAAGAATTTATTTACCAATTTTGAGAAAAATCTTTGTACATCACTCCGCAACCATCAAGCTGCAGTAAAATTGGAAGCTTAAAACGTTTCTAATAGAATCTTCTTTCTATTCTTCTCATAGAAGTGAACAACGTCTTGCCTACCTGCCGAGAACACTTGGTTGTGTTGAAGATGGCCTGAGTTGTATTAACGATGATCTATCCTCTATTCATCGTTGTTCTTGCATGAACTCATTGGTTTTAAACCCCAAAAAGTCATGTAGTATGACTATCTAAACTATAAACACATCGTGCAAAGTGGAAATATCCCTTCAATCATGTTAATCAACTCTATCACTCCGTTTTCATGTTCCATTAAAAATCTTGGTGTCCTTATTGATTCCGCTCTGTGTACGAACATGTTAGGTATACAGTGTGGAGGGCTTATGGCGGTCTTCGATCACTGTGGTCAATGGTCATCCAGCAGTTTTACTCCAACTAACACAAGGAAGCCCCTTGCTCGTACTCATCTTATGCCATAATATGGTTGTTCACTTATGCGCTTGAAGTTTTTTGCAAGTTGGATTCTACTAACTTTCGAAAACTGTCCGTTGCGTTTAATTCAGTCATAAGATTTTCTTGGTTGCGAACTTCGTTCTTATCTTGATAACAGAAGTTTTCAACTATTAGTTAAAGTTGTTGCATACCGAACTCACAGATATGTGCATGATAGACTAAAGTTAGCCAAGTGGCAACACACTTCAAATAAAATTTCACCTAAAACAACACTCCCTACTACCAGTCGTCTCTTTCTTTGTCACAGCATTAAGATCTAAATACATATCCCTGCTACATGAAATCAACGAATCGATTTTCGATAATTCCCAATTCTTTCTTCAAAAGGCTTTGTCTGTCTTAATACAACCACCAAAACTTGCTTGCATTATTTGTTACTTTGAGGTGACCGCGATCTGATACGCCCCGCTAAACCAAAGCAGCTTTTACGTCGCAATGTACTGCGGTGACGTTCCGGTTATAAGAGACCTTCCGCACCGGACGGTCGCTCACTCCACGGATTTACTGCAGACCCATATCAAAATAGACGAAAGCTTCCAGTGGAAAAAACCCACTAAGATGCGCTTTCTAAGTGTATTCTATACTTGGGTAACAAGCCCCATACTCTAGGGAATTGATCGAGCTAAATTCAAGCGTTTAAAAATTCTGTATTCTGTTCCACTTGTTATCTGCGAGGTTTGTGGTTTGAATACCTACCACCAGAAAACAAAAAATTTTTTTTCACAGGTATTGTCTATCGCGAAGAACTGCCACCTCTGATATGCCATGAAATGCGCTTTCTCGACTAGCCGGGGCCGGCAGAAAATTGTAGGCCCAGTTCATTTCCTCACAAGGGATGGTTGTGAGAATTACGATATAGGCCCCGAGGCTCCATACTCTGTTGCGCCACCCTATTCAAGTATGTATTTCCCTGTCCAGACGACACGTTGTCATTTTAACCTGTCATTCATCATCATAACAGGTAACAGGTTAAGTTAACGAAAACTATTTAAAGTTATTATTATCTTATTGTTTATAGAAAACCCTGTCAAAAGTGCTTTATAAAATACAGTGGAGCAAAAAACTGCGGTCAAAAGTGTCACAAGAATCGGTTCTCTGCGAATGACATGATCACGATAATTCCTTCTCAACAGCTCTTGCATTTACATGGACTGCCAAAACAAATCTTATTTCTTTTCATGTTCTCCACGTGCGTCGTCGTCGAGCAGAAGCTCCAGAACCAATACTTTATAAGAAATAAAATAGAAGAGCAACACTTAGATTGAAAAGTTACATCACACGCATACATTTGCGCTTCCAGCAATTTAGCTAGAATGAGCTATTCAGATCGTTACCCTCACTGATTATGATCCTAATTGGAAATTCTAGAAACGGGCTGCGTGTACCGTGTACGTCATGTCAACCCAATACCAACTCTGTTTTGATGTATCTTTCTTGAAAACGTTTTCTGATTAAATCAAAACATTTCTCGTGAATCACCAGAACCAGAACGCACCTCAATTGCACAATCGGCCCGGTGTCGCGCATTCGACTTCGACTAAGTGTTGGCGACAACAAGACGCATTGCCATTGCCACCAGCAATTTTGCTTATTAATCCATTTTAGCAATTCTTTTTATTTTTTTTCGTTTTCCTTTTCATTATAAGCAAATGAACCAAGCTAAACGAGACTCTCAGCGGGATTTACGCCTCATAAGGACGTTGATTAATTGGTCGGCAGAAGAAGGATTTTGTTTTATTTTCAAATTAAAAGCGAATGGTTTTCCACCCTAAATCGCGCAACTAGCGGGCAAAATATAAAGTTGATGCGAATGTTGCGTTTTGTATTTTATGTTTCGCTTTGGGTTTTTTGTTTTGCAGGTACACATGTGAACTCGTAGCCTGTTTTGAAGTCATTATGTGATCCGATTTATATTTCTGACATTTTGGGGGTGTGCGGAGGTACGATTTTGATTGATGCGATCCGTGTGCCGCAGGCATGCATGTGTTTTGCTTTAATTAATCGCAGATTTTTCACTTTTTTTCGAGGGAGGCGTACGGAGTTTGTGTGACGCGATTTGAATTCCAGTGGTTGTGAGTGCCAAAAGCGATTAAATAGAAATGAAAAATGGATCGAAATTGGAGGAAGAGAAGAACAATTAGTTCAAATGGGGCAAGGTTCTTATCCGACATCCTGTGGTGACGAAGTGTCAATCATTTTCGGAAACAACAATAACAACAACTAATGAAACCGAAGGGGTTAGGTATAAGAAGAAAGTGGAAGTGTTATTTTTTGTAGGTCTGCTATAGCCAAAAATGTCTACGAAACTAGTATAGAACCCAAGTGGAGGACTCCACAAGGAGGAGTACCTACTCTCCATCTTTCTCTGTAACTTGGTCGTCAACGAACTACTAAACGATCTTGAAATAGCAGGCTTCAAGGTTTTTGCCTACGGGGATGATATAGCAATTGCTGTCTCAGGCAAAAACCCACAAAGTCTAGCAGAGTTGTTCTGAAGTTCGAGGATTGAATGTCTTGTGCTCTTCACTAGAAAATACAAAATTCCGGATTTCAGACCTCCTGCAATTAAAAGTGTAACTCTCACCCTAGTGAACACGGCTAAATATCTAGATGTAATTTTTGATAAAAAAAATTAACCTGGAAAACGAATATGGAGGAAAAAGTAGAAAAGCTATCATTACACGTTTCACTTGTAATAAGACTATTGGCGGCAAATGGGTTTTCTCCCCTAATATTGCTCGATGGCTATACATGTCGGTCATAAGACCTATTCTAACCTATAGAGTTGTGATATATGATGGACCGCACTGGGAAACCAGGTAAACTATAATAAGCTTGTCAAAGTTCAGCGAACGGGAAGTATGTGCATCAGCGGCGCGCTAAGGACAACTCCTTCATACTGTAACGTGCGCTTAGTTTGCAAAAATAAAACTCTACCTTTCAATTTAATTCTACCACTTTATTCAGTACATATCTACTTTCGATATACACTTTATTTGAACTCAACTCGACTTTTGGACTATCACTTGTATTTACTCTTAACTTTATCACTCTATAAACAAAACTGCCCTCTGGTTGCCTCGGGCGGGCTATTTATATCGAATGACATGCCATCTAGAACTCTCCAGTAACTTCTACATGTTCTCCACATTTGCTGTCAAGCATCTCTACACTCACACACACTGGCTTACAAGCAACGCCTGTCATTTATACCATTCCATTATAGTGTTGCCAGTTGTGTTTTCGGTTGAACGTTTTTCGATTAGGAAATTGGTATAAAATGTTGGGTTCACGTTACACTGCCCCCTCCTTAGGATTGTTCGTCCCGAATAATTCCATCTGCAGCCTCGCCACTATATCGATGCAGCCTGTCACCATGAACTACTTTTAACTTGCCTCTTAGTCCTCTTTGGATGCGGTAAACCACGTCGTTAATCCTCGTGACTACAGTATAAGGACCTTCCCAGTTTTGCTGAAGTTTCGGTGACAATCCCTTTTGACGATGAGGATTATAAAGCCACACACGATCTCCTGCTTGGAATCCTGACGTTGTTGCTTTTGTGTCGTACCGTGTGCCGTGTCTTCATCCGGTCGCTGTAGGTTTTCATCCGTTCCCTTGTTCTTTTATGGATGTCAGCGAGTCTCTCCTTGAGGTCGTCCACATACTCGTTTGTGTCCTGTGGCTCCTCTGTGGCGCATCCAAATTTAAGTTCGCTGGGCAGCCGCATGGTTTTCCCGAACAGGATGTCAGATGGTGTTTGTCCTGTCGAGCTATGTACTGCACTTCTATAGGCCATCAGGAATAGCGGTACGTGCCTATCCCAGTCTCTTTGGTAGTCGCCTACGACCTTGATGAGGTGTTCTTTCAAGGTCCGGTTGAATCTTTCAACCATCCCATCAGATTGTGGATGAAGCGGTGTGGTTCTAGTCTTCTTAATGCCAAGTAGTCCGCACACTCCTTGGAAGATGTTTGACTCAAAGTTCCTCCCTTGGTCGGAATGGAGTTCCATAGGCACGCCAAACCTACTTACCCAGTTAAACACAATCTGGTCAACCACCGTTTTGGCTTCTTGATTTGGGATGGCATACGCCTCAGGCCACTTGCTAAAATAGTCCATTACAACCAGAATGTACTTGTTCCCGGCGTTGGTCTCTGGAAAAGGCCCAGCCACATCTACTGCAATCCTCTCAAAAGGCGATCCAACGTTGTACTGATGCATTTTACCTTGAATCTTTCTACCCGGTCCTTTGGTTGCAGCACACTTGTCACATGTTCGGCACCACTTATCCACGTCATCTCTAGCATGTAACCAGTAGAACCGATGTCGCACCTTCTCCAGTGTTTTGTTTACTCCCAGGTGGCCTCCAGAAGGTCCGTCGTGCATCTCTCGAAGAACTTCACTGACTTTCGATTGCGGTACGATCAGCTGCATCACATATGACTTACCGTCAGCGGATTCCCATCTTCGCCTGAGGACACCTTCTTGCACATATAGTGAGTCCCACTGTGCCCAATAGGCTTTGAGAACTGGACTCCTGTCAGAAATGTCTCCCCATTCCGGTTTCTCTTGATTTTCTTTCCATGCAAGAATGGGTTCGATATCTGGATCCTCCTGTTGAGCAGTCCTCACTTCCTCATTGCTCCATCCGCTTATGGGGTCAGCTCTTAGTCGCTGAGCGGTAATGATTTCTTTGTCTTCTTGCCGCCTGCAATGCTTGCAATCCACTTTGCAAGGTCTTCGGGATAATGCATCGGCGTTTGAGTGCAGCTTTCCTCTGCGGTGTTGGATTTGGTAGTCATAGGTCTGCAATCTTTCTATCCACCTTGCGACTTGACCTTCTGGATTTTTGAAGTTCAACAGCCAGCTCAGAGCACCGTGGTCTGTCCGCAGAAGGAATTTCTGTCCATAGATGTACTTATGGAAGTGCTTTGTTGCCAAGATAAGAGCTAGCAGTTCCCTTCTGGTCACGCAGTAGTTTCTTTCGGGTTTCGATAGGACCTTGCTGTAGTATGCCACCACTTTCTCTTCGCCATCATGCACTTGGGATAGTACCGCCCCGATTCCAACGTTGCTTGCATCTGCGTCGACGATGAATGTTTTGCCAGGTGTTGGATGTGCCAGCACTGGAGCGTTACAGAGGCGGTATTTGAGTTCCTGGAAAGATTTCTCACACTCACCTGACCATTTAAACTGCTTCCCCTTTTCGGTTAGCTGATGCAAACTCTTTGCAACTCCAGCAAAGTTCTTAACAAAACGTCGGTAATATGTGGCAAGTCCCAGAAAGCTTCGGAGTTGATGTTTGTCCTGTGGTGTTGGCCAATTTTTGACGCAGTCAACTTTTTCAGGATCAGTCTTTACTCCTTGGGATGAGATGATGTGTCCCAAATACTTGACTTCGGTTTTGAAAAGTGCACATTTTTCTGGATTCAGTTTAAGGTTAGCCTCTCGAAGTCTCTGAAACACGGCTTTTAGGTTCTTGCAATGCTGGTCAAATGTTTTCCCGTAAACAATCACATCGTCCAAGTAGACTAGGCAAGCTTTCCACGTCAGTCCTTGAAGAACACATTCCATCAAACGCTCGAATGTTGCCGGAGCGTTGCATAACCCAAACGGCATAACTTTGAACTGCCAGAGCCCATTACCTGTAGAAAACGCCGTTTTTTCCCGATCATCAGGGTGGATGTCAACTTGCCAATATCCACTCTTCAAGTCCAGCGTCGAAAACCACTGGGCTCCCTCCATGGCATCCAGGGTATCACTGATTCTGGGCAGGGGATAGCTGTCCTTCTTAGTCACATCATTCAGCCTTCGGTAGTCCACACAAAAACGAGTGCTTCCGTCTTTCTTTTTCACTACCACCACTGGTGAAGCCCAAGGACTTTTGGAATTTTCGATAAGACCGTCCTTTTTCATTGCTGTTATCATTTCTTCAACCTCACCTTGTTTGGCCAGTGGAAGGCGTCTTGCGGGTTGACGAATCGGTCTTGCATCTCCTGTGTTGATGAGATGCTGCACCAACTGTGTCCTACCATATTGTCCCTTTTGCGATGCGAAGATGTCAGTGTACTCTTGTAGGAGATTTTCAGCCATCCTTGTTTGTTGGCGATCAAGTTTGGATGAATTCAGTATTTTAGCTCTGATGGTTTTGAGCTCCTCCGGAGTTATAGTTTTTCTCGGGGCTTCGTCGGTGATCTTCGTAATTGCTGCAACCGATTCGCAACGTCCAACGACTTCTCCTTTCTTTAACCTTACATCGTACGGTCTGGTGTTTAGTAATCGTACGGGGACCATTTTGTTTTTCGGTGCTACCAGTGTTTTCCCAATGATGACGCTTTGGGAGGAACACTCTGGGTCTGGTTCCACCATGAGGTATCGAAGGCTTCCAAACTCACCCTCCAGTTTTGTCCAAACGAACACTTCAGAAGAAGGAGGCAGAATCAGATCTTCCCTGATGACAGTTCTCAGGGTCGACGTACTTTCGTTCGAATAGGTCATTGGAAGTTCCTTATTTTGGTACTTCAAAACCTGATTACCGATATCCAAAATAACTCCGTGCTGTTTCATAAAGTCGATTCCAATGATGCACTCGTCACATATATCTGCCACCAGGAATTGATGAGTAAACACTAGATCGGCCAGTTTTATCTTGAGACACACTTCTCCATATACTCTTGCTGCTTCTCCCGTTGTGGTTCTTAGACGGTAGCTATTGGTGCTATGGAGCCACGTCATCTTTACCAGGTCTCGACGTACTATGGATGCTGTGGCACCGGTGTCAATGGTGGCCACATGTTTGTTCCCGCAGTCTAGTAGTAGTGTAGTCTCCACAGTCAGACTTTTGTTGTCGCGTTTGGTCTGGGAGACCTGGATGGTGGTTTTGGGGCCATCGATACAAGAAACCAGCCTCTGCCCCTCGAAGTTGGTTCTTACTCGTTTCCCTGATGGGAAACGGGCTGTTATAGGAAACGCTGGTGTTGTTGTTACCTTGCTCTGGGTTGGATCTCTTGCTTCCACAATGTTGACAACTGGCTTTGTTTGGTGGTAGTCGGCATTGACGCTGTAAGTGCCCGGTCTTGTTGCAGTTCCAACATCTTGCTAGTCCGCTCCGGTTCTTTTGTATTTGAGCTCTTTGGCACGAGCATTCTTCGACTATGGCCTCTCTAAGTCGATGTACTCCCTGAGAAGCCTGTTCTGCTGCTTCAATTGTCAATGCGAATGCTAAAGTTTCGGAAAGAGTACGTGTTCTAGCAGTTCGCACAGACCTCTGAAGATGTATATCGGAAATGGCACGAACGAAAGACTCAACAGCTAGCTGGTTGATGATTTCTTCTCCAGCATCCGGGTATGCAAGGTGAACCAGTCTTTCGACGTCTGCCTGGAGCTGCTGTAGACTTTCACCCCTTTTCTGGACTCTGTTATTGAGTTGGACTCGGAAGACTTCTTTCAAGTGGCTATCTCCAAAGCGTTTATCTATAGCTGCCACGAGAGAACTGAAATCGCCGCTCTTACCAGCTGGAACTGTTTGAAGTAATTCAGCTGCTGGTCCTCTAAGAGCAAGAGTCAGTGCAATGTACTTGTCTTCGTCATCCCAGCCATTTGTTGTCGCGGCTGCCTCAAATTGTCTCTTGTAGACTGGCCAAGAAGACTGTCCATCAAATGTTGGGGGTTTCATCTCCTTTTTCCTTGCAAACTCTCCAGCAGATTCTCGAATTTTTATTTTCCGGATCTGGTCTAATTCCTTGGACAGAAGAGAGAACTGGTTATCGCATCGGCTTTCCAAACGATTCTCTACAACAGAAAGCTGTTTTTCCAGGGTCTATGAAATAACTCCCACGAAATAAGTCCCACTTTTAAAAACGAAATAAGTCCCACCAAAAATTGCTATTTTGAAAGTGGGAGTTATTTCGTTTTTAAAAGTGGGACTTATTTCGTCAATTGGTGGGACTTATTTCGTTACGCGTTATTATTTTAAGTGGGGCTTATTTCGTTTTGAGTGGGAATAAATTCGTTTTGTAAAGTGGGAGTTATTTCATACCCCTAAATTTATATTTTTTCGTATGCAAAAAGTTATGGTTGTCCCTTTTACGAAATGTCCAATATTTCGTAAAAGGGACAACCATAATTTTTTGTCCCTATCTCTCATGGCTCTTCTTGCTTGTATACGATTTTTCTTTATTATTCCTCTGCTTTGATTATTCATATTATTCGACGTTTTTTTTTTTTTCGAAAAGCCAAACACTTCTTATTTGAAATCGCATTAAACAATGAAAAAGTGGGACTTATTTCGTTTATGAAAGTGGGACTTAATTCATTTAAGAAATATATTATTTAAGTGGGAGTTATTTCATGTTGAGTGGGAGTTATTTCATTTCAAGTAAATTTTTAAATCATTTCATTTTGGTGGGACTTATTTCGTTTTCAAATGTGGGACTTATTTCGTGGGAGTTATTTCATTTTTTTAAGAAATTTTTCGTGGGACTTATTTCGTTTTTAAAAGTGGGACTTATTTCGTGGGAGTTATTTCATAGACCCGTTTTTCCACACCTTCAACTCGTTCGTCAAGGGCACATACATTTTTCTCAATGTTGCCCAATTTGCCTTCTAGAATGTTTTTCTGGCCTTCCAAAACATTCTGTTGCGCCTCGAGTCTTTCGAGAATGTTCTGTTGTTCTTTCTTTTGTTCGTTTCGTTGTGCTTCCGGATTCTTTCGTTGTGCTTCAAGTTGTTCGAGAACATTCTGCTGTTCCTTCTTTTGTTCGTTTCGTTGTGCTTCAAGTTGTTCCAGAACATTCTGCTGTTCCTTCTTTTGCTCGTTTCGTTGTTCTAACAAAAGTTTCATCAAACTAGAAAAATCTACATTTTCACTTACTTCCTCTTCTTCCACTTCTGTTTCAAAAACAAAAGTGTTTACGTCTTCCCCTTGCTGTTCCAAATAGTTGCGCAAGCGCAGGACGAGCTCATTTTTCGATCCTGCTCTAGAGAGATTTCGCTTACCTAACTCACATTTAACTAACAACTAACAACTTACCCCTTTTCACTGTATATAATTATTATTTTCTTTTTACTTTTTTTTTTTTACACTTTACTAGTCAAATAAGTTTTATTTACACTTCTGACACCAATGTAACGTGCGCTTAGTTCGCAAAAATAAAACTCTACCTTTCAATTTAATTCTACCACTTTATTCAGTATCTACTTTCGATATACACTTTATTTGAACTCAACTCGACTTTTGGACTATCACTTGTATTTACTCTTAACTTTATCACTCTATAAACAAAACTGCCCTCTGGTTGCCTCGGGCGGGCTATTTATATCGAATGACATGCCATCTAGAACTCTCCAGTAACTTCTACATGTTCTCCACATTTGCTGTCAAGCATCTCTACACTCTCACACACTGGCTTACAAGCAACGCCTGTCATTTATACCATTCCATTATAGTGTTGCCAGTTGTGTTTTCGGTTGAACGTTTTTCGATTAGGAAATTGGTATAAAATGTTGGGTTCACGTTACAATACACTCATAAGGTTCACACCCCTAGACATTTTCGGCAAGTAGTCAGCAGCAAATCCAGCTACTCGACTGAAAGATAAATCTCAGTGGACCAAAAAGCAAATATTGGTCACACTAATAATTTAAGTAACTTATTTTTAATTAATTTAAGCAGCCCGGATCGATTAGACTACACCACTCTCAAGTTGGTGTTTGATAGCAATTTTCAAATAATCATAACCTCAAGAGAAGCTTGGGAGAATGGCACACTCTTGGATAATGAAGCATTATATTTCTACACTGACGGATCTAAAACCTATGATGGTGCTATGAAGACAGAAGACAGAAGACAGAAGACAGAAGACAGAAGACAGAAGACAGAAGACAGAAGACAGAAGACAGAAGACAGAAGAAAGAAGACAGAAGACAGAAGGCAGAAGACAGAATACAAAAGACAGAAGACTGGAACAGAAGACAGAAGACATAAGACATAAGACATAAGACAGAAGACAGAAGACAGAAGACAGAAGACAGAAGACAGAAGACAGAAGACAGAAGACAGAAGACAGAAGACAGAAGACAGAAGACAGAAGACAGAAGACAGAAGACAGAAGACAGAAGACAGAAGACAGAAGACAGAAGACAGAAGACAGAAGACAGAAGACAGAAGACAGAAGACAGAAGACAGAAGACAGAAGACAGAAGACAGAAGACAGAAGACAGAAGACAGAAGACAGAAGACAGAAGACAGAAGACAGAAGAAAGAAGACAGAAGACAGAAGGCAGAAGACAGAATACAAAAGACAGAAGACTGGAACAGAAGACAGAAGACATAAGACATAAGACAGAAGACAGAAGACAGAAGACAGAAGACAGAAGACAGAAGACAGAAGACAGAAGACAGAAGACAGAAGACAGAAGACAGAAGACAGAAGACAGAAGACAGAAGACAGAAGACAGAAGACAGAAGACAGAAGACAGAAGACAGAAGACAGAAGACAGAAGACAGAAGACAGAAGACAGAAGACAGAAGACAGAAGACAGAAGACAGAAGACAGAAGACAGAAGACAGAAGACTGGAACAGAAGACAGAAGACAGAAGACAGAAGACAGAAGACAGAAGACAGAAGACAGAAGACAGAAGACAGAAGACAGAAGACAGAAGACAGAAGACAGAAGACAGAAGACAGAAGACAGAAGATAGAAGACAGAAGACAGAGGACAGATGACAGAAGATAGAAAACAGAAAACAGAAGACAGAAGACAGAAGACAGAAGACAGAAGACAGAAGACAGAAGACAGAAGTCAGAAGACAGAAGACAGAAGACAGAAGGCAGAAGACAGAAGACAGAAGACAGAAGACCTATGAAGGTAGGAAGTGGAATTTTCTCAAAGAGGGCTGAATTTAAGCCTTTTCTTCCGCCTACCTTACTACTGCAGTGTGTTTCAAGCAGGAATTCAGGCGATAAAAGATGTCCTCTCCTGACGAATATTCGTATCATCTCAGAGCACTCAAAGCTTTTGCCTCTGTCTCTACAAAATCTACCACGGGTCAAAAATGTCGCACGTATTTAAAGAAGATGTCAGAGCAGTTCAAAATTCACTAAGTGCTGGGTCACACAGGGACATACCATAGGCTTACCTAGATGGATGAAGAGTAATGCATGTCTTATGACTAAACAAATCGGACTCGAACCAGCTCAACCACGCCATAGGTGACTTACAGTACACTGCCTAATAGATAGACACGCCAAAAGGTTCTACTGATTTTTCTAGAAGCTGCATGGACGAGGAAAGAGAGGAGACAATCCAACATCTCGTTTGTCCATGCTCCGCACTCGCTAACAAACGGAAAACTCACATAGGTGATTACTGATTACTTTTCCGACTGCACCAGCGATTTAGCTGACCCTAAAAGTCTCTTCCTTATCGTACGAAGTTCTGAATGATTTGAATAACTGGTGATCAACTCGTTAGTTCAGGTTCGATTAGTGGGTGTTGCCGCTCTCTGATAACCTAGATAGAGTACAGAGGGTGGTCAACATTCTGGTCTCAGTGGTATCACAATGGACCCTCTGTGGTCTTAGTGTGTCGGTCTCCGTATACTGACAGCCACATCTAACCTAACCTACCCTAACGTTTGCTTTAAAAATTCGCAAGGAATCTCATGCATGAAGTTTTACATCATTAAAACGTATACAAACAGGAAAATAGGTTCAGAAGGCCAAAGAAAGAAATAATCTAAGGCCAAGGGTAAGAACTCCTCCTTCAGTTCTCATTTCAAAAGCTATTTGCGGTAGTAAAAAGTTTTATTAAGGCCAACAACTTTCCCACCAAACCCTCAAGCTCAACCTATCCACACAACTAACTATAACCACTCAAACTCCACTCGGTATAAAACGTCTTCAAATAAGTACGCCTGTCAATTTTTTCCTATCTTAACATAATTTTTATTCAACTTATTGTGTTGTTCCTATCATAATAAGGACGGCCCAGAAGTAGCAAGCAACCAGCTGCTGTCGCTCCCTCACAGAGTAGGTACACAAAATCTTTTGCATAAATCATGCGATAAATATCTCAGTCTGCTGTATAAGTGTGCAGCGCACAGATAAAGTCAACAAAATGAGATGAAATATTTAATATTGATTTCATTTATTATGCATCATTAGGTGTATCTATCGATCTATAAGAATATTGCAACTGATTTATCGATTTTGCGTTCACAAGAAACTCCCAAGAGGCCAAAACACAGGATGTGTCGCTAATGTTGCTATCTGTCTTCCGCATCCTCTCTATAGCACATCGTCCATTAGAGTTTGTTGTGTTGTACGAGTATTATGGGGTGATTGAATTGATAGCATAAGTTATTGCATTTATATCTACAAAATTCATAAATTGTAATGGATATGGATATGGATATGGATGTGGATACCCATGCTGTTGCCTATACATTTATTCACAACCTTCTTAGCCTAGAACAAGACGACGACACAGTCAACGACGACGCTGACGATTATATCGAAGTCGGATAGGTGTATGTAAAAGTTGTAGGCTTATGATGAAAGCATAAGAAAAACCTTCTTCATGTTTATGTTGATGTTCAGGCAATTTTCTTGTTGTTATTGAGGTTAAACGCAACTTTAACTTGAGTTGGCAATTATGCAAATTGTCGCGAGGAAGTCTAAGATTTAATTTACTGAAATCTACGTTAATACAGCAAAAGGGCTACACGACTCACAGCGATTGACTTTAATTATGGCTATATCATAGGCAATGAGAATTTTCAATAAATGCTTCCATCTAAGGAATTTGAATTACGTAAAATAAATATAATTATTTAACGGGTGGTTGGTTGCACAGCATATGAGGGCACATCAAACTTTACACACCCATTTGGTGTTTGATGATGTTGGTTGGCATCTACAACTCTGGAGTTGTTTATTTATGACATATCTTTATATTTTCATTAGAAAACGTTCTTGTCTAGAAAATAATCCCAAGAAATGTATCTACATTTTTAAAATTTCCTACGAGAATAGCTAAAATAAAGTGGGTGATCGATTAGTGAGTCGGTTCCTTCTATTGGAATATTTCAGATTGCTTTTATGCGATGCTATCACATTGGCATATGACGGAAGACGGATAAGGGCACGGCCCACGGCCCACAGCCACGGCCACGCGACAAAGCGGTAAAATTAGAATAATTGAATGCTTAGCTACATCATTCAGTCTGCTGTATCGAACTCACGAGCCTCGTTCGACGGTTTTGTTTCTATTATATTCTCTCCTTCCTTTCTTATAGATACATATCTTAATATATAATATAACCGCGAAGGAGGAAGGACCTCGAAATAAAACGATTGTATTTAATAAGACGAACACCGGCTTCTTAGACGGAAAAAAGAGAGCATTATAAGCGCGTGATCGAGGAGATGGAAGGATGCCACAGCAGGAATGAGGTTCGAAAGTTTTATTAAAAGTTAAATACAACAGCCTCAGGCTATAAGCCCCGAGCCGAAGCCTGCAAAGACGATCAAGGGAACATCGTGGTGGAACCGCAGTCAATGCTGAGGATATGGAAAGACCACTTCTCCAAGCTCTATAACGGCGATGATGAACCGTAATGAACGTTGTTAGAGAGATAGAAACATTCTATTTAGGCGACGTAGATCAACAATACCGCCAACCCGACCTGAACGAAGTGAAGACAGCAGTATCCAAGTTAAAGTCCAACAATGTGCTGGAGCTGATGGCCTCACTGCCGAATTGTTCAAAGCGGCAGGCGATGATCTGGTCAGGAGTATGCATCAGCTCATTTGCAAAATATGGTCAGAAGAAAGCATGCCCGATGAATGGAACCTCAGCCTTGTTTCCCCGATCCTCAAAAGGAGACTCTCTGAGCTGCTCCAACTACAGAGGCATCAGTCTTCTTAGCATTACATGCAAAATCCTCTCTACCGAATTGTGTGAGTGTCTAAAGCCATTCGTCAACAACCTGATAGGTCCTTATCAGTATGCGGCTTTAGACCAGGAAAGTCCACCATAGACCAAATCTTCACACGACGGCAGATCTTGGAAAAAACCCAGGAGCTTCAAATCGATGCCTACCACCTTTTTATCGATTATAAGGCCGCGTATGACAGCATGTATAGAGAGGAGTTATATAGAGCCATGTCTAGTTCTAGCAGGTTGACGATGGAGAACGCACGCTGCTCCATCAGGGTCGGAAAAGATCTGACCGATACATTCGATGTCAAAAAAGGTTTTAGGCAAAGCGATGCACTGTTATGCGACTTCTTCAACATTGTTCTTGAAAGAATAGTTCAAGACTTCCACGTCAACACAAGAGGCACAATCTTCCAATGCCGACGATATTGACATAATTGGAAGAAGGCAGCATGATGTCATTGGCCGCTATTAATTCAGAAAACGACACCAGCGCTAGCTCTAGGATGCTTCGAGAGAAAAATTCTTCGGGTAATTTTTTGGTCCCGTCAGCATAGATGGAGAGTGGAGAAGAAGATTTAACCACGAACTGTACGGGCTGTACAGCGACACTGACCTAGTCCAACGAGTCAAGGTCCAGCGGTTTAGATGGCTGGGTCATGTAGAGCGAATGGACATAAACGCTCCGGCCTGGAAAGTCTTCGAATCCAAATCCTGAGGGACCAGGCTGGAACCAGTTCTAATTTCTTTATCAAAACCAATAACACACTAAATAGTGGCGTTTGAAGAATGTTGTGTAAAATTTTCACAAAGAAATATTTTTGAAAAAAATCAATGGCAGCAGTCATTCCGACGTGCCTCCAAAAAATGGGGTGAGTTACGGTGCCCCTCATAAATTGATGCTGGATCATCTGAAATCAAAAAATCAAGGTTCATTCGTTAGAAAATAGTTTTTGCCTGGTATAGTTGCGAGGGTTTCTCGAAATTCTAGTTTTTCACTTCTTTGGAACACTTTGAAGGGAAAAACGAGATTTTTCCTGAAAAAAAGTCGACCATTTTGGTATTGTTAAATAACGATTGTTGTCAACAAATTTGAAAAAAAAAACTCTTCGTCACCTCGCGTAAATTATGACCAGAAAAAGTGTTTAAAATTTCAAAAGGATCGGTGAAGCAGTTTTTAGGTTATGAGGGGCACCGACTATAAAAAGGTTAGTTGTGGGAAAAACAATTTTCTTGAGTCGAGCAGGTATGAAAATATTTATAACGTCCTCAATTTTGCTCTAATCAACTTGAAATTTTAAAACAATATTCTTTAAGTACAGAGCATTCATTACCCCTCCCCCCTCGCTCCCATTACATTACCCCCCTTAACCGAAAGAAAGAAGGTTAAGATGCAGCGATCGGAAATCCGCAGTGATTTTATGTTGTGTGTTTAAAGCGAATGCTTTGTAGAAGAAGCCCTCTACAACTTTGAAGCTATATGTATATGTTTATTATTTGCACAATTTTTTCATAACAGTTTGTCGCCTTGTTGAAAGCCTTTATCGAAATCAAAGGTCTTGGCGAACTCCTTACCGACCTTAGCGAATCTGCATTAATACTTGAATGTCATCTTGAATAGTCGTCTGAGTTCTGCAGGGATGGTGAAATCGATAAAAAGATGGAGTACATCGCTCTTTTATGCAGGGTTTTTTCAAGATCTGCCGCAATGTGAGAATTTGGTAGACCGTGGACTGATCTGGTCAAAACCACATTGACAAGGACATAACAAGTTGTTGACGTGGAGTTTCAGACTTTCGCATACTATAAGAGACAAAATCTTATATGAGACGATAAGGAGGCTTATTCCTCTATAATTGTGGTAATTGTGATGGTTTCCTTTTTCTAAGATCGGGCATACGATACTTAGGCTGCATTCATCGTGCATACTTTCTTCCGATCATATCATGCAGATCAGCTGGTGCATGCTCCTTTCCAACTGCTCTCCAGCTGCCTTGAAAAGTTTGGCAACTAATCATCTGCTATTGCACTTTTATTTGATTTAAGTTTGCATGTTTCAAGCTTAACATATTCTAAGTTGGGAGGACGTCATTCTTCATCATCGTCCAAGTTCATGGCCGTTAAGCAACAAAATGGTCTTTCCAGATCCTCAGTATAGCCACTGCGATTTAACCACCATGTTTCCTTGCTGGACTTTACTAAGGCTTGAGTAAGATGCTTGCTACAGTGGCAGGATCTTTTTAGCTTTTGGAGTCTTATTTCTATCATTTAGAGATTTATCTCCATTTCTTCAAGCGAGCGCTTCTCATGATGTTTCTTTTTCGTTTTGAGAATTCGGTGTTCTTCGCTTCTTTTCGCCTTGTAAACCTCGTTATACTGGTCAATAACTTTGTTTTTTTTTTTTTTTGAATCAACATTTGTCGTGATTTTTGTTTGTCAGCATTTTCCTGCCAGCCTTCTTAAACAAACCATGTATCTCGTCTTGGAGGCCGAATGAAAGGCAACAACCTCAGGAGCAGTGGCTCTGATGATTCCTTGCATTGCTGGTTTTCAATGCTTAAATGCCTGACGGCAATGTATTCAAGGCTATTTGGAGGGACATTGAATTGGAAAAGGCATTGGCAATTTATAGCGATGGTAGTTTTCCAACGTCTTATCCTTTCGCAGCTTAAGTTCACGTGGGTGTTGCATATCAGGATATCCGCATTTTTACTTTGGTTAGGTACAACAAGATAGTGGCCGCGTAAAAGCTGGTCAGCTATAGAAAGATCTGGTATCAATAGGATTGAAAAAGTGTCTTATGTCGATCGAAACAATGTCAGTTTGGTTGACGGTTAAGGATCTCCATGTAGCTTTATGAATTTTGAGATTCGGAAAGTGTACACTAATAATAAGAAGACTTAGCCCCTCAGCACAATCAGCTAGCTGTTAGTCTGTTTTAGGAAGCTTTGTGATGCAGATTATGCCTTCACTGATTTATGATTCCAAAGATGTTTTCCTTCTATAGTTTCAAGTTAAAACGGACAAGGACAATTTTCCAAGTCTTTTCTAAGGTACAGTTCATATGTTTCTATGAGAATCTCTGCGAAGATTTCGTAGAATCAGACTTTGGAGTTCTCGCCATTCTCTTCGTTGGGAAAGAAGGTCCATGTTATTTTAAAGTTTTTGTGAACCTTTAATTGCTACTCATCAATTTATGAGATTTGGGGCCCCAAGTTTTTTAATATTTGGCTGTATATAGAATTCAAATATAAAAAAGACCTGCAATCGTCAGGAAGCCTACGCGTTGTTTGTTGATAAAATACACTGTCGTTTCGTAAGAGACTGCTATATGCTAACAATTACTGTTAATCGGAATTAGTTAGTTAATTGCCAGCTGTCGATGAACATTATATAAATTATTCAACCTGAAAGAACCATTACATTTAAAAAAGTCGGCATGACACTTATATCACTCACTGCAGGCCTCATGCTCCCTTTAAATTATTAAACCACGGGGCTTTAAGTTGTATGACCGGTAGATTACTAAAGTCATCGCTAAGTAAGACCTCTCATTCTTTGAATAAATTAGAAGTAACCCAGTTATGTTTAACTGTACTTAGACTTGTTCAAACAGACCTTCACAAAATAATTATTGACAGTGGCTAAAAAACTAAAAATGTTAAGTAAGGAAAACACATTTACTGCACTCTCTGCTCTTTACCAGACTCCTTTTTCCATTGTCGCCAAGGAACAATAACTCTAACACGTTACAATATTATTATTCAGAACAAGTTAGCGTCCTTAAAAGTTGTTACGATCTAAAGTCATTGAACAAGCCCAAGCAAAGATAATACAAATTTCTTTTCCTTGCCTTTTTTTATTTTAAATTTAAATTAAAAGAAAAAAAAATAGAATTTAAAATCAAAGAATCCTTGCAGCCAAAGGAAACTTTCTTTTCAAGTCTCGTAGGTCGTCGATTGTTAAAGAAGTTTAATTAAGCCAAATGCCTTTAGCGTATCACGTCGAGCCCCTATATACGATTAAGATTGAATGAATTGATTAAATGTTTGAAATGAGTTTCGTACGCCCTTTTCATGATGATACAGTTAGCATTTATGGTCCCGATAGCATTCGTTCTCAGCTCTAAATTCTTTTGAGATTGGCAAATAACGAACAGAAAAAATATCCTTCTTTTGCATTAAAAAGCAGTCCTATGTACATAGGATGTTTTTTTTTTTTTTTTTCAATTAGAGTTTTCACGTGCCAATCGATAAATCGTATCTCCACTAAAGTCACGTGTCTGAGTTGTTGCGTTGAAAAAAATGTAAGAACAAGTCACCTTCTGTCCATAGATTTTCCAGTCCAAAGACAAATTTTTAATGTTTGTTTGAAATGATAACTGTGGCATATTGTGTACATTGTACAGTGACTACGCTGCGCGTTTTGTAGAGTAGAAGACACGACGCTTAACTTTGTCATTCTTAAAAACTCATAAAAGGCTTCCTTTGACATCTCATCAGCAGCGCTCATTCCTCCAACCAATCATTTCATCAATTTGGAATTAGAGCCCCAACGGCAAGTTGATATCAACGCCAGCCTCCTAGTAAGTCATGATAAATGTCGCCATTCGGCGTCTATTCCTCTGCCTTTTGCCGGCTGTCAGCGCCATGACACACCGTTTACATTTCTTCTGGCTGTTTTGTTAATGTGAATTGAAAAATTACCATCGAGTTTGCAAGAGATGTCCACCTTCCATACCAAGATGACGTCACTCGTCACTTTTTCATCTGACGAAGTAGAAGCATCGAATTGTTTTCTCGCTAGACGATGTCAACTCCAACCGCCAAATACTTGTCTAATGGGCTTTTAGTAATACTCCCCAAGAAAATATTAAAGCCGCTCGGATTCGTTGCTCCTTTTTAAGAGTTTTCTGCTTTTGATTGATGACCGACTAGCTGTTGACTACTGGCGTCTGGTCGTGTACTTACCACCACTCTGACACCCCCTCATTTATTCAAGTCATCTCATCAGAGTATGGCACACCAGCGATATACATACTCGTCGCCGCCCTCCCCAAACCAAAAGGTGTACACTTTAATGTCGTACGGCTCACGGAAAAATTTCCTGCAGCATAACAACGGGATGAACAACGGCACGGTGCGGCGTGTAAGAAAAATTGTTTCGACCTATTTTCTGTGACGAAAAAAAAATTAGAAAAATATTTTTATACACACACTTGTAAGTATTACCCGCAATTTGAGTTTTTATGGTCGACAAGATGGAAATTACATTCTTCGTCATAATGAGCGCGAAGCCGAAGACGAAGGGAGGCCTTCAGCTCCATAGCTATTGCCTTTAAGAAGTATATGCAAATCAGTGAGGTGGGTGTTGGTTGTCGTGGAGCATATTTGACGACGACGTTTGGAGCCCCGTTTTAAATGAAGTGAAGAAAGGTATAGAGAGTCCTGCATTAATCAGGTGGGTCCCTAGGGGTAACAAAGTCTGAGCGAAAGTAATTAATTATGTTTTCGGGTGAAATGATTGCGTGTTGTCGTTATCATTTTTGTGAGCTTTACAATTTAGCCGTTTGCCTTTGGACTTCCAAAAACCCACCCAAACTAGGCGAAGGGATACTTGAGCGAGAAATGGCAAATTTATGCGTAAGTTCATTATGCTCAGTAATTATAATTAAATTTTGATATTGGCCACTGGTGCGTTAAGAGTTTGCTATGAAACGAAGATTAAAACGAGCTAGACAAGATGCCTTCAGGTGCTCTTTGATAGGCAATATAACATCAATTAAAGTCCAGGGTTAGCTGTGACCTATACTCTGCTGAACCTACTAAAAGTTTCCTTTAATCTTTATTGTTCTGGGAAAATGAGAGGAGAAAGTGAATTGAAAAATTTATGACTGGACAGTTTATGAACAACAATTTACTTTATTGAGTTTAAAATTGACCTGACCCCGGTAATTTGGGCGAAAAAGCTGATTGAAATAATTTCGTTTGATGTTTTTTTTTTTTTTCTTTTTTAATATAATTGGGGATCGTTTGCGATTGCAAATTCAAATATAGAATGAGGATTGAGTTTATTTTGAGATGGATATTTCCAGATGGATACGACCTTAATATTATATTTGATATTATGGTGAAACTTATAATAAACTTTTTTTGGTTTAGCATTAAGTTATAATGTTATAAATTTGTTAATAGAATAGGCCTTTGAAACTTGCCACCCTCAATAGAGTCAGAGTGTCAGTTTACCAATTATTTTTGTCCCCTCGGAAAAGTTTACTGACCTGGCAAAGAAATGTCATAAGACTATAATGTTTATGTTAAGCTGTTAATATATGAATGTTTTTAAGAATGCGGGAAATTCAATATTCTTCATTTTAAATTTTTAAAGAATTTCACAATATGCCTTCAGCTTAAAATATATAATTGTTCTGTTATCGAAAACCCTTTATTCGATTCTACTTTCTAACCAAAGTTTCCAAATTCAACAGCCTCAAATTAGGCCTTTCTTATTTGGTAAAAAGAGGAGGTTTTATGCCAATCTGGAGCACTCAGACCTAATTTTCGGTCCATTGTACTACCAGGTTAGCATAGCACCCTTCCCTTTTTTGCGGTGCAGTAGATGAAAATAATATGGTTTTAATTTTATATGCACAACATCCAGATGAAATAGGGACGCTAAAAGAAAAGTAGACGGCCAGAGAGGGTACAAACTTCACTGCCACTACACCACAGCCATTTCTCTCAAATTAGGCCAGTACGCTGTACCTACTTCCTTCTTTTTCTTCTTCTTTTTGGAGCAAGGTAGTCGGGTTTTCAAAATCGGAATCGTTAAAGTCTCACCAGCAAAAATATTTGAAAATCATAGCCAAATAAAGTCACATAACTATATTTTTTTTCCATAATTTTTATTAAGAGATCATCTCAGTGTGACCCAAAAAATCACCGATTTTCACGATTTTTTGTTCATGGTTAGGATGTCCTAAAATCAGTAAAAGCAGCGATGAAGAATTCAAAATGATTTTCGTTGCGGTGATTTTTTTTTTATTTTTTTTTTTTTTTTATTTTTATTAATTATCAAAAATGTTGGTGTCCACTTTTCCAGGCTCAGTTTTGATCTGAAACAAAAAATTCAAAAAGATTATATTAAAAGAAAAAGTGACCCTTCATAAAGCAGAATTTTGTAAAAACTTTGTTTGAAGATAAGAAATTTGTTTTTTTTTAATATTGATTTTGAGACTTGGTTACTCAGAAACCATTCACTGAATCAAATTGAACTAAATACTAAACTATAAAAGCACAACAAATGTTGTGATGGAAAAGAAAGCAAGGGCTGCACTCCAGGGTTGCAAAAGTCGATACGACTGTACTTTTTTCGATACACTTCGCTTTGCTTCAGTATACAAATACACTCGTACTAAATTGGATCCAATTTCGCACTTCCACTGTATGTTTTACATAAGATGCGAAGTTAGGTTGAGGGAAGAAAAAAATCGTATAGGACGAGGGAGGAGGAGGGGGTCTATCACCTTCCGTTTTGACAGGAGGCGCAATTTTATAAAAATTCACTTAATATGAAAACTATCCAAGACCAGCTATGTCACCTACATACGTACTATATAAATTTTTTTGAAAGCTTATGTTTCGTTGTTTTAACAACAAATTGGAAAAGATGAAAAAAAAAAATATTATTTTTTTTTAAATAAAATTTTACAAAATTTTGCATTATCAAAGGTAAGGTTTTTTCACAAATCTAATGTTCTGATCAATTATGAGTCAAATACTGTCAAACCGGATGTAAACAGCTTTCTTAGTTTTGGAGTAATTAAAAAGAAATAATAACTTTATTTGTTTTTTATTTGATGTAATTTTAAAAAAAAAAAATGCCCCTCCCTAACATAGGGTTATAGACACCCTCCCATATAACTTTTTGCTTGATTCGACCCAACTAACTTACAACTGGGCTCTTGTCGCATCGTATGTAAGACATCCTGTATATTGAAAGAAAGAAATAATGAACATATCTCCGATTTTAAGTCTAAAGTAAAAGCATTTTATGTATCATTCCTAGAAAATTTAAGAAAAAAGATTGATTTTGATAATGATTTTCTTGAATCCTTAAAATATCTTTAGCCAAATTAAGTTGTTTCTGGTGAATTTCCTTCCATAGTCTCATTTATTGTAAATTATTTTCCAAATGAAAAGAAAAACATAGAAGCAATAAATAATGAGTTTATAGCATTAGCTGATTGGGAGGAGTTAAAAAAAATCCAAAACCTGGGGCGTAGCGAGAGGGGGGTGTGGGGAGGTATAGCACCCCCCCCCCCCCCCACGATTTTCCCGAGTCGGCAAAACAAGGATGAAAATCAAAGTAGATTTGCCGAGTTAAATCAACTGAACCAAAAAGACACGAATGGAAGTGTTTGCGAAGGTCGATTTGCTTCCCAAAAAATAAACATGTCGGCAAATTAAGATAGAAAAACAAAGAAGATTTGCCGAGTCAAGTCATCTCAACTAAATAGACGCGAATGGAAGTGATTGAGCTGGTCGACCGACTTGTTTTTTTTAAGCCAGTAGCTAGTACATCATTCGAGCTAAAAAAAAGTTCTATGCACAGTATTTTCAATTATGTTTCCAGCCACCCTCACCAGGTAGTGCTCAACATCAAAACTTGTTGTCACTTTTCTAAACACTCTGTGGAATTCAAGAATATACAAGTCATATTCATGCCTGATTTGTTTCGTTTTTTGTTTTAAAATGAATTGCTTTGCTTGCTTTTTATTCTCAGAAGGAATTCAAAGACAACTCGCTAATCCGGAATGGGTATCGGTGGGTGTTCGTCAGTGGCATAAAATGAAGAGTCGGGGTACACAAAAAGAAGGAAAATAGCTTCAACATTTGGCTTCTGAATCACAATACGCGGCTTTACTTGATTTATTGCAGTTTTGTTAATATAAGAGCTCACGTCAATGTTTTGCTGGACAAAGCTGAAAGACAACAAAGCATTCAAGAAGAACAAGAAAATGCGTATCATTCAAAAGTGCTGTAAATGTTAATAGATGTTGCGAGAACTTTGGGAGGGCAACGATTACCTTTTTGTGGTCATAAGGAGTCCGATGACGACGATGGAAATTTTCGACAAACTATTTTACTAATTTCACGACATTGCCCATTAATGAAAAAAATCAAATTGACACTTTAATCAAAAGGTTTTTCTGTGAAGAATATGGTATTCCAATTCGATGACTTTGCCAAAAATATGTCGGGGAAGTAGAACGGTACCCAAAGAAAATTGTCAGAAAATTGTGAAAAGAAAATCCGTTACATTCAATATCTAGAGCATTGTATAAATATTCTCGTTGAAACAGCATGCAATTCAAGCGTGCTGATCAAAGAGTTTATTGATACATTGGAAGCATTGTTAGTGCTTTTCTATGGTAGTACAATACCTTTTCAATAAATGCAAGAAAAGTTTAAAAACATTGGAAATTAAACATTGCAATTAAAAACTTGTCAAAAAACAGTAAAGGCTATGTGGATATCTTTTGAAGGCAAAGTAAGTGCTTTAGAAGGAATAGTCGTACCTGCGCTTCTGGGCTTTTAAAAAAATCTTAGATTTTGATTTTATCAGTTCGTTATATTTTTACAAAAATGTCATGTTTAAAGTTAAATATTTGACGGAAAATCTAGAGGCGGAAGAGTTAAACGTTTTTGACGCTTCATTACTGATTCGAGGCACATTGGAATGATGACAATCAATTAAATTTAAATTAAATTTAATAAAAAGTTCTTCTTCATTTGCTCAAACACTAAAGGAAAGTCCCGAAAACGATTTTATTAAACATCACAGAACGCATTGGTTACCAAAGAGAATTGATGAAAATTCTGAAACTGCTTATGTGTTTGATCTAGAAACATTTTATAGAAAAGAGTTCAAAATGGTTCTTCAAACTTTTATTTCGCACGTTAAAGATAATTTAACAGATAATTTAACCATTTTTGATCCTTTCTTAAAATATTTTTAAAATATCCGCTTTCAGAGCAAATGCCACTTAAATAATTAGTCAAATCTATTATAGAATTAGATCGGTTTTTTTTAACGAAGATGTGGACTGCTACTTGTCGGAACTGCAAATTCTTCTTTTTACTTGTGAGAAATTCTCAATTTTCGACGATATTGTCAAAGAGGTATTCAAATCAAGAGTAGTGATTTCGTTAGCCTTCAAACTAGTTTGCTACATGTTAACTGCTCCTGTGTCGTTGGCTTCTTGTGAGCGGTCATTTAGTGAACTTAAAATAATTCTTAATTATTTGCTTACGAGGATGGGTAGTGATAGGCTAAATTTATTAATGCTTCTTTATTCCTCAAAGGATATCGGTGGTGCGATGGTTAGCATGTCCACCTGCTAATCCAGAGGTTCGTGGTTCGAATCCCAGTTGAGGCAAAAATGTTTTTCCACGGGTATCGCCTTTCGCGAGGAATTGGCAAGTCCTCCGTTAGTAAATTCACTGCCATGAAAAGCGCTTTCTCAATTAGCCGTTCGGAACCGGCCCAAAATTGTAGGTCCCCTCCATTCCCTCACAAGGTTTGGTTGTGAGAAATGCGCTAGGCCCAGGGGCTCCTCGCTCTGTTGCGCCACCCTATTTATTTTTTTTTTATTTTTTGATATTGCTGAATGATAATATTTAACCTAGTGAGGTCATCGAGAAATGGGCATTATAAAAACACCGGAGAGTTGGACTTTAAATTCCAATTTATGAACTTTTTTTTAACTAATAATAAAATTTTTAAAGACAACTCAAAAAATGTGTGCTCTTTCTCATACCAAATACTGTATTATAATATTATTTCTTATAAATACTTTTTCGTCATTAAATGAATTTCTGTGAAATTAACACTTTTACGCTTTTAATAACTTTTAGTTTTGTTTATTTACTAGCTGAGTCGCCCGGCGTTGATCGGGTCTATAGTTTTAAGGTTCCCTTTCTCGTTCTTCCGCTTCCGTGGGAATATGCGGATAAATTATAATTTTTTTTTTACTATGGGATTATGTGACATCTCAATGGCAAAAGAATTTTTAAAATCTTTCCAGTAGTTTCAAGGTTTGCGTTCCCAATCCCGTTCCTGTGAGAATATGGAGATCAAACCTTGACAGGAACCATCTATGGGCTAATCTATGTCTACCCTGAAAATTTCATACAAATCCGTTGGGTGGTTAAGGACTCTATACCAGACATACAATCATATGCAGTCGGCAAATTCTTAAGACTTGTCGGCATTTCATAAAAATTCACCCCCCATCGCTTGGACCCTCGCTACGCCCCTGACCAAAACTATAACATATCTGAATTCTGGGCTGCAGTAAATGTTTGCTTAGTAACATTTATTGAATTGCTCCAGGTGCTTTTTCAACCGCACATTGATAAGCAAATGTTGAGAGAATATTTTCATTTCAAAATATTATAAAAATATAGAAAACTTTTACAAATTGAAACATGTTAAGCTCTTATTGAAACAAAAAATTTAATAAAAGATCATTCTTGCCACAGCAGTATTAACATAGACAATAAAATACTATCAACAAATGTGTAAAATATTCCTCTTAAACAAGAACACTTCTTGGAATGAAAAAAAAAAGTAATATATAGTAGGTTTATTTACTCGTACTGCCGTACTGTCTCACAATCGGATTACAATCTTGAATTGAAATCGATAAGCTTCTTATTTATACTTAAGAAAGTTAAGTTTTTTTCTTTATTATATATCTTAAAATCCATACTATGCTGGTGTTTTCTTTTACGAAGAAAGTTTTTGAATTATTGTTCATTAAAATTTGAAAAAATGAAAAAAGTACAATCCGATACACTTTTTCCTTTGCTTTCGATACAATTCTTAAAGACGATTTTTTATTCCTGTGCTCTCGACCAGTATAACGGAATCTGCAAGGAGAAAAGAAGGGAAGAGCACCGATTTTTGAAAAAGTAAAAGAAGCAGCATGTGAAGCGCTCGTTTAAGGAACTGAGAGATACCATGACAGGCATAAGGCTCGGAAGTTCTATACCAAAAAGATAAAAAGATCATACCCTGGTTGCAATGCCCGAACTTATGCCTGTAAATACCAACAGGGAAACATAGTAATAGAGTCGCAGTCGCTGCTAAGAATCTAGAAATACCACTTCTGCAGACTACTTAACGGCGCCGGCGATAAAGACACAAATTCTCCACTGTCCATTCAATTTGAACGATGATCAAGAATGCCATTCTCCCGAACTAGTAGACGGTTAAGTTTGGAACTTGCTAATTTAAACCAAATAAGACAAGACAGTTGGACATCATAGCGAACTTTTCAAGGCAGCTGGAGATTAGTTGGAAAGGAGCATGCACCAGCTGATCTGCACTATATGGTCGGAAGAAAACATGCCGATAAATGGAACTCCAGTTTCGTATACCCGATCTTAAAAAAGGGAGGCCCTCACATTTGCGCTAGTAATTTTGTTAGAAAATTAAGTTAATTTTTTTATAAAACTGCTTCTCCCACGTAATTGAAACGGAAGGAGATGGACCACTCACCTCTTCTGTACGCTTTTCTTTTTTTCTTGTCTTGACCCAACCTATTTGTCCTGAACTTTGTCGCATCTTATGCCAAACACCCAGTACCTGTGTATAACATTCAAACATTGCGCTTTCATTTTTCCTTTCATTTCATTATACCAGCAAAACTACCACACTGGCAATATCAAGAAGTTCCACATCGACGGCTAACTATGAATATCTCCTATGTCGCATTTTGTAAAATGTTCAGGAGACACAAAAAACTGAATATTTACTAATAGCAAAAACCAATCGTTATGAAATTTGGCAAAATATTTTCTGTTTTGAATCTCCATGATGTAAAATAGTTAAAACAGCAAAAAATGCGGTTTTCATAACTAAATGGAACTTAGGAGATATTTATTTATAAAAAAGAAAACTTTTCCTGCTGATAGGAGGTATTCATAAATTGATTTATTGGAAGCAATTAAGGAACGAAAACTTAACAAATAATAAAATATATTTAATTTCAGTTAACAAAAATGGAGAAAATAAATGTAAATATTAATTCTTTGTAAAAATTAAAAATGTTTTATTTATTTTTCAAAATAAAGTGAATAGCCTTCTAAGCAGACTTATTATTTGAATGACAAGTTTTCATAAAAATGTTGGCAGTCTTCAGGTAAGAAGTTAAGTTCTTGTAGATGATTCCATTTCTTTTTTGGTATAGCAAGTTTACTTTAATTTAAGGATTTAAACAAAAAGTTCTTATTCAAAATGTTTTTAACACAGATTGGTTAGTCTTAGAGGGTAAAAAATAAAACAAGCTTTGTGATCTTCTTGAATTTTCTCCCAAGATCTGTCTTCTGGAAACTTCCGATTGTTAGACGTGGTTGCAAACGAATACTTTTCGCTGAGACCAATCCATTTTCACCCAAAAATTTTCAAAAATTGTAGCCCTTTCAGCTTTTGTGAATGTAGTACAAAATCTTTTTGAAGATTTCTTGCAGTAATCGGAAGAACAAGAAGGACCCATGACCCTGGGGTTTTGAATTGTATCTTAAAAATGAAATAAATAGGGTGGCGCAACAGAGCGAAGAACCCCTGGGCCTAGCGCATTTTTCACAACCACGCCTTGTTAGGGAATGGAGGGGGCCTACAATTTTCCACCGATTCCGAACGGCTAATTGAGAAATCGCTTTTCATGGCAATGAATTTACTATCGGAGGACTTGCCAATTCCTCGCGAAAGGTGATACTCCTGGAAAAAACATGTTTGCCCCTGCTGGGAATCGAACCTCGAATCTCTGGGTTAGCAGGTGGACATGCTAATCATCACGCCAAGGGTACCACAGTTGTATCTTGTTTTATTATATTATTTTTTTTTTTATATAGCCACGGTATTGAAGCCCTTGCATTCGAAGTAGCTTGTTCTTATTCTGTCTCCAATCCAAATTTAAGGCTTTTTTGTTTCTTGCATATCATCATACTCACAATCGTTTGAAAAACCTGGTTCCCATTTTCTGGTACTCGCTATGGATCGGTGGGAGGATCTGGTTCTTCAATTAAAATCTCTTCAGTTCAACCACTGATCCCATTTAAAAAGCGACTCAGAAGTCATTTCGTTGTTTCTGGAAAATGATGAACCTGGCTCAGAGCATAATTCACTGATATGCAAAGTTCTTGAATTCCAACTACTGATTCTTCATGAAGAAACGATCCAGCAGTCATTCCGTTGTTGCTGTGAAATGAGAAAGTTTGCTCCAAAGACATTTCTTTGGTGTTAGAAAAGTGGTCATAACATTTCTTCGCCCGAGAGTACATTTTACTTTGAAATAATAAACTAAAAAAGCATTCTTAGTCTGTAATTTAATTAACATACCTAGAACGACTCCTTAATCCTTAATTTTTGCTGTTAAAAAGGAGACTTATAACTTTTAACAGTTAAATTTTCAAAACAAATCTGTTGATAGGAGATATTATGGCACCAGTTCTACGAAACTGAATATCTCCTAACACACTGTGAACTAGTCTTATGACTTTTATGGTGTATTATTGTAATAAAACTATCAAATTTGATGACTATTATAATACAAGAATACTAATTTACAAGCAAAACAGTAAAATAATAAAAAAAAAACACTTACATTTAGTAAGATAATGAAGCAAAAACTTCTTGTCGGCCCTTGCTCCTGCACAAAACCATAGTACTATGTGATGATAGGAGGTATTTTTGGCGCCAATATGATAGGAGGTATTAAAAAAAGACAATTGAAAGATTTTGACAGCAGCTAGCGATATAATGATTGCATTCAGCGATGCAGATGAAAATTCTACACAAAACTGTATCAAAAAGTGATTTTCACAAAAAGTGTCTGTTAGGAGATATTCATAGTTAGCCGTCGACATACTTCCTCTCAAAACTCAGGCGAGCGATAACTGAAGGTCCTATAGGGTACATTGAACTAAGTATGTCGCTGTGCTAAAACAAAAGTCGTTATTGAATCATTTAATGAAAGATACCATTTTCTTTCTCAGTTGGATGAACAAAATTGGAAAGAATTTCAATTGCATATTTAATAAAGCGATGTTCTTAACCGTTTTCCATCTTCTTAATTTCAAATACATATGTATGTACATTAGAGTGGTCCTTAAAGTGGTTAGGTCGGAATTTTAATGAGTGCACCCCTCACGAATGTTGCAAATAAATAAAAAAAAAATTTCCCAAAATTTCACCCCCCTATCTCAATTTTAACACGTGCCGCCGGACCTGTACTTTTTTTCCATATAAATAACATGTGATTTTTCTTATGTTTTAGTTTTTTTTTAAGCATAATATGTACATAGCACCAAAAAATTCGGTCACGATTTTTTTCTCATCGGAAAAAGTTCTACTTTTTTTTAAGAATTTTTCCAACTTCGAAAAACAAAATGGCGAAACAAATATGGCGGTCTGAAAAATTTAATTTTTTCGTAATTTTCGAATAATTTTGTTTCGCCATTTTGTTTTTCGAAGTTGGAAAAATTCTTAAAAAAAAGTAGAACTTTTTCCGATGAGAAAAAAATCGTGACCGAATTTTTTGGTGCTATGTACATATTATGCTTAAAAAAAAACTAAAACATAAGAAAAATCACATGTTATTTATATGGAAAAAAAGTACAGGTCCGGCGGCACGTGTTAAAATTGAGATAGGGGGGTGAAATTTTGGGAAATTTTTTTTTTATTTATTTGCAACATTCGTGAGGGGTGCACTCATTAAAATTCCGACCTAACCACTTTAAGGACCACTCTAATGTACATGCATACTACATACAGCTAACACAAACGAAAGCTCCACAGCCGACAGAAAAATGATTAAACGTTCTTTGGTCTTTCCTTACTTCAAATGAATTATACATCCAACGGAATGGTTCATTTCATTACATATTTCAAATGCACATTACAAAATGAAAGGTTTTCTCTCACAACCTATCTGGCAAATAACAGCACCAGCTGGTGGAAGGATTAACTCGAGAACAAATCCCAGTTGTTTTTCGAGGACACATATTCGAAATCCTAAAACTACAGGCGCCTTGATGTGTATAGCATTTTAATTCGTCTTTCTATGGGTATTCTCTTCGAATGTATGTATGTTACACATTCGTATGTACTCGTACATACATATTTACGTATCCCCGGAAGGCCGGCTAAACTTTTCAAATCCAAAAATACACAAACGAAATTTATAAAAAGGATTTAATTTTTTTATTTGAAAATTTGTCAAAATGACGTGCAATGTTTCATGGCAACGCTGACAAGGGATTATAAATGATTGTTTGAAATATAATAGACATACCTACGAGGATGTAAATTGTGGAAATACATATTATTATTTATCAAACCCAAGCACACTCTTGGTTTGAAGTGAGGTGAGTGATAAAGATTTAAAATGGGAAGTAGAGAACAAAACCATAATTTTGACTCGTTCAATGTGCAAAAGGATTATTTGCTATATTGGTGTAGATATTCTTTTGTTTGATATGGAAGATTATAAAACCATATATAACACACAATTAAGCTATGCATGGATGATGGGCAAAATATGAGGCTTAAAAGGCTTAGCATGGCTTAAAAATTCGTGACGCTTTTCAATCTGACAATTCAATATTATTAATTTTGCCTAGAAGCAATTTTTGACGATTTTAAACCAGGAAAATACTTCAAAATCATGTCCTAGTAAATCGTTTATGAATTTAAAACAATTGCGGAAAATTACTTATTGGAGCCGTAAGCTCTACACAAACTTCTGTTTAAATTTTCTTATTTAAAAAAAAAAAATTCAATTGAATGAATGAATGAAAGCCAGAAGCCAGAAAACTCAAAGAGTATACATATTTTTATCAAGCTATCCCAAAAATTAGATCTAAGCATTTCACATTGGAATTCATTCAAGCCCATGTCAGAGTCAATGGCTTCGATAAATTGTATTTAAAAAACATGCTTCTGACATGAACCATCATTAGGACTTCTTTAATTTATGTTAGCTCTGTGATAGTATCTAAATCCTTTAAGAGCCTCCGAATGTTACAATGGCACGCATACAAAGACTTTTCACCCCTTTTCCGTTTAGTGATAAAGATTATTTTTCTGGGCTTCAATTTGAAATCAAGTCGCGTGACTTGACACAATTTTTAAAAACTTAAAGCTAAATTGGACAAATTTTCGTATAAACGGTGTTAAAGAAAGAAAACTAGGTTTTGCTATTCCTAGAACGGTATCTGGTATGAAAGAAATTCTTTTTGTAAAGGGAGAAGTATAATGTTTCAATTTGAAAACAACAGAACCTTACCAACTCCACATAAGGTCAGTTGTTGGGTGATTGCAGTAATGGTGTAGAATCAACTTTAAGAGGTGCGCCTGGTTTCAATTCAATTTATTTCAGCTTACTGAAAAAAAGGAAAACAATATTTAAGGGAGGCTTTTGAAACATCTGTTTTTGCGATTTTTCTAAGAAAAGGATTGAAAAAATGAGACTTCGAAAACAGCATTTGGTAATAGATGGAATTGAGGTGGCAGGTAGCCCACTAAAGCGGGGAGACCCGGAGCCAAGCGTATTCCCCTCAACCATACTTTATGAGGGAATGGAAGGGACCTACAATTTTTTGCCAATTCCAAACGGTTTATCACAAGATCATGTAATTGCTATCGGTAGTTTCTTCGTGAATAGCCATACCCGCGGAAAAATATTTTTTCTATATTTTGAACTTTTAACCTCCTACATAACAGTACAGTTCTTTTGCTCCTGATGGATTTTTTGGAATGAGTTCGAATTTATTCAAGGTGATGATTTCAAAGTATTCGATTTCAGAGGCAGAGAATTGCTGATATGTTTCTTTACCTCATTGAAAGCTAATATTTATATATTTAAAAGAACTGGGACCAGTTCCAAGTGTTGAGAGTTTTCCTATATACTCTTTCTGTAGGTACTCTTATTTTGAACAGGTTTGACCAAAAGAGTAACCAAGCTTTGTTAGATTCGTCAGTAGGATGTTTTTGGCTTTATATTTAAATTGGTTTTTGTTTGCACCACAGGCATTGTCTTTTGCAAGGGCGTCTTCAACTTCGTCACATCCATAGCAAATAAGTGCTGGAATCCAATCCAGCATAACATAGTTTTCCTTGCCAGTTCGTAACATTGTTTTACTAGTTTCGATCTCATGACAGACAGGAGCACTCTTTGGACTCGAGATGAGGTGATCTTTTGGGAAGAGACTGTAGCATGCCAGACATTTTTATAACTTAGTGGATTGGGGGTAGTCCTAATAAACGTTTAGAGGAAATGTAGGTGTGGCACGTATGCAATGAATTTGTTGACGTTAGTCTTTTAAATTTGTCTAGTTTTTGGATTGCCGTTATTTGTTTTGCTTTTGGACGTTATTTTTTGGTCTGACTACCAACCAGCACCAGCGTATGAAGGCAATGTTTATAATTTTTGGTATAAGGCAAAAATGCACCAATTTCTTACTGTACTCTAAACTGACTGGAGTCTTCCAGATATTTATCTTGTATGAGAATGATTACGATAGATTATCTGCGAAACCCACTACACGGATATCTTAGTAGCAAATAAAATAGTTGATTGTCTCTAGAACAATCGACCAGATAAGCAGTGGGCAACTTCTGTTTGTTATTGCTAAGGTTCTCACTTGATCAATTTTGCTGTGGATAATTCTGGTGCTTAGCATGGACATTGGACAGTATCCAATTACAAACTATATGTGGAACGCTGTGGTGTCTGAGAGCAATCGAAACTCGAAGGAAATTCTATTGAATTCAAGTTTCTATTGATCACTTAAATCAGCCGATTACTCGATCTAAGTGAACAGGCATAACCTTTCTTTCTGATTCAGCTTCCATAGCCGTATCGGATCAGGTAATGCCATTTCGATTCAATATAGGTATACACTCTCATTAATGTTGAAATTATTATCTTTAATGTTAATTTACTTTACATTTTAATTAAGCAGTTTTAATTTTGATCAGGTTTTTATGTTTTTATACTCAGCTTAATATTTTTGTTTTTCATTTTTATTCTAGTCAAATGTTTTCTCATATGTAGTTAGTTTTATCAAATAAACTTTAATCAATTAAATTCCTTTAATATAAAAATAATAGGTTATGGGCCTAGTCGCGAGTATTGATTAATTGTTTTATTTTGAATCGAATTTTCACTGATAATAAGAATTGCTAAGAATTCATTGATCAAGAAGTATGGATTTAGCAAAACATATAAGACCTCTGGCTGGTGAATCAGATTGGCCTATTTGGAGAAGGAAAATTCGAGACTTGTTGGACTATCATGAAGGAGCTTTAGATGCTATTGATGGGATTTTGAAGAAGCCAGAACCTTTAGAAGGGACTCCCAAGCCTGAAGAAATTAGCCAACACAAAGAAGCAAGCAATTTATACAGAAAAGCAAACAGCTATGCAAAATCAATGATAACAAGTTCGGTTACCGATGCAGTATACCAGAAGATAATGGACAAGGAAACTGCACATGATACATGGAATGCTTTAAGACAACAGTTTGAGGCAACTTCTAAAGACCAATTGTTCAAGATATGCACGGATCTTTTTGCATTTAATTGGAATGTTACTCAAGATGTTTCAACACATATTGCGAAGCTGCGAAGTTTGTGGAACGAACTTAACAATGGTCTGAAAGCTAAAAATGAAAGGGCATTACCAGAACTATTACTAGTATGCAAAGTCTTGCATATTTTGCCAAGTACATTTGAAACTTTCAAATCAAGCTGGATGTTACTTACGAAAGATGAAGATAAAACATTTGACGAACTAGCTATGCAACTTTGTATGTACGAAAGAAATTTCAAAAGTAAAGAAGATAACGACAATTTTAGTCAAGAGGCACTAGTTGTAAAATTCGACAAAAGAAAGCCAGTTGCAAGACCAAACTCAAGGGAAACCTGGAACAAAAGAGAAGACGTTTGCAATTTTTGTAAAAAGAAGGGACATTGGGTTCGAGACTGCAGAAAATGGATTGCTGAAGGTAAACCAACAAAAGGCAATGTTTCAAGCAGTAGCCAAGAGAATTCAATCAACAAAAACGCGTCTTTAGTGTCTATCTGCAATGAAATGTATGCAACCGAAGTAAATTCAATTGACTGGTGGATTGATAATGGAGCAACAAGGCATGTTACCAACTGTACTGAATGGTTTGTGGATTTTGAGGAGTTTGAATGTCCTTGCAGGATTCAAGCAGCAGGAAAAGAAACATTGAGCGCTATTGGCAAAGGAACAATAATAGTTGAATCAACTCACAACAGAAAGAAAGTGACACTTAATGATGTGTGGTATGTTCCAACAATTTCAAGAAACCTTTTTTCTGTTTTGGCTGCTCAGGACAGAAACCGAAACAGTATTTTCAAGTCCTCAGCAACAAAGTGCTGGTTAAGAATAAAAAACGAAACGGTTATATGCGGAAGTCGACAAATAAACGGATCGCTATACAAGGCAGCAATAAGACCAATCGTTTCGAAAGTCAAGTCTCGCATGGAATTCAATGTAGCTGTTGGAGATGAAGCAACGCTGCAGCTTTATCATGAGCGATGGGGTCATCAAGATAAAGCACATGTTAAGCAGAAGCTGGAAAAAGAGTTGGACATAAAAGTTAAAATGAACAACAACTTGTGTGAACCGTGTATCTATGGCAAAGCCCACAGATTACCGTTCGGAACAAGAAGAAAAGCGACAACGCCAGGAGAGTTGATGTCAACGGACGTTTGTGGTCCATTTAGCAACTCTTTTAAGAACAAAAAGTATCTGGTTGTGTTCAAGGATAGCTTCTCTAAGTTTCGTTATGGGTTTGCAATAGAACACAAATCAGATGTTAAGAATGTACTGAAGGAAGTTATTGCACACGCGAAGATTTGTGGTCACTCCATCAAAGAGCTACTGAGTGACAATGGTGGTGAATTTGACAACGCAGAAGTTAAACAGATTCTTCGAACAAATGGTATTACACAGAGACTTACAGCGCCTTATACACCTGAACAGAATGGCGGTAGTGAACGTGAAAACCGAACTCTAATAGAGATGGCAAGAACTTTGAAGTATTCAAGCACCAAAGTTAATTATCCGGAAGCAATTTGGGCGGAGCTTGTAAATACTGCGGCTTACATACTTAATAGAACTGGAAAGTCTTCAGTAGACGGTGTAAGTCCGTACGAATTGTGGATTGGTAAAAAACCAAGAATCAACCATTTGAAAATAATTGGATCAACTTGCTTCACTCATATTCCAATCCAGAAGAGGAAGAAAATGGATAGAAAAGCAATTAAAGGCTACCTCGTTGGATATGATGGTGATGAGCGGTACAGAATATTCATTCAAGAAGAAAATAAAGTTATCATTTCAAGAGACGTTAAGTTTCAGGAAAGTTCAATTGCATGTGAAAAACCTGTTAAACTACCTCTTCGAGACATTGAATCTACAAGAACAGAACAAGAGAATTCAGAAGGTACCATGCATTTGGACGAGCACGAAGCAGAGGAAGATGTGAACTTTGAAAATGAAGAAGCCGAAATTCCACTACAAGAACGAAAAGAATTAAGAGATCGGTCAACATTAAACAAACCTCAGCGTCTTGAGGATTATGCAATGGCAGCGATAGCAGATTTTGAGAACTCTTCATCGAATCCTGGATCTTTTCAAGAGGCAATATGTAGTAAAGAAAAAACAGAGTGGAGAAAAGCAATGGAAAAAGAAGTCGCTTCATTGAAAAAGAACAAAACATATTTCAACAAAACATTTCTTCATCAGAGAGAAAGTTACGGAAGGAAGACTTGAAATACAACAAGTTTCAACTGAAAAGCAAGTGGCTGATATAATGACGAAACCACTTCCTTGTCCAAGATTAAAACTTTTGTCCAGAGAAATGGGGCTTACTTAAATATGTAAAGAACCAATTAACAAGGGAAAGTGTTGAAATTATTATCTTTAATGTTAATTTACTTTACATTTTAATTAAGCAGTTTTAATTTTGATCAGGTTTTTATGTTTTTATACTCAGCTTAATATTTTTGTTTTTCATTTTTATTCTAGTCAAATGTTTTCTCATATGTAGTTAGTTTTATCAAATAAACTTTAATCAATTAAATTCCTTTAATATAAAAATAATAATTAATTCAAATAGAATTGTGATTCTAGTCTAGTTGGAAACGGGGTAAAAGAGGTTGCTCAGCAAATCAAAAGTAAACATGTACATTAATCGATTGCTGAAAAGCCTCTCAAGTTTAATGTCGCATCAAAAAGTTTCATTTCACAACCGGTTTACATATTTCATTTCTGTTCTAAGAAATCATCCCCATAGTTTCTTTGAATTCCGCATTCCGCTATGATGAGTCAAGTAGTCAAGCTTTTTCTTCATCCCAAGTCTTAAAAAAATATGGAATAGAAAAGAAATATGAAATACCATAACCAGATATGACAAAAAGAAGTAAATAGATCGGAACATCATTGGCAATATTGTCAGAGCATTACGAAGGGTGATTTGTTTTTTGTATTATAGTCATATCTTTTTTTATGATAATTTCATTCTACACAAAAAAATTCAGGACATCCATTACGCAAAGGAAATCGATAACCTATTGCTCAGATATAAAGAAAAGAAAATCCGTTCCGAACATTAGTCTTAACGAGATGTTTTTGATGAATATTAGAAAATAATATACAAGCATATGTAGAATGAATCACCGCAATAATTTTTTATTATGAGTCGAAAAGTAAGGAAAACATGAATTTATAGAATAACTTGCTAAGCTAGTTTATGTTGAAACAGTATCCTTGTATTTTATGTGTGTATGGATTCATAAGACCCTTTGCTAAAGAAGATATTTCAGGATTTGATAAATTCTCATATCATTTTTGAATTTTGTGGCAAATAACGTAATTATAGAAGGTTTAAGTCGTGCTGTAACTACAGTCTTTAAAAAAAAAAAAAAAAAGAGGAGACTTTTGTATAGGCTAATCTGGACAACTCAGACCTAATTACCGGCCCATTGTACTACCAGGGTAGCAGCCTTCCCTTTTTTTCTGTGTTGTAGTTGGAAATGAAGTGTTAGTTATTTCACATATTACCTCAAGGGCGACGCGACGTTCTCGTTAATACCTCAAACGATTTTAACGAAATTTTTTATTCAAGAAATCCAGGTTGTTTAAAAAAAAAATGCGAATCAATAACTGATTTTTTTTTTCATAAATTAAAACTGCCGTTTTATTTCATAAGCAGTTGCTTTGATGTGATTTTATTCAACTTTCATTACTTGTGAGCAATTGGCAATCATGTGCAAACTTGTAAATGACTTTCAGAAACAAAAACCTTACAAAACATAGTTTTATTTTAATAAACACATAACTGCATATTATACTCATTAATCGATCTCAAAAATTTTCTGTTGCAGAATTTCAGTATTCCAGAACACTGCTGCTCACAAATAAAAACTAATCGTATACAATTATCATCTTTAATACAATCCACTTCTTTTTTTAATTATCATCTATGGCAACTATTGTGAAAATGTAAGATAAAAAATCTGTCAATATTATGTGCCAGAATTTTTTTTCACAAGCCAGACGGCTCATTGAACCCATGCTATTACTATATTTACATTTATGAAATGAATTTTATGTTTTACTTACTTACTTACTTAGGTGGGCATTACAGCTCTACATGGCCCAACCATCGTAGCCTCGCAATGCGTACTCTTCTGGCTATGCCCATGTCGCGGTACAGCTCATACAGCTCGTTGTTGTATCTTCTTCTCCACACATTGTCTTCGCATACGGGACCAAAGATCATTCGGAGAATTTTTCTTTAGAAACGACAAAGTGTTTCCTCATCCGCTTTCGACTGGAATGATCAAGGTCTTATACAAGGTTACCTTGATTTTTCCGGAGAGGGTTTTGTTTCTCAATTGCCTTCTTAACCCAAAGAAGCAACAAGAGTTATTCTCCGTTTGATCTCCGCACTGATGTTGTTTTCCGTGTCTATAGCGGATCCTAGGTAGAAGAAGTCCTGTACTACCTCGAAGTTATGTCTGTCTATTGTGACGTTTTGTCCAATTCGTCGATGTTCTGTGTCCTTATTTGATGACAACATATACTTCCTTTTCGCCCTCATTAACCATCAAATCCATTTTTGCCGCTTCTGTTTCAATACTCAGTTACGTCTGAGACGTCACCCAAAACAACTATCCCGTTACCCCATATAATCCCCTTTGCCTAACGGCTTTTCCCAGTTCCACAACGGCTTCCCACGCCATTTTTGCTGAACATGCAAAACGTGTCGAGAACACCTTTATTTTGCTGTTCATCCCAATGCACAACAAAATACTCATATTTCACTAACGACAACGAAATATGAATATTTTGTCAACAAGTGCATTCCTTTCCCTTTCCATAATACTGGAATACAGAGGTTACCTCAGATACAATATGATTTGTAAAAGTTAGTTCTAGTTTTGATTCTCACGCAACTGGTTCGAGAAGTGCAGCCTCGCTTTGGACAGCGGCTTCTCGTTCCAGTTAATAAACAAATATAGATAAGTTCTAATTCAACCATCTATTTGAAAGGTGCAGCCTTTGCTTGGACAGCGGCCTTCCACTTAGAATAAACCTAATTATGTAAAACTCAATAAATAATAATAGATACAAATAAAGAAAAGAAAAGAAAAGAAAAACAAACAGTAATGTTGTTTTTTTTTAACCGTTCGGAAACTCACGATACGTAATTACTCCACAAAGGCACCTATGACAACAAGCTTTCTTCTGCCCATAACGTCAATATCGTCTGCGTAGGCGAGTAATTGTACAGACTTTTGAAAGATTGTTCCTCGTTTGAGAGTTTCTTACAATCTTTTCAAGTATGATGTTGAAAATAGTTTGTCGCCTTGCCTAAAACCTTTTTCGACATCGAAGGTCTCGGTGAGTTCTTTACCGACCTTGACGGAGCAGTGTGAATTATCCAAAGTCATCCTACATAGTCGTACGAGTTTTGCAGAATGCAGGGATGCCGAAACTAGGCATGGCTCTGTAAAGCTCGTCTCTATAAATACTGTCATACGCGGCCTTGAAATCGATAAAGAGATGGTGAATATCGATATTATATTCTCGGGTTTTTACCAAAATCTGCCGTAATGTGAAAATTTGGTCTATTGTGGACTTCTCTGGTCTAAAACCACATATTACAGCAGACAAGATCTTATAAGCGAAGTTAAGGAGGCTTATCCCCCTGTAATTGGCGCAATTGTGAGGGTCTCCCTTCTTTAGGTATGATTGTGGTCAAATAAAGATTAAAAGAAAGTAAAGTGATACTTCCTAGATCCCATACTATTTCTTTACAACAAAACTGTATTTTTTGAAAAACTCTGTAAATCTAAGGGACCTTACATGCCCTACAATAAGCTTTCATTAAGAATCCGTTGCGGTGTTTTGACAGATAAATTTAATCAAAATGGGGGCGTTCAAGAATCGTATCCGGATAGCTTGTTGTTGTTGTTTACGTGCGGGAAATGGAAAAAAAATAAGTTATAATCGTCTAGCAATGATATTTTGAATGTTTTTCTGTTTTCAAAAGTCGAATTTTAATATTTCACAGCTTTTGTCTGTTGTCGATCGCTCAAAAAGGTATCTAAGATACGGCTATCCGAGATTAGGGTTACCATTTCAGAAAAAAGCAAAATGGGGACTTTGAGTTTTGCTAAGCGGGACAGTTGGGTTTTAGGGGGACAAAATTAAAAAAATCCACTTTTTTAGCTTTAGAAATAAATAAAAAACAACCTAATTTTTATTATACCTTTGGTTTTAAAAAATAAATAAAGAAAAAATAAGTTTAAAAAAGGACCATAGGCTCAGGTATTCACCTCTTTAATTCTAAACCGACTAACAACCTGGATTGAGAACAATAACATACTCAACGAATACCAGGCCGCTTATCGAAACAACTATAGCACCATCGATCAGATCTACAATCTTTCATGCCTGATTCAAATTCAACTAAGTCAGAAAAAAAAACTGTATGAATGGTTTGTTGATTTGAAAGCGGCTTTCGACAGCATCAACCGTCAAGCCCTGTTTCACAAGCTAGCTGCTTTAGGTATTTCGTCGAAAATGATTTCAATTCTGAAACTACTCTATCAGGACACAGTTGCTGCAGTTTGGGATGGACATAATGCATCAAATTTCTTCAGCACGAGCAAAGGTGTTAAACAAGGATGTGTATTAAGTGCTTTATTGTTTATCCTGTTTTTAAATGACCTACACCCTGAACTTCCCATCGGAATATTTTTGGAAGGACTTGGAATAAACGTTCTTTTGTATGCCGATGACATTGTGCTCTTAGCTGACAGTCCCAACAAGCTGCAAACTATCATCAATAAGTTCAGTACCTATTGCCAAAAATGGAATCTCGAAGTAAATTTAGACAAGTCTGAGATTGTTATATTTAGAAATGGAGGTCGCAGAGCAGCCAGTGAAGCATGGTACTTTAACGAAGCTGAAATCAAAATAACAAACCAATACAAGTATCTTGGCGTCATATTTACTTACAATATGTCATGGTCCGAACATCTGACAAAAAGACTGGCATCATCGAAAAATGCAATAAACGCTACTTGGTCGAAATTCATAAAAAATAAATACGTTTCACACTCAGACAAATTTAAAGTGCACGACGCAGCCACAAGATCGATAATGTATTATTGTGCACAGGTATGGGGGTACAAGGAGCACACTCAAGTTGAAAAGCTACAAAGGTTCTTCGTTAAAAGGTGTTTCAACCTGCCTGATAACACACCAAACTATGTAGTAAATATTGAAACTGGGCTGTCCAAAGCATTTGTCACAACACTGAACGCGCATTTCGGATACATACGAAAAACTTTATGTCTTCCTCGTCGTAGACTGCCCCGTATACTCTCTGCGGCAGTGCTTCAAAAAAATATTTATTGGGCCCAGGAATGGTCAGGCCTTTTCCAAGAAAATGGAATGGCTTTTACTGTCAATGCCAACAATCTCGAATGGAAAAATGTTCACAACACGCTTTTGGAAAAGCTTATGGAAAATCTATGGAAGTCATTTACCGATCGTGCTCTTCAATCTCAATTCCATGACGAATACTGTAACTTATCCTTCACAGATGTACCCAATTACTTTGATGACTCAAATTCACGAGAAATGATAAGCCTTATATTAAAAGCTCGATGCGGGTTACTGAATTTGAATGCAAAGGCGTTTCGCAATGATACTGTCGGACTTTGCACGATGTGTAATCTTGATGCAACTGAGAACACTTACCACTTCGTTAGTATTTGCCCTATTTTCAAAACTTACCGCAGAATATATCTGGGAGCTGAAACGATTGATCGTGCAGATTTTCTAAACATACTGAACGGCAAATGTTACTTAAAACTATACAAATTCCTAAAACATGCTCTAAATTATCGAAATTTAATTGTTAATGAATATAATTAAACTGAATCAAATCTTAAACTCAAGCCAAGCCGTAATCTAAATTTTGAATTTTTTAAAACTGACAGACAACTTTAATAAGTTATTGTCCTAATTAATTTTGTAAACCAGCATTATCTTGTTTTTATAACTATTTTTTCGAGAAAATAAAATTATTTTATCTATCTATCTATCTATCTATCATAGGCTCAGGTATTCATGTTTTCCTATACACATTCAGTGAGATAAAGATAAGAATAAATCCTTTTCAAATTATATTTATCTGCAGATTTTATTTTTTGCAACAAACTGCCATTTACATATATAAACTTGTAAAAGTCATTGCAACTCAATTTGTAGTTAAGCTTAACAATCAATTCTGCCTCAACTGATTCGACAAGTAAACGATTTCTTTCTTTTCGCCAGGTGTTAAACATAAGACTGAATATTCTTTCACTTTGAGCATTTGAGTGGGGAATAGAAAATATAAAATTAATAATTCTTTCGAAATTTGGAACTGTGCACGTTTTTAACAAAAACTTCCATTTCCAGTTGAAGTTGGATACGGTTCGTTGAATGGTATAAAATGAATGTATATTCAGTTGTAGGGAAATTCAAAGTTATGATGGAAGTATTAAAGAATCGAAGAGTACAAGGACTAACCAATCATATATATAAAATTCTCGTGTCACGGTGTTCGAACTTGAACTCCTCCGAAACGGCTAGACCGATTCTTACCAAATTTTATATGCGTATTCAGTAGGTCTGAGAATAGGCTACTATCTATTTTTCATCCCCCTAAGTGATAAGGGCCATCTACCATTAACATTGTTTTTTAATTTACACTGTGACACGAGAATTTTATATATTAGATTCTAGAGTCTCAGTGTAAATGTCATATCAACTATGTATATTGTCAACTAAATTTATTATTAATTTGTTGGACAAAAATTATTTATTCTTATTTTATTAAGTGCAGTTTGCATGATTAGTTAATTAACTGATTTATTACACAACCTCAAAAGTACTCAACACGTGCCACTAGCTCCCGCAAACAGGTATTGTGTTGTAAGTATAAATTATTCTTAATCTTAAAATTTTGTTTCCTTCTAACGCCCGTAATTTTCAACAGATTCTAATGAATCTTGGTTACCTACTATCTATTTTTCATACCCGTAAATGTCGGCTCAGCAGATGGCGTTGCAGTCGGTATCTACGTTATTTTACGAATCGGCTTAACCGATTTCGATGAAATTTTTTAAATATATTTTGTGGCTCCGAGAATAGATATACAACTTTTTTTTATACCAGTTTTCCCACAGGAACGGGGATAGGAAAGGGAACCGGAATGGAATCGAAAACTCGAAAAATTCTGAGCCGATATTAAAAATTCTTTTGATATTAGAATGTTACATTATCCCTTACATAGACTTTATTTTATGACCATATTCCAACGGAAACTAGAAACTTTCCGGCTATTTTCAGCTTAATCCAGCGGATGTTTCTGACAATTTTTTAAATAACTTAGATCCGAGCAACGCCGGGCGGGTCAGCTAGTACTTCAATAAAAACAAATTTGAGTTTCCATAAGCAGTTCTATCACAGATATTACATATTTATTTAGCAATTGACTGAATAGCAACCAAACTCACTTTGTTTGATCGATAAATTCAGTATCGAAAAATTGTTTTGGAATTTCAGTTGTGTCACTTTCATTTTTTTTGAAAATGTCCTTATTTAGTGATTGTGAAAGCATTAAATTGCTTGAAAAATTATTGCGACCACCAGGAGAAAATGACTCTTCTAGTTCCGATTCTGAGGACGACAATGGGGACAAAAGGAGTGGTAAGTGCCTCGTTTGATTTTCAACAAAAATTACTAGATTAGTTTCTACTAAAATCATACTACATATGTACCTGCATTTGTATTGTCGTAGGTCCATCTCAAATAGGACCATCCGATTTCGGACCGAAGGCAACCAAGAAAACTGTACCAAAACCAGAACAAAGTGCACCCAAACCAGAACCAGAACAGAAAAAGGAGACTTGCATTGAAGAATGGTTAGAGGAGCAAGAAAAGAAAGATAAAGATGAATTGGAAACTCGCAAAAGACCAGAATACAAAATTACCTACAAGCAATCAGTTGGTACAGAGGATCTTTACTTACAGGTAAGAGAATAGCATATGAAAAAACAGCTTTCAATGGATGCAATTTTAATTTTTTTTAAGATGGGAAATAAAACCAGTGCATCCAGTAGTTGTGAGGATATGGTTATAGAGGTTTTGATGCCTGAAGAGACTGTTGCAGTTCATGAGATGGATATTTCAGTTACAGAAACAGAAATTGACTTGGGAACACCAGTCTATCGACTCAAACTCCCACTCGCTCATCCTATTAACCCAGACAAGAGCTCGGCTAAATACTTTACGGAAAAAAAGACATTGTGCTTGACATGTCGCATGAATCGTGAATGGGACTATGTGAATTTTTAGTTGAAAGAGCGATTTTATTTATTTATGTATCCATCAGGTGATTTTTAATAAATGCCTTTGAGAAACTAAGTAAACTTAGAATAAATTTCGAAATCATTGTGAGCTCATGAATACCTAAATGGCTGCACGATGAGTATGAAATACCAAAAATATGAAAAGTTTCTGGGAAAATCTATGACGCACTTCAACTATGAAACACTAAGGGAAAAATTTCAGTCGGTTGAAAAAGTGCTTCAGTGTTACATGTTTATTTATTTTGAAAAACGCTTTTTGAACATCGTAAAAACAAAAATTGTGGGAGGTTTTTCAGTTTATACTTGTTAAGGGGCGATTTGAAAAACAAAGCAAAAGTTTTATACAGCGTTTCTATCACGGCGACAACTTCCAAGTTATATAAACGCAGCGTTGCGTTGCCGGGTCGATGTGTACACTTTCGTACATGCCTAGCCTATGATATCTATGATTTTGTAGAGGGTGGGCTATCTAGTTGTTTATTTTTAAATCACATGTTATTTCAACTTAAACAACTGCTTCCCGCTAAAAATCTCAACAGGAAGTCAATATCAGCGTTCTAAAGCTTGCTTCGAACGAAACAAATTTGCTCCATTTTTGAAGAAAATTGTAAACTACTTCGACGCTCCGACTTTTTTCAAATTTACTAAACTTTTTCCACATACAAAATTTTGAAGTCCTAAACTCCACATGGTAGCAGTAAAATAAAAACTTGCAGTGCACGTGATGGAAACTTCAGTTTAAAAGCAAATAATGACGTACTTCCGTAAACCTGTGGTTTTTATGTGTTTTTACCATGTTCGGGAATGGGAAACTTATTTTTATCTAGTTGCCCATTCCGAACACAGCTGTGTTCAAAAATAAGGAACTCCTATGAAATTGTTTTTCATCGTTTTAGCATTTTTTGATGATAATAGAGATAAAAATTGCTACCGGACACAAAAGTATTTTAGTTTTGCTAACAAAATAAATTAACAGTATTATTTTGAGTCAAAGGTAGATATTTTTATTGATGATCATCCAATCTTTGAAGTTGAAAAAGTGTTCAAAAACTGGTGCCATTGCCCTACTGACTTTTGTCGTTTTCCAAAAATAAAATCCGGAGTGAATTGGAGAGTTGAAGTGACAGATTTGACATTTCTAGTATAGCTCATCTGTCAAAAAAAATCACTCCAACTGTCCAAATCACTCCCGATTTCATTTGGGAGTGAATTTTGGAAAACGACATATCTGCGTCATAATTTTATAACGGGATGCAATTATTATGTCGTTTTACAAAAACCAAATCCGGAGCGAATTGGAGAGTTCTTATGTCAGATCTGACAGATAAAGTCTTCAAATCACTCCCAAACGTTTTCCAAAATTCGGTTTGGAGACAACTTTTGGAGTGATTTTTTCACTCCCGTTTCTTTTTAGGTACAAGGGAGTGAACACCTACATAAAACAAATTGTCATTTGACTGTTTGTCAAAGCAATCTGCAGTTTCTATTTTAATTTTTGTCAGCTCTCAAAGCCCTCGATAGTTAATAAATTTTCTTCAGAAGACCAATAAATAATTTTTTAAATTCAAGTGAACGATTTTTAGTCTTGTTTTCTGTTTTAACAAGAAATAAAATGTAGCAAGTTAACCACTACTAATGCAATCACTCCAAATCAGTCACTTCGCTTAAAACGAATTTCAAAATAAACGAAAAAGGAGTGAAAAGAGTGAAATTGTTTTTGGAAAATGACATTAGTGTAAAAGGAACGTTCAATGTGAAAACTTTATTTAAATATGTGTACTTTTTTTAAAGAAATGGGAAAGATTTTTTTTTTTTTGGTTCGAAATGTACTTCGTAAACTTTGCACATTTTCTTTTCCAAAATTTCATGGCTGAGGTTCGAACCCAGGTCAGTATCTTACCTTACGTTACGGAACGAAACGAATACGCTTTAATCAACGTTGAAAATAGAAATTTTTTGAAAATAAGTTTTGAGCGAAATGAGGAACACATGAAGTCTGCTGTACTCTATAGCTTCTGCTTTAGACTGATGCCATGGTGGTGGACAATACTCGGAGTCCTCGCTTGGCACGATGCTCGCAGAAGAGAATCTGTCTACTGTGTCCGAGAGAGCAAGAACCAATACACGTATATTAACTCGCCATCGAACCAAACAGCTCCCTACTTCACTCCCTAACCTACACAAAGAACTTTGAATATTGGCTTCCAAAGTCCAATTGGCTCAGAAAATAATTTTAGGCTCACTTTCAACGAAGATATTTTATTTAAACTCTAAACGCTTTGAAAAGCCTTTTACTCGACCGTGATAAAAGCTCTTAAATAAAAAATCAAGAAAATGGAACTCTCCAATAGACTTTTAGGCCAATTGAGCTAGGCCGAAACATTCAACTCGCTTGTATCTGAAGCGTCCACTCGAATCCTTTTAAAAAAAACTTCATCTCTATAAATTCTGAGTGTTAAAGCAATAAACACAAAAAAACCAATCCTGCACATCATGCACTCTTGACCCCATTTTGCAAAGACAACACATCACATCACATTCTCATAGTACCTTCCTACCCGTTCTTAATATACATTTATGAGAATCCCATCCCATCACGAAAACTTCTTTCCACTTGCATGGCTCATAAAATTAAAATTCTCATTTTCATGGCTATGTGTCTATGTATAAAGAGCAACCGTATAAATACCCTTCCGAAACTTTAAGCGATCATACAAATCTGTCCCATATTCATATTCAAATTTAATTTTCAACTTGAATTACTTTACTTTTTTACTAACCATGAAATTGATCCCAACGAAGATTGCCATTGCCAATATAACGTATCAGAAAAGATGAAGAAGTTAAAAGAAGAAGAAAAAAAATAAAGATTTTGCATTTAAATTACATTTCGTCCTGGTTGAGCTGCAACGCAGCAGGACATAAATTACAGAGGAAAAGTACACACACAGATTCAGACAGGCATTCTTTTTTTCCTGTTTCTTTTTGTTGCCCTGTCTGGTGAGGGTAATGCTCGTACAAACCGACCGTCTATCGTTGTTGGGAATTGATCCTTAAGCCGTTTTTAACTTATTTTTCTCAAGTAAAACAACTTTGCCAGTATTTTCATAATCGTAACCATTTCCAAATAGGAAGGAAAGTAGAGAGAAGTAAAAGAAAATATTATTTGTTTACTAATATATGTATATACATTTTTGTGTGTTGGGTTTTTTTAACTATTCTAGCCTCGAAGAAACGCACCAAACGAGTGAGGAACTTTCTGGATTAAGAACGTTTAAGTACCATAACAAGAATTTTACGAAAAAAGTTTCTCAAACTTATTCTTCTTATTCTTTCAACTGGTCGCCTTTCGCTTTGAGTGTGTAAACATTTTATTTTATAGAAACAGTTTTGTTGAGTTAAGGGTAAGGGACGAACTAACTTTGAAAGCACTCATACCGATTGTGAACAGGACAAATAGCAATCGGAAATGTATTTAATGATGTTCAATTTGTTCTCAACGAGAGTTCGATAAGTGCTATACGCTACTCCAGAGAAGTCTCAGTCTGTCATCTAAATATTTTCAACATAGAAAATTGGAGATTTTCCGTGCACTGGTGAAGAAGGAACAAGTTAAAGCTATCATACTTGCTTTAGAAAAAAAAAAACAAAACCAAACCAGACAAAAGGAAATTCTTTCGTTTAATAACGGAAGAAAAGAAGAAAACCACCCCAAAAATAAAGACGGAACAGGATACAAAAAATTAAACTAAGCACATCCTACGTAAACAAAAACAATTGGAGACATTATAAATGCAGATCCGAGCAAGAATTTGCATACTTTCCGGTTTGTTAAGTTTTTCATCCGGTTAACATAACCGTTTGCTGTTGTCCCACCGCGTCGCTTCTGCATCGCTCATAACAACAACCTGGACGAAAAATAAACCTTAAAAAGAACTGTTTCACTTTTTATTCCTTTTGTGTTCCTAATTAAAGTTTTCAATTTGAATTTTGAATTTAATTATGTTTACAAGTTTCTTGGTTTTTTTTTTTTTTTTGTTAAAATTGTATACCCATACTCAAGATGAATGAATAAACTTCAGTCATTCGGTTCTTCAAGTTTCTTTATCAGTTTTCGAAAAAAAGCTACGAAACAGAATTGCTGGTGTCTTAAGGGGCATTCTTTGGAAAGAGGCATACAATTCTGATAATTTTTGAAGTGCCGTAAAAAAGCAATCAATGTTTTTACTATAAATTGTTTGAGTATTTATTAACATTTAAAGATTACATAGAAAAAAAATAAGAAAAATTAAAAATTAAAAAAAAAATAACAGCACGACCATGCCCACGATTTCTCGAGTTGTCTTTTGAGACTCCTCCATATCTGGAACTATTGACTAAGTTAATCACCAGCTGCTTGTTAAAAAACTTTCAAATTTTGGTTGGTGTCCAAATCTTGTTCAATGGCGGATTGTTACTAATCATCTCGCACTCAGTGCGTTAAGTTTAGTCCTCATGTTTCAAAATTATTCAAAGTTAAAACCGGGGTAAATAAAGGAAGCCACCTGGGACCACTATTGTTTGTGATATTTATAAATGATCTACCCTCTGTCATAAAAAACTGTCATATGCATCTATATACAGACGAATCGAAAATCTCTCTTTATACAAAAACAGTGCTGATCGCATTCAACTGCCATTTGATATCGATCATTTAGTGCAATGTGCAATGGTACAATAAAAAGCGTTATAAATTTGACTTCAGAATGCATTTCCATTTCATAAATGCAAAAGCTTCCATACGTCTGGGAATGATCAAACGTTGAGCATTTTATTTTATAGATTAAACGCTTGGACCAGCGTTTAAGAGTTTAGTATCCATGCCATAAGTCACACTTCTTATTCATTGCCTGTTTCATTTGGTCTTGGAATATAGATGCCAAGTGTGGTGAATATATTACGCTTATCACATTGCCCAAATTGAATCCGTTCAAAGCGTGTATTTGCTTGCTCAGCGTCATCTTAACTAGGATCATCGTCTTCATAGTCCTTCATATCGCTCGCGACTTCCTTTGGTTGGTCTTAATATCACTTAAGGCTACATTTCCATTACATCTTTGAAGGTTCATATAAGTTCACTTCATTTGCTTTTGTTACTAAAAACAAATGTGCCACTTCGACAAAGTCCAAATTATACAAATCTTACGAATAAGTTAAAAAACCTTAAATTTTTTGAATAATGAACAGAACGGCAGTTTTTAAATTCTCACCGCTGCAATTTTTTTTATAGAAATTTTTTTATGTAAATAAATAATTTATAAAAAATTTAGAGTGAAAATGCTGATTGCTCCAAAAACACCTGGAATTCCTTTACACCAAAACACCTCTTTAATGAACTATTTAAGGTTAAGTCCGAATATATAAAAAAAATTTAAAGTATGAAGTACACATATTTATTGAGTGAAGGGCAAAATATCACCGTTTTAATATTATTGATCAATCGATGTGTGAATGCCACTCCCACATATTCATGTCCACTTTTCTACGCTTTGAACTTTGTCACAAAGATATCTTTGGAACGCTGCTCTACAATCGTCACAGCTCATTGTTGCCACTTACCAAACAATGACCTTTGGTTTTAATAGACGTTGACGTCCTACAGTATGTTGGTTTTAAAACAACTTTTAGGATGCCAAAATAGAAGTTTATACAAATTTACAACTGGGTATCTCACATTCCGAGGTGGTGAAAAAGAGACCCAAATCGACTACGATTTCTCAGCCAACTCTATGAAATCTCGGGTGATTGTTAAGTGACTTTGGGTTAACAAAGTCCAAAATGCAGGAAGCACAGCACCAAATATGTGTGATTGCCTACAACAAACTTGTTGTTGGCTATGTTTTAGCAAAATCATTGGTAGAGGTTGCAAGGGGAGACTACCAAACTTTAGAAACATATTGATGAAGCTAAAGCAGTGATATGTGGAAGTGTCTATATGCACCACCGCATTTTAAGTAATTTAAGTAGAAAAAACGTCGTGTAGGCTGGTGTTGGTTCGTTTAACACCGCATTTTTTCAGCCAAAGTGAATCAAAAATGACAAAGCTCAGTTGAAAATCTCCTGGCGTTGCTTTAGTTCCCGCGAGTTTGAAGATGTTATTAGTTTTGTCATTGAAATGCAGAACGAGCCTACACAACCTTTTTCGTTGCATATAGAGACTTCCGTGATAAGTACGAAGAAAGCTACTTTCAAAGCACGGTCCGAGCGCCGAAAGTAAAGATGAACAAATCTCCTCGAACTGGAATACAGAAGCCGTAAGAAATAAAAAGTATAAAAAAAACTGCGCTTAAGCAAAGAGCATGAACAAAAATGGACACGACTGGGTTGCGATTGTGGGCTAAATACGATATCAAAATCTCAAGGCTAGGTGCAAGGTTTTAGCATTCGTTCCTTTTAATAAAGGTTCAAAAGATGTCATTCTTCCCTAGTCTTTTGTTAAAATCGCCAAGAAGGCTAGGGCACTGTTCATATGTTTCCTCGAGGAGCTCGTAGAAACAATCTTGGGGCTTGCCGTCTTTCTCTACTGCAGTAGCCTGGGTATATATTAGCCTAATGCTGACGAATTCAATTCTGATGCGGATGGTCATTATACGCTTATTAACTGGATTTTAGCTGGATAACCTCATCCCTGAGTCTACCTCTTACTACAAATCCGCACCCAAATATACATTGTTTCTGTGGTCTGTAGCTGTCGCTATAGTAGATATCACAGTTTTTCATCTTCTTTATGCCCGGCCCACTCCATCGCACTTCTTTGATGGCGGTTTACAGCCGTCTAGGTCTAGGGCATCTGCTAATTCTCCGGAATAACCTGAAGCTAATCTCAAAAATTTTATCGAAATCGTTGGAGCCGTTTCGAGTAAGTATTATCATATGGGTTGTATGGCCAGTACCGTTGTTTCATGACCTAGGGACCCAATTCCAAAAACCAGTCTTTAAGCTGCCCCACAGACCCTGAAGAAAATCGGTCTAGCGGTTCAGGCTGCAGATCCATACGAACAGACACACAGTTAGACAGAATTGCAGGACCCACTATTCATATTCGTATTCTCTATCATCGTTATGTTTTATTGTTAACTCAACTTGCCTCATGGTACCTGTAATCGCAAGTAAAAATATACCAGGAGCTGGAAGAGATCCATGTCCCGGCTGCTGATGCATACGAAGCAATTGAAGAAATGCAATAAGTCAACTTGACTAAAGGAGCAACATACTTTAAAGTAGTCACCAAAAGAACTAGAAATGCTCAAGAAATTCGATCGCTGAAATTCACTTGCTCAAGGGCATTTTCTTGTAGATGAGGACAAAACTCTGCAAAGTTAGCGACAATGGCCATTTTTGAAGGAAAAGTTTCTTCGAGAGCACTTTTCAAAAGCTGAATCTTGACGAAAACACCCAGCGCACAGTTGAAAAAGTTAAGATAGCCGTTTAGACCATTAAGAAATTAATCCGAATATCTGTCGATATACTACGACATCAATACTCTACCTTTTAAAATGAGACCATATCGACTCACTTTTTTTCTTTTACAAAATGTACGTCACTTCATTTCTTCAGATGACGTAATTTCGTCAATTTTATAATAGAAAAGTGGTTTCATTTTAAAGGTCAGATATTTATATCTGATGACACGTGCTAGGTCTTTCTCCTTTGCCTCCTTTAATCGAATGTCTTTTCAGTGATGTGACGACTTGATTACAATTGATATGGTAAAGAAACTCATACGCTTCCATTTCGAAGTATAACAGCAAAACATTCATAGCAAAAACAGAGGCTGTAACATTTTTGGCACGTGTAAGATTTGCGTCCAATTAACCATCTCTTTGCTCCAAACAACTGATATAAATCTTATTTCTTCCTTGCGACCCATAACTCATTTTGTTTATACATTTGATTGAATTTCTCCAAAAAGATTCTATGTATACCTACTGCCTTATATATGTCTATAAAAGCCATCATCGGCAAAATAACAATTACATCAAATATTCAGGACAGACATTTAAAAACATGTCAATAGAATATATTAGACCCTCAAAAAAAGAAAGCAATCTTTTTTTAACCATAACGCCACAGCTTATCGGTAAAATATTAAGACTTCTTGTTTCTGAAGATCCTTGGAAATCAACTTTCCAACTCAAGTTCTTTTTATTTCATTGGCTTATTATTATTGAAACGGCTATTCAATTTACCAAACCCATTTCATCAGATGAGCTTAACCCCATCCTACGTCAACATAACTTGCCCTGCAGAAAGGTCTATTGACTTTGTGCCACTCTGCTTTATAAGGAAAAATGCCAAAAATTTAGTTCTTCTTCTTCTGAGACCTTTGTCAGAGTTTATTGATTGGTGTCTAATGAAGGCAATGTTGCTATTGACCCAAGCATCGTCTGCTGCATAACAATGAGCAATATTTCCATCCAAAAAGAACTCTCAACGTTTTAAATAAATAGGCAAAACCCAGATACACTGATACACAGCCCTACAAAACTCAAGTTGAGTCAAAATGTATCCACATTGAGTTATGGCCAATAATTAAAATTTCGCCTTCTAAAAAGGATTACAGAAGATAGAAGCAGAGAAAGATACCCTTATTTGAATATAATTAAGGATTCATGACGAAGGTCGGTGGAGAGAATTTCAATAAATTTTCTGTTCGGTTGAAATTATTATACACGTTGGCGCACTCTGGCTGCAAACGCAAAAACAACCAGACTGTGAGGCAGAAAGCAGAAGAACACTTTACACGTAGTTTGCTTTTATTACTTAAGAGTGTTAAGAAGAAAAAGGATAATAAATTACAATGGAAAACATTCTGCGAGCGGAATACACTGCTGAGAGCAACATTAAAAGAGTGTTAATTTACTTCCGGGTAATTCGAGAAAATATTTCATTCTTCTCGAAGAATGAACTCGCAGGGTTTTATTCAAACCAATTAGTCAATTTGATATCCTTAATGAATTGAATTCCGGACAGGCACTCAATTTATTCATTCATCCCACATTTCCCTATTTATCTGATTTTGTTGATGTTGTGTGGGTGATGAGATAGGACTATTTATTGGTTTGACCTTCGAATTGAAATTCTGGACATGGATTCAATTATGAATTAAAATAATTTGCCTGCCGCCTTTTTTGGTATGGGTTTTTATGCAAATCCTTTTTGTATATTGAGTGGATTGAGAAGTCTTTTGTTTTGTTGGTGTTACAAGTTATGCAAATTTGATTAGGGCAATCATGTAATTTATATTTTTCATTGTCCTGTTGAAGTGCTTCAAATCTAATTTTCAAATTTATGGTTTTTGATTAATAGAAAAAAAGCCATGTATTTTCGGGAATGTTTTCACGTGTGTTTTGGCCTGCCTTTTCTTTCTCGTCGCGAATTTGTTGAAACTTTGTACGATATTGCCTTTTTCTGCGGATCTCTCCTTTGAACATGACAATACCAACATGAAGGACATGAAGGCTTCCACGGATCTTAGTACTTCTAATTCGATCAAGCTTTGTTACTTCTGCTGTCATCCGAAGCATCTTCATTTCGGCTGCCGTCAATTTGCTCTCATACTTTTTGTACATTGTCCAACATTGTGAACCGTATGTCAGAGCTGGACGGACAATTGCTGTGTAGAGTCTTCCCAAAAAGATAGTGGAGTTTTCTCGCCACTTCATCCACCCTACGCTTACTCGATGATTGATGTCGTCATCACAAGTTGCTTCACTATTGATCATAGATCCCAGATATTTAAACTTTTCACACTTGGGAAGCACATTTCCATTCAAATAAATGTCTGGAATAGGCTTGTCTGGATCAGAAAAAGGGCAGCACAGGTATTCAGTCTTTTAAGCGCATATACGGTACCCATTTCCTTCCAGAACATCAATCCAAACGTCAAGTGCTCGTTGCAGGGATGTAGGATCCTTATGATGGCTCCATCGTCAGCAAAGAATAAAATTGTTGTACTTTATTGTCCGTTACTTTTCCTTCGAACAAATAATCCAGAACAGCAATAAAGACCAGTGGACTAAAGACACTTCCCTGATGTACACCTACTGTTATTTGGAATTCTTCAGTGACTCCAGCTGGGCATATCACTTTTGTAACTGCTCCCTCGTACATGTCCATAATTATTCGCACATAGGCTTCAGGAACTCCTCGGTGTCTGAGGGCCACCCATATCAGATCTCGTGGTTGTCGATCGAATGCCTTTTCGAAGTCAACCAACACAATATGCAAATCCTCTAAGGCATCTCGGTGTTTTTCCATAATGATCCTTATACTTTGGATTGCGTCTGTAGTTGACTTACCCGCGGCAAACCCGCATTGGTCATCAGACAGCCTTATTATTTTCCGCAGTCGGCTATCCAAAACCCGCTCAACGATCTTCATAGTGTGGGACATCAACTTGATCGAACGATAGTTGTCACAGCTTCTGGTATCTCCCTTTCCCTTGTACATTGGAAGAAAAAAACTTTCCCTCCATTGATTAGGCAAACTGTCACCTCTTACTGTCGCCACCTCTGTGAAGAATTTTGTCGTCATCCACTAGAAGCAGTCCTTGAGCATCATTGATGAACTTCGGCGAACAGATCTCCTGTGCATTTTTCCTTCTCTGAGCGGCTATTTTGAAAATGGTTGCTCCCTTATTCAAGTTGCTTTGTAAGGCTCTTGGATTGCCTGATTTGCTTGAACATTTTTGGAGTGGAGTGATAACTAAAAATAATGCACATGTATGTGTTGATACACGTACCATTATTTCAGACTCAACAGACTGGCAGATTTTCAGCCGGGGCGGGGGTGCGGGCGTTCGAAAATGGTAATTTTACCGATTTTGAGGTCGAAGTGATAACCACATAAATGATACATCAAAAAATCAGAAAAATTCCCCTGATTAGAAAAAAATCGGTCCCAGACGATTTGGTTTCAGCCTACTGCTTGTCAGACGCATATTCCATATTGCATCGCAAAGTAAGAATTTGTTACTTACTCATGTTTAGCGCATGAACTAGTCTTTCACTCATATGAATTTGAACCAAGAACTACCACACCAAATATTATTGGCTCAAAGCAAAATGCCTTCTGCACCTTCTTCGTAAACGTAATGGAAGACTTTTCAACCCAATATTTTGACTTACCCAAACCCACAATTCAACATCGTTGTGATATCTGATTGCGCCCATAACCATATAAACTTAGTGAGTATTTTTTCACACCGTCTTATCTGTTTCTATTGCACTACAATAAAATGCATTAACACCCAAGGACACTCTGGGAATATCTTAGCTCATTACAAAGTAACATCATTACCCGCAGCCCCTAGCGATTAAATCGAAAAAACAAAACCCATTTCTCTATGCTTTTATTCTCTGAAATCCTAACCAGAAAAGCATCATCGTCTCGTTCGAGTTCATAATCGCAACCAAGATGATATTCCACATCTGGGCCGACAACGACTCCAACAACGACGTCGACACCTTTCTGACCGTGCAGCGGCGGCAGCGGCGGTAGTGCTTCTCTGCCGCAATGCTTCATGTCAGGGACGGAATTTATAACGAAGTAACTTTGCTTGAGGGCAGCAAAAGCATTCCACTATCCACTTATACAAGCTGCTGGCTCTGGTGTGTTTCCTTCTAGGTGCATCAGCTTTATATAAACTAAAGTAGATTCATTCAAGCTAACACTCCACCTCTTCTAAAGGCTCTGGGGGAATCCGAGAATTATCGTGGCACTCATTCAGCTTTGATGTGCATACTCCATACTTACGTGAGTTGAGTAGGTATGTAGGTGCCTAGCATAGCATCCACTCTGTATAAATTTAAGTTTAAAATGGTGCTGTAAATGGGTCATTTTAATGCAGTTTTATTAGCTAGTTCGCCTGTTGCAGAAAGAAAGATGGAGCTAGTCATACTGTAGTACATTTTGGTAAGCATTGGGGAATGGATTCTTTCTGATGGCTCGTTATGTGTTAATAGATTATACTTGCTTAACATTGAAATAGTATTTGCAATTTTGCATTGACCTGTGGAATAGCGGTGGTATAAGAGATGGAAGGCTTCTAAAAGGAAAGGACATGAAGTAACAGCTACAAAAAGCAAAAGTGTATTAATATTTTGCAATTTTTGCTAGTGAATCTTTCGTGAAAATGAGGCATGATGAAAAGTACATCTTCTCTATTTTGACAACCTCCTGAAATTTTTTAAGATTTTTTATATGTATGATTCTATTCTTCCTAAATAGGATCTGTTCTGTATTTTATCTCATTGAATAAAGTTTTCGTTGACTGTACTGTAACCTCCTCTAATTCGTACAGATTTTATCTGATGATGAGTCTGTTGAAATCCCTAAGGCTTTGGCTTCTTAGGATAGCTGTGCCGTCACAAGGCGGCCGTAATGTTGTGACTGCTTTGTGACAGCCGTTCTTACGGTGTCGACATGTGGAAAGTTCCACAGCCGTATTAACACACCTTCACTCATCTATTGCAAAAAACCTCAAATGAAACCTTAATGTATCCACGAGAAAAAATGAAACATTGATTTAGCTTCTGATTATAGGACAGTAGTTCAGTTTATTCTCTTTTTATGAACTAATAGAAGAAATGACTTTGGACTGCTGAAAAATTATTCTATGAGAGGATTTTAATAGCATTTTTTTATGCGAAAATCTCTTTTCGGATCAGATAAGTACATTTGACCTTGCATCTGTCAATATAACCACAAATCACTTTATGGGCGGAGTTCTGCTGTTTCTCGAATTGTTTTAATACTGAGCGATAATAACAAAGATTTACTTTATGATCAGCTTTCAGTACCCGGTTTCTCCAAACACGATCTAATTTTCTTAGTTTCATCCTTAAACCTCAAGCAAACACATATAAATATCACGACTTCAAAAACATTGACCAAATTGAAACAGATACCAGAAATATAACCTGGGAAAATATTTTTAGTTTACCTTCAGCTCTAAAAATTGTCTAAGAAAAGTACCTTTTTTTCAAAATCGACTATCTCTTTAATTTATTTAACGCGCACGTCGAGGGGTTATGAAAATCCTTATAAAAACATTATAAAACACAGTTAGGAAAATAGGAGAAAATTGAAAAGCAGACACCAATGCACGTTGCATTTGAATTTTTGTGAATCCCAATTCCCAATGCCAGGGAAAGACAAAGTCTCCTATTGGGCGAAATACTCAATTTTTTGGAATATTTTCAGAATGGTATTTTGGATTTTTTTGTTTTTGAAAAAAATTAAAATTAAAAAAATGGTCGCGTGTACTATAAACTGATAAAAAGTATCGTTATAACAAGAGGCCTTTGGAATGTTTACTTGAATTTTATTTTAAACATTTTATGCGAATTTACTCTATTTTCATAATCAGTGTGTAGTTGGCAACCCTGTACCACCAAATGTATTATGAAGGCAAATACTAGAACTTTGTAATCAGCCTTCAGATTTTGATATTCAAACCACAAACGCAAGTTCGAGGCATTCAGCCGTGTCCATTTTATCTGATGTTTCTGTGATTAAATTACCAACCTTTCACATAACAGACAGCCATGCCAACCGTTGCAATACGGGCACCACTCAATATTCTTACGCACAAAACAGATTGCTTTATAAGAATGGTTGTCACATATAACCTTTAATTTGAGACCAAATAGTTCGATTCCAAAATCTGTTTGTTGTGGGAGATTTATGAACCTCTTACATCAAGTTTGCAAACAATCAAACAAGTTGTTAAAGCGAAAAGGCAGACAGACGTAATAGTGCAACCCAATTTTTCGTCGTCTCTACTATCATTGCAATGCTTTTCCTTAAGTGTTTTAATGTTTTGATAAACATAGGTATGCCACAACAACAAGTCATTTTTTAAGTTCCATCGGATATTCAAAAAAAAAACAGGAAAAATGCATGAAATCTTTATTTGAATCGATGGTACGCACGATCGATATAATTCAATGTTTTAAGATTACTTCATGCAAATGTTGGCCGCTGCTTCATTTTGAAAAAAATACGGCCCAATGATTCTGCCAGCCCATAAACAGTACCAAACAGTGACTTTTTCTGGATGCATTGGTAACTAATGTAATGCGTCTGGCTACTCCTACTCTTCACTCCAAATCCGGTAGTTTTGCTTGTTCACGTATCCATTCAACCAGAATCGGCCAACTTTTAAAGATTTCATTCACCAACAATTTGGCGTTGTGGATTGTGGTAGGTCGTTCGACTTCAATTCTTGCACCAGTTGTATTCTGAAAGGCTTTATCCTTAAATCCTTCAGCAAAATTTACCACATAGTGAGGTAGCAGAATCCCAATTATTGCGAACAGCCGCGATATTTTCCTCAGTTCGGACTCTTCGTAAGCGTGTTGGTGGTTTGATGCTGTAAATTTGAGGCGAAATTTAGTCAGAATAGCTTGAATAGCCGCTTCAGTTAGCCGATCAAACTGACTTTAGAACAAATCCCAGTCAGAACACGCGTCATCTGTCTGTCCATATACAGGGTGCGACAAAAGTATGGAAACCCCTGGAAATATGGCAGAATATGCGTTAAAAAGAAACCAAAGACCCTATATCCGACCTATTTTTCGACGAGGAATCCGATGGTGACCTTGAATTTGACCTTGGACGTAACCATGAAGCCCCAGCGACCCAAAAATCGATTTTTCAAATGGAAACCCCCATTTTTTATTGCAGATTTGGAAAAAGCGCAAAATTTTACGAAAAAACGTGCTTGAAATAAAAAATACGTGCAAAATGATGTGAAATGAATGGGCTTCAAGGTTACGTCCAAGGTCAAATTCAAGGTCACCATCGGGTTCCTCGTCGAAAAATAGGTCGGATATAGGGTCTTTGATTTTTTTTTATACTATGTACTTGAATCTTTCAGTAAAGTGAGCTTAGCCCCGCAAGAGTTTCTGACAATTTCCGGCTTATTGTATTACGCGCAATTTAGAGATTTCATTGGTGAGACGAATTAATCTGAAGACCAACACGAAATGTGCGTAAACTGTTAAAACCAGTGTTGCCAAAAAGAAAATGGTATTAAAATCACCCATACATATATAAAATGTATATCTACCTCCGAACCCAGCTTAGTGAATCAATGAATCTTTTCTTGGAAAAGTTAGATAATCTTCTGTAATTAGTTTCCAGTTAAATACAAATTTTCAAAGAAATTTAATTTGTAATAAGTTCTTTCCATGGAATTCTTCTTTCTTTGCTCATGCTCGCGGTACGACACTAACAACGAACGGTATGTGGACCAAAAAATTCCTTCCGCACAAACTTCGTTTTATCACAAAGAATCTGGTGATGTACTTAACAATGCAAAAATTCTAATTAAAACCTACGTCAAATCGTATGACATAAATATCCTAGTATGTTACTTGAACTTTTCGCTGGCATGTACGGTGCTCTTTATTAAATAAGTTTCTAAGCGACTTGTTATGAAAGAAGTTATAATTTATGAATACCGCTCGTATAGTGAATTAATGATAGCAGTCAAATGAGTTCTTTTACTTAGATGATTGATGAAGCGGAAGTGTTTTAATGTGTGCTGCTTCCTGATGGTTTTGTCCGCCGCTATACTTAAAACTTTTAGAACTATTTTCATAGTTTCGTTATCAACTCTACCGTGGAAAAACTGCTTTCCTCGGATTTGTAAACTGCTGGGAATTAGGTTCATCTAACGCAATTCGGTCGTACTTCAATGGTTTAAAGCCATGGCTCTTCACTTAACAAATAAAAAACCAATCTTGCATGGCAAAGTACTTAACATATCGCTTTAAAGTTGGAAAACATGACAAAGGTCATAAGAGCCTTTAAAACACGAATTTCATAATTGGGGATGATTACTGTCAACTGATGGTTTGGTATAGTTGACAACGATAGGAATAATGGCTCTCCCAAGCCAGAGTAATTTTCCAATTGCGATAGCACCACTATAGTCGCCACGACATCTACTAGTTCCTACTACTACTACACGGTGTGGTTCAGAGTGGGCACTTTTATATCCCAGAACGCAAACAAAATCTAACAGCTGAATTGGTCTCTGTTGCAGCAGCTACAAAATCGCTTTGGTTTGAGTGAGTAAACCAAAACCAAGGAAGTTCTTGATTCAAGATAGAGTTGACTTTTTGGAGGATTTCTAAATGCGGCTAATATATGACACTTTTCACATTTCCGTTATACTTAACTTTTTTAAATGGCGACGTTTTCACAAAGCGGCGACACAAAACTAAAGTCAGTAAAATATAGTTGTTATTTGTATATTGTGATATTTTATTTAAAAACTAAAAAAGACTACGATTCTCCACAGCTCCTTATTTGCCACTGAAATTCTGCATTTCTTACTAAAGAACCCGGCTTCCATGTGAAGACATAGCTATTCAGTTGGTTATACCTGACATCCGTTGCATAAAGATACTCGTTATGAAAGATTGTTTTGATGAAACAATAGTCTCCGTCCAATTCAATACCCCAGGCACTTTGAGGATCTGTATTATTTCCCGGTATCCACGAGAAGACATGTCGCTGGTCCTTGCTGAATGAGAAATCTGCCAATGGTGAGTAAATATATTCATCGGCATGCTCATGATTTTTAAAATAGAACGCATCGCCCATCCTTGTGACGTACCAAAATGCACCTGGCTTGATATCGCCCGGATACCAAGTGAACAAATTCCGACGATCATGATCATGGCTCTCTGATGTGCTGGCAGCATATAAATATTGTTGCTTCCCTTTGTTCCACAAACAAATATATTTATTGAAATACAAATTCTTTGCACAAACTGGCAATCGCCTAATCACTTTGTTCACATCCTCTTTCAATTTGCTATTTAAACTCTGATACTTTTCTCGCTCTTGAAGATTACGCAAATGAGAAGCTAGGTAGAGGGTGGCATCGTTGTTCAAGTTGCCAGCGTAATTAAATCTATTGAAAATCGCCGTCAATCCCTCGATAACCTGGGGGATATTCTTTTGACTGCTGATGTTGTCCAAAATCTTTCCAGCGGCAACTACTCCAAATACACTATCAACAACACGTTGCATCACATCGTTCGACACTTCACTTTTGAACTCGAATAAAGCATTAGCCAAATTATCAATCTCCACATTCATTTGGAATTTATTTGCAATCATAGCAGACTGGAACAAAGTAACGGAAGCCGCTTTTATATCTTCGATGGCCTTATCGATGACGTCTTTGGCTTTCGCTTTCAACGCCTTGTCATTTTGTCTTGCAACCTCCCTTTCAAAAGACTCTACCACATTTATCATTTTAATTGGATCGGCATTGCCCTTTAACAACATTTCACCGAGAACAGCACTAAAAACTGCAAATTGTGATTCACCACTCTTGAGAGCTTTTGCGAAATTAGTAATTTTCTCCACATTCACAACAGACCCGGCATACACATCGTGAACAATCTTAGGAATTTTTTTACTATCGCCCAACTCGATTAGTTTTTCCTCGGCGATTTCGAAGCGAAGATTGTTGATAGCATCGGCAATGTCACGGATCAAGCACTTACTGTCATCTGGGGTGGTTTTTTGTTCTAAGGTCGTCTGCATAATGTCCAATCGAGCTTCTAATGAGTCGAACTTTTTCTTGATGTTTTCAAATTCTTGGAAAATCTTACTCATTGCGTCATCGCCGGTTGGAAATCTCGCACCCGACGCCGAAGCAAATCCAAAACTTTGTCCATTTGTAGCAACAAAATATAATGCTATTAATGGAATAAAACAAGTTAATCGCCGGATCATCTTTTTGCAAGAGCAACGTTATGCGATCGATGATGACCAACGCGAAACGCGATACTGACTTGCTAAGGTACTCGGCTCTGAAAGAACTTAACATTTATAATGTTGAATCGTATAAACAAAATCTTGTTCTCACATGAACAATAAATACAGGTTTGCAGTGCTAAGGTGTTGGGGGACTTTTTTGTTTACTTAGTAGTTTGAATAGTACCAGGTCAGCGCGATCATCTGAAACAAAAAGAAAATCCAACAAATGATTTTATTAAACAAAGGCTCTTGTCCGAGACCGATTAATTCAAGTTTCAGTCAAGTTCATTGACTGAAGCTTGAAATGCTAAATGCTTGCTAGTAAAAGACAAGATGTAAACAAACAATTGGCGTTCTGGGGAAAATGTAAGAAAGACTCATCAGCACTATGACCTTGTAAAACCCGTCGTTCGCCTGGGGATACCCCTCGGCAGGCGTCTTGATTTTCAGTGAAGTAATACAAAATTAACATACAAAATGGTTTTGATGCTTTACTCGCTAATCTGACTGTTTATTTTATTTAGGCTTATGAATAAGAGATAGCTATAACTGTGCCCTATCAATTTTTACCTCCGGCTATAGACTACTACGTGTACATATATGTTACGTTTGCAGAAAAACTAAATGTTCCTCCACACTGTGCTTACCGGGAAACGGATCCATTTCACTCGAATCGAATTCGGGTCGGCTTCCGGTTGGGAGATAGGCCGATCGGGACGTCCACCCTAAAAGCGTTTTCCATTGACGAAAAGTTACTCCTTTTGTGAAAAGATTTACTCATTTTCCATTTTCCATGTTTCATTGAAAAAAAGAGTAAGTCTGGAGTTGCTCTAAGAAGATCAACTTCCATTTGGTTGGGAGATCTACTCTGAATTCACGGACAAATTAATCATCTGTTTTGTCAAGCGATAAATGGAAAATAATTTGATTATTTTAAATTTGTTGTGCCAGCGTTAGGTTCGAAAATTTGATAAGAATTATGAAGAAACGACTGAATAAGTTAGAATTCGCTAGTTTTCGGGGAAAAAAAACATATTACGAAATATGAAAATATGAATTCCTGTGAACATCAGTTTGACCTCCAATACCAGGAAAAAAAAACAAAAAAACATGTTTCATTGAAAGGAGTAATTCTCGATTTAAGAGAAGATCTATCGAATTTCAACAAAAAACGCTATGAGTCGGTATTGCCCATCGGCATGTACCGATTGATGCCGTTTGGCATAATGTGGACGATGGGGTGTTTTTTTGTGGTAGTAACCTAAACATTTATAGGCAAGTTGAAGAACGAATCTGTTGATTGGCTTGCTTATTATTATAAAACCATCTTTGTTCTTCGCATCAACATACACATGTATCTTTTTTTTTTATTTTTTGCAAGGTTTTTTTTCGCACAAGCATGCAAAGATTTCCCGTATAAAATACACGTAAACTTAAACTTTTTCTCTTCAAAATTCTACAGTTCAGAGGCATTTTATTTTATAGTCTAGGACGTTACTGGGAGTTCTTTAGAATTGAATGCTCTACAAAAGTGCTCATTCCGGTGAAGTCGTAACTCACAAGGTAGTACGGGCCACAAACCCAATTTTTTCGTAAAATTTTTTTTTGCCCCTATCTCGTAAATGACAATAGCTAGGAAAAAATTTTACTCAACAAACTTGTAGGAAATTCAATTTCCTACAAAAAAGTTTTAAAACCAAATTGTTAACATCGATATTTGTTGAGATATTGAGCTTTTAAGTTGAAGATGTATAGAATTTTCAGAGGAGACACAATTTTTTAACACCCATTTTTAAAAAATATTTTAAGGAAACTCGTTTTTACAAAGGCGCAATTTCCCGTATCATTTTTTATCATAACGATTATAACCGATTTCAATAACGACCTGCGATTTTGTTTTCGTAAAAAAAGAACGTGCCCGTGACGTAAGGGTTAGTATGTGTACCATTTGGGTGGAACGATATTGATTCGAATCCCAGGAACATCAATGGCCCTACTCTGTATTTCGTTTCGAAAGCCTATCCTATTCGAAAGTGGTTTTCGATCCGTTTATGAATTCATGCCCCGTAAAACTTACTATCTAATCGGACAAAAAACGCTAAGTACAATTGCCATTTACGGAATAAATTTTCGAAGTATTTTTCATGTTTCTCATGAGATCTATAAAATCAAATAGAGATAAAGACATCAAAACAAGTTGCTTGATGTCTGAGCTCTGAGGTGTTCAAACGTCCCTTGGCCAAATAACGATGAGCACACAAACAATTCAAACTGCTTTTGTTTTATGTGAATTTTTTTCCTTATTATTCCGTGTCCTTTGACACGTTCCATTTTCGTTCAAAATTTTTTAATTAATTTGTTCTAGGATCTAGGATCTTCACTCTAGCATGAAATCATTCAGCTTAGACAACTCGTATACCTGTACAACAAAATTGAGTTCATTTTGAGTTCATTGAGTTGGAATTCTATTCCCTCGTTTTTGAAATCAATCAGTTGAACAACCTTGTTCGAAAAGAGACTTAATCAATTTTTCGAAACAATAATCTAATAATTGAAGATGTAATAACGATGTGTGACGTTTTGTATACCTGTTTTATAATTTTTCAAATTTGTAGTTTGTTTTATAACCTTTTTTTAACCTTGTTAATTTTTTTTTTTTTCTGAACTGCGTATAATTTTAATTATTTTAATTCAAGTTCTGAACTTAACTTATTCATTGCACTTTCATTTCAACTGTCATTTCTAATAGCAACATGTTTTGATTTACCTTTTACTCAAAGTATTTACAATATTAACATACTGAGATTTACTCTATTTCATAAGACTGTATCTTACAGGGTAATAAATCATCAATAAATAATCTAATCTAATCTAATCTAGGCACTACTTTAAAGCTCTTATTTTCCATCTAACTGCTTTACCGAATGTGTTGATCGCGAAGGGCTAGCAACTACTTTCTCACGAGTCTGCTTTATCTTATTGATCAACCAACGGAGAGTGCCACATTACCCAACGGTAATCACTAAAAAATAACAAAAACTGTAATTAAATGTTCTTGTTTAAACAAAAATAAATTGAACCTGTCTGCATACATATCCACGACTATCTGATCTTATCATATAAGATTTCAGTGGCCTGAAAAAATACTGGTTTTATCAAACAGTAATAACAAGTAAGTGCAATAAGTCACTAACACCCAAATAATTTACCCAGAGGCGTGAACCCATCAGAAATTATCATCATTAACAACAAATCGAATACTAGAAAGAAATTCATACCAGTTGTAGTTTGTTGCATTCTTTTTTTCTTTTTCTTAGCCGTATTGGATACCCATTTTCACACTATAATAACCTTAAATAAGTGACTGTGCAAATAGTTGCACTATTTTAATAGATATACTATACATAGATAGTTTTATGAAAAATAAGACAAATAGTTTTTTCTGGACCGATTTGAAAATTTCTCTTGCCATTAAAATGCTGAATAATCCCTCAGCAATATTGATTATGTATATGTATTTTGTAAGTATAGTCCCACGAAAACTGAAAGGGGAATTCAAAAACATCTGGACCGAATTTCGAAAATTATTTACTATACGAACATTTCGTTATCCCCAAGTAGCATTGGTCTTATGTCATCCCTACATAATATGCCCACGGGAGCGGGCACAACTCAGAAGCTACAGGGCCGATTTCACAAATTCTTTCAACATTAAGACCCCGACCCATAGAATCCGTTGCGTCCGTTCGCTGCCGGATTCAACTGACAGCTCGATTAAATGCACACGATCTTATGAGAGGTGACCCATAAGCATCGGATGCAACGGACGCAACGGAAAAAGTAGCCCAACTTTTAACTTTTGCGCCCGGAAGAACTGATGGCATGCGCAGTCAAAACCAATTTGAAGTTTTCTCTTCAACGCAACGCAACGAATTCTATGGGTCACCCCAAACCGTTGTGTCCGGTGAAACTCACTGCTGTCAGTTGAATCCGGCGGCGAAAGCACGCAATGGATTCTATGGGTCGGGGCCTTTAGAATGCTAAATTATATCTGAGTAGTATAAATGTGCTTTTTTTCTATTTTACCAATGTAAAACTTTTAACAGGCGTACATAAGCACGAACACAATTTTTTTATAGCTAAGAAAAAAGGTGCTATAGAGAATAAACAATTGTCAAAAACCATTGTATTTTAATTTTTTATTATTATCTTTCAAAAATATCATTTTTACAAACCGCAACAATTGTTTCTGGCTTTCAAATGATGGGTTTAAAAAGTTCCTTGTTTGATTCGACCCTGATGTATAATTGGATTACAGCTTTAGGTTCACTCTGACGTATGAGTGCTCTTTTTAAATACAAATTGGAAACTTTCTGTTTGCTCAAACATATTTATTTCGTTTTTGGAATGACATGCACACCATTATATCAAATTCAAACCCGACTTAGGAAAAAGTCTTAAGAATGTTAAAAGAAAGTTTAAAGTTTAAATCGTCTGGGACACACTTTTTTGTAGTCAGGGGGACTTTTGCGAAGTTTTGGCGTACCATTTTCTTGGTTACATGTGATAAGAAAAAAATTATCAGTGCTTTAAGCTGAAAAATGCACTTGAAAAATGTTAAAAAAAAATGTTGTCTGGCAAGCAGAAGGCTGAAAACCAATTGTCTGGGACACACTTTTCTGTAATCAGGGGAATTTTTCTGTTTTTTTTTTTAAGTATTCAGCCTTATTATGAGTGACGTGAACAACTTTTCGCCTGGAATATTTTTGTTCGCCCTGAATTTTAAATGCTATTATATTATATTTATATATATTATTCAGAAATTTTATTCGTGCTTATTTTGACATTCTATTCGAATGAAAGTTTAGTAGTCGAATTCGAAAGAAGTGCATTTTGAGATTCAAATGATTCGAATGTTAAACATGTAAAATTTCGAATCATTCGAGTCTCACAATGCACTTCTTTCGAAATCGACTAAACTTTCATTCGAATAGAATGTCAAAATAAGCATGATTATTCAGAAATTAGGCATTTTCATTATGGCCCTTATTGCGAGTGTCGTCTAACATTCGATGCGACAAGGGTCGAAAGCTTCGAAAAATTTTCCTCTTGGTATTGCGTATCTCTATCCACAAGGATTTCTGTTACTGTCGATATTTAAAATAGTCATTGTGAATTATTAATCCTATAATTTGACATTTGAGCTAGTTTCAATGATAGTCGAACGCAAAAATACAAACGATAACGACCGAATTAAAAATTGAAAGTATATATAAGAATACGCAATACAAAGTTTCATTTTCGATGTTCGACTATCGACAACCGTCGTGTATCGACAGCCAAACGACACTCGCAATAAGGGCCTATTACTGCATATTTTTTCTGCAGAATTGCTTCTTCCATTCTGCAGGGGATCCTTTTGTATTCATTCTTCATTAGAAGATACAGCCAGATGGATTTACTGCATATTAAGGGCTGAATAAGTACTAAGTCAACTGCCTGTTCTAAAGGCAACAAAGACAGTGGCGTATATTGTCTCCCTCCAGTAGCTACAATCACTTTTTTGATTTCTAAATTTTTTTTTCAGTTTCAAAACTAGAACCTATAAGCAAACCTTCAGCCATTTTTTCCTCTAACGGGAAGGAGGGCCAAGTGGGTTGAGGTCAATTGTAAAACAATGCGTTGCGAACCGACTGCTGTTTGTCCTTAATGAATCGAAAGAAATAAGCATCTTGTTTTTAATGGTAAATAAAAATAAAAGAACTTTTTTCTTAATTCACTCATTTTTACCAGAAATGCATCCAAACAGAAACAGTAAACAAACACAAAAAAAACTTAACCCTTCCTTCGCTTGCTTTATCACCAATAACTTTCGTTCGACTGATTTTGACGCGCTGGGCGAATAGAACATCGAACGTTCGCTACTCATAATTGGTCGAGAGGCTCTAGTCGACAGCTTTTTGACATTTGAAGCGAAGTTCATTTAAGCTAGTTGCTTCTCATAGTACGAAATTATCGAATTCGCTTGGATTTTAGTTCGATTCGCTACTCATAATACGGGCCTATGAGTTTCCCATGTACAAAATTCCACTATACATTTTTTCCGCTTTTGTTGTTCAGTTGTTCGCTTCACAAAAATAAGGCCCTTATTGCGAGTGTCGTTTGGCTGTCGATACACGACGGTTGTCGATAGTCGAACATCGAAAATTAAACTTTGTATTGCGTATTCTTATTGTTCGATACTTTCAATTTTTAATTCGGTCGTTATCGTCTGTATTTTTGCGTTCGACTTCCACTGAAACAAACTCAAATGTCAAATAATAAGATTTATTCACTTTTGGTCTGTATCTTTACTCACCCGCGGGATCCCACGTGTAGGTACTTTACTTTTATTTGACGTAAAAGTGGCAGAGCTTCTGCTTTTTTGTCACTTCCCCTCCAGTAAGAATTCACCCGAACAATTTGCTCGTGCACTTTCTTGCTTGTCAAATCAGCTGTTTGTGAAATCAGCTGATCGAAACATTTCGATTGAATTCAAATTTATATTTGAAATTAAATGAATAATGGAGAGCATAATCTCTCTTTGTTGGTTTGAAAATTCAAAATAATGTTAAATATGCAATGCAATATTGCTTTGAGCTCATTTTAAGACGTTTCTGAAACAAAATTGTTTGTATGTTTTTTTTACATCTCTACGGAGAGTACATGATAAATGTCATTCAGCAATAAACATCCCAAAAGGTGTATCTTTACTTTTCATTTTCGGATGGTGATTACAAAAACAACATTAAAAAGCCCGAGCCCAAACAGAAAGTGAAGAAACAGACATAATGACTACATTCAGTAACAGAAATCCCTGTCGATAGAGATACGCAATCAACCTTATTATGAGTTTCACGTGGACAGGGGCCCTACTCTGTATTTCGTTTCGAATCGTAAAGCCTGAACTACATCGAAACACAAAGTGAAAAAAGTAAAAAAACTAAATAAAGTAAAAGCTTTTAAAATACACACATATTACTGCGTGACACCTGTTGGCAACATTATAAAAACTCCGAAAAGCTTTTTGACGGTAAAATATTTCAAAACAAAACAATAAACAACTTGTCAAAGAGGAAAAATTTCTGTTTTTGGGAGCTGGCTATGGTTAATGTTCAATAAATTTAATTGAATATCTTTCAATTTACTTTAAAATTTGAAAACAAAGTTGACATTTACTTGAATTTTATAATTTTCAAAATTGGTTTGAAACTATGAAAGAGCTTTTGTTTAGAAAACTACAGGATTTTAGTGATGAAAGCGCTACCTTTCAAGAAAAATAAACAAAATTATTTGATTGTGTTTGTTTTCAAAAAATTGCCTAAAGTGAAAGCTTCGATATGTGCGAGCTTTCACTTTTTTAAACTGAGAGGAAGAAATACAAATTTGTTTTTGATAGAGAAGTTCGGATATATTTTTGACTTTTTTAGGAAACTTTTTACTTTGTGTTTCGATGTAGTTCGGGCTGAAGAAATACAAATTTGTTTTTGATAGAGAAGTTCGGATATATTTTTGACTTTTTTAGGAAACTTTGTACTTTGTGTTTCGGGCTTAAGTCTATTCGAAATTGATTTTCGATCCGATTATGAATTCGTACTGTATTTCGTTTTCGAATCGAAAAAAAGTACTTAAGAATATTTTCATTAACGGAATAGATTTGCGAAGTCTTGAAACATTTCTCAAGATATCTGTCAAATCAAGCAAAAAAATCAAATTACAAACAAGTAAAAATGTAAATAAATGAAATAAAAAAATCGTTTTCGGATTTGCCATTCCGAAAGTGGCAGATTCGAATCCGATTTAGAAATAAAGAGTACAAAATATTCGTTTTCGGAAATTTTTGCTTTCGAAAAGAATTACAGAGAAGGGCCCCAGCTTTTCGGCCGGAACATTTTTGTTCGCCCGGAATTTTAAAAGCTATTCGGCACTATCGTGGTAACCGTCGGAGCGGAATTCTCTCCGATCGGAGACATTTTGCTTCGTGGTAGTTCTCCGATCGGACGTTCCGACGTTCCGATAAGATTTTGTTGCGGAGATTTTAGTTTTGGGAATTCAATGCATTGCCGCATTTGTGAAAAATTTCTTACGACGACAACTACTTCGAAGCAAAATTGCGTTGATGCGTTGCGGAGAAATCTCCGCTCCGACGGTTACCACGATAGGGCCGATTATGAGTTTCACCTGAACAAAATTCGAGACTTACAATATTTCCGCTTTTGTTGTTCACTTCATCGCCTCACAAAAATAAGTGAAATAAATTGCTCTCAACGTTTTCACATTTCAGGGGAAAAATAGCTCAAGCAGCTAGGTTCCACATTTCACTTTAACGTGAAATGAAATCGAGATCGATCGAAATTTAGATTGGGTGCTCTGGGGTGAGATTCTGTAACTAAAAAGCGAACAAACGTTTTCGTGTGTGCGAACGATTTCCCTATGTTAACATGAAGGAAGTCGTTCGCACACACGAAAACGTTTGTTCGCTTTTTAGTTACAGAATCTCCCCCCTGCATTTCACTATTATCGATTTCGATTTCACATTTTTCGGAGATGGTAATACCGCCGTTTATAAATACAATGGTCCAAGTTTTTACGACTGGCCTTGATATAGGTGACTATCTTTAAGCCTGAACTACATCGAAACACAAAGTAAAAAGTTTCCTAAAAAAGTCAAAAATATATCCGAACTTCTCTATCAAAAACAAATTTGTATTTCTTCCTCTCAGTTTAAAAAAGTGTGTTTGAAAAAAGCTCGCACATATCGAAGCTTTCACTTTAGGCAATTTTTTGAAAACAAACACAATCAAATAATTTTGTTTATTTTTCTTGAAAGGTAGCGCTTTCATCACTAAAATCCTGTAGCTTTCATAACAAAAGCTCTTTCATAGTTTCAAACCTATTTTGAAAATTATAAAATTGAAGTAAATGTCAACTTTGTTTTCAAATTTTAAAGTAAATTGAGGCGTATTCAATTAAAATTATTGAACATTAACCATAGCCAGCTCCCAAAAACAGAAATTTTTCTTTTTTGACAAGTTGTTTATTGTTTTGATTTAAAATATTTAACCATCAAAAAGCTTTTCGGAGTTTTTTAAATGTTGCCAACAGATGTCACGCAGTAATATGTGTGTATTTGAAAAGCTTTTACTTTTTTTAGTTTTTTACTTTTTTCACTTTGTGTTTCGATGTAGTTCAGGGGCCCAACTATGTAATTCGATTCTATAATAAAAATGTTCGAATTCGAGAAATTCGAACTATGTAATTCTATAAAAACGTTTCAATATACTACAATCGAACAGCACAAGTAATACCAACTATGTTTTTGTGTTCTTTCGGATATTCGAGGAACTACCAATCTCGAAAGTAGAAGGCAAATCGAGTAAGAACATTCGATATCAAATGTGTTTGCGAGTAGAGCTAAAAAGCTTTGTCTGCCTCAAAAAACTAACTACCCAACGACTATCTTTACTTTTTATACTTTTTATTTACACCACGCAATGACAATTTGAAATGCTGGTCAGTTACATGATTGTTCATCGAGACCTCCTGTTTTCAAAAACTTCAATGCTGCTGAAAGCATAATCATATTCGAAACAGAATTTAGCTTTCTGCAAATATTCACATGTCTCTAATTCCTTTACGTTTAATTTGCTCATTTCGTTCCCGATTTTCATATAAATCAAACCAAATCGCAACGCTGTTCATTTTTGTAATTATTTGTTTTATGTTTGTTTCTTATTTTGAGAATGTGTACTGTCAGACAGCTCGAGGATCGTTCGAAAATTGAACATTTGTTGAAAAATAGTTGGCATTACCGGCATTCGATTCTTATTTCATACGTAGTGCCAGTTGAAAGTAGAATCGCAAATGGTTTTCGAATAGAATCAAAAGTAGAATAGAGTTACATAGTTGGCCCCCAGGCTTTACACTAAAATAATACGACTTACATTTGGAGAGTGATGTCGGTTAACATTGTAAAACAAATAGCTCTACAGCTGTTCTCTTTGCTAGCCCATCGTCCGTTAAAAGAATGGTTTCCTTTCCTATGTCACCTAGCTCCAATTGCCCATATTTTGAACGTTTGGTTTTGGTGTTTCTTTTTCTAATGAATTTAAAAATAAAATGCTCCACTACGCCGATTTCACGTCAGGCACCATGTTTGACCACAAAAGAAATTGTCTTTTCTTTCAACATCAAAAGCAGAAATGTATACTTCAATTTACAATAAAAAAAAAAACAAAAATATTTAACCGAAGTGGAAGTGCGTTTTCTGTTTTATTTCAAAATTCTTGTACAATATGGAATTATAATTTTGTTTTTCTTTTTGTTTATGTTCTTGCTATTTTATATATATAGATATACATATACTGGGTACGATAACTTTTAGTTCTTTTCATTTATTTGGCAAATAACATAAAAAACGCATATTAATTTTAAAGAAATAAAAAAAGAATAACAATTTTAACCAAATGCATCATATTTTTGTATCATGGATATTTCCGCTTCGGACTCAAAAAAAAATTGTTTTCTTATTGATTTTTTTTAGTTTTTTTTTTTTTTGTTTTACATTTTATCTTGTTTTTAAAAAATATAAGTGAATTTGTAGAAAAATTATCTTATATCTCCCGTAATTTTCATGGCTTATAGAAATGTGTTTACTCGCAAACAATAAAGGAAATCAGATCGCATAATATTGAAAGCTGAGGAAGATTTTTATATCAATTTACGGGGGGAGATATGAATTTTTTGCCATTCTTGTTTTGAAAGCCATATTGAATTCTTTTTCCTCGACACAAATTAGAAAATAGAAATATTCATTTGCCTTATTTACCCCACGCAGAAATTTAGGCTAAACAATTTCAATTCAATGTGAAGAAAATTTGAGAAAAAAGAAAACTAATCAAAACTAAGAAAAAATATTAAATGAATAAAAAATGGCAAAAATAATATTTGAAAAAAAAAAATATAGAATACGAAAACCACGAGTAAGCTAAGATCCCTCTTTCAAAGTGCGTTTTCGCGAAGTTAAAAAATCAAATCATGTGGGGACAATTTCAACGGATTTTTTATTTTATTTTATTTATTTTTTTCAATATCTTGTATAAATATTTTTATTCAATATTTTCGTGTATTCATATTTTGCAATTTTTTTTGTTGTATGTATTTACTTTATCTTTGTTTTATGCTTTTTTGTATGAAATGTTTTTTGTCGCGCACGCAAAATGTTTTTCAATGTTTTTATTTATTTTTCAGTTTTTTGTTTTTCATTTTTTATGAATCATTTTTCTTGTTTTTTGACATCACTGTGTTTGAAACATTTTTTTTTGTCTTGTTTTTTTTAAATCGATTTTACAATTTTTTTAGGGTTTTTTCAAGTTTTATTTATTTTTTGTATTTTTGTTGGATTTCTTTTGTTTTAAAGTAGCAAAATCATATATTTCTTTTTCATTTAACCTTTTTGACAATAATAACCTCATTTTGAATAATTTTTATTTTCCTTTCTCAAGCTTATTTTCTCTTTTTTCTTTTCCTTTTTTGTAAATTTTTTAAATTTTTTGCTTCGTTTTACAATTTTTTTGAGATTTTTTCATTTATGTTTTACTTTCATAAGAAGTGTTTTTCGTTCATTTTTTTTCAAATTTAATTTTCGATTTTTTGTTTCTTTTTATAAGTTTTCCATTTTTATTGCATTTTTGCTTTTAGTAAATATGTATAAGATAATTTTCTCTTTTTTAGGGGAAGTTCAGGTTGAGTTATCCATGAAAATATAAACAGAAACACGTAGCACAACGAATCGCTCTTTGAAATATATGTACTAGTGAAAAGGAAATGACCAGCGTAGTGTGACTGGTGATGGTGAAATGAACAACAAAATGCACACCAACAATTTGTTTGGGTCTTCGAGTAAAAATTTTTTTTCATATTAATAAGTTGTAGAAGTTTTGTTTTCTTCAATACGCGAAAAAATATTTGTCATCTTCCATCTTAATTTCGATTGGAGACAAAAAGAAAAAATAAACAACAAAGACTTAATATTTTTCACCTGAAAGACATTTTCAAATTATTATTACTTCAAAAACTAACATTTTCGTACAAATCGTGATTTGCTGCGTTTTCAAAACGCATTTTTGTTTTTTCTTTCTTTCAATATAAAATTTTTAAAATGAATGAAACGATTTGTTTGCTTTTCAATTCATGTTGTTTCGATAATTGCGTAGATGGTTTGATAAATTTTTTGAGAGCATAATGTTGGAATTCTGAGTTCAAAAACTAAAAACTAAAAAACACTAAGAAAAAATAAAAACAAAACGTTGAGTGGATTATAATGACGTGTGTGTGTGACACGACTTTGGTGTTGTTTTGTTGTTTGCTACTTTTTTTTCCTTGCAGGTTGTTGATAGTTATATGATTGATTGGTTATAGTTGTTGATTTTAAAAACAAATTCTTTTAAAAGTACTTTTTCTCCGCCTTAGTTTTGTTGGTCCTTGACACGGTGAACCTGTAAAACGGCAACAGCTTCTTCCACCTTTGCCTTAAGGGCTTCATTGTCCTCCAACATGTGCAATAGTTCGGAGTTTTCGATTTCCAGCAACATGCCAGTAATTTTTCCAGCTAATTGAGGATACATACGCTCAATCAATGGGTAGAGACGCTCGCCCAGAATTTGTTTTTGATCTTGAGGTGCAGCATTAGCCAGAAGGGAAGCGATGAGTTTTTCTTGACCTGAAATAGAGCGATAAAAAACAAATGAGTACTATTGTCGAAAAAACACGAACAGAATTGAAAAGAAAATTCATTTGGAACTAAGAATTGTGGCACAACTACTTCTGCTTATCAAATAATTTCGAGAAACACGGTAAGTTGAGCCTTTGCTATAACAGTCATGAATCTTAATCGAGGAATAGAAAGTACATCCACCGACCAATGGGTAGTAGACTGTACAGATGGTACACGGTGTTATTAGAATAAAATTTAAAATAAGTTGGACTTCTGATATGTCCGATTTACTGAGAGTGTCTTATATCAAAAGCCTCCACAGTTTTTCAATTTTGTAACACAACTACTTCTGTTGATCAAATGAACTTGAAAAACACGGTAAGTTGAGTATTTGTTATAACAGTCATGAATCTTAATCGAGGAATAGAAAATACATCCATCGACCAATGGGTAGTAGACTGTGTACAGTATGTACAAAGTGTTTTAGAAAAAAAAAGAATCAGGCTAGCTTTGACTTCTTGTATGTCCGACCTGCTGCGATTCTCAAGTTAAATCAAAATCCTCAATAGGTTCAATTTTGTAACACAACTACTTCTGTTTATCAAATAATTTTGAGAAGCACGGTAAAATGAGACTTTGTTATAACAGTCATGTAGACATTAATATGACGTAGTATTTTTAACTTTAAGTCAAGCTTAGACGTTAACCTCTTCTAAATAGAGTTGCTTCTTTCATTTTATTCAAACAATGTCTTCATATTTTATCAATCTGTAACACAACTACTTCTGCTTATCAAATAATTTCGATAAACACGGTAAGTTGAGCCTTTGTTATAACAGTCATGAATCTTAATCGAGGAATAGAAAATACATCCACCGACCAATGGGTAGTAGACTGTGTACAGTAGTACAAAGTGTTTTAGAAAAAAAAAGAATCAGGGTAGCTTTGACTTTTTATAATGTCCGAGCTACTGCGATTCTCAAGTCAATTCAAAAGCTTCCAAAGGTTTTCAATTTTGTAACACAACTACTTCTGCTTATCAAATGAGCTTGAAAAACACGGTAAGTTGAGTCTTTGTTATAACAGTCATGAATCTTAATCGAGGAATAGAAAATACATCCACCGACCAATGGGTAGTAGACTGTGTACAGTAGTACACAGTTTTAGAAAAAAAAAAAACAGGATAAGTTTGACACTTTATAAGTCCGAGCTGCTGCGATTCTCATGTTAAGTTAAGCCTCCAGTTTTCTAATATTGTAACACAACTACTTCTGCTTATCAAATGAGCTTGAAAAACACGGTAAGTTGAGTCTTTGTTATAACAGTCATGAATCTTAATCGAGGAATAGAAAGTACATCCATCGACCAATGGGTAGTAGACTGTACACATCGTTATGACGCAGTATGAACTTAAATCAAGCTAAAACGTTAACCTCTTCAAGTAGAGTTGGTTTTTTGATTGTATTAAAATAAAGCCTTCATAAAAACAATATTGTAAGAACTTACCCTTTGGATGCATTTGTTGGACAGCAGCTTGCGCTTGCACTTGTTGTGCGGGGGGATTGCGCATGTTTGCTGTGTATTTGTAGTTGGGAGCACGTGGTTGAGGACCAGCAGCAATTGGTGCTGCCATTTGGATATTTGCAGTAACAGCCTGTTGGCCGGTAATAGCTCGTGCACCGGTATTTCTCAATGCACTGGCGGTAGCTGCAGCATGAGCGCTTTGTACAGCTTGTGGAGCACCACGGGCTCCTTGTGGCCTGAATTGAGCTGTTGAAGCAGCCATAGCAGCATTTTGGAATCCACCAGCTGCGGCAGCTGCTCCCTGAGCAACGCCTTGTCCGACAGCAGCCGGACGCACTTGTGGTGCCCAGCGAGGGGTATTTCGCATGGGGGTAGTGACTTGGGGACCAAAGAATCGTTGGCTTGGTGCCATTGTGGGAACAAAGAATCCACCAGCAGCGTTAGGTTGGAAGATTTGTCCAATTTGTTGCATACGCATGCCAGACATGTGTCGCATATACTGTGATGCAAGGTGAGCCTTACGCTCTTCCTTGCGTTGGGCCAAAGCAACGTACAATGGCTTAGAGCCAACAACACGTCCGTTTAGCTCTGTAACTGCGCATGTGGCTTCGTTGGGCAAGATAAAGCAAACAAATCCGAAACCCTTAGAACGACCATCTTCATCTGTCATCACTTTAGCTGATGTGATTGTTCCATACAAGGAGAATTCCTTGCGTAAGCGCTCATCATCAATACTGTCATCAAGATTCTTAACGTATAAATTGACGCCATACACCGATTCGTGGCGTTTCTTCTTGAGCTCTTCGAATTTACGACGCAACTCCATTTGACGTTCGGCCTTCTTCTGGGCACGGGCAACATACAAGTTCTTGCCATCAGTCATTTCTTTGCCATTTAAAGCAGTAACAGCGGCCTCAGCAGCTTCGGTTGTCTCATAAGCAACAAAACCAAAACCTTTGCCTTTGCCATCTTCCTTAGTCATCACCTACAATTAAATAAAAAGAAATGTTCTCGTTGAAATAAGACTTCAAAAAAAACTTAGAAACACAACATACCTTGTGACTGGTAATCTTGCCGAATGGTTCGAACAATTCCTTCAATTTCTCGTCATCGAAGTCTTCGCCAAAGTTCTTCACATAAACATTTGTGAATAATTTTGCCTTCTCGCCCAATTCCTTCTCACGCTCCTTGTGTGGAATAAATTTGCCAACATAGACTTTTTTAGCAGCTAACAACATGCCGTTTACTTTCTCAATTGACATATTTGCAGCTTCTTCTGTCTCAAAATGTACGAAACCGTAGCCCTTTGAGTTGTTCTTCTCATCAACAGCGACTTTGCAACTGAGGATATTTCCAAAAGCAGAGAATGTATCGTAAATGGCCTTATTGTCAATACTTTTGTCCAAATTTTTGATGAACACATTGCCAACCCCAGAACGACGAAGTGATGGATCACGCTGTGACCACATTATACGAATGGGGCGATTTCTGATTAAATCAAAATTCATTGTGTCAAGAGCGCGCTCAGCTACATTATTTATAAAAGTAAACAAAAAAAATGTGTTTAGTTTATTGAACTTTGTTAATATTAAATTGGTTTATGTTTGCTATTTTTCATAAAACTTGTCTTGTTTGTAAAAATATAATCAGAAAAATACACGATAGAAGTATTACAGCTTTTAATCTTTGTTAATTCAAGAAATTTATATTTCCTTACACCTCATTTTTGTTTTTGAAAATAATCAATATCCCAAAAAAAAACTTCTAATTTTTGACTGTGTCAAAATTTGTTCCAATTTGTTTTTACATAGTGTCTGTTTGTATGCTCAAGATCTTTGAAACTACGCAACGAATTTTGATGCGGTTTTTCTCTTAATAGATAGTGATCCAAGAGAAAGGGTTATATATATATTCACCCCTATTATGATAGGCGTTTCACTTGAACGACAAATGTCGTACCAGAAAATCGGTATTGCGAGAGTCGTTAACGTAGTTTAACGCCTTGCGTAACGCCATGTGACATTTAGCGTTCAGTGGAATGTAATTTTTTTGAACGACACCCTGTCATTCTTCGGTATTGCAGCTGTCGTTTTAGTTCAGTTAAACGACTAGTAAAACGCTACTTTTTGGCGACTTTAAATTTGCAAACGCCTAGACTGTTATACTTGAATAAAAATGAAAGTTGTAGTTGGTTTCTTCTTTTTTCTTAAATAACTTTTATTTGACTGAATTTAGTGTGAAAAATAAAGCAAATCAGGAGCATATCGATGGAGCAAAATCCTCAACTTGCAACAAATTTTCGACGGGGTGTTTCATAAACGGAGGACAAAAAAAGAATGAATAGCAGTTAGCGGTTAGAATTGAAAAAGGATGCCAGAAGTAATAATTGAGAAACGAAATCATTTTATGCCGTATTTTTCATGTGTGTATATTTTAAAGGTTTGGCTCGATGCAAAATTTTAAGTTTAACAGAATTAAACAGATTCTGTTCAGTAAAAAAGCAAATGGAATTCACTGTAGTTGTAGTTGTAAAGGATTCTTCTTTCTCTTATCAGTTAATTTTTTTTTTTCCAATATCCTGCGCCCGTCGTTGTAATCACTATACACCACTATATCTCACTGCAATTAACAGAAGAAAACTATTCATTTGCATTTTTTATTCAAAAACAATTTAAATTTCACGACAAAACCAGAATTTCTATTCAAATCCCAATCTGTCATGATCAGCTGATCATGTGGAAGGCGTTTGGATTGTAATTAAGTGGCGTTTAAGGAACGTAATACCGATACTTAAACGCCTAAAAAGTGACTCGACAAATAAAGTGACTATTGTCACTCAAGTGTAACGCCTTTCATAATAGGGGTGATTATACCCATATTATACCCATATATACACTTGAACATTTATGGGAACCTAGAAAATGCTTGGCGGATTTCAAAATTCTTTTATCGAGAACGTAAACGAGAGCTTAGTATTTGTATTGAAAGGGCTCTAAAGCTACATATGTAGCCGATTTCAATGAAATTTGTAACAAAAAAGGTCTAGAACCTGAGAAATAACATAGGCTATATTTTCTTTCCATATTCTTTCAGGAGCGGAAATAGCCGGGAACCTGGAAAGTACTAGCCCGATTCTAAACATTCTGTCATAGCCTCTGAGTAACATAGACTATATTTCATCCCAATCTTCCCACTGGAATAGAAACTTGGAAAATAATTTACTTAAATTAATCGATCAACGTAGGGCCCACGCTACGCCGGGCGTGTCAGCTAGTACTTCTATCGAATGGAATTTCCTTTTTGCAATTAAACAAACAAACAAAGGCAACAAAAATAAATGGTAACAAATTATTAATAATGTTTTATTGAAATTAAAAGCTATTGCAAATAGGAATTTCTTAATGTATGTTTTTTTCATGTTGATTCATTACATTACATTTTAGGCAGAATAATGAGTATGTACTTAGTAAGTCACGACAGAAACATTGGTCACATAAATTTATCAATTGTAACACAACTACTTCTGCTTATCAAATGAGCTTGAAAAACACGGTAAGTTGAGTCTTTGTTATAACAGTCATGAATCTTAATCGAGGAATAGAAAGTACATCCATCGACCAATGGGTAGTAGACTGTACACGTTATTATGACGTGGTATGACTTTAAGTCAAGCTTAGACATTAACATCTTCTAATAGAGTTGCTTCTTTCGTTTTATTAAAACAATGTCTTCATAATTTATCAATCTGTAACACAACTACTTCTGTTAATCAAATAATTTCGAGAAACACGGTAAGTTGAGTCTTTGTTATAACAGTCATGAATCTTAATCGAGGAATAGAAAATACATCCATCGACCAATGGGTAGTAGACTGTAGTTTAGACATTGTTATGACCTAATATGAATTAAAATCAAGTTAAAACGTTAAAGTCATCTATTGGCAAATTGCTGTAAAGTTGATAAGTAGAAAGCCTGTATAATTTATCAATTTTCAACGCAACTACTTCTGCTTATCAAATGTGTTCGAAAAACTTTGCAATACTGAAAGCACAACACAATCGAGTTTATTTAAGAAAATACACAATATTGTAACAAATTACTTGCAAGAATCTAAAGAGAACAAATGCAATGCAAAAAATGTGCAAGACTGGGTCGCACGAACTTGTGATAGTGGCCTAAGTGTAGTATTGAAATCTTAAGGTTGTGTACGGGGTGTTTTAGTATTCCATTTAAATAATATATTTGGTGGTATAAGACTGCCAGGAGACCCATTTCCAAAAAAAAACTTTCTTTCGGTCAAGCGGTTCAGGCTGTAGACCCCACCCCTATATAGACGGACGGACAGACAGACAGACAGAGTTGCAGGACCCATTTTTTCATATTCTCTATTATCTGAATACGTATCATACTTTATTGACAGCTCAAAAAAAAATTTGTGGGCGATTGCAAAACTTGCCTATAGTCTTATAATCGCAAGTAAAAAGAAGTAAACAACTTCTTATTGCGCAAGGCTTGCATAATAATTATTGCACTCAATCAGTGAATCATCTGAACGTAAGAGCTTATCTAATCAATCGCGCATTCGCCTTGTTCAGCTTTCAACATATGAGTGTTATATTTCAAAAAGATTCATAGCTTGTTACTGACAGCCACTTCTCAATTTAAGGCGAATGTCCACTCTAAAAACACTAATGCATCGTAATCGAACGTCAAAACAAAAATCTTTATCAGGAAATATTTTTGTGAGTCATAGGTATTCCATTGATTTTAAAATGAGTACTTCCCCGACTAGAATCAATGAAGAACGGAGTTAGATAACAAATGTTATGAATACTGCAATTGTATGAAATTTTAAAAATATAAACCGCATAACTTTGAGTAAAAAACGGATAATCGCGGTTGTATTAGCAGAGATTCTTATGCGCAAATGGTAATTAGTTTAAAAAAAAAAATCGAAACATGAAAATAATTTACATGTTATTTGATTAGATTAAATTTATCTTACTGTTCAATAGTTACAATTTATTTAGATTAATATTCTTCTAAATAAATTGTAAAACATTCACCTTTGTTATCCAAATGATTTTGAAGAGAAAAAAACAAGGTAATAACAATGTACCAAAGTTTGTGTCAATTATACGTCATACATACGACTTATCTGTACATAATTCACATCTTTGATTTTGTTTTTACAGTCAGTAATTTTGATCAAAATGGTTTGAAAACATTTAGCGACCAATGGTTAAACAGCTGTATAGTAAGAAAAAGAAGAACTTAATGGTAAAATTTTAAAAAATATTTACTTCATGTTTGTTTTTAAGTGACTGACAGTTTGTTATCTAAAATGTTATTTATCTTTAATTTGGTTTGTCATCTGAACATGACTCGGCTGTACGCATGCAAATTATTAGTTTCAAAAGTATGACTCTGTTCGTGTAAAGCATCTCGCACTACATCGTTTTTATGGACAACAAATAGTTCATGAGAGCAATTAATTCGATTAACGATGCAACGCATTCTCAGTTGTAAAAAATACTTATCATCTGAGATGGCTTTTTGTTATTTAATTAAATGACCTGGTCCAGGGGAGCTGTAGTTTCAACAAGACGGTGCAACATGCCACACAGCGACTGCAATATTTGATTTCTTAAAAGAAATATTTGATGAACGCGTCTTGGACATGTGAATTGAGCTCTGAAATAGTGCGATTCAACACGGCTATCCTATATAACATTGGAAACGATTATTATCGATCTGCAAATGCAAATTTCCCAAATGCTTGTTGGACTACGTCCTTGCCAGAAGAGGGGGCATGAAACCGCAAAAAGAACAGGACTAAGGGTGGTATTCACCAAACAATCTTAAGAGCGCTCTTAAAGCTAAGAGGCTCTTAGTTTTAAATTTGGATGTGCTATTCACCAAGCAATAATAGGGTCTAGTCTAAGCTAATTCGAATATTCGAAAAATAAGGTTTTTGAGTCTCTGAACGCACACTTTTCGAACTACTTCGAAAATTTCAGTGTCAATTGTCAAAATCAGTCAAAAACAGAAAAAATTATCGGAAATTTAAGAAATGGTAGAGCGTAAAATTAATTCATTCTCTGTATTGCAAACCATAATTCGAATTTCTTATTTTTTTCAACAGTTATTTATTATTTTTGAATAACAACCACAAATGACGCTGTCAGTAAATTTCGAATTTTCGAAGTTATTTAAAACAACAACCGCTCATAACTTAAGAGTGGTAGCGACCAGGCCGACCACTCTTAAGTGTTATGAGCGCTCATAAATCTGCACTAGTAGTGGTCGGTGAATAGGTTTATGAGGCACTTAGTTTAAGATTTCTTGGTGAATACCACCCTAAGTCAGCCAACAAAATTACTGATGAACAAGCAGCTGTTGAGACCTGTCATCAACTACGGAAGCCCATTTTGGTTCACCATCTCGAAGATCGCAATGAAGGCGCTCCTAATTTTCGAAAGGAAGATTCTGAGACTCTGCACCGGCCTTATTTTCAACCACCAGCGCCAGACATAACAGTAACCAGCATCTGTGCCAGACGGCCAAAATGACGCCCTTGGAATACGTCTTATCAACAGTATTGAAAACGGCTGCAAGTATCAGCAACCACCCTAATCCCCTGGTGAGAAGAATGACCAGTGAGGACCGATACCGTGAGCCAATATACCTAAGCGTGTCGCACGCTTTGGACGAAGAAGTAATGCGAGCCAACGACGAAGCCACCAGCGTCAGGTCAGCATACTTCCGTGGCTAATGCCACCCCCTAACTACTAACAAACCCAGCCACGTGTTGAAGTGCCTCTCTTCCGAGTACACTCTATAAATTTTCTTACCTTAAGCTAATTCTGTTAAAAAAAAACAATGCTTTCGCAATTAATCATTATATGACGTATCTGGAGCTTGTCATTGAAAAAATGCTTTAAATTCCAATTAAATTATGAATACGTTATTTTTCTATCTTTTTATAGTCGACATGAACCAAAAACAGTCCTACTTACAACTTAACCAGATCCATAGTTTTTTCGATCATTTTACATCGAAGCCGAAACGGCCTTGGATAAGTTGCATATCAAATTTTGCACGCAAGGTTGTCCACAAAACAAAATTTAAAGAAAACAACTTTCACAATGAAAAAGAATTCCACAGACTGTTTCTTATGCGAATCGTATACATCCACACGCATTACTAAAAAATAAAAAAAATAAAAAAAATAAAAAAACATTTTTACAGCCAATGTGGATTGACTCATAGCAGCTTTAAAAAAATTTTATTCGATCGATGGGTAGCAGCAAAGAAAAAGAAGAGTTTAACTACTGACCACAAAAACATGACAATCATTTGTTATTCATCAGCATTCCAAAGGTCCAAAGACCTCACTGCTAAATAAAACCTCTCCTATCTGCTACGACAAAACAAAAAAAAATCCACTTTCATTATGTAGGTATCACCGCCACACTGACAAAAATAAAAATAAAAGTGAAAGTGTAAATTGAGAAGCAAAATACATTATGTGAATGCAAGATATGAGTTTACTTCATCGTCTGTCGTTTTGTTTTCTGCGAGTAATCGTGATTTGGAATCAAATTTAAAATCAGATTCCAAATTGTTAAACGAAGGGTAAACAATAACAGCAAAAACCTTCAAGGTGAAAGTTTTGGTATTAATTTATTATTACAAAAGCTACAACACACTTCAGATATCTACTTTTTTCAAAGAGCTGATACCATTCGAAAATCATTACTAAATGGTGTCAAGTAAGCAAGTTTGGGTAATGGAATTACGCTACTAAGGTAGCAGTGTGACCCCTGCAAAACTACTCGTATTCCCATTGTTTATTTTTGCAGATATTTTGTTTCCTCAGATAGTTAGTTACTAATTTGTTTATTAAGAGAATGAAAAATCAGCCTTTATTCATCGAGTTATTTTTACAAAGGTTTATTTTCACATGAAAAAAATTAAAGTTTAGAGTAAAAATAAAAATAATAAATAGGGTGGCGCATCAGAGCGAGGAGCCCCCGGGCCTAGCGTATTTCTCACAACCATGCCTTGGAGGGGACCTACAATTTTCTGCCGGTTCCGAGAAAGCGCTTTTCGTGGTAATGAATGCTAACGGAGGACTTGCCAGTTCCTAGCGAAAGGCGATACCCGTGGAAAAATATTTTTGCGCCTGTTGGGATTTGAACCCCTAACCTCTATGTTAACAACAGACATCCTTAACATTACGCAACGGGTATCACCGTCTATTGTGAGCAAAAAATCAAACTGTGCATTTTATAAGGCTCGTATTCTCCCACGCATTCGTCTTTCAAGCAAAGAACCATGCTTTCAGGAATGAGCTACACAATCGTAGGACTTAGAAGTAGTTATATGTCTTATGTCTATAGCAAAGAACAACCTTTTCTCAAGGCTCTCCTCAACCCATAAATCTGAACTTAACTCAGTGAGTCTTAAAAATGGATTTTGCCATCATGGCATAAATACTAAAAAGTACTTTGGTTACGTTTGCAATGAGCCAAACGGAGAATATAATTTATTTTTCAAAAACAATGATATTTTGCAGTTGTGTTCTTTCGCTATTGTTATTCAACAGTCCAAAATGTATGAGTGTCTTAAGACCTAAAAAAAAAAAAATCAATGCAACACAATTATCAATACAACAAAGGGAATATGAAATTCATTGTTCTTGAATATCCTCGTACAACTGGCGTACTGTGTGGTTTACATTACAAATCAACTGCAATATGTGTAGGTATGACTAATATGCACTTTTCTTTGCAAAATTCATCTCGTTAAATTATTCTGATCAACACAACCAAGCGGAAGATATTGTCGTTCGTCGTTTCTCCACGTTAGCTTTAGGCCGAAATAAAAGTTGAATGACCTTATCAGAGAAAAATACACTGTATGGCTTCGCAGTCCTTGGGAACTACAAAGTGAAATTGGATTCACGACAATAATTTAAAGTGTTGTGTCCGTGATATTACATTCCTGTTTCATTGGTTATGCAGACATTTTCAGTTTGATATATATGTACTTCGAAGGCTTCTTTAAGGTGAATGATTTCAAACAATAGTTTGACTTTTAAGCCCTTTAAGCTGAAAAACAAATGAGTGTCAAGAGTCAATTTCGACTTAAACCACTACCCATTTCCCTTTTTCTGGGGGTTCTGTTTTTGCACACGTGGTTTATGCTCCGTCTCGACGGTTCTTCGACAGCGCATTGCGGAGAAAATCTCAGAAGAAGAATACCTCGTCTGAGGTGGCGCAATCAAGCAGAAGAAAACCTCAACCGACATAAGGTGCGAAACTGGAGAGAGCTCGTACGAAATCGAAGCAAATACATTAATTGAGGCCCAGATTCACGTCGAACGGTAATTCCCAAGTTAGCAAGTGTTTATGGAAGAAATTCTCAAGAACGCACTCATGTACATATTTCTTTGAAAAGCAATTGTCGGATATCGCGCTTGATCTTATCCGCTTTAAATGTGATGATGTTATAAAGATTCTAGAATTTTTGTAATTACTTATGTACACTTTTGTAAGTACCTACCTACTCTCATTGTACTTACAAAATGTTTTTTTTTTTTTCTAAAAATTAATTCTCAAGTTTAAATTGCATAAGCTCAATTCATCTACTCTAAGACCGGTATCCGGTAAGGGTTTATGAGACACGGTGGATGTGTCATGAGGGCAATATTTATTTAAAAAAAAAAAAAGTCTCACCATAGGACCATGGTGACGAATCTAACGATAACGAATGGGTTTGGTATAGTTTTTCACTCCCTAAATAGCTGAGGTCATAGTTGCTATGCCAAGATCCATAAAAAGAACTGCCTAATCGAATCTTCTTCAGAAATTTTGTTCTCATGCTTGACTACTAGGACCAATAACAGCTATTATGAAAATATGAATAGAACGGAAATCAAGTATAACTATTCCGATTATAAAAAAAAAAAAAAAACCGGACTGCTAGTTTTTGCACTAATTTCGGTGCAAAAACGAGTTCTATTAAAAGAATAGCATCAAATCAATTGAAATTTTTTCAAGAAACAGCCACGTTGTCATGGCAACCCTCCCCATCTTCAATTTGAAAACAAACACATATGTTTATCTGTAAGAAAAAACTAGTCTTGCATGCAAACGACAAGGACAACTACTCTATAATCCACATGACAAAAAAAAATCTTTCACCTTTCCAACTGGAAAATAACGAATTCCTTCGCAATCAAATCTCACCTCCTTCGTCGAAAACAAACATGGCCGTCACAAGAAACTCAACGAAAAAATATAAATAAAATGGACGCGATTTTTTTCCACAGCTGAACAACGAGACACCAAAAGAATGACCACGTGTTAGCCATTAAGAAAAAAATGTTCACTAATTTTTCTCATGACAACCATACGAACACCCCAAACTTTTTAATCAAAATTGAACTTACCATCAGCTGGCTGGGCAAAATTAACATAAGCATAACCCAAGGAACGTCGTGTAATTACATCGCGGCACACACGGATCGATAGCACAGGCCCAGCAGAAGAGAATTTTTCAAAGAGGCCAGCCTCGTTCACGTCCTGGTGCAGATCTCCAACATATAGGGATGCCATTTGATAATTGGGTCCTGTTGAATTCATTTTTAATTTGATAAGTTTTTTGGTTTTTAGTTTTAAATATGTTAGTATCGTACTCTTGAAATTGTTCTTTTTCTTAGTCTACACAAAAGGAAATACTTTAAAAAAGAAACTGCAACGAGAAGAAAAAAATAGTCTGCGTCACTTTTTGAAAAATTTTCACTTTGCAGCAAACATGAACATCAAACATTTTCTAGATCTATATTTTTTCTTCAACATCGACAGCGATGAAAGTGTCTACGTCAGTAATCAGTAATAGGAAAGAAGTTTTTTCATTTTTAAAGAAGGAAGCCAAGATTGTATGTACACTTAGTAATATCAGAGGAGGAAAAAAGAATAACCACTCACGTTTTTTTTCAACACTGCTCGATTTTTGCTACTTTTACAATTTTTTTTGTTTGGGTTTTTTGTAATATTTTTAATTTTTTTTTATATTTTTTATAATTTTTTTGTCACAAAAAGATTGTGAAAAGTCGTAGCTTGCACGACCGCCCACCAAAACGGACCCTACTCGACTCGTTTGAGGGTAAATTGAAAATGAACGAGCGATTGGTGAAATTGCTTCGTTGTGTTCGATTATTTCGAGAAATATTGGAAAGTCACCAATGTAAGCGAGGTGCGAGGTTATATGGACAAAAAAAGATTCAATAAAGTGCTCAGGGGACGTTCAAAAAACTAAAACAATTTTATCGATTGTCTTTTTGTAAACATTTTCAGTCGTATTTATAAAATTTCCTTAGAACATTCTTAGACAGTTGGCCAGCTAGACGGTGCCTAAGGAGTTGGACAAGCCTTAGCCAATTTTGTATTTATAAATGCATTCCAACAGTTGTCTAAACAACCCTTCAAACTGTCAACTTCGAAAGAAAAACTAAATGGTAACGTTCATGATGTATCCGTGCCGTACCATTGTCTGTGTTTTGGTATACGAGTACAACAACTATATGGCTCTGAAAGAGAGTGGCGTAGGACTGCAACTAGACCAAAAAAACAGCTGACTTGACTTTGTGTTACAGCTTTTCGAAGTCTCATAAAATGATCAAATTTGTGCAATTTAGTTGAAAGTAGTATTTTTGCACCTCAAACTACTTATTTTTTTCGATCTTAGCACTCTCAATAGTGTTTTATAACATGTTCAACAAAATTGTTTTTTGCTGTATCAATGGTCACTTTAGCCATAGTTTAGACAACCAATTTCGGTGTCTAAAGTTAGACATTTCTAGGACAGCGATGAAAGTGTTTATAAATACGATTTGGAGTTGGACACTGTTCTAAGAGTTGTCCAAAGTTAAACATACTTTGGAATGGGATTATAAATACGACTGTTTGTTAATGATTAATATTTATTAAGGTTTTCCTGCAGAGATATAATAAGAGTAACATAGTGCTATTCACTCCCTATTATGGGTTTATAAATAAGGCTGTTGGCTTATACCCGGTTAAGATATAAACGTTGATGTTTATTCGCGCTATCCGCTTATTTTGTTGTTATTAACATGAAAGAATTTGAACAAGCCTATATCCACGTGCAAAAAACACACCTACTTTTGAGTTTTTACGCTTTTTATTTCAACAAATGAAAAAAAATCAGTGATTGGAAATAGAATTTTGTTGTTTCGCTGCATCAAATCTAAGATTAAATAAGTAAAGTCCCGGCAATTCATACATGTGAAATTCACACCCACAGTTCTCGTTTTAAAAAAGTTTTCTGTGAGTAAAAATGTTTAATGCCATAATCTTATTTTGAAAGAATTTCTCGAATCGGTCATGTAGTTTTCAAGTCTTCGTTCTCGAAAGAACACAATGTTTTTAACAATCACTCACGGATACTGTTCGGGACAGAGACAAACTCAACAAACCAAAAACTATGAAAACCGGTCGAGCCATTCGCGAGTTATAGGTATTAAAGAGGGAACTCGACTTTTTTTTTAAAAGCAGTTCATAAAAGCAGTTCACACTGTACAATTAGTTGGACAGACTTTAGTTTGAACGACCAACGTTCGATAATGTGAACCCTCAAACAACCGTTAAGTTTGTCTAAATGGTTCGATGGTTTTTCAAATATTTTTGAAAATTTTGATATTGGATAACTTGTTGTGAACTGCACTATATGGCCCCTGAATTTTGTTCGAGTACCATATCCTTCCGTTATACAATTTTAGCAGCACTTACGGTTTAAAAATTAAATTTTTATATTCATTGGATCTGTGTACTATTTTAGTAGATACAAGAAAATGTTAACAGAGTTCACCATTTGTCATGTATAGCAATAAATATTGTTTAGGTATGCCAACTGAAGAACGGGAGGATAATATACATAATGTACATGACCTCTCGTAATAGGTACGAAAGTAACAAATCGATTCCCGGTATGTACAAAAATGTTAATTTTCATTAAAACAAAAAGTTCTACTCACCAATTCCTGTGTTTTTCTGAATTTTTGGCAACAAATAAAAAATGCACTCAAAACACTAAAATCTTGAATAAAAAACTTTTCTACAAAATTACATATAACTAAAAACAACAAAACAAAGATGTGCGTATTTTGCTTTTGGATTCAAAACATTTTTTTCCGTTTTTTATTAAAAAATCAAAAGGCTTGAAATTGAAAAGAAATTTTTTTTACACCACGCGGACAAACTGAAAGGCGAATTAAACTAAATTGAAAAATATTTTTGTTTTTCAATTTGATATTTTTGAAAAGATATGATTCCAATTTTTTTTTTTTCAAACAAGCGAAGTGTAATTTTTTGCTTATTTCTTCTTGCCTTTTTTACCCTTGCCTTTGCCTTTCGAAGACTTTTTTTTGGTTTTTGTATACTTTCGCCAATACCGTTGCAATGTTCTTGCCGCTCGAGTTGTCATAAATAAGAGAAGTTTGCGGTCAAACTCGGCCGTTTCTTCATTTAGCTTCATTTCTGCTAGGGTGTTGTATTCAACTTCTTGGCGGTTGAATTCGATAAGGAACTCGTCTAGCTTAGAGCGCTCTTCATTGTAGGCTTGTTCAAGATCTGAATTTTCTTGAATCTTATCACCAATGTTCTGATCATATTTCTTTATGAGGCCTTGCAGCTGAAGAAGCAGTTTATTCCTGTTGAAGTTGAAGACTCTTGTAAAATCAGCTCTTTTTTAGTAGGATAGTGTATACTTACTTTTCATCTCTGATATCCTTTTCTGTTTTAAGATTCGACAAAAGACCTTTTTCATATGTGGCTTGGGCATTTTCCACTTCTTCCCTTAGTTGTTCTTGTTTAAGTAAACTTTTTAAATGATAATCTCGAATCTTGTGGCTTGATCTTAGTCTATAGGAAATTATAGATCAATCGTACGTCTTCTTTCGATAAAATAACAAAAAAAACTCAAAACCTTACATTTCCTGTTTGATTTTGAGATTGTTGTCCCACTTCTTTGATGCCAAATCCTCTTCGTATTTTTTTATAAGAGCTTGTTTAGCGGCCAGCTTCCAGCGCAAATTTATTTCTTGGTCATGTAGCTGTTTTTTCAATTCTAATAAAATGGCACTTTATTTTTGAAATTGTTACAAACATCGCTACTACTTATGTACTTGCAAGAGTTTTAACAGTGACTTCATTATCTTGGTAAATCCGATGTATTGCCTTTTCCCTCTTCATTTCTGCTACTGCCGTTGTTTTTAACCGATCTTCTGCAATAATTTTCAATTGTTTTAATGCATCTACGAGTTCCTGGTGTTTTTCATGAATCCTAGAAACGTGTTCTGGTAAAATTTCCCTTATACTTCGATTCTCACAAAACAAATCAATCAATTCAATGATGGCTATATGCAGTTGGTGTTGTTGGTTAATCTCTTGTCTCTAAAAAAAAAAGTTCAAAGAATGAACGGATGAGTCTCAAAGCAAATCACCGTACTTACCATTTCAACATGATTCATATACTCCTCGTAATATTGAATACATTTCCTTAACTGAGCTTTACTCATACACTGCCTCAAGAGGTCTTGGTTCTTCAAAAACTCCGGAATTAGAACAGCTATTTGTAATTTTTCGATACCATTGTCCATGATTCTTAACACACAGTCGGCTATGGCCAAATTTTCTGCCGAAATATCGCCTTTCAAAGAAAAAAGTTCATCAAATTCGATAAAAAATTGAATAATTTATAGTTGGACTTACAACCAGCGGCAGCGTTGCAATTATCAGCAAGAGCTAAAGCAGAGGAATTAGCCGGTAACGGTGTGTCCATTTTATATAATATATATTTGAAAGTATAAAATATTAAAGAAGTCGTACGTCTAATCGATGAAGAAGTCCAAAGTAAACACTATTCAAATACCATAGTAACGGAAGCACATGAGTATCACTACCCACAGCAAAGTTATTCGTGTTTTCAAAACTAATATCGATAAACACTTATATCAAAAGTCCCGTCGTAACAATTTCAATTTTTACTACCGCCAAAAAGAAAGGACGAAAAATCTTCTCATTGAATGTTCTGCAACAGATATAGAGAACTTGTTTAGTAATTTTATCAATATTAAAATAAAATAAATAAATAGGGTGGCGCAACAGAGCGAGCCCCTGGGCCTAGCGCATTTCTCACAACAATGCCTTGTAAGGGAATGGAAGATGGATTTTATCAATATTAACAAATTTTAATGCAAAACAATCACTCCGGGCGTCTACGTTGCTTCCATTTAAGTATTCGTAGTCCTAAACTGTTACGATTAGTCTTGTGATAGGAGCCAATGTCCTGTGATACAAAAATATCTTCAGCAAGATTTATTCTGAAGTAAAAAGGAAATATTTATCATAACCGTCTACGACTCAAGAAGAAACAGAAGACAAAAACTCAATACGTAAAAAAAACCCATTGAAGGAGGAACAAGTAAAAGACATTTCATCTAGAATTAAGATTGTTATATTTCTTTACAATTAAAAGTCTGCAGGTTAGTTTAAAATATGTTCGTCACCCTATCGATATCAATGAGTTCGGTATAAAGATCTTCAATTTTGGTTCCTATCTTCTTGGCAACTTCCTGTTTTTCAGTATGTGGCAGCGTAAAGTATGACCAAATAAGTTCCCCATCGACAATGCATCGGCATGGATTGGTTGTTAGCTTCCTCGAACTCTTCAGCGTTCGAAACTCCTTGGGATTAAGTCCACACAGGTGTTCCTTGTGTGTGAGTAGAACATTTTGCAACATCAACAGTCGTCTGTAGGTTTTCTCTGGAAGTGGCAAACAATAACCAATGCCACCATCTAACGTCCCAAATACAATCATGTGCTTGTTTTCGAACAAAAATGGATGACGCTGGTGTGGACCCTTTTGATGACACTGCACCCGGAACATAGTGTTCACCCTCTGTCCCAAATGGTAGTCGGCTTTGCGTATAAGTTTCTGTCCTCCAAAGGATTCACGCGACTCTGGCTGGTACATGTAGACAATGAAATTCTCATCGGCATCGGTTACGAAAAATCCCAAATTTGTACTATCGACCACGAATTCGATATCGAAAACTTCGAGGGGTTGTAGATCTCTGGATACCAATGATAGGGTTCGATATTCATCTTGGAATCGAAGAATACTTATAGATTTGTAGACATCTGCAATGAGGATGAGGGATTTTACGCAGATAATTCGATGGACATAAATGTGCGTGTCAATAAATGCCACTCCAATAAGATCATCGTCCTTTAGCTGCCACAGATATATCTTCTGTCCAAGTGCAGTTATCAAAAAGCCAAGAACATCGGCTATAGCAGAAACTGGTCCCTTTTGTTCTTTTTTGAAGACTTCCTTTAGTTTGAACTTTGTCAAGGGCTTACCGGGCTCTGGAACGACTTCAATAATGTCGTATATGTAAATATTTCCTCGTGATGTAATGTCCTCACTGTAGTTAAAGTTTGTCCCGATGGAGAGGTATTCTTTAAGTCCAGACCTCGTTCCTTCATAGGCAAGGGAAACAATCTTAAAAGCTGTCACATGCTCCCACTCTTCAAGGTCAATTGAAGCATCCGGCACCATTTCCCAAGTGTTTGGCGATATCAAAACAACGCTAAATTTCGATCTGGTAGGATAAATGAATCGTTCACCCTTGTTTTCATCAGTTAACTCTTTGTCCTCGCCGTTGAAACGGTAATACTTGTTGGTTACTTCTTCGGTTTGGGTAACAACACAATAGACACGATTTTCTCTATGGTAGACAATTTGCCGGGGTGTGCACCGAATTGGAACCTTCCGAACTGGCCAAGGTGCATCAAAAGTCAAGTAGCTAGGAAGAACAGCTATTTTCAAATTAAAAGAATTGTCAAAGAAGAGAAATCCGCTCGGACAGTTGATGTTGTTGAAAGGCGCAAAGCTTTTGATTGTTGCGTTGCCATAAAACTTGTGCACGCGTAGTTCTCCTTTAAGGGTTAAAAATATTAAGCAAGGATTGATTCCAGAGACGGCAACACCATTCAATCCACCAACGTTGCTAAAATAATGCATTCGATTGACATACTCGTCGTGCAGTTGGAATGGATCATGATCCTCAACGTCTTCGATCATCTTGTCTGTTGTGTCTATTTGGTTGATGGTGTGAATTTTTTTGAAACGAATTTTTAAGTGTCCTTTCATGTATTTAAAGACTTGATAGACCATTATTTCTAGTCGTGTACGAATGAGCAGCAATGGTCGGTTACCCTGGTTTCCTAGAGGAACAATCATAATCTCAGTTGGCACTGGCACATTTAGGTTCTGCGGCATGCAATTCAGAAGTATGCCAGCTTTGCTGTTTTCACCTTGATTGAGTGGCATAGGAACGAATTCCATCGAATCAGTTAGAACATCAGATCCGTTGCCCACGTTGGTGATGAGGTACATGAGCTTCAGGTCTGGCATTGAATAAATTTCCAAATTTCCATTATCTCGGGAGACCAGGAGCCAATAAGACGGTTTCGATTGAACTAAGAGTCTTCTCCACCAATCGCTGTTCTTGGATCTAGACTTCTTTGCCAAATCTGCCAGGTTTTTCATCTTGAGTGCATTTCCAGATTCGCCATAAAGCATTTCTTCCTCATCCTCCGTCTTCATGTTTGGCTCCGCCTTCATGTATCCAAAACCAGTGCCATAGAGAGACGAACCTTGCCCAGTGAGATTCAAAACATCCTCACACTTTGATGTAAACAACCCGGAGACGTCTCTGAAAGCTGAAATCGACATCACTGCTGGGGTGGGGCTAATTGTATTCTTGTTAATAGCCAATCGTGGAGTACCCTTGGTTTCTCGCAAAGCCAATGTAATCACTTGTCCACTGAGTACACGAATGCACACGTAAGGATCAGCTAAAGAGACCTCCACCATTGGTGAGCCCACATCGATTGGGACATTCTGAATCAAGCGGGTGCCCTGCAAAAGTCGCACATTTCTGGTTGTCACTTGAATAATAAAGCGATTGTTGCCTAAATTCCCAACGAAAACAGTCGGCTGGTTGACGCTGAAGCCAGAATTTTCAATTTCGTTAATTTCATCACCTGTTTCTAGTACAAGAGTACTCGACCGCTGACTTAGAATCATGAAATCATGATGATCAGCCAATCCTTGGGCTTTTTTATTAGGATCGTCGAAAACAGTCCAAACTTCAAAGCACCCCGGTAGTTCAAAACTTGTAATAATCTGTGGATATATCGAACTGACTAGTACACAAAGGGCACCATTCTTACCGTACCCACTTGAGCAAACGATTTCCATCTTCACATCAGCAACCGACTCTACCAATCTATTGGCGTTTTCTTCTTCTACTTCTACTCGTTCGCCAACGCACATAAAACCAATGGGACCAGCATTCAAAACGCTATCGCATACTTCAAAAATAAATTTACGCAATTGAACAGATGTCTTGATACCAGATCCATATACTTCCAGCTCTTCGTCCTCGGATCTCTTCTTTGGAGATTCCTTGTCCTTTTCCACTTCAGTATCGTCAATCGTAATCACTGTGCTTTGATCTTCCTCAATGAAATGCAAAAGTAGTGAATTGCCCAAACGCGACCCTAGGAATAGGTATTCCTCCTGGCACACGCAAATACAGCTGGTGAGAACACTTGCAGCCGCTTTGTTGAAATGGAAATTTCTCACACTACGCATGGAGTCAACACACAGAGTCAAAACGTACAATTCTCCTCCCTTTAGTGAGATGACTATTTTGTCTCCATCTATAAAAACGAATTTTGCAGTATCGAGGCTTATTTTGACGCCATCCTGTGGTTTCAGTGGGAAAGTTGTGCTGTTATCGGCTATGCTGTTCAAACTAACCCCATACGGTGGCACACTTTGGTTCAGATACATGAGAGCATTAGTAGACGCAACCAGACATCCACCAATAGGCTTTTGAATTGATAAAACCCGGAAGCAATCGAATGGGAGCCCTGTGACTGTCCAGATAACCGGATGAACCCGCTGTTGAATGTTTAAAGATATTGCCACCATGACGCAAGTGTCTGAGCGGACAGCAATACGTCCAGGGAACGTTTTTACTGGCTCATATAGAATAAGCAATGTTGGCTCATAATACCCAAATAGAAATTGAATATCCACAACGTTGTCAATCTTCTCGTCAAGATCTTTTAGCGCAATAATATAGGAAGCAAGAATTGGAGTCCTTGATATCAATTGAGTTGGTGTCTTTTTTATCGGCTTTACATCGGGCAATTCAATCTCATCCAAGCTGTTGTCCTTTCGAAACGGTAATACAATGAGTTTCTTGCTGTACGCCAGCATCACGGCACATCTGTTGTCCGGATCTACACGAATTGTTGGAGTATAATGTCTCCCTGTCCATCCACCTTTTATCTCGTCCTCTTCAAAGTAGTGCAACGACAATGTTTTGAGAGCAAATGTGTCAGGATCATACTGCACCACCGACAACTTGGCTTCCTTGAAGCTTATCAGTAGTGCATCTCGCAAAGACCCAGATAGTGAAACTCGCTCCAGAGACATAACATTTCCATTTAGAGTGTATGATGCGAGGCATTCTAGTTTCATTTTCGGATTGTGTATTTCAATATTTTTAGCACGGATGGATGGGTCTACATCTGGAAAAAGGCGATAGACTTTCAACACATTTGTACCGGCAGTTACCAGATTTTCGTCCGTGCTGTTAAAGAACCGACAATTTATAGCAAACTCCACACCAGTCGGTGGGTGCATTACTTTAGCTAAAGAAAACATTTAATATGATTTATTATTTACGCGGTGCTTTTAAATAATTGAAAAAAATGTTCGTGGGACAACAAACTCGCGGGTCGCTTTGCCGATTTATTTTGACAGCTTATCCAAATTCCAAATGTCATCACAAAAGCCGAATTGGGATGCGTTTTTGATATTTTTTCCAGCGCTAGATGGTAGATGTTCCTCGTCTGTAAAAAAAAAGATCTGTTTCATTGCTTCAAGCAACTTGTCCGAATTCATAAAGCACTTATGTATTTCAAAATTGATAAGAATGTTTCAAACATTTAAATGATTTTCTTTTATCCAGTAAATGCAATTTTGAAGTTTTAAAACAGTTTTGAAAAGAAATTTAAGAAATCGATCATAAGTAACCTCTTCCGTAAGAGTAACGTCAACGGTTAAGGTTTTGGAAGATGACAGTTGTTGGTAATAATAGATTTACATATACCTCGTTTCCACTTAGAATCGGGTAATCGGATCGGATTATGATTCAGATTTCGATGCAGGTATCTACTTACCAACTGAATCGAGTAATATAGGTATACAACACACTATTTTGAATCGATCCAGCTACAAGAGGTGTATCGGATCGGGTAATCCTATTTCAATTCGATCTAGGTATACACTGGCACTAATTCGAATTGAAGTGTGATTCAATTCTAAGTGGAAACGAGGTAATAGATCTGCTGTTTTTGGCTCAAGTGCAGAAAAAATCAGATACAAAACATAAAATCAATGCTCGTCTCATAGGGAGGAAGGACTCGAGCTTATTTTGGGGTCCCTTCTTCTACAGATAAGGGTTGTGTTGTTTAATAATTTAAGCTGAAAACACGGTTGACTGTCAAGAAACAACTCAACTTTTCCATTAGAAAGATTTAATGCATAGAGGAATTAAGAACAAGAGGGTTGCATCTTCTTTGTGGCGTTAAATGCATTTAGTGACTATGGCTACCTGCGTCTGGACTACGTTGCACACAATCGGACTAGATTACCAGACATTCATACAACTGGAATATTACACCACAGTTGCAGCCCGATTCCTGCAGACAACCACTTCATAATTTGAGTTGTGACTCTACTGCAAAGTTGTGACTTGTGACGCATCTGTGATTTTGGACAGGATCGGGCTGCTACAATGTATGATTTTCTATGTAGCTTTGTACTACTATTCACATGCCGCGTTTATTAATACGGTGGATTGGGTGGGGAATTTTTTTTATATATTTTTGGGAGCTCTCCCTTCTGTGCTCAACTGCAAAAATTCGTAGGTTAGATTATAACTTGATGGAATTTTTCTGATTTTCTGCGCATTTCGTGCTAATTTACAGTATACGAGCCTTAGAGGAATAAATTTTCAAATAAATTTCCTTTTCCCTCTAATATCATTGTATATGGAATTTATAGTACTATCGAAAACAAAAACGATCGCTCAAAGCCATCTATTGATACGCCGGCGTACTAACATTCCCCTGTAATTTCTAGAGCGCCGGCGGATCAATAGATGGCTTTGAGCGATCGTTTTTGTTTTCGATAGTACTATAAATTCCATATACAATGCTAATATGCAAACAAAGCAAAACTCTATTTTCTTCCCGTATGAACAGGTACAAAGAATGCCTATTCTTGTCAAGTAATGGTATAAGTTAACGAAACAAACGTCATAAAAGAAACAGTTCCCACTGGAAAATAAAAAATGAAAAAACAGCTGAATTTATACCAGCCTTTTGCGCCCATATAGAATCGTGGAAAGCGACAACGAAAATGAAAAAATCAAAATCGAGCATACAGTAGAAAAATGGCTGTCGGGACTTTTTATTAAATATTTTTATTGTTTTTCGTTTAGTTAGTTCCAAATATCAATTTCCAAAACTATTTTTCAACTACTAACCGTGTGTTTGTTTCTAAGGTAAATTAACTTGAACCCTTTGACCAAAACTAAACATGAAAAAATCTATTGCCCTATTCCACGAAACCAACGCGCGATCGAAGATTTTTTTTCTTCATTTTACTTTGTTTAAGGGTTTATGTTTCTGTGGTTTATTGAATTAGATTGGAAACCTACCCGGCTGAAATCAATAAAATAAAATAATTTTATGTTCTCATAAATAGTTTCCTTGTAGTAAAAACATTGAGCTACAAGTCTTTTTTTTCGACCACCTTTATGTATACAGCGAATGCATATCTTCGACACGTCCATTTTAGCGGTGTTTTAATATTCTTGAATGAAAAGATTTACAGAATGTAAAATTTTCCATGTCTGTGGACGAAAGAATTGTAATTAATTATGAGGAAACTATTTATGTTAGTTTTTCATAAGCAAATTGTAGCTTTGTTCTTAGGGTACTTGATAATATTGTTTGAGGTTCTTCATTTCAACATGCTGAAGGCCAAAAATTTAAAATGTCAATGAATATGAACATTCAATTAGAAACTATGCTGCCCTTTCATCAAGGCTGCACACATGTAGCATAAATCGAAAAGGACTGTGAGGACAAGAGCTAATTTGCGATCATTGATTAGGGACTCACTTGTGTTGTGGAAGCAAAGGAATTTAAACGTGTTGCAATGTGTATTATATTTCATACATGCTTTCGAAAGTCCTTTGTTTACTTTTGGCACAGGTTTTGAGAAAAACATCAACAATTATGCATACGTGACTTCATAGGTACATAAATCCACTCAACATCATCAATGGAAAGTTACCATACAAGCACTGCCAAAATAATTGATTTTGCCATTGTGTAGTTGGACACAGATTTGGGCCCTTCCTTGACTCTTTTTCTTTCATTGTGCGTTACCAGAAAGTTTGCTTTTCTCCTTCTATTTTGTTTTTTTGTATATTTACACACTGGAACACCTCACTTAACGAAGTGTACCCTGTACATACATATAAATAATTGACTTCACTTGTGTTCAATAAAGTGTTTTTTGAAAATAAATATATGCATAATTTCAGTCATAGTTTATTGAAAGGAAACAAGCGGGTATGGTTCGTACTTATATTTTGTGATTTACTAGGATTTATGTGAAGACAGAATATGCTTCCATGTAGGGAATGAAAGGCTAGCAAAGTCCTATAAAGATAGTCAGCCCTATTGAGGTAACCGTAGGAGAGGAGTTTTTTCCGCAACGCATCCTTTTTCAGAGATTCAATTTTGTTTCGAAGTAGTTGTCATCGTAAGAAATTTTTCACAAAGGCGTCAACGCATTGCATTCCCAAAACTAAACACTGCGCAGCAAAAACTTATCGTAGGACATCAGAGAAATATTTGTTTTAATCTGTCAAAAATAAAGGCAACTAAAATACTTAATCGCAAACGTTGTATTTTGTCGGAGAGAATGTCCGATTGGGCGAACAAAATGTCTCCGAATCGTAGGAAATTGGAGAGAATTCCGCTCCGACGGCTACCTTGATTGGGCCGAATACGTTTATAAGCATACTTTTCTTACTTACTTAGGTGGGCATTACATGTTGGGTCGAACCTGGGCCTGAGCCTACATCTTTCTATAACGACTTCGATTCCGGGCGAGCTCTCCCCGGTGTTTCACTTTTAGTGGGCTGAGGTCTTCTTCGACTTGATTGCGCCACCTAAGGCAAAGGTCTTCCCCTTCCGCAATTTCCCTGCAATTTGCTTTGAAAACCCGTCGAGCCGGAGCGTTACATGGCCGTTACATTCCGCTCTACATGGCCCAACCATCGTAGCCTCGCGATGCGTACTCTTCTGGCTATGCCCATGTCGCGGTACAGCTCATACAGCTCGTTGTTGTATCTTCTTCTCCACACATGGTCTTCGCATACAGGACCAAAGATCATTCGGAGAATTTTTCTTTCGAAACGAACAAGGGTTTCCTCATCCGCTTTCGATAAGGTCCATGCTTCCGCACCGTAAAGCAGGACTGGGATGATTAAGGTCTTATAAAAGGTTACCTTGGTTTTTCTGGAGAGGGTTTTGTTTCTCAATTGTCTTCTGAACCCAAAGAAGCAACGGTTGGCAAGAGTTATTCTCCGTTTGATCTCCGCACTGATATTGTTTTCCGTGTCTATAGCGGATCCTAGGTAGAAGAAGTCCTGTACTACCTCGAAGTTATGTCTGTCTATTGTGACGTTTTGTCCAATTCGTGGATGTTATGTGTCCTTGTTTGATGACAACATATAATTCGTTTTGCCCTCATTAAGCATCAAACCCATTTTGCCGCTTCTCTTTCAATACTCGCAAAAGCACCTATGACATCACGCCTTTTTCTTCCTATTACGTCAATAGGTCTGTTCGTTGAAGCCCTGGGTTTGCCCTAGGGTCGCCACAAAGCGTTTTTTGAGAAACCTAAATTCACCCTGAATGTCAAATTGAGTGTTTTTTGAGCCATGGGTTTGCCATAGGTTTTCCCCAAACTCGCCCTAGCTTTTCGGTGTGGCGATTTGAGGGCTGTCAAATGGCATGTATTTTTTTTTAATGACAGGGATGTATGGTGATTTGTGGTAAAGCGTTTTTTGAGGACTGGTAAACCCAGGTTTTTTTGATAATTCACAGGGTTGTCAAGAAAACCTGGGTCAACCCTGGGGAAAGTTCAACGAACAGACCTAATATCGTCTGCGTAGGCGAGTAATTGTACAGATTTTTAAAAGATTGTTCCTCTGGTGTTCACGTTTGAGTTTCTTACAATCTTTTCAAGTATGATGTTGAAGAAATCGCATGACAGTGTGTCGCCTTGCTTATAGTCTTTTTCGACATCAAAGGTCTCGGTGAGCTCTTTACCGACCTTAACGGAGCAGCGTGAATTCTCCAAAGTCATCCTGCATAGTCGTACGAGTTTTGCAGTGATGCCGAAACTAGACATGGCTCTATACAGCTCGTCTCTGTAAATACTGTCATACGCGGCCTTGAAATCGATAAATGGTGTATATCGATATTATATTTTTGGGTTTTTTCCTCTGTGGTTGCAGTATAGATAAATAACTGAGATATCGAAAACAGCGCCATCTGTTGGGCTGATTTGTTAATCTAAGCTTACCAACGTGCCACCCAAATGCACGAGTTGCACAACAATTGAGTGAGGGCAGCCGTGGTGCAGTGGTAGAATGTTCAGTAGGTTGGCCGGACGAGTGGGGTCGAATCCCGTTCTGGTCATCTACTTTTCTGTCAGCCTCCCAGTTTCATCTGGACGCCATTCTTGAGGTTATATACGAAATTACATCCACCTTATTTCAATCTACATACTTCTTATAAAAAAAGTCACATCAATCACCTCTGTTCGGATTGCAGTCGCTCATTGTCATTATGTGTCGGTGTTGTTATTACTGGCATAGCAGGTCGACTCCTTCTTTGTTCTCTTTTCTTTTTATGCCCAAAAACCAAAACATCAAACATTATCAGTTAGATTTGTACATAAAGAAAGCTTGAAAAAGCAACTCTGAATACTTTTACTAAAAACGGCAATTTTCTTCTATTTCTGCTTGTTCTTGTTAGACTTCGTTTTCTTATTATTCTTCTTCTACTTCATTTTTTTCTCCGTCTTCCTTTCCGGGGTAACGTGCATCGTGATCTCGAAGGAGTCACAGCTCACCCACTTAACTGCTTCAAACTTGCGATCTGTTGGTGGGGTACGCCGAGATGACATCAGAATGTCTGCGTGTTACGCGAGAGGTTTGTGGTTCCAATCCCAACAGAAGTCAAAAATATTTTTTTATGGGTATCGCCCTTCACTAGAAATTGGCAAATCCTCTGATATTCATTGCCATGAAAAGCGCTTTATCGATAAGCCCTTCGGAATCGGCTGAAAATTGCAGTTGCTCTTCATTTCCTCACAAAAGCACCGGTTCTGCCAAATGCGTTAGGCCCGAGGCACCCCGCTCATTTTGGTCTTTTTTTTTCTTCGCTGGGTGGAACTGAGCCGGTCGTGATCAATTTGTTTCTAAGATGGTACTTCTAAGATCATTCGGAGATTTTTTTTTTCGAAACGACCAAGAGTTTCCTCATCCGCTTTCGATAAGGTACATGCATTTGAATCAAAACTTATAAACTTTCTCAGTTCTTTCGATCTCTCGTTCTCTCCTTCCTTTTTTTCATTTCGAATAACTTAACAGTCAAATGCAAATGATGTACGTTATTTCGTACCTCATCATTTGCATGTCCGTAAAAACGCGTGGGTTCAAATGCAACAAATTCGTGCAGCAATTTTCTAAGTTGCACTATGTTCATAGTATTGAACTCGAGTGTTTTAATTATTTCCAGTTCAAATAACGACTGTAGCATTCGGAATAGTACGTAAGGCACCATACGCAAAAGAAAACAAACCTTTTAGACAATTTATGTCGTACGTTTGTGCACTTTTGGGAGCCTTACCTCTGGGGACATAGCATATTTAACCGGGCGATACAAAAAAGAAGATCGATATATCGCTATCTAATCAAATGAAAGCGACAGCGTCGCCAGTCTACCATTTCCAGGGCGCCGGGTTCACTTAATATAATAATGAACAAAAGATGCAAGAACAAGAAACAGAAAAATGTTTTTTAGAACTAGCAACAACGAGAGACTAGTGTTTGTACGAGAGAAGAGATAGTCTTAGTTTTCTCCTAGATCATAAAATACGGAGATGACACTTCTTCCGGAAACTCCATGGTGAACAGACGTGATTATGAAAAGTGTTAACTTCTAGTGACTAATAAAGAATTACTGTCGGTTTATTGGACTAACTACAATCCTTTTTTAAAGAAAAAGTTAATTGAACTAACTGCAATCGTTTGTTAAAGAAACAATGGAGATTGTGATAAGTATTTTCAATTTCATACAGCCCATCATTTCCTAAAATGCGTGAGAAACCATAAAAATATAGAAAAAATAATAAAATCTTTATGAGCTAACAAAGCGTGGGATCTTGTTCCCTTTATATAATATTTTGTAGAAGCGTTATTCTCATTCGTGCTTCCCAGCTCCACTTGTGATTTATATGCACTTGCGTACATACACATACACGCACATATAGATACATGTGCTCTAGTGCAATAGAATTTTTATGAGTCGAACCCACTCAATGTGGAAACAGATCTTTTATTAATGTACATGAACATATGTTTTCACTTTGTTTACTTCTCAGATCTGCATTTAATCTAATATCAAATGATGTCCAACACAAGTACCACAACATTTGGTAATGGCTTACAACAACATAATCTCACAGCTGCAACAATCGATTATCTCAGTCATAATGGTCAAACAACTATGGCCACTTACCCTGGTGTCACGACGTCAGAGAGTGGAATTCTTTTGGACTTGGACAAACAATCTGGGGCGACATATTATGCTCCGACAGCAAATTCAACAGCGTTTTATTCAACGCAATTAGTTGGACAAGCACCGGGTACAATTCTAATAACAAATAATTTTGGACCAGATGAATCGTCAACAATCTCAGGAGTAAATAATAATTTCAGTAATAGTTCGATAAGGATCGTAACACATAACAATAATAATAATAGTCACACCAACAACAATAACAGTTGTGGAAATACTAAATTAACCGCATTCGAGGAGCCAAATTGCAACCGCAACAGTGATAAACAACTGCAACAGCAGCAGCAACAACAATACCATCATCTTCAGCGTCTGATGCAAACATCACAACCGACACCAAAAATGACGCTGCACAGTAGTGCGTCATCATCACCACCTAACCCAGTTATAAAAATGCCAAATTCCCTTGTGGGTCCAACAGTATGTCCATCGACAAATACCTCGACTGTAGTGCTAGATAGAATAAACATATGCATCAACAATCATTATGGAGACCCAACTCAAATAACATCGGCAACGATGCAAAGCGGAGCTCTCCTCAGTCCCATCATCCCACCAATAGTAAGTCCGCAGACGACAATTATTGACACATGTGCTCCAATACCGACACAAATGAATTCGAGCATCCTTCAAATGCATATCGAAGAGCCGGATTCAACTACTTCGACGCATTGTCACATTGATGTTATGCCTACGCAACCAGAAATAGAACACATGGACGAGTATCATGAAGAAGAAAATCATGAACTGGAGCAAGAACAAGAACCGGAAACTGAACAGACACTAGAAAAGTGTGAGAGTTTTGAAGATATTGCTGGACCAGCATTTGAAATAGGAGAAGATGCATTTGTAAAGCGTCGTGATGGTCGTTATTATTTAGGCACCGTTGCTCGTAAGCACAGACAACAGTATTTAGTGCAGTTCGACGATAAAACAGATTATTGGTCAAATGTTGATGAACTCAAGAAACTTAATCCTGAACTTGAGAGTCATAAAAAACCAAGGTGTTTATCGTGTAAAAATTCTGACGATGAAGACGTCGTCGAAATATGTGAAAGATGCGGCAGAGGATATCATTGGAAATGCACAAATAAAGTGATATCTGCCACAGGAGAACGGATATGCAAAAGGTTTTTAAATTTAATATTTCATAAACAGTAAAGATGTTTTAATAAAATAATTTTTATTTTCTAGATGTTTTAGGCCGATGAGATATATAAGCGAAAATGCAATAGACTACAGCAAAAAAGTCATATTTAAGCTTCCATATAAGGTATGTAGTATGTTTTTTTTTAAGAGATCTGGAGGCCTATAACACAAAACTATAAGTACTTGTATAATGTAATTGAATTATGACAAGTGTAGGGCATTTTGTTAGCACAAAGGTACAAGGTATAATAATCCTTCAATTGGCTCTGGAGTTGTAGATTTGTAACTTTGTGTTACAGGCCCCATGTTAAGATGAGGTTTTTGTCATCTCGCCCAAAAATATGAAAATGAGAGTGTATAATGCAGCGAGAGATGCTATAAGCGTCTGTAGTTTTTTTTTTGTTGCCGTGCGTTTTAGAAACTGGGGTCTCTTTGGTGGCATTTGGTCTCCGCCTTTTATAGAGAGTATCAATAAAACTTATGGGCAGTCTTCTTTTCTTGTGTATTTGTCGAACACTTCCCACCGACCGACGCTTCTTTTGAGGTTTCGTGCAGTTTTTCGACACATTACAGCGGTGCCGACAATTTTAGAATATGCGTTTCCGCGTTTGTCTAATTATTTGCGTATTGCCACTTGGAAAAAAAAATGATGAACCCATATCAGACCTTGAACCACACACGCCTGTTTAGTATGTTAAGTAATTCGGAGCATTTAGGAAAGGTTTCATTTTATAAGCGGCCAACGACCGTTATGTTGTCTGAATTTGGAATGCCACTAGGACTAACCAAGTTTTAATCTGCATTTTTGCTTTGCATATTTTTTTTTTATCATTTGTTTCTTGGTATTATGAATCTTGCTTCATCGTCGCGATCTTCGATTAGACAGATAGATAGATACATAGTATTTATTAGGTTTCATTGTTCAGTTACAAAGCTTATTCATCTTCCCATAAAATGAGAAACATTTTCTCTTTCAAGTTGCATAACGAACATATATAATAGTTAGATCTCTATGGGCTCTATGGGCGTCGATCTATATCGAGGAAATGGCTTTTCGAAGCCGTCTTGTAGTTGTCAACAAATTTGTGACTCAATGGTGTCATGGGCAGAATAAAATACAAATGTGGGCCACGATCATGGGCAGAACGAATAAAAAATGAAAACGCAACGTCGCTGTGCTATCTATTTAGTTTAGCTTTATCCTTTCACAGATAAGAACCAGAGAACCATTTTGTCCACAAGCTTAATTTCACCAAAAACCCTTGACCGAGAACTTTAGTCGTAAAGTTTATGTCAGTTGGTTTGAAATCAATTTAAGGGGGGACGCTGGCCTAAAGCGTGAAAAAATAGGGATAATATATGAATGTTTTATGACTCAACAAAAAGCCGAAAATGTAACCTCCTTAATTTTGATCCTGGAACAAAATTCCGAAAATTTTTAGTTTCTATATAACAATAGCAAGAGCCGTACGTAGGATTTTTTCGATATTTTGTTTTTTGGCGAAATGGTGCGCGTTTGAACAAAAAATTAAAATTTTCACTAAAAAAAACGACAAAATTGTTGATTAAAAAAAAACTATGCAATATAGAAAAAAATCCTACGTACGGCCTGGAGAATAGTATTTCGAATGTACTGTCAAAATTTCGTATAGATCGGTGAAGATTTGCTCGAGTTATTTTTTCGGCCAGTTAAAAAAAAGTGATTTCGAGAAAAACGCGTTTAAAGTTTTAAATACTATAAAATCATACGGCATTCCTGAGGAGCGCTGCCGCAGAATGAAAAGTTTGGGCATTTAGACATTTTTGCCGGCATCCATCCTTTGGTATGTTATTCTTAAGACCCTAAAGTGCCTTTTAAGACAAAAAAAAATTCTAGGCCAGCGTCAGCGCCAGAGATATCGTGATTTTGATATAAACATTATTTGCCATCAAATAAAACAAAATAAATGAAATGATTTCACCCCAGAAAAAATTTGTGGGTGTTTCAGGCAAAGGGTTACGAGCTAATACTCTCTCTTTATAACTTACTCTGTAGTGAAATGCGCTGAAACTCACCTTGGTTTTATAATTAGCGCGCACATCAAGGGGTTATGAATACTCTTACACAGTGCGAGCATTTAGGAAAATAGGAGACACCGATGCACATTGCTTTTGAACCTTTGCGAATCGTAATGCAGGGGAAATACAGAGCCAGGCAAAGCATTCCACATTCTGGGGGTGCGACTAAAATAAGAATCTCTATACTTGACTGTACACCCGAAGTTGCGCTCAAGGTAGAATTAATGAGCATTCCTAGCGTGGCAAGTGTTGCGGCTAAATTGTTTCAGAGGAGGAATGCAACTGGCTATTTCACTAAATCAGTAAAACTCTATTCCAACACAGTAGTAGTGCACAGAAGCGAGTGTTTGCGAGAGAGTAAAAGTTCTTGTGGACAGAAATCGTGCACAGTTAACAACTGTCAACTCTTTTTCAAGTGTCATATTTGTAGTAACATAACACTACAAACATTATGCTGAAAACACATCAAAAGACCTCAGTTCATATACCAAGCACTTTGTACGTCCAAACTTCTTCTGCTTACTTAGTCCGCTTCATTTGTATTATTGCCACCAATGAAAGCTTCATTTCAACAGAAAAAGTTATTAAATACTGTTTATTGAAATCTTAAAGAAAATTGTAAGTGCTAACACATTTGAGCTCGTTCAACGGTTATTCTCCGATGTCATGGGGTAACTAGATACAATGATAGTATGACTTTGTCTTAAATAGACCAGCCCCCTCGTCGTTTAAACTAATTAATTGTTTTGACAGTGTTTAACACTGATAGGTCCTTGATTCTTCGTAGACTTGTAACAGCGTATTTTAACAACGAATAATTCCAAATTTTATATTTTGTAAGTCAAGTGAAATTTTTTTTTGTACAAATCTTTGACTGTTCGTCATATTTTGTAGAATGTACCGTTTTTTTATATAAAATTATAATTGGAAAAATATTGTGTTTTTTTAAGCTTGATTCTTTGACATGGGACGATAAACATCGCGTAAACAACAAACAACAATATTGCTATTGTGGAACACCCGGCCAATTCGACAACAACATGCTGCAATGCTGTAAATGCCAACAATGGTTCCATGCTCGTTGTGTGAAATGTATTGACACACTAATATTTAGAGGAGATGTGTAAGTGCGAAATAATATTTTAAAATTCATTTCTTTTTTATTGCAACTACATCTGAAGCAGCATCAAAGTGTGTAGGCCAGGTGTGGCCAACTTGACTGGACCCAAGATCTCTTGTTCACTAACGAGACCCTGCGCGATCTACCAATTACATACTATTAGAAATCTTAAATGAAACAGCATGTTTCGGTACACAATCATATAGCATTTTTTATTTTACTAAGCGAAAAAACATAACTGTGAAAATTATACTTAGTACTTACTACTTAACTACTTATTTACCTACAAATATATTAGTGTGAGCATTGAGTCTGAGTATCTTCCACTAGTTTAGCATAATCTGGTTTGTAGTTGGAGATTGCCAGCCTTAAAGAACCCAATGTATAAGCGTCTGTCAAGCGAAAACGGTGTTTACTTTTTGTTTGCTTTAAGTAGGAAAACGCTGACTCACATAAATTTATTTTGACCCTAGACACGAATGAAGTTGTCCAACACATTTCTTTAAATTTTAATATTTTTCGTTGGAAACCAATGCCCAGAAATCTTAACCAGAGGATGACCTTGCTTAAGAAATATTTCGCAGCGCAGAATAATAATTCCGTTTTGTAACATCATGTGCTCCATTTGAAATGTATCTGCAAATTTTGTAGCCAATTTATAGATATCACTATCATCAATGGAATTATTTAACGGATAACTGATGAATTGAACCTCTCAATTTTTCTGAAATCACCAAAGTGAATTTCGAAGTCTGCTACCCTTGCCTTAAGCCTTAATTTCTGTCGTTTATTTCTCAGAAATGATGTTGTAGGTAGGATGTTTTTTCATATGATCCCTGATGTTAACAAATTGTTCAAATTTTTTCTTCTCTATGTCAACTATCATAGACGCTGTTTGACAGTGAAACGCTGCAATAGAACTCATCATTTCTGTTAATGTTTTATTCTTGTCTTTAGATTCAGATTTAATGTACTCAGTTTTCCAGTAAAATCTGCCAAAAATTCTAAATCACATTGCGAGTCTAAATCACACAATTTCTGATAATTATCACCCCTTTCATCAAGAAATTTTTGTATTTCGTCCATTATAGATCTCGAAATTTTTGTAAAAACTTGCCTCGACTATGCGAACATGCGCTGTGCTAGTAGGCACATTAGGAAAACATATATCATGATTCATGAGGCACACTGAAGAAGATATGTACATTGTACATATAAGTATAAACACAATTTGTGGCTGATTTGTTTCGAGGTAACGGGCGTATGTACCTACATATATGTTTTTAAGCAAGGTTTTCTAGTAAAAAGCGCAAAGTAAACAGTTTTTCTAGAACTAATTGTTCAAAATAGGTGACCACAATGGTAAATGTTTTTATTGAAACTATTTAAGACTGTGTCTGGTCTACGTATTTATATTTTTTGTTTTGCCACGATCGACTGGACTAACAGTCGCGATCGACCGGTCGATCGCGATCGACCTGTTGGCCACCCCTGGTGTAGGCCTTATGATAGCTTTCTGTATTTTCAAGCCAACAGATACGAAAAGTTATGGCAGTTTAAGAGTGAAATTGTGGCTTTAAATGTTGTTTTTAATTTTATTTCAGTTATTTTAATTTTTAATTGAGAATTTTATTTCCCTTTTAGGTTCTTTGTGTTTGGCTGTATGGTCTGTAACAATGGCAAAGAATTTCTTCGACGAATTGAAATGGACTGGAGGGACCTGGTCCATCTTCTGCTGTACAATATGTCACTATTGAAAAATTTCCAAAAGTATCATCATCTGACTAAGGACATCTATCCATTCGCCCTTGAAAATCGAACAGAGTTGCAACTATCAGAATCGGTTATTTTTTTTTAAATACAATCATTTCTAAGAATGTTAATTAACAAAAAACATTTATTTTTAGATGCTTCAGCTTTCAGACGACGAGTTTAAGGCAAACATACTCAAAACACTACAAGATAATTCAAAGTTATTCATTTGCGGAAAGGAAATAAAAAAGGAACATGGTGTTTGGAGCTTACGTGTCATTAAACCACCACAAGGCCCAGTTTATGATATTCAAAAAAACGATGTATTATGTAATGAGTTTATCAAGGAAAAGCTAAAAATAAAAGTTCTGCCTGTTGAAGAAAATAGTGACGAGGAAATAGAAGCAGAGATTCTGCCTACTGAAGAAAATAGTGACGACGAATTAATGCAAGATGAAGTAGATGAAGAGTAAGCCGAAATTTCCAAAAAAAATTTATCACATACTTTTTTAACTATCATTTTTCCATTAGACTTTTAAGGGAATTAATCGAAGATGAACCACCGCCAGCAAAAACTAAATTAAATCTTAAACGTAAACTGGACGATGACGATGATAAATTTACATCAGATGATGAAATTCCAATAAAACAAATCCTAGAACAAGTCAAATCTGAGTCAAATCCTACGCAAAATTCAAGTGTCTGTTCTTCTGAGAGAGAGAACAAAGTTGTCGATAAAGTTCCTCAAACAGACCCAATTCCCACGACTGAGAGTTCTAAGGAAGAAAATGAAACAAAAGAGAAGACAGATAAAAATGACGATTGTACAACAGTGACAAAAGCAACTGAACATCAGAAAAGTAGTCGCAAACGGAAGGCATTTACATTGTCAAAAGGCTACAAAGATTCCGAAAAATCTAATGACTTACCTCGCAACACCTGTGATTCATCGTCTGACGAAAACTCGAGCAGTAGTCGGGGTACTCTCGATCTCATTATACCACCGCCGAAGAATTTCCTAGGTTTGAATAATCCATTTCGAATGTTGACACCCAAAAAGAGTGAAAATACTGCCTCAAATATGCTATCGTCAAAAAGAAATAATAGTCTTACAAAAAAGAGCGTCAGTTTTGGCAGTAATAGTATATTCACAAGTAGTTTAGATCTTAATTCTAGAATTTCAGCGTTAAAAAGTTCCGGGCTATTCCCGAACATTAGTAATAGTGATATTGCCAAGGCTGCTGGTCAGCCGAGGTTAGTGCGTACGATTAAACGAAGACTGAGTGCCAAAGATATAATGATCGGCCCAAATCAGGAGGTTCGGCGAAGGCGAACCAGGCCACTGTCATCAAATGTGGAGGTGAGTTGTTTTCAATGCACTAAATTTTTTCAAACTAATGAACATTTGAGCGTATTTGATCGTTGTAGGTAAGGCTAGCTTCGTAATCGTTAGTTTTCTACCTCTTACGGAGGAGTTTGAGGTTCAAATCCCAAAAACATCGAGTTTCGCAAGCAGTTGGCAAGCACTCCAAGAAGAATTTGCTCTGCATTAAAAGCTCTTTCTAAATCAGTTCGTTTAGCACCGGCGGATCCATGTTGAGCTACTACTACAAGTTTTTCGAGTGTTCACTCATTCCAACCAAAGTTCTGTTGACCAGGTGTTTATCCTAAAAGGATTAATTTGGGTAATGGTTAGCATGTATGCCTTTTGCGCGGGAAGTTCGTGGTTCGAACCCCAACAGAAACCAAAAATGTTTTTCCAAGGATATCACCATGAATAGCGCTTTCTCGATTAGCTGTTCGGAGCCAGAAGAAAATTGTAGGTCCCTTCTATTCGCTCAAAAGGCATGAGTGTGAGAAATGCGTTAGACTCTGGTGTTGCCCGCTCTGTTGTGCCATCTCATGTATGTGGATTCAAACTAAAAGTCTTCACTTCATTGCGGTCATTGTTTCATAATACTTTGTCAGTTATTTATTTTTTGCCAACCTATACAAAACTATTATTATAAATTATATCTGACGAAAAAGCTTTTTTTTTTTAATTAGTTCACTTTTTTTCTTCTTCTGTTTAGATCATAAGTACAACAACCATAAACCCAATTCCAAGTAACTTTTTCCCGATTCGGACTTTAATACCCGAATCATCATCAAACACGGTAAATAGCAGTAAATGCTCAACTGCACTGTCACAGTCGTCGACTTCATCCCATATCATCTCATCCACTTCGTCGAGCTTGGATAGTGTACCATCAGAGTCTGCTGTTGTAGTGCCACATGGTCGACGTTTGCGAAAGCGTCCCGAAAAAACCTCACCGCTTAATAGCCGACGAAATTCTATATCCAGTTCCTCAAGTTCAAATTCATATATAGGACAACAATCACTGCCGCCCCCATCTCAGTCCCAAAATGCAGTCCCATTAACAGATCTTAAACTCTCCGTGAATAAGTATTTCGGTGCAGCTAATCGTATCGAGAACGGCGAAAAGTTCATCATCCGAGCCAAGCGCCGACTCACTAATGGACATACGCAGTATTTAATCGAATGGGAATCATAGAGTATTAATGTGCTGTGCTCATCATTCCCATAATCCTAACGTAAACATAAACGTTATCTGATTATCATTCGGATATTTCCTTATAAATTTTAGATTTAATATTAAATATTAGTCTTATGTCGATGTAGTAATATTATTAAATAGATATTTTGGCTTTAAAAAAGTCTGGCACAAAATGAGAGCAAAGATACGACAAGAGAAGAGTGTTCCAAAGAAACATTCTCTTGCGTTCGTCAAAACTAATTATAAATGTTATTCTGATCACTGCCAAGTTGAATATTCTTTTTTTTTTTTTTTTAATTTTTATTGTTTCAGATCTACTTGTAGTGTACTAATATTGAATAATGAAGAAGATGCAAAGCAGGCGTCCTAGTGAGATGCAAAACTTTTAATAACAAAATACAGGTTTAATTGTGCAATGGCAGGAATTTTACAAAAAAAAAAATTAAATAATAATATGTAACACTTTGCGCGCTATGCAAAAAAATAAATGTATTTTCTCACAACAAATAATCATAATCGATGTCTATCAATGAACAAGTCTATTACTATTGTAATGTCGTAGTTAAAATAAAATAAAACTAAAATGACCTTGTTTCGAGTCTAAAACTGTTACATAAAAAACTAAATGTTCTCATTTTGGCAAATAGTGATGAAAAATGAATTAAATCAAAAATTATTTAGGACAAGTTAATTTGAAGAGAAGAGAAAAAAATGTTTTAAAAAAGAAGGAGAAGAAAACAACAAATATTTGGAGTTTTTGGTATATAGATTTTATTATTTTTTTTTTATCTTAAGTTTGTCATTACAAAAAATTTATTGAAAATAAAAAATCTTGAATATATGTATAACTAAATGTTAAAAATATGACAAAGTCTTTTGTTTTGATATGCTTTCTGGAAGCCATGGAATATATTGAAAAGTGACCACGATTTGGCGGTCAACGATTATAAGGGTCGAATTACTGACTGAATTATGTGCTTTGGAATTACTTTTCACGTTATGGAACACTTTATTGTACCACTATTTGACATTCATTCATTGGTATTTGAACGAATTGAAGTCGACAAGTGAACACCAGACTGATGTTTTGTAATATGGAACGATATTTGAAAGAAAAATAGTGCTCACTAAATCCCTCACTGATGCGGTAATTCGGATAAGAGAATGGACGAAGTTTAATGGTAATAATCCAATAAAATAGTTTCTCTAATCTAAAACATTCGCTTCCAGTCGAACGTTCGATTCGCTACTCATAATAGGGACCTAGAATAGACGTTATGTTGGAGTGCACATCTTTTTGTTGCATATTTATAGGCTGTTGGTTTATCTGAAAATGTTTTCCACATTTCGTAAAATGTTTTAAATATAATTTGAAAACCAATGAAACGAAAATGCGTCACGATAAAGAAACGTATAGAATTTATTCAGTTGGGTTAGCTTAGGTTAGATGTGGCCGCCGGTATACGGAAACCGACACACTTAGACCACAGAGGGTCCATTATGATACCACTGAAACCAGAAGGTAAGGTTGGTCACCCTCTGGTTTCTTTCTAGATGATAAAAGTGTTGAAACACCCTCCAATCGACGCGACGCTGGACTAACGAGTTAATCACAGTTAGTCAAACCATCCAGAAGTAGTTAGAATTTCTTACACTTGGCCTTGTTATGAGATTCACGTGAACAGCATTCCCCTCGAAAAAGATCCCATTTAACTTTTAGCCTTATAATGAGTTTCGGCGGAAAACATTTTCCATATTCGCAAAAATTCTCTTATTATGAGCTATTTTCTCCTTTAGATACGAAAACGTTGAGAACAATGACGGCAAATTGGATGCAACTGAACGTGGTCTTTTTTTCGAAGTGAACTTTCTGATTCCAAGTGGAATTTTGTTCAGGGGAAACACATAATAGTTTTTAAAATACCGGGCGAACAAAAATGTTCCCGGCGAAAAGCTCTTCACGTGAAACTTATAATAAGGCTGACAGTCTTATAAAAGCCTGATAGAGTTTATCCCTTTGATAACGCAAGAACTAATTTTGAAACAGTCACAAAGCGTTGTTCGTAAGAATTCATACTTTATTATAGAAATAAATTTATTTGCTCCTACATGAATAAACAAAGCCGAAAAAAAAATAATTTAAGGTATTTTGGATATTCATTGTTTATTCATATACTACAGATATTTTTTCAATTGAAAATAGAAAATAATTATTTGTTGCTTCATTTATCATATATTTTGTTTTCTCAAGTAGTTACCATGTTTGTTTATTAGGGGAATAAAAAATCGGCACTAATAAATAAATTTTGCAAGTATGCCGAAAAATGATGCTAAATAAAATCTTGAATATAAAACAAGTTAATTTGCTGAGATATCGAATTCGGAACGAATGTTTATTTTTTTGTCCGGTATAGCCACCCAACAGGTTTCAAATATCGGCCCTATCGAGGTAACCGTCGGAGCGGAGTTTTCTCCGCAACGGATCTTTTTCCGGAGATTCAATTTTGCTTCGAAGTAGTTGTCTTAAGAAATTTTTCACAAATGCGGCAATGCATTGTAATCCCATAACTAAAATCTCCGCAACAAAAACTTATCGGAGAACGTCGGATAGTCCGATCGGAAAACTACCACGACACAAAAATTCTCCGATCGGAGAGAATGCCGCTCGATAGGGCCGATAGTTTGGTCCATGAATGGTGCATGTTGAAGTTTGATTCTCATATTCAAACGGTGACGGGATTGGGAACGGAAACTTAGAAACTACATGACCGATTTCAAAAATTAAGAATTTCACCATTAGGACGCTACAACAATTTTCAGTAACTTTCGACTATATTTCATCCCAATATTCCCACGGAAGAACGAGAACGGAACCCTAGAACTACCTCCCTGAGCAACGCCGGGCGGCTCAGCTAGTAAATAACAAATCAAATTCATTTTCTTTTTTGAGAATATTTTTATTTCTTTTTCAAGAAACGTAACTGTAAAAAACGCTTTAATACTTTTAATGGAGGACAAATGACACAAAACAAACTTAAAAATATTTAACAATTTTTTTAAATCTTCATATCAAATCTAGATTAGGCCTGTTTCTTTACTTTTCCAGGTAAAGTTATGAAAAAAGCACGGAAAAAGTTCGAGATCGTTTAATTTGTATTCAGATAAGAAAAATGAAGAACTCAAATATAAATTTGAGTTGATTTATTTTTTGATCAACTGATTCACAAACAGGCTTTTAACAAACAAGAAAATGCCCGAACCAATAGTTTGGGTAAGTTCATGCAGGGAAATGAAAAAAAACCTCGAATCTCGGAGGCTCCGTTACTTTTATTTCACGGGGTTCCGTGTGTTGGTACAGAAACAGGCCTATTATAAAAAGTAGATAATAACCTACAACTTGCACCAAAAATAATTTAATCTTACGACAAAATTAGAGATATGATAAAATAAATAAAATTAAAATAAACATTAAATTAAATACTGTATGGAGTATGAAAATAATCATCGCATCGCTTCGACTTAACAACTAATCTTGATATTGAGCATCTTTGAGAATATTTGCAAATTCAAATTTTACGCGTTCTCTCTCACTACGACTCATAGCGCGTAATGAATCAGCAAGTGATAAACAGTACATTTCAATGGCATCAGGAGCCCGGTCTTGTTCTCTCCTTGGCATTTGCGTCCAATCTTCATCTCGGCGTGATGTATTTGTATTTAAATCAGATACCGATGATGTTGCAACTTCAGAAACATCAGCATTTTGCGACTGAGTGGGCTCATCGGAAGCCGTTACTTTTGTTATATCAGTTTCGCAAACAACAGTTGGTTTTACATCGACTTCCTCGTCTCTGATACAAGTTGAGGAGGACGTTCCAGCACACGATTCGTCTTCACTTGGTTCAACCATAACGATTTCGTAAAAATCATCCTGGTTATCTGGTTTGTAGATGTAGTTTCCATCATGGAAACTTTTATCTCTAGAAAATATGTTAAAAGATGAGTTTGAATTTGTTATTTTCGGGCTTACATGTATCAATGAATAATAAAGTTGAGCGCATTCGTAACCTTACCCCTTTTTGTATCCAAGTGCTGTGTTCTTCAAAAACGACAAATCTCTAGTCAATCTCCTTCGGCGTATATTTGGATTCCTTGGGCTTTTAACTTCTTGTAAATAATTGTAGCGTATATTTTTCCATTTCACCTGACAAGTTTTTGCTGCCATAAAAAAGGAGCAGGTATACATCCCCTTTATTCATGGGCAAGTTTGAAATTTTTGTTTAAACTTACATGATGCACCAAGCATACGTGAAATTTTATGCCATATTTCCTGACGGGCACTATTTCGCCTGTAGTTAATATTGTTCACATCGTAAATAGCTGGATGTGCCCTCACTAAATCGATTAATCGGTCATCTTTGTGTGTATCCATCCCAATGAAAGTGAAAAAATTTTATCCAGGAAAATATACAACTCATTTGTTGATACTCACCAAATGTTAGAGTATGTCCATTGTAGTTATAGTCTAAAATGGACATTTCAAGGTTTTTTTTTGTTTTGAAATGGAAGTATCAACAATTTAAAATGCAATTTTCTATTTTGCTTTGGAAGTGGGAGATTTTTACTTGCATTTGCAATTTTGTATTGCAAGCGCTAATGGGTATCCTAATGCCAAAAATGTCAAATAGGAATGTCCTGCGGATGACTTTGATTGGTCACCTCAAATAGACCCGATCGATTTGAGAATTTACAAAAATATTTGCAGCAATTTGCCGGTAACATCAGCGCCTCCAAAACTGCTTTAAAGTCAGTTGAGTTGCATTTTTAATTGCATGGGATTTTAATGACAAAAAATGCTACTGCAATGATTTTGATGTTATACTCCATTCCATTGAAAGAATCTTCATAGTTGCTGGTTAATTTAGAGTTTATGGCAAAATTTTGTTTATATGTTACACTTTGGTCTATCAAAAATAAGAATAAAATATTTTTTTTAAAAGTAAGCCTACTGAAATGAAACCATTTTCTTTTAAATTTTTTTTTTAAAGAATTTTAACTTTTAACCGAAATAAATTTGAGCAACAAAAATTTCATTGGGCTTTCGACAGATTAAAGGAACTCCCAAACCAAAGCGTTTTTGCAGTTGCGGCAGTGGCAGAAACGCTGTTGTCATCATTTTTTACCAACAATACAAATTTATGTAAACGCTGTATTTTTTTGTCGCATCGGTATCGGTATTTTCATATAACGCTGTATAACTTAATTCTGACAGTTGTTGTAGTTGCCAACTGCAAAATCGCTTTGGTTTTGGAATTCCCCAACATCTCATTCTCAACTCAAGTCCCAAGTTGAGTTGAAAATAATTACAAAGTAAAACTCCCTGACGGGTGACAATGTTACATTTCATACTCTTTTTGAGTTTAGAAACGACGAATGCTAATAAATGAAAAAAGTCGCTGTTGACAGTGAATTTTACAAGATTTGTGTGATTATTTTGTCATATCACTATTAGACCATTTATCTGGGATATCTTCGCACTTACCCTATTTCAATTAGTATAATCACAAAAATCAAACTTACCCAATTGTCAAAAACACAAAAACCTAAATTGACAGCTGTCAATTTTACAAATAAAATAAAAAAAAAGTTCAGCCGAAAAAGTTAAAAAAGTTTTACGCAACCAAACCAAATGATTTTCCAGCGGCAATGCAATCTCAAATAATGGCAAGTTTTGGTCGTTTCGGACCACTTTTGGGAGTTGTTTCCGTAGCAAATAACTTATGCAAATTCTTAGTAAGTCCTTTCACTGAGCTCTGTAAAGAATATGTAAAAATTTCATTTTCTTAAAGGTTTACTCCTCTCGAAATGCCGAAGTCCTTACTTTCTATGAACTTAAATTAAAACAATACTCTCCTAATCCCGGATGGATAGAATATGACCCCATAGACATTTGGAATTGCACCCAGTACTGCATCGAGGTGTTTTTTTATTCAAAAAAATGTTCAAATAAAATCGATTATTTCATACTCTTCATCTTTTACAGACGGCGTGCAAAAACTTGTCAATATTAGAAATAAATCCTCAGGATATTGTAGCTTTAGGAGTATGCACACAACGTGGTACAACTGTGCTGTGGGATAAATCAACTGGAATTCCATTACATAACGCCATCGGTAAGTAATGGTTGCATGATCTCATTTAATTTTTGATCAATCAACTAATTGGTGGGTTTGTTTTCAAGGTTGGGCGGACAACAGGACGTCGGCATCATTGAAATCTATTCTGGATAACAACAAGGGCAATGTTAATTATCTGAAAGCTGTATGTGGTCTTCCACTGAGCACGTGTTTTAGTTCCTTTAAAATAAAATGGCTTATACAGAACTTGCCGCTAGTGAATGAGTCGATTGAGAACCACAAATGCATGTTCGGTACCTTGGACTCATGGATAATATGGGTAAGAGAGAAGAGTTTATATTTAAATAAAAAAGACGAATGTTGAAAGAATCTCATAGAATCTTACTGGAGGGGTTAGTAGTGGTGTTCATGCCACAGATGTTACCAACGCCGGCTATACTATGCTCATGAATGTACATACCATGAAGTGGGAGACTAAGTTGTGTGAGTTCTTTCAAGTTCCGAAGATCATTTTACCGGAGATTCGTTCGAACTCTGAAATTTATGGATTCGTTGTTGATGGACCCTTGCATGGCCTTCCAATTGCTAGTGTGAGTTGGTTAATTTTTATATATGTACTCTTACAAAACTGATTTGACGTTCATTTTTACAGTGCATGGGTGACCAACCGGCAGCCCTCCTGGGCCAACTTTGCACTAATGTTGGTCAGTGTGTGTGTACCGTAGAAGATAGCTGTTTTGTTCTTCTCAACACTGGCCAAGAAGTCATAGATTCAAATAATGGCCTACTCAGTAGCGTAGCATTTAAACTTGGTCCAAAAGAAAAAACGTTTTACGCTTTGGAAGGTGCTATTTCCAATGCTGGCTCATCTGTGACATGGCTAAAGGATCAGTTAAGGATTAATACAGAAATCAATCAAAATGGGAACGTTGCCGATGCTTTGAGTAGTTTCTTAGGTGACAACTCAATGATTTCTTCGTCATGCTCGGCAACCATGTTGAATGGGTTGAATGAAAATGGAAGTGCTGGCAAGCGAAGTGAGATTATTTTCGTACCAGCATTCAATGGACTGTATGCGCCATATTGGCGCTATGATGCCAGAGGCATAATTTTGGGTTTAAATAGTAATACAACTGCTGAGAATATTACTCAAGCGGCATATGAGGCAACCGGATTTCAAGTTCACGAAATCTTAGAGGCATTCCGCAAAGATACTCCAACCTGGGATCGGCCACCGAAACTAATTGTTGGTGGTGAATTTTCTGAAAACAATCATTTCATGCAATTTATGGCCGATATTATTGGAAACGCCTTGGGTGAGATTGAAATCAATTGATAGAAAGTTTAAATAACCAAAACGTTTCTTCACAGAGCGACCACAAACTACCTCATCTTCATGCTTAGGCACAATGCTTGCAGCTGGCATCACAATGAAAATAATTTCGTTGGAAAACGCAAAGAATAGTTTTACACCTCCATATGATGTTTTCCATCCCACAACGGCGCCAAATCGTAAGTAGAAAGAAGCTAAAGTTTGTTATGAAAGAAATATGATAGACTCTTTTGTAAAGCGATAAATTTTTTTTTTAATCACTCTAAAATATATGAAAATGTCTCAGACAATAATCAATTTATGTGCAGGTCGAGAACTACTCTACGGCCGATGGGACTATGCTGTGAAAAAGTGTCTCAATTGGAATAACTTTGAAACGTATGAGACAGACATGGAACTATTCAGACAACGAGAACGGGATCCCAATTTGCCAATTCGACGTTCGATACCTGGTAGCATTTTTCTTACGACATCATTTGTGTTGTTGTTACTTGCTAGGTTTCTCAAAACTGTGGCTGAATAATTCATTCTTTCCAATTAGTCCAAATCCAAGTGATTGATAGGTAGATTCGTACAAATTTTTCGTGATTTAACTTTATTTTGTTGCTACCTTTTCCCAGTGTTTATCTAGTCAAAGTGTGGTCAGAATTGAAATGTATTTCCTATATTCACTGTAAGTCAGTAGCATTTAAAATACTTTTTTTTTACTCTTTTAACTTTTGATTTTATTAAATGGATACGAAATTTACAACTTATTATTGGTTTTGAAGAATATATATCTTTTGCAGTTAGTGATGGTATAAAAGACTTTGGAAGAATACATTTATTTATTTTAGCTTTAAGATACTCAATCAATGCATATTACTTTTAAGTTAAAGTTACATCATTTATTAGAGAAAATAAATAAAGAGAATAATTATGTTGTTAAAGTTAATAAAAAGTTTATTTCTATTTTTTGATAAGTTATAGTCTTTGGTAAACAAATTGTTTTTGGCGAGGAATTCTATCGTCTGTGTCTAAAAGTACATAGACAGAATTCAGTAAAATTTACATATCTGCGTCTTTCATATATTTCATGAAGAAATAAGAGGAGGCTAGACTGATTGAAATCGAAGTTCACAATTTGCTTAGAGATCAAATCATCAATTCATCATTCTGAACGCATTCGTTTTCATACCAGCAATCTTTTTATGGCATCTGTAAAGCCATTAACTCTTCGTTCTTCTTCTTAAGTCAATTGACTAATCATAAACTGACATTTGGCTCCCGATCGAAATCTAGAGACTCAGTATCATACGTAACGCTCATGATCTCCATTTTCGTTTCGTGCGTACAGACGGGAATGTGGTTGCTGAAGCCGAGAATGTGAGACTCAATCCGTCAGCAGTGGGCTTTACAGAGCCAACCTTTTCTTCGACTAGCTCTTGTTCATGCAGGATGACGAGCCATGGCACATAGCCCCGCTTACTAAATTCACTAATCGTGATATCATTCGTTTTTTGTACGTCAATTGGGAGCCTTAGAGCTGCGATTTGACGCTTATGGACTTTTTTTTCCTGTGGGGATCGATGTTATCCCAACAACTCGGAAACGATTCAAGTACTTGAGGCTTATATTATCGAAGAAACCCAAGAACTACAGCCCTATGTCATCAAAGTCGTGGAAACCACCTGAAGGACGTTGTGTTTGATAATAAATAGAAATGTTGTTAATTATAAAGCCATATTTTGAAATAATCGAGCTTTGTTAATTATATTGCATTTTCAAAAACAAACTTTATATTGTTGTTTTGTATTTGTTGACCAATCCTCAAATTTCTTACAAAAGTTAATTTTAATACAATTGCCACCATTCCAGTACAATTTTAAAAACTGTTTTAAGTTCAATTGAAAAATTCCATTTTCCATCCCTGCCCGAAACTATAGGTTTGTTTGTTGAAGCAGTAGGGATGCCCTGGGGTCGTCACAAAGCGTTTTTTGAGAAACTTATGTCACTTTCCATTGGACGAAAAGAACCGTCCAGGAGCGTCCAGAAGCATTCTCAAACCGTTCCATTGGTGCAAAAAGATCGCTTCTCATGATTCTGAGGAGTGACAGCCGCTTCTCGATTTAAAGTGAGAATCGACTCAGAAGCACTAACAAATGTCAAAATGAAAAGTTTCTTCAAGGAATATTTTTTAAGAGCCATATGTGTTTCACTCACACAAAGGAAATAACGTTAAACTGAATAGAAACAATTTTGGGTGTTCCATTGGTTTTTAAAATGAGTGCTTCCCTGAGTGAAACCAATGGAGAGCGCCATTAAAATCGCTCTGAATGTCAAACTGAGTGTTTTTTGAAGCCTAGGATGGACCTAGGTTTTCCATCAACTCGCTCAAGGTTTTTGCTGTGGCGAGTTGAGGGCTGTCAAATGGCATGTATTTTTTTTTTTTTTTAATGACAGGGATGTGTGGTGATATTTGGTTTAGCGTTTTTTGAGGACTGGAGAACCCAGGTTTTTTTACAACTAATAGGGTTGTCAAGGAACCCTGGGTCAACTCTGGGGAAAGTTTAACGAACGGACCTTATATGTGTGGTGTGTACAAGGTCACAACTATAGTTTTAGGCATTCTTTTTTTTTTTGAAGAGAAACAAAATAAATATAAATCATTAATCAAAGCTCTCCCCAATTGTTGACGGACTTCAAAATTCGAAAGGTTAAATATTTGTTAAGAGCCATAGTAGTAAAGTTGCGATTAGAAATTTTGGAATAGTAAATACTCACTGCGTTTTTCATTGACGAAAAGAGCTTACTTTTTTATGAAAAGATTTATTCCTTTCCAACTGCCAATAGCTGTCTGAAACGTAATAACCAAGAGTGAACTTTATGGTATCCAATGAAAAACTCTATGCTTTTCCTTGAATAGGGCTGTACAGATAAATTTAGAGCATCATTTTCTGAACCAACATTTATAGACGGGCAGATTCGTGAAAAGTGTCACAAGCAATGTACAACGAGACTGTTCTTACCGGTTTAAGTTAAAAAAGACGTTGGTGTTCATAGAATGTGTTGAATGAGAAATGAGAGTATTTAGAACAGTTTTGCACAGCTTTTTCTGAACCTGGTGAGTAGTTTTTGAACAAAGTGAATTTTTTTTTGAAAAATTCAGAGATCTGGAAAATAATGGGTTTTTTTCGTTGAAGCCCTGAGTGTCTGTTGAGCCCTGGGTTTTCCCTTAACTCGCCTTGAAGCATGCACTAGGTTTTTGATGGAGCTAGTAAAGGGATGTAAAATGATTTTGTATCTTAGCGCTACCCCAGTTTTTTTTTTTAAATACTCATAGGGTTGTAAAGGAAACATGGATCAACTTTCCCCAGCGTTGACCCAACTCTTCTTAACCTAGTGAGCTGTCAAAAAATCAGAGGCTGAATTCCGTAACTTTAAAGACAGGTATCGTCTGAGTTCTAGGTAATAAAAAAAACTTGATTAAAAGAAAGATTAACCAATATTTAAAAGAGAATAGTAAAAAAGCTATCTTTCATTCACTGAAAAAATTTACGAAATCCAGAACTGTTTTCATGTTCGCTTTTTAAAAAACATGTGCCTAACTATAAAATCACTAGATATGCCTAAAAAAATTAAAATAAATAGGGTGGCGCAACAGAGCGAGGAGCCCCTGGGCATAGCACATTTCTCACAACCATGCCTTGTGAGGGAATGGAAGGGACCTACAATTTTCTGCCGATTCCGAACGGCTAGCCGAGAAAGCGCTTTTCATGGCAATGAATACTAACGGAGGACTTGCCAATTCCTCGCGAAAGGCGATACCCGTAGAAAAAACATTTTTGCCTCTGTTGGGATTCGAGCTCGAACCTCTGGACTAACAGGCGGACATGCTATCCGTCACACCACGGGTACCACTAGATATGCCTGTTGTTTAAAAAAAAACCTAGGGCTGATTTAGGGTGCATTCAGGGAAGGCCCAGGGTTAACAATTGTAGAGTTTTGCATTCAGAGCGAGTTGAGGTTTTTCAAAAAATGCTTTGTGGAGATTCCAGGGTAAGACCAGGGAAAACCCGGGGCCTGAACGAAAGAACCTAGGGTTAGTGTTTTTTTTGTGTGCTTTTAGGTTAAAATTGGATTTATTTGAGCTGTATGAAAAATAGAAAATAATAAACTCCTATCCTTTTGCAGCGATATTTTGCATCGTCAAGCAAAATCAAAGGTGGTTTCATTAACGTCAAACATACTTCCCATGTGTGTAAAATTTTTCTGTTTTGCTTTCACAATATTTGTATTTAATTAAATCAAACATTTCAATTTATCATTTATCGCTTTATTCACATGAATTCAATAGCTCTAACTCTAACGATTAGTCAATAGATGTCAAGTAAGTAAGTAAGTAAACTTTATTGAGATTTTTCTTATTATATATATTTTTTTTCATTAACATTTTTTCTTTTCTTATTTTCTACTATGAAATTTGCTGACTTAGGATTGGCCAAGCTATACATTTTGTTTTTATTTTTGTGCTGTGGGCTGACTGCATAATCTATTAATTAATGATTCAAAGTATCTGGTACTGAACTTAAATTATTTGTTGTGTCCACTCAAAAAGACCATCAGTTTGTATTTGTCAATAGATGTCATAAAATTATGGAACTGACACCACATTTACTCCCGGATATAACAATATACATACAGAGTCCTATATAACTCATTTGAAACACGAAGACAAGAAGAAAATCGGAAATGAAATTAAACCGTAATTATCTGGACACTTCATTAAAGCCTGCAAACAAATCTTTAAACGAATGAATTTTCTTGAGTCGCAATCTATTCAAATTGGAAGGCAATTTTGTGCTCGATTCCACTTCAAATTCTAATGAAAAAATTTACTTACTCTGTAAATAATCCCAATAACTTCTACCGACTCCTAAGTCCAACAGTTTCGTTGAATGAAAACGTTGAGAGGAAGGAAATGAAAAAAATAAAAATAAAACAACAACATAATAGACATCTTTTCTCACATTTTTTTAGTCCACATCGAGGATTTATGCACTGGCAAACATCAAGTTTTCCATAGAATGTAGAAACTCGTCCAGGCGTGCTTTAAATATACCAAGGCAGAGCTAAACCAACCAACAAAACTCTAACATCATCATCTGCATATCAACATAACTTCTTCTTCGTTGTGCCTTCCATTTTAATGCTGAATAAGAAGTACGAAAAACTTGGAGATGGAGACTTGAATAGAGCCATATCACTCACCCTTCAGAGCTTTGGGCCAGCAACGCATTACCTAGATGCACATAGCACAAGGCTGGATTTTTAATTTAAGAAGTCTTAGGCGCTGTCAATCGCTTGTCTCCGTCAGCCAAAATGTTTGAGCTAGCGGTAATCTGGAAATGAGTTGATCTTTCAAGAATTTTTGGAAATATAAAAGTTGCGAACAGAAAATGCCCACCGAGAACTATCTGGGAAGATGAAGAATTCTTGAGAGATAATTCATTGCATTTAAATACAGATGGCTCAAAAACCGAAGAAGGGGTTGGTTCTAAGGTGTACTCATACAGGCTTAATGTTAAGTTTCTCATTCCGCCTTTCAAACCACTGTAGCGTGTTCCAAGCGGAAATTCTGGCGATCAAAGAGGTCTGATCGTGGCTAAACGAAAACGTGTTATCATCAGTGAATATCCGGATCTTCTCAGACAGTCATTCAGTAACCGCCATCAATTATCGCCTATCTCTCAGGGAGATGGCCGAACAGTGCAACCTTATTTTGGTGCCGGGACACAGAGATATTCTAGGTAACTGCAGAAACGATGAACTTTCCAGAAATGGAATGGTTTTACCGGTGTAATCTTTTCAAGATAGGATTTTTCAGAAAGTAAGAGAAGCGGCCCTGTCTACAGACTACTTGTTTAGGCTGATATAGGAAAAAATCACCATCTTCTACCTTGAAACCCTCGCTCACTATGAATGACTCTTGAAAGCACTGTTGGATTTAAAGTGTCCACTTCAAGTAACTTTCAACCCTCATTACTGGGTGATATATTCTATAAAAAGCCCCCAGTCTAAAAAAAAAGCAGAAGAAAACACTTGCATGTTGATGTTGTATATCTATCCTGCCTATCTGAATGGTTTTCACTCGTATCTTGGAATTCTTGGTTTGCATTCTTCTGAATTTATATATCTCTTCTATTCAAAATGAAAAACACACAGTATGGCAATGGTAAAGTGAAGAAGGTGCAATTTGGTTTCACTCTTGAATAAGATGTTATCCTTGACAATACTTAAAATATTAAATATGTTGTCGTGCTTCAGGTGTTCCCCTATGGAGGTGCAGGTAAATTATATTGGCATATGAAATGTTCATTCAATGCAATGGCTACAATCTAATAGCAACAGAAAGTCAGAACTGAAGCTCATAGTTTAAGGAAAACAGTGGTTTGAGAAGGAAATATAACGACGATGTGATTATTTTAATTGCAAATGTTGAATGCGTTTTTTAAAGCTTGGAGGATTCAGAGGATTTTTATTTTATCAGGAGCTTGGCATACTTAATGATGAAATAAACTTTAAAGCAAATAAATTGCTCGTGTAGTAATTTTCAGTTTAATTTAGTGCGTATACGCCACAGTGTAAATAGAAATCGTGATTTGTTCACATTTAAAGTGGTGAGTCACCTTTTGATGTTATGAAGTAGTTGCAAAAACAAAAACAAAAATAAAAACAAAAAACCAAAATGGAAATTATTAGCTTACTTGTAACGTCCAGACTAAGAACAAAGAAAATACCCAGCAAAACACTCATGGCTTTATTTTTTCAAACAGTTTTGTTGAATTTCATAGCGGAGATATTTTGTTGAGGTATTTTAGTTAATAAATAAAATATGAACATTGAAAAGACTTTTTATATTTTCCTCAAGTGACCATCGCGGTTGGCTAAGATGTGGTCCAATCTGGAGCTATAATTTTAGGGGTTATTTAGAAGCAACGCAAAGACACTGCCTCGCGCGTCAGTCGTTTCAACTATGGCTTGAGGACCTCCAATTCACCTCTTCATAAAAATGGAAGCAAGACTGGCGACACACCGTCTTTTCCATCAAGGACACATAAAATCACATCCATACCCGAAAGTACATCTGTCGATGATGGAAAGTCTAGAAAAACTTAATACCTTTAGTATGTGCTTGGATGCTGTTATTCCCATGTACAAGTTCAAACTCAACTTCTTCATTGTCATCCCCCCTAGGGAAGACTGGTAGAACACAAAACCTCATCCTTCAAGCCAAGATATTGTCTGGCATATGGACGGCTTAAAAATGGAAACTTGTACAGGTTCCGGCATCTTCAGCGACTGTCCCAGAACGAACTTCTCAGTAAGTATAGGCAGTCACTCGTCCATTTTCCAAGCTGAAGTCTATGCCATTAACGGATGTTCGAGTATAATATGTTCAAAACAAAACAAAACAATATTCATTTTTTCAGACAGTTAAGCTCACCTGTGATAAGATCCAAACTAGTGCAAGAAACAGTCATGTAACTCTCTGAACTAGCAAGGAAAAACACTGTAATCCTCCACTGGATCCCAGCACACAAAGGCTACGATGGTAACGAGAAGGCAGGTATCTTAGCTTAAGACGGCGCATCTAAACCATTCGTCGGACCTGAACCCTTGTGCGGTGTAAATAAAAGCACCTTCCAATATACTGCCAAGAACATCCTACTGGAGGAATCAAATAAAGCTTGGAGTAACTCATCTGGCCAAATCTGTTCAAAAATCTGAACTACTACTGAAAAAACATCAAAATTTCTACTGAACCTCAATAGGAAAACCCTAAAAATTTGCACAGGACTTCTAACCGGTCACTGTTCTTTAAAGAAACATCTTCATCAAATGAGGCTGGTTTCGAGGCATCTATAGACTATGCCTCGAAAATGAAGAAACATCTCTGCACATCATTACAGAATGAACAGTACTTTTCCGCATTAGAAAGCGAATACTTGACTATGAGATCATCCCCTTAGATAAACTCAAACTCACAGAAGATTGCTAACTTCTGGTTCAATTCAGGAACAGGAAAACTGCCCTGAAACCTAACATGGGCTGGCACAATAGGTTTCATTCAGACACCGCAGTGCCCAGAGCTGAGCAAGCTCTACCCATCCCCTAAATATAATGTAATCTAATGGCTTGAGGACTACACACCCGGCTAGCTGACAACTCTTTTTAAGGCGAGATGAATTTGTTATCGCATTTCCTCGTGAAAGGCGATGCCATTCGAATATTCTTCACTGATTCAAATTATGAACCACTACGCCACGGGCACCACTAAGCCTTGAGGGCTATCTATAATTAAGGCAACAGTACTTGTCATTAAAATTTCTTCGGATTACCTTATTTTTTCTCGAAAACGGTGGGTTTTTAACCTTTAAAATCTTAATAAAGCAAGTTTAATCGAAACCGTTAGAGCTGTTTTCTAAATCTCAGAACAAATATATATAAATGCTGTTTGTTTTTATGGGATGTTTCATTTAACCCTCATCATGCATTCAACTCCAATCTCCCACTTTAGTTTCTACAATTTCAAAACTATCCTATATAAAATTTGCATCTCCCCATTGTGTGAATTTTTTACAGAACTTGGAAAGATTGTGTCTTCTTACACAAATAAAAAAACGTTTATTTCATCGTTGTTGGACAATGAGGCGAAAAGTAAGGCGATGAAAATATTTTAAATATGTAATTACTCTCGATAGCAAACGGAAACAATGTCATTATTTAAGAACCAAAGCACAACTTCATCTCAGACAACAAAACACGAAAACGTCCTCTGAGCAAACCAACATCATTACCTTTATAAAGAGGTGACCCCGGAGACTAACTTTTCTACAAATCAGTTTCCCAAAACTTCAACTTCTGTTCTTCTTAACATTCCACTAAACGAGACAAAACATAAACACAACCTAAAGAAATTTTGTGTACTGCGATTTATTCTCCAACCAATCCAAACTTTTTCAAAAAATCAAAGTAAAAGATTTAATGATACAATTGTTATTATGCCTCCAGGTTTGATGTTCATATAGACAATTGCCCAACTGTGCACCATCATAAAACATCCTTGACAATAATTACAAAAGAAATTATGATAAACAATCCTGCGGTCAGGAGCAGGACCAGCAAAACAGAAAAAAAATATTCAATTTAAATAAAGCATTTCATCATTCTTGCCAAGTAACCAAGGGAAGAAGTTACATTTTGGCACGCACTTCTTCATTAAGTAGGTTTCGAGACTGCTTTGTAAATCAATCACGTAGGCAATTTGTTATGAATACCAAAGTTGCAGGCGGATGGAATATACCAAAGCGGGTGTCTTTGCCATTGAATTTTGTATATCTGCTTTTAGGTTTTTTGACGCTTGGTTTAACTCAGCAAAATGTAGTCTACTTTCTACTTTAGTTAATTTTTTGTAAGAATTGGAGAAATAAAATATGTTCGCACGTGACGGTGGTTAACATTTTATGTATGTATTTAAATAAATAAAGTGTTTTCATCACCCAACAAGAATATCTTATTTTTGATAAGTTGCTTTATTTTGGGAAAGGATTGAAAGTAGGTCCTGCGGAATAATATGTTCGTGTCAATAAACAAGTTGGTTATCCTTGCGCAATTTAGAACTTTGTGTGTTGTTTTTAAAACAGTGTACGCATACGTTTGATTTAGAAAATATACGCTTCATTACATGGCCGGTCAGCAGTGTCTTAAGCATTTCGGAATACGATAAAGGATAGACATCATCGATACAATTATTTGTGGTGGGAAAGTGGTACCCACTATGGTGGGTAAAAAGTTCTGAATCCAAATTTTTTTGGCTTGAAGAGTGAAGGATATGGTACAAGAGATTTTATCGTTGCATTTCGAAAACGTTTCGTCATTTGATTGTTTTGAAACAATTCCTTTTGAAGTTATGCACGTCGATTTTATAATTAAATTTTCAAGAAATTTTTTACGAGTCTTGATTAATTATTAATTTTGTAAGAGATCTTAAGACACTACTTTGTTTCAATCGGGACTTTTGGCAAATAAGATAAGAAATAAAAAAGTGATTTATGACCTTTCTCAGTGTGTCAAAGGTTTTTATAGTCCCACTATAGGCCCGAAAATCGAATTCGATACTTTCGATTTCGGGATGACTTTGCTTGCTCCATAATTATTCACGAGTTATAAATATCCATTGCAATTTACAATACAATCACAACGAGTGTGTCTATGTTGCTTCGTTTAAGACTCCGAAACCTTCTGTGTGGGATAAATGCCCTCTAGTTCGAAGGTAAGATTATACACAGCGATTTTGCAAGGAGCACTCACATACTCTTTACAATGTTTGACAATGTACGAAAATTATGAGAGCAAGTTGACATCAGCTGGGCCTAAAATCCGCAACGCTCAAGACGACTATCGTCTAAATTTTTGAGAACTCGAAAAGTTACGAAAAGTTGTGAGAAGATAGTGAAACAACTATTCTTCAATCGCTGATGACTGATGAAGTTACATAAAATAATCTTTTGGCGATACAATCGCTGATAGATAGGGGTACGTAAATTTCGCAAATAAAAAGTCGTGATTTCGCATTTAAAAAAACCCAAAATAGAAAATTTCGCATTTATTTCGCAAAAAAAAAAAAAATACAGTGTTAAAAATTCAATTGAAGGCTAGAATTTTTGCAACTTCTACATTTTCATCTTTCGATCAGTTGCAACAAAGTTGTAAAAACTAAAGTACCTCTCGGCATCAACACTATTGACAGGGTAATTGAAGGCCCCGGCCCATAGAACGCGGTGCGTGCGTGCGGCACCGCTTCCAACTGACAGCTCGATTAAATACACACGTTCTTATGAGAGGTGACCCATAAGCACCGCGCGCAACGCGCCGCACGCGCCGAGTAGCCGAACTTCTATTTTGCCGCGGCTCTCACGCGGTGACAGAAGAGAGACATGCGCAGTCACAACCAATTTGAAGTTTTCTCTTATATGGAAAAAGTGACAATGGGCGCGTTCAAGAACCTATCGGATAGCCTATCTCGGATAGCCGTATCTTAGATACCTTTTTGAACGATCGACAACAGACAACAGCTGTGAAATATTAAAATTCGACTTTTGAAAACAGAAAACATTCAAAATATCAGTGCTAGACGATTAGAACTTATTTTTTTCGATTTACCACACGTAAACAACAACAACAACAAGCTATCCGGATACGATTCTTGAACGCCCCCATTTTGACTAAATTTATCTGTCAAAACACCGCAACGGATTCTATGGGTCACCCCTATCAGTTGCGCGCGGCAAAACCCACCGCATCAGTTGCCGCGCCGCTTCTACCGCACGCACCGCGTTCTATGGGCCGGGGCCTTGAGACATTGAATAGCTGCTTTTGCAAATCCAGGCTACCAAGATTTTGATGCCACTAAAACTTGCATTGTATCCACAGGAGCTTCTTGGCCGACCAATCGAAGTCGAGAAGAATGAGAGTCCATTAGTTCTTCTTGTGGAACCCCCTTGGAAAAACACAATTTTCGCGAAGATTTCCACTATAGAATTTGAATTGACTGAAGAGGAGGGCATATTTGTTGCTTCCGATGGACAAAATAATTTGCCAATGTGCTTGTAGCACTCATTTGTTGGATTTGGTCCCTCGTGTACCAACAATTTATTCAAGCTTTTTTTGAGCTGCTGTCTTCAACATCATGCTTCGATCGATAGAGTTTTCGGGTGATTAAATAAGTATTTAAGTATTTTATTTTCAAATTTCGCTTTTATCGCAAATAAAATGCCGATTTCGTTTTTATCGCATCTATTTCGTAAAAACGAAATTTACGTACCCCTACTGATAGACTATTGGACTATAATCATCTATATCATATATATCTTGAAAGTTACGAAATCCAAGCCTTGAATTGACGATGTTTTATTTTCGCATGACAACAAGAGTAATAGATAGAGATGAAATTAAGAGTACCCATATCCGTGGAAGCCTTTAAGTGCAGACCTCACTCTTAGTTGGTATAGTCATTCTCAAATTAAAGATTCAAAGAATACCGTCCAAAATTGTATAACGTTCGGACAACTTCGAAGAAACAGAAAGAAAAGCAAAAAGCATTTGTACAAACAAATTGGAATGACATCAGCATCTGGTTGGCCTCAGGAATGAAACAATTTATGGAAGACAAACAGAAGAGTCTGGAGCCGTTCAAAATCAAAACAATCCTGGTCCGAAAAAGAAAAGTACTTGTCGACACGAGACACGACGTTAAATTCATGATTTTATATCACACGTTGTAGCGACAGAGAGAGTTCACTGACATTGTTATCATCAGCGGAGTGTAAAGTTTTTTTTTTTTTGATTTGCAGATTGCTTCCACTGCCGCTTGGCATCAATGAGTTGAATGAATGAGAGTTTTTCCAACTTTTTGGGACAACCAGTTCTCAAGGGGTTGCAATATTAGCAGTGCCGCATATCAGCATGCGGCACTGCTATAATGCAACCCCTTAAGGACTAGTTGTCCGAAGAAGTTGCAAAAACTCGAATTAGCAGAAGTTCCTACAATAATTCTAATGTTGTGGTCATAGTTAACGCAATCAAGCGAGTTTTCTGGTAAGCTTTAGTCGAGAATGTTCGCCTTGACCTTTAGACGATAATCGTACATCATCGTTTGTATCGTCAAAAGATAATTTTATTAAATGATTTTAGCTCACCCCCAAATATACCCCCATAATGCTTTTAGTATACTGGCCTTGGAAAAATCTCTCAAATTCCATTATATCCCGAAGATAGCGCTCCCCCTGTTTTCCGAATAAATTTAATTAGCATGTGCATAAAGGATCAAGGTTTAACTTTCACCTCTTGAAGCATTGGAAAAAAACTCTTCAAATATTTGGAACCTTTGAATTAGTGACAAAGAGCATTTAAAAATTGTTTAATAAAACCGCCGATACACTTGTGGCTTAACTATAGTTTTAGGATCAACAAGAATTGCTTTGCATATAATATTGCTTTTGATCACTTTGCACTCAGTATATGCTCCTTGTATCACGATTTACGAAGCAACGATTGCCACCGATTAAAAATAACGGGAATGAATCCGCGAAAACTTCAGACGATAGAAAGCGCAATCACATCGGGGTTTCATGCGAGTATCGTCGGCCAATGTTTTTGGCGGTATTGAGCAGCATTATTTCACTATTCCTTAGGAAAATATAACGTGGGGAATCACTGCATTCCATTAAAAATAGTTGACTTCTTAAGAAACAAATTTCACTTTTTTATATATATTTTCCCAGAAAATCGAATTTTGTATGTTTTCCACTGATTGGATTACATCCTCTGGTCAAAAAAGGAGATTTCTAGACAATAAACCTTACGCTTTTTTAATTTCTCAAAAACTAAGTAAGATTTTTTCGTTCGGTTTTCTATGTTTGACTCAAAACTAATAAGAGCATAGATTTAATTAGAATACCAATAGAATGTATAAAAAAAAGTTAAAATGAATAGAAAAAACAAAATTTTGCAAGAATATTTTTGAAAAGAAATAAATTTGATAATTTTCTAAAAATTTTGAATTTGAGACTTTAAATTACTTTACTCAAAAATATAACTTAAAATAAAATTCTAATCAAATAACAAAGTATTAGCTTTTATAAACACACTATAGTAAGTGAAGAAGGTGGCTGAGTCGATTTTCAATAATCTTTGTTAAGATAAAGTCAATTTTTTATAAAATTGCAAAATTGAAAGACCGTCCTTTCCCTTTTTTAAATAAATAAAATAAATAAATAGAATGGCGTTACAGAGCGGGGAGCCTAGAGGCCTTGCGAATTATTCACAACCATGTCTCGTGTGGAATGGAGGGGACCGACAATTTTTTGACGATTCCGAACGGCTTATCGCGGAAGTGCTTTTCATCGCAATGAAATTACCGAAGGACATACAAATTCTTCGAGAAAGGTAATACCCATGGAAAAACATTTTTCTTTGTCTTCTGTTGAGATTCGAGTATTGAGCCTCATACGTAACAAGCAGACATGCTAACCAAATATAATGTAATTTTGAAAGAAATAATTAAATGTATTTTTGTACTTACTTATGTAGAAGTTACAAATTTGGAATTACAAGGATCTAATTTATCTTACCGTGTCTTAAACCGTTATATCTCTTTCAACAATGCTGGAGAAAAACAAAAAGTCCAAGCGGGTTCTTAAATAAATTGAGTCAAATAATTAATTCAGAGGAAAGTTTCCGTTCCTTTTCCACCCATGTAGCTTTTGTATAATTAGCATCGTCGTTTGAGGGAAGTCCAAGCCTTGATACCACCGATGTGCAGCGGTGCAACCAGAGAGCAAACCTTCCCAGCCCTTTGACTCCAAATTGTGTAAGATTTATTTGGTTGCAACTTGCAATGCAAGCCAATCTATTATACCAGGTTTGATTTCTCAACTAATTTTAGGTAAAACGAAGTTTATATGAATGTTGTATTCAACTTTTCTAATGAGATAGGCAAAATAATATTTTAGTTCTGCCAAGTTTATTCGCCTCGCAGTTTTCTGGAATAGCGTAATCGCAGTATTCTGGATTTCAATCATCCACCTGGCCTTAACATTCGCGGAAATGGAGAAAAAATAAATATCGTCACTCTTAAATTGTGCGTTCAATTTACGACGCCGACAACTGAAAGAATTTTTATTTCTACTATTAAAAAAAAAAACACGTTCATTACTTTGTTTTAATTATTTATTGAAATGATGTACAATACAGTACAGTATATTTTCTCTTTACACTTTCGCATAATCCTAAATAATAAACCAAAATAAAATGTATGCAAAACTGAATACGAAACAAATAACATATTCATTTCTGTTTTAGATCTTAAAATAAAACTAAAATTACAACGTTAAATAATTACTTAATTCGTTCATATATATATATTACATTACTTACTTTATTTCTTCCCTACTTTCTTGCTTATTTGAAATATAATCATTCGGAGACTTTCGACAACGACATACGATTATAAATAAATAAATCATTCTAAGCTGAAGCTTAATTTGTAAATGTTAAAACTATTTTTTTATTAATTAACATACTGGTAAGACTTTTTTATTTTATTAAGACAAGACAGTATTTGTTATTTTGTTTACAAAAAAGAAAAAGAATGTTAATAAATACATAATCTACAAAACTATGAGCTTACAATAATAATTTTTTTATCTTTCCCCCTGTCACTAGACTTTTTGGACATTTTACTTTTAATTTTAAGTAAGCTCGAAACTATATGTTCGTTGGAAAATTGGCAATGACTTGTAGCTAGGATATGATTCTATGCAAAGTTTGTTTATTTTTATTTTACGAATTGTAAAAAATCAAGTGTGTTTATTTGTTCAGTTCTTTGTCATGGGTGGGAAGCTGTTATAAAAAAAATTCTTAAAGTCAAATAAGTCTTAAAAAACTGGTAAGTATCTAATAAATAATATTACAACAAAATATGTAATTTTTTTTTCTTAATTTTTTTTTGTTTATAATTACAAAAGTTAAATAATAAAATATAATTATCTTTAAACTTTAAGAGACTTAAATTATTTATCACTGGATTGCATTGCTTTACTGAGTGCCGTACAAAGTTGACTAAATGAAGGACGGTCCTTTGGATTTTGATTCCAACAAGATGCCTGAGAAATAGAAAAAAAAAAAACAGTTATGTATGTTTATCTTTGACTATTTGACGCCTTTGAAAAAGAGCTGATTGATCAGTTTTTTCAAAGCGAAAAACACTTAATTAAATTCAACGACGACATAAGGTTAACTCAAGTACTCACCATGATTTCCTTGAGAGCCTCTGGTGTTCCCTCAGCAACCTCCCATTGCAAAGTACCAACAGAACTTTTCTGCATATACTCCTCATTGCTTAACTCTTCGAATGGCAGTTTTGTCGCTTGATTAAACAGCTCCCAGACAACAACTCCATAGGCATAGATATCACTCTTCGTTGTAAATTCATCCTCTTGGATGCATTCAGGTGCAAACCAACGTACTGGAAGTAATGTATTGCGATGTTTAAAATATTCCCGATTGTATTTGTCCTTCGACAATGCTGGATACGAGACTTTTACAATAAAATCACTCGAGATTATACAGTTGCGGGTGGCTAAGTCCCTACACACAGACAAAAAAATAACAACAAACAAAAATCGATTAGTATAAATTAATTTTTACTACAACCACTCAAATGAATCCCAAAACTGTATTATATTCAATGGTGGCTATATATAACTCAGCACCATCGATAAATTATTTTCAATCAGACTTACTTGTGAATATAACGAGCACGATAAATTGCATCCATTCCCCGAGCAATTTGATATGCTACAGCTAAAATCTGTCCAGTCTTTAGGGGTGGTATGGAGCCAGCAATTGCGCCGCTTGCTCCATTTTGTCCAGACGCAGTAGTGGCTGTGTTAGCTTTGCCAGCTGTGGCCAAAAGAAATTGCTTCAAATCACCCTGTTTTAAAAATAAAAAGAAACAATAAATGTAAAAAAGGGTAAAAATGTAGGGAAAGTGTTGATTAAACTCGAGTGATAAAGTTTAGGCAAGATGGGTTTTCTTAGTGGCAGTGTTATTAATGGCAGAGCCGAAATTTTTTAATTTTCTCTTTTTTTTTTGTTGAATTCTAATTGGAGTTTCTTTTATGTTTTTAGTGATGGAAAACATTCGAATTTGACCTGCTTTACATAACTTCATTTTTTTTTCAAGCTTTTAATTACGAACTTGAAAAAGGGACACATCAGTATGCGAAGAAGAAAAAGTATTTAAGTATAGAACAATGTGCATAACTTGGATTTGCGGAGTTGACAACTTTATTAAAATTCTAATGTAAATTTGATTAAACACCACGCTTCTCGACAAAAATTAAAGAATTAATAAAATTAAAAAAATAATATTACAACAAACTCAGGGAGGGATGTGCCCTAGTGCGTTAGAGCATTTTTTCAACCATAACTGGTGTTAGTTAAAGTTTCTTAAGATCCAAGTTTTTTTTTTAAATAAACATTACAGGCCATTGAAAAGTGTCTCATTTATTTTCGAGCGGTATTGTACCAACTCCAGAGGTAAGGACTAAAAACCAATGGTGAATGAAGAAAAGCCTACTGAAATTGATATAGGAAAGTTTCAGAGTTTCCGCGTTAAGATATGAAAAACTTGCTTAAAATTTTTTGTATTTTTTGTTTGAGCTTGTAAAAAGTACCATTTGCAATACAAAAATATGATCATTAAAATAAAATGTTCAATTTTTAGACTTTGAATTGAGTTGTAAGAAGCGCCTAAAGACTCCTCGGCATTTACTCAACTCAAAATTTAATACTGAAATATTTCTGAAACATTGGCTCAAAAATCCAGCTGGCAGTTCTTGCCTTATTAGCGTTTTAGAGAGATTTTATTAAATAAATGTTGTTTATGTTTTTTTTTTGTACTGGAGGCTTGGCACAATATGCTTCAAAATCTCAGGACGAATAGGTAGAATAAAGATAAGAAAAATATTGAAGAAAAGGGCGGTCTCTTTCCCTCCGTTTAGGAGGGAGCTGCAATTTTATAAAAAAAAAAAAAAAAAATGATTGAATTGAAGAAAAAAATCATTAAATCAACTAAGCCAATTACAGCCACATATAGGTATCATAATTTTTTAAAGCAAATATTTTATATAATCAAGTCTCAAAACCAAGTTTTAAAGTTTTTTTTTCTTCAATTAAATTTTTTACAAGATTTTGCCCTATAAGGGATTAGTTTAGTTTATTAAGCATACAGAAGCTAACACTTTAAGATAAATCTTATTAAATGGTGAGAGTTTGTGGTAAATGATGTATATTTCCAAAAAGAGTATTCAGTTAAATCCATTGAGTTATATGTAATAAATTTTAAATAGTAAAGTACGTATGCGTTTAGTAAATTAATTCATTGCAAAAATTTTAAAATTAAACCGAAAAAAGTAAATAGAAGAAAGAGAGAGTAGTAAACCATCGGAGAAGATTAAGGCAGAGGAGAAACTAAATTAAAATAAATTTAATCAGGCTGACGACTGAAACTAGTTTTATTGGTTTTTTAAGTAAACAAATAATTCTTTGTGAAACTTTTCTATGTTGTTATTTTTCCTCAAATTAGAGGTAAGATAGTTCCAAAGACCGATTGCGGTAATGAAAAATTGTCTTTCAGATGTTTGACAATTAAATCTGGGAAGAATAATTGCGATCGAACGGTTTGATTCCGCAAAGCGAAGAATTTCGTAAAGATACTGTGGCTTATGCGATTGTATAATATTGTAAAGCATTTTTACTATGCGAAATTTTTAATAGTTTTCAAACGACATATTAAGAAGCCTCATACTTAAATGCGAGACATGATCATATTTCCGAAGTCCGTAAATGTAACGAATAGTGCTGTTGAATGAGACTTTTGACTTTGCTCTTTGCAAGAGGAATCACAATTGAGAAATATTTCACAGACATGAGTAAGCACTGGTATGACTAGGGTCTTTGCAAGCATTATTCCTGTATTAATTGGTGTGAATTATTGACAGGGCCATAAAGTACGGAGAACTCCATACACTTTTCCGACAATAAATTGAATAAATATGATTGTTCGAAGTCAGTGTTCATTTAAAGACAATCCCTAGGTTCCTCGCAGTGTTAACAAACTCTAGTGCAATATTGTTTAATAAAACTGATGGAAAGTATATTAAATCTAAAGTTTTTTTTTTTTAATAAGACATTTGCATTTAGTAGGATTTAGACCCAAACCGTTACTAATCGACCAGTCAGAAATCAAACCAAGCTCCTCGTTGATTGTGATGACACAATCCTCTATCAGCCCGAGTGAACAACTTTTATAAATTTGGATATCATCGGCATAAAAGTGTCTAGATGTTCGGGTGATAATGGACGCAATTTCATTAATGTATAATGAGAAGAGAAGTGGTGCCAATATTGATCCTTGGGGGACACCACGTTGCACAGAAAGGAATCCTGAATGTGTATCATCAACACAGACGGCCTGCATTCTGTCACTCAAATAAGATTAAATTAGTTTAATTGCGTCAGTAGAGAAGTTGAACGAGAACTGTAGTTTTTTAAGGAGATGAGCATGGTCGACCATATCGAAGGCTTTCGAAAATTCCAGAAGAACCAAGAAAGTAACATCATTGTTGCCAAGGCTTTTCCTGATATTCTCAACCACTTTCAATATTGCAGTAGTGCAGCTGTGCTTAGGTTGCAAACTTGACTGAATATCGACTAACACTCTGTTCCTCATTACAAACTCGTTGAGTTGTTTTTGCATTATTTTTTCGCAAACTTTTGAGAGAAAGGAAAGAATTGAAAACGGTCTATATTTATTCCTTGTTGCATTTTTTGGAATGGGTATAATCTTAGCCAGCTTCCATTGCTTTGGGAAGATACCGGTTGTGAGAACACTGTCTTTTATTTTTTTAAATTCTTATTTGTATTTGAAAACCAGGGTTTTGAATATTTGCGGTTTTTATTGACTTTATCTTTTCTTTCAATAATCAGTGCTCTTATCAATTTTTTCTTAATAAACACAGAAAACCGAATGAGAAAATCTTTCCTAGTTCTTGAGAAAATAAAATTAAATGAATGCTTCTTTTCTAAAGAAAATCGAATTTTAAGAGTTTTCTGGGCAAAGTACCTTTCGCTTTTTTCTTTTCTCTGAAACCAACAAAGATTTTAACGTTCCGTTCTCTGTGTTTGATTCAAAACTAATAAGATCATTGATTTCTGATAAAAAGCCATAAGCATGGCAAAAGTTTATAAAAATTTTAGGAAAGAGTTTAGGTTTTTTCTCAAAATCTTGACTTTGAGACTTGATTTCTCGAAACTATTCCCTAAATTAAATTGAGCTAAAATGCTTATTTTAATTTGTTTGTTTTTGGGCTACAGGTCAGTAGATAAAAAGAAAACAAATTCTTTTTTGTTAAGACGACGTTTCGTTCATGATTATGAACATCATCAGGTCCGACAGTTTTTATTGCTTATTTAATACCAGTTTCACAAAATTATTATAGAAAAATTGTACAACACTAAACATTTAAATACATATAAACATTTATATTGCACTTTTTATAATAATTTTAACATTAAAACTCGTTACTTGTACACAAGACTGTACAAGAACATTCATTTAACAAGACTCCTTGTTCTTGTACAGTCTTGTGTACAAGTAACGAGTTTTAATGTTAAAATTATTATAAAAAGTGCAATATAAATGTTTATATGTATTTAAATGTTTAGTGTTGTACAATTTTTCTATAATAATTTTGTGAAACTGGTATTAAATAAGCAATAAAAACTGTCGGACCTGATGATGTTCATAATCATGAACGAAACGTCGTCTTAACAAAAAAGAATTTGTTTTCTTTTTATCTACTGACCTGTAGCCCAAAAACAAACAAATTAAAATACTCAATAAAGGTCAAAAAACACATACTAAAATGCTTATTAAAGAACAAAGTATTAGCTTTCAAAAACACTACTGTAAGTGGATGTATGTTGGTGGCCTAGTAAATTTTGAATATTTTTTTTTTAATTGTTCCTTTCGGCAAGACGGAGGGAGCTAGACCCCTCTTACATAGAATTTTTTCTTGCCTTGCCGCAACCTACATAATTATGAAAACACCCTGTACATACAATTTTCTTTAACATAATGGAGGACATTGTTAAGCATTCTTCTTAAATTTAAATTTTTAATAGCACTTTATATTTACTTTTTCTATACCTTCGCTTAAAATGTAACACTATAGTAGTATATTTTTTCTAAAATATGCAGCAGTTTTGCTACACATGCGCAAATATTTAAGAAATGTTTGTTTTCTTTTATGCACCTTATCGACTTACGAGTACTTCCGTTTTTTTTACTTTTGAAAATTTTTGAAGTAAAATATTCAGTCAAATTCCTCGTCGTACCTCAACTGAGAATTCTGAAACACCTTATGAATATTTTTCCTTGAAATTCATAAAATTATAGTTCACGCCATTTTTATTTGTTTACGAGCTACGACTTTTGCAACCAAGAAAGTCATCATGCAAAATACAAAATTCATTTAACCTATAATTTCAAAATTGGCAATGGCAATTCACATATCTAATCAAATCGCGTTCATAATAGGCTTGATTTAAAAAATTCTAGCATCATTATTTATGATTCTGGTTGGTGTTGGTCACTAAGTTGTATAAAGAGCAAAAAATCACCTGCAATTTCTCTTGAACCTAAGCGGTGCGATGTTAAGGCTAATGGTCAGTAAATAAATAAACAAGTAGGGTAACGCAACAAAGAAAGGCGATACTCAATCAGCTGTTTGGAATCGGCAGAAATCGAAGGTCCTCTTCCTTTCCTTCCCGGAGCTTCTACATAGCTCTGTCATGCCATCCTATTTATTTATTTACTAATTTCTGTTTGTTTCGTTTTTTTCAAGCTAAAAGATATTTGGATATCAAAAAAGATTTTATTGATAAAACTCCTAACTATAATGGACCTTCAATTAATGAAACATTTTAACGACTGCTATTGGTTGACTGAACACTATATTCAAATTCAAATAAAAGGAACTACAATCAAGGAAATTAGAAATAACAAAAAAAAAAAAGAATTTTATCGGCCATTCTTTATCGGGTGCCATTTACTTTATTATACACTATTTTTCAAAACAACGTCTCTCTCTTTATCACAATCCCAAGGTGAAAGTATTTTTTACATTATTTTTCTCTTCAGTGTGTGTAGAGAGAAAGAACCATAGAAATTGGTGCCCATTCTGCCTGCTATCATACAAGTGAATAGTATAGAAGAAATAAAACAGCCTAAAGCAAGTTAATGTTTCAATATACAAATTAAACTCACCCAATCGGTATATTCCAGGACCAAATAATGCGGATCCTTTTCTCGACACAATCCAAAGAGCTTCACAACACCCTTATGTGATATCGCCCGGAACATCTCAATTTGTCTTTTAAACTCCTGACAGGCTGTCTCGTCCTTGATTTTATTCAATGCCTTCACCAAAATCAATTTATATTCATCCGAAACCTCTGCGCTTGATTCTTGTTCCTCTTTGATCTCCTCAATGTCATCCATGGAAGTTTTTGAACGTCTTTTCTCCATATTCGGAGGTGTTCCACTCTGTCGGTCGTCCGTGTTTTTTTCACTTGCTTCGTTGATTTTTATTAGAGACGATTTTATTTTCCCAACCAAAACATCACCAAATTCTCCGCGCCCGATTTGTATGAGTTCTGTTAAACTAGACCGTGGCAGAGCTAATTGGTCGAACGCATGTGACTTTTTAGAACCTTTTGAATTCACACTCGATATGGTGTCATCACTTTTTTGTGCCTCATTGCCACTACCTCGGGGGTTACTATTTCCATTCATTTTCTTAGTTTTAGCGTTTTTCTCTGACTTTCCATTTTCCGGTAGACATGGTTCAATTTCTGCCATTTTGTTATTTGCCTCACCACATTCGACATTGTCCTTGCCAGCTTCAGTAAGACGTGCTTTTCGTGCTTGACGTCGAAAACGACACCATAACATTAGTCCCACTACGAGGATTATATATGCGAATGCCACTGACATTGTTATCAATACAGCTCGGGTGATTAGAAATCCATCGGATGACTCTTCTGTTGCAAAACCTTCCACTGCTATATTATAAAAAAATCTTGATTTATAGACGATGTCTTGACAAAATACAACAAAAGTTTTGTCAAATGAAATTATAAACTCAACTTACGTTTTACAACGAAGCGCACCTCCTCACGCTTTAAGCCAGCACTGTTGCCAATTGTGCAGCCATACCGTCCTTCATCGTCCAGATGCACCTCCGTAATTTCCAAAGTTCCATTCTCCAAAAATTTGAATCTATTCTTATCAGTGTTATTTTCACTCAGATATTTCAAGTCCTTGTCCCACTGAATTGTGGGTTTGGGGTCGCCTATCGCCTGACAATGAATACTAGCGACTCCCATTTCTATTGCTTGAATTGGTCCTTCGGGTGCCACAGAAAACTTAGGCGCCACCACAACAGCTATACTTACAGTGGCATTTATTTGTCCCTGAGTGTTACTAGCGATGCAGGTATAGTTACCACGATGCTCGGCGGATACATTTTTAAATATCAACGTACCATTAATGTCGTCAATTGTCTCGGGCAATTGATCCGAAAAGTCCTGCAATGAAAACGAACAAGAAGAAGAAAAAACATTGTTATAACAATAGTTTCAAAAGTTTTGTGTGAACCAGTGCGATGGTCGTTGAATAATTAATGTGTCCAGGGAGAGAGTGAGAAAGCGATAGAAGGAAAACCAAGAATTTTCAAGATTGCTCTGGGAATAGGAATGAGATTTTACTTTATTTGTGAAACTTCTCCGAATGGAGTATCATTAGGGATATTTAGTTTTGAAAGTTGCCAGAAGTTGTAATTAAGCTCGTGTGATTTGGAATGGATTTTGGCAGTAGGTACTAAGAGTGAAGTGAAGATAATAATAACTTAAACGAGAAATGTAACGAAATGCGGAAAACTTGAATTTGTTGTACATTGATGTTACACAACTAATTCAGAGTTCTGAACGTTTGATAAAATTGTAACAATTTCGAGCTGAAAAAATAAGAGATGCGAGCCATCGGATTTAGGATTTATCGGATGCGAAGTTAGGAAAAGTCAGGAGATTTTTTTTCTTCGATGTTAACATATCTTTTTCCATAATTTTCGATCACTACAAAATATAATTTTTTTAAATATTGACTTCCAGAAATTTGAAAACCAGAATTAATAAAAAAAAAACAGAGTTTAGAAGAGCAAAATTTATAAATCAGATTTAAGAACCGATGTATTGTGAGTAATGTAGTATGCATTATGAACAATTTCAGTATCAATAGAGCGTTTTGAAATGAGATTATATCTGCTACTGCTCCTTCTTTGGTTGAGATAGATTCAATGTCAAACAAGACCAGCAGACAGAACGAATACGGAAACACGCGTTATTGCTTTCTACAAATATCTAAGTTGTGAAGTTGTTCCAACTGAAGTCTATAGCAATAGAAAATGTATACTCAAGAATCCGTTCATTAAAACTTCACAGCGATATTACCGTGCTACTTATCAAGCCGAACAACGTTAATTTGAATGCCTACTTGTCGTTGGAAGCAGACTTCGAAAGAAAGCCTGGTATGCATTCATGTCCAGCAGAACAGAATTATTAGGATAATTCCAAAGATCTTTTCTACAAGCCTTTCGAAAATACTTATGAGCGGAGCCCTAGACAAGAAGATCATCCTTTAGTGACTTGAACGAAAAATTAGAGAATATGAGAATTTCCATCTTTGGTTACACAATCGGCAATCGAAATTTCCGATTCTTCCGAGAGGCCAATTGACTGGAGCTATTATGAAGGTATTGAGGATATCCTCTTCACGACCCAACAAAACGACCGATGTAAAACGAAATAATATGGTAGTGTTATTAAAATCATAAGAGATATCCATTGCCCTCAACGTAGCTTCACCCCAGCCGCAATGTTTTAAAAAAAGAAGACCAGAGGCAACAATACTAGTCACAGAACCGCAGCCTCTGAGGTTTCACTCGGCCTACAAAACAAAACCCAAGGTTCGATGATGAAGGCAGACATGCAGACAAGTGAATGCAGTAAAACGAAAAGTAAGCCAGAAGCTCTATCAAAATATTACTGCTTCAATTACTACTAGGAGATCTACAAAATAACAGAAAGGAGGAAGGTCACATTCAAATCACAGCAGCATAAGACGCGCTATTTTTGAGGAAATTCAGAGATGCCATGACGGAAAGTTAAAAATATCATGACAGGTTGGAAAATCTCGAACTCAAGCCTTAAAAGACCACAAGAAAAGCAAAGTAGTCTTTCCTAATAATATAAATTTGAAAGCTTGTTTGTTTCACTTTCACATTTAAACTGCTGAACCAATTTTAATGAAATTTTTGCCATTTTTGGGTTATTTGCGAATTTTGCGTTATTTGCGTAGCTTGTGTGTTTAACGTAATTTATTTCGCATTATTTGCGTATTTTACGAAAAATGCGTCATCAGCGCTATTTTCATACATGTGTATTTTGCGTAAATTGCGTATTTCGCGAACTTGAGACACTATGGCTATTGTTTTTGGAAGATGTGTGTATTTCGCGGGCTTTGCGTAGTTTGCATAAGTTTCGTAATTTGTGAATTTTGCGTAGTTTGTACCATTAGTGTTACTTGGGCTGTGCTAATGTGCAATGTGCTACTTTGCGTACTTTTCGCATTCTGCTATTGTTGTTTTTATATACTTTGCTTTATTTTCGTACCTGCGTGTGTTGCGCTAACGTAGTTTGCGTCATACACGTTTACTGGTGGATTTTGCGTATTCAACTCAAAATGAAAATAAAAACCTTAAGATATCATCCAATATGCCCGTATCTCTATTATCCTCAGCGGTAATAAAAATAAATAAATAGGGTGGTGCAACAAAGGAAAGAGACCAGGGGCTTAGTGCATTTTTCACAACCATTGCATTTGTGAGAGAATGGAGGGGACCTACAATTTCTCTGCCAATTCAGAACGGCTAATCGAGAAAGCGCTTATTATGGCAGTGAATTTACTAACGCAAGACTTGAAAATTCCTCGCGAAAGGCGATACCAGTGGAAAACAAGTTTTCCTCTGTTGGGAACTACGAACCTCTGGGTTAACAGCAGACATTCTAACTATCACGCCATGTGTTGTGTACCACTTAGGTATAATGTACCATTCTAATATTAAAAGAACCTTTTGAAATTAGTCCAGTTATTATAGAATTCTTTATTCAGCGTAAGAAACAAACTTACTTTCACATTTATAATATTAAGCAAGGATCGTAAGGATAAGGATATTCTCGGGAACGATGGTTTTATCAATTGCCTCAACTTCCTCTCTAGCCATCCGGAAATATAGAACAAAACGTTAAGTCAGCGTCCATAATCGACATCAGTTCATTTATGATAAATTTTATGAATCTTCTTTTCTTTCCTGATGATAAGTGCAAAAAAGAAGAAAGACAAATTCATCAGAACTCAAATGAGAGCAACTGTTTTGATTTTTGATGATAAACACTCTTCATCATGATAATTCAATTTTAGGGCTGGAAAGCGGAAGTTTATATGCAAAATTTATGCTGAAAAAGTTATTCAAGGATACTTTCCTTCGAATTGCTTACTTTGTTTCAAACATACAAATATTTGGCTCTAAATGCACCAAACATCTGCACGTTAAATAGTTTCTCCATCACAAACAACATCCAACCATTGTTATAATGATTAGTGCAAATAAGCACTTTCGTAAAACTACAAAGTAAATACTTGCCCCACCGCTGTCAGTTTCATATACACGAGTACATATTCCAAATTCAATTTCATTAAAAGCAAACATAACTTCATCAATAAAACTGATAAAGAAACTTGATCTGTACACTCTTCTCAATATTGGCTTGAATATAAATTCTCTACCCCCAAACTCTTTTCGCGGCCGTCAATATTATACCAGCGCAGCGGCAGCTCCAAACAAGAGTCGGTACAATTTTGTCATTCATCCTACCAGTCTAAAACTGAATTTCAAAGCCTTGCCTCCCACAAAGTTATCTGGTTATTACAAAGCAAATTCCCAACATCCAATTGCAACTTTACTAGAATCGAAATCTGATTCCCGGCACGGCAGTGTGTCGTCAATGCAGCTTGTGGATGGTTTTGGCTATGCCTCGGTTTTCTATTTGATTAAGTTGAATGGTAAAATAAAAGTTTTTGCATCCATTGCATTGCCAATGGATCGATTCAATGCACAAACTAAGCTGTCCTGGGTGCGCGCAAACTATGATGAAAAATGCAAATAGGCAAGTTAGCCGTTAGGTAAACATTCCCCAAAAACTTTAGCACAATAGTTAGGCAAATAATAATCCGACATGGACGGCGATGTGCGTTTTTCTAATAAAAATTTCAACATGTCAATTGAAAAGGAGCCATTGCACACGTAAAAGTTTTGGGGATAGCAATTTATTGAAGCAGCAATGGAAAACTTCACCCAAGCAAATAAATTGTGCAGATGTCTTTCTGTCGTTGTACAAAGTCAGACAGACTACAATGAAATCATGTTGCTAGGTTCAGTTTGCAGCAAAGGATAGGATTTTTGTGCAATAGTATGTAATTTACATATGCGAACAAAGTTATTACAACTCTTTTTTCTCTTCTTTTTTTTTTGAAAAACTTTTGTCAATAGAACGAACATAATTGAATTGTTAGAGTGATTGTTTCATGAAATAGTTTCAATTTTGATTTGTATGGTTGGAAAGTATTTTGTTTCAATAGAACTAGGAAATAACAACTATTCATTCAAGAGTTGAACTTAAGGACTGGGGCTTTGGTTTTCTCACAGAAACAACAGAGCGGTTACATAATGTTCTTAACTATAGATAGACTACAATTGATGAGAAACAGGATTTGATGTATTTGGATTGGTTGAATTGCCTAACTGTTCGGTGGTTAAAATGATGGAATAGGTCATTATTAATAAAACGAATTTGTTTTAGTGTTGTTGCGGTATATTTTTCCACAACAAGTTAGGCCTTCCTTTTCCCATTTTCACCCCATCCTTTTGTTGTGGCTTCAAAGAGCTGGCAGAGTACAAAGCAACCCTAGTCCATCAGCTAGTGGTGAACTTCAAAGAATTTTGGAAAAGCAACCCGAGTAAGCGCCCCTTCATTGAGCCAGTGGACGGCTGGAGACCCAAGCAGTAGCGTTAGTAAGAACCAGGAAGGTTCTGGAGAAATTACATCAACAGCAGCAGCTGCAGGTTACTAACAACCTACTATTTATAAAAAAGGTAGAGATATGGCTACCCATCTCTAACACCCTGATTAGATATCAGTCAACGTTCACAATAACGTTCACGATCATCAGAATTTGGCATTTGAAGCCTTTTCAATATAAACGGCCAAGAGCCCAACGTAATGGCAGAGCGCCCACCGTAAAGGCCGAGTACCCAACCTAAAGTGCTTTACCTTAGCAAGGAAATGACTCTATAGGATTATCCCTATTCCCCCAAATCTGCGCGAAGGTTCACTGAAGTAATTCAGTAGTTTTCGCGAAAAAACGACGAATCCTCTTAAACTGAATCCTAGCTTAAATAGTTTTCTTGCACAGTGTAACTTGGGTCGGTTGGGCCGAGGGAATTTGTTAAAAGTAATACTTTTTCAATTTTCTATTCTGGAATGGATTGAAATGGAACAGGTCTGGATTCGTTCATTCACGCAAGTTGTTGCGAATCTCAAACGACCGAGAGATTCAGCAACGAGATTGTTTAGAAGAGAGCGATGGATGCGCAGACTCCAGCGAATTTGCTGAGAGTACTGCAGATACCCCGTGACGAGCCTCCACGACTCTGATTGGTCGAAGTGAGTGGAATTTGCGCCGCTGAACGAAGAGACTGCCAAGAAGATGGCACTTCTTGGTTGACCTCTAAAAAGGACACCAAAGAATTTTTGAAGATCGAAAAATTATTCGGAAATTTTAAAATCGAGTGCTAGAGTTTTGCAAGTAGTGCAACTTTTTAATTGTGATAGTGTTTGTGTTTGCATTTTGGCAGGAATTCCAAGTTCAACACTGGTTTTGAATCCGTGCAGGAAAGCTCCAATCAGGCAGGAGTTCAGGAGAGTAAGTGCCAGGACGGGCAAGATAACTCATAGGCAGGATTCGTCAGGAGGAAGTTAAGTATTTTTCTATAAAAGTGGAAAAGTGTTAGTTGTGCGTTTGGTTTGGTTTGACTATTGAGCCATATTACTTGTATCGGTTACCCTTCTTCAATCGTAATTTATCCTGAGATTGCAGGACGCGCGACCTTTCTTTGACAAGAAAAGTCCCAAAGATTCGTTTGTTTGTGGGTGTATCTTCGATCATTAAATTTCATCCTATCTAAATTGTTAACTGGCCCTCTGCCAGATTTCCCATGCATTGTACACCCCTAATTGTTTACGAAAAGATTTTAGGTTTTGTACCTATACTTGTAAAGGTTTCCTGAAGAAAATATAATTTTAGTCCTTTTGGAAAATAATCGCGTTATTTTATTTCATTTGAAGACCATTTTCAGAGCCAAAGTTGGTTTGGAAATTCCAAGCAAAAATTTCCTGGCGCCCTTAATTTTGTGAAACACCCTATTGTGTTTGTGGTACCCGTGGTGTGATGGATAGCATGTCCGCCTGTTAATCCAGAGGTTCGAGTTCGAATCCCAACAGAGGCAAAAATGTTTTTTCCACGGGTATCGCCTTTCGCGAGGAATTGGCAAGTCCTCCGTTAGTATTCACTGCCATGAAAAGCGCTTTCTCAATTAGCCGTTCGGAACCGGCAGAAAATTTTAGGTCCCTTCCATTCCCTCACAAGACATGGTTGTGAGAAATGCGCTAGGCCCAGGGGCTCCTCGCTCTGTTGCGCCACCCTATTTATTTATTTTTTATTTACCCTATTGTGTTTTGATAGAACATTCTTTATATCATTCTTTCCTTTTTGTATCAATTCTTCTATAATAATCACCTACGGACCACCTCTTGCTGAGCAGCTGGCATTGGCAGCATATTATCTTGTTACCTGTTGCATTCTTTTCTCACCGAAATCCACCCAGCTGTCATTTGACAGTTCATCATAAAATATCGAAAAAATCAATGGATGGGGTAGATTTAATTCGGCGGATTCGCAGTATCAAAAAACATACCATTTACATTTTAAAGCTGACACAGTAATGACCTCTCCAAAATGCGTCAAACCAAGCTCTTCTTGGCACTTTCAACTCAAAAAGTTACAAAGACGCAATAAAACCAAGTAGAAACAATGTAAGAATGCTAGCCCCTAGCCGGATTCCCAACTGGACACTGCAGACTAAAATACCTAAAGGTACTGGGCATAAAGAGCAATGACCATTGACCAATGCAGATACTGCAACGAACAGGAAGAATCGCCTGACTACCTCTTAGGTGATTGCGAAGCTCTATTACATCAAAGAAAGAAGTGCCTAGGATCCTACTACGTAGAAGAGAGGGAGCTAAAGCTCCTGAACATAGCCCAGATACTCAGTTTCATTAAAGGAACTAATCTGGATGAAGTACTTTAAATTAAGGAATACCACTTAAGAAGAAGGGGGTACAATAAGGTCGAAATACAAAACAAATCCCCAAATATTCATTCATTCAAAGTTTTACTACTCGGAAGTACTTAGTCTGACAACAATTATCAATAAGACCATTTTTGAAGTAAATTTAAAATCCTTCAAAAATATTTTTCAACTTTATTTGGCTCAAATCAGTTAAACAGTTGTGAAGCTAAAGTAACATTAGGTTGTTCAACACGGTGATACCAAGGCTCAAACTATGTCAAAAATACACAGTCAGCTTTCCTTTGGTTCGTGACTGGTCCATCATAGAATCTGAGCCAGGATTGAACTTTTTTATCGAAGCTGCACATATTGTAACAAAACCGATGATTGATAATATACAACTTCAAGCCTCTTTTGGTATCCTCAGTGAGGGCTTCAATCAATGATTGCATCTGTCAAGAACACAATAGTAGATGGCAGACCTCCATATGACCCGGTCATACTAAGCTCCCTAAAGTTAATAAAAAAAAAAACTGCAACATTTTTGCTTTCTCGTAGTAGAAAAGAGAACTTATTGATGCTGCCACAGGGCACTCCTCTTTTGCCAGACATTTAGGGCCAGTTGCTCAATCGAATCATAAATTTAAGTTCTACATAAAGTTCTACTTTAGTATGGGGATTTTATGTAGAACTTAAGAATTCCGGAACGTCTCATACAAAAATGAAAACTTAAATTTATGATTCGATTGAGCAACTGGCCCTTAAACGTGTTAACCAAAAGTAATACAATACTCTGTGAATCCTGTGGCGAGGATGACGGCACCGCAGAGCACTTCCTCTGTGAATGTTCTGCATTTTTTCGTACCAGGTTACAGATAATCGGCGCAGACATGATGAGAGCTGATAACTTAGGCTTCTTATCATGGCAGCGTGTTTAAAATTTTTTCTGAACAATCGGGTTGTACAATGGAACAGAATTTAGTTCTGAGAGTATTTCAAATACCATTAACAGAAAAAAGGCTAGGTATAAAGAATAGAAATAGATTTGGCACCCGTGGCGTGATGGTTAGCATATCCGCCTGTTAACCCGGAGGTTCGTGTTTCGAATTCCAACAGATGCAACAATTTTTTTTCACCGGTATCGCCTCTCTCAAGGATTGGCAAGTCCTTCGTTACTAAATTCATTGCCAAGAAAAGCGCTTTCTCGATTAGTCGTTCGGAATCGGCAGAGAATTGTAGGCCACTTCCATTCCCTCACAAAGCAAGGTTGTAAAAAAGGCCCTGGAGCTCCTCGCTCTGTTGCGCCACTCTATTTATTAACTTATTTGTAAAAAATAGAAAACAAGGTTGATAAACCTCTAGCTATTTCTTACGCTTAAAATATTTAGGATTTTACTTTGTCATCCCAGAAAATATTTTCAACATAATTTTCGAAGAAAAAAATCAGTCAACTGCATATAAGTAGTGAGCTTTCATGGACGTCTTTTATAATTTTTTAATACATCACAAGCTTTATGGTACACAAATACATACTGATGAAGAGCTAAAGATTCCGGCTTGATGCCATAAAGGAAAAACTGCTTCGACATCAGAAAATTACTAAAGTTACCTGAAATAACAATTTCAGAAGAGCTCTTTCACAACTTTTGATTTTAAGGATTCAAAAACCAAAATCTTCGATCTTATACAAATAGACAAATCCATTCAACTGATTACCTTATCCCAATGTACATGTGATACAACAAAAAAAAAAAAAAAATACTTTCAATTTACATCACAAACACAAGCCATTTATCGACTACTTCACTCATTGCAAACTTCTATATATTTTTTTAAAAATAAAAACCAAGCAAACTCTGGAAAAGCTCTAAGCTTCCTAAAGAAAAAAGAGGAGTCTCAAAAGAATAAAATTAAATGGGGTGCGCCACAGATTTACTACATGTATTTGATTTGGGTATCAAAAGAAGCCTAACGTCTTGTGCTGATATTCGAACCCATATATTGTTCAGTTGGCCAATGTCCACTTCAGGAAAGACCAGCAGAAGATAAAAAGAAGAAAACTTTAAGAATTGCTTGCTTTCCCCCAGGAGACAACGAACATTTTGTCCATATTTACCAGAAGACTTTTGTTATATCCCGGGGAGCATTTTTTTATCGACTCGACACCGAAATCCTTTTCATTGAAGTTTTTTCTTTACATTATTTTTTTTTTCAACAAGGACTGGGTCAACAATCCCAACAATTTATGTTCGCTGTGGCGTTCTAGTTTTCCTTTTTTAAGAAATCTGCTTAAGCTATTTTTATAATAAAATGGTGGATAGAACTACAGGATTGAAGTACACTCTGAATTAAATTTCTTCAATCCCAGAGCTGAGGAGTTTATTCTAAGGGACTGTTTTCTTTCATGCAATCGTAATTGACTGCCAAGGATGCTCAAGGGATGGACAAACAATTTTCATTTATTTTTGTTTCCTTTGAAAAAAAGATAAAAAGAAAAGATAACTTACCCCAATCCATTTGACTTGTGGTGTTGGGGTGCCTTGTGCTTTGCAGTGAACTTTCCCAACTGAGCCCAGTTCCAAATTCTTCGAGGTAGGTTGTGGGGCAAACTTTAATTGCTCAATAACAACCAGTTCGCCAGTTTCCGATGAAATTGGACTATGTCCTTGGATGTAAATCTGACAATAGTATTGTCCGGCATCACTTGCTATCACAGAGGAAAACATAAGCGAACCATTGGAGCGATTCAAAGTAATACGGAAGTCCTCGCGCAGCATTGATTCCATATTCGGCTCAGCTGTGGTCGACGTGGATACACCAAGATCCGTTTGACGAAAAACTTTCCCATCCTTTCTCCATCTTAACTGAACCGTTGTGGTTCGATACTTCTCTGGCAATTGATACGTGCAAGGCAGCTCAACTGGATCATTCTCTTTGGCTACCAACTTCGCGGATGGCTGCTGACTGAAACTCACATCCGAGACAGTGGCTTTGGCTGATTTATCACCCCGTTTACCACGGCACAAGAAAACATTTTTCGACGATTTATCGAACATCTTTTGACCCTTTTTGCCTTCAACAATTCGTGGAATGCATCCCGAACCTGATTGCGAGTCAGTGCCGGCCCACTTAAGGACGTATCCTTTATTGCTCATTGACCGTCCAGCTGGATTCGATGCAACACATCGATAGAGTCCATTATCATAGACAGATGGACTTTTAATAATCAGCTTGTTCCCGTCCAAATGAATGTTTTGAATTGAAGTTAATTTTTCACTATTGCGGAACCATTCAATTTCCATTTGGCCTGTGCCCTCGACATGGCATTTAAGGATTACTTCATCCTTGCGGTTGGTCAGTAATTGAACATTGGCTGTTTGTATCCCTGAAAAAGAAAAAAAGAAAAAATAAGAAGTTAAACAAAAAAAGCAAAAATGAAAAAGATACTAATCAGAGTGCTGCGGGCAAAAGTTTTCAAATTAACTGAGAAGCAAAATAATCAAGATGGACGGGGCGGAAGAAACCCTCTTTTTTTGTTTGGTTGAACTTCCTCTCTACAGTCTGTTCATGATTATCAACCCTAATTTGCATTGATTAAAGTTGGCAGGGTGGTTGTTGAAATGTTTTCAATATATCTACTTCATAGACATGGCAATGATGTGAAAGGAGAGAGACCCTTTTTTGTTCATAAATCACATTGTCGGAAGGAAGTAAGAAAAGGCAGGTATGTTTTGAATGGGATTTTAAGTTTGCTAAAGGTAAAAACTGAAGGCATATCGCTTGTTTGCTTCGGACAATTTAAATGATTTTGAATATTTAAACATTCGGATGATCGGGAACGTTTACTCAAATCAATTTGATTACAGATGGGAATTCTGGGTATTTGGATTTGAGATCCCGAATTGTTGGAGGTAGAACACACTTTTTATAAAAAGATTTATGAGTAGTGAAAGCTTGTCTTAGTAGAAAAGCTGCCGTGGTAGATCCAAGCCAGGTGACAGCCAAACTTTTCGAGATTTTTACAATTGGAAATCACATTTTCAAACAAAATGTTTGAAACAGGCTTGTCTGGCAAAACAAATACTCAATACGGTGCCTATTTTGTTCCTAAAACGTATACCGATTAGTGAAGGCCTGGCTACAGGAATGAAGGATTCTTACTTACGGTGGCTCCATCGTCAGCCACTAAAAACTGAGATTTTGGTGGCAACAATGATCCAAAAATGTCCAATAAACTAAAGGGAGTTATCTACACCGCGGTTGCGTGTTCAGAACTTACATTGCTGGACAAAATGTATGAGAGGAAGTTTCAGCATCTGAGCTAAAGATGCCCCGTATGACAACATCCGTGAAAGCTTGATTTTAAAAAATAAATCACGACCGGTCGACGAGCTGGTGTTGTCGACTTCGAATCAAATCATAAAGGCAATATTCTTGAAAGTACCAATATCGCAACTAAACTAAACCCTAAAAACTCTTGGGCCAAATGAATTCAAATACACCAGTTAAAGTTGGTCTCAGACATTCAATATTCCAAAGCAGGGAGACTTGTTGACCAATGAATTAGCGTTAAAAAGACAGATGAGAGAATTTGAATCCTTTGAGATCAAAATGCTCGGAGCGACTTCAAAGTGAAAGAAGAAGAATTTTAAAAGACCATTTTATTCTTTTTTCAAAACATCAAGGCCAAAATTGACAACATCTTTTAACGAAAATCTTCTTCTTCTTTCCTTTTCCGGCGTTACGTGTATTGTGATCTCGAAAAGATCATAGCTCTTCCATTTAACTCCTTCAAACCACTGATCCACCATTTTGACCTTCGACGGCAAATCCCCCTATTCTGAGCTGTGCTACAAATGTCCGAGACGAATAAAATGCAGGTTCCGTTGTTGCAGCGACAGCCAAGCCGGTCTAACGCCCTTCTCAACTTTCTAACTTCGCGAAAGTGATCCAAGAATGCAAGAGCTCTCTAAATGCGTTCAGAAGATTAAATTCTTGGAGTCTCGTTTGGGTTCCAGGCCACCACCGCATAACTGGAAATGAGATTGCCGATGAACTTGCTAGGCAAGGATCTCAGACAGCTTTCTCAGGACCTGAACCGTCTATAGGTCTGCCAGCTTCCTCAGTGAGAGCTTCAATCACCGATTGGATCTGTCAAGAACCCAACCGTAGATGGCATGCCTCCATTGGAAGCAGACAGACCAAACGTATGCTCCCCAACGTAAATAAGAAGACTGCAGCAATTTTGCTATCCTGTAGCAGAAAAGACTAGAAAGCTTATTGGCGTTGACAGCGGGCACTTCTCTTTTGCCAAGCATTTAAACGTGTTAGGCTTTAGTGATACAGCACGCTCTGTGAATTTTGTGGAGAAGATGAAGACATCGCAGAGCACTTCCTCTGTGAATGTCCTGCTTTTTTTCGCAGGTTACAGATTGTCGGCGCAGACATAGTGAGGGTTGGTAACTTAGGTTCCTTATCTGGTTTTTCTCCGAACATCTGGAAAGCTATAACAAATAGAACGTCGCAATCTTGTAATACAGTGGACCGGTATTTATGTCTGAGTGCTCCAGCTGATATTTAAAAAAACCTCCAACAGAAAAAACGCTTCGTTGTATTTGTCTGTACCAGGAGTGTTTTTGGTCTGTCTTTCTCGCTTTCCTTCGAGATGGAATCTCGAATAACAAAGATAAAAAAGGCTCACCTTATTAGTGAAACCAAGTGAATCTAACTTGTTTTCCCAGAAGACTTATTCAAGTTTTCAACAATTAACCGCTTGAATAAAAAAATAGGAATTAAAAACCAAAAAACAACGAAAATGCATAGATAAAATCAAAACTACCAATGCTTATTTATTAAATCCCTGCACCAATTCTACTCTTTTCGAGGCACTTCATACAACAAATACTAAGCGAGCTGAGTAAATAAAGCAAATATCCAACCGAAAATTATTATCCCTTGAAAAATGTAATCCCCGAATATCCTGACAAAAATCCACTTAGACAAAACTTTTTCAATGTCGTTATTATTTTTCCCCTACCGCTGCGCCTGCCGGTCGGTTGCGAGAGCTTTGCATTCCTCTTCAACCTCCATCCTATCCTCTAAATGTTTCCAGTTTGGCATGGCAAGCATTAACTTTTCCCGTGGGTATAGATTTCTCTCTTTTGTTTGGCTTTTGTCGGCGATTACTTCTGTCTGCAGGCAAAAGTGAAATGATAAAAAAATTTGATTTGAGTTGGATTGGGTTATAATTGCTCAAAATAATAGAAGCACATTTAGACTTTAAATCAATAATAATGGACGTGCTATTTGATTTCTTGAATCTATTTTTATTATAGGTATCACGTGCTCAATATTTCAAGCCTTTTGTTTATTTAAGTCACATCAGGAATCAACAATCTGTGAAAAGTCCTACTAAATAATTATAGGTAATGTATTCCACTCAATAAAATTTTAAGGGAGTAAATCAATTGCTTCAGTTCACAACTCATGAAACGCATACTTGTTTTATTTACAACCCTCTCTGACCGAAAATAAATTTTCTGCATTACGCAGCAGAGGGGAACACATTAAAAATATGGCGCCGGAAGTTCCAAGCAATTTCTCGAGTACTTCACCGTTTGTTTCACAATTCTAAACCGAACAGACGCCAACGCCTTTCGCGAAAAGAAAGAAAAAAGAAGAAAGAATACTTCACTATCACAAGTTTGAATTCGAGAGGTTTAATATCGGGTTTTCCAATGGAAACTTGACAAATAAAACGCGAACCATTTGAGATATTTTAAAAGCTTTAGTATCGGCTTGAAACACAATCAAAAAATTTATGAATAGAACTCGACTTCGTTAGTATATGGCCATCATGGGCACGTTTGTAGATGTCGAATCGATGACTCGGCCACACATTTCGTCTGAAACGGCCGCAATTTCGCATTCAATGTGTCGGCTTGTTGGCATAAACCAACAACTTTACGTAGTCCCACAAAAAATTGTGTCAAGCTGTTAAATTTCACAAACGACACGGCCAATCCACCAGACCATTGCTTGAGATAACTCGCTCATCAATTTTACTAATCAATAAATCGGTTGTAACGTATGATGTTTAGGTTATGAAACCACAAATCCATGGCCTCCAAAAATAAACGGTAAATATGGCATGATAACGCTGACCATTATTGGAGTTAAAAAAAAAGGGTGGCGCAACAGAACGCATTTCTCACAACCATGCCTTGTGAAGGAATGGAGGGGACCTACAACTTTCTGCCGGTTCCGAACGGCTAACAGACAACGCTTTTCATGGCAATGAATTTACTAACGGAGGACTTGCCAATTCCTCACGAAAGGCGATACCCGTGGAAAAACATTTTTGCCTCTGCTGGGATTCGAACCTCGGACCTCTGGGTTAGCAGGTGGACATGCTAACCACCACGCCACGCGTACCACTTATTGAGTTCACACTGTACAATTAGTTGGACAGACTTCGTTTGATGGATGTTGGATGAAGTTTGCGTTCAGACTTATCAGTCGTCCAACATTATGACATATATTCCTCCACTCGGTTCAACGTCAAACATTTTTAAAAATATTTGAAAACCATCCAACAAGTTCGACAATCATTCGTCTGAGGACTGAGGGTTCACATTATCCGACATTGGTCGTTAAAACCACAGTATGTAAGCCCACAAATTGTACAATGTGAGCTCCGCTATACACAGTAACGTGACGATCGTTATCGTCGAAGAAAAAATATGGCAGGTGTGCAAACAGCACCAAACAGTTATTTTTGAGGACGAAGGGCGATGTGGTGATTCATGGAGCACAAGCGGATATATTCATCCGGCCAATAACGCACATTTTGCTTATTGTCGAACCCATTGAGCCAAAAATCGGACAAGGTACAAAGGTTTCCATTGGCTTCAATTATTGAGTCAGTTTGATTTTGTATGGGTGTAAACCAAGATTCTTGAGAACATAGTGGATTTGACTGATTTGGATCGTTTGCTACTGACGTTTAAAGTGGCAGTGATATTTTCGATACTGTGACAAACCCGTTGTACCACTGACATGGCAACATAACTCAACGAATATGTAGACTCAAATCTTTACACTTAGCTTGTTGAGAGAATTACGATCAGAAATTGGAGTTGAAGTCCTTAAAGTTGCGGCCACTGATTCCGAACTTGGGTAGAAAGTTTGTATTTATATGATTTGCAGATGGATGATGAAAATGTAGAGTTTACTAATTAATTTGACAATGACAGTTCGATGATTGGTGAAAGAGTGCGTTCACCAATTAAACTCAAAGTTGTCAAGATCCTAATCGAAAATCCTTTAAGAAAAATAAGACAATTAAAGTCGCAGTACTAAGCTGATGCATAAATAATTTTAGTCGCTTCATTTTCTTGATATCAAGACCAAACCGACAAAGCAATAAGTTAAAAAAGGACTATTTTCAAAGTTTTTCCAAAATTCGATCAGACGTTCTTGCAAACATACAGGAACTGTCACTTTCAACACACACGACCCAAGAGAGCTCGTTATCAATTCTTTTGAAGCAAATCTTTTGACTAAGTTCGGTCGTTCATAAATCAAAACGACGCGACGCCACCACGCCACACCGGTAGACTCCATCTTCTACATTTCAGTATACTTTCATTCAACTGTCATCGATCAAAACAATAAATGCTACTCGGAGTACGAATGCACATTCGACATTTCACACAAATTTATATCTCTTTCGCATTGAATTGCAGTGATAATCCATATTCCAATATCTAAACAAAGTCACTGTGCAATCTTTTATGTTGAACTTGTGTAGCATGACCATATAAATCTCTATATACCTTCCTCTTCTCGTATGCGCATCAGAGAGCTATGTTTAGATGCTATACACACTCAAAGTACAAGCAATGTTAATGATAGTCGGCCTTAATGCGTTGTGCGGCAATAAAATGCACTTAATGCATTTGCATATAGCCTAGCTGTACCGACGCGCAACCATCCTCCAGTTCCATTCTCAACATAAAGGAGTGCGCATTCACATAACTTGGACAAACCAAATGAGAGTGGTAAGTTAGGCTAAGGCAGGGCTGTGCAGCAGCCTTCTATATCCTATAAGAGTGACTACATGCCGACAATAAGATTAATATCTTTCTGATGTAAGATTCCTTACCGCCACACATACAGTTAATGTATGTGTTATAACATCAAGCTTAAGAACAAAAATGCTTCAAGCAACAACTGTGAGTCATTGATGCATCTATCCAGTCAAGATTCCACCTACCACGTGCTATGCATACGAATAATTTCAAAGGTATAAAAAGAAATTCGATTGCTGTTTCTTTGATTCACTGTACATTTGAGATTCAACTCTAAGATGCCCATAATCGTTTTCCGCTTTGCATTCCACCTTTCCTGTGCACATATTTTAGCTCCATCTTTTTGTTGGAGGTTGAGTGCAGGCAGCATAGCTAAAGGATTCCTTACGCTTTTTATTTCTTTTATTTTATAAATTTTTTAGAGCAATTTACTCGTATTTTTCTTGTTTTTTTCTTCTTGGTATAGGCAGACAATGAATTTTGCCAAGATATTGGTTGAGTGCACAACTGCGAACACACCATGTGGAGTAAATTAAAATTCAACCATTTAGATTTGTAAACGACGCGGTGCGGTAGCTGGTTCGTGTGTATAGACTTTAAACTCGTCTTTTTTGTGTTTTTTTTTTTGTTGTTTTAGCTCTTTTGGGATTTACACAGAACTTAAGTACTTTTAAATTACCACCGGAAGTTGAGACTCGTTTTTGAAAAATAAACAGTTATTTTTATTTAGGCTCATCGAAATAAATTTGTGATGGAATGGCACCTTTGTTTAAGTACTTGGTCGGTGTTTTTTTGAGACTTGAGTTAGATTCATGTACGAGTAACCTATTAATTCTTGAGCGTTATTCTTTGGTTTAAAAGTACTTTTCAAGTAGTTAAATACTTGAGCTGGTCTTTTAAGCTAATGACTTTTCTTTTCAAATATGCACATATGTAGGAAGATAAGCTGGTCACCACTTCCTAACCTTTTATTACCTACTACAAATTTAATTGAGAATTCACATCACGTGCGAATACTAAAGTTAAATAAATAGGGTAGCGCAAGAGAGATTGCCGAGCCCCTTAGCCTACCTTGTTAGAAATTGAAAGGGTCCACAATTTAAGGCTAAATAAGAAAGCGATTTCATGGCAGTATAATTACTTTCGGAGGACTTTCCAATTCCTAGCGAAAGGTGATACCCGTGGAAAAACAATGCTCCTGGGATTCGAACATCGAATCCTCTGCTAATAGACAGATGTGCTTACCATTACGCCACTGGCAGCACTAAAGTTCGAGAAAATGACGTCTGTTCTTTTCCTTTTTTTATGGGCGAATATACAAAAGCTGGGTGTGGGTATTCTTTCAAGACATTTTATTGATAATAGACTTTAGTGAAGTGTCTATATACACCCATGTGTGGTCTAAGATTGTGTTACAAGACCTCAATCAAGTCGTGTGACTCTTACAAAATAAAATCACTCAGTCAATTCTCATGAAACAGGTTTCCCAGTCTTGGATTAACGGTTAGGCAGAATAAGCAGTTGCCTAGGGCCACCGATTTTAGGGGGCTCTCGAAAAATGATAAAGACTTCTAAAATTTTCTTACAAACATAGCATTAATAATAAGAACAGAAAATAAATTTTACTCAAATAAATAAAACTTAATTGACCGCTTTCAAAAGGCGACGACACAAGAAATGTATCGAAGTGAAAGGAGAGTACATACATACATAATAAAAAAGAACTATTTCAAAATGTATACTGGTTGTTTTTATTTTAAAAAATTCGATAATTTTTGGAACAGAGGGTGCCTTTAAGCGGAAATTTCAACTAAGAGGATGAATGAGTGCATGATTAGTGATGGATGACGATTAAATGAATGTATCATTTAGTATCATTTAAAAAATACCATTCCATAAATGTTCGAGAGTAAAACACTTAGGGAAAAACTGTGTCCGATATTTAAACGGGAAACCATTAAAATTGCAGTTGTTGGGGGTTTAAAAGCAACCCATTTAAATTGAATTGAAAGTAGTTTGTTTCAAATACAAAGTGCTTTTGCGAAAGCAGATAAGTAACTTCTGCTTTTGAATTGAATAGTTCACTTTATTGATTCGAAATCTAACTTTTTCGAATTTAGATCAAAGGAAAACGTATTGAAAATAACAAAGTCAGATCATACATTTTAAAAGAGGTAACTTATCTGTCCATTCGACTCCTGATGTATCGTATGTTGACCAATTGTCTATGATTTTAAGATATGTTTCTCCGAACGATTTTCAATTAGTCGAAAGGTTTATAACTTTTCTTCAGTTAAAGTTTCACTTTAAAGTTTCTTACTGAAGACTGTGGTTTATACAGGGTGATTCACATAAGGTGTGACAAAAAGATAGGGTGTGTAGGTTGGACCTAGACAAGCAAAAAATCGTATGCGAGGGGGGGTCCATTTTCCCCCGTTTAGGCGGGAGGGGCAATTTAAGAAAAAAATCACTAAAAATGGGAAAAAAATTATTTAAAAACAACGGTAATACCTACAGAGTCGTGTCATAGCATTTTGAAAAGCCAAAAATTTATACATTAATTTAAATTTAAAAATAAGTTGTTCAAATAAATAGTTTTTGAAATATTAATTTTCAAAGTCAAAATTTTGAAAAAAAAACAATTTTTTTTTAAAACCACTTTTTTTTTCAAATTTTACGTGATTAAGTAGTATTTTTCTGACTTATTTTCAATGCTCTTATTAATTTTTGATCAAACACAAAAAACCGGATGTCAAAATAACCTGTAGTCTTTGAGAAAACCAAAAATTACAAAAACGACTTTTTTAAATTTTTTTTTTCTTAAAGTTTTTTTTTCGTTATTTGATTCTTAAGTGAAAAAAAGTAAAGAAAAAATTCATCCTTAATTTATTAAATTCACTTAAGAATCAAATAACGAAAAAAAAACTTTAAGAAAAAAAAATTTTAAAAAGTCGTTTTTGTAATTTTTGGTTTTCTCAAAAACTACAGGTTATTTTGACATCCGGTTTTTTGTGTTTGAAAATAAGCCAGAAAAATATTACTTAATTACAAAAAATGGGTTTAAAAAAAAAATTATGTTTTTTTTTTCAAAATTTTGACTTTGAAAATTAATATTTCAAAAACTATTTATTTGAACAACTTATTTTTAAATTTAAATTAACGTATAGGTTTTTGGCTTTTCAAAATGCTATAGCACGACTCTGTAGGTATTACCGTTATTTTTAAATAATTTTTTTCCCATTTTTAGTGATTTTTTTTCTTAAATTGCACCTCCCGCCTAAACGGGGGAAAATGGACCCCCCCTCCCATACGATTTTTTGCTTGTCTAGGTCCAACCTACACACCCTATCTTTTTGTCACACCTTATGCGAATCACCCTGTATGTTAAAATTGTAGAGGACAATCATACGACAACGCATTAAACATGTCCGGAAAGTATAAAGGTGTTCAAGCAAGAATATTGAATTTGAATGAGGATACGATCTATGTTCCCCGTTCCGAGCATTCCCTTAATTTGGTTGGAGAGCATTTTGTGAAATGCTATTTTTATGCAGTAGACTTTTTCGCCATTATACAGACGTTATATAATTTTTTTCCGCCTCCACTAAAAAATAAAATAAACAATGAGATCAATGAGAGACAATCCATAAGTAGAATTTTCGCCTCGCGATGATTTTAGGACAAAAGGTTTCCTCGAAATCATCGACAATCTTCATAGTGAAATCAAACGACGTGCGAAAGTGTATATGGAAGTTTCAGAGAGATTTGGATTTCTCATCAACTTTTCTCTAAGTGATGGAGAACTCCACGAAGCTATAAACAACTTAGTTCGTTTTTAATCCAGAGATTTGGAAGAATTTTTCATTGAAATGAAACAATTCCAAAGTTACATGAACTCCAGATACACTAATGCACAAAAAACTCATAGTCATTTGTATAAGATTCTAATAGAAGATCAATTAGCCGATGTAACACAGAAATAGCTCTTCGGATATTTTTAACATTGATGATCACAAACTGTTCTGACGAACGATCCTTCTCACAATTAAAAACAATCAAAGATGCTAAAAGAGCTACAACGCGACAAGAGCGACTTGATATGTTAGGTATACTTTGCATTGAGTCAAATTTATTGAAGAAAATTGATATTGATAATATAATTGATGAATTTGCCGAAAACAAATGTAGAAAACGTCATGTTTAAAATGTATATAGATATTAATTTTAGTGATATTATAACGTTTTGACAGTAAAAGAAGAAAGCTATAAGTATTTATTTTAATCGAAAAAAGGGAACGTACGTGAAAAAAGGGCCCCCAAATTGATGGTTGCCTAGGGCCCCGTTGAGGGTTAATCTGGCCCTGAGGTTTCCTATCTTCTTGTTATTAATTTTATCGTTGAAATGCAAGGTTAATGCAATTTTGTTTTTTAATCATACAAGTTGCAGTTAAAAGACCATTCACGGGCTACATCATATTGCTTCAAACTCAAATGACATCAAAATCTTTTTTAAGACACAATAATTTTTTTTACCACAAACGAATTAGTGGCTTCGTTTTAAACGAACCAGAACGAATCACACGAAAAGATCGTACAAAACGAAAGAACCAGAGGTACACGACCAATTTCTACCCCTCAAATGACATGTGTAAGCTCTTGTTGAATGCTCAATGATGCGTCTCGTATCTGAATAAAGTGATTGCATTTTCGTAAAGTATTTTTTTACTACACGTGGCTTAGCTTGACTCAATTTCAGGAGTTCTTTTTGCTTTTTCGTGTTGTTATATTCCTTGGAATTTCATTTCTACACGTGAGCACAAAACTACTCTAAATTAGTAGAGAACTTGATTTTCCGAAGAGTCCGGTTTCAGGTCAACTCTAGCTCGACTAGTCAGGCACGTTCATTCAAACGTCATGAATCCATTTAAACTTTGCCACAAAACCCAAAAATCAGGTATGTACCTTAAATTTACAATTGAAAATATCTTATGATATCATAGATGATATCTCAACAAAAACTTTATCCGTAGAGAAAACTATAAAACATCCGACCACAAACAAAACCAGAATAAAACTTTGTGAATTCACACAAGTCAGTATTTTTTTTTTTGCCCAATTTCAACGATGTTTTCTTAAATACGAGTATTTATTGCTTCAGTATAAGCAATGCATCAAGCCTTGCGCGGTTCATCTGCGGACAACACTATCTGAGTTTTTTTCCATGATACCATGCCATTGAACAACAATGTTACGGAAGAATGCCCAATAGAAATTAAATTGGATAGTCACGAAAGTTGAAACGCGACTTTTTTGGGATTCAAGCATTGAAGAATTATACCCTGTAGCCATTAATTTTATTTCCATTCAAAGGTTTAGCTCTTCTTCCTTTTTTTTTTTTGTTGTCAACCATAGTCGCTGTCGTTGTCATATGTGTTTTGTTTGTTTGGAAAGCGTGCCAATATGGTGTAGTCTGTAGTGTATACCTTTTCCAAAAAAGGGTAGCTGAACGTAAATCTGGATAAGGCAATTTTAGAAATTGCGCACAAGTTTTTGTGCAAAGGGCTTTCGTATTTGTTAGAGGAGGAAACTTTGAATGTGTTGCGGTGTGCTTTTGAAATACGATATGTATTAAGAATGGTTTATTTTGCCCTCGAGGAGAAAGTTCAAATAATTAAAATAACATTTGCCCGTGGCAAATAGGCATATAATGTTACGATGGCGAAGCATGGTCATCGCTGTAGGGGATTTTGAAGGAAACACTCCTTTTATTAGCAGCCTTTCTGCAATCTAATCGGAGTTTGTGAGAAGTTTTTCATTTTTGAGTTTTAATGGCTTATTAGCAGGGTTAGAATTTTGTTGACCTAAAAAATTGAAAAAAGGCAAAACAAAACACTTAAAAAGGCAAAGAAAAGGCATTTCTTAAAAAATACAAGGAAAATAAACAAAAATACATTTAATTGTAGTAGCATTGAACTACAAAGAGTTTTTTTTAAGTTGTCAGGAAGCAATCTTCTTCGGCTGTCCCTAAAAAGGGCTTCGAAGGAGCTAAATGATCTCTCAGCTTCAGCTGAAACGAGAGGAGCCCATCTCAAACTTTCAACATTATTCACTTCAATGTTTCCTGGGAGTTTGGAATCCACTTCGCCGTTTTTAACAGAATTTATCTGCACAATCATTTTTAGGCCTGTGTTTCCATTGGAAACGGCAGAAATCTTCTTCAAGACTTCCTCAATGTCTTTCAAAACGGGCAGCACTTCACCAATTGAGGTTCCTGTTTTTAGTAGGTCTTTGAAAATGTGTTTTTTCAGATCGACTACAAACTCAAAATTGACTTTAATGTACGCCAGCTGCGCTTGCAGTTCTTCATCTTCAATCATTTCTCCGAACAGTCAAGAACGTTATAAATGTTGATGCAGGTATGCATTTTACTCTGCGAGGAAGAAGCACCGAGCATGGCTGCGTAGAAAAACATGCATACATGCCAACATTCTGTTAACGCAGGTATGCATTTTACAAAGGTGAGGAAGAAGTACCAATCATGTTTGCACTGATAAACATTAATACATGCATTAATTCGAACATTTTTCATAGTTTTTGTGTTTGTTTGAAACTGTACAAGATTTTTAACGAAAGGTTCTCAACGGCAAACGAAAATGTTCGCATTTTTTCTTAATGCTAAACTAATTATTAGATATTTCTTAACAAACTTTAATAAAAAAGCAAAAAAGGCAGAAAAAGGCAACAATGGCGAAGAAAGGCAAAAAAGGCAATTATGGTATGAAAAGGCAAAATAAAATACATATATTTGCAATCACCAGGACTTGAAACATGTTTGTCGAAAGTCTATTTCATATTCCGTTTAACCAAAAAAAAAAGGCAAAGTTAGTAAAATCCTATCCCTGCTTATTAGAAATGATTGAGAAGTCTGAGCAACAATGAGTTAAGATTAATTTGCGTAGTTGAAACATCTTGTCTTGGACCTTAACTAGTTTGTGAATGTAACTTTGATTGAATCGAAGTCCCTACTCTAAATAACACCAAGAAAAGTACCAGAAGACGTTTTGAAGAAGCGAGTGTCTGCAGAGCACATACAATCGGTTTAATGTTGTTTTTCTTTGGTGTCTTATTTTGTTTTATCAAATTTAGTTTCGATTTGGATCTTTTCACAAGGCAGTTGGTGGTTTATTTAAACAGTAGTGAACATAAACATTTTCATTCAGAGTCCGCTACAGCAAAACAGTCGTGGGCTGAGAAAAAATTAGCTGTCCGACTATCCCTCTTACACTATAACTTTTAAGGCTTTCATGGTTGTTTAATTTATAGATTTTTTTTACATATGTGATGCATGTAAGCTTGGATATGAGCCTTTTAGTTTTTAATCTTTATCTTTTGTCAATTTTGAAAATCGGGGTGATAAAAAACTTTTTTAAAGACATTAAAATGCTGTACACTTAGTTCAGAGCTGAAAGAGATACTGAAATGCTTTTACAAAAAGCTTCATATGGCAAAGATGAGAAATACTGTAAAATATTGTTTTATTCAAGTTCACTTGAGAGCAGAAGTCAAAAACTCAAAGTTTTTGTCATCGAGCTCATCACAAAAAGAGCAAAAGAGCTGCAAAATGATTTGCTGAAGAAATGCAAGCATCATAAGTCAAATAAAAAGCATTCAAGAGATCCTTTAGGCAAAACGAGAAAGCAAACTAAAATGTTCTCAACTGTTTGACGACATTTAACAAGACCTTATTCTTCCTCCGTGGTGAATAAGACACCAACTCAGATATAGTAAAAAACATTCTTCTTTTGGGAATCAGCGCAATCGTATCACGAGAATGGCTACATCCCCAAAAAAAAACTTATGTTTGGATTCCAGCTGCAAAGAAGTGACAAGCGCTATAGAGGATTAGCTTTCGATGTTGCAAAGCTAACTAAGGCAACCCGAAAACAGTTCAAATAACCTCAAAAATCAAAATTTTGAAGAAACAAATGTTGAGGTTAGGTTAGGTTAAATAAGGCTGTTGTGGTCGATTGTGATACCAGTGAGACCAGAAGATTGATCACCCTCTGGCCCCATCTAGGGAATCAGAGAGTTGCAACACCCTCTAATCGAACATGGACTAATGAGTTGATCACCAGTTAGTCAAACCATTCAGAACTTCGTACGAAAAGGGAGATACTTTTAGGGTCCCTGTTAGCTAAATCGCTGGTGTCGTCAGAGAAGTAATATCCTAGGTGAGTTTTCCGTCTGTTAGCAAGCGCGAAACATGAACAAAGGATATGTTGGATTGTCACCTCTTCCTCCTAGTCCAAAGAAGTCATTGGAGTGGACAGCAATTATCTTTTGGCGTGTATATACCTATTAGACAGTGTCTTGTAAGGACACCTATGGCAGAGCTAATATGCATATGATTTAGATTCAATTAGCTCTTTGAACGTTTCGAGTCCACACAAGGCCAGATTTGTTTAGTCATAAGACATGTATTACTCTTCGTTCACTTTGTGATCATCTTCTCAAAAGTGTCCTGCTATAGTAAAACATGTAGCGATAGGTATACCTATGTTATTCCTTTAAGGTCGATGATGAAAAGTTTTTTGTTTTTTTGGTGAGATCGTCTGCCGTGCAGTTGCCTGGTATGTCAATGTGACCCGGCACCCATGAAAGGTGAATGTTGAACTATTCTGACATTACCTTTAGGCACGTGCGACAATTGTAGATTTTGTAGAGACAGACAGAGACAAGAGCTGTGGGAGCATCTTGGCTGTTCGAGAAGATACGAACATCCGTGGAGGATACAACGTTTTCTCTGAGCCAGGAGAGGACTTCTTTTATCGACAGAATTTCCGCTTGGAATACACTGCAGGAGTCAGGTAGGCAGAAGAAAAGACTGAAATTTAGTACTTTCGAAGAAATTGCCAGTTCCTACACCATCACAGGTAGAAAAGACTTCATTATCCAAGAGAGCGCCCCGCCGGCCGTTCTCCTAAGCTTCTCTTGAAAGTATGATTATTCGGGATGATCCGGGAAGAATTTTAAGTTGTTTTAAATATTAGTGTGACCAAAATGTTTGCATACAAATGAAATATAGCAATGACCCAGTGGTAGTAAAAAACTTTGTTCATTTGTAGAATGCACTCCCAACTCAAAAACAAATTTCTAGGTTGCTACGTCTTCCATGTCGTTAATTCTCAAGGAAAAGCTTCTATCCTATGAGACAGTTTCCTGAAAATTCCACACTTTTAGAAAATATCAAGACTTTTTCGGTACATGAGTCCGTAACTGATTCCAACGCACTAATTTTTTACTTTACCCGCGTAGCGGCAAGTTTTAAAAGACTTCGACACATATAGACCTGTTCTGAGAAGGCCTGTTTCTAAGTTGTTGAAGCCACTGCGCTAGCTTTCACATCTACTCTGAAGATCCCTTTCCGAGTGAATCAGCATTTGTTCAACAAATAAATAAAAAAAAAAAAAATATAAAACTTTTCACATTCTAAGTAACGCAAGTCTTTCTAAGGTCGTGTAAACACTCATAAAGTACTCCTCTGTTCTTCCTCGATAGAAAGAGTAAGCGTTGAAAAGGTTCATTCTTGGGAGTTAGTTAATAGAAACCCAAAGATTTGCTACAGTCACAATAACAGCTTTTCCTTCAGATCGATTTTTTAGTTTTCAAATTGCTTGCACAGACATCCCCAAACTCAATACAAAAATTTATTGACAGTTCTACATCTCTAACAATCTAGAAGCAGATTAATAAGAAGCAGAATTTTTGATGTGGCTGGCTCTACGGGTAATTACTCCAGCAACATTACGTAGGGAAATATTATGATAGATAAATTGTAATGTCAATAGCTTGGATTAGAGAAGAAGTTTGCTTATGAACGCTCTACTTTTTTTGAATGACTGTATACACAAGACTTAGCGACCTTATTCATTAGATGACTCAATTTTAGAATGGTAAAAAAAATAGTTCCTATACTAAACTAAAATGCAGTTGATTAAGTAATTTGGTTTTAAAAAAGACTTTATTGGATTGAAAACATTTCAAAACCATAGTAAAAAAGGATTTTAACCCTAGCTTACGTTTTGGGGTTCGCGCGAACCCCAACGCAAGTTTGAATGCTTATAACTTTTTTCTTAATCATATTTTCGACCTGGGATGAAAACTCAGTGAACGAATTTCATTTTTCTTTACGTTTTTCATCGTATTTTCATCATAGCGATTTAAGATAATTTTCTGGAATTTTTTTCTGAAAAAAACCCACAAAAAAAAAAATTGGGGTTCGTGCGAACCCCACTATGGTTCCGGTTTGTTATGACAGCCTGAAATAGCCTTCGCAAGATTGTGTTGTGTTGGTAATAAAACGACCTGTTTACACATTTGGTTTTGGAACATAAGATACCAATGCCATTCTCTGCAAAAATCCAAAAATGAATGAAGTGGACAGTACTGATCTGATCTGGTACGGTCAATTCAATTCGTTCAAAAGTATTTCAACAGGCTGGTGAGTGTTTGTCCTGGCTGATAATTGAGCTCAGCGACCAATTGAATCGTCGAAACGGAGGAAGATTTAGATGTTCAAAACGTGTACAATTCATCACGGCTCGAAGAATTGATGCCCATTGATAGTATCCCAAATTAGATGTGAATACAAATTTTGGGGTTCGCGCGAACCCCAATTTTTTTTATTGCATTATTTGTCGTGCTGTAAACTAGGGTTAACCAACTATCTAGAGAACTAAAAGGGAATAAGATCAAGAGCAACAGAATCCTGAAAAGCAAGCACATAAACACGATAATTTTAGCTCTCCAACATCACTCATGTTTTCAGGCAATATCCGATTCTCTGTATATTGAAACAACGCAACGTACAAATCGAATTTGCATTTTCATCTCTTGATGCAATCTACCTTCAATTACATTACACATCATCATGTGATGTGTCCTCTCACCTACATAAATCAAAGGATTTACATTGTGTAACTCGACTTGGAAATGGAAATTCGACGTGAGAAAATAGCATACGTCAAGATAAAAGATACTACTTGTTTCCTTTATTCTCAAGCAGACCCAATGCACACAGCACACTCAATAGTATCACATTACCTCCATCTAATGTAAGCCAAAGAGTTACCGACTCATGTCGTTGCATATAGATCTTTGCCGTTTGAATGACAGGATATGCACAGTGCACAGTGCACACTGTTGCTTTTAAATTCGTGGCAGCACCACTTGGTGCATCAAGGAAGCTCTATCTCTCTCATTCTCTCTTTAGCTTTCTCCTTTGAAATCTTTTTGTTTGAATAATAGCCATCAAAGGATTATGGCAAAGGATACCGGCGGAACCATGGCAGTGGAAGTACTTCAATGGAGCTACATCACCACTGCAGCTAGCGGGTGTTAAAATCTGAAACGGCAAAGAAAAGCGCGAGATGTTCACGATATCCTTTTCCGTTTTTTTTTTTGTTATTTTTTTTCCTTTTGGCTTTGCGTGCATATTTTGCTGGTTGGATTTTTCTATTACTCCTCGTATAAAACCTCGAAAAGAGTGCATTTTGGACGACGAGCTTCGATGGAGTGTGAAATTCCTTTTGTCAATTGCATATCCTTGGCTTTTGTTGAAAGGTGTTATAACATGACTTTTATGTGTGTACTTTTACTCTCAAGGGGCAAATTCACGCCTATAATTCTTTTATCTCACACTTTGGATAAATTTGTTTGTTTTTTGTGGAAGCATGTTGTTGCATTTTGCAGCTTTTAGTATTTTTTTTTCTATTTCCCGTCGCATGGTGTACGTTGCTTGCTTGGCGGTAAGTGTTTGATTTTGAGATTTGTAAATATTTTTCTTAAGAAAGGAAAATATTGACGCATGTACGTCAGAGTATGGAAAATGGCATGGGGTCTCCTTATGATCGTATCCAAAAGGCAAAGGAAGAGTTCCATGAAAAGGGCTTTAAGTAAATAATCAAAAAATAGAAATTAAAATAAAAAACAGGGCACTAATTACGGCATCAGTGATCGAGTGACTGAGTCGACTTTTTCTCTTAAAATTTACTCGTCGGTTGTTCATCTATCGAATCAAATTCCGTTCGATATGAATTTATGTTACTAGATTGTTCGATAACAACAGTGATAGCGCCATACGTACGTTATTCAGTAACGTGACACTCGAAAACGTGTGTAATACGGCCCCGCAAGTGAGTGTCTTGGGACGCCCGACAGAAGTGATAATTCAAATTAATCTTAGTTAGAAAAAAGAGAGGAGGAGCTTTTCTGCCGCAGCGTAATGAAGTAGTTTACCCTCTCATAAGATGTTGTCACCGAGGTCCGAGGAGACTATGTACTCGAGGTGCAGGTCAATTTAGTGTCCCACAAACTGAAACCAAAGGGAGCTGATAAGCAGGCCGACGAAGATGGTATGTCGATCAGTTCGGAGAGTGTCGAGAGTTTATATTCAACATATGACTACGAGTCGAAGTGTGGCGAGGGCCGTTACAGCGGCAGCAACAACTCTTTCGCTGCGTTAGCGGAGGACGGTGACGATGAAAAAGATAATGTTATAGGAGATAGCGAGGAAGATAAGCGACTCCACGAGCTAACAAAAACCGTGGAGAAGCTGTCTGCCGAAATTGAAATGATAAAGACAAGTCCGCCATTGGCGATAAATTTGTTATTAAACGTCTAGGTCAAGATCGACATGCGATCCAATGTCAAAACATTGGAGATCATAAGATCGTTCGGGAGTTGTTAGCGAAGACAACCACCGAATATTATAGTTATACTCCCAAAGAGTAGAAGCCTAAGTGTATGCTTTTAAAAGGAGTAGAGCCTACCTCTGGACCCAGAGGAGCTCTAAGCGGAGCTCCGCAGGTTGGCGTGCGACGACCTCGAGTTCATCGGGGTCAAGTCGTTCACCACGGCCAAGGCAAGACGGGAGAGGTGGCTATTGCCGATGTTCCTCTTGTCACCCAGTAGCCGTCTAGAAAGTCTCAGGAGTGTCTCCGTCCTGGACTACCAGATGGTAAAATGGGAGAAAATTAACAGGCACGGGGACATTTTACAATTTCTTCGTTGCCAACGGTTCGGTCACGCCGCATTCAACTGCCAAATGCAGTCGAGGTGCGTAAAGTGTGGAGAGAACCACAACGACAAAGAGTGTAAGCTCGGTGAGGCAAGGGTCGAAGATAAGACCCTACTAAAATGTGTTCTCTGTGGTGGAGATGGACACCCTGCAAACTATCGGGGTTGTCCTCGATACCACGTAATAAAAAAATCAATAAAAGCTGCTCCAACATCACGGGTAGGGTTGCGATCTTCATACGTAAGGGGATTGTTCATAAAGTAATAGATTGGATTTTTTTTAGATTAGATTAGATTTTATTCAGTTTTTTTTCATTTGTTCGTACAATCATTATTTTTACAAAATAAAAAATTATAAAATCATTAAAGCATGGCATAGCCGTCTGCCGGATTGACAATTATATTTGTACATATGTATTTTAAGATAAAAATAGTTATTTATGAAACGGTAACTATAAATTTTAATATTTTGCCCCTTAAATATATTCATGTAGTGTAACGATTTATATCTACCTACATAAAATGTTGGAATTTTTCAGGTATTTATATTATTAAGTTGTTAAAAATCTTCGTTTTGAATTCTTTCTCTATACTTCAAGGAAATTTTGCAGTACTCGTAAAGGCGTGAAACATCCATCTCATTTAGTTGCATTAGAACTTGATCCTCCGATAAGAAATCGCTTCCGAAAATGCTCCTTCTCGTTTCTCTCAGCGTTGGACATTTTCCAATGAAGTGAATGGTATCTTCTCTTTCCCCTAGGTTGCATATACTACACTCCAATGGCAGATCAGGTCTGTGTGGTATATAGTTTAGGTTGAGCAATTCGCTCCGCAGCCTAACCATTGTACTAATGATTTCCACATTATTTGAGTCTTGGAAGTAGTTATGGCTTAACAAGTTGTGGTTGAGTCTACTGTAGATTGTTCTGTACAACGAACCAGTTGCTTCAGCTATGTATTCTTCTCTACATTGTTCGTCTACTTTTGCTATTATTTCGTAGAGATTTCTTCTACTACTTGTTCCATCTTCTATGTTGATGTTCAGGCTCATATTACACCCTTGCGCCAGAGCCAACCATTCACCATACCAGCTGTTTTTATCTTGAATAGCTTTGAGGACAACTTTCCTAATCAGCCGAGTCTCTTGCATATTGATAATTTTTATCAGGTAGTCTGCTTGCATCTTAAGCGTCTTAATGAACAACGGTGATAGACCTGTCTCTAACATGATGACGTAATTTGGTGTGTTTGGTGGTAGGCGGAACATCCTTTTGACGAAATGCCTCAAAAGTTGTTCAACTGCGTCGAACTTTTTACATCCCCAAGCCTGTGATGCATACAATAAAATGGTCTCTGCAACCGCTTGAAACACTTTGTATTTGCTGCTATGCGCTATGTTTTGGTTCACAAAGCAAGTTCGCCATGACACATTTATTGCTGTTTTTGCCTGCTGCAACTTTTCTTTGAAATGCTTCGTCATACTCAAGCTCTTGGAAATATATACACCGAGATACTTAAATTCATTGACAATTTCAATATTTTCTCTGTTGAAGTTCCACCTTTCGTTCAGAGTGTTTCTTCCTCCACCTTTTTTGAAAATCATTATTTTAGACTTCTCGATGTTGAGAATAAGGTTCCATAAACGGCAGTAGTCATAAACCCTATTTATCATTAGTTGCAAAGTCTCGGGGGAGTTTGCAAACAAAGCTACATCGTCCGCAAAAAGCAGTGCTTTTATCCGTACTTCCCCAAACTCTACGCCTCCGGGAAGATAATCAACCAAATCGTCTATAAAAAGAGCGAATAAAGTTGGGCTCAAAGAGCATCCCTGTCTTACACCAGATAAAGTTATGAACCAATCAGAGAGCTCAGTTCCATCCCATACTGCCGCTTTTGTTTCCTTGTACATCTCTTCTAGAACTCGTCCAAATTTGCGTGATAAACCCAAACCATATAATTTGTATAGTAATGCTCTACGGTCTATCGTATCAAAAGCAGCTTTGAAGTCAATAAAAAAAACATAAAGTTTTTTGTTTCTTGAGATAAAGTTCTCTGCCAGACTTCTCAAAATGAATATGTTGTCTACTGTTGAGTACCCAGCTCTAAAGCCAGCTTGGAACTCTTTTAATAAATTTTTTGATTCGATCCAAGTTGTAAGTCGAATTTGCAGCATAGCAGTAAAGATTTTATAGGTGGCATTTTGAAATGAGATTCCCCGATAGTTTGAAGGATCCGCCGCATTGCCTTTTTTGTGTATCGGGAATATAATCGACTCTTGAAATTCCTTTGGCATAATATCACCCTCTAAGACTTTGTTATAAAGTGATGCCAAGCACTTCCTCAGGTTTTCTGTCGCATATTTGAAAAATTCGACTGGTATTCCATTTGCTCCCGAAGCTTTTCCATCCTTCATACATCCCAGCACCATTTCTATTTCACCCGGAGTGATTTCTGGGTCCAGAATATCATTCTCAAAACCAGGAACTGCATAATGCCAACTGACACTACTTTGTACCGGATTTAACAGCAATCTGAAATGCTCCTTGAGAATATCTTTATCCAGCATTTTGCTTATGGTAAATTGTTTGCCATTTAGCTTCCACGCTAGTCTCCAGAACTGCGATGCGACCTTGCATTTTGCCAACATATTCGCTTGCATTTCACCATAATTTTTCTTTTTAGTTAAGCAAAGTTGTTTGAATTTTTTATTTGCTTCTAAGTATTCCTGCTTGAATAGCCCTTGGCTTGATTTTTGGAAAATTTTTAACCATGCAAATGATTTGCGACGAGCACATTGACATTCCGCATCGAACCAAGGCTCTTTTGTAACTATTTTCCTTTGGTTTTGTTGCTGTGGGTACGAGGTCTTGATTATCAATTCTAATTTGCCAAAATCTATTTCTTGTTGCGTTTGGAGTTGCGAATCAATTAAACGTCTGTACTCTGGCGCTTTTTTCATATTCCATTTTAACTTAGGAAGCAGTTGCAGGTTGGAATTTTCTATTTCTGTGCTCATTGAATTGCTAAAGGTCACAACTAAGGGAAAATGATCTGAATACGGTACCCCTTTGATCTCAAGATCCGTCACATAAGTCTCCCAATCTTCTCCTAAAATGCTGTAATCATAAAGTAATATATAATGGTGAAGTACGCCGATTTCGGTTGCTGGAAGAGATAGTGCGTAAAACTCTATGCTTCATACTTCCCGAAGTTTCAGGATTTAAAATTTCAATGATGTCTAATTAAACGAAAAAAAATCATCTCCTTGCAAAGACAAAAGACGGTAAAGCACTAAGTTCTTAGATTCAAAGAACATATTCATGAGTACGTATTTCGTTCTAAAGAGAACCTATAAGTAAAGTTCTTAGGTCCTTTGAAATTACTACAATTCGTTTTAATTGCCACACGTAACTAAGTACAATTAAAATAGAAAATCGTCTTCCGGGTTCTCCATATCGTCATCGGTATTGTTATTGACAAATGTTTCAAAAAAACCTCTTTTCCTTTACTTGCCTGATCTATCGTAAGACCATTATTATGCTTCTCTTTGAAGAATGTATACAGTTAGTGTGTTTGTAAATAAAATGGTTAATGACGACAAAAAAAAAACATCGTTTATACTGTTGCGGTTGATTTGCTAGAGGCTATCTCAATTCCCTAATATGTAGATATTTTAGACACCTTTCCTTCTTCGAAGAAGATGGAAGAGTTTACAGATGCATGCTGCACACACGCAATGTAAACACAATTTAAAGGTTCCTTTTTTGTTTCTAAAAAGTGCATTTGCGATAGATAAACACCCATGAGATGGGCCGGGCACACATGATTTCCTTCAGCCCAACATGACCGAGCTTTGAAAAAAAAAAAAAAAAAAAAAAAATGCCTTCTGTGATCTTTGCCGGCCCAAGCGGCCCTCGGCGTACTAACAATTTTAACACACGCATCGCTTGGATAACGAATTAACGACAGACGAAGGCAGTGACTGACAAATTCGCATTTGTTCAATTTTCTTCGATTTCTTGGCTTGACTTCGACTTTGTTTACATTTGCTGGCTATCCTCTTCGATGGTTATAGCCAGCGGTGTTATTTTTGAAATGCATACACAGTACTACCACCGACGACGAAGACGACGACGCCGACGTTCAATGTTTGTGATTTAAGGCAAACATTTGATTGAAGCCAACGCACGGTCGGTGTAATAAAGGAAAATTTTATTTCTTTTTTTTTATAAACGGCGATGTATAGTTTTGCTTATTTAACTTAGATAACCACATGTGCATTGTAAACAATATACACTCACCTCTTCTTAGACAGAGTGAAGAAGAGAGCTGATAAGAATGATTCTTTCTTCAATCTTGATGGGAGATTGTAAATTAACTGAAAGAAGCAAATTACCTGAGTGATGAGTGATAAATATAAGTGTTTGCCATGTGCTTTCTTCAAAAGAATTTGAAGAAAAAAAATTAAAAGATAAGCCGAGAGAAGAGGTGTGGAGTGTGGACATAGTCGAACCCAGTTAAGATTTATTTGGCGTTGTTTTTGCTTGACAAAGATTTGCAAAAAAAACTGATAACAATTGCATTTGCAGTTGATTACGATGTGATCGCGGAACAAAGAATTTTCATCAGGTAAATGAAGCTAAGAATGAAAGGTGCCGTATATGTAGGAGATCTTATGTAAAAAAAGTGAGTAAGGTCGATAAAACGGACATAATACGACAGTATGGTGTTCCAATGAAGCGGCTGCACGGGCACAAACCTACTAAGAAACTGTTTTGAAAATGTAGAAGAACGTCACAATGGGCCCATCTAGCGATTTTCATTAAATCACAAGTTATTTTGACACTGATAGTTGCTTCCCGCTCTGATAGTCATGCGCCCGAATAACCGCATCAGTGATCGAGAGAGTGAGGACGATTTTTCTTTAAAAGCTCGCTTTAAATTGCACACTTTCAGTCTTCTGTCCATTTATTGATTTCAATTCGTTCTAAAGTGCTCGATAACGTGAGAAGTAAAACCAAGCTCAAACAATTCAGTCACGTATTACTCGATAACGTGTGCGGTAATTCGGCCCCTGTGAAAACTCGATGTTATACCTTTAAGGGACATAATGAGTCGGTTCATACTTGAACAATGTTGAGAAATATTGAAAAGTAATTTCAAAAAGTTTTACTCGAAATGCAGCACCTATTGCAATTAATTGCGTTTGGAGTTGTAATTTGACCTATCTAAACTTTTTTTATGGGGAACTGTGAAGGATTATGTTAAAAATCTAGAAACGATTCAAGCACTCAAAGGGGGTTAGTTAGTGGCCTAGAATTAAAAAAAAATCGATTTTTTTACAGAATAATATCTTAAAAATATACTGTTAATTTTTTTTTAAAATTAACGCGCACATCAAGGGGCTTTGAATAACCTTATAATGTTTTAAAACACAGTGCGAGAATTTAGGGAAATAGGCGAGAATTTAAAAGGAGACACCGATGAACATTGCTTTTGAATTTTTGTAAATCGTGATGTGGGGAAAGAAGAGTCTGGTAAAGCATTTCACATTCGGGTGGTGCAACTAAGATAACGTAAAAGAAGGTAAGACTGATGAGCATTCCTAGCGAGTCGGGTGTTGCGGCGAATTGTTTCACGGGAGAAATGCAGCTGACTATTTCGCTAGAGCACTGCTTGTAAGAAACGATAAAAGAGAGAAAGTCAACTAATGTTTCGACGATGTTCGAAAGAATCTATTGATTCTACGATTGAACTGTAAGCTATCAATCTCAAAGCTCTGATTTTTATCCTATCAAGCAAAGATGTCTGAAAAACACCTGACCAAATATGAGAATTGCACTCTAGTTTAGTTTAGTTTTATTTGCCAGATCAGAAGGGATGAAGAATTTCCTGCACGGTCTTAAGAAACCTAAGCATTTAGCAGCGTTTTTGCCAACTTCGAATATGTGGTCGAAGATCGTCGTTTACACACATGCCAAGCACTGACAGCTTTTCGGTTTCTTGGTTTCAATTGTTGACGAAAAGACGAAATTCCAAATATTTCAGTATCTACAGCCAATATGGAGGTCAGGTAAGTAGAAAAATCGGCGAGTAGTGTTCTCTTGTTCGATAGTTGCAGCTGCTCGGGTTTGAACACCTTACTAACCTTAATGTATACATTTAACAGACTTATTTAAGTTTTAAGAGTTATATTGGTTAATTGAACGTGATTCTCAGCGATCGAGAGTTAAATTTTATTGAAATATATAGGAATATTCTTGAAACTTTGAACGCGTTTATCACAAAAGTACTTTTTTGCCTTGTGGATGCCAAAACAAAATAACTACTCGACCGATTGGTCTGGAGTTTTAATACGTTATTTTGTTCTAGTTATCGCCAAAACTAAAATGAAACTAAAAAACAAAAAGTATCCGAGGAATATTTTTAATTTTCTTATTTACAACAAAACATAAAAAACCGGTCATTTTCAAAATTGTACTTTTAATTGTCCGCCGTTTTGTCATTCAGTTCTAGTTCCTGAGATAGCTATATTTTTACTAATTAAAAATTTGTCAATTTTTTTAATTTAGATCAGAGGGAGAGATAAATCACTCCTCACCAGTGAATTGATTTTCTTAAGAGAGCAAGATTCAGTTAAAAAAATATTTTAAATTTTCTGTAGTTAGAAAATAAGTGTAAGAAAATTTGAAAGCATCACCTTCATACACAAAAACTTTTTACAACTAGACCACCAAACCCTCCAACACCAAGAATAATACCCAGCAACCTATGAGCTACACAGACCGCAACTAATAATGACTTGCAAAGTTATATCACAGGATACGCTACTGCAAAACCAGCCGAGACTGCGACTTGAAAGACGTTGTGTTCCATTTTCTTTGTAATAAAGCCACAGTAAATAAAATAAAAATGATATTGTTCATTTTATTGTATTTTTAAAAACTTGAACTAAGCCCACATTAACATGTCAGATAATATCAGAAAAATATCGAAATAATGTAAAAGTCACTCACTCCAGCCTGTTACCTTATTTAAACCAAGTTGACAACTAAGCTGATCACCTGTAAGTCGATAAAGACCACTGTTAATACCTATAAATTCTTTTGAAAATTTGACAAAGAGTAATTAAATTACGAAAATAACAAAAGACTGTGCAACTCTAACTGCTACATTGTAGGGCAACTTGACGTTGACTCTTTTAACAACAAAACCCCTTCAAAACTTAACTCATCTCCATCACCAAGACCTAGCACGAGTGATATAGTCACAGCAACAGTAAAGCAGCCACCATCCAACAGCACGTTGTATAAGTATGTATATTCACTGATTAATCACTCAAACAATCAATGACCTTTAAATGAGGGTAAATACAGTCACAATTTACATGACTAGCAGGATATCCTCAACAAACTTCACCCTCTGTTTGTTCACCCGAAAGGGTGGCGTTTTAATGGTTGATATATATGAGGTGGAATGACAAAACCGAAAACTTTTGTTCGCTTTTGTGTGGCTTGGCTCTTCCTAAAGATACAGTTTGTTTACAAATCTATAAGACTACTTGAAAATTACGTGCAATATTAGCAAGATGATATGTAAGGTACACAGAACTATATTTATGGGTAAATGTATATGCGTACGAGTATATGTACGGAGTCATTTTTAATTTTAAAGAGGTAACAACTTTTGACATTAGAATGGAAGGCAGAAGATTTGATAATTTTTGAAGAGCAGGTACTTGAAATATCTATTCATATAAAGGTAATTATAATGACTTTTGTTGAGAGCTCTTGTTTATACTACTACTACATACTACCACTTTTTGCAATCGATGAAAGCAGTGCAAACAACAATATATATTTTCATGTATCTTTTTGAATTTATTTTTCAAAACATCTAGACGTGAAAAGTTTTCTCAAAGTTTCATCAATTTAATCAATCTATTCAGTAAACTCAACATGATGGTAAAGTACACGAGCAAATAACGTCTCCAAATTATATGCAATTTTCTACCGAATTTGGGAGTCGGTGACCGCAATATTTGGTCGTAATTCTCGCCCTCGTAAACAGACAATAGCAAATTTAGTGCAAAGATTTGAGTTTTTCTATTTCTGAGTTGTGTGATTTTGTAGTATATAGGTCGAAGTGTCGCTGCCCGTTCAGGCGTCCGTCCGTAGCAAATAATTCAAATTAGTCAATCATTCAGCGCTAGATAGCTCGGGTCCAACGGTGATCTAGTGTATAGCATCGACGCTGATCGACGCTGCTCGTAATATTAAGGTGAAATAAAATCTATGTTACTCAGGAAATTGCAGCATTATAATGCTTACAGAGTTTCGGATATCTATTCAGCAGATTTTAAGTTTCACTTTACGTTCCCGTTTCCGCAAGAATAATATATGAATTGTCCATGATAGTCCATGCTACTCCAAATCGGGGATAATGAAGCACTCTAAAGGTGAAACAATTTTTGAAATTGGTAAAGTATTTTCTTAGTTTCCGGTTGTGTTTTCCTTCCACTTCTCTCAAGAATATAGGAATAAAATATAGCCAATGTCATTTCTCAGGCTCCAGACCATCCCTGCTCCAAATATTGTTCAATTCAAACTTACAAACAAAAAAATCTTTTCTTTTTACAACAGTGTAAAAACTCTTTTTATAAAGCCTAGTACGCTGCTGAAACGAAAAGAAAAATCCCATACAAAAATGACAGGACGGAATCGAAAACGAAAAATGTCCCTCACCTTTTCGTCGTGCACTACGCTGCTGCTCTGCGAAAAAGGTTTTATAGGTGGATAATTATAGTAGATTTTTTACTAGAATTTTTTATAATTCTCCACACTTTTCCGTCCATCATTTATCTCCCGGGACAGTAAATGCTTGCGAAATTTTGACAGTTCTACTGTTTTTTTTTGTTTTGTGTATTTACTGTGCCATTTGAATAGAGTTTTGTAAAACTGAAAGTGGAAGAATTTGAATTGGCTGTGGATTATGGACTTGATTGTGATTGTGAATGTTTTAGCTACACATCGGAGTGGAATCAATACGAGCAACTGAATTGCTTAACCAACCAAGTATGATAGGAAGCTCTGAATTGAATTGCCGAATTGATTGATTCCGTTTTCAAAATGCTTCGTGCCGATGAGTAGCTTCTATTTTAACACAGAATGTTATTATGACCGGTGGATGCGTTCAATTGCCAGGTACACTTAGAAGGCAACTTCCTTGTTACAATTTCAAAGAAAATCATTTGCCAGGACTTAAAGAGCGGATCTCTTAGGAATTACTAGAGATGAGGCTTTTCCAATCGTCGAACAAAATTTTTATGGCTGATCCAAGGTTGGATGCCTGGTTTGCAGCAAGAGACATCGCCCGCACCCGGCAGTGATAATCTGGACAAGTTTGTTACAACAGAAACCGAATATGAAGAACAAGGTTGCGAATGTTTCAAAGAACACCCAACGAGCAACTATTTTTTCAGCACACCAACACCCATTGTAATAACTGAATAAAAAGGTTTATTTAGGTACTTTTGGATTTTTTTATCTTTTATTTTAAAAATAGTTGAAAACTTGGAAATTCAGTTCTTGCTGTTCAAGATGATTCCGATGTATTTCTGTTGGAACCACTTCATAGTTTCTTCCTTTGTCAAACGATGTTGGAATGCAACGTTGATACCCAAATCGATATGTTCCTGGATACCGATGTTCAAACAGAGTTCTCGAATGTGCAGTTCCCGCATAAGGTTTTTGCAAACACATTTAATTACAAAAATATTTATTTGTTTTATTGCTTATTCTGACACTGTTGACTTGACTTTGATGGTTACTTTTCCTAAACAGCTGATTATACTCTACAAAAATATTTTCCGCTAAAGCCTTGCCCAAACCAACGCGGTGAGCGCGTGCGATGCGATTGCGATAAGTCAAATCCCTATGTAATCTTATGAACGTTTGACTTAATACATATAGGGATTTGACTTATCGCAATCGCACGCGCTCACCGCGTTGGTTTGGGCAAGGCTTTAGTGTTCGTTCACGATTTCGTCGTGCTCGTGGAGAACAACGAAAAATTCCTTTTCGCATCAGCAGCGACTATTAGGCTAAATAGTGTAAAAATATAAAGAAAAAGAAAGCTGCATTACGCTATTTTCTCACTGTTTCTCGATCGATATGACCGATCTATAGCATCGGTGAAAACCGGAACGAAATCCTCCAAAATTCGTATAATTTCGTTATTTTGACACTGAAAATTGGTTCCCGTTCGAACTTTTGACAGAAATTCAGTATCACACCTCTACCGAAAAAGACAGTCGCTCTTCGCTTGAACAAAACTTGGGAAATGTTGAGAGCTTATTTCCAAAAATGATCTTGTGTACCCTTATGCATTTTTAAAAGAAGTTTTAGTGGAAATGGAGGCCGCTGTAACAACATTTTTGAAAAAGGGAAAAATCGCAAAGTCACCGAGATGCAGACTAGAATATGGCTGCTGTAGCCTACAGTAACAGATTTAATCCATGATTACGTTTCTCTGCTTCGGTTATCGGTGAGCGTTACAAATGTTAACCAACTTTTTTAAATGAGATGAAAGATATCACGCTATAATACATAACATAGCCAATCTCAAACAATCTTTTGCACTCTAAATCGCCAAATCGTGTCAAAATTTTTTTAGTATGTTGATCTTTGGTTCCTTTTTAATACGCTTCCTTCTCAGTACTCACCAGAAACAAACTAAATATGGCCGAACTATACCTACAGCTCAAATTTTTTATACGAAAGTATACCAGCAATTGAAATTAGATCGCAGCTTACCGGAACAGATAAAAAAAAAACACATTTCATGCCGATGCAAAGGAGCTTTCTAAATTTAAAACAGCGCCATTGTCGCATATGAACAAGAACACCCTACCAGTTTCTCTTAGACCCCTTATTCTCATCAAAAAATTTAGTTAAATTTTGTTTGTAGATAAAACAGAGACCCCTCGAATCCAGTTCGTCTTCGTATGTTCAACTTATTTTTTAGACTCATAAACCAAACATTGCCACATATAAAATTGATGATTTGTCATAATTTTCTTATCACCACGTCCTTAAAGCTAAACTTTTTCCATAAATACATCAACAGAGTTTCACAAAATATCACGATATTACCCTCAACCGCATGAAAGTCATGTGTGTCGTGTGTGCCACTTCGATTTAATATGTTTGACGGAAAATTGACAGCTTTATCGAAATAAATTTCCAAGCAAATTTCCATCCGCAAAACATAACTTGCAAGGTCGTTAAACGTATAGTAGAGTGAAAAAGGAAACACACAAGTCGAATATACACTCACACACATGTACAACACCAAAAATATATCAGTGTCAGAGGAGTCACTGAGTCTAAAAGAGTCTTAAAAGATAATTGGCTGATTTTACTACTGTTTGGGAAGAATGGTGATGGTTTAAGGGACTACTTTTCTTTTTCGGCTATTTTCGTCATGAACGAGAGCTTTTTTCTGAATGACAACAACAGAGGTATTTTGATCAATTCGATACACTTACACAGGGTGGTTGACAAAGGGATGATTGTAATATCGGAGTGGAATAAAATCTAGAAATTATGTTTGGAAATAAAATGAGAACTCATATTTGTGAGGCCTATGGTATAAAAGATAATGCAGTTGAGACACATCTTTTTTTCAAAAGGACGACAGTTAGTGTCCAGCCCTGTGGCTTTGTCTTTTTACACAAAAACCATTTGTAGCTGAGCAGCCTAAACTCAGCATAACCGACAGAAAATAGTTAGACAGATAGATAAATTTTTTATTTATAAATTTCAGTAATGTAGCACAGGTCTTAGCCAACATTTTTTTGTAACTATTATAACTAGAAATTAAAATGACATTCGATTTTCGTATTATGAGATAATAAAAAAAAAAAGTATTGAATGCCACACTATACATGTATTATATAATTCTAATATAAATATTTTAAATTGGGTGGGGTGACACAGAAAATATAATTTTCAGAAATTCGTAGAAATACATCAATATTTTGAAAACATCTTAAAGCGAAAAGATAAATTTTAAATAAAGTAAACAATCAAAATTGAAAAGCCAATCTCTAACCATCTAAAGAAACATTCCAGGTATAGTGATCATCTTCAAGGATAAAGGAAGTTTATTAAATAGACGATGTGAAAAAACATTATAAAAGTTACGATAAGTAGAAGTATGGAAGATTGGAATAGATACAGAGTAAGAAAAGTTTCCACGCAAATTATAATTTGAAATCAAGCGAAAGTTGCGATTTCCAGACTTCATAAAAAAGTTTTTGAGCACTTTAAAACAATACAAATGACGAACAGGAAGCATTTTTAAGTCACGAAACAATGAATAACTAGGATGTCTGCCACGTTTGCCACATAGTTTTCGGATGATATTTTTCTGTAGAATTAACAACAGTTGCATTTTGTTCTTATACGTGCCTCCCCAGCAAGTAATGTCATATTGTAATTTCTAATGAAAGATCCCGTGATAAATAGCTTTAAGTCACGTAGAAGAACAAACATTACTTAGAAAATAAAAATGTTTCAGTGTGCAACGTACATATTTTCTGACCCAAAATTCATTCTTGAGTCTATAAGACCTAGGTACTTAAATTCTAAAAATCAAAAATTTTAAGCAACAAAATTGCGGAGTGTAAGAGTGGGCATACAATTTTATTCAGTTAAACATTTGTGAACAGACCATCTGACACCCATTTTGATTTTGTTTGAGATACATGAAAGTCTCTAGACGCACCAACATTTAAAAATGATAAGTTGAAAAACTCATTCGATACTCGAAAATCTATCCCCGACCAAATCTTAACCATCCTTTTATCTATAACATCGGTGGCGGGGATGTTGTTTTTGCTTTGCATGTAAAATAATGTAATGTATATAACAGTCTTGCGAAAAAACACGCCTAATATATGTAAGCGATCAAATCAAGACGACTATCTGAACCATATCAGAAACATACGTCATCAGCGAAAGGAGTAGGTGTACATTTGAAATTAAGTTCAAACAAGCAATTGATATAAATGAGAAACAGAATTGGACCAAGCACAGAGCCTTGTTATACCCCTAAGTTTAGTATCATTTTATAACTCCTTATTTCATCCAATTTTATTTTTTGAGACCTGTTTGACAAAAAGGATCTAAACCATTCCAGCATAAAACCACGGAACCCTACCTTTTCAAGTTTTTTCAGAAGCATGACATGATTAACCATGTCAAATGCTTTAGTAATGTCAATGAACAATCCAGCAGTACACATTTTATTATCAAGATTAAATATTACTTCACCACAAAACTTTAAAAGTGCATCTTAAGTTGATTTACCACTTTGGAAACCAAATTGAGAGAGATGAAAAAATTTATTTCTCATTAGATAACCCAATACTCTATTTTTAACAAGCTTCTCGAAAATCTTGCTTATTACAGAAAGAAGGGAGATTGGTCTTTAATTGGAGATTTCTGTAGTAGAACCTTTTTTGAATAAAGGAACAACATCCGCGCATTTCAAGACTTCAGGAAATACTCCTTAAAAGACGCAACGATTAAAAGTGTATGACAGTATGTCAACCAAAAAGCAAGCTACTTCTTTTACACATTATGCTAGAAATACCATCTATTGCAGATGACTGTGTATTTTAAAGAGAGCCAATAGATTTCAGGACTTCAAAATCAGAAAAAGGTTTAAACACAAAACTGTTACAGACTATCGGCTCATCAAAAGATATTGTTGTCAAACAGATGGGACACAGAGATGGCATAGGACATGATTGAAGATTGGTAGCAATGTTAGTAAAATAATTATTAAACTTAATACTAATGACCTGTTTATCCGAAACAACGTAGTTATTTACACGAATGCTGGTAGGTTTTATAACATCAGATGTATGTACGAAAGAAATTTCTTTCAAAAATGAATGCAGCATAACGAGCTGTTGTGTGAAATCCCAATTTGATTTTATTCACGTGGGGTTTTTGTCTTTTCTCATTTGATTCTTTTAAAGTATCCACAAACCTGGATCCACAAACCCCATTCCTATTGCTTCATTTAAATTCAAATGATTTATGGTCAAAACACCAAGCAGTTAGGTATCTTCTGTGGGCTATGTTTTCAAAGTTTAGACATAAACCGTAATTTAATATGGGAAAGGTTAATGCTGTAAGCAAATGAACATAAAAACGTTTTGTTACAGACTTCCGAACACTCCATATCATGAAAAATCCTATTTCGAGTTGGTAAACTAACAAACTTATTCTGCCATTTGAACCACCCTGTTAATTTCATACAAAAAATATTTGACGTAAATTTGAGATGATGAGGCACAAAGAGTATTATAGGTGTTTAGAAGATACAATCACAGGGAAGTCTTTTATTTTATTTTTGTTGCCATTGTTGGGTTGCCTTTCTTCTTCTTCTTACTTTTTTTTTGCTTTTTTGCTTGGCAAAGTGAAAATTTACGGCCCTAGCACGTTTCATCCATAAAATTCGGTACGATTTCGTCAAACATTCAATTTTAACGCTTCGCTCTGTTCTGCCTTTAACTTGTATTCAAGTCAACCCAAGTAGAGAATCGTAAATTTTTTTTGTATGTTTATGTTCTTGAGAAGAGGACTTCTACACCACAGTTTGGTATACAGAATTGCCGACAGACCGTGTCGTATTCATGGTTCAGAGTGGTGAGACGACGACGCTCACACATCAAGCCAACAGAGTGAAAAGGGGGAGACTTTCAGTGTAGATTTTGAAACATACACCCTCCTGGCAATGACCGAAATGCCGGCAATTTACCAGGCGCTTTGTTGAATGGGAAGTCTTGCAAAAGTCTCGTGCCACAACTAGCTGGCAAAGATGATGTTGCTTTCGTTGCTATGCGAGTGAGCGCCCTGTTTAATGTTTTCCATCGTAAAATTTTATGTGTTTTCCGGCAATGAAAACACAACAACGTTGACGAAGAGGTAACCATCAAACCATTGCTTAAATTCTGCCTTTGGATTGGGATGTGTTTCAATGTGTGGGTGTTTCCTTTTTTTTGGTTTTTGTCGTTCAGTGTGTGTGTGTGGCGCTTTTATATTCATTAGGTTGTGCTAGAGAATTCGAGAGCCAGGAAATCTTACTGAAAAAACCCTTAGTCTCCCCTAAATTTTGCATCTGATACCCTGATATGAAAAATATGACAATGGGTTTGATAAAGAAAATAGTTCACTTGGCAGTTGTGAAAGAACAAATCGTTTCACAGCTCGACTTCCGTTAGCGAAATGTTTGTTTTGGCCAAGCGAAAATTACAATTCAATTTTAGGGAATTACAAAAATTTAAAGGACGAATTCAACGAATTCTAAAGTCAAACTTGAAAATTAAAGTTGGGGATGAATGTATCTACCCCTGGAAGCCATTGCTGGTTCTTTGTAAAATTGAAAATTCGGTCCTGGACACTTTCAAAAATTGAAGAAAAAAAAACAGACTCTGAAACTTTCAGTATAGGCTGCAAAAACAACATCTGAACCAACTTGTTTATGAAACAACGGAAATCTTGGATTAAGATCGTCGTCCAGAGAAAGCCGACCCCAAATTATTTCTTTTAATTAAAGAAACTCATTATCATTACCCCCAGCAAGTTTAAATCCACACAATTTAAAGAAAGCAGGGGACAAACGGGAATCCTTCCAGAAATCTTTATTTTTTAATTTTTTCTCCAAAAATCTTCTGCTCTGGAACGAAACACCACTTCCAAACCTAATAGAGAACCAAGTTATCAAAAGGCAAAATGATTTGCTTTCACTACCCTTCATACACTGTTTGTGCATGCCACAAAAGCTATACCTTGTCTAATGCGGCGGAACGATTTCATGTTTCCTGCTGCTGTCCATCTATATACCTTACCTAACTACATATTGGGATTTTGGGAGCATGCCATAGCCATCGTCAACGTTGTCGTTGTTCTCAATTTCAGTTTTGGATTCGTTTCAGTTCCGAACACAATGGCATTAGCATTTTTTTTCTTATTTCTCTTCACATTTTATTGTTATTTCTCTTCGGGTGTTTTTTGTTTGTCTGTTTTTATGTTTTCATTTTAGGTTGTTGTTCTTCTTTATGTGTTTTCTCTGAAGAAGAAACATTTTATTACTTAAGAATTAGCAAAAGGGCAAATGGGTGTGGGTAGGAAAAAGTTGGTGGAAGTTTTGAAAATCCTTGATGCATATAAATTTTACGTAGCAAGGCGAATTTCAAATGTATACTGAAATTGCATTTTGATTGTTTCTAGGACTGTGAGTCTTTTTAGCCGTTTCTTCGGAGTAGTAGTTTGTATGAGTGAAGGTACATCGGTTTGATGAGTGAAGAAGGTAAATCAGTTTGAAATGCAAGTTGTTTACGTTTTAAGTCACTTTTTTAAAAATTGTCAAGGGAGGAGTACTGTTCTGCAACTTTTTAGTCCGCTTTGGGCGTTTTTGTGAAGTTTTTGAACTCAGCGAGTGCGTTTCTTAATCCTTATTTACAACTTAAAGCTAGGCTGGGTTTTAGCGTTTTCCCCAAATCATAGCACTACCGGTAGCTGTATTAACTCAAAAAGCCCGATTATAGGACGATAGGAATCAAATGTCTACAAAATCGAATTCAAACTGGCCCATAGTCACTATTTTTAAGATAAGCTAGAAATAAGGTTTTGTCGTAGTGGGTAAAGAAAAGCCGATTTATTCAAGTTCTATATGTTGGAGACGTGGCACTCTTCTTTTGTCAAAAAGCCATTGGTGGTAAATGGGGTTTCTCCCCCCGAATCACCCATTGGCTGTTTACTTCGGTAATAAGACCGATACTTACATACGGGGTGATTGTCTGGTGAACCGCACTAGACAAGATGATTAACTACAGCAAGCTGGCCAAAGTTTAAAGAAAGGCTAGTCTGTGTATTAGTACTGAGGAAAACCCCATCGGACGCCTTCAATGTACTACTAGATCTCACACCCGTATCTTTAGCAAACATTTCACAGCTAGCTCAGCTACTCGACTCAGAGCTATATCACAGTGGTCCAATAACAAAATCAGTAACACTACCATTCTATAGATAATTTTAGATTGCTACCGAATAGATCCGACTACACCACCCCTAAGTTGGTGTTTGATAATAATTTCCAAGTAACCCTACCTTCAAGAGAAGCTTGGGAAAATGCCACTCTCTTGGTTAATGAAACGATACACTTCTGCACCGATGCGATGGTTCAAAAACCAGCGAAGGTGTAGGAAGTGGATTCTACTCAGAAAAACTGAATCTCAGTCTTTTCTTCCGCCTACTCGATTATTGTATTCCGGCGATCAAGGAGGTGCTGTCTTGGATCAAAGAAAACGTCATATCTTCTCGGACAGCCAAGCTGCCTTTAAATCTCTTGCCTCTGTCTCTACAAAATCCATCACGGCCCAAAATTGTCAGATGTCTCTGAGGGAGATGTCAAATCATTTCACCGTTCATGAGTGCCGGAACACAAGGACATACCAGGCAACTGTATGGTGAACGAACTAGCCAAAAAGGGCACGACCACTTCCCTGCTCTCAGAATGGAACAATATAGGTATACCTATCGCTGCATGTAAACTCCTACTTAGACAAGACGCTTCAAAGACAAAAAACACTAGATGGACAGAGAGTAGCAACTGCTTTGCAACCAAAATCTTCTTCGACGATACCAGCGACTTAGTTTACATAGACTCTAAAAGTATTTCACTCCTCTAGATTGTTGTTGTAATTTTCTTATACTGAGCGAAAAGTTGGTGCGATATTTAAACTCCTCATCATTCAAATCAAATGCGAAAACTGTTAAAATCAAAGGAGAAGCGTTATAACATCAGATTAGTAACGTCATTGTTTACGTAAAGTGTTTATACGTGCCTTACCGAACATGGTCAAACTACGTCTAGTAACATTCGAGTTAGTCAATAGGACCAAATTTGTAAGCATACGTGTGGTCTAGTGGTTGTTTGGTTGACTAGCGTGCGGAAGGTTTTGAGTTTAAATTCCGGTATATTCGAAGTAAGTGTATTGTCAAATTTTTCAATTAAATGAAAGTTTCTTATATTTCAGTTCGGAAAGGGAAAGCAACAAAGATAAAAGTAACTGTAATTAAAAGTTAAACAAAAAAAAAAAAAAAAAAAATAAATACTTGGATCACAGTGTGGCTGTGATTTACACTTCCAAAAACCTAATGCAGTGTTTTTCTTATCTTATTTCAGTAGGATATTCAAAGACGAAACGTATTTGAATGTAGTGGTTTTTTTGTTAACGTCACTTTGCTTCTGATTTAAAAAAAAAAGGAACTCAATTTGTTGCCTCTTAGCCTCTTTCATTAGATTCAAAGCATTTTTTTGTAGCGATGCTGTTTGGCTCTTGTCTGCCACACAGTCGTGAGAAGACTGATCATGTGTATACAAAATGACCTTCAAATTCGCTATTAGCAATGAGAATGTGCAGATTAAACTATTGAAATGTGCTTTGATCTGCTTTTTTAGGTTTTGGTTATGCAAATCCATTAAAATCAGTTATATGGTTTTCCACAATTAGCCTGTTGAAAATAGTTAAAATAACTTACATATATAATCTAATAACTTAACTTTTGCTGGACTTAAGTCCTTTCTTTACAGGTGTCCCACAAGGCCACAAGGTTCTATACTTGGTCCACTACTGTTTTCGATGTACGTTAATGAACTCCCATCTTTATTTGATAATTGCTCTTCACATATGTACGCAGATGACGTCAAATTGTATTTTAGCTGTCCCCTTGGGCTCATAGAGCTTGGAACTTTTTGTGTCAACAAAGATCTTCTTATTTCAAGAAAAAGTCTTGATCTTTAGTATTTTCCTCCAATTGTTTTGAATAATTACCCAATAAATTATGTAGATACTGCAAATAACCTCGGCGTGACGTCTAACCTCGTCTTGACTTGGGATGACACTTGTTGGCAAAGAGTATGGAGTACTTCGAAATCGAAAACGCAACAAGAATTAAGAAGGTCTTAATAAATCACTTTCGAAGAATTTCGAAGAAATAAATAAATGATTTTGTAAATCGTTTTTGGAATTTTAAATTTTATTCATAGTTTTTAATTTTAATTTTGATAAATTTCTCTTTTTTCTCTGTCTAGCTCTTTTCTGTTAAACTAGCTTATAACTACCTTAAAAGATATTGTATCTTACAATAGTTAAGCATTCACTAAATAAACTAAACTTAAAACTAAACTAAACTAAAGTCTATAGTAAAAGATACTGAAATAAAAATAAATAAACACATAATATTAATAAATAAATAAAAACCAAACCAGCCGTAGAATTTTATTATTCAGTTAAAATATGTTAGGTAGGATGATTCAGTTTATTTTTTTTTAGATGTCTACTCAGTTTTACTGAATGGAAAACCCTCGCATACCTGTCGATCTCAAGAGATGTATGGAAAAACCCCGAACAGGTCTGACAAATGACTTCTTTTTATTTGATGTATACTAAGCAAAAGTGGATTCCAAGGACCTCAACTGATTACAGCTATGTATTCTAATTTCTTCAGTTCGAAAAGTACTGTGGAACGATCATTTACATCGAATCAGATTTAATTTCCATTTTAAATGATTTCAACACATTTCAAGGACGAAAGTGCAGAAGAAATTAAGGCAATCAGTGACGCAACCAAAACATTTAAGATCTTGTTAAAATAAGACGTTAGCCGTTAAAAAAATTTGCGAATATATTTTCTGTAACAGAACTAATTTTTGTCAACCCTGCCGGAGTCTGAGAGAGAGCTATGTCAATTGATAATTAAGTACGGTAACCAGCTGATAGCTTTGAAATGGAGATAGCTTATTGAATTCCATGACAGTTAAGGTGAAAGGTAAAATATCACATCTTCCCTGTACTGAATATTCCAATTGAAGAGAGTATAGAATTATATGCTTCCTACAGTGAGCTTAGCAGTTGCCCGAAGATGGAGTGATCTCCGAAACGCGTTGCAATTTCAATTTGAAAATAATATATGTTACATTTATAAAAAACTCAAAATTCAATCACTATAAACAAAGGAGAAAATAAAATACACAACAAAATTTATCGTTCATTTTAATTTTTCATTTTTGTTTCAATAGTTTTCACTTTTATTATATTACAACAGAAAAACGGACTTGAATATCGAATATAACATCCTTTGCAGTAAACGTAAAGATCAAAGGTAGTGAGCGTAAATTATTGTTTTATAAAAACCTCAGTGGCAGTAAAAAGAAAAGTGACAAATACCAAAGAGATCGTTATAAGGTATAATAAAAGGAAACCTTATGTTTCATGGATTTTGTACTTTCCATGAATCCTCAGAGGATCCTCAGCGGAATCCCTGACAGAAAGTATTTGTTCAACAGCTGAACCACTCGCCCAAATTTGCTCAATCGAGAATTCAGCCACTTATAGCCTAGCTCAAGGTTGTTGGGTTCGATAAGACATTACCATCCATCATTACCCAAGCCGTTTCCCAACCCTTACTTTCCTCACACACCACTTCTGATATAAAAAGATAATATGTATAAAAAAAAAAGATAAAATTAATTCCTTTAAGCATGTGTTCTCTTTTCATTTTCTCTTAAAACCATCCCATTCTTCTTCATCTTGTCTCATATTCAACATCCGTAAATATTGCATATCGACTGTCAATACATTCATCAAAGTTCTGCCAACAATGTCGAGTCGATGGCCATTTATTTTTAGTGGCGGCCCTGCCGGTAGGTACATCGACATGGTTGGTTATAGCAACTGACTGAAATGGAATTCCACTTCTGATTCAAAAGCATATCGCATCACTTGACTACATCACCACCATTGCTTTCCGTACACATTTTACATTCCCCAGTTCCAAACAACCCAGAAACTTTACCGTTCATTCTGTCTACGACAAGCGACTAATGTACTGTGAAGGAGGATGGAGATTGTATCTCTCTATTCATTGAATGTATACATTTCAACAGTCAAGAGCTTTGGTTTTTTTTTCCATAATTTTTTTTTTTGAAAATCCAAAAGATTGCTAGCCCAGTAAATGTGAAATAGAAGAACACGAAAGGGATGGGTGGTCATTCACTTCCCATACATTTTACTACCACCACCCGCTGCCAACCGCCTGCGTCTTGTCTGTCTTGTCAGACCCATGTGAAGAATCCTTTTCGGCAGCCCCACAGCACACATTGAATGTTGTTGATTATTGCAAAATGCAAACGATACGGATGAGAATGATCTATACCAATCTTTTGTAATTTGTCAAAGGAAACGCTAAAGCGAAAATTAATTATGTCTGACGCCCGTGACGAAAAATTCTGCGCTTTGCGGCATGCTGTTCTGCTTCATTGAGCAAAAAAAAAAAAAAGCGTCAGGAAGTCGCAAATGTTAAAAGCAAATGAATGCGATAAGATGAAAGGAGTTTCTTAGTGATGTTGGCAGTTGCAGGAACCGATGACAGAGCGGTGTTCTGCAAAGGCGAAAGACGTGCACAGTAATGGCGATGACGGATGCATTGCTCTGTGAACCAAAGAGCTGATGGATATCGAACGAATGCCTGACAGAATGTGTGTGCGTTGCATTCTATGCAACGTGGTCATGCATTTTGCAAAGCGACTTATCGTCGTCGAAATGTTTACGTGAGGCTGACTTGCAAAATGGACTAAGCCATACCAAATGTATGCCTCTTACATCAACGAATAGAATAAAAAAAATTTATCCAGCCTACAGCGAACATTAAGTACAAATACGCTATCAAGGGGAATTATACCAGGGGCCTATTTCACAAGACACTGTTCCATGGAAAAGTTGTTTATGACTGTTGTGATACGACAATGCAGTTGTGATACCCGTGTCGTGATGGTTAGCATGTATGCTTCGTACTTCGAGTCCCAACAGAGGCAAAAATGTTTTTTCACGGGTATCACCTTTCGCGAGGAACTGGCAAGTCCACCATTAGTAAATTCATTGCCATGAAAAGCGATTTTCCGATTAGCGGTTTGGAATCGGAAGAAAATTGTAGGTCCCTCTATTCCCTCACAAGGCATGGTTGGGAAAAATGCACTATGCCCTGGGTCTCCTCGCTCTGTTGTGCTACCCTATTTATTTTTCTAATGTATTTCATTTGGACTTGAGAATTCCCAGAAAAAAATTTGTTTCAAAGAATTTTTTTATTGGTCCCACATTGTGTGTGACAAATTTCCACACCCCATGATGCAGCCAAAAAAAGTGATGATCGACGGATTTTTTTTTTCAGGTAGCCATGAATAATACTTGTTGTACTTTTCGATTTTTCGTTTCATACAATTTTCAACATGAAGCTAATGAATTTTCACTTCAATAACACCACACGCCTACTTTACGCTAAAGCTTGGTGAAATGCAAATGCTTAAGCATGTACGAAAGACAGACTTATCTGCAATCTTTCTTATAAATCGGGCGTCTCGTCACAATAGTTTTAGAGCACAACATATAGTCACATAACGATGTTTGGCTGCAGATGGAGATATATCCACTATTTTACTACACAAAGCACATACATATTGACAATGCTTAGTAGTCGACGGTGGGTATGCTACAAAGCATCGCACAGAGGAGACAGAGAAAATAAAGTAATGTATAAAGTATTATATCTCATCCTCTCACCAACTTAGTTCTGTACATTTACGTGTTTTTTTATTTTATTCGTGACGCATTTTCGTTTCATCGAATTTGAAGTTGACTGGGGATGATTTTTTAAAAGAACGAAAGCTATTGCAAATGATGCCATATTTCGTCATCTTCCTCGTTTCCAAATTTCATTTTTGGAAGAAAAATCACAATTTTTCTTATTATGTTAAAGAGAAGGGTCGATTTTGAGAGAGCAGAGAGGAAACTCAATATAATTTAATTATTTTTTCAAAAATCTTATTACATTTCCTACGTTTCTGAGTAGGTAATTTTAAATCACGTCACGGTGATTCTATAGAATATTTCACTTCACAAAATATTTTTCTTTGTTTGCATTTTTTAATGTCTTTTATGGCATTCAAATAACTACACTTTTGAATTTACTACAGCGTACAGCCGCAAATACAAAATTTTGGGGATTCAATCCTAAAAAATCATGCAATGCTGGCAATTCTTGTACACAGACCATCATCAAACGCTGCAAAAAAAAGCAATACTTCTGAAGCTTGTAACAAGGAAATTTTTCATCCTATAAGCCTATAAGCTTAGTACATCAAATTAGAAGGCTAATTTTTTAGGTGTTCACTAGATTATAAATCTCTTTTGTTGGGTCCGAGAGCTACACCGTCCAATCTGGTTGAGTAAAAAATGTGTTCCAAAAAAGGGATATCATTTATGTCTTAGATTATTTTTATGATAAGCTTATCCTTGGTACGTAAGAAAAAATATAGAAAGGGAAAATCTACTCAAAGAAAAAAGTCCAACCAGGGGAATGTTCACAAAAATGGATTTTCTGAATAAAGTACCTTATAAAATAAATAAATAAATAGGGTGGCACAACAGAGCGAGGAGCTCCCGGGCCTAGCGCTTTTCTCACAACCATGCCTTGTAAGGGAATGGAAGGGACCTACAATTTTCTGCCGGATCCGAACGGCTAATCGAGAAAGCGCTTTTCATGACAATTACTACTGGGGCTTGCCAATTCATCGCGAAAGGCGATACCCGTGGAAAGAACATTTTTGCCTCTGTTGGGAATCGAACTCGAACCTCTGGATTAACAGGCGGACCTGCTAACCATCACACCACGGGTACCACAAGTACCTTACCTTTTTTAATATCTCAAAAACTCAGAACTAGTAAGAGCATTGATTATTTAAAAAAAAAATTATCCTCAAAAATGTATGTTTTTATAAGACTCTATTTGAAGAAAATAGAATTGATTTTTCCAAAATTTTGATTTTGAGACTGGGGGTCGATTCTGTAACTGTGAAGCTGTGGAGTGATAAAAAATATCACAACTTCACAGCGAATCCGATTACCGTTCTGTGAAAAAAATGAAAACAAACGTCAAAATTTCTTCACATGATAAATTATTTATCACAAAAGAATTTATCAGTGAAATTCAAAAAAAGAGGGCAAAGGGCTTCAACAGCCCCAAAACACAAATAATAAGTAAGTACATAATTTAAGATAATTTAAAATAATCCTTATCTACGATGCAAAACAATTCCACTTGCAGACCTATAACTGTTGACGGTTAACATTTTCGTTCAAACGAGTGGACGGAACTAAGTGTTCAGTTGAACAGCTTAGGGGGAACCTTAAATGAGGGACCGAAATGGAGGAAGTATTGGAAAGATCTTGTGTAAGTTTAATAAGTAAAAAAATTGTGGCAGACATGAAATTACTAAGAATAAGTCGCGACACCACCGCGAAGGAAAAAATCAAAGACCTCACAGAAACAGACGGGCGAGAACAGAAACGATAGAGTTGAATGAAGTGCTCCTCTATTGTATTTTCAGATTGATTTTGTTAATTTCGGAGTGACCGCCGCAATATTCTCATTTTCTTGCTGGCAAACAATAACATATGTATATAAAATATAGCTTCTTCTTCTTAAGAAAAGACATTTTCGTAATGAAATAAAATAACCTTTGTTCACTACGGCCTATATTGTTAAATACCAACTGAATAATTATGCCTGACATGTTTTGAAATATTTTTTTACAAATAAAAATTAAAATTGATCCAAAAATGACAACATTTATCATTTAGTACTTTTTAGCACATACTGTCAGAGTGATTTATTTTTTAATGTCTTTTATGGCATTCAAATAACTACACTTTTGAATTTACTACAGCGTACAGCCGCAAATACAAAATTTTGGGGATTCAATCCTAAAAAATCATGCAATGCTGGCAATTCTTGTACACAGACCATCATCAAACGCTGCAAAAAAAAGCAATACTTCTGAAGCTTGTAACAAGGAAATTTTTCATCCTATAAGCCTATAAGCTTAGTACATCAAATTAGAAGGCTAATTTTTTAGGTGTTCACTAGATTATAAATCTCTTTTGTTGGGTCCGAGAGCTACACCGTCCAATCTGGTTGAGTAAAAAATGTGTTCCAAAAAAGGGATATCATTTATGTCTTAGATTATTTTTATGATAAGCTTATCCTTGGTACGTAAGAAAAAATATAGAAAGGGAAAATCTACTCAAAGAAAAAAGTCCAACCAGGGGAATGTTCACAAAAATGGATTTTCTGAATAAAGTACCTTATAAAATAAATAAATAAATAGGGTGGCACAACAGAGCGAGGAGCTCCCGGGCCTAGCGCTTTTCTCACAACCATGCCTTGTAAGGGAATGGAAGGGACCTACAATTTTCTGCCGGATCCGAACGGCTAATCGAGAAAGCGCTTTTCATGACAATTACTACTGGGGCTTGCCAATTCATCGCGAAAGGCGATACCCGTGGAAAGAACATTTTTGCCTCTGTTGGGAATCGAACTCGAACCTCTGGATTAACAGGCGGACCTGCTAACCATCACACCACGGGTACCACAAGTACCTTACCTTTTTTAATATCTCAAAAACTCAGAACTAGTAAGAGCATTGATTATTTAAAAAAAAAATTATCCTCAAAAATGTATGTTTTTATAAGACTCTATTTGAAGAAAATAGAATTGATTTTTCCAAAATTTTGATTTTGAGACTGGGGGTCGATTCTGTAACTGTGAAGCTGTGGAGTGATAAAAAATATCACAACTTCACAGCGAATCCGATTACCGTTCTGTGAAAAAAATGAAAACAAACGTCAAAATGTCTTCACATGATAAATTATTTATCACAAAAGAATTTATCAGTGAAATTCAAAAAAAGAGGGCAAAGGGCTTCAACAGCCCCAAAACACAAATAATAAGTAAGTACATAATTTAAGATAATTTAAAATAATCCTTATCTACGATGCAAAACAATTCCACTTGCAGACCTATAACTGTTGACGGTTAACATTTTCGTTCAAACGAGTGGACGGAACTAAGTGTTCAGTTGAACAGCTTAGGGGGAACCTTAAATGAGGGACCGAAATGGAGGAAGTATTGGAAAGATCTTGTGTAAGTTTAATAAGTAAAAAAATTGTGGCAGACATGAAATTACTAAGAATAAGTCGCGACACCACCGCGAAGGAAAAAATCAAAGACCTCACAGAAACAGACGGGCGAGAACAGAAACGATAGAGTTGAATGAAGTGCTCCTCTATTGTATTTTCAGATTGATTTTGTTAATTTCGGAGTGACCGCCGCAATATTCTCATTTTCTTGCTGGCAAACAATAACATATGTATATAAAATATAGCTTCTTCTTCTTAAGAAAAGACATTTTCGTAATGAAATAAAATAACCTTTGTTCACTACGGCCTATATTGTTAAATACCAACTGAATAATTATGCCTGACATGTTTTGAAATATTTTTTTACAAATAAAAATTAAAATTGATCCAAAAATGACAACATTTATCATTTAGTACTTTTTAGCACATACTGTCAGAGTGATTTATCATTAAGAGTTCGGGAATCGCATCAGATTTTTTTTGTGAAGTGATAAAACGAAAAAGCTTTGTGAAGACTGAAATGAAATAATTTTTATCACTTCACAGTTACAGAATCGACCCCTTGGTTACTTAAACATTGTTCATAACAACAATAATAAAATTTTAAAGTAGATTATTTTACTTAGTTTCCTGTAAAAAAAATTCGACTTTTTGTTAAATAGAATTTGTTTGTTTTTATAATATTTGCTGTCAAATTATTTTCATACAAGCTTTCCAATGAAATCCATCGAACAGAAAATTGTGTGTGGTGTATGATTTAAAAACTTGTACGTTTTACAAAATCTAGAGCTGTGAAATAGGCTCTAGCGAGTCGAGTAGCCGCTTCTGCCAGCCGCTGATTAGTACTTAGCAACGGCTGCTAAAATAAAAAAGAAAATCTGCTACACGTTCCATTTCGTAAATTTTTCAATCAAAATTTGTATCAAATATCATAAGTAGGTTTAAAAATTAGAAATAAAGTTGAAAGGCAATATTTGTATGGTTTTCTGTAGCTTTTGCTGAGAGATGCTGGACAGTAGCAGCCGACAGTGTGAACGGACCGTAACCCACTGCCTGCTCCAAGCAGCCCTGTCTGACCCTTGCTTTTACGTCTTTTGTTTCAATGATGTTTAATGACCAATTTGAATTGTAGTTATAAGTTTTACGTCTTTTGTACATACGAGGTGCTACGTGTCTGCATTTTTTGGGATTTCTGGAAAACATGCTTAAGATACCTGGTCCTGGTCTTTAAATGACGATGTATTGTTAACTGCAATGGCAACACCAACATCTATGGCAAAATAGGTGTCACAAAAGTGGAAAGGAGTAGAGGAGTTTTGCAGAGAGCGGATCGGTTTTGAAAAGTTTCGACGGAATTAAAGATTAAATTGAAAATATACTCGGCTCGTCTCTTAGTTCTATATTGTGAACATTTTGCTTTTTATAGTCACACGGCGTAAGTATGATTTTAAACAAAATGAATAGGGTGGCGCAACAGAGCGGGGTACCCTAGGGCCTTGCGCGTTTCTCACAACCATGCTTTGTGAGGGAATGGAAGGACCTAAAGTGCTGATTCCGAATGGATAACCGAAAAAGTGTGTTAAAGGTTTTCAAAATCGACGCAAGAAAACACATCACACTAATCACAATCATAAAGGAAACACTAAAAGAATAAGGTGCCGGGCGTTTTAGTGCAAAAGTAACACTTTTTGTGTTTTTCAACTTTCACGCATTTGAAATTCGACTGACATCGCAATGTCTTCTTGTCAGGCAAAGTTCTCCCATTGGCAAGCAAGTTTTCTAAAAAGCAATCAACTCAGCCCATGGGAGCAAAATGGCTGTGAACTGCCTCACTATCATCGCTTATCAACTCAATCTCAACGACCGTTGCCGCCGCACGCCGCGCCGCACCGACTCGTTGTATACCTAATAGACGTGTTTGTAGCTTCAACTTATAAAGATGGCGCGTTCTAGCTTCATTTTCGCATGTAATTCGATCAGACTTTGTGCAAACTACATGCAGTATGTACTTGTACATATGTCTGTTGATATGACCACAAACTCCAACTCTGTTCTGGTTCCGTCTACACACTGCTGCCAATGCCGCGGTGTGGAATATTTGTTGTTTTTTTTTCTCGTTGTTGTCGGATTCTCTGTTGCGGTGAACAATGTTCATGGTGCGGACGACCGACGCGACGGTGTATGTAGTACGCATAGAAATGGGTGCAGATATTGCATACTTTGTGAGATAGTTTCATGTCAGATACTATGTCAGTTAGGTTCCAAAGGGATTTGCATTTGCTTTTCCGCTTCTAGCTCGTTGCTGTAGAAATTGTAGATTAAACGATTGTAACCAGCAACGGAAAGTAAAATAAACCAACTAAATGAAAAAAGAAAAACTAAATGACACAAAGAGAGCGACAGCAACCGGAGCTTGGCTGGAAGCAGGGGAGCAGAATAAGCCTTACCATAGATGGGGTTGAGGTTTGTTTGAAAAACTTGCTTGGGGTTTTTTAAATATTTTATGCGTTAGATGGCAAATGACTTACTGCTGCAATAATATAATTAAGGTATGGACTATATGAAGTGTGTACTTTATAAAGATATCATGATGGAATCGGGAAAAAGTTTTGAAACTAATAAGGCTTAAAAACGTGAGAGCTCGGAAGAGCAGAACTCGTGTAAGAAAACAAACAGGAAAGGAAGTGGCCTATTGTTAGATAGATTTAATAATGCTTACGTCATTTAGCATCTTAAGAAAGTATTCATTAAATACTTAATATTTTAGTACTAATGCAAACACACTTAAATGAAATTTATACAAATTTTGAATTTGCTACCAACTGTGAGTTAACAAAAAAAAGTAAAAAAAACTCCAGAGAATTAATAGCCGACTGCTGATAATGTTTTCTGATAACAAAGCCGGGCTTTTCGCGGGTAAGTCCAACAACAGACGCAATGCACACTATAAGGATCCTAATAGAAAAACATTATTCCTTAAAAGATTTGCTTGTTGTGCTGCATGAGATATAATATGGGTTGCCTTCAGAAAACGAGGCGTTGCAGAGGCTGATGTTTAAAGACATGCATGAAGCAGCAGTGGCACAGATAAGATGTCAAGCGGGAGTGACTGAAGCATTTTAAGTCACAGTATAGGTGTTCACCAATCATCATTAGTGAGGATCCCACTTCCCTGAAAAACTACTCACGGTATGAGTAAAAGTTTAAAAAGTAGTGGGCGCGTTATAAGCCCAAAAAGGAATGTGTATTTGTATTGCAGTACAAAATAAGATGAGGTTAAGACACTTAGACCGGTTGAGATCGTTTTGACGCCACAAAGTATCTAGTTTATCTTCCTAACTCTCATATGCCTCTATTTGGACCTTCTAATGTCAATCGGATACAAGGAACATTCCAATCCTTTTGTCTTTTCAAAAATCACAAACTAAAATAAAAGTTATCAAAGAGTCACATCTGACATGAAACTATCTCACAAGTTATGCAATATCTGCATGGAACATTTTTATCTTGCAAATCAACCACCATTAAGTCACATATCACATATTTTCGATTAGCTCACTACAGACTAAAGCTAGCACTGAGTTTACTCAAGAGGCAGTTTTTTTGTGGAAGACTTAAAATGCAGTCACTTTGATTAAGTCAAATGCTGTCGGACTAGATAGAATGCACTTAAAGTTTTTGAAAATTATTATTATTCATTACTACATATATTTTTAGCAACATTTTAACCTACTTCACATATCCGTCTTCCTGGAAAATTTCCAAAACTATCCCTGTCCTTAAAAATACTTCTTCAAGCAATAAACCCTATCGACCAATATCGATTCTGCCTTTTCTCTCGAAGGTTTCTGAGAAACTTTTGAGCAAGCAGGTTCACCTTTTTCTCAATGAGTTTAACCTTTTATAACCTGAGCAATCCGGTTTTAGACAAAACCACAGTTGTACTACGGCACTCTTAGACTTGGTAGATGACATTCGAATGAAACTGATTGAAGGTCACGTAACTTCTCTTGTATTGCTTGATTTCTCAGCCTTTGATACAGTTCCTCACAGCATTCTCATTTTCAAATTGAAAACTACTTCGCTTTTGAGTTAAACATATGGAAAGTTACTTGACAGGTCGCTCACAAGCTGTCTACTGCAACCAAAAAACGCCAAGTTTTCTTCAAACGAAAGCTGGTGGCCAACAAAGATACATCTTAGGCCGACTATTGTTTACTTTGTTCAATAATAACATTACCTTAATTTTGAAATGCTGTAAAGTCCAACCGTACGCTGATGATGTGTAGATGCATATTAGCTATCCGATAGGCCAAGTTGAGGATGCCACTGAGCGAATTAATGAAAACCTTAGCTCGATAGCCTAAGCTAAGCTTATGCTAAACTCCAGTAAAAGTCAAACCATATTAATTAGTTGCTTAAGCATTGACACTCAAAACTTACCAACTTACTCTGCTTAGAAGGATTAGTGTTACCCTACGTCACCAGTGTAAGAAATCTCGGTGTTACATTTAACCAAAATCTCTGGGGAAACCATATTATTAAAATAGTATCCAAGATATATGGATCCCCGGATTCTATTTCGTCTTCCTTTCAGGACTAAGGCAATGCTGGTTAAGTTACTATTATTCCCAATCATGTTTTAAAGTTTGCCTTGGAATGGAGTTACAACAGTATCTCGAGTTTAAAACACTAACTTTTCTTTTCAGTCTTAAAAGAAATAAAGTGCACGAATATCTTTTCCAAAGAATTCAATTTGCATCTTCTTCCGGAAGAAACAGAAGTTTTGTGTTACGAACTACTCTATAATTCAAAAACAGTTTTTTGTCTGTGCCATTAGACTTTGGAATCGCCTTCCGCTCGACGTCAGGCTGTCTTCAAGTATGAGGGATTTTTAAGAAAAGCTTAAGCAACATTACTGTTCTCAAGCATATTCACAAAATAGAAAAAAATTAAAAAAGTTCAAGTAGATAATTTATATCGAAATTTAACTATAATTTAATAATATTTAAATAATTAGTGTATAGGTTAATCATGTATTACTATTTAAACCTTATTTCCATTGTTTCACAACTAAAAGAAAATATTGTATCTACGTGCCAACATCATTTATGTACCAATAAATTCAAATACAAATACTAACATTTGCCCTCAGAAAGGTTGTGAAGTTTGACATCACTGTTAAGCAGCAAGGAAAAAAATCAAACAATTGAAGCTTCGCATCTTCTTTATTTTAAAACGAAAATTAAATGATAAAAATCATTTCAAGATAAAAAATTGAATAGCGTTAAAAAAAATCGAAATATTATATATGCGACTTCGGAAACTAAAAGAAATGAAAATGATTATAGTCCTTTTATAATCACGAGAATGAATAAAGAAAAAAAAAAATGTATGAAATAATTATTTCTTTATTTGGTTGACGTCAGTTACTTTTTACAAAAATAAACACAAAACGATATAAGATTTAAAGTCAAGGATTATTCTTATTTTGTCTTATAGAACGTTAAATTCCAAAAAATCTGAAAAATAGCAACAATTTTAAAAAAGTGGAAATGATAAATGATAAAAGCTCATCAGTCATCACATATATGCATGCCTTGTATACTTTTAAAATTCAGGAAAAGTTTAAGCATCATTACAACAATTAAGTATAGAAAGTGCTCTACTATTTGCTATTTGCAAGACATTTTTATTCAAACAACAAATCAGTTTCAACGAATTAATTCTCTTGCAATGGTGGAAGGTATTGAAATGAGTAAAATGGAAATAAAAATGGTTTGCTTTGAAAACACCTATACGTGTACGCCATAGACAACACTGATCATCCAGCACGAAAAAATAAAAAATATAAGCGCCAAGAAATTTAATTTAATGCAAACATTTTGGGAACCACTCCATTGTTGGGCCAAGAAGGATAAAAAAGGAAAACTCTCATATTTTCCTATTTTATGAATACTGTCATAATTTTATTTTCGCCCAGTAGTAACATTGTTTTCCTAATTCCAAAGATAAGACCTATCTTACTCGTTTCTACTAACGCTAAAAACTATATTCATAAAAAAAAGTTTAAAAAAATCCCCGACTATCGCGATAAGAAATCATTTTTGTCCGCACTGTAATGCAACGCAGATTGCAATCGTTAAAAGTGGATACATAAAACTTTTTCGTTTTTATTGTTTTCCATTTGAATTTTTACGATTTTTTGTTACTTTATTACAAGCCGACAATAACCGACAATCCTCTTTTCGAAATGAGTTTGTTTTGCTTTTTATTTGTATTGTGTATCGTCGTATCTTTGTATTCGGAGCGCAGGACAAAACTCATCATCATCAAATCATCCACACACTGACTACCCTACTCGTCATTTTCAAAACTAGAAACAACGCAACATCAGCAGCACTTCCGTCAGTTGCTTGTACAGTGTATCCTTCAGCATTTCATAGAAGTATTCAATTCCACGGGTAAATCTCATTTTTATGGTTATGGCTATAAAAAGCCCTAAGGGTGGTAAACTGGTTTGAGGGTGGTTTTTCGAGAGTCTGTGTGTTTGTAATTTTATGGCTTAGCTGCAAATAGTAGAAGTAGTAACAGAATTATATAAAAAAAATAGGAAACACTGCCTCCAACAAAAGTAAAAGTAAAATCCGATCTAATTGTATTAGCAATCTTAGAATGAACCACCCTGAATGCGCGCATCCGTGCATTAATTCCACCCTCTGTACAAAACATACGGCCATGGTTGTATGTCTGTATAAGGGACCATTCACATCTGCATGGCCACACAAGTTACATGACGTATCGATAATGGATATAATTTTCTGTAAAAGCGCATCACAAGGATAACTCCTCATTCCTGATTGATGAAATGTTTTCGTATTTAAGATTGACTAACTTCTTCTTCGTAGATGCAGGTGTTGATAGTCACCTGATTTCTTTCTTTTTTCTTAAAACAACAATTCAATTGCTGGTGGAACTTGAAGAACGAGGTGCTCTGTGTCTGCAAACGCTCTACGATATCTTGGGTCAAAACGAGTTCAAATTGAAAAGAAGAATATTGTTGAATAGGTGCTAAGAGAGATAAATCTATTAGGTTAATGAGGAATATTTTAATTGGATTTGTGCATGAGAAGAGTTTTGTCTATTGTAGTTATTTCTTTTCAAAACAAATGAAGCTCTTGCAAAATTATTTGTGACATTTTTAAAAAGTTCTCCGATGAAGAAGGAGTATCTCATAGTTTGTTTTTCTCTAATTATTATAAATTAGAAGACTTAAGTGCTTGTGCTTTATAATTCTTAATGATTAACCGTTTTTAACATGATTTGCAGAAAATTAATGAAATAATGTCAAAGCACGAGGATATCTAAAGACCGGCGATTTTAAAAAGCTGGAGATTAGTGATATTGTTTTTTTTTATCCAAGAATCGTTTTTAAAAGGCTCCAGCTCTTGCTAAATAATAAAAAATATTCTGCAATTGAGTATTGTTTTGCAGTTGCCACGCACTTTTTTAAATACTACCACACTCTAGGTTTGCAACTGAATATATCTAACACTGACATCGCACATCAAATAATCCTTCCAATGTCATAGGAACACATCAGCCAGCGGACAAACTTGTGTAATAGTCCTTCGACTTCCTGGTCTAGCACCTTTTTGTTTTTGTTGGAGGTTTTTAAAATACCAGCTGGAGCACTCAGACCTAAATACCGGTCCATTGTACTACCAGAGAGCAACCTTCTGTTTGTTATAGCTATCCAGATGTTCGGAGAAAAGCCAAAAGACGCTGCCATAATAAGGAGCCTAAGGTACCAGCTCTCACTATGTCTGCGCCGAGTATCTGCAACCTCATGCGAGAAAATGCAGGACGTGCACAGAGGAAGTGATCTGCGATGTCCTCATCTTCTCTTTAAATGCTTGGCAAAAGAAAAGTGCCCGCTGGCAACGCCAATAAGCTTTTTACATTCTTTTCTGATACGAGCTAGCAAAAATGTTGCAGTCCTCTTACTAACGTTGGGGAGCATACGCTTGGTTTGTTTGCATCCAATGGAGGCATGCCATCTACAGTTGTGCTCTTCACAGATCCAATCGTTGATTGAAGCCCTCACTGAGGACGCTGGCAGACCTAGCGACGGTTCAGGTCCAGAGAAAGTTGTCTGAGATCCCTGCCTAGCGAGTTCATCGGCGATCTCATTTCCAGTTATGCCGTGATGGCCCGGATCCCAAATGAGACTCAAGGAATATAATCTTCCGATCGCATTTAGAGAGCTCTTGCACTTTCGAAGGATCACTTTTGAAGTGGTTAGAGGGTTGAGAGTAGCCTTAAGCACAGCTTGGCTATCGCTGCAAATAAAGATACTTCTCCCCGTCCATCCATTGTTCGTTACGTGGCTCAAGGCCACTAGGATAGCATAAGCCTCCGCTTGGAAAACGGATGCGCATGATCCCAAAGATGTGTGCAGTCTTATGTCGTCGTTCTCCACCTCTTTAAACGAGAAATGGTCTTGAGAGTACAGGCCATGATGTAGGTATCAAGGGGAGGAAGATTCAACAGTGCGTCGAGAGCAGCTCCCGGTGTGCTGGGGAAGGCCCCGTTACACCAAGACAAATTGTTCATAAGACTATTAGTTTGTCTTTCAAACTATCGCGAAGGCTTGTGTTTGTATTTGGTAAAAAGTGAGCATGCACTTTACTGCTCCACACTATTGATCCGCTCGTGAGGTACGCTACGCCACTTCTTTAGCACAGTTTGATTTGAAAATTCGAAGTGACACAAAAGAAAACCAATACATCCATAGAATTCGGTCTGAATGAAGTAGAACACATATATTTTCTATAATTTTCGTCTACTCCTTGCTCCGGTTTTCGTAGTCACCTTGTCTTTTCAGAAGTTTTGCACTTTTTTCATTATTTTCTTTGCCTGGCTTAAATTCTTTAAACCCATCTTTTGATAAATGGTACAATAAACCAATTGCTCAACTGATAACCAACCAACTTGGTGGTTACCAATACCACGAAACAAATTAGGTAATAAGTAAGTAAAAAATACATACTTACTACTTACTTACTACTACTTACAAATGAAATTCTGCAAATTTTACATGAAAAATATAACTAACTTTAATATGACAGCTTCAAGCCACACTCTAATACTCCCTTCTTTTCATAATATACCAATTAAAATACTTCCTTAGCTTCCATCCCTCCAGAAGATCCAAGCGAATTTATGCTTTCACCAAAAGTTATATCTTTGCATGCGTTCAAATTAAAAACCGCAGCTGTATAACTTGAAGATTTAAGAAATTCATTTCTATGAGATTGCTTCCTCGCGTGAAATAAATTAACATCAGTTGTGAAAAATGTCGACTTATTTACATAACGCGCATAAACTCTATACAATGTTCTTTCCTTAATATGATGGAAAATTCCAACACACACTCAAAGAGCAAAGCAAGCGCGAACAAAAAAAAAAAAAAAGAAAAGAAATAATATAAAAAAATATTTTAGTACTTACATATGACGTTTAGACGAGCTGGTGGTGAGGCCTGACGTGCTCCACTTGAGCCAGTCGTAGCTATACATGCATAGTCTCCGCCATCTACATCCTTGACAACATTATTCACATGCAGATTGGAGCCAACTTGATGTACACGAGTGGAGTTCTGAATGGCATGACCTGAAATGGAAAAGAAAAGTCCTATTGTTAGAGCATCAACAGCAGCAGCAGCAGCAGCAGCATTATAGCGGCGGAAAAGTGCATAGATAAATAGATACTCCCAGCTACATATGTACACAAATCTCTACAATGCAATTTTATAAATATTCATATATGGATAGAATCAAAATATAACCTCAGGGATATTTTTATTCGTGTTTTGTTCATTCTTCTTCTTGAAGACGAAATTTCAATCCAAAGAGAGACAGAAAAAAAAGACAAAATTGCACGCGAATTTAGAGTAAGGTGCCGTATTACGACTACAAGGCTTGTTGAGTGCATTCTTGTTCGCACCCCCAAAGTGAGGCATAAGGTTCCATACTTCAGCATCAAGTGTTGTCATTATCACGCAAAAAGAAAAGATGAAGCATCACAATGTGCATATCACTCGTGTTGTTAAGAAGAACAAAAATCAAATAATCATGAATTGAGGACGAATTTAAAAGAACATAAGGAATAGAGTGCTCACGTAAAGGACGTCTCTGCTGGGAACATTAAGTGCAGTCAATAATGCACATAGATTAATAACGCTTGCCGAGCACCTAGCCTTCAATTTGTGTTGAGGAATTGAAATTCAAAATGTTTTTCTTGGTAAGACAAAAGGGATTTGAGTGACGTCACTTCTACATTAGAGATTATGAATCAGAACAATGTAACTGTGCGTATTCCACTGTCCAAGAATACAGCCAAATTCTGAAACAAGTCAATTCCGAGTACATCTATAAGAATTGTTTTTCATTGAAAAACCAGGAATTGAGTGTCGAATAGCCTAAATCAGTATTGATCAAAATCAATTCAATGTAAAGGGTGTTTTTTAGGAATATAGAACTTCGAATTGAAATAAAACACAAAAAAATCGTTTTAATGTTTGGCTTTATTGGAAGTATAATTTTATGCCATGTGGCTGCCGCGACTGGCTCTAATAAACCCAAGCTTCAAGGTTCAATGTTCGCCCACTTTTTCGAGCATTTACGGCCGCATGTCGGCAATAACACCACAAATGCTGGCTCCCAAGCCCCCTAACGTTTCTGGTTTGTTGACGTAGACGAGTGACTTCACAAATCGCCAAAGAAAATAATGCAATGGTGTCAAATCACACAATCTTGGTGGCCAATTGACGGGTCCATTTCGCGAAATTATACGCTCATCGAATGTTTCCTTCAATAAATCGATTGTGACGTGCGCTGTGTGGCATGTAGCGCCGTCTTTTTGGAACCACAACTCATCCACATTCATGCCATCCAATAGTCGGTTATCATGGCTCTATACCGGTCGCCATTAACGGTAACTGGGTCGCCAGCATCATTTCGAAAGAAGAAGTATGGCCCAATGACTCCACCAGCCCATAGAGCACTGTTCCACGTCTCCGCGGATGCGTATTATCACATAAAGTAAACGTAGTGCGAAAACGATCCATGGTTAACCGAATTAATTGCTGTGATGGACGATTATGTCGACCATAAAATGGACGTAGTTTGCGGTAAACTTCGCGAGCTTAACCATTATTTCCAAATAAATTTGCACGATTTTCAAGCGCTGTTCTTTCGTCTAACAATTCATGATGAAATGGCAAACCAAACTGAACATAAATGACATTAGAGTTGGCCGATTTGACCACAAATTTTTTTTATCTCTATTTGAAAAACTAACCACTAAAAGAAACATCCAATATTGCAAGTACTCGTAGTTTTGCTTGTCTCTGAACTGCGATTTATCAAGTTGAAATAAACACAAAAAATATGATGATATATAAAATGTTTATTTTAAAAGTAGCTGGGCGACTGAGCATTGTTATATCCAAAGGAGCGAGACTAAAAACGACAAGTCAAGTAATTATGATTACCAACTAGTTGCCTTGAAAACCACAATTTCTAACCCTTTGCTGATTTCCGTTGACAGATTCAAAAGAGTTGGGGCATATTTCAGAAAAAATATGAAAAAGATATGTACACTCGGGCGTATGAGCGATTTTCTTTTTTATTGGCACAGGTGTAGTTTCTCATGTGTAAATAAATAAATAGGAAGCAACAGAGCTATGGAAAACTTGGAATCTAACTCATTTAAATGTCAAACAATTTTATGTTGATTCGGAACGAAAGCGTTATTTATGACATTGTATTAATCCTTTGGGAGGATTTAGCAAATTCATTTCAAAAGGCGATACCCGTGAAAAACATTTTTTATGTTCCTGGGATTTGAAACACGAACAGGCAGACATTTTAACCTTTACGCCAAGGGATTCACGAGTTTCCCATTAATTTTAATTATTATATTATTATTATTATTATTTTGCTTATTTTCGATGTCGTAAATTTCCTGTTTATATCAAATATCTATGAATTTTAAGATAAATAGTCGTTCACTTCTTACTTTAGTTCATGTTTCAAGCAAAATTCAAAAATTTGGAAAAGAGCATTTCTTATGAATTTATACACGTCAACGTAAAATTTTTGGACAAAGTTCGTGTTGTTCGTGTTGATTTGTGTAACACACATTCACTCCATTCATAGGATTGGCTAATCTGTGTAGACTCGTAAAAGCTTTTATGGCACGAAAGAGAACTTCTTTCATCTGGGAAAGTGTGTTAATCAACGTCCATCTTTACATTGTTAGTAAAGGAAACTCAATGCTAGGCTTTATTAAAAAATGGGCTAAGGAGTTTACGGACCCCTATGTCACTCTTTCGCTGTATACCCACCATTCTAGAATATGCTTCTCAAATTTTTATGCAGTCCACAATTCAAGAATAGAAAGTATACAGCGAAGATTTATTAGATTTGCTCTCAAGGGACTTCCTTGGACTGATCCTTATGACCTTCCACCGTATGAGCATCGTATTCAACTTTTGCAGATGCAACTGCTTTCGCATCGGCGAATAAATAATGATTTATTCTTTATTCACCAGCTTATAACAGGATAAATTGATGCTCCTTATTTGCTCCCATGCATAAGTTTTAACTACCGGGGAGGCTCATACCAACTTCGCAACTTGGAGTTACTTCACTATCCTCATCATAGAACTAATTATGGAATGAATGAGCCTATTACTCGTATGATAAAAGTTTTGAACCTAAACTCAAATTTAATAGATTTTCATATTAGTAAGACTACGTTAAAGTCCTTAATTCGAACCAGAGCTCCACTCTCTTGACTATGTTTTTTTTTATGTTTCTTATATCTTTATAATTGTCATATTTAATAATTAATTTTACGTTTATATGTAGCTATCTAATTTGTTTTTTTATATGTTTATCAATAATTTTGTAATATTTTTAAGCTCTGTTGTCTTGAGTGTGTTAGACTTAATTTTTGCTTACTAACCACTAACACCTCGCTAAATGATGACAGTGATACATATTTCTGAGTACTTAAGGGTAAAAAAACTGTTGAAGAAAAGATACATTGTTTCACAAGCTTGAAATAAGCTGTTCTGATAGTGAAAAAAAAAAAAAATCTGTTAAATGTGTCAATTTAATTACACGCGTTTGCTTTGCACGTATACACGTATAGCAAAAAACTATTTACATATCTAGCCGTGTTATATAAAAATACTAGCTGACCCGCACGGCGAAACTCGCGGGCAATATGGTCATTGAAATGAGTAAATTTAGATAATTAGGGGATAAAGTATAGTATTTGCTACTGAACGGCAATCAAGCACTCTAAAGGTGATAACACTTTTGGAATCGGTTAAACGAGTTTTGAAATCGGTCAAGCAGTTTCTATGTTCCCATGTATGTCCCCGTTGCCGTTCCCAGTCAATCCGTCAAGCAGTTTTAAAGCTCCCGTTTAGTTTCTATTCTTTTGGCAATATGGGGATGAAAAATAGGGGTCTATGAAATAACTCCAACGAAATAAGTCCCACTTTTAGAAACGAAATAAGTCCCACCAAAAATTGCTTAAAAAAATGAAATAACTCCCACGAAATATGTCCCACTTTTGAAAACGAAATAAGTCCCACCAAAATGAAATGATTTCTTTTCTTTCTTAAATGAATTAAGTCCCACAACCAATTATGGTTGTCCCTTTTACGAAATATTGGACATTTCGTAAAAGGGACAACCATAACTTTTTGCATAAGAAAAAATATAAATTTAGGGGTATGAAATAACCCCCACTTTACAAAACGAATTTATTCCCACTCAAAACGAAATAAGTTCCACTTAAAATAAAAACGCGTAACGAAATAAGTCCCACCAATTGACGAAATAAGTTCCACTTTTAAAAACGAAATAACTCCCACTTTCAAAATAGCAATTTTTGGTGCGACTTATTTCGTTTTTAAAAGTGGGACTTATTTCGTGGGAGTTATTTCATAGACCCGAAAAATAGTCAATATTATTTGGGGATAGCAATAATAATAACAGTGCAAAAAATTTGAAATTGGTCCAGTCATTCCTGATCCCGTTCCCGTTCCCAATCCTGGGATGAAATACAGTCTATGTTGTTCAAGGGCAATGAAATACTAAAACGGTGAAAGAATTTTTTCATAATTTTATCATTAGACAACATAGTTGAAGACAAAAGTGCGGATAGAAGTGAGACACGTATTTTTTCTTTTTAAGTATGTACTTTAGAATATGTATTGACTATGCATATTTGCACCCTGTGCACCACCTGTATTTGTCCATTCAGACCCCGAAATAATTCTTAAAATCAGTCTTTGGACGTCTAGGAGATTGAAAGTGGTATAAAAACGTAAACGACCGAATTTTAAAAGCTTGTTAAGACAACGCTTAAAAGGTAACCTATTCAGTTTCAGTAGATTTACTGAAAACGTACTTGTTTTTTAATATCAATTAAATCAAAAGCTATTATACAAATCTGCTATAATAGTTTCACTTGAAATACTAAATCATATCCATTTAGTATTTCAAGTGAAGCGTAATAAAGAAATAATAAAACGAATATAATAATTTCATCTTATGGCTAAAAATTCAACTATATTATAAAGATAAAGGTTTGCCATTTCGTTTGAAAAATTATTTCTTCTCATAACCTCACAAAAAATAGTCGAGTTTAATCGATAGATTTTGGAAGTAACTCAAAGATTCAAAACTCAATATTGTGTAAAAATCGGCATCATCAGCGTTTCAAACAAACAACAATTTACCGAAAATACGTAATGTCCAGTTTTCGTGCGTCTTCAATTCTTACACACTAAAATGGCAAACCAAACTAAGTATAAATCAATTGACAGTTCAGTTGTCAAAAAGACCAACTACGAAAAAAGTATGGTAAGATTGAAAGCTACACGTCTAAAAAAAACACACGTTCATACCTGGGTAGTTTGGTTACTCGTGAAACACTCGTACCCATCGTGTAACACGATTCCACTCGAGTTATTTGTTGAGATAATATTCTCTTAATCTTTACTATGTATATTTGTTTATATCTCAACAAATGATTAATTCGTGCAAAAACAACCACACGATCTTTTAGATAATACAAAATCTGCCTTCATCAACACATTGGTTCTGCTTTATACATCAGAGCAATAAACTCTTGAACTGACTCATCAAATCCCAAATTGCATTTCCCCTTCATTATTTGTGTTCATTGTCGTTACATTCTGGTCGATTCCCTTCACTGTGGAAAAGATCTTTTATTACACCTGTATTTAAAAAAGGTATTAAATCGGATATCCTTAACCCATATCCCATATCTAAGCTTTCGTGTATCCCCAAATTATTTGAACAGCTTCTTTGTGAAAGCTTAACTTTCGATATTAAAAATATAATTTGCAAACAGAAGCATGGTTTAGTTCAGAAAAGATCAACAGTAACAAACCTTGCATATTTCCTTCATAAATGTTCAAACGCGCTTGAAAGCGGGCAAGAGTTAGATTGTATACATACCGACTTTTCAAAGACTTTCGATAAACTATCTCACGATATTATATTGTTTAAACTAAATGCATATGGATTCCTTTCGACCTTCGTCGATTGGATCAGGTCGTACCTAACTGATAGATCATATGTGGTAAAATATAGAAGCATTCTTTCAGACTCCTTTAAGGCGCACTCAAGAGTACCACAAGGTAGTCACCTTGGCCCTATCCTCTTTATTCTAGCCATTAATGATGTTATTTTTAGCTTGTCATCGAGTGACATTTTGATCTTCGCGGATGATATGAACATTTTCAAGAAAATAGACTGCGCAGCCGATCGTCTTATTTTACAATCAGATGTTGAAAATTTTGCCACATGGTGCAAAAAAAAATTGATTGATTCTCATTGCAAGCAAATGTCAAAGTATAACTTTTTCGAAGAAACGTACACCGGCTTTGCATAATTACTCGATTTCTGATAAAATATTATACAAGGTGTCCAGTATTATGGACCTCGGTGCTTACTTTAGTTTCAATTTAGAATTTACATCTCATATCAATTTATTATATTGTTAGTAGATGAAATTCAATGCTAGGCTTTATTAAAAGATGGGCTAAGGAGTTTACGGACACCTACGCCACTCTTTCGCTGTATAACTGTCATGTTCGACCCCATCTAGAATATGCTTCTCAAATTTTTATGCAGTCCACAATTCAATGATAGAAAGTATACAGCGAAGATTTATTAGATTTGATCTCAAGGGACTTCCTTGCATTGATTCTTATGACCTTCCACCGTATGAGCATCGTATTCAACTTTTGCAGATGCAACTGCTTTCGCATCGGCGAATAAATAATGATTTAGTCTTTATTCACCAGCTTAAAACAGGGCAAATTGGTGCTCCTGACTTGCTCTTATGCATAAGTTTTAACTACCGGGGAGGCTCATACCAACTGCTCAACTTGGAATTACTTCACTGTCCTCATAGTAGAACTAATTATGGCCTGAATGAGCCTATTACTCGTATGATAAAAGTTTTGAACCTAAACTCAAATTTAATAGATTTTCACATCAGTAAAACTACGTTAAAGTCCTTGATTCGAACCAAAGCCCCACTCTCTTGACTATGTTTTTTTATGTTTCTTATATCTTAATAATTGTCACATTTTATGTATGTAGCTATCTAATTTGCTTTTGTATATGTTTATCAATAATTTTGTAATATTTTTTAGTTCTGTTGTCTTGAGTGTGTTAGACTTAATTTTTGCTTACTAACAACTAGCACCTCGCTAAATGATGACAGTGACTCATATTTCTGAGTACTTAAGGGTGAAAAAACTCTTGAAGAAATGATACATTGTTTCACAAGCTGGAAATAAGCTTTTTTGATATTGAAAAAAAATTATCGCCGATACCTATTTGAGTTTATGATGAAAGAGTTTTTTTTCTATAGATTCCATTTGACTTTCTATTATTTAAAAAGCAGTGGCTATAAATGCAATTTTTCAAGGCTGACTTCTATTAAGGAGAAGCAGTCCAGACACAATAAAATCTATTCGATGAAATGTATTGTGTGAGTTTTTGGTGGGTGCATATTGAGACGTTCCCGTTTTCAAATGTGATGCGGTCCAGTTGCTCATTTGGTCAAATTACTTAAAAATCGCGCTGTTTGCTTAAGAATTTCATTTCTGATTGAAAAGTAAAGGCCGCATTTTTTATCTTATATTTGAATCTTTTCCTCCTAAACGCTGATAAATTGTCTAGATTCCATGTTTACACGGTCAGTAGAGTTATAGCAGCTTTGATATCTAACAAACTTTATAATCCCCAGAGTGATCGCATAGTGTATTTCCTACAACGTTAAGATATCATCTAAAACTCTCAACTTGTTCATTAGATAAAAATTATTTCAATTCATTGAAAACGCAAAAAGCATGCCTTGAACCAATAAATTCATTTCAAGAACAACAACTTTTAATCTTGTTGAAACTTGTTGCAATGAGGTGTTTACCAATTTCACCAGTTTATCTATGCTGATAAGTTAGTTGACAAAAAGTTACTTATCACCTTCCATCTAATCAAATTTGATTCTACTAATTGACAATAATTAAATTTAAAAATAAATCTCTTACTTCCGTCAAGCCGTATAATAATAATTCATTAGATTAACTGTTTGCAATGCATGCAAACTCAAAACAAATTGTTTTTGTGTACTTCTAAGAGATTAATTTATTACTTAGTAAGTAGCATATCGTATTTTTCTTCAGGTTCAGATTTAATTGTTGAAATAAAAAACAAAAAACAGGTAAAATAAATTTATAGCAATTTTTGAATGTAGGAAGTATTTGACAGATTTTTTAATCCCAATTGGAAAAATAGCCTTGAACATGAGGCTTGTGCAGATAGTATTCTAGAGAAGTCCAATTCCTATTCGACTTCCTTTCATAGCAATTTTTGTTTCTTTAAACGACGGAGTAGCCTCCTTTTGAAAAGTAATCCACTGGTGTCAATTTGCAAGGTGAATAGCAAACTGAAAATAAAGGAGTACTTGAGCACAATAGTTCAGAAAAGGTCTAGTGCATTTATTTTAACTATTCCTACGAAGGTATATTCTGCTGAGGCCGAACAGCTTGACATTACTGATGAACAGATGCCCGCGAAGAAAACATTTGATCTTACTCCGATCTCCATTTCTTGAAATGGCTCCTTTGCCAAAACCCTGATTAATTTCAAATTTCAATAACAGGATGTTCTTTGTGGTTTTCTTTGGCCAAAACTGCTATGTGAATACCATTCTCTTGCCCGAATTCTACTGTTTACGGCAGATAACTGTGTTATTTTTTTTTTTTTTTGAAAAACACGTACGAAATATTCTTGTTACTATTGAATTTATTCAGTGATTGGTAACAGGTGGTGCCCGGGGCATAATGGTTAGCGTGCCTGCTAGTAACATGGGGGTATCGAGGTTTTCGGTTTTTTTTCGGCAATTTCTCTGATCGTAATTACATGCCATTAAAAACGCTTTCTCGATTAACCTTTTGGAATTGCTTCTACTCCCTATTCTATACTATTTATTCTATACCCCATCACGAGGTATGGTTGACAGAATGCACTAGGTCCAGCTCTGTTTTTTTTCGCCACCCTGTTTATTAGATAACGTTAATTTGTTCGGTTCCGTATGCGAATACAATGTATGAAGAAAAAGATACAACAACGAGCTTCACCCCAACATGGGCATAGCTAGATGATTACGCATAACGAGAATTCGATGGCTGGGACCTGTAGAGCGGATGGACATCAACGACCGGGCTGGACAGGTTTTCGAAAGCACATTGCGGGAGATCGCGGAAGCGGAATACCTCGTCTCAGGAGGCGCAATTAAGTGGAAGAAGACCCCAACCGACTTAGAGTGCAAAATTGGAGAGAGCTTGCCCGAAATCGAAGTCGCTGTCTTTAGTTGTTGGTGTGGCCCAGGTTCACACCAAACTGTAGTGGCCACCTAAGTAAGTAAGTAAAGGTGAAAATAATCGTGAAACCAGTCGATCGACTTAGAAATTTCCGCAAGAAAATGGGGTTGAAATATAGTCTACACGTTACTCAGGCACAATAAAGCATTATAACGTTAAAAGAATTCCTGAAATAGGTTCATTATTTTCTAAGTTCCCATTCCGTTTCCACAAGGGAATATTTAGATGAAATTTTAGCCTGTCATGTCTTAGGCTATACACTATCAGTCGTATTTATACAATTTTCTTAGAACATCCTTAGACAGTTGTCCAGCTAGACGGTGTCTAAAGAGTTGAACAAGTCTTAGCCAATTTTGTATTTATAAATACATTCCAACAGTTGTCTAAACAACCCCTAAAACTGTCAACTTCGAATGGAAAACTAAATGGCAGCGTTCATGATGTATCCGTGCAGTACCATTGTCTGTGTTTTCGTATACGAGTACAACAACTATAAGGCTCTGAAAGAGAGTGGCGTAGGACTTGAACTTCACCGAAAAAAACAGCTGATTTGACTTTGTGTTTCAGCTTTTCCAAGTCTCATAAAATGATCAAATTTTTGCAATTTATAAATGGAATTGTTGAAAGTAGTATTTTTGCACCTCAAACTACTTAATTTTTTCGATCTTAACACTCTCAACAGTGTTTTATAACATGTTCAACAAAATTGTTTTTTGCTGTATCAATGGTTACTTTAGCCATATAATAGTTTAGACAACCAATTTCGGTGTCTAAAGTTAGAACTTTCTTAGACAGCGATGAAAGTGTTTATAAATACGATTTGGACTTGGACACTGTTCTAAGAGCTGTTCAAAGTTAGACATACTTTGGAATGGGATTATAAATACGACTGTATAGGTATTCTAAGTTTCATTCAAATAAGCTTAGTAGTTTTGGAGCATATTCAATCCTTCTATCTTTCTTCTTTAAAGTAGTGTATAAATGTATATCTAGATACAGATCATTATTAAGAGCTTAATTCAAAGTTGGAATATTAAAAGCTGTTTACAAATTTTAAAAACATAAACAAAAAAACCAACCATTGTGTGTCCAAGAGTAATCCATACCGCCAACTGGAGTTGCATGACATGTAAATACAACCGAATCGCCTTCAATGACTGTCTGACTCTGTGGCAACGTCACAAATCTCGATGTTTCAGCTCTTATCGTCCCAAATACTGCAAATAAAAAGGATAAAACTCATAAAAAATGCGTAACAACTTACAATCAAGTTAATTTTGTTAACACAAACAACGATATAGCAGCACACTCAATTTGTTTTTTCATCAAAATCTATGTAGATGTATATTGCGTATAGTGTATGAAAGGAGTGTGTATGTTTTACCTACCCTCAACAGAAAATTAATGAATTGCAAGCATTCATTTATTTCGTAAAAAAAATAAGGGGAGCACTTGCAGCTAGTCACGATGCAAATAATGTCCTCCTTGCAATACAACTTCAATACACACGGTCGATCTCTTAAATTATTAATATTTGCATATACTTGTACTCGTATATATGCAAGCATTTAAGTACACATTCAAAATGTTTCAATTGGGAAATGAGCTGCCTTTCATTCATCACCTTAATTTACAGAAATTTTATACCCACTCTTGGCCATCCACACTAAAGGACTCTGATGATGACGCCAGCCATGATAATTACTACAAGGAAAAGAGAGTACTAGAACGTAGACTTGGAGGAAATAATTATGGTAACTTTCTTTTCTATATTACATAACGGTTTAATGATGATTTCACGCTTTACTGGTGTTGTTAATTTGATTTCAGAATAAAGTCCTTTCAAGGAGCAGTTATAATATTAAGGATTCAATTAAAGGATAACGAAGAATTGAAAAACCTTTGGGAAGTCGTATAATAATGGAGATGAGGGCAAGGAACGTTGAAACTCGAGACGTTTGAAATGGATGTGTTTGGTGTAGTTTAATGTTGATACTTTAAAGGTGCTTGCGGGGCAATAAAATTATCAGAATGACCTCAAACTATTCTATGACGTATAATGTTAGAAAGTTAAGTTCTAGATTAAATCATATTCAACAGAATCACCTCATGCATTGTACTCTTAACCTAGCAGTTTTACAGTGTCAGTGAGGCAGTAATTGGCGCAATAATTCAGGGTACGTTTAAGACCTTTGTTTCCAGAAGTGTAAGTTTTTTTTTTAAAACTTTTGTATCAAAGTCCGAAAAAATTCATCAAGAAACCACTAGAAATATAGAGAAAAAATATATATTGTGTGGTTACACCGCAAAACCACTAGCAAGCAAAGGGTTAAGATAAAAACGTATAAATTTCGTCGAACACAAAACCGTATGGCGATGAGAGCTTTTTTTTTGGTTAGATTTGATTTGCAACCTGTAACGAAGTTACAAATGCACCCCCTACCGCCAGCAAATACACATACCAATGTTGTAACAAGATATTTTTCACTCATGTCGAAGAACTCACACGCACTAGGTGTAGATAATTTTATAAGGCATCTTGAATAATACGAGAAGGCTGACTTCTAGCCCGTGTTGGAAAAGTACCAATCTAGAGTACAGGCTACTTCCACTAGAGGAAAACCAGGGGTACGCAGTGTGCCCAGAGATTCCTAATTTTAGCCAGGAAATCTCTGGGCACATTTCTCCTCGGAGTACCCAGAACAAGTCCCCCACTAGCCTCTTAATAGCCAAAACACATAAGGGCGTTGCGCCGCGTCGACCTCACGTAGGCTTCACGTTACATGAGAAATCCTCAAAACGCCCTACTGTCGTTCATTCGTCTAGGCTTGTGCAAAATTAAGAATATATATCGATTGAAGTATCGAACGACCATCGTCGTTATCAGTAACTATCGATAACAAAAATCGATTTTTTCTTTTGTATTAAATACATGGAAAACTAGATCGATTGCTAATTTGTAAGTTACTTCTGATAAAGGGATGAATGAGGAGCTAAGTAAAATGTGTAGTGTAATCAATTGAGCTAAGTATAATGTGCGTAGTTGCATTTCTATACTGTGTTATCACATGTTTGTGATAACATTTGCTGTTTAAAATGAAAAACTTGTCGATTTTTTCAACATAATCGATATATTCATACAGATATCAAAAATGTTATCGCAATATACGGTATGAAATTATCGCTTAAGTTATTGGTCGAGCACCTTTACAAAAATAAAATGATTTAAATCCTTCAATATCGCCCATATTGATTGACCTTATATTAACCCATGCGGCCATGCATCGAAAATCAATCGAAATCTCGATTTTTAAGAACATCTTTTCAGAATTATAGTAGTTTAAGTGATTAAACATCACCTTCGACTGGCAAAAATCGAGTTTAATACAGGTTTAACAACGATAGCTGAAATATCTATATACATACTAGTTACATCGACAAAGTTCTGCTAAAACACTCTAAAATTCAGCTTAAGTACACTTCACGCACAAATATGAAGTACAATACAATAGTACAAAAATCTATAATCGACTTTATACTCGCTCATGTATCGAAAATTCATCGAAATCATCGATAAGAAAAATATAACATAAAGTAGAAGTCGATTTTTCAAAACACCATTGCAAATTCAAAGTAGTTTAAATGCTTCAACAACACCTACATTGAATAATCCAACAAAAATTAAATTTAGTACAGCTGTAATAACGAGAACTTAAATATTTGTCTAGTATTAACATCGATAAATTTCAGCTGAAACACACTTCGACATCGATACCGACGTATCGATAATTTGTTTCGTAAATCGATGGTTTGCTTACATCGATTTTATTACTCTTCCCTATTGCAAAACTGAAAATGAGGGATATGTCAGAAAGCGAGCAAAAGTTCAACATAGCTGAACTTTTGGTCGCTTCGTTACGTTTGCTTACGTTTGTCAAACGACGCGTCTGAGGACAAAGCGTGATTGTGTGAGACTCTACAGATTTCGTATAGTTGAACTTTTGATTGTTCTGTCAAATGAGGTCGACGCGAGGCAAACGCGCTATTGTGTGATGGCTTTAAAGACTTTTGGGTTTTATCTTGCCGGCTATTAAGCCGTTGATACCCTGTGCCTGTTGATGCCAGTATTTAACTGTTGATGCCAGGATTTGCCTGTTAATGCCAGTTTTTGACTGTTGATGCCAGTGCTTGACTGTTGATGCCAGGATTTGCCTGTTGATGCCAGGATTTGCCTGTTGATGCCAGTATTTGACTGTTGAAGCTAGTATATGACTGTTGATTTACCAGCGATTAAAAACCCGTACTTGATGACCGTTTTGCCAGCATAGGACTAAGGATCCACCAGCGTTGGAGCCAACGATCACCAGCATTTGAGATAAGGATTAATAAATATTATATTAGACTAGCTTTAAGACCAATAAAAGGATTGGACCTTCATAACCGAATTTTTGCGTGTTTTCTTTTGTCGACCCTGGACCCGACGAGCATACCCCAGCTCTAGAGAAAAAAGCACATCACAAACCCTTCAAAAGGGGAGCACCTTAACTTGTTGAATGTTTTCTATTTTCTTGAAAGTAAGGATATCACAGGAATCATAAGCTAACAAACTAGCTTCTAAAATTACATAACGGCATGACGATAAGGGCGATTGAATGAGCTGCGAATAAAGAAGATGACTGCAACTCCTACCACCGCGATTGGCACATACTACAAAAGGAACGCTTCAATTGCTTTCAAGGGCACTTGAAAACAACTCAAAAGTAAATACCTTTTCGTCATTCAGCCCATCATATAATTCAGCCATGCTACCGTTCCCAACACCTCAAAATGTCCAAACTATGAGGCAAACTCGGAAAAACAAAAAATCATCTGAAATCGACGGAATATACAATTTTATCCTGCGAAAGAGCTTCCATTCCTATCGCCTATATTTCGCTTTTGTATCAATAATGTGGTACCCGTGGCATCTTTGCCAGTTAACCCGGAGGTTCGTGGTTTGAATCCCAACAGAGGCAAACATATTTACCCTATTTATTTTATTTATTTATCAAAAATGGCTACTATGACTTACAAACTGTTGAAACTCTAATTTCTTACATGGCTAGAGCGAACTTGTATATCGATTCTCATCAATATTTGACAAAACAGAGAAATCAGATCCCTTCCAAATACTATCAGGAATCCCTGATAATAAATAATAAATATTAACGAACAATTTGTTTCCGGTCCTTACTAATATTATGAATGCAAAAGTAGCTCTGTCTCTTCGTCTTTCTATGTTACCAATCAACTCAACCAATTGAAACGAAATTTTGTACAGAGATAGTATAACATCTGAAAAAAGACATAAACTTTATATTTTATCCTAATTTCTACGGGAACGTAAACGAGAACTTAGAAACCACTGCACCGATTTCAAGAATTCTTCCACCGTAAGAATGCTACACTATCCCCGAGCGAGTAACATAAACTTTATTTCATTCCCATATTCCTTTGAAAACTATCACCATATCCCCACGGGAACGGAAGTCGTTACTAATATTCCAAAAATTCCAAAATTAAATCTATCTGCTTTTTCTTTGTTCCATTATTCCCATGGGAACGGAAGTACTTACGGCAAAACAATTTTACTTGGCAAAAGATGAAAAAAGTAAGATCATAGTGTGCAAAAATGTACTTAAGTAAAACAATATAACAAAACGTTACTGAAAAATTAAAAATGCTGTCCGAAAGTCACTATTCTACGCGGACGAAGTCGCGGGCTCAGCTTTTTTTTATAAAATAAAATCAATGCGCCTTGGAACTTTTGCCATTATATTTATAACGTCCTCATAGTCAAACTCAATACTCCTATGTCCTATAGATGTTCAACAATATCAAACCGTTCAGTCGCTCGTCGCTGGTTCTTCCTCTCAGATAAGTTTTTAATCTGCGCAGACATGAAAAAGATCGCTCGCTTGAAGCCACGGATAACGGAAATGTCGCACCGATCATAAAACAATGAACTGTTTTATATAAGGACGAATCGCAAACATTTAAGGTGTCTATAAAGTTATTGGCCGTTTTTGGTTTGGCATACTCAAGCAATGTTCATGGGTATTTGGGTATGCATATGCTTATTCATACATAAGTATACCCTTTCCAAGTTGTCGTTGTCGATCCCATTCTAATACAGAGCCAGAGCGGCTGGCTTTTAGAATGTGTGATGAAAATTTTAATTTTCGTAGATCTCCATCGCGACTGCCGTTAGTTTTGAAGCATTCAATGCTGTGTGTTTGCAAGTAAGTAGGAAAGTAAAAAAGAGTGATCATGGTAAAAACATACCAAAACCAAAAAGGCCTTCCAAAACATATGAAATACCTGCAAATTAACTTATCGATAGAAATGGCTTCAGTATTTGGAAAGATTTTTTCGTTGACAGAATGAAATTTTCAGATGAATTTTATGTTTCCATATTTTATATTTTGTTTGAGGGTTTCAACACCAAAAACCCCCCTGCGTTCGCCACTGCTGCCTCTTAGCCCAGAGGTTCGTGGTTCGAATCCTAATAGATGCAAAAAGGTTTTCCACGGGTATTGCCCTTCGCAAAGTATTGGCATGTCTTCCAATGGAAAGCGCTTTCTCGTTTTTGCCGTTCGCAACCGGCAGGAGATTGTAGGTCCCCTCCATTCCCTAACAAGGTATGTTTGCGAAAAATGCTCTGGGGCTCCTCGTTCTGTTGCGCCACCCAATTTATTTTTTAGTTTATTAAAAAAAAAAAAATACTGTGGTTTGTATAGAAATTATTAATTAGTTAGGTGGGCTTTACAGTTCGGGGTCGATTTTGGGCGAGCACTCTCCAGTTTTGCACTATATATTTTTTAGGTCCTCTTCATTTTGCCACCTTAGGCAAGGTTCTCTCCTTTCGCGACATCCTTACTATGTGCTTTCGAAACTCCATCAATATTTTCAAGTGTAATGCTGAAAAAGTAGGAGGACAGTGTCTTCCTGTCGAAAGCCTGTTTCGGCATCAAAGATTTAATTGAGATCATGACCAAGTTTGACCAAGCACCTTTAAGTTATCCTGCATTATCTTAAGACCTTTGCAGGGATGCCGAATCTCTTTGCACAACTCAGGTCTGTAACCACTGTCTTACAGTGCCTTGAAGTCGACAACAATATGGTGTATATCGATATTATTGTTCCGGTTTTTTCTAAGATCTGCGGTAATGTGAAAATTTGGTTTTTAGTGCTAATGCTGGAGCATAATATTCAGGGATAGTTGAAGGCCAGCTCGATTGGAAAAAGCATTGGCTCTCTCTCTTGAGAGTGTACCCATCGAAAAACATTTTTGCCTCCTTGGGATTTCTGTCTTAACAGCAGACATGCCACAGGTACCACAAAACTTTTTTTGGCTATTCGTAAAACTTAAAACATTTTTCACAACACTACTGCGCCACGAGCTTAGATTATAAAAAAAAACATTGGGTAAAGCGTCAAGAAGTCTTTAAGAAGTCCAAATAAAAACCAAATGCAGTAAAGAAATTTCAAATTGAAGATTTATTTGACATTTTCATATTTTTTCCTTGTGAATGTAACACAGTTTTTTTATTCAATTGTTGATGATACTCTCAATCCAAGGAAGGAATGCTAGCGCTGGTATAAACTACTGGGAAAAGGCTGTTACAATTAGACAGATCAAGCGAATAGATACCAACAAGTTCTGTTTTTTTCTGGCCAGCCAACAAGCAGACCATTGACATAGTCCATACATGAATAATAATCAAGTAAACTTTCAGTGCATAGATGGTTAAATTCATCGAACTGACTATGTACAAGGTCGTGGTTTTTACATCTTAAGTTGGACATAATTTTGACTATTCCATTACTTATCTCGTCAGATCGCTCGAATTTTCCATCCTAGCGTCTTGCAATCTCGTTGCGATTGTCATCAAAGCCTGGCATCACTGCAAATTTACCCTCAAGCTCACTTGAAAGACTTTTCGAAATGCTGACAGGTTGCAAACTATTAGAAAAGACCAATTGAATTGGAATATGGATCGGTGCAGCATCATGGTAGTGCGTAGGATGCATATGCAATTCGTCTGCATTATTAACCACAACCGTAAAAGATTTCGTGCCGCCAATATAAGGCCTTTTGAAATGCATCTGCAGTCGTTCACTTCCATTGACACATGCAGCTGAGGTCAGTACCCACTGTTGACACAAAATCGATCCACCACACAAACGATTACCACGCAACGTCAAGATATCAGTTTCAATACTGACATAATGGGGAAAACGTTGTTGTGTGGCAGTAGGTCGAGGTAGGTCTTTATAAAATATTGCAGCAGCTGTCGTAAGGACAGCCATAAAAAAAAATCAAAACTACTAGAAGAACAAAAAACATTTTGCTTTCACCAAATACTTTGCCGATCAACTGAAGTCGACAGCTTACAAAACGATGATTATATTGCTAAACTTTTTGAAACCCTTATCTACGAATAAATAATCATTTTAAAAATTTTTTTGTGAAGTCAAAAAGATTAGACGGCTTGAACTACAAAAAAAATTTTTTTTTAAATTTATCTCGGAACTTTTTAAAGGCCTGTTTTCACTCGAGTAGTTAAAAAGTAGATAAATGGAGCTTCCCGCAACAGAGCGGGTATTTCTCATAACCATAGTTTGAAAACAAAGGAAAGGATCTGAAATTCTTCCGATACCCAACTAATTGAGAAGGCGCTTTTGATGGCAATAGCGGAGTTCACCCTGTACAATTAATAGGACAGACTTGGTTCGATTGATGTTGGATGATCGGATGTAGTTTGCGTTCAGACTTATCAGACTTGTCGTCCAACATTATGATATATATTCCTCCAACTTCAAAATTTTGAAAAATATTTGAAAACCATCCAACAAGTTGGATAAGCGGTCGTTTGAGGGTTCACATTATCCAACATTGGTCGTTCAAACCAAAGTCTGCCCAACTAATTGTACAGTGTGAACTAACTGAACGACTGCGAATGGTCGTGCCAAGTGAACTGTGCCTTTCTCTGTTTCTTAGTTGTTTCATTCAATACATTGTAATGATTACATCAATTATCAAGTAAGCATAGGATCGCTGAATTAGCAAGAAAATCAATTTCAGCGAGATCCTTCATCTTCACCCTAAGCAGAAGGGAATACTGTACACCATGGTTGTGTGCTCAGCACACACCCACGGTTCAAAATGTTAGCCAACGGACAAACAATTTGAGAGTCAAGTCGACAACAACTGAGATGAAAATGCCACATATGGACAGCAGAAGCAACAAAATATGGTCGTATTAGATGAACCAATGTTAGTGGAAACCTTCACGTCAAAAATACGATAACTTGGTATAAATAGACCACGACGGGCTCATTTGGTATTGCCATGGAGGGGAAGAACCTCTTCAAAAAGGTGAACGAGACACAATCGCGAAGGTAAAAAAGGCATACCAAAACACTTCTGGTACAAATGCAACGAAGTTGGCCTCAGACATGGAACAATCCAAGACCGGGAGATTTGCCAACGCATTCTTATGTCAGCGCGGCATATTATTAAATAGTTAAGTAGGAGCATTGTGATGCCTTTGGTTGTACCGATGGCGTGATGGTAAGCATGTCCACCTGCTAACCCAGAGGTTCGAGGTTTGAATTCCAGCAGAGGCAAAAATGTTTTTCCACGGATATCGCCTTTCGCGAGGAATTGGCAAGTCCTCCGTTAGTAAATTCAATGCTATGAAAAGTGATTTCTCAATTAGCCGTTCGGAACCGGCAGAAAATTGTAGGTCCCCTCCATTCCAGTATTCGACTCTCTTAGATTTATCGCTTGCTTCACCATTGGGTTAAAAATACTTTTAGAAGAGATCTGGCGAACTGACATCTTTTGGGATGATGAGGTTAACGAAGAGTTGTATACCGAATAGCTTCAATGGAAATCGACTATACCAGCAATAAAACTAGACAAAATTACCCGCTGCTACAGTCGACTACTGAACAACTCCGAAGACACTCAACTCCATACCTTTGTCGATGCTGGAGAACATACGTACGCTGCCGTCTGCTACTTAAGGGTGCAGTGTGGGGACGAAGTGTCCGTCACCCTAGTAGCCTCAAAATCGATAGTAGCACCTCTCAAGCCTGTTCCAATCCCGAGACTAGAGCTCCAAGCAGCTGTTCTTGGCATACGATTGGCGTTGAAAGTTAAAGAAACACGTCTTCTTCATATTCATTCCTTATTGTGGTGGTCAGATTCAAAAACGGTTCTCAAGTGGCTGCTGATGGACCCTAATAGGTTCCAGCAATTCGCAATGTTTCGTGTAGGAGAGATCTTGGAGCACTTCGATGTTACGGATTGGCACTGGGTGCCTTCAAAACAAAATACAGCCCACCTTGCCACTTAAGTATCGTCAAAGCTAGATGTCGAATACTGGTTCACCCGACCGAAGTTCTTGACTCATGGATCAGAAGATTGGCCAGCATGTGATGATTTTGGACACACCGATACAACAGAAGAAAGGCATCATCTACTCTACACGACATCTACGAGTTCAACTCCAATCATTATTAACGTTCTGCACTTTTCCGATTGGAAGCGGCTGTACCGTTCGCTGGCCACATTTAAACTAAGAAACTAAGAGCTATTGTACAACCCCGGCCCAGTCCAAGACTAGTCACATATGAAGTGCTTCGAGATGCAAAATTAGAGCTCTACAAATTCGATCAGAGGAGTGAGTACAGTCAAGAAATAGCAAGCCTAAATAATGGTAAGATTATTAACAACAAATCTAAACTCATTTCCTCACAAGGCATGGTTGTGAAAAATCCGCTAGGCCCAAGGGCTCCTCGCTCTGTTGCGTCACCCTTTTTGTTTATTTATTTATTCTGATGCCTTCGAGATCCCAATGGTCGTGACGCCGGAAAAAGAACCTAAAAGAAGAAGGCATAGTCTTCGACGAGCTTTTTCTAATTTTTTTGGTAATATCTAAATTCGAACGCTCACCTGTCAAAAAAATAGAAAGAAAGAAAAAAATACACTCTAACTTTCGACGCCTTATTCTGTTCGAAATTTAAAATAAAATTCTAAAGTTTTCCTTTTACTTTTACAAAAACATTTCAAATATTCGCGCCTGTAATGAGTAAAAATTTTCGAGTTTCTAATTTGAACAAGAAAGACTCTAATGCTAGTTTTTTTTTTTTTGCCAAATTGCAGGCGATTACTTCATTATACAAGTCTTGAACTACGTATTTTTCAGTTTTTATTACAAACCAACAAAAATTTTAAAATAAAAACACATGTGGTTTTTTTTTTAATAGTTCTGGCTTTATTTAGCCTTGAAAATAGAAAAAAAGTGATTTCCAATGCTAAAGCGAGACAGGAAAAGCTTAAATTTTGTTCTTATTTCACGTAACCATTTGTAATACTCTGAATCCAAGGTAAGAACTTGCTAACTTTTGTGTAAACTGCTACATTACTAGTGCAGTTATTTAAAGCAAATGAATAAATGCCAACTATTTCAGTTTTTTCTCCTGGCCATCCAACAAGTAAGCCATTTCCATAGTCCTCACAAGGGTTGTTATCAGCCAAATTTTCAGTGCACAGTTGGGTAAATTCATCAAACTCACTAGGGGCGCTGCTTTTGCACTTTGAGCTGGAGAGAATTTTGAACATTCCATAAGCAAGCTGGTCGGATTCTTTAATTGACTGACGTTTGTTTCTAGACAATCCTATTGGAAAAGATTTATTAGACTCTTGTCGGTAAGCCGGTATTTCAGTCGATGACGTCGAAAAAGAAGCGGTTGTAGTTTCTGTTTCAGTCACAGTAAAAGTGCTCATAGTTGATTCAGAGCTTGTAGGCCAATCAGTTGCTGTTGAAGCACTGGTTGTTGGAGTAGAAGTGCTCTTAGTTGATTCGGAGCTTGAAGAAGAAATCGTAGCAGTGGACGTTGTTGTGATTTCTTTGACTTTGACTTCAAAACCTGGCATCACTGCAAATTGATCGTTAAACTCACCCATATACGAAATACTGACCGGTTTTATAGTTTCAGAAAAGACTAAATTCATTGGAATATGGATCAGTGCAATGTCGAAGTACAACGTCGGATGCATATGCACCTCGTCTTTATTAACAACAACAGTAAACGAATCAGTGTAGTTCGCATAATAAAGTTTTTTGAAATGCATCTGCAGTCGTTCACTTCCATCGACACATAAGGCTGACGTCAACACCCACTGTTCACTCAAAATCGATCCACCACACAGACGATGAACACCGTTCGAAAAGACATCTGTCTCAATGGTGACATGATGCGGAAAACGTCGTATTGTGTCAACAGGTTGGCCACCAATTAATCTTGGAGTAGCTGTCGTGCAGATAGCGATTGAACTTATTAAAATTATACGAAAAGCCAAACACATTTTCTATTCTCAGTACGTATGTTTTGTCGACCAACTGAACTCATACGCTTACAAAACCATCGTTATATAGCTACGTTTTGTAGCTTTTATCTTAGATTTATCAGCGTGGTATTTCCGATTTGAAAAGTTATAACGGGTGTTTCCCATGGAATATCAAAGCTTGGCAAATACTCTTCGAAAATGCTTGGAAAAAATCACGTGGGAGGAAAAAGGGTTCACATCACAACATCGCATAAATTACCAAAAAAGGAAAAAGCACAAAAATGAATGCGTTATGTTTCAAAAATACCCGTGGCGTAATGGTTAGCATGTCCACCTGCTAACCCAGAGGTTCGAGGTTCGAATCCCAGCAGAGGCAAAATGCAAAAATGTTTTTCCACGGGTATCGCCTTTCGCGAGGAATTGGCAAGTCCTCCGTTAGTAAACTAATTGCCATGAAAAGCGCATTCTCAATTAGCCGTTCGGAACCGGAGAAAAATTGTAGGTCCCCTCCATTCCCTCACAAGGCATGGTTATGAGAAATGCGCTAGGCCCAGGGGCTCCTCGCTCTGTTGCGCCACCCTATTTATTTATTTATTTATTTTTATTTTTATGTTTCAAAAATATTGTGTTCCGCTATATAGTTGCCAGGCATTTTCCCACAAATCACGGCGGCGAAAGCCGCCGTTGGCGTGCGTCGGTGGCCGTTATAACTTAGAAACTACTGGACCGATTCTTTTAAAATTTTGAACATTATTTTTGCACATGATTTACGACGGAAAGTTATTTTTGTGAATTTTGATAAAGTTATTTATTTTGCAGTAATAAAAATTAGGTCTGTGTCTTCAAACCCAAAAGTGAAAAATTAAAAAAACAATAACTTAAGGGGGGGGGGGGGGCGCAAGGAGCGTGAAGAAATTAGCAAAATTTATGAATTTTTTGTTAATCAACAAAAAGATTAATCAATCTGTGAAAGTGGTTTTATAATTTAGGTTTTGATATACAAAAACACATTTTTCGTGTCAATTAAATTCAAAATGGCGGCTGTCCAGCATTTCTTCGCAGGCACCTCATTTTTTAGATGGGACCATGGCCGAAAATGTAACCTTCTGAATTTTGGTCCTGGAACAAAATCCGGAACATTTTTGGTAACAAAACAGCAAGAGCCGTACGTAGGATTTTTTCGATATCTTGTTTTTTCGCACGTTTGAAAAAAAATTAAATTTTCACTAAAAAAACGACAAATTTGTTGTTTAAAAAAAACCATGCAATATAAAATAAAATCCTACGTACGGCTCTGGAGAAAGGTATTTCAAATGTACTGTCAAAATTTCGTATAGATCGGTGAAGATTTGCTCGAGTTATGTTTTCGGCCAGTTCAAAAAAAGTGATTACGAGAAAAACGCTTTTAAAGTTTTAGATACTATAAAATCATATGGCATACCTGAGGGGCGCTGCCGCAGAATGGAAAGTTTGGGCATTTAGACATTTTTTGCCGGCATCTATCGTTTGGTATTTTATTTTTAAGACCCTAAAGTACCTTTTAAGACAAAAAACAAAAATTCGGTTTTTTCAAAACTCTAGACCAACGTCCCCCCTTAACGAAATAACTTTAACTTTTTGGTTTCGGATGATCCAGTATCGAGTTATGAGGGGCAGCGAATTTCTTCTATTTTTTTGAGGCACCTTACCATAACTGCTGCCATTGCCATATTTTTTTTATATTTCTTTTAAGAAATTGTCAGTGTTCTTTAAATATTATATTTTAAAGAAGCATTGACTTTAAAAATATATGCTAAATGCGTCCGCAAACAAATTCACAAAAACAAAAAAAAATCTTATTTAGATTCAGTGCAAATAAAGCGTTTGGAAAAATATGGCTTGTTTTCGGTATCATTTCAAAAGTGGGACAAGATAGTCAATCGGAAATATTGAAATTATTATACTAAACATTTTCTACTCCTCAATGAAGGTAATTTCAAGAGGAAACAATTTCTTCTCTTTGAATAAATTTTCTTTCAAATAGCTACCATCTCTGGAACCATGTTGAAATTTTTAGTACCAATTCATTTTTTATAATAAAACATGTGGCATAATCGTTTTTCAATGTCAACAAATTTTATTCGGCAACACCCCGTAATTGCCTTTTTTTTTTAATAAAACTTAATCTAATTAAGAAGTATTCCACTGGTACGAAGAATTAACCCCTACAGGAGCGGTCGTAAGTAAACGAATGGTGATGATTTAAAAAAAAGTTTTGAAATGTCATCAACTTTTTATAAAGACCAAAGCCATGACATAATTTATTAAAGTTGTATTTAAAGGCCGTTTTCTTTTAAGATGTTTTATTTTCAATCTGACCATACTTTTTTGGAGCAGGTCTTTTTGACAGCTGTCATTTGATTTGAGTTCAATTTTTTTCTGCCATGAAAGAATTGAAGCCAAACAACTACTAGGCACTGCATACGTTCGGTAAATTGTTCAACGTTGATTCATAATATCAACATAAATTTAAAAAAACCGAAGTTGTGCCTCCTTAATCTAGAATAAATTAAAAAAAAATCGTTTGTCGAAAGATGCAATGATTTACGATTAATTCGGACGTCTACCCAAATTCAAAAAGCTCAATTTGATGCCGGACTGAGACCCATTTTTTTTTTTGTTGTTGATGTTGTGAAAAAAATTCCCAAAAACAGTAATTTTGCTGTGTCTCAAAAATATAAATGACTAGCTGTGCCCATGACCTCGTTCGCGTGGAATAGTGACATTCAGTTGCATTTTCAAGGCTATTTATATTGGAAATAAAACACATTCATGCATTAAAGTAACCTACTGTTATATTAGTTTATTTAAGTGCATTTTTGTACACGACGCGACGTTCTTATTTTTTCCATGTTTTGCAAAATAAAAAGGTTTTTACATAATTGATACAAGTGAGCGTGTCACATAGAGTTTTTTCTAAATGAACACCGGAAAATTTAAGCGTCTGAGTTTTATTTATAATGGAAAACGGGGAATCAAAACGAAAGTTATAATCTCGAAAACTGTAGCACTAATCGAATGATACAGACTACAGAGCATCAAATCCCATGTCACAATGAATTTGATGTTTTCTTCTTTTTGTTTAAGAAAAAGTTAAAAGTAAAAATGTTTTTAAATCCGTTTGCAAAGTCTCTGATTAAAATATGTGCTACGAACTCTGAAATAAAAGTAAAAAAAAAAATCTTGGCGATTAAATGAGATTTATTGGATTTCAAAAAAAAAAAAGATTATTATAAGTAGAATAACAACAAATTAAAACAATTTTAGTTCTCCTTTGATTGAACAAAAATTTAAGTATATTTTTGAAAATAAAAAACCTAATTTTTATTAAAGATTAGCAAATAAAGATCCAATTTACAATATTTTTACTTTATAGCGTTTTACTGCTTTTAGTTTACATTTTTATGCTCAAATAGTTTTTGTTTTTTACTCATTCATAACACTCTCAATCCATGGGAGGAATTCACTAACGCTGGTATAAACTGATGGGCGTCCATAGTAATCGCAATCGTTCTCAACAAATGAATAGACGCCAGCTATTTCTGGATCTGCCGGCCATTTAACGAGCAGCCCACTGCCATAGTCCTGGCAATGTCTGTTAGAACCATAATTTGCACAGCAAAGTTGCAAAAATTCGTCGAACGAACTGCTGGCGCATTTTGAGTTTGGGAGAACTTTGAACATTCCGTAAGTGAGCTGCTGAGATTGTCGTGCTTGAGGAGCAGGAGCAGTAGGTTCAGCAGTAGGAGCAGCAGTACCATACCAAGAGGGAGGAGTAGGAGTAGTAGGAGTATACCAAGAAGGACTAGTAGCAGTATACCAAATTGAGGCATCGAAACCTGGCATCACTGCAAATCGATTTTCAAGCTCACTCAAAGAACTTCGCGACATTTTGACCGGTTTTATATAATTGGAAAATTCCAACTGAACTGGAATATGGATCATTGCAATATCAAATGCCGGATGCATATGCACCTCGTCCTTATTAACAACAACAGTAAACGAACCAGTGAAGTCCGTATAATAAAGTTTTTTGAATTGTATTTGCAGTCGTTCACTTCCTTCCACACATAAAGCTGACGTTAAAATCCATCGGTTACTCACAATCGATCCTCCACACAAACCATGCGCTTTGTTCCAAACGACATCAGTTTGAATGGTGACATGATGCGGGAAACGTCGTAAAGTATCAATAGGTTGGCCAGTTGCTATCCTTGCCGTAGCTGACGTACAGACTATGATGGAACAAATTAAAACTATACGAAGAGCAACACACATTTTGTATCTCAGTGTGTCAATGCTATGCGAACAACTAAAGATGCAAGATTCCAAAATGTTGCTTTTATTGGTTCTTCTTGTACTTCTTATCTAAGATTTATTAGTGCGGATTTAAAATTTTGGTAAGTGCGCAGGGTGTTTCCGACAACAATGTTAGAATTTGATAAAATGGTTTTTCGTCTGGCAAAGAAATATTGATTCTTAAATAGAAGGAGTCCACAGCGTTGCCAAACAAAGTTATTAAAACGTAGTAGACAATGTTCTATTAATGGAGATAATATTTATTTAAAATCTCCAGGAAAAACATTACAATGGATGTAATATTCAATTACTTTCCTAATAAATTCATGGAGTCTAACATTAGGCCTTGACTGTAAGGCCAACATGAACCACCCGCCCAAAGGAGTTATTGATTGCTAGTAACTTGTAATTGATGTGTTGAAAAAGAATTAGTCAGCAAGTTATACAGAATATGACCACTTTAGATAGAACACCTATTCCACGAAAAATTTTGCACTAAAAACCACAGAGCTTTATCAAAATTTATGGCACTATTGTTTTGTCGCAATGAAACGAAGGAAATCTCTCCCCATAAAGTTCAGTATATCTACTCTCAAAAGTAAACATCCTTTCCTAATTTAACAAACAAGAACAGTGGTTGTTGCATTATGAAAGTAAAAGAATTTATTGTTAAATGTACAAATTCAATTGTTGTTAAGACTAAGTCATGTTTGCGCTTTCAATTGTTTATATTAAGCAATTGCCAACGTATTTATGAATAAAGCTTTTTCCCAGAATCTAGATATCCAGGCACAATAAAATATAAAGTGTACAAACTGGGTTGGACGTTGTGACTTTTGTACTGAATAAAGTCTTTTAAGGTTCATATGAGATATTGAAGAAAAACGTCAAAGACCTTCTTAATACTACAACTATAGTCAAAATGGCCACAGGAAGTTCACTTCAGCAAATGCAACATCTTCATATTCAACTTCATGCAAAACTATTTGTGTCATATTTATAAACGGTGAAAAATCAAATGATTGCCTTCAGAAAATAATGCAATTGTCGACCATCTAGGCTTCCATGATGAGCAAACCATTGAAGTCATGACGGATAGTTTTGCAAATCAGTTTAAGAACGTAGGAGCGCACTAGTTAGTTAGTTAGTTAGTTAATAGTAATTTATTTATTAAGCTTTCATCAATTTTTTTTTACAATTTTCACAATATAAGCATTGGCTTGAAGTGCCGTCAGCCGAAAAATGAGAGTTATACAATTTTTCAAAATAATATTTAATTCATTATTCGTATATATTTTTATCACAAAATCAAACGTAAAAGAAACGGGGGAAAAAAAATTAAATCTTAAAAAGCTTCATTAATTATTGGTGTACGATATTTGAGCGCAGTTTTCAGGTATGCGTATAGACTATACAGTATTCCAATTTTCTCCATCAAGTATACGAGAAGATTCTTCCACTGACAGGGTGATCGTTCCCCAGTGCGATAACCGTATTTCGTTAAGTATAGGGCAGATGCCGATAAAATGACGAATATCTTCTTTTCTCCTTAAGTTGCACAGAGAGCAGTTCACGTTGTCGACGTTTACGTACGGCAGGTAGTTCAAAGGTAAAAGTTCGCCTCTTGCTTTGACAAGGGTTGAGATCATATCCAGGCTATAACTGTCATAGAAGTAGTTCACCTCTCTGAGTTCATGGTTTAGCGTTTTGTAACTGCTTCTGGTTTCGTTCTGTTCGCATTGCAACTTAAAAGCTCTCATGGAGCGTTCTTCTATTTTTGATATTATATCGTGCGTTCTTTTATTTATAACTGTATCTCCTGCCCACAATGTAATATTATATTGGTTTTGAAGTCTCGTCCATTCGCTAAAACACTGAAGATTTCTGTCGATTGCTGGGTAGTGACATGAATTTAGAGATGTAGGCAAAATGAAGACTTAGAGTGTAAATGTGTAGTGGAGCTAGTCCCGTTTCCAGATGAAGCATGTAACTCGGTGTATTGTGTGGAAGTCTGAAAATTTTTTTTAACAAAGAACCTTGAGAGTTTTTTTATTTCTTCATATTCAAAGATTCTCCAAATTTGAGAAACGTAGCACATTATGGACCTTGCCACCGACCGCTTCAAAAATTTTGTATTTAGCACTTGGTGCTATATTAATTGACCCTATAACTCCTCGCCAACTGGTATTAATTGCACGTTTGAATTCTATTAATTCTCCTTGGAATTGTTTTTTGATTGAGACTTGTGGTGATATAATAAACCCAAGGAGGAGCGCACTATGGAACCAAATGAGCTTGAGCGTCTCATAGATCTATATTCTATAACGTTTTGGTTTCTTCGACAAAATAATTGAAATTTGGAACATATTCTCTGGAATTTATTTCAAAATTCACTACTTTTATTTGTATAAATCGAAAGTTTTAAAACATTGTTTGATTAAAAATCAATACATGTTTGTTGCATATTAATTGAGTAGATTCAATGTTCATTTTCAGTTTTTAATATTCAATATTTCCAAAATCCAATAAGTACAATAGATAATTTTAATATGACAGGGCCTAGAAAAAAAAAAGAGTAAAATATATTGTAGAATATATAAGCCGATAAAAGTGATGGCTGCAGATTGGAGAAACTTAGTTAAAAGAAAAAAGGCGACTATCAACGAGAGAGAACTTTAATGAAGTGTATAATTAAGATAATGTACAAAAGGAAGTGTGGTAAGATTAAAAAAAAATTTAACTATGTTGAATGCGTAAAGTACATTAGAGTTCAAGTATAGATGGCATAATTAAATTATTGTAAGTGTTGCCATTGTATAATATTAATTCATTTAATTAATAATTAATTTAAGACTCTACACAGCAGTTGTCCGTCCAGCTCTGACATACGGTTCACAATGTTGGACAATGTACAAAAAGTATGAGAGCAAATTAACGGCAGCCAAAATGAAGATGCTTCGGATGACAGCAGGAGTAACAAATCTTGAACGAATTAGAAGTACTAAGATCCGTGGAAGCCTTCATGTCAAAAGTACCATCTTGGACAAAATTCAGCACGACCGGCTCAATTGGTATTGTCATGTTCAAAGGAGAGATCCGCAGAACCCCGTCAAAAAGGCATAATCGTACAACGTTTCAACAAATTTGCGACGAAAAAGAAAAGGCAGGCCAAAACACTCCTGGTACAAGCAAATGCAAAAACAGCAGCATTTGGTTGGCCTCAGACATGGAACAATCCAAAACCGGGAGGCTTGCCGACGATTTCTGAGGTCAACGCGGCGTACCCCACAGGCGGATCACTAGTGTGAAGCAAAAAAGTGGGAGAATTGTGATCGCTTCAAGATCACTACTCGTAACGCCGAAAATGAAAAAGAAGAAGAAGAATTTCACATATATATTCATCAGCCTTTGGATCCCAGATTGAGCCAATTTGAGTTTTCAGAGTTTTTTTAAACTTATTTTTTTAATTCCAAAAAACAAAAATTTTTTCTCAAGTAGCCGTTTCTATTCGGCAGATAGTTGTATTATCATTATCATTAACGCACATGGCACAAGAGTGAAAAATGTGCTAGGCCCCGGGAGATCCCAGCTCCACTTTGTGGCGCCACCATATTTATTTTTAGAATATTTTTTTCAACAGCAGGAAATACATTTTACAGGGCTGCCCAGCCTTTGGTAATATATTTTTTTAGAAAAAGTTTAATAAGGAAATGTAAATGCTATTGTAAGTTTATTTAAATTATTAAAAACCTTTATTATAGACTTTTTAATAATAAGGGGCGCTAGACACAAAAAATAATGAAGGAATAAGTAGAGAACTGAATATAGGGTCGCCCAGTGGTCGAAATTCGACCAAGCATTAATTAAAAGAAAAAATTTTTACACACACACACACACACACACACACACACACACACACACACACACACACACACACACACACACACACACACACACACACACACACACACACACACACACACACACACACACACACACACACACACACACACTGCACACACACACACACTACACATACACTCCTCACACACACTACACACACACATAAACACATACACTCCTCACACACACTGCTGTGAGAGTGTCAGATTCAATCCACAACTGAAGCACAAATCGAATGATACAGTGCATCAAATCCCATGGCACAATGAATTTGATATTTTTTTCTTTTTGTTTAAGAAAAAGTTAATGTCAAAATGGTTTTAAATCCGTTTGCAAAGTCTCTGATTAAAATATGTGCAACGAACTCTGAAATAAAAGTAAACAAAAAAAATCTTTGCGATTAAATGAGATTTATTGGATTTAAAAAAAAAAAGATTATTATAAGTAGAATAACAACAAATTAAAACAATTTCAGTTCTCCTTTGATTGAACAAAAATTTAAGTACATTTTTGAAAATAAAAAACCTAATTCTTAATTAAGATTAGCAAATAAAGATCCAATTTACAATATTTTTACTTTATAGCGTTTTACTGCTTTTAGTTTATGCTCAAATAGCTTTTGTTTTTTACTCATTCATAACACTCTCAATCCATGGGAGGAATTCACTAACGCTGGTATAAACTGATGGGCGTCCGCCATAGCAACTGTTCTCATCAAATGCATAGACGCCAGCTATTTCTGGATCTGCCGGCCATTTAACGAGCAGCCCACTGCCATAGTCCTGGCAATGATTGCTAGAACCATAATTTGTACAGCAAAGTTGCAAAAATTCGTCGAACACAGCAAGCGAACTGCTGGCGCATTTTGAGTTTGGGAGAACTTTGAACATTCCGTAAGTGAGCTGCTGAGATTGTCGTGAGCGATTGGTGACATCATTTTTTCTATTGAAATCATTGCCTAATGCTCGTGCTTGAGGAGGAGCAGGAGTAAGAGCACGAGTAGTAGTAGGAACACGAGGAGGAGCAGGAGTAGTATTAGTATTATACCAATAGGGAGTAAGAGTAGGAGTAGGAGTAGGAGTAGGAGTAGTAGGAGGAGCAGCAGTAGGAGCAGCAGTAGGAGCACTAGGAGTATGAGCAGTATACCAAGGGGGAAGAGTAGGAGGAGTAGTTCTAGTAGGAGGAGGAGGAGTATACCAAATATCGGCATCGAAACCTGGCATCACTGCAAATCGATTTTCAAGCTCACTCAAAGAACTTCGCGACATTCTGACCGGTTTTATATAATTGGAAAATTCCAACTGAACTGGAATATGGATCATTGCAATATCAAACGCCGGATGCATATGCACCTCGTCCTTATTAACAACAACAGTAAACGAACCAGTGAAGTCCGTATAATAAAGTTTTTTGAAATGTATTTGCAGTCGTTCACTTCCTTCCAAACATAAAGCTGACGTTAAAATCCATCGGTTACTCACAATCGATCCGCCACAAAAACCATGCGCCTTGGTCCAAAAGCCATCAGTTTGAATGGTGACATGATGCGGGAAACGTCGTAAAGTATCAATAGGTTGGCCATTTAATATCCTTGCCGTAGCTGACGTACAGACTATGATGGAACAAATTAAGACTATACGAAGAGCAACACACATTTTGTATCTCAATGTGTCAATGCTATGCGAACAACTAAAGATGTAAGATTCCAAAATGTTGCTTTTATTGGTTCTTCTTGTACCTCTTATCTAAGATTTATTAGTGCGGATTTAAAATTCTGGTAAGTGTGCAGGGTGTTTCCGACAATAATGTTAGAATTTGATAAAATGGTTTTTGGCAAAGAAACATTGATTCTTAAATAGAAGGAGTCCACAGCGTTGCCAAACAAAGTTATTAAAACGTAGTAGATAATGTTCTATTGATGGAGATAATATTTATTTAAAATCTCAAGGAAAAACATTACAATGGATGTAATATTCAATTACTTTCCTAATAAATTCATGGAGTCTAACATTAGGCCTTGACTGTAAGGCCAACATGAACCACCCGCCCAAAGAAGTTATTGATTGGCAGTAACTTGTAATTGATGTGTTGAAAAAGAATTAGTCAGCAAGTTATTCAGAATATGACCACTTTAGATAGAACACCTATTCCACGAAAAATTTTGCACTAAAAACCACAGAGCTTTATCAAAATTTATGGCACTATTGTTTTGTCGCAATGAAACGAAGGAAATCTCTCCCCATAAAGTTCAGTATATCTACTCTCAAAAGTAAACATCCTTTCCTAATTTAACAAATAAGAACAGTGGTTGTTGCATTATGAAAGTAAAAGAATTTATTGTTAAATGTACTGATTCAATTGTTGTTAAGACTAAGTCATGTTTGCGCTTTCAATTGTTTATATTAAGCAATTGCCAACGTATTTATGAATAAAACTTTTTCCCAGAATCTAGATATCCAGGCACAATAAAATATAAAGTGTACAACTGGGTTGGAGGTTCTGACTTTCGTACTGAATAAAGTCTTTTAAGGTTCATATGAGATATTGCAGAAAAACGTCAAAGACCTTTTTAATGCTACAACTGTTGTCAAAATGGCCACAGGAAGTTCACATCAGCAAATGCAACATCTTCATATTCAATTTCATTCAAAACTATTTGTGTCATACTTATAAACGGTGAAAAACCAAATGATTGCTTTCAGAAAATAATGCAAATCTTGACCATTAGCGAACTAGTGTGACAGTTTTTCGATAATCTAGGCTTCCATGATGAGCATGAAAACCATTGAAGTCATGACGGATAGTTTTGCAAATCCGTTTAAGAACGTAGGATAAGGTCCATGCTTCCGCAACGTAAAGCAGCACTGGGATGTTCAAGGTCTTATACAAGGTTACCTTGGTTTTTCTGGAGAGGTTTCTCAATCGCCTTCTTAACACAAAGAAGCAATGGTTGGCAAGAGTTATTCTCCGTTTGATCTTCGCACTGATTTTGTTTTCCGTGTCTAAAGCGGATCCTAGGTAGACGAGGTCCTGTACTACCTCGAAGTTATGTCTGTCTATTGTAACGTTTTGTCCAATTCGTCGATGTTCTGTGTCCTTGTTTGATGACAGCATATACTTCGTTGTGCCCTAATTAACCATCAAACCCATTTTTGCCGCTTCTGTTTCAATACTTGCAAAAGCACCTATGACATCACGCTTTTTTCTTCCCATTACGTCAATATCGTCTGCGTAGGCGAGTAATTGCACAGACTTTTATAAGATTGTTCCTCTTTTCAAGAATGATGGTGAAGAAATCGCATGAAAGTTTGTCGCCTTGCCTAAAACTAAAACTAAACTTAAGATAATACTTTTCGTAAATCAACTACTTCTCCTTAAAAGTATTCCTATTCCTACGATAAGATATGTTATCACTGCACCTTGCTTGCCTATAAATACAGAATTAGGCAAAAAGAAGGGGCATTATAAGTTCGAAGTTCTTAACGCGAAGTGAAATGGACAAACAGACAATTTCCGTAATTTTATTGGCTTTCGTTAGCCTTGTTTCGGCTGCGAGTAAGAACATCATTCAACCTAGAATGAGCAATGGTGCTCCGGTTGACACTTTGAGCCGATTTCCACACCATGTAACCATTGAACCAATATACGACTCGTACAACCCAACTGGGCCAAAATTATGTGGCGGCTCGCTAATCTCACAAAGCTCCATCCTTACATCTATGCGTTGTGTGCAAAACAGCTCTAGGTTGCAGTTGCATATGCAAAGACTCCACCTCAACAGCACTGCCAACTCATACACTGTTATTGTGAACAACGACGATAAATCGGTGTTTGTTTATCCCACCAACTCGCCAATTGATGACATCGCTATTGTGAAGATGCAAGTACATGCTGTCTTTTCCAAATATCTAAAGCCGGTTGTCATATCATCAACACCAATTGGTCAACTACAAAATAAATTGGCCGTTTTGGCAGGATTTAACGCTGATATGTATTTGCCGAACAAATCGGATCAGCTCACGTACTCCATGTTAAAAGTTGTTCCAAACAGCCAGTGTGCAAATTCATATCCTTCTGAAAACTTCGACGAATATAATCAAATGTGTACTGTATCCTGGGGAAACAGTGACAACACACCTTGCGTAACAGACTTTGGAAGTGGTTTGATCAGTGGCTGGCCATCTAAGAATGAGCTCATTGCCGTTTATGCTGGATCATCGAACGACTGCGACTACAAAAGTCCTTTAGCCTATACAAACGTTCAGAAGTACAGGTCATGGATTCAAAGCATCATTCAATACGACTAATTAGCTTCAAGCTATTTAGAAAAATTATAAGTTAATTTTGTTTGAATAAATTACTTAATATGCATTGAAAATGTATTTTTCGATTTCTTTGTGTTCTGATTTTCAAAAAAGGTAAATTTCGTTATGATTGTTAAGTACGGCTCTACATTTGGCCTTAGCTTTATATTAACTTCACATGAAGAAACAGCGGAAAACTTCACATTCGTGAATCGTTTCTTTACTAATATAGTCCATAAAGACTGTTTTTGTAAGGACTGTAACTGTTCTATTCTAACACCTAGCCTTCTGTCAGTTTATATTAGAACAGTTAAAAAAATGCATATAACGAACGATTACAAAGGACGTGAAGCTAAGCAAAAAAGAGAGGATTTGGGGATGGGTAGGAAAAGAAAAACGAGAACAAAAAGGTTTAAAAGAAACAAATAAAAAGCATTAGGAGTGGGAACGGCAAAAAGCAAAAGAAAAACAATAAGGTCTTAAAAAGAACGGTAGGTACTATACCGCGGAAGGAAGCGTAGGCAAGAATGTACAGTGAGTAGACCCCACACATTAGCGTAGATCGGCTTTGTTCGCCCGACGCGACGTGGGTGGGTATCTCCTCCCCAAACACATCCCTTCTTGTAACAAAACACAAATCGCTATACCCTGCTGACGCTTGTGTAGTGGGACCTGTTTCCTTCCGCAATATGAAATCTCTTCGATCATAGTGTCGGTATTCCCTTAATGAAAATGAGCTGTCAGAAACCAATATCCTTACCACATTATCACCCGCTCACAACCCACGCAACGCTTAGCACCAGAGGTGCAATCAACTAAACGACGACAGATTTTTAAACGATCGTCTAAGCGAAGAGGGCTCAGGATAAATCTAAGGACGACAACATATTTCCTTAAACCTTTAAAGCAATTCAAAATTGCTATAGAAACCTCGCATTCTTACGCGTTTCAAGGAACTTCAATGCCAATTCAGAGCAGGTAAGTAAGAGAGTGAGTCTAAAACCAAAAATGGTGTACGACCTATATACGCTGGTAGTCAGACCAACAATAACGTACGCAGCCGTTGTATGGTAAACAAAAACAAAAGAAGTAACGGCAATCCAAAAACTAGAAAAGATTCAATCAGCAACAACATGCCTTACGGGATGCATGTGTACAACACCAACATACGCTCTAAATGTCATTACAGGACTACCTCCAATCCACCTTTTCATGAAAATGGAAGCAAGACTGGCGACACACCGTCTTTTCCATCAAGGACACATAAAATCACATCCATACCTCAAAGGACATCTGTCGATAATGGAAAGTCTAGAAAAACTTAATACCTTTTGTATATGCTTGGATGCTATTATTCCCATGTACAACCCTAAACTCAACTTCTCCAATGTCATCCCCCCTAAGGAAGACTGGCAGAACATAAAACCTCATCCTTCAAGGCAAGATATGGTCTGGTATACGGACGGCACAACTGGTACAGGTTCCGGCATTTTCAGCGACTGTCCCAGAACGAATTTCTCAGTAAGTCTGGGCAGTCACTCTTCCATTTTCCAAGCTGAAGTCTTTGCCATTAACGAATGTTCGAGAATATGTTCACCACGAACACGAACAATAAAACAATATTCATTTTTTTAAGACAGCCAAGCTGCACTAAAGGCGTTAAGCTCACCTGTCATAAGATCCAAACTAGTTCAAGAGAGAGTCATGTCACTCTCTGAACTGGATCCCAGCAAACAAAGACTACGATGGTAACAAGAAGGCAGACATCTTAGCTAAAGACAGCGCATCTAAACCATTCGTCAGTCTTGAACCCTTCTGCGGTGTAAATAAAAGCACCTTCAAACATACTGCCAAGAACATCCTACTGGAGGAATCAAATAAAGCTTGGAGTAACTCATCTGGCCAAATCTGTTCAAAAATCTGAACTACTACTGAAAACACAACAAAATTCCTACTGAACCTCAATAGGAAAACCCTAACAATTTGCACAGGACTTTTAACCGGTCACTGTTCTTTAAAGAAACCTCTTCATTAATTGAGGCTGGTAGCGGACCCCATCTATAGACTATGCCTCGAAAATGAAGAAACATCTCTGCACATCATTACAGAATGTACAGCACTTTTCCGCCTTAGAAAGCAAATACTTGACTATGAGATAAATTCAAACCCTAGATAAATTCAAGCTCATTCACCCACAGAAGATTGCTAACTTCTGGTTCAATTCAAGAGCAGGAGAACTGCCCTGAAACCTCACATGGGCTGATACAATAGGTTTCATTCAGACCCCGCAGTGCCCAGAGCTGAGCAAGCTCTACCCGTTCCCTAAATCTAAATCTAAATCTAAATATAGTGTTCAAGCTGAGTGGAGACCGGAAAACAGTATTTGAAAAATAATTTTTATCGAAATGAACGAAGTTTTGAATTTTCCATTGAGTACAAGTACAACTCAGATAGTTTTTCTATACCTAACTGTCAACATATTTCTTCTCAGTTTTCTTCTGAATGGTGTTCGACCACTTCTCGCAGCGTTTGAGGCTGTATCCTGTATGCCAGTAATATAGTGCCGAATATTTTCTACCAAGGCGTCAATCGTCTCGGACTTATCTCCGTAGACAAGTGACTTACATAGCCCCACAAAAACAGGTCAGCAGTTTAAAATCGCCCGACCTTGCGAGTATCTCACAGGTTAAAAACTCGAGATTATGTAAAAATCGTCGTCAACAGCGATTCCATTTCTAAACAATTTACCGAATGTACGAAGTTCCCAGTCGTCGTGTGAGTTCAATTCTTTCACTATAAAAAGGCAAACCAAGCAAAAACCAAGGGACAGTAAGTTGACAAAAAGACCCACTCCGAAAAAAGTATCGTAAGATTGATTGAATTCAAAATCTGTCATATTTTAAGGACTTGGGGTGAAATCCTCAGAAACTCTCTGAAAAGTAAAGAAATGTCGTTACGATTTCAGTCCACAGAAATTTTGGAGGCAAAAATTCGGAGAACAAATTTTCCTCTTTCGCGAGCACTCTCTTTTGTGCACAGCTTTAAAAAATCGCTGTGATGCAATGGGTTAAGACTGAATTTCGCCTAATTTCGGTCCATTTCGTGATAATTTTTAGTAAAGAACAAAACCTTACATCAGTTCAGAGAGGGGTGTAAAGACTTCCGCCTCGCTCTGACCTATCACACTGCAGAGTGCACACATAACTAAAGACATCAAGAGAACTGATGGGCTAATCGCTTTTTTACATTTTTAACTTTTGATTTTTGTTTTATCCATTCTGGGACTGTAGTTGTAGAGATTAAAGTCGACAAGTAGAACGCGTAGGTTAGAATCCCGGTCTTTGTAATCTTCTTTTTTTTAGTGTCGCAGTTACATCAAAAGCGGAATCGCAACACCCATGTGTCCACTAACTGCACTACAAAAAAAGGGAGGTCGCTACCCTAGCAGTACAATGAACCTATAAATAGGGCTGAGTGTTCCAGCACCAAATTTCCTTTTTTATGAACAAAAAACAAAAACTAACGATTTCCTTTTTCAAATGGCTAATGACTAATGAAAGTCATACCAAAAAGGAAGCAACCTTCTCTACCCACCGAACTATCCGAAAGGAGAATGGACCAAGAAGCAAAATATATTTTTTGGCTTTGTATCAAAATTAAGACTCGTAAAACTATGGCTAGTACAGTTGTGGACTGTTACGCACTTTAATATAGCAATTTTTGTCGACGAGTACCTCATTGAAGATATTTTTTCCAACTCATAAGTCATAAAGTTATTAATAAAAATAAAAAAAAAGAATAAAAAACAAATATACAAATAAAAACCATTCATTTCCATTGAATCATAAAATATTTGATACGTGACATTCTGACCAATGCAAATTGAGTCTGGCCCCACGGCCATTCCAAGGACAGCCGTAGGTATACAACACCACACATTCACATCGGAACAAAGTCAAACGTATAGCTATACCTACACACAATCATAGTATGCATGGAGATGGAAAATAGCTCTAATGCTCTCATAATGTCCAGACTGTCCTCTACAATTTCCATTCAGTCAGACATACACAAAGGACTATAAGCAGAGCACACATTTCAATGTACATTCATATAAATAAGTGCACACTTGAAAGTCATAAAAGCAAATATTGGCATTGTGCAAATATATGGAGGAAAATCGACAGAAAAATGCAAAATAGAAAAATGAAACACATCGAAATATAAGGAATAAGGATAAAAAAAACAGAAAATTCTAAAATGTCCAGATGAGTGGAAAATACATATACTATACTTATGTCCTTTTACGTTCATTCCGAATGCAATATGCATGTCCTTTTAAAAAACTAAATAATAAAAAAAGGTTTTGATAGCAATCGAAAGGGACGTAGAAACGAAGTATTCATTCATAATAAACATTATAATTTTAGCCTCAAAGTGCAAAAGGTAAGATTCTTATTTGCTTACTATTCGTATGCTTATATTATTTAACGAAAAGCATTAAAACCGGAAGGCGCTGAGATTATTGGCAGCACTGACCATTTCATCATGTTTTGAACAATAAATTTTTGTCTTGGCCATGACAACGCAAAGACTGCAGATAATCTTACTAGCAACAGAGCGTTTGTATGCCGATTGAACCTCAGAAAGCGTCACAAAGCCTCCTGATTGGCATTTATTTGTACCACCAGGAGTTTTCTATCAGCTTTTTATTTCCTTTAATTGCAATATTTTCTTAGAATATCGCAAATTGTTTTTTCACTGGTATCGCCTTACAGAGAGTAATTGCTCTGCCATGAAAAGCGCTTTCTCACTTCACCGTTTCGAATCGGCAAAAAGTTGTAGGTCCCCCAAATACGCCATTCGTTAAAGCTGAACTCTTTTGAATGCTTGAAACATATCAAACGCAACAACCTTACTTTCATCAAAACAATGAATAGGCTGGTTCTCTACCTAACTTGTGTCACACCCGTAACCTGAAAGTAAAGAGGCTCTATCTAAAGGCATACCGAGTAGAATTCAATGCTTCGAAAACGCAATGCTATGTCTTATCGTTGAAGCTTAACATTCCCCCATTACCATTATTCATGAATGGAACCTGCATCCAAGAAACCGGAAAGCTGGCAGTACTTGGTATGTGTGTAAACGATTATCTTCGTTGGAATGACCACATATTTGAAGTCGCCCCAAAAACGCTGCTAAATGCTTAGGCTTCTTGAGACGGTGCAGGAAGTTCTTCGCCCCTTCTGATCTGGCTACAATTTATAAGGTCTTCATCCGACCAAAACTGGAGTATAACTCCCATATCTGGTCAGGTGCTCCTCGAACATCTTTGCGTCTACTTGATAGGATACAAAATTGAGCTTTAAAATTGATAGGTACTAGTTCAATCGTAGAATCGATTGATTCTCTTGAACATCGTCGAAACGTTACCTGTCTCACTCTGTTTTATCGCTTTTTTCATAAGCAGTGCTCCAGTTGTGGTACCCGTGGTGTGATGGATAGCATGTCCGCCTGTAAGACCAGAGGTTCGAGTTCGAATCCCAACAGAGGCAAAAATGTTTTTTCCACGGATATCGCCTTTCGCGAGGAATTGGCAATTCCTCCGTTAGTATTCATTGCCATTGAAAGCGCTCTCTCAATTAGCCGTTCGGAACCGGCAGAAAATTGTAGGTCCCTTCCATTCCCTCACAAGGCATGGTTGTGAGAAATGCGCTAGGCCCAAGGGCTCCTCGCTCTGTTGCGCCACCCTATTTATTTATTTTATTTAGTGCTCCAGTGAAAAAGCCAGTTGCATTCCTCCCCTGAAACAATTTAGCCACAACACTCGCCTCGCTACGAATGCTCATTAGTTCTACCTTGAGCCCAACTTGGGGCGTACAGTCAAGTATAGAGATTCTTATTTTAGTCGCACCACCCGAATTTGGAAGGCTTTACCTGGCTCTGTATTTCCCCTGCATTACGATTCACAAAGATTCAAAAACAATGTGCATCGGTGTCTTCTATTAAATCCTCATTTAAAAAAAACCATTAAACTTAAGTCTTCTTATCGAAGCATAAAAGGTGTGCCAGCTGGTTTCAAAACTCTTTTGTCACTCAATGTAAAATGTAAGAAAAAATTAATTTTTGTCTCTTGAGAAATTGAGCACATTTAAATCAAATTAACCACGAGGAAAGAGGTTAAATTATTTCGCAATGAGTTCTGTTTTTGTTTCAGTCTATCAGATCAGACGCGAAAAAAATGGTTCGCGGTATTCATTTTCTTTGTCACAAGAACAAAAATAAAAAATAAAAAATTCCCAGCTCCAATAAGCTCTGTATTACAAAAGGACACGAAGTACCATCGTATGGTTTTGCTTCATATTTAGGGCTTCAGTCGTCCAGTTTTAATAAATCTCTCTCTCTACTTTATCTCTGAGGCTATTTATTTTTTTATGCTCAACCATACCAAAAACAATAGGAATGTATTTTTGTTTATTTTTATATTATCCTGTCATTTTGTGAGATGGATTTGTACCTGGAAGCGAATACATTCACAGGAACAGCACTTCAGGACCCACAGTGCTCAGAGAATGAAAACAAAAAACGGTTGAATCCGGATTTGGTTTTTTTTTATAAGAGGCTTTCAATATAATTTCTTTTTTTTTTTTGCTTTTTTGGTTTAGCAAATTCTTGCGCGAGCCTCAAATTGATGGAAAAAGGTGTTTCGTTGCAAAGCTATTATTACGGCTGGCAAAATAAATAGAATGGCGTGTGTTGTATTTTGGACTGAGTTTTCGGTTTATTTGTTTCCATTTCTCAATAATAGCTGGGAGAAAACGCACACTTTGAAATTTTGAACAGATGAAGGTTCGGTTTTTAAAGGCTTCGAGGATGAAAATGTTGTTTAGGTCAGTTAGGAGACCACGTGATGATAAAGTCGATATTTACTCAATTTAATAAAATGGTTTTGTTGAAATTCGAAAAAGAGAACTATGAATGTAAATCGAACTTTGTCCAAACTTAAGATTTTGGCGATATAATTGGATTCAGAGTGCTAAATAACCGCTTTACCATAAAATGAGCACACAAAATTATAAAGTCTCTACCCGCTTCGGAATCGTAGTTTCTCCTTTACTTTAGCATTGTATCAACAACGCGTAGTTTGACACAAGCGGAACACTACTGTGAAGCAGACATAAGGGTTAGAACCTTGATCCTTTGATCACAATGCTCATCATTTTCTTCTTCTTCTTCCTTTTCGGCGGTGGCTTTACGAGCATAGTGCTTTCTAAGGGATCACAGGGTACGCTCATAGCACCGGGTTGAAGAAACGGAAAAACAACAACAACAGCTGATTCAGTACTGAGTTTATACAGTCATACCACATAATAGTTGCCAAAGTTGGATCTCACTTTCTATAAGGTGAAATGTAGAAGTCTCGCAAGCTTCAAAGAAATGAGATTTGGTAGAGACATGTTTTGCGTTGGTTAGTAGGTTTAGCAAATAAATCGTTTTTTCAGTAAAACGAACTCCAACACGCGCGTAACAGTGGAATTTAAATATGACACTACTCCAAAACTCTTCCACAATTCTTAAGAGTCTTCAACAATATGTAACATTCATGTTAACGCACTGCCAAGACTAAAGCTCTTCCCTCAGAATTTAGAGACGATGAGGACACCACGGAGCACTTCCTCTGTGAATGTCCTGCTTTTCTCTCATCAGGTTACAAATACTAGGCGCAGATATGGTGAGATCAGGTAACTTAAGCTCCTTAACATGGCAGCGTTTTTCTACGAACATCTGGAAAACTTTAACAAAAACGTTTCTTTCTGGTAGTACAACAGATCGGTATTTAGGTCTGAGTGCTCCAGCTAGCATTTTTAAAACGCCCAAAAGAAAGCAAAATGGAGCTGAGTGGCAACATCGTTCATAAAATAAGAGTGGCAAGGCTTCAATTAAATTAGAAAAATTCTTCGGGAATTCACGAGTTCTTTTTTTAAACTGATTTCCCATCTAGATATTAATTTTTCGTTCTTTTTATAGACAGGGCAGACAAGCATCTTCTTGAAATCTTCGTACAGGACCTTTTTTTCATTAAATTTATCTGAGAGTTTGTTTTATTAGAAATGTTAGTTGTTTCTTCTTCTAACTAAGTACATTTACATATACTCCACTTCTAATTTGTCTGCCTTTACAACGTCTTTGTCTTATTCTCGAAAACGTTGCAATTTTCATTCTGTGCATCAATCCATCGTGATAAAATTCATGAAATCTTTACTTGAACCGAAAGAGCCTACGGTCGATATAATTTAACGTTTGAAGGTTATTTAATGCAATCTTCGGCCACGGCTGTACCTCAAATGATCCATTCACTTAGTCCAATTTTGGAATACTCTTTCCAACATTTTGACCGGTATGTCACAAATAAATGCTTTAATATTGGCGTCCAGTGCGTCAATCGAAGTGGGCTTGTCGCTATGGGGATGATCCTAAATATAACCCCACAAACAACTGTCTAGAAACGTTAAATCGCTCGACTTTGGCGGCCAATTGAATAAATTTGGGTCGAAATTGAGCGCATAGTCGCTTCAGTATGTCGGTTGAACTGACCATAAAATGGAAGAATTAAGATGCAGTCCAAGAATTTGAATAAGTTCAAATCTCTTCAAGTTGGGAACAAAGAGGGTGCAGCTGGAAACTTATATAAGTATAGCCATAGCCGTAGAATTAATTTTGCCTTTAGCTCTTTCTACATGTGTTGTATGTCGTCAATAATATGGTCAGCTTCAAAAAATTAAACTAAAAAGTTATTCTAACACCCAGCTTATTGGCCGAGATATTCCGAGATGATCGAACAGAACACTTCACGAGTTTCGTTCGATGGTTTTTCTGTATTCTCTCCATCCATGGTTTACTTATAATTTAACCGCGAAGGAAGAAGGACCCCAGAAGATTTTTGCTGTGAATAAAATTGTTTTCAGTGGTTATTTTAAGCTGGTGGTACCCGTGGTGTGATGGATAGCATGTCCGCCTGTTAATCCAGAGGTTCGTGGTACGAATCCTAACAGAGGCAAAAACTTTTTTTCACGGGTATCCGCGAGGAATTGGCAAGTCCTCCGTTAGTCAATTCATTGCCATGAACCGCGCTTACTCAAAAATGCCGTTCGGAACCGGCAGAAAATTGTAGGTCCCTTCCATTCCTTCACAAGGCATGGTTGTGAGAAATGCGCTAGGCCCTGAGGCTTCTCGCTTTGTTGCGCCACCCTACGAGTATTTATTTATTTATTTTTATTTTAAGCTAATGCCTTTTTTCACTTTAAATCCACGCGTTTCATTTATTACGAGATTATATTTGGTTAATTTGGTGGTACCCGTGGCGCAATGGTTAGCATGTCCACCTGCTAACCCAGAGGTTCGAGGTTCGAATCCCAGCAGAGGCAAAAATGCAAAAATGTTTTTCCACGGGTATCGCCTTTCGCGAGGAATTGGCAAGTCCTCCGTTAGTAAATTCATTGCCATGAAAAGCGCATTCTCAATTAGCCGTTCGGAACCGGCGAAAAATTGTAGGTCCCCTCCATTCCCTCACAAGGCATGGTTGTGAGAAATGCGCTGGGCCCAGGGCCTCCTCGCTCTGTTGCGCCACCCTATTTATTTATTTATTTTTATTTGGTTACTTTATTCTGTGGTCAAAATCACCCTGTTTCTAGCCAAGTTAATTGGTCTTGACTATTGCATGTCGCGAATAACCCAAAAACTGATACATGGTGATGGTGACTTCACTAAAGCTGAGAAGAAATCGACAAAAGTGTCGTATCACGAAATGTGCTCAGTTTCACTGGACCAAATCCATGAACCTCCATATTCCTAACTTGGGATTTAAAATTACTCGGTGAGGAAAAATGTTTATATTTCTTCTTACAAAAATTACATCTGCAAACAAATATAGTTTCTGCATGGTGGACGAACAAGAACAAAAATTTTCTTCGAATTCTGACGGGAACGGTAATATTTTCTTCAAAACCTATTTATAACAGAATATGTCATTATTTCCACCGCTAATTTACGCGCATATGACTATTAGGCAGAACAATCAAGTTCTTAGGAGGACCTTGAGACATAATCCTTCAACCTCTTCTAAGAAGCACTTTTTAGTTTTGAAAAATGTGGGGGTATTGTAATTTCTTATCAGTTTGGAACGAAAAAAGTGGGAAGGCCTTTTGAAAAAACTACTAGGTGGGTACTTTCAGAAAACCAAATGGATGATTCCATTATGCTTCTAGCTTTGAATGTATGATGAAGATTCAAACAATTTCCTCAATCAAATTATGGATGATGGATGAAGCAAGATTTGATATAAATTTAATTTAATTTTTTTTTTTAATTTTTTAATTGGCAAAACCCCATTTATTAGGCTTAATACAAGCTATTAACTTACAAACTAAGAAACTTAATAGCTAAGGCTTACTAACTAGTTGGAGGGTTTAGGAGACGAAGTTTAGGGCAGGGAGTACTCATATTGAAGTCAAAACAAGAGGACTGGGAATTGACACTCCTCAGCATTCGGGAGATGGGTTCATTGGAGCCGTAAGAGGTTCGATGGGTGGGAAAATAGAAGAGACGGGGATTCCAAGTGTTACTACGAGGGTTAGTATTTAAAAAATGGATTCGTTAAGGGCTAGATAGTCAATGGCCCTGTGAAGAGGAGTTTGATTCGGTCTTGATAAGGAGGTAATATCAAATGATTACTCCAATTAAGACCTCGAAGAGCAAATTGAATGAAACGGTGTTGTATGCTCTCAATTCTGGCAATGTGCACTTGTTGGAAAGGCGACCAGACATGACAAGCGTATTCCAGAAGCGAACGAACAAATGAAATGTAAAGGGATCGGGTTACGTAGGGGTCCGCAAATTCTTTGGACCATCGTTTCACGAAGCCAAGTGCTGAATTTGCCTTAAGGATTATATCGTCGATATGCTTGAAAAAATTCAGCTCACGGTCGCAAATAATCCGAAGGTCACGGACCACCTGAACGGTGGACATGATTTGACTGTTTAGAAGATAGAGACGGGGAGGAGATTTGATGAGTTTACGTGAGAAAGTTATTGATTGACACTTGGAAACATTTAGCTCCAGGCAGCATATTGAAAAATTGTCGAGATCCTGTTGCAGGTAGAAAGAGTCTTTAGAAGAAGAAATGATCCGGTAAAACCTAGTATCGTCCGCATAGAGAGAAATAGAGGAGCGTTTGATGATTATTTCAATGACGTTAATACTGAGAATGAAGAGCAGAGGGCATAAATGGCTGCCTTGGGGAACACCGGATATAGCTGAAAGACGGCTGGATAAAGCGGATCTGAACCGAACGCTATAAAAACGGTCTAAATAAGAAGAAATCCATCTCAACAGAATGGGTTCACAGCCGAGGGTTTAAGAGAATAAGTTTGGGGGGGACTTTATCGAAAGCTTTACTAAAGTCAATTGAAATTACATCGACCTCGATTCCATTCTCCAAGGCTGAGAGGGAAAATGAGACAAAGTCAACGAGGTTTGTTGTTGTTGACCTGCCTCTGAGAAACCCATGTTGTCAAGGAGAAATGAGAGATTTGCAACAAAAACTTAAGTTTTCATATAATATTTATATCAGCAGTTGAATGATATTAAAAAAAAACCTTGTATAAGCCGTTGAATGACATCCAAGCTAATGTCTCATGGAAAATATAAACAAAACTGATTAATGTTTGGTTTAGAAAAACAAAATCTTCTTTTTTTGCTAGTGAGTTAGTAAAAGACAGAATCATTACGAGTTGTTACACACCAGGGAAGCCATCTCCTGAGTCTTGACCCAAAATACCTTTCTGGCCCTAAAATTATATTGAAATTCAAGCCATCAACCACAAATTACCTCACACCGTCGCTTGTCCAGGGAAAAAATCTCTCCTCATCACTATTGCTAATTAATTTTTCCACCGATTCAGCACAAAAAAATTATTTTCTTACACAAAACACACACACACACACATCATCCATCAATAAACAAAAGCCCAGCAAACACGTAAATGCTCGCTCCTATACCTCACCGAATAGCTTCATACTTTTGCTGTTTTTTTCCTTCGTTTTGTAGTTGATGCGAAATTTGTATTCAAGTCGCATACACATTTTTGCCGACACATATGAGCAAAAAAGAATTTTTTTTTTTTTGTTTACGATTATTACTTTTACTCCTGAGTTGTGTTCTTCTACCTTCTTGTTTGATGGGGCTCTGAGCTCTGAGGAGCATGGCAAATCGATTTCATTCGAAGAAAGAATGTCTGGCTTGGCTTTGGCTGCGCGAGGACTGAGGATGACGATGATGATGATGATGATGCAGACATGTTTTCCTAAGGACATAGGAGAGCAACGAAAATTACGATGATGAGATAGGTCTCAGGCGAGACCGAATAAATATAAGTGGTATGGGCCAAAGAAAAAGAAGAACTGGAACTCTGGACGAGCTAAGGCACCCAGGTAGGTAATTAGGTTGACTGCTGGTGAAGATTATATGATGCTTCTACCACCAAAGTCACAATCAAGGTTTTCTCTTACGACTTGGATGGAACATTGGGAAGTCCATCGAGACGAACGACCGTCGACGCATCGCACACACAAAAAGAGTGAAAAATAATTACGAAATTAAACCTTGAGTGGCGTTTTGAGCACCTTTCTGCTTCTATACCTGTGCGTGCAGTGACGAAGATCGTTTAATTATATATGCCTTCCTTACTCAAATGGAGATTTATGTATCTTTTTACACATGCAGATACTTTCGTGTTATTTATAAGAATCTCCCCAAAAAAATGGGATCTAATAAGTGGTTTGGTGAAATGGTTTATTAGCTCGGTTGGTTGGTTTGGTGTTTCTTTTTTTTTCGTGCGGGTATCCCACGCTTCACAAATACCTGTTTCTGAAAACATCGTGATAGCGGAGCAATAAAAAGGTAATCTATATACGAATAAAATGATTATTTGATTTTTTTGCTGCCCATTTCCGTTAAATCAAAGCTGCGACGCGCACATACTTAATCTAATCTCATGAGTACATACCTAGGTCTATTGCTTTAAACTCTTTACTGTTCCACTTATATGAGTTCCATTTTAATTGTACTAAGCGGGGTTTTTTTTAGGAGTTTATCTTTGTTTACCAAAATAAATCATACGCAATTAGTCTGTTAATGAATGAAATCATTTTAATGAATGGAACTGAGAATCATGAATCAAGAAGTGAAGGGCCTACACCAAAAATAGTTCATTGAAACCACTTGAGTTCGAACAGTAATTGAACTTCATCATGATAAGGAATTGTCGTCGTTGTATCAATATTGTAGATATTTATTACGAAAGACTCAATTCAATATTTGTAGCCCAATTGTTTCAAGCAAAGAGACTTACGTTATTGCAAATTTAAAGCTCTTTCTATGATTGTCCTTTAAATATCACAAAGTCATTATTGCAAATTTGTGAACAGTTCTTGAGGAATTCATCTTTCTTAGGGCACGGCTACATTGGCTCAACCAGTGCCATGAGAACGACACCAACTGCAGTTTTGGAAACCTTCCTGTCGCTAGCCCTCCTAGTTCTTTTTACTAAGGAGATGGCGGCCAAAAGCGCCATCATGAACCATACTGATATAGACATTCAAACAGACTACTCAATCCAGCATATTGATTTCATGCCAGTGGCCCTTAGAGTCTTTTCGACAAAGGAAAGCTGGGAGTAAAACAGGGTTATAAAAGAAAATCATATTTCCGTCTTCACAGATGGTTCCAAAACGGATGAATGGGTAGAGTCAGGTATCTTCTCAGATAACCCTACTATGAATAGATCAATTCTAGATCAATTTCACTCGGCCACCAAAACGAAACCCATGGATCGATGAAGAATGCAGGCAGGTAAATGCAGCCAAACAAAAAGCACGACAAATGCAGTATAACCAGAACTACAAAGGAGAAAAGAAGGGAAGAACACCAACTTCTCAAAAAGAAAAAGAAGCAGCATGAGAAGCGCTCGTTTGAGGAAATAGAGAGGTGCCATCTGCCATGACAGGAACGAGATTCGGAAATTTTACGAAAAGGTCAAAAGATCCTGCCAAAGTGGCAAACCCCCAACTCAAGCCTGTAAAGACCAGCAGGGAAACATAGTTAAAGAGTCACAGTCGCTACTGAGGATCTGGAAAGATCATTTTTGCAGACTGCTTAACGGCGATGAGGACACAAATTCCGCTGTCAGGCAGATTGCCCCATTCAGCTTGCACGATGATCAATAATGCCGTCCTCCCGTCCTAGAAGAAGTTAAGCTTGCTATATGCAAACTTAAATCTAATAAGACTGCAGGTGCAGATGGCCTTGATGCCGAACTTTCAAGGCAGCTGGAGACCAGTTGGAAAGGAGCATGCACCAGCTGATCTGCATGATATATTCGGAAGAAAGCATGACTGATGAATGGAACCTCAGTATCGTATGCCCGATCCTAAAGAAAGGAGACCCTCACAATTACAGAGCAACAATCTTTCAAAAGTCTGTACAATTACTCGCCTACGCAGACGATATTGACGTAATGGGAAGAAAAAAGCGTGATGTCGTAGGTGCTTTTGCGAGTATTGAAACAGAAGCGGCAAATATGGGTATATGCTGTCATCAAACAAGGACACAGAACATCGACGAATTGGACAAAACGTCACAATAAACAGACATAACTTCGAGGTAGTATACAGGACTTCGTCTACCTAGGATCCGCTGTAGACACGGACAACAACGTCAGTGCGGAGATCAAACGGATAATAACTTTTGCCAACCGTTACTTCTTTGGGTTAAGAAGGCAATTGAGAAACAAAACCCTCTCCAGAAAAACCAAGGTAACCTTGTATAAGACCTTAATCATCCTAGTCCTGCTTTACGGCGCGGAAGCATGGACCTTATCGAAAGCGGATGAGGAAACTCTTGGTCGTTTTGAAAGAAAAATTCTCCGAATGATCTTTGGTCCCGTATGCGAAGGCAATGTGTGGAGAAGAAGATACAACAACAAGCTGTATGAGCTGTACCGCGACCTGGGCATAGCCAGAAGAGTACGCAGCGCGAGGCTACGATGGTTGGGTCATGTAGAGAGGATGGACCCAAACGCTCCGGTTCGACGGGTTTTCGAAAGCACATTGCAGGGAAATCGCGAAAGGGGAAGACCTCGTCTAAGGTGGCGCAATCAAGTAGATGAAGATCTCAACCGACTTAGAGGGCGAAACTGGAAAGAGCTCGCCCGAAATCGAAGTCGTTATAGAAGCTGTTGGTTGAGGCCCAGGTTTACCCGAACTGAAATGCCCACCTAAGTAAGTAAGTAAGTAAGAATAGATCAATTAAGCTTCTCGACTTCTGTAGTGTCTTCCAAGCAGAAGTACTTGCAGTGCGTGAAGCCGCAAGACACCTGGATACGCAAAATTTGATCAACAAAAATATTGACTTCTTCATATACAGTCAGGCGGCTTTTCATCCATTATCACAAAATCCGGATTAGTAAAAAGCTGTTGCAGTAATCTTAGACTATTCAGCTCAACAAACACCGTAACTTAAACCTGGGTTCCAGAACATCGTGACATAATCGATAATGAAATGGCGAATAAGCTGGCTAAAATCGGGTCAGCACTCGAATCCAACGAAACCAACAACTCACTTCTAAAGCCACTAGAACAAGAAAAAACACAATCAAACATAATTTTCTAAAAACCGTCAATGACAGGTGGTTATCTAAACATGCCGAGTCTCTAGAAATCTTTAGCCAAATATTTCAAAAAAAAAAACTCCAGCTTAGCAGACCTCGGCTTTCTTTTGGCATTGGCATTCTCACGGGCCAAAAATTGTTGGGAACCCACATGGTGAGAATGGGCATTAGCACATCCGACTTATGTAGAGGATGCCAAGACGAAGAGACGGGGGAAGGATCATTCCACTTTCTTTGTGAGTGCCCTAGCTTGGACCACACTAGGAAAAAAGCCCTCGGAGAATACTTCTTCGACGAACTGGGCGACATCTCTAACCTCCCATTGAACAGCATCCCAAAATCTACTCAAGGCTCCAAATTGTTCAGTGCGGGTTCCCTACCCCAATAATCTAGCCACCAGCTCAACACTCTATCTCTAATCCTACAACTTTCTCATCTTTTGTTTCCCGGGGAGCACAATGGATCCTTGAGATCCGAGTGATGTGCTGTCACTTGTGGCTGCACCCCCATCCCACCTAACCTAGGGCACGGCTAAGTACTGCGTGACATTTTTCTGTAGCTCAGCTTTCAATTTTGTTTTAACTTGCCGCGTTGCCGCTCAGTGCATGACCTTGATCCTTAAAAATGCGGCATTTAAGATTTGAACTCCTGCACAGCAGTTCTTTTGCAGTTGATAGGCAGGCTACTCTACCAATCTTGATCCGGATTTGATTTTCTGGGGTTCAGTTCCTTTACTTCTATCGCATTTAGAAAGGCTTTGCTTTTGCAATAACCTTATGTTTACTCTTAAAATGACATTGATGAGTTCTTTAAATTTTGCATACAAACAAAAAGAAAAAGAACATATGTGTTTAAAGTACTCGAGTATTTCAAACCAAATTCATTGAGTGGGAAACGATAACTCACAAGACAATGGCTCGAAAGACGGCTGTCAATAATTTGCGATAAAATTCTAAACAGTTCACGAACCAATGGGCTCGATTTTATCATTGCAAACCTTTCATTGGCTCTACTTTGTGTTCTTACAATCCAATCGACACAAATGATGTCGAGCATTCAAGTTGATTTTGTTTTGGTTTCTTTTTTATCATTCAACATTCTTTTTTAAAGTAGATTTTGTATAGACACACGGCTGCATTAACAATCAACTTCTCAATCTGATCGTGAACAGCGAAATTCAATTAAGTACAACTGGACCCATTGCGTTGTCCCGTATGTTGTTCTTCTTATAAAGGGATCACATAAAGTCAATGCGGTGCGCATTCCGCCTTCTTAAGAATTTTCCATTAAGAAAACGCAACGAGAAGCGCAGCCATAAAAAAATACTTCTCCATGGAGTGTAATTAATTTTGCAAGCAATGTGCGCGCAGAAGTCAATTAACTTCGAGGAAGAAAATATGTGTTCATCCATAAGCAGAAGAGTTTTTTTTATTCCTCTGTTGTTGTTCTTCAAAGAAATTTCAGTTGAGTTGATTTGATGAAGGGGCGATGAAAGACCGTAAAATCCAGTGGGAGCTTAGTATTTTCTTGATTTTAGGTTTGAATATTTAATTATGATAGATGGCAGTTTCGTAAGCTGCAAAGCTCAATGAATGAAAAAAGATTTCTAGGCGAAGTACTCATAACTAAGGCTAAGGCTTTTGGCTTTGAAAAAATATGCAAACAGGGTTGGAGAACCCAGGGAGCCCCGTGAACTTGTGCATTTCTCTCAATTTTATCTTGCTGAGGAATGTAGGGGACCTAAAAATATATTCCAATTCTGGACATCTAAGTCAAAAAGCGCTATTCATGGCAGTGTAATTAACCGTGGAAAAAACAATTACATAGTAATAACAATAATAATAAGCCGGTATATTTACTTATTTATTTATTTATTTATTTCACATACGAGCAAACAGCTCAACAGATTACATATTACAACGACATAAAAGAAAAGTCTTAAAATTAATTTTAAATTAAATAATAGCAATGTTTCAATTTCTTAAATGTAAATAATACAATTCATTTCGGAAATCTCATTAAACTCTCTAATTGATCTTGAAATTAGTTCACTCATGCCATAGTTAGTTCTGTGCCTTGATTGAAAAAGAAGATTTCTATCCCTCAACGGCCTCTCCGGAGCATAAATACAAATTAAGGACAAGGGAGGACACTTTATATGATAACATAAAATGCCTCGCACAAAAACTATGTCATGAATAGTTATACGTGATTTGAGGGACTGCAAACCCAGAAGATTTTGCCTAGCTATGAAAACACCATCGCATTTTGTAAAATGCATACTTCGTAAATCTATTCTGAACTTTCTGAATTCGATCTGAAAAGATTCTTGGTGAGGATGATGTCTGCATTCTCTAGGTTGGGTCTTACAAGTGAAGTTTAAAGAGACACAAGGGTGAAGGGGTTAGTAAAGTCTGTTGAGTTCCTTTTGATAAATCCTAACATTGAGTTAGTTTTTGATATAATAGCTTCTAAATGTGGTGTAAAAGAGAATTTGGAGTCAAAAATTACGCCTATATCTCATAATTTTTCAGTTCTCTGAAGAGATAATATGAAAAATCTTGCGTGTGATGCTTTCTTGAAAGAACATTTCTTGATGTTAAGATTCAAACGATTTAACATACACCATCGACATAGATTATCAAGATCCAATTGGAGTTTTTGACAGTCACTTATACAGGATACTTTCAGAAAAAGTTTCAGATCGTCTGTGCATATGAGGCATTTGCTGAAGTTAACACAGTTAACAATATCAGCAACAAATATGATAAAAAAGTAGGGGACTTAGATGAGTACCCTGTGGAACACCAGAGGTACAATTTTTTTTTAGATTAAATTAAATTAAATTAAATTTATTGATTTCGACTATAAGCATATTAAGGCAATGTATCTTTTTTGTTATACTCAGTACATAAGTAAAAATGTATCTACTTTGAGGTGATTTCGTCAATTTTAACTTTTTGAACCCTTCTTATGAGGAAGGGGCAAATCCATTAAAGGAGGTATAAATAACATCCACTTGATCTTTGCTTTCAATAGCTTCAACAACGAAAAAAGAGAACATGTTAGATTAGTGATTGTCGATCTTCCCGAGATGAACCCATGTTGGGTATCACTTATATGTTCCTTCACTAGGAAGTCAAGCTTTTTTTTGACAAGCCTTTCAATAAACTTCGGATTTGCAGATAGTTTACAAATTACTCTGTAGTTTTCTTCATTGTTTTTGGATCCCGACTTAAAAATTGGAATCAAGAAAGATTTACAATAATCTAAGAACAGTCCCGTTGACAGTGATGAATTGAAAATGATGAGTAATGGAAGTGAACAGGAATTCAAACATCTTTTTTGAAAAAATTCTGGAATACCATCAACGCCAGGCTTAGCATTCGGCTTGAGATCTTTTAATCCTTCTAAGACATTGGAATAGACCGATTCAATTTCATCAGATTCCTGAATTTTAAAAAACATAGAATTCGGAATCCCGAGTGACTTTCGTTTAGAATTTATAAAAGACCAAAAACTTTTTGGGTCATTTTTTAAAATGAGTTCAACCTGCATAACATAATTTCTGTGCGAGAATCTACTTAAAACCATTCCCTGCGAAGATTACAGGATTATACCTACCACTAAGTCATGCAAATCTCGTTGATAAAACGTGCTCAGAATGATAAATTAATATGACTTCATCTAAAAAAAAGAATGGCATGGACTGATCAAAAAGTTCAATTAACAAATGAGATGTTGCTAAAAGCAAAAACTGCATGTGGACTACAATTTACTTTATTTAGCTGTGTAGTCAATGAAAAGGCGCAACGCACTGTTGCGATTTCTCTGTACATGTAGAAGGTAAACAACAAAGAGCGAGATGACAAGTGTACTGTACATGGCAATCGCCAATAGTGTCCATTTAGGAGAACAAATTGAATGAATGAATGCGAGAATACTGTTAATATCTAATCGAAACAATTTTCCACCATAGACACAAATCCCAAAATTCCAACTACCCATCAACACGACAGTGTTACAAAAACTGCATTCACCTGTATGCTGTACCTAACCTTATTCTGAAATCTGAAATGAACGGCAATACTATTCGTACTGATCGAAACCCAGACTCCGAAAAGACTTACGGTCGCGTTAACCTCGGCATGTAGCGATCACTTGGTATGGGAGGTATTCGTTGTTTTCATGAAATAGTTTTACAACAAAAGCAAAGAGTTGCGTGTTGTAGGTACAATGTATAATTTCATACCAAGATACCAAGAGACGCCTTGTCATCAACTCTGTTATTATTTGCAATTGTCATTGTGATGACTGCCGAAGTGGGTAGTAGGTATACAGAAGTTGCTCGGTAACTTGGGATCCAAATTTGCTCGGGCCCATTTTAAAATTTCAGTTATTTGGATTGTTTCACGCTGACGACATCTACTTTCTGGTAAGTAGCCCTTAACCAAGGGTGTCAATAGTCCAACAAAAAAATTAAGGATTAAATATGAATCGCCTGAAATAATAAATGCTTTTTATAATCGATAAACTTAGCCTATTTTAATATTATCTTCTATATGTTGTTCTTCTTCTTCTCTTACGACGCTATGAGAATTGCAAATACAAACTTATGACAGCTCTCCCACTTGCCTGCGTCGTGCAGTCAATGAAGCGAAAAATAGGGCCTTACCTCCGAATTTTTTTACTGTGAACCGATTTGCATGAAATTTTGGAATTAGGCTCATCTTACCCTTAACTTCAAAAGTGAAAATGATTTGAACACCGCAACCACCCTGGGGGTGGTTGCCACGCCTTCTCGGGGGTGAATTTTTTTTTTTCAAAATAACCTCGGATATCGATAGAAGGCCTAATTTTAAGCAAAAAATCAAATATAAAGTTTTTCATTAAGTCCAATACTTTTCGAGTTATTGACAATTAAATAAGCGAGCTGTAGTGCAAATAAGGGGAGCATTTAATGTTTTTTTCTTTTAAATCAATTTGTTTTTGGACCATAACTCCTTCAATTTTCATGCTATCACAACTTATAAAAAACCATTGTAAAGGTAATTGAAAGAGCTACAACATCCTTTATTGCAATATGTAGTAAACAACCTTTTGCTAAAACGGTGAAGGGTTAAAGGACTTAAGAGAGGCGGCGATTGCGCTGCCACGCGCACTTTAAACAATCATATCTCCGTCAATTTTTGTCTGACAGAAGAAACTAAAAAACCAAACTGTTTGTCAAAAAAATACCTTAATTTTTCCTTTTTACACTTTTATACGTATCTGTCGTCATTTTTGAGATATTATGAAAAAAAGTGGGTTTTTTTTAAATTTGAAAATTTTTTGTTTCTTTTTTAATCGTGACTTTTTTGAAAAATATGTGTCCTGAAGCAGCCAAACTGATACTATCTATCAAACTCTTCATAACAAACTTAATTTTAGGCGGAATACGATTAAATTTAATTTTGGTGGAAATGGCACTTATGGAACCCATTGATTTAAAAGAAAAAAACATTAGATGCTCCCCTTATTTGCACTACAGCTCACTTATTTTACATGCAAAAGACTTTAAATAGTGCTCATTTTAAAGCTTATTTCAAGCACTACAAATTATAACTCTATATTAGAATGCATAAAATGCATCTGCTCGCCGCTAGATGGCATTGAACATATCGATTAAATTTCAGACAAAACAAAAAATTACTTTGATCTTTAATATCTAGCTTAATATTGCACTTAGAATACATTAAAAAAAAACAAATTGTTAATTGATTTATCTGCTACAATTTTGTTCTTTATAAAATTTGCGATAAAACGTATAGTTTTGGAGATATTTGCAATAAATAGATGAAAAACGTGAAAAAATTGCGAATTTTCAATTGCCAATAACTCGAAAAGTATTGGACTTAATGAGAAACTTTATATTTGTTTTTTTGCTTAAAATTAGGCCTTTTATCCATATCCGAGGTTATTTTAAGAAAAAAAAAATTCACCCCTGAGTAGGGGTGGCAACCACCCCCAGGGCGGTTGCGGGGTTTAATTCATTTTCACTTTTGAAGTTAAGGATAAGATGAGCCTAATTTCAAAATTTCATGCAAATCGGTTCACAGTAAAAAAATTCGGACCTAAAATGCTTCATTGACTGCACTAACAGTGAAACTAAACCCATGGGGTACGCCTTTCGCACCATGACAAAATAATGTAACTTCATTTCATCATCATCATGTGCAGAGAGCAAAATAAAGAAGTATAATCGTTGATGATCAGTCTTCAAGTTTCGGCTACCGAAAATTCGTTTGGCAGGGGATCTATTTTCGTCCAATTTTGCGTTTTGAAGGGCTTTGGACTTTGGTACCGGAACAGTCAAATAACGTTTTTTGGATTTACCTTTGGTTTTAGGTTTTAAAAATGTTGTCTAATGTCTTACACCTGATCGAACTAAACTTAAACTACCTACGAGTTTTCACTCATCAAAGTAGCTTTTCTTTGTAACAGCTACTTAAAAATGATGAATGCTTGCTTTGTATGATAAACCATACAACTTCGGAAACCAAACTACCACTGACAATAGCTAGCCCCAAGCAGTTCTGATAAAAGCCGTTTTCTACAAATTGATTACGAACAGCTATAATAGGCAGATTCTTCCAACAAAATTGTTTTTTCTTATCTCCTAGTTGTGATTACACCTTGTCTCTTTTGCTGAACAGAATAGCTTATCTCGATATCAAATCATCAGCAACTAAGTCGGGTGTTAGTTTTAATTAGAATTTTGGCACAAATATCTAAAAGCTTCGAGACATAAATAAGAAGTTTTTCTGACAAACTGCAACAGTTTTGAAATGATTTCTATCAAGTTAGTTTTCGTTGTTGTTGCTCTTTTCATTGGGTTAGCACATTCCGATCACAAAGCAAGGCTCATCGGAGGCCAAGAGGTAGACAGCCTCAGACAATTTCCTCATCATGTCTATATTATTCCATCTGAAAAAGGGCGAAAGTGTGGTGGTTCAATACTCAACGCTCAATGGATCATAACATCAGCGAAATGCATCGAAGGAAGTAAGCGCCTTGATTTGCATTTCGGACAAAAGAATGAATACGACTATGCTGCTGGATATTTTACTTGCTCGGTGAACAGCGATAACGTTTATGTGTATCCCACTGATTATGATGATCTGGCTTTGATCAGGATACCCGTGAAATTGGTATTTTCTGACATTATTATGCCGGTCAGTATTTCAAGAACATCAATCGAAGGACTTCGTAATCGATTTGTCGTTATGCCCGGTTTCAACGATAATGTAGAAACTACAACAGAAAAATGGACAACAATACCTGAATGGGAAAAGACTACAAGAACAACACCCACAACATCGTCGACCAGAACAGTTCCTACTACCCAAAAACCAACAACATCACCAACACCACCACAAACAACACCCAGTTCTACAAGTACTATAAGTACGCCGTTTTCAACAAAACCAACAGTCAAACCAAAAATTGTTCGCAGAAAGAACCCAAAAACGTCTATCGTCAAAGCTCGAGGAATCCTAAGATCTGAGGATGAGAAGGATAATCTTAAGTATGGAATGTTCAATGTTCTTGACCATCATGTGTGCCAAAGGAAACTTGCCGATTTTGTTAAATTCGATGAATACAATCAAATTTGTACTGAAGGTTGGGGACACAACCCCAACACACCTTGTAACTCCGACTATGGCAGTGGACTACTTATTAATTGGCCAGGAAAATCAGAACTTATCGGTTTATTTTCTGTGTATTCGCCAAGTTGCGATAACACCAAGCCAGCAGTTTTTACTTATGTTGCGAAGTATCTGCCATGGATTGACAGTATGATTCAGGGGTAGTTTGATAATGATCCTAAATAAACTATGCAAAAATCGAATATAAAGCTTCAATATTTATTAGTTGTTGTATATAAAAATATATATCACTTGTTGGGGATTTTTAGATGAACGGTTAGAGTTTTTCAAGAAATGTATCTACAGCGTGGCGATAAATTTATACAAGACGAATTATATCTAAAAAAAAATTCAAGAAAATGGGAGTACAACAATTTATAAATAAAAACCGAAGAAGAACTGACATTTCGTCAGGTGACAACTTTTCCCAAACAAAAATATGAAAAGTGCCATTTTCATTGCTATATGGATAACATCAAAAGGTTTGCCAGCTTAAACTCCCTCATGGTATTGGTTAGCTTCGTTTGAACTACACACATTTGGCTACACCCTCGCAGAAGTTCGCAATTATAACGCACGCATCCCGCTGGTTTTCTCAAGAAATAGTCATAGGTAGCGGGAAAAAGTGAAAGAGGATTATTTTACTATCTTGCGGGTCAAACTACAAAGTCACATTCAGACGTTTCTTCATGGGTTCTAAGGAAATTTAAAAACTGTTCTAGACCAAAACTACCTTAAAATGTACCTCTCACTTTTATCCTTAAATCCGTTAAGACTCACACGTGAACAAGTGAAATAATTTGTTAGGTACGGAACAGCCATCCCAGTTAACTTCAATATTTCCAAAATCAACTTCACGTATTTTCCAAAGTTCAAAATATGTGCTAGATTTACTAATTTACTTTCATTTCGAAAGAATTTTGAAAAATTATATCTACTTGGGGCTTGTTATAAGGTTAAGAAGGTGAAACTTTGAGGACAGAGTTAGGACTGACTTAATACTTAGATCACATGGGCTCAAAAGCGAGATAAGTTTAAGTAAAAATGTTCAGCCATTCAGACCAAAAGTTTGCAGGTTTGAAATCTCGATCCTAGAGGTTGTTGAAAGGGCGAGAAAAGCTCTTGATGCCAACAAACTTTCTTTTCTCGTTTTCTTTGATTACTCAAAGGCTTTCGATACCATCAACCGCAATGTTCTAAGTCAAAAACTTTCTTCCGATGCTATGTGAGACTTATCTCTTCGTATCTCTCTCATAGGCAACAGGCTGTTGTTTTGGAAAATAGAATTTCAAACTATTTGCCTATATCCACTGGAGTTCCACAGGGTTCAATCTTAGATCCAAAACTTTTTTCAATCTATGTTAACGGAATACCAAATCTTTTACACCATTGCCATGAACATCTATTTGCTGACGACCTTCGAGTGATAAGTTACTGCCACGTCGACCAGGTTGATGACTGTGTAACCAGGATAAATGAGGATCTTTCCTCAATTAGAAATTGGTCCATAAAATCTGGTCTTAGCTTAAGCCCACAAAAAAGCAAATGTCTAGTCATCACTAGAAAAACACTTGACTTATCTAACTATCCGGATATTCTGCTAGGTAGCTCAAGAATTCAGTATGTTGAGAAGGCAAATAACCTTGGTATATGCTTCAATAGGACCCTTAGTTGGAATGACCACATCAATCAAGTTATTGGAAAGGCATATGGAGTTCTCCGATTACTGTGGCATACGAGATTTATAACTTTCTTAAGCGCAAGAAAAATGCTAGCAAAATCTCTGGTTATTCCCCGCCCTACGAATGGGTGCGAAATATTTGGCACGCTTGACAGCATCAGCCATCGAAAGATGAACGTCTTATATAACAATGTAGCTCGCTATATTTTTGGCATTAGCCATTACGACCATTCTCAAGAAGTTGAAATAAGCTTAGATTGACCTCCTTGAGATGAAATATTTTTTTAAAAGAAGTATCCGAAGGGTTTCCGGGATATTTTTTATAACAATGTTCTTTTTCTATCATGTCATGCTTATGACGTATATTCCGAAGAGAATCGTCTTTAAAGTCAAAAATTAGTACGATAGGGAAGAGAGTTGTAGCAGTCATAAGAATTGGATATTTTAAGTCTGAAACAAGTTAACTGAAAACGGAAATTTTTCCAATGCCATGAGCCAAGGTACATTGAAGTAGGCCTTCCCTAAGATCCCCAAAAAGTGAGTTACAAAGTTCCTTACGATAGAAGGGTTTTTCCCTCAGAACAAACTTAAGGACCCTTCTTCTTCTTCCTTTTTCAGGAGTTACAAGCTTCTTGAAGGAATCACAGCTCTCCCACTTAACCGCTTTCCACTATACTGATCCATTAGTAAGGTACGCTGAAACTCAAGAATCCTTCTGCAACGAGTTAAGGAAAATTTTGCAGAAAAACTACCACTTACTGAACTTTTGATATTAGATCTTAAAAAAAACAATCATAAGCAATGATTAAAGGTCGCACGTTTTTCAACTCCCCTACTCTTCGAAAACCAACCTATGGTACTGCAAACAGTCACAAGCTATACAAATAAGTTTTCTGGTATCTCAGAAACTGGTAATCGCATAGTTTGTATTGATTACACCTTGTCTCTCTTGCTGAACAGATAAATTTGTCTTGATAGTTAAACATCGATAACAAGAAGGAGTGTGTTACTTTTTAATTAGAATTTTAGCAAAGTTATTATTTTTAATACTTCTCGGGCTATAAATAAGTCAATTCTGTGCCAAACTGCAATAGTTTTGAAATGATTTCCGTCAAATTAGTTTTCGTTGTTGTTGCTCTTTTTATTGAATTTGCACATTCCGATCACAAAGCAAGGCTCTCCGGAGGCCAAGAGGTTGACAGCCTCAGACAATTTCCTCATCATGTCTATATTGTTGCATCTGATAAGTGTGGTGGCTCAATACTCAACGAGCAATGGATAATAACATCAGCGAAATGCATCGAAGGAATTAAGCGTATTGATTTGCATTTCGGACAGAAAAATGAATACGACTACGCTGCTGGATATTTTACTTGCTCGGTGAACAACGATAACGTTTATGTGTATCCCACCACTGATTATAATGATCTGGCGTTAATCAAGATACCCGTACGATTGATTTTTTCCGACACTATTATGCCGGTCAATATTTCAAGGACATCAATCGAAGGACTTCGTAACCGGTTTGCTGTTATGCCCGGTTTTAATGACTTAGAATTACCATGGACAACAACAAGCACGCCGACCCAAACAAAACCAAAAATTATTCGCAGAAAGAATCCAAAAACGTCTATTGTCAAAGCTCGAGGAATCTTAAGGTCTGAGGATGAGAAGGACAATCTTAAGTATGGAATGTTCAATATTCTTGACAATCATGTGTGCCAAAAGAAAGTTACTAATTTTGATGAATACAATCAAATATGTATTGAAGGTTGGGGACACAACCCCAACACTCCTTGTTACTCCGACTATGGCAGTGGATTACTTATCAACTGGCCAGGAAAATCAGAACTGGTTGGTTTGTATTCTATGTATTCGCTAAAATGCAATAACGTTCAGCCGGCAGTTTTTACTTATGTTGCGAAGTATCTACCATGGATTGATAGTATGATACAAGGATAATTGAATAATTTTTACTAATAAACATATACGGTAGCAGTAAAATGGTTGTTTTAAAGCTATTGCTATTATTAAATGAAGGACGTTCTTTATAAGCTCAATTTTATTGCATTTTCATTCGGTTTAAGTATTATTTTTGAAACAAAAAAGAAGTGTTTCCGCAAGCTTGACTTTCACGCTAATAAAACAATTGATTTTCCTTTAAGAATAATTGAGGATTGAATTGATTATGGAAGGTAAAATTCGACAAACCTAGTTCTTTTTTTCTGATACAGGTGACGGAATTGTGTTTTGTTTAAAATAATTGCATAAAAAAAGCTATGTATAAGAGCTCTTTTATATGCGTCTTAACTACTTCACTGACATGTTGTCTTCCCTTGTGCCGCAAGCAGAAGCTTGGCTGTGTTTTACCTGTCAAGATGGTTCTGAGGTTTTGACTGCAGGAAATAGATCAAATATGGAAGTGAGTGTTCTTACCTTGAGCAAATGCTGTAGTTTCAGCATTAGCGCTTGTAAATGTATACAGCAGCAATTTGTGGAAAGTTTAAATTAGATTCTTCTTTTTTGGCGTTAGTTTTTAGCAAATATATTCCACTTTTAACATTTTATTTAACTCAATACCAAAAATTTTCACCTGTTTCAGTCAAGCTAAGATTATAAGTAGTTTGCAATAACCTTGAGCAAAGCTTTTAAACAAGTCAAAGCAGAAGTCCAATAATTGTTTGACCATAGAAAGAGGAGGCTTTGAGTTTAGATAAAACAAAGCCAATCAACACAAGCTCATGATAAAGGTAAATTTAACCGAAAAGAGATTCAAAACATATTCAAATATAAGCTTGTTGTTGGCGTGAGGCAAAAAGTGTAGAAGCAGAATCCAATTTTACATTCTAAAAACGTCAATCAGAAGTAGAACCAAATAATAAGCTCGTACAAATTTTTGAAAAGAGTCAAATTTGATTTCTTCAAATTAATCGTTTAAAAATTTCACAGAAGGACAGAAGACGAGACACGAGACTGATAGTTAGATTTTTTTAAGTTTGCACAAATAATATTTCATTAAAGCAGCAGAAAGTTGAAAAACTACAAAAATGTGAGTAAACTTTGTTGAAACTAAGAAAATAATTATTTAATAAAAACAAAATGCGAATTATAACGGTCTTCATGAAACAAGAAATTGATTTGGCCAAATCGTTTTTCACCCAACGGAAACAATGGAAAGGAGAAGCCCAGTCTGCACAAACTTGCCGTTGCGTTGGTACCCACCGCCAACATTTAATTATACCTTAAAATGTGACTTTTAAAACTTTGAATGAACCTATTGAAAACAGAATTTGTAAATAATTTTCAGTTATTTGAGATTCCAATACATTTAAGTTTCTGCTCAAATTAATGCATGTGAGCCTGACGATCCTGTTTTTTGTTTCATTTCGATTGCCATTATATTGTTGCTCTAAAAATAATTGGACACACACAAAAATACAGAGTTACTAAAAATCTCATCTATCAAATTGACACCTAAATAGGTGTCGCTTCAATTAGTCACAAAAATATGTCAGTCAAATTTCACTATCAGCTTATACAGACCGATTTTTCTGATTTTGAATGTCAACTCTCAACTACCACCTTACCTGATTCCACCCAGATCTCCAAAGAGACTTAACCTGAAAAGTGGTTACGAAGTCAAAAGTTCAGAAAAGTTCAGTTGGTTTTCGGGGCTTATGACCCACTATAATTGTACAAAAATCAGGAATTAAACAGTGTAGTAAATCTCATGCGCCATTTTCTTTAATCATTTTCAAAAAAAAAAAACAAAGTTCCCGTTTTTGGGACTTGTGAAGTCACCACATTCAAAATTCCCAACTTCAGATTTGAGGCTGATGACTCACTGCAATGGGTCATATGTTCCGAAAACCAAATTCTGAACTTATGACTTCGGGACCACTTTCCATTCGAAGTTTCCAATATTGGTTAAAGAAGTGTGAAAATCAGTGGCCTTAGGACGCACCCTTGCGGAACACCTACTTTCGAGATTAATGGCTTCGATGTTCTTTCTCCATTTTGAACTATTGCCATCAAGTTGTATAAGAGTTTTTCGTAAATTTATTAAATTGAACTTGGTAAATAAACCTTTTGTGTGACCATAAACCTTCTCTTTAGATTAGCAAAGAAATTACCTTTTTTATTATAATTCGTCTAGAAATTGTGAACATAATTAGAAGAATTGTGAGGTTGACATTAGAAATTAGCCAGCTAAGAAGCCACTCATCATGTTCTTGTTTTAAGGCCAATTTTAATCTTTTTGTATAAATTTTTTCCACACAGTTTTCTTGTGCTTGAAAACAAGAAGTTTTCCTATAAAAGAGTTGGATAACTTATTCCAGAAACTATGGAGTAAGACTAGTTTTTATAAAATTCAGTAGAGATACTATCGGTTCCAAAGGGTTCATTAGTTTTTTCAGTGCTTATATCAAAACATCAGGGATATTACGTCATTTAATACGGTAACAATTTTAAACAGAAGAACTACACAACTAACCAAACTCTGATTGCGTTTAAACAGCAACAGCTCTTTAAAACATATTTTAAACACGTCAGAATAATTTTTTTCTGTGGCAGACTTGCTGTGTGGCAGACTTGCTCGTAAATTAAAATTTTTTAGCTGGTTTTTGTCTTGTAGCTTAATTTCTAGTCATTATGCTCTTCAAGTTGCTTAGGGGTCATTCCATTGTGACGGGTGGGACATTTATACTCATTTTTTGCCTACACTTTGCTTCATTTCTGTCAAACGGCAACGATTTACGTACTGAATATGACAATACCAGATACTTAAATAGTCATTGAATACTGTACCATCGTGAAAAGTATGAAAATATCAGTATTATTATGAGAAATTGATGGTATAAGAAGTGTGACGGGTGGGACATCAGATTACCTCTCCTTTGCGAGTTGACTTACACCATTCGCAATAGGCAAGAAACTTAGTATTACTATAATTTACGCAAATGTCTCGTAAAACAAAAATACTATGCTTCTCAATACTTGTGACGGGTGGGACGAGTAATATTTGGCCATACAAGTGAATTATTTTTTTTTTTTTTTTTTTTGAATTTACTTTAAATCAGCCCTTTAATGAATAATTATTTAAGTGTTACTTAAGTAATCATTTCATTTCATAAAAATGTATAGTGTTCTATTCTCCAATTAAGGATTTAACTATAAATTAAGTTATTTATTTTTTATGCGTACGGTGTCAGTTTCGCTGAAATGACCCTTAGACAGCTCAAGTCTCTGTAGAGCTTTAAAAAATAGAAAAGATAGATAGAAAGAATAATAATTTTAATTCAAAAAGATTTTACAAAAAACAGTGTATGCTGATATAAAAATTAATTAAGACAACAACTTTAAGTTGCCTGTCAGGTTAAGAGGTTAATTAAAAATTAAGTTTAGTGAGTGATTTAATTTCATTAATTACGAAAATTCATTTAAAATTAGGTTGCGATACTTGATTGCAGCTTTTAGAAAATTGTATAGGTTAAGGTAGCAGTTGCCATTCAAAACGTTGAGAAGTTAAGAGCGGGAGAGCACATCGCTGCCCAGAAATGCTCTTCTATAGCCTTTATAGATTGGACAGTTTCCGACGAAATGAAAAGTGTTTTCCGATGTATCCAAGTTGCAAACTGTACATCAATATCTTTCTGGAACGCTCTTCCATTGAGATTGAGAAGTCCACAACGAGCTTCAAAGATGAATGAAATCACATCACAAGAATCAAAATAGTTTGATACTTCGGAGTAAAGCAGGTTGCAATATTCAGTATGAAATTGTGACTGTGTGGCGCTGGTGGTAAATTCAATCCAGTGTTTTTCTTTAAGCTTTGATAGAAGAATACTATGGATTCCATGCCAATCAAGCAAACTTATGTCGAAAGAAAAGTCAATCGACGCACTATGAAAGAGATCCAGACATTCTTCAGCCCAGAAGGTTTTTTTCATAATAATGGCTTCTGATAAGATTTTGGGTAGTCTACCTACCTTCTTAGATGATCCCAATCTATTATTTAGATGCTCGTTCCAAGAAATGTTGTGGTTGAAAACTACACCTAGATATTTGAATTGGTTTGACACATTTATTTCGGCATTATTGAGGAACCATTTTTCACAAACCGCTCTTCGCCCCCATTTCGAAAAATTACTACTTCCGATTTGCCAGAATCAACTTCAAGGTTCCACTTTTTGCAGTATGTACTAAAGCTATCAATAAGTTGTTGTAGATAAGCAGGATTGTCCGATAAGAGGACAATGTCGTCAGCATATAAGAGGGCGTTAATCTGAAGATCATCTAATCTAAAAACACACCAACAAGTAGTTCATCATGTAAATCATTTTAAAAGAGGACAAAGAGAAGCGACAACAACAACCGAAACAGCAGCAGCAGTGTCCACATAAGGAAATTTTATAACGGCAATCATCTTCGAAGAGATTCCCTGAGTAGATAATTTGTAGAATAAGGCATTTCTATCAAAATTGTCAATGCGTTCTTCTTCTGACATAGCTGAAGCTGTATAATACATGAAAGATTGTAAACCTGGTCCTCGGTAGAGTAGTTCTTCCTGTAAGCAGCTTAAAACTCGTTTATAATGTTGTTTACTTCCAGCCAAGACGTTAGTCTGTTTAAAGAACAGCAGTAAATTACTTATAAAGCGTGTCCAGGAAAGGCAGTCCTCTATAGGCTTTAAAAAATGTATAAATCCTTTTCTGTAATCTTCATCATAACACTTCGACACAGTTTGTAACACTAAGTGCCTCTTGTTTCATCAACGGAAGCTGTAAGCCGAAGGTTATAAGATGCCAAGTTTTTGATAAAACCCATTTAACTCAACCTTTTTAGACTGGTAGGCTTTAGCACTACTGTTCCCTTTTCTTTTTAATAAAAGCCCGTCACATCCGATTGGTCAAATTATTCTAGCGATCGAGTTCTATCGACAGCGTCGCAAAGTCAATTCGACATGAGGTTCTAACGTGGCGAAAATCATCATAAAATATCTTTTAGTTTTTTTTATGTGCATCGTTAAGTCAATTTAATTTCCCTCTGTTTGTCATACGGACAAAGTAAACTCTGTTACGTCTGAACTGTAAAGCTTCAAATTAATAAATTATCATTTTACCAAACTGTAGTTATTTACAAAGTCCCATAGTAAGTACCCACAGGAACGTTTATTTTTATTTTCCGGTCTCGACAAGTTAAATTTATGCAATGCGAAGCAATTTTCTGCAAAAACCATCCATATTTTGGTATTTGTTTGCAAAGTCCCATTTTATTTATTTTTCATATATGGTTTTTTTTTCTTTTTGTGAACGATCATTAATCTTTCGAAGGGAAAAAATTGAGCTGTCAGATTAATTAAGGTGCCTCAGAGTAAAATAACAATATTGTACCAATTCATGGGCTCTCTTTTTGTTCGATGAGCATATGCGTATGGTAGGAAGGTAGAATTTTGTACGTTGTACCTCTTCAAATCCAGTGTCGTATTGCAAAATCGAATTTTACAATTGACTGAATCTTTCACATGCCTGGATGTTTTATGCCAGCAACAAAACCGACCAATATAACCTGCCATCATATCGTCGTGATGTATGAAATGAATTTTTGGGCTTCGGGAAGTGGGAGCACACAAATACGAGTATAGGTAGGTATAGTTTTGGTTGTTTGGTCGTTATGATGATGTGAATTTTGCTCTACACAACGAGAACAACTCGACAGGGTACTCGGTATGCATCACTCAAAGTGAAATTATTGAACGTATCTGCGGTATTTTTGTGAGGCTTTTTTGGCAATAATGCATTAATTTGAATATAGCCTTCCATTAAGAATGCAAATTATTCGTTTTGTGGAGCAGATTGATTGGGAGTGAAGCTAAATAGAAATAATGAAATATTTGCTTTAGTCGTTGGTTCACTTCATGTTCTAGAGTGACAGTTAAGTGGGTAGCTTTTGCAACTTGATGCTAATGGGCTTTTTGAGTACATACTCAGTTTTTTGACAGTTTATAATTATAGAAAAGCCTTTGGTCACTTTTAATCGACAGAGTCATTTAATTTGTCAAAAGTAATCATTTCACCTTTAAAATCCTTTCAGTGGTCACATGACAACAAACTTAGTGATTATAAAAAATTGTGTTGCCCTAGGGTTGTGTTGGCTTAGCTCAAGTCTTAAGAAAACAACCCCTCATTGACTTTATCAAAATTCAATAATAATTGAACCTTTAAAATCACCAGAATGCCTTCACCCACAACTGCCACCCTCGCTAGCATATCGCATACACTTTCTGTGTAAAGCCATGAAATATTGATCCCTTCGTACAGCTTCCTGTCATCAGCTGTAATGAAAACATTATTAACAAGATGAGCTACTGCTTGTCAACAGCTCGGTTGCTTTTGGTTTTTTTTTTTCTTCTTCTCTTGAAAAGTCCCTTAGATAAAAAGGGGAATAAAAGAAAAGAAAAGAAAACATGTCGTACGCTTCTTTTGGTAGTGAATGACAAGGAATCAAGGATATTTAGAGGGAGAAAAGTAACAAAAAATAAATAATTCCAAGGGTGCGTATTCTCTATACGTCTCGGAGAAATAAGAAGGCTTATACATTTCTTTTCTTTCTTGGACAATTTGGTGATTTGACACATGTTAACACGTTGTTCTCAGGGATATCAAATAACAATGCATGACCGTAATGTATGATAAGTGAAGTGCTGAGATATGATCCATGTCTTTTCATGGACTTCTTTGGTACCACCCTTGGAAGTAAAGGCAACAGTTTGACAACATAGAAATTACGAAAGTACAAGTTTGATAAACGACTAGAGTTTATTGAACAAGATACATCAATAAAACATTTTCATGCCCTTTCAAGGTTTAGACCGATGAAGAGCCCGAATCTGAATTTTTTTACAATTATATTTGTGTATGATTTTTAACATAATGGGAGCTAACTAGTATAAGGAGTTTGAAAAGGATTCGAGAGGAGAAACCAATGAATGCTAAAAGCTTTAAAAAATGAAATGAAAAGGGCAAACCTTAACAAAATGGTACCTACATGGTGGAATCATGCATCTGTTCTGCCTGCAGCAAACAAACCAACTACGCATTGGTATCATGCCGGTGTTGCATTCACCTAGAATCAAAGGCATGATAAGTAATGTGGGGTAAAGTTACCAATCTGATAATCTGATATTTTAACAGATTATTGTCTATGCAAATTGAGACACTAAAATTGACCGAGGGACTCCAAGTTATTAAATCAGAAATCTTTGAAAATGTTTTTTGTTATATGAATAATGAAACGTTGCCTTTCAGGGTTTCAATTTTTTGAACCGATTTCTTTTTAGCAATAACTAAATAAAAATGAACAGGTTGGTGCAACACAGCGAGGAGCCACAGGGCCCAGCCCATTTCTCACAACCGTGCTGTATTGTAAGAGGAATGGAGGGGACCTATAATTTTCTGCCCGTTCCAAAAAGCTAATCAAGAAACCGCTTTTTTGGCAATGAATTTGCTATCGGAGGACTTGCTAATTCCTCATGAAAGGAATCCCTGTTTATGGGACTTATCACACGTAAAATCAAGAAAACTTGCGCGGTTTAACTTAGTAGTTCCTTACTCTTCCAGAGATGGGCATATTAATAAATTGCTATACAAATTTTTCTTCTTCTAACACATTTCAGGGCCTACAATTGTATACCAATTCCGAACGACAAAGTTAGAAAGTATTTTTCATGGAAGTGTATTTCACTCTTAGAGGGCTGGTCGATTCCTTGCCAAAGGCGATGCCTGCGAAATCTTTTCATTTTTCTGGGACTGAGACTTTGAACCTCTCATGATAAATCCTTCATGTACGCAACTACCAAAATTGTATGAACTCAAAAATACAAAAAGAAGGGATCCAATGTGGATGTAATGATACCTACATGCTTCTTCCCATCACCATCCGGCAGAGTATCTGTTGTCTCTACATAATTCAACGAGCACATAGAATATGTTTTAATGACCATCTTGCCGCTAAAATTACGTTGGTAGACAACATTCTTAAAGCGAATAGCTATTTCAAAAGGCAAAGAACATGGTAGCCAGTTTTGCCACGAAAAACGATTGAAGTAGAGAAGAAAGCTTTCATAACGGACAGATTTGGGAAAGTGTTGGCGAGACACGGTATAAAATCCATCTTTCAACCACCAAGAAAGAGCACCTTTGATCACCAAAGGATCAATTTCCACTACTTATTCCGGTTGTCTATGAAGTCATTTGCGGGCTATATTATGTGGGGCAAATCCAACGAAGTATTATCAGTAAAAAAACTGCGGGAAAAGTCAGCAATAATTGAGCACATTTTAGACAATTTAGATAAACATCACTTGGCTCACTTCCAACAAGCTAAGGTTTTGCCTCATGAGCCTCACTATAATCCTCGTCTTGTACGCAAAGCGATTGAAATTAAAAGACATCAAAATTTAAATCTTCTTTCCAAGGTCTTGGAAACGTTGTTTAACCGTCAACTTATGAAATATCTTGAAGAACGAAAGCTTCTTAATGACCGTCAGTACGGCTTTCGTAGAAAACAGTCCACTGGTGATTTGATGGCTTATCTCACCGAAAAGTGGAACCAATCCTTACATTGTTTGATATTTCTAAAGCATTTGATAGAGTTTGGCATCAGGCTCTTTTATCGAAAATGCGTACTTTTGGTATCGATGAGTCTCTTCTTCGTTGGATTAGAAATTACCTTTCCGACCGTTCAATACAAGTTGTGTTGGATGGCTTCAAGTCTGATACCCTTTTCCTAAATGCTGGTGTGCCACAGGGCTCCGTTTTGTCTTCGACTCTCTTCCTCATTTTCATAAATGATCTCCTGTCTGAAGCTTCTAATCCGCTCAACTGTTTTGCTGATGACTCGACCCTCACCAAATTCACGTCCCTGCTCTTCGGATGTGTAACTGGAACGGTTGCTCATTGAATTCTGACCTTGACAGCATTGTTGCATGGGGTCTCATAAACCGAGTAGAATTCAATGCTTCGAAAACTCAATGCTGTCTCTTGTCGTTGAAGCTTAACATTTCCTATTGCCATTATCCATGAATGGTACCTGCATCCAAGAAACTGCGAAAAGTTGTCAGTACTCGGCATGTGTGTAAACGATGATCTTCGTTGGAATGACCACATATTTGAAGTCGCCAAAAACGCTGCCAAATGCTTAGCCTTCTTGAGACCGTCCAAAACTGGAGTATAACTCCTATATCTGGTCAGGTGCTTCTCAAACATCTTTGCGCTTACTTGATAGGGTACAAAATAGTGCGTTTAAATTGATAGGTAATAGTTCAATCGTAGAATCGATTGATTCTCTTGAACATCGTCGAAACGTTGCCTGTCTCACTCTCTTTTATCGCTTTTTTCACAAGCAGTGCTCCAGTGAAAAAGCCAGTTGTATTCATCCCCTGAAACAACTTAGCCGCAACACTCGCCTCGCTAGGAATGCTCATCAGTTTTACTTTGAGCCCAACTTCGGGCATACAGTCAAGTACTTATAGAGATTCTTATTTTAGTCGCACCACCCGATTGTGGAATGCTTTACCTGAACCTGTTTTCCCCTTCATTACGATTCACAAAAATTCAAAAGCAACGTGCATCGGTGTCTCCTTTTAAATCCTCTCCTATTTTTCTAAATGCTCGCACTATGAAAAAAAAAGAACGCGACGACGACGCCGACGCGACAGCATCAAGTTATTGTGCCATGGCACCCCGTCCTCAACATCATACGGCTTTTATCAAGATACATACTACAGAAAAATTCATTTTTCTACTCAGCAACAATAACACTTTCAAATAGAACCGCCTACGCATCGTTATAACTTTGCATAGCCGAAGAGGAGAACAACACTTCATTTTGTTGGGAATTCCCAAAGCTTAAGTTAGGTTGAGATCTGGCGAGAAGGTTAAATGTGTCAAGCAATCGTTGAAACAACTAAAAAGAACCATTTCATATATGTATAATCCAGATTATATAGGTACCTATTCAATGAAAGAACCTCACCAAAAAGGGAAGAATGCAACTGTAGATCTAAGCTGTATTTCTAGTACCTACTACCTACATCAACCGGAAAAAGATCGTTAATAACGGTTTGTCATGAAGTCATGACACACTCAATAATCTGCTTAATTAAAACACCACAAAATTTGCAATTTCGCGAAGATCAAAGAAAAAGGCACGGCGAGCCGATAAAGATTAGATCTAGGTTTTAAATCAAGTAGATATTTATACAAATGCGGCGACACAGCAACATGACGGCGGCGGCGCGGCGCGGCGAATGCAATAGAAGAATACAAAACAGAGAGTATTGCTCACGCTTCTTGAGGACCACATGAGAAAGACCACAGGCGACAGGCCGATCTCTATTGTTAAGCAGACAAGTGTGAGAATGGCCTTGCGATCCATCTAATACCAACCAAAAAAAAAAAAAAAAAAAACGATAAGAGCACTGCGTTTATTTCTCTTTTGATTTTGATTCCCAAATTTAAAGATTGTGAAATCTAAAACAGTTTTCTTCGAAATTAATTTTACCCAACAACGTAGGTATTTATACATTTCTTCACTTTGTTCTTGCTCAAATTGCATAGGTTAAAGCTTGCCATGCAAAGAGTCATTTGCCACACTAACTCAATACCCTCGAGCAAAACACTAGCTACACTTTTACGAGATTACGGGTATAGGTAACTTTAACATTCACGGAAAGAGGTTTAGTCAACAGTTCTTACAACAAAGTAACCATGATGCATTTAACCACACATACCTAGTGTCCTTTCTTTCAGGCAAAAAATCTCTTCTTTCCCATCTACTTCAAAGTATAATTTCATCCCTAACAAAAGAATGTTTTTACTTACCTCCTTTGTCCTTTCCCTTCTCTTTTTTTATTCTGAAACAAAAAAAACAAGGGAAATGCTCTCCAACCGGGAATAATTGAAAAAGCTCCGGGGAGAGAATTCCTGCAACAATTTCTGGTCCTGCAGCAGAACACAAGACACAAGAACGCCACCAAAAATACTCGTACAGTGGAGACGGAGATGCGGTGAAGTAAGATGGAAGTCAAAACAAGAACACAAAAATAAAGTTAAAAGAAAGGAACTCTTATTTACGTTTTTGTTTTTATCGATAATTTTTCCAAGTAGATTTCCCAAACAAATTGAAAAGGCAAAAAAAATTCTTGGCGTCAATGTATTCTTCACATAGCAAACACGTACGTATGTATGAATGTATACCTACCTTCGTTCAAAAAACAAAAAAGTCAACAAAAGCCAAAAACAACACCACACTCTCTAGTGCATTACGCCATGCATTAAAGCTAACACAAGGATTGAAAATTTATGGCAATGGCATCAGAAAGAGGCAGCAAAGTAAAGAAAGTAAAAAAAAAGTGGAAAAAGGAACAGAAAACAAGAAAAACACTTACTTTTTTGGAACGACAAACGGCAAAGTCTGCCACAGCAAGTCCGTTACCAGGTTTTTGCTTGGAGGCGCTGCCTGGTAGGTGACAGGCGAGTACAATTGGTATCACGGGCACATACCAACTTTGCGACACAAAGCTGCAATCGAATGGAGAATAAACACGAAATGACGAAGGAGGAGCACTAGCAGGAGCAAGAAACCACATCGTAGACGACATATTTCAAAAAAAAAAAAGACGTCACAACTTTCGGAATGCTAGGGTTTGAGTAGAATCCACCTTTTTTTGAATCATACCATTGACAAAAGAAACTCTGGAATGTGTGTCCGATTTTTTCTTCTTTGGTGTGTTAAATAAGCAGTTCAATTTGATCACAGATGACTCCGGATTAATTGAAATTGAAAAGGAAAAGTTCGGTATTTCTATGAAATTATTACAAAAAAAAAATTACTATGGAAAGGATTCTCCACTGCCTTCGTAGAACTATGCAGAGCACAGACTTAAATGGAAAAGATATCAAGTTCAGAGAATGATGATGTGAAGAATGCAAAATGATTCATAATTTGAGGATGGAAATTAATGTAGAAGAACAGGGGGGTATGAGTAAAATAATATCCTTTGTTGTCATAAATCATACAGAAGGTCCTTTTTATCTGACCCAGACTGAATAGAATTATTATTAGTGTTATGTTGTGGATTCCATATGAATGGGGGCAAAAACCGCATTGTCTCCTCGGTTATCTGTATCAGACTTGTCCTTTGAAAAACTAATTTAGAAGGGGACTGGCGGAAGGGGAATGATTAAATAATAAGAATGAAGGTTCTCTTCTCCTTGAAAGAAAATAACAGCTGGCGGGTAGACTTAAAGATCTCTATTTTGCTATGAAGCAGTTCAAGATCAGCTGCAAGTCTTTGCAGAAGAAAAGGTCATAAAATGTAGTTCATTGAAGCGTTACGTAAGGCCAGACTGAACTTAGTATATAGTTCATTTTTCTGTTAAGAGTTTGCGAGTGCGAGGCAGCATATAAAGGGATCTATGGAATTGGGTTTCTAAAAAAAATATAATAAATAGGGTGGCCCAAAAGAACGAGGAACTCAATATTTCTACGTGAACAGGAACGGGAACGGGAACGGGAATATCGCTGGAACATATACATGTTAACTTAGAAACTGCTGGAGCGATTTCAAAACTATTCTACTTCAAAACTACTTAACCGTTTTGAATGGAATTTGGAGCAAAAATTGTCTAGAACCTGAGAAATGACATAAACTTTATTCCTTTTCCACATACCCTCGGAAACGAATACGGTAACGGAAACATAACCAACAACTTGGAAAATACTGGAACGATTCCAAACATTTTTTACCGTTAAAGTGCTTCATTGCCCCTAAGTAACATCTTAACGTATATAAATTACGTGTCATTATGTTTGTCCGCGATGGACTCCTAAACTACTTAACCGATTTTAATCAAATTTCTACCCCGTGTGCAGTTTGGACCAACTTAAAAGATAGGATAAGTAACATCTTAATATACAGTAGCAATATTATTTTATTGCAAATTATTTGTTTTACATTCTTAATTATCTGTTAGCTCAAACGATTTTAATAGATGTTGATATCTGTGGACTGGATTGAGAACGTAAAAATAGCACTGCTATGTTAAACGTACCAACGCGTCATACAAGCCACCACGTGCTGTTGAGCCTAGACCACTGCTACAGTTGGATAATTGGCAGCTGCGGATATATTCCGCTGTTATTTGAACTTCCTTATCCCTTATCTTTATATTTGCAAAATATGAACAAAGTCACAATCCGCTGCCTGTCTGTGCGCTTCTTTAAAATCTTTGAAACTACACAACTCATTTTGATGCGGTTTATTTATTTTTTTTTAATTGACACAGTGACCCAAGAAAAAGGTTTTTATGTATACATATTTCCACTGTAACGGGCATGAGAACTTAGAAACTGCTCGACCAATTTCAAAATTCTGTAACTATTAGAATCATATTTGTTCCCAAATTCCAACGGGATCATACATTAGAACAATCACGGGAACTTAGGAACTGCTTGATCGATTTTAAAATTTCTTTCGCCTTTCAAATGCTAAAATGCTTTCGCAAGCAGTGGACAGTTACTTCGAAAATAAAATTCATTGCCAAAAAGCGCTTTCTCGATAAGCCAATCGGCAAAAAATTTTAGGTACTCTCCATTCCGTCACAGGGCGTGGCTGCGAGAAATGCGCTAAGCCCTGGGTCTCCCTGCTCTGTTGCGAGAGCTTATTTACTTATTATTCTGACGATAATTGGAACAAGAAATTTAAAGCTTTCAGACAATATTCACCTTACCCCAGCGGGTGTTTCCAAGAATTTCTGGTTTTTCTACAATTTTTAGTGAAAAACACTTTTGAATGAGACCTGAGCAACGCCGGGCGGGTCAGCTAGTAGATTATATTTCATCCCCATATTCGTAAAGGAATGGGAACGAGAACTCAAAGACCACTGGACTGATTTCAAAATGTTCCCGCTATCACAATATAATGTTATCCCTAAAAATCTAAAACTATATTTCATCTCCATATTTCTACGGGAACGGGACGGGAACAGTAACATAGCCGTGAACTCGGGAAATACGGAACCTAATCCCAAAATCTACCAACGTTAGGGTGCATCATTGCCCTCAACGAAAAAGTAAACATTTTATTTATTTATTTATTTACAAAAAATAACTTACAAAGTAAATTTAATAAGCTATTTATAAATTTAAAACATCAGGGCAACTTGGCCATAGATGCCGTGAGAGAGGAAAAATTAAAATAAAAAGTGATTGAGTTTAGACAAAATTTTGAAAAATGAATCAACAAGAAAGCTTAAGTTTTAATATTATACCGGGTGCGACAAAAGCATGGAAACCCCTGGCAGAATATACGTTAAAAAAATCAAAGACCCTATATCCGACGTATTTTTCGACGAGGAATCTGATGGTGACCTTGAATTTGACCTTACACGCAACCTTGAAGCCCATTCATTTCACATCATTTTGCACGTATTTTTTATTTCAAGCGCTGCACCTCTAATAACATAATTAAAAAAATAAAATAAAATACATGTTTTTTCGTAAAATTTTGCGCTCTTTCCAAATCTGCAATAAAAAATGGGGATTTTCATTTGAAAAATCGATTTTTGGGTCGCTGGGGTTTCAAGGTTACGTAGGTCAAATTCAATGTCACCATCGGATTCCTCGCCGAAAAATACGTCGGATATAGGGTCTTTGATTTTCTTAACGCATATTCTGCCATATTTCCAGGGGTTTCCATACTTTTGTCGCACCCAGTATCTCTTTCCATTTTTCGTTCCGATCTAGGGCTTTCTTAGCTCGTTGCATGATGAGAGCATCAGAAGGGTTGATGGGAACGGGAAATGACATAGGCTATATTTCCTTTTTATACTCACTCGGGAATGGGAACATAACCGGGAACCTGGAAAGATTCCAAAAACCTGAGTACTTCATTGACCTTGAGTAGGTTAGGTTCGGTAGAATCAATGGGCTAATGGCTGATCTTATTTCCCTCACACTTAGATCAATGTAGATCCATTGTGATACCCTGGAGTGTTGTAACTTCCTAAAAACTATGAATTAATGGTTGGCCAATTTTTAACGATTTTGTGGCCTTAGTGAAGTTAAACAGGCTGTTGCCTGGAGTGTCTGAGAAATCTAACAGTTCGTTGAAGAAGTAACTGCCCAGGGATTTTTTTATTAGTATGGCAGATTGCTGGGCAGTGACAAAGGAAGTTTGAGGTATCCTCATATCCGTCTTCGTCATTGCATCCCCTGCACAAGTAATTGGTTCAAAAACGCATTTTCTTTTTGTTGTAGCCTAGTAGGTCTTGTCCTATTATAATAATAATACTGATAAGCGATAATAATGAAAACCTATTCAGTATTTTGGCCATAGTTTCCTGGAGACGGCACAGGAATCTAGGCTTTCCCATCTTTAATTGGACTCTCGTACCATTTTGTTACCAATTCTTCTTCTTCTTCTTCTTTTTCATTTCCGGCGTAACGAGTAGTGATCTTGAAGCGATCACAACTCTCCCACTTTTCCGCTTCATATTAGTGATCCGCCTGTGGGGTACGCCGCGTTGACCTCAGAAAGCGTCGGCAAGCCTCCCGGTTTTGGATTGTTCCATGTCTGAGGCCAACCAAATGCTGCTGTTTTTGCGTTTGCTTGTACCAGGTGTGTTTTGGCCTGCCTTTTCTTTTTCGTCGCGAATTTGTTGAAACGTTGTACGATATTGCCTTTTGGATGGGGTTCTGCGGATCTCTCCTTCGAACATGACAATACCAACTGAGCCGGTCGTGCTGAATTTTGTCCATTTTGTTACCAATGATCTGTTTAATTGTACAGGGTGGAATCATGATTGATTGGTCTATCACAGAAGGGTCAAGTGTTGGGCCTTTTCTCACCAGTTCATTCGCTTTTTCATTTCCCGGTATACCACTGTAATCGGAAATCCAGCAGAATCTAACGTTATGCTGTGTGCCAAGAACCATTAGCTCTTCGCGACAGCTAGAAACAAGCTTTGATTTGCCAAGAGTGGCACAAATTGCTTTTATTGCTGCTGGGCTATCAATGAAAAAAGTAATATCAGCATGTGATAGTGCCATCATGGACACCTGTTTTGCAGCGTTTGTAACTGCCAAGATCTCGTCTTGGGAGATACTGCTGTGGTTTGGAAGTTTGAAGGAACTGACAAGGCTGAAGTTTTCTGAAAGGAAACCTGCACCCGTTCCAACTTCCATTTTCGAGCCGTTGCGATCGGAATAAGTAGATATTTATTATCCTGTCTATGTCGAACAGTGGTAGAGTGTTCAGTAGATAGGCCGGATGCGTGGGTTCGAATCCCGCTCTGGGCATCTACTTTTCTTTCAGCCTCCTAGTTTCGCCGCCCTTGAGGTTATATATGAAATTACTAACACCTTATTTCCAACTACTGCAACACAAAAAAAGGGAATGCTGCTCAGACCGGAAATTAGGTCTGAGTTCTCCAGGTTAGCATATAAGCCTCCTCTTTTTTTTTAAATCCTGTCTATTGGGGAATCTGGTTGAGAAGGATTTTTGAAAGTAAAGGTATGGAGTTATGTAAACCGTGCAGATTTGTTGTCTGCGTATCGTGATAAAATCTGTGCATGTGCTGTTTGGCTGGTTTTGGCCCTGAGTAACATACATACATATTGATTTTTTGGAATATTTTTGAAACGGTGTTTTTGATTTTTTAATTTTTTTTTTTTTTTTCAAAATATCTGCTGGTAAGATCTTAAGACTTGGAACCTTAATTTTTACGAAATTTATTTTTTAAAAAAAGTAAAAGATTAAAATCTTGTCTATATGTATTAGCAACTGCTCCATTTTTTTTTTTTTTTTTTTTTTAATTTTGCAGTACCTACTCGTTTCTCAGGCATCCTCACGCCATTCGAAACCATCTTGCGCTAATTTCATTAACTTTTCACTACTCCTTTTTTTAAAGATCAATCAAAATATATTTACCTATGGAATTCAATGGGTAAAACTAATTAGTACATAATACGGCTCAACAATATTTGGCACATTGAACTCCTTTAAAACATTTCACTTGTTTTAAGTTACCAATCCATAACCCTAGCTAGTACAGATGAGGTGAACGATTGCGGTTTCTAAAAACATAAAACTAACATACATTCCACAAAACCTTTTTACAACGTTCATAAATGGCAAAATTTGAACAAACAAAACCACTGCAATATAATTTATTAAATGCACTCTTTTGTGATTGAGCATTGAACAAAAAGGGCAATAATCAGCTCTCCGAGTGAAGGCATAATAAATAGTGCGAATGGAAAAGGATAACACAGCATGAGGGATTGCAAATTAATAGCACTCAATAGGGGCGCTACTTAAATGGTATTGTATTCGGAAGTTTGTTCACCTTTTTCCATTTATTTGCAGAACCAACTGGTAGCCAGGTAGGGAGTTATACATATATGTTCTGGACAGCTGAAAAGTTATTCACCTGATAATAAATATTAAATAGGCAGTTGAAAGGTTTTATTTACACATTCAGGTAGGTGCACCTCAGAAGCATTTCATTTAATCCTTTAAGGACGTCACATATTTCATTTTACGAAGTAGTAGCGGATTAAATGAATAAATCGGATAATTCTTTGTCGAGGTTACTCAATTGTGAATGACTTGATATTTTTGGGTTGCTGGTAAAATTTTTGAGTAGTTCTACGCAATGGTTTTGATTTTTTAATTACAAATAAAAATAAATGCAAATCACTTGGTCGCTGATTTCCAAAGTACGATTTAACGATATTTTTAATCAACAGTTACTTTCTTGCTTACTTAGGTGGACAATGCAGCTCAGGGTGAAGCTGGGCCTTTGAATCATCATTTGCAACATTTTCGAATTCGGACAGGTTCTCTTTTTTGCACTTTGAGTCGGTTGAGATCTTTTTGCACTTGTTTTCGCCATTTTAAACGAGGTATCCCCTCTCCTCAATTTCCCCGCAATGTGCTTTCGAAAACCGTTTGTCTCGCAAGACTGCGATGATCAAGGTCTTATAAAGAGTTACCTTGGTTTTTCTAGAGAAGGTTTTATTTCTCAGTTACCGTCTGGACCCAAAGTAACGGCGATTGACAAGAGTAATTTTTTTTTTTTTTTTTTTATCTCCGCACTAATATTATTTCCTGTGTCTATAGCGCATATCCTAAATTTTCATGGCAATGAATTTACTAACAGAGCACTTGCCAATTCCTCGCGAATGGCGATACCCATGGAAAAAACCTTTTTGCCTCTGTTAGGATTCGAACTCGAACCTCTGGATTAACAGGCGGACATGCTATCCATCACACCACGGGTACCTCAAACGAGTGCTTCTCTCAAATACCCCGAATTTACCTTCATTTCTCCTTGTGAAGTTCGTTGTACTGGTCTAAGGCAGCCCTTGTTCTCAATTGCATCAAAGTTTGTCGTGCTTTTCATTCTGTGCATTTACCTACATACATTCTGCATCAACCATTTGGTTTTATTTTTGGGGGCCGAGTGGAAGCCACAACATCAGAAGATGCTGTTCTGATAGAAAGTTGGCATTGCTGCCCTTGGTCTTTAATGCTTGAGGCTGGAGGTGAGCGGTTCAAAGATTGTTAGAAGGACACTCGGTTATAAGAGGCACATGCTCTCTTGCGACTAAATGCTTTGCAAAAGTTAAGGGCGATCGCTAATTCTCCTGCTGCTCGTAGTCCATTGTTAGATCTAACGCACCTTGTGCATATCCGGTGAACCTTATCGTATTTTTATTTTCTGATAGGTCTTCAGCGGTATCATCATTGTCATTATCAGGGGCTGTTGGTTGTTTCAGAACATATAACAGCACAACCCTCGACCTGGAGGGTAAGGTTATTTCAGGGTACTTTTGCACATAAAAAGACGGATAATTCGGTGTCAGAACCCTGCTGCAGTGGTTTGATATCTGTCTTAGGCTCACCAGGAGCTAATTCGACACCATCTCTATTTTAAAAAGATTTGTATTGAAAAACCCAACATGACATGTTTGAACTAAATATGTCGGAGTAGCTCATTCAGGGGTTTCTGCTTTTTTGGCTGCTGTCCGTTGATTCTGTTAGTGAGCTCTGGCAAACCACTGAGATTCGGGCAGTCAGTGATTAATCGCAGATTATTATTGTTTTGCTCTACTTTAACTTTGTTCGTACCTTGCTAACAGAACTTACTAGTTTAACAGGTCACCTTCAGTTGGAGAAGTACCCAATGACTACCACGAGGAACTATAAAGAGTATAATCGACGTGTGCTACAATAAAAAAAAAGCCTTCCCCCAAGGGTACACGCGCCCAACCACTAAGTTTAAGGGTCCCCTTCGTTTTAGATCACAATATGCAACTTGCTGTCGGCAGGTAAGTAAATTTAGTTGAGTAAGTAAGCTGCCCTGCCTTATTCTGATTTCTACGCTAAACCAGTCCTATAGCTGATTGCTCCTACAAATCACTCAATTCTATAGAGGTTCATTTTGCAACACCAATTTGAGAAAATTGCGATAAAAAAGCCTTAATGTTTCTTGCCCCTTTGTAAAAAGCTTTCAGAAATACTACTAAGGCTGAACATTCCTCAACGGGTCTCCACCTTGCCGTGGTGAGGAGGTTTCGCTGGAACCTCAAGCAGGATGGCTATGGTTAGATGCTCCTGAGCGGAAAATCTGCTACCAGTTAGGGTTTTAGGCAAACTAAGTGAGACCTACCCCTATGAAAATTTATGGACACAATAGTAAAATAATAAAAAGATAGCAGGGATATACGTTAAAATGTCAGGAGACGTCACGGCGCTGGCTTGGGCTTTGCCTTACGATCTCAATATCGAAACGAGAAGTCGCCAGTGACTGACTTTTCTTATTTCATTTTTTGTTTGGTTTGTTTGACGATTTTACTTATAATTTTGGATCATTTTCTTTTTTCTTATTCTTTTTTCTTTCTTTTCTTTTTCTTTTTCTTTTTACGTTTTCTTACAGATCCAACTTATAAAAAATTCGAAGCAACTTCTAATAACAAAACGAAGATGACCGAGGAAGAGGAAAACCTCCTTCTCGACCCTTTCTCCAGCTTAGGTATGGAAGATGGAGCCAGTGGTGAAGCTATCATCGGTGATGATATCAGTGATGCTAGCTCCATAGCTGAATCCGACATTTCGAACCTATCGTGCGTTTCTGGTGGAGTAAAATCTGGGCTGGGGAAAATAGATTGGAACGAGATGACAGACAGAGTGGAAAAGACTGCTTAACGCACAAGCCTTTTTAAACAGGGAGAACTTGGGAAAAGACGGGCCTATACTAGGTAAGGGTGCTAAGACCTCTCCTGCTCCTTACGCTGATAAAATTCAGCCAAAGAAAAGGCCAACCTCATCGAAGGCTGGTTAAGGAACTACAGCTAACACAGACCTAAAGCACGGAAACACAGCAGAACTTTTCACCCAGAAAGGGGAAACGAAGCCTCTGCTGAGGAGGGGGGGGGGAGGAGCAGAATCTTGAGGGTAGTGTAGAAGGCCATAGCCCTCCGCAAGACCTGAACGTAACTGAGGAATCGAACACCGAACATCCGACAACGACGAGCAAGGGTCCTCAACAAAACCGAACTCTTCCGAATCCTTAACGGAAAAGGTTAAAAGGGCTCTGGTGAAGTCTGAACAAAGACTACGGACAATGACGTAAACCCAACAGACATTACAAGACGAACAGACCCTACAGACAAAAACGAGCCGGCTGCGGAGCAAACACCGGAACTGGTGAGGTGGCTTCCCTGCCCCTTATCGACACCGATATGCCGATTTGCTCAAAAAGAGCAAGATATGCCAGCTCCTCCTCGAATAACTCCTCATCTGCCTAAGAGGATGAAGACCTTCTCAGTTCCAGCTGCAAAGGGCACACCTAGTCGCTATCGCCGACTTTGGGGAACCCGACCGCAAACTGAGCGAAGACGAATAACAGTTGCTTGAACTAAGGATCCTGGAAGAGGTAAATGAGGCGATCGTTAAGAGTACACAACCGCCACTCTTCGGGGACCTCACCACCGTCCACGGTTTCAAGCTGATGAACTGCCTACCTAACTTAACCTAAACCTGCTTGAAATCGGCTAAAATTCCTTTTCTCCTTAATCCACTTTGTGAACCTTGAATTTAAAAGCCTATTTGTAGATTTCGACAAACGTATTCATAAAAGATATTTCTCTATACCTAGTTTGCTGCATCTAGCGGATCTTCTTTCTTGTACATTGGAAATATTATAAATTTTTGGAATTTTTTAGGAGTGTAAATATCATAACACCGTGGGAGAGCTGTTGAAGGTGCGTCTACAAACTTCACTACACCATGCCAAACGGCACCAATCGAATTAATGTAAACGTCCCAATTGGCCTGTCTCCGTATCGAAATGGACTCGATTGCTGGTTGGACTTGTGTGGAGGCACCTCAAGAGATGTCATTGGTAATACAACCACTGAATAAATCCATGCTAAAGAAAATTGGAACATTTTTTACAACAGTCGATATTGTTTGGATCAATCAATGCTTTTGATTGCAAATAATCTTAGAATGAGAATGAGACTCGAAACTTTGAACGTTTTTTCAGTTGTCTTAACTAAAATTCCCTGCCACCTTTTCCAAATTTTGCAACTGCACCATCAACAATTATGAGTAAAACTATTTCGAACTATACGAAAGCCAAGAAAAAAGGACTAAAAACATCTTCGTAATGAAAGGATTTGCAACAGATACCTATACAGAACTTTTTAAGAATTTTATCAAGACTAGAAAATTTTGTAGTTAGCAAAGCATTCACTACGAGGGCGGTTGTAATGCTTCCTGGTTTAGCCCATTTACATAGGTACCTATACCTACATAGGTACCTGGAATTTCAAAAACTCATCGCACAGTGTGTTTCTAAAAATGATTGACTTCCAACTCACCGGTCAAACTTAAAACTCCAATCAGCAGCTTTGCTCGTGCTTCATATCCAAAATGCATTTTGTTTTTAGGTTTCAAATCCATCGTTGAGCAGTTAAATTTAAATATCTTTTCGTTGTCTGTAGAGTTGTTTAAAAAATATTCTTTACAAATTGAATTGTACTTTAAATAAAAACAACATAAAAAACTTCACTTCATTCACACTCCATCATTATTCACTTTTCCTATGTTAGGTACGAGTATGTGTGTTGAATTACAAAATTAAATGCAAACAACGCGCGAGCCACAAGAAGATTGATGGATACAACAAGCACTGCACTTAGTTGCGGTGTGATATTAAAAACGCACCTTTTTCAATTGGTTTCTGGTTTTCTTCTTATTTTTTTTTTTTTTTAACAAACTGTGATAAACATCCCACTGACTAGATAAAGGAAGAACACATCAATTCACTCTTTTTTTCCTTTTCAAAGCATTTATATCTTTCTATTTCTATCCTGTGTGTGTTTTGTTTATTTACTTTGTGTACGTTTCTGTTGTTGTTGTTGTAGGTATTCCTCTTTTTAGTTTGACGATAACCGAAAATGAATTGCCTCACTCATCACTCGTATCTATTAATACGGTTCAATTACCTTTCAAAAAACACATTCATTTATTTGTTTTCTAACCCTCGAAGAAGGGACACGCACAAGGCACGCTCAAAATGCAAGTACCTAACCTACACAGCTATCGAAAAACACATGTCTCGCAACTTAAATTAGAAGTTGAATTCAATTCACATATAAAAATAAATCCATTGGGAACAGCTCTTGCGCGAATCCGAGTCAAAAATTCCATACAAAAAAGATTACTACGACTACCGCGCGAGATGCGTACGTAAAAAGTATCTACGAAAAAACCGCTGGCTGGGAAGACGCGAAATTGATGAATCAACTTGCCGGCTTTTTGATACAGATTACAAATGCCGCAAAGACCACTTGAAGACTTGGGGACAGTTTATCGTTGTGATGGAGAACGATCATTCACAAGAGGAACAGAAAAAAAATTAGCACTTCTTTCTTCACAAGTTAAATAAAATTATGTGTATTTAGAGTCAGAGCACATAGGTACCCGGTAAAAAGCAAATAAATTTACTTTTATCTATGAAATCAAAGAATGCGTAACGCAGCACGACCTATCTCAAATACTCAACCATATCCGTGAACCGACTCAAAACAACTAAAACATTGGGATTCTTGTAAATCGGGAAGAGTGTGCTTTCGAGTTTGTCTCTCATACAAAATTCCCTTTTTTCTGTTCGTGTGTATGGGGATTTCATAGGAGTCGTGTATTTGTAATTCGTATATTTGGTTAATGCATTCCTTGTTTGTTTTGTATTGGTGTACTCTGGATTTTTGGTTTAGCTCAGTATGAATCATTATTCAACATTGAAATTGAGAAGCACTCACCTGAGTGCAATCCATAAGGATGAGTTTGAGTTGCTGTTTGTGTTTACTTGTTTGGTTTTGAGTGGAACTCTTTTTTATCCCATTTTGAGTGGAAATAGATACTGCTACTTACTGCACAATGCTGATGCTGAATGCACCTGACAAATGAGAATTTATTACGCGTTGCCGTTGGAGTTTTCGTCCGCTGCTGGTTACTGGCTTAGAAATAGGATTTTTTTTTTGTTTGGTAAATTGCTTCAAGACTTCAAGGGTCCTTTTGGTTGAACTGCAGAAGAGAAAAGAGAGAATTGCGTTGTCTAAAGAAGACACATGTTAATACCAGGAAGAAAAATGAAGGATTTCCACGAGAGACGCAATCTTCGTTCTGCGAACCCCGCTTGAGAGTTGACAAAGTTATTTTTTCGATTACAAAGCTTAAAAAGTCGCCAACTTCCAAAAGAAATGTGAATTAGGATGTGTGAATGGCAATGGTATGGAGGCAATTAAATTATTTATTTATTTATTTATTTATTCATTCATCAATGGATATATACAATCTTTTGATAGCAAATCTAATAACTTATAATAAAAATAATTTATGCTTACGAGTTAAACAATTCAAAAACAATTTTTTTTTTTTAATATCTCTTTTCATGGATAGGTCGACTTCACTGCATATGGAGTTGTACAACATTAAGGAACGAGTTATTGGATCATTTAGGCCAAAGTTTGTTCTTTGAGTGGGAACATAGAACAAATAATTTCTAGTTCTAAGAATTCTTTCAGGAACGCACAAAGAAATTTACCTGAGCAATTCTTCAGATTCAATATTATTATTATTAATAAAAACAACGCATTGAGTTTTTAAGTCTATAAGCGCGCATCTAGAAAAATAATCAGGCACTTCATCAGACCATCTCAGATTTCTTAATGCAAACCGCGTAAATCTTCTTTGAATTCTTTCTATTCTACTAATATTATTTTCATAAAACGGTGACCACACAACACAACAGTACTCTAAAATGGGCAGCACCAATTACATAAAAATAGCTTTAAGTGTGTACACGTCTTTGAAAATTTATGGGTGAAAACAACACTTTGAGATGTTGAGTTTAAGATGGTTATAATTACACCAATTTAAAAAGGAATTAATATCTACCTGGAATTTTAGACAGTCATGAATGGAAGCAACTTCGTGAAATAATTTAACGTCGTCCGCAAACATCAAACATTCTGAACATTGAAGAACGCCAGGAATATTGTTTACAAATAAATCGAACAAAGGTGGTCCCAAATGACTTCCTTGTGGAAAACTTGAGTCCACTCTGATAAAAAACGATCGAAAACCATCGATATGAACAACCTGCTTACGGTTTGTTAAGTAAGACCTCAACCATTTCAAGAATTTTAAGCTGAGTCCCAGTTTTTTATGTTTTTTTTATAAATGATCATGATGGACTTTGTCGAACGCCTTTTCAAAATCAGTATATAAAGCATCAACTTGCTTTCCATTCTCGAAAGCATTTAAACAGAAATGGAAAAAAAGACACAAATTAGTCGCAGTCGAACGACCGCTCACAAGCCCATGTTGTTTTGGCGTTATAGATTCTTTGACGGCAGAATAAAGGCTCTGAGTTACTAATTTTTCGAACAGTTTTGGCACTGCTGACAGTTTTGATATCAGCCTGTAATTTTTTATCTGGTGCTTTAGGCCGCTTTTGTTAATTGGATTTACGAAAGATATTTTGCAATCATCAATAAAAACACCAGTTTCCAGGGATTTATTGTAAATTATTCTAATTGCAGTGCAGAGAGGTGAGGCACATCTAGATAATAAAAGTGGAGGAATCAGATCCGCTTCTGCCTTTTCTGTTGAATCAAGTTCATTTAAACCATCCAAAACGTCTTGTTCAGAAAAGTTATTTAGACTAAAATCAGTAATAGAGGTTAACATTTCGTTCGCAATAATATCCGCGTTATAGTATGATTCAAAAAATTTTGCAAAGAGATTGCAGGACGATTGTGAATCAATCGACTTTTCATCATCAAGCTCCATTACTGTCGGTAGAAAAGACGCTTTTCTTTTGTAATTTAAGAAAACCCAAAAAGATTTGGTGTTCTGCTTAATTTTACTTTCAGCAGCACTTATATGCTGGTGGTAGGCATAGGAATTTATTCAGAAAATCAAATTGTCGAGATCTTTCGTCAGGTTTGCCTGATTTTTTTGATCTTTCCAATGCCTTATTTTTAACATTTGGGCCAGAGTTACCGCATCGGTGATCGAGTGAGTGAGTGGCATTTTAGGTGGTCCATTTGCTCAATCGAATTCAGTGCGATTACAGATGAGGGAATGTCAAATGTTAGTGCTTGATTGATTGATAACGTAAAAGATAATGATAATTCACATAATTCAGTGACTTATTACTCGTTCACGTAAACGGTAAATCGACTCCAGATTTAATTAATTGAAAACCAAACTTTAAAACAGTGCAGTTATTTATAAGTTTTTCGTTTAAGTTTGGCATTGTGATAGTGTTAGTGGATTTCTATCTTAAGCGTAAGGAACCAACATTTTGATACTCTAGTTTCAAAGTCTGTTCCTTTAAAGAAACTCAGCTCTCAGGGCCTGAATTTCGTTCGTTTAAGACGACTATCGTCAAGAGACACTAAAAAAACGTGGATGATTACTGAAAAAGTTACCAAGTAGCAATCCTTTAGTAGTTGAAAGTGAAGTTAGTTACATAAAACAATCTTCTGAAGATACATCGAGGATAGACAGTTGGACCGTAATAATCGTCTAAAAAGTTACAGATTCCAGGCCCGGTGTTTATTCCCGCAGAACGCTATTAAGTCTCCGCTATAAAGAGATGGACACAATTAATTACATATGATTTTGTTACAGGGAAAATTTTAATGCCCAGATATGTAGTTCTAATGAACTCTGAACACCACCCACATGTCAATAAAATACTACCAGATCCCAATTTTGCATTCCAAAGGTCTCTTTTTTAGTTATTTTTCGTACAAAAAAAAATTTCTTGACTTTCTTCTTTCTTTTCCAAATTCACTGCTCAAAAGTCACTCCTTCTCTCCTTAAAATATAGCGCATGCGTATTTAACCACACTCCTTATCCTTATTCGCTCCGTTTACCACATCAACCCATCAAAATGGGAAAAACCAAAACAAGCAAGCAAACCCTTGCCAACATGTAGCTACCTCGGATTACATTCATCCTGGATGTTCTGGATACTCTTGTCTGGAGTCTGGTATACAAGATAAAATAATGGTTTGGTTTAAACACTGAACAATTTATGATACATCACACGAATACAAACACATATAGTGTTGTTAATGCATGTTGATGAGACCTTGACTTTTGATATAAGCTTGGTGTAAGGAATTGCATATTGTTTAAGAGTATAGTGTATAGTTTACATACTCGGGCTTTGATAATTTGTTTTTCCTTTTGTAGCTAAATAAACTGCAGTTATTTTCTGCAATTTAGTTAAAAAAAAATTTGTTCGAGCTTATAGCGACGTATCTTGCTATATATTGGAACTTTAGCAGTTGTCCTAAAGCAGGGGTGTTAAAAAAGGGGAAGAAAAAATGCGAATTAAACTTTTGTGAATATGTCATGGGAGTTTCATTCGTATTTTTTTTTTTTTTTTTTTTTTCAATCAAATTGAATTAAATAAATTTGTGCATGAATCCCCAAAAAATCATGTCATTGGTCGAGGTAATCATCCTCGTGGTGTCACCGCGAATACATATCAGTCAGATAGTGAAATGTGGAATCCAGAACAGGTTCTCAGACACTGTCTCTCAAATACCCCAATCTTTTTATTTGAGACGATGAAATACTGAACCACACAGAATCTCCATAGACAATCATTGACCTTTTAAGGGCTATGTAGCAATTACTTTCACCCGGCTAGTAAGCTCCCAGCTATAAAACATCAGTGACCTTATTAGCCTTTCACTTGCCAACACTGGATCTACATATTTATTGGTTAAGAAAATAGATACTGGCCTAGCCAGAATCCGTGGTATATGACTACTGCTTTGTAAGGCAATGGGTGGATTTGTAAATCAGTGATCATCGCCAGTTCTTTCTCGTATCCCCTGAAGCCTGAACCAATAAGGTTCTTTAGTTACAATGCTCAAAGCCACTACTCTATCAAGAGAAGGATATTTTTTATAGCTATATTTTGACGGGGGGACGGTTAGCGTAAAAAAAACTGTGTAAGCCAGCCATTGGAGACTGATTATATCATTATCTTTTATTTCGAAGCTATAAGCTTCAGACTACCACCAAAACTCTGAGGAGGCAGAGGAGGGATCATTCCACTTCTTCTGTGAGTGTCCTAGCTTGGCCCACACTCGGAAAAAAACCCTCGGAGAATACTTTTTCGACGAACTGGGCGACATTTCAAATCTCCCACTGAGCAACGTCCTGAAATTTACTCAGGGCTCCAAATGGTTCAGTGGGAGTTCCCTACCACAATAACCATCTACCTCTCCAATCCTCCCATTTCCTCATCCTCTGATTTCCCGGGGAGCACAATGGATCCTTGAGATCCGAGTGAGGTGTTGCCACCAGGCGCGAACGCAGGGGGGGGTTTTGGGGGTTGAAACCCCCCCCGAAATTTTTGAAATAAAAAAATAATCACTAGTTTTTTAAAACAAAAATCAAAATATAAAACATGGAAGCATAAAATTCATCTGAAAATTTCATTCTGTCAAAAATTTTTGAAAAAATCCTTCCAAATGCGAAATCCATTTCTATCGATAAGTTAATTTGCAGGTAGTTCATGTGTTTTGGAATTACTTTTTGGTTTTGGTATGTTTTTAGCATGATCACCCTTTTCTAGTGTAAGTAAATTTCATATGTTGATGTGGAGGTAGTATTGGGTCGTATAAAATGGGACCTGCGATAGAAATATATGAAAATTCGCTTTCCAACTTATATTTGCAAACACATCGCATTGGTCGCTTCAAAACTAACGAAAATTAAAATTTTCATCACACATACTAAAAAGCAGTCGCTCTGACTCTGTATAAGAATGGGATCGACAATGGCAACTAGGAAAGGGTATACTTATGTATGAATAAGCTTATGCATACCAATGAACATTGCTTGAGTATGCCAAAATAAAAACAGCCCAACAACTTTATAGACACCTTAAATATGTGCGATTCATCCCTATATAAAATTGTTCATTATTTTATGCAGATCGGTGCCACACTTCCGGGATCCGTGGCTTTAAGCGAGCGATCTTTTTCATATCTGCGCAGATTAAAAACTTTTCTGCGAGGAAGAACCAGCGAGGAGCAACTGAACGGTTTTATGTTGCTGTACATCTATAAAAGTATTGAGGTTCACTATGAGAACTTTATAAATATAAAAATGGCAAAAAATCCAAGGCGCATTGATTTAATTTTATAAAATACTAGCTGACTTTCGGTAGCAATTTGAATTTTTCAGTATCCTATCTTCTTACTTTTTTCATATTTTGCCAAATAGAATTGTTTACTTACAAGTAGTAAGTACAATTAAGTCCCATGGGAATAATGGAACAAAGAAAAAAAAAACAGACAGATTTAATTTTGGAATTTTTGGAATATTAGTAACTACTCCCGTTCCCGAGGGAATATGGTGATTGTTCTCATAGGAATATGGGAATGAGTTAAAGCTTATGTTACTCGCTCGGGGATAGTGTAGCATTCTAAAGGTGGAAGAATTTTTAAAATCGGTGCAGTTGTTTCTAAGTTCTCGTTTACGTTCCCGTAGAAGTTGGAATAAAACATAATGTCTATGTCTTTCCTCAGGTCTTAGACTACCTATGTACAAAATTTCATTTGAATTGGTTTAGTTGTTTGGGCGGGACGACTAGACAGAGCTACTTTTGCATTTATAATATTAGTAAGGACCGGTTCCCGTGGGAATATTCGGATGAATTGAAGTCTATGTCTTTCTAGATCATCTCTGTATAAAATTTTACTTAAATCGACTCAGTGGTTTGGGCGGCAGATTCTTTCGTACTTGTTATAGTAGTAAGGACTTTTGTTCCTGTAGGAATATGGGGATGAGTTGAAGTTTATTTTACATTTACATTTACATGAAACCTACTCCACACATAAATCTGCGGAGTAGGGGGTTTGCAGCCGGGCGACAAAGACCATTTGGCTGATACACCACAAGACTAACTACACAAATACTACATAGAACAAATAACACATGACAACAGCACGCAGTAGTACAAGACGGTTCCCCATCTTGTCACTAACAGCGCTCATTCCGATTTAATTACGGTGTTCTAATGGGAACCGACTCTTTTCGGGTGACAAGGCCGTTGTCTAAGAGTTGAAGTTTATGTTACTTGAGGATAGTGAGGCGTTCTAACGGTGGAAGAATTATTAAAATGGGTGCTGTAGTTTCTAGGTTCCTGTATACGTTCTCGTTCTCATTAGAATAAAGGGATAAAATGCATAGCCTATGTCCTCTCTCAGGTTCTAGGCTATCTATGTACCAAATTTCATTCAAATCGGCTGAGTAGTTTGGGCGGGAGACGGTAACACAGAAAGCTGGACAGACAGAATTAAACATTACACATTTATAGTATTAGTTAGGATTCCTCCTAGCAATGTATTTTACGAATCAATACAGAGTATAAAAAAAAGTATAAAAATGTTAAAAACAAATTGTTCGTTAATATTTAATATATTTTTTCAAAACCCCCCCCGAAAAATTTTTCTGCGTTCGCCCCTGGTTGCCACTTGTGGCTGCACCCCCCATTCAACCTAACCTAACCTAACCTAACCACCAAAACTAATTTGTCATTTTTACATCACGACGATCGCTATCTAAGACCACTTTACTGAACCGCCTCCGCTCACTCTACGGTAACATCTCGATTATAAAGGAACCGTCGCGTCGCGTCGTTCCACGGACTTAGGATAGACGTGGTAGATCAGCGGAAACGCCAATCTGTCAATTGTATCAACCCTCCCATATCGAAATAGAGTAAAGCTTCACTGATATGCATTTTCTCCATGCATTTAATATCGAGGTCGAAGTCATTGATCTTGCCGTGTGACCTCAAGTCAGCTTTCTAATGAAATTGTCGGTTTTGTTTCTTTGAACTCCGTTGTAAATACCCTATTAGGATAAAAGTGTTTGCACAATTTTCAGCCATCGCAATTTAGCCGAATCTAATCGAAGTCTCGCTGCAGAAGAGACCTAATACAACTTCGATCTTTGGACCTGCTCTGTAAGCTATAATATCATCACCACAAGCTATTAAATGTAAAAGAGAACCATTCAAGATCGCCGGTGTAAGTAGAGCAATGGTGCCCGTGGCGTGATGATTAGCATACCTGTTGTTTGCCGGGAGGCTTGTGGTTCGAATCCCAACAGAGGCGAAAATGTTTTACAACGGGTATCGCCTTTCGGAAGGAACTGGCAAGTCCTGTGTTAGTGAATTCATTGCCATGAAAAGCGCTTTCTCGATTAGCCGTGCGGAACCGGCAGAGAATTGTAGGTCCCCTCCATTTCCTCACAAGGCATGGTGGTGAGAAATGCGCTAGACCCTGGGGCTCCTCGCTCTGTTGCGCCACCTTTTTTTAATTTATTAATAGATATAGCACTGTATAATTAGTTGGACAGACTTTAGTGTCAAGAGCCAATGTTAAATAATGTAAACCCTTAAACGAGCTCTTCTGTCTAAATGAAATATTTTTGAAAATTTTGAACTTGGACAAGTAGTTGTGCAGTGTGAGCTTTGCTAGTGCCAAATACAATAAGTGAGTTCATTGCTCCTGTTGCAGACCGTTCTGAATCTTAAAAGTTTTGGTAGAAGTTACATTGCCACTTTTGAAAACAAATGTTCTACCAAGAAGCATGTCAATTAGAATATATAGCAATGGTCTACTCATGGCATACCTGATCAACATATAGAAAAGGCCATCTAACCAAACGATATCGAATACATTCTCAAAATCAACCATACATGTAACCGTACACTGCTTTTTAGCTTTGTTCCATTGAATATCTAGTTGAGACGCGGCATTTATGGTATCACGCCTTAAAACCAAAGCATATTTTCCGCAGCCCATGCGGACAGTGCTCTTTTGAAAACCTCTTCGAATACCTTGCTGATATTCACAAAAAGATTAATTGACCGCAGATTTGCTGGATTGGAACCAACCTTCTCCTTTTTATGGAGAGATAATGAACAACTGCCTTCTTCAAACGCACGGGATAGTATGCATTATTCAGAGAATTGTATACCGCTTCCGAACGTAGGCTTCGCAGAACAATTTTGGGTATGCCGTCGACTCTTAATGAGTTCTTTTTCTTTATTTTGTGAAAGAGATCCATCTTGGAGACAAATATGGTGTTGTCCTCGCGTCGCTCGGCGATGGCTGCTTTTGCAAGTCGGTCATCATTGAACCTGAAGAAGCGAGGATTCTCAGATCGCCGAGTGAGGTATATCTTCTCTAAGATCGAAGTGACCGACAAATCCTCTGTTCTCAAGTTCGTAATTCTGGCAAATGCACTCATTCAACTTATATACACGCTCGAAAGCACTACCTTCTCTTAAGCATCTTCTACGTCATCTGAATCTACTCCAATTGTCAGAAGTAAGTTTTTGTTTTCTGTCGTAACCTTGGAGTTTAATACTCTGAAGGTCATTTTCATCCTTTTTGTTTAAAATTTTATTTACATACTCGGGTTGTTGCCTTGTTCAACTTGTACAGCCCGAATTTTGTTGTTTTGATAAGAAGTTGGAAATTTTTGATCTCTGACCTCAGAATTTTAATTTCAAAATCTCCTTTCTTACTATACAATTAAGACTAACAAAATTTATATAATTAAAAACACTAGCGGAAAAAATAAGCTTCTTTGTTGGAAGGAATTGTCTCGACTTTTTGTCAACCAATTTTAGTTTTTGAACTAGAATTTTTCATAGAAACTAGCAGTTTTTTCAAAACCCCTTTTTTTGACAATGTCCACTTGAAGCAATATTTTTAAAAACGATTCCGTCTATTTTTGTACATCTCTGGTAAAAAATAACATTTAAAAATTATAGACTAAAAGTGTTCGAGCTGATAAAACACTTTTCTTTGGGGTACTTTGTCACAAGTAGGTAGGTAGTACTGAATAGTGTTGTGCTACCAACACCTTGCTTTAAATCAACGTGCATTTAGACCACAGCTTTTATAATGCTTTTTTGAGATCTGAGTGAAGAACAAGTGTTCCATTAGGACATTCGGTTTCGGATGACACACTACCAATACATAACATTTCTTAGAGGAAGCATAAGCTCACATCTCACTTTAAATCCCTGCCAGCCCGGCAGCAGTTCCCAACACTACAAGAAAGCAATCGAAAAAGTACACATTCTCCAGCAACTTTCATGTAGGTAGGTACCTAATTTTACTCAAACCGATCGATTATAATTAACCCCTCAAAATTTCTCTATTTGCAACTCAATCAAAGAGTAAAAAGCAGCCAAAAATTGCAGCATGCCACTAAATTGCAGATTTTAAAAACGCTTGGTATACTCATTTTCATACGGATTTCAATTCAGTGGCCAACATTCACAAAGTCCGTCCTATATAATCATAAAGGCCTGTAATCAGCTTTTGTTTCATGCACACAACGTGCCCTGTCGTTTAATTTTGCATAAATTACGACTTTTTAATTTGAACTTTATTTTTATTTTTATTTTTTGCTACCCACTCTATGACTTTCATGACTTAATTCGTAGACACGCATTACAAATTTATGTAACACTGAAAAGCGCAGTCAACCACGAGAGACCACCGGCCAACAGCCATCGACAAATGAACTCATAATGTGTCTCATATTAAGGTGCATATCAACTCCCTAAGTTTATAGTAAAAACTAACAGTTGTTAAATCCTCCATTAACCACAAATATGTACACAAACTCATTGTTTGCTATTCTTGGATTCCGACATAGAAGCCCCCGTACTACCAGCCGCCATCATTGCAAGCCTTTAAGTTTACTGGTCTTTAAATATGAAATGAATTTTCTCGCTTCGGTCGATTTCTTTTTTCTTAAGAAAATTTCAATTCGTAAACATCAAAGGGCTCAGTGTATTCATTAATGTGTATCGTGTATGGACGAACGGAACTCGTCCATATATGCAATGGAAATCTGGTGTAAAGGTTGTTGTTTTGTTTATAACATCACGGATCGTGTGTCTTTATAGGGCTCCAAGGAGAAGTTTATTTGTTCGTTTTGTTTTTATCACACAAGTTTTAGTAGAGACTTTTTATGGTTCTGCATTGCGTTTTTATGATCTTTTTAGGAAATTAATTTCATTTTTTATTGCAGAAACTAAAAGGAAGGAATCTCTTTTCGTTCAAATAAATATGGTGTCGGAGTACGCTACTTTGTTGTGCTTTATGGTTGTTTAGTCTAAGGTCCTGCGGTGGAAGTCGGAAAATGTTATAAATTTTTAATTGTAATACACAACTCGATTTGGGGAAAGAGTGATGTTATATTTTTAAGTAAGTTACTAGAAAATTTATGTTAAAGAGACTTGTAGAAATAAGAACAGATTTTGGTTTTTGTTTTTAAGTGACCCAAAGGTATTTCAAATATGTTAATGCACATGCATAGTTTATCGAGCTTAGATAATGAAGAAATATTGAGCAATTAAAGAATCTGATAACGTGTTTTTGATAAAGCAAACAAGGACAAAGCACTGAGAAAATAGCACACTTTCATTGGGTTTTTTTCATCTTTTAATGAATTCTAAACACTTATACTTGCAAAGCAACTTTTGATCAAGGAGCTCATATCAAATCTTCATAAATTAAACTTAAGAGAATCGTAGAAGGAGACTTTATCTACTCACCACCTATTCGATCTCATACATACAACTCAAAAACGAATTCCAATCGCTTTGTGTTGTATAGTCAGTCTACTACATTTTCATTTGTAGCTTTCAGACGTGCCCCAAATTCCGAAAAAGTTGTGATGCCTTCGATATCGTGCGGCCGCTATGTGGCAATACCAATCATCTCCTATGCGTCAGCTGTTTTTTGGACCAAGCTCTCAAGTTTAAACATAATTGCCACGTTCGCCAAGCTTCGAAGAACAATGCTTGTATATAGTCTGTACTGAAGCCTTCCTAAGCACTTTAGGGGCTTAGGAACACCGTTACATCATACGTTGTACTCTCAAAAACATTTCCCATTTATACAGAAGTATAGTCTCTGGCACAATTCGCACTGGAGCTTTGATCTTTTGATTTACTTCTAATGGATATGCCGTCCGACACGGTGAAGCCAAGGCAAAAACTGCGTCAAAAAATAGAAATACGGTCAACTTTAGAATATGAACCAGGAAAGGATTTGTATCGGCTCTTCATAAATGGTTTTAAGACCGCTGATGTCTCAATTGAAAGCGATGACATACGACTGAACGAACATACGCATCCATCTTCAAGCACAGGCGTATGCTATCTGAATGGCAATAAACTACCTGACGAAAAATGGTTGGATGGGGTTAGATTAGGTTATGTTAAAATGGCTGTCAGGAAAACAAACTGACACACTTAGACCTATATTAGGTCCTTGTGATACCATAGAAATTATGCGAGGCAGTACCTCACTTAATAAAACCATTTGGAGCTTTGCAGTTTTCTTAGGGTTGACCCCTAGATCAGATTTTCCCGCCCATTTTACTAGTATATTTAGAGCGGTCTGCATCAGACCCGTAAGGACGTGAGCAGGTTTGCCAGATACCGCAATGGAGACGTCATCTGCATATGCAATCACTTTGAATCCCTCAGCTTCTAGATTCTAGAACTAGAAGTTCATTGACGACTAGATTCCATAGAAGAGGGGATAGGACTCCGCCTTGCGGTGTTCCTCTACTGATAGATCTCTTTATAGAGAAGCTTCCTAGAGTAGAGTTGCGTTTTAGCATTAGATTTATCAACTCCACTATGGAACCATCTACTTTGAGCTTCATCATCGTCAATGCCTTTGTAATTGCAGAGTTGCTGACGTTATTGAAGGCGCCTTCTATGTCGAGGAAAGCGGCCAGAGTGAATTCTTTGTGATGGAGGGAATATTCTATAGTATGAACCAATGTGTGTAAGACTGTTTCTACAGATTTTCCCTTACAGTAGGCGTGTTGTGCTGTAGATAACAATTTTAGATCTATAGCTATACGCAGGAGGTGGATATCAATCAGTCGTTCTAAAGTTTTAAGAAAGAAAGATGATAGACTTATTGGTCGGAGATCTTTTGGCTTTACGTGGGATTATTTCCCAGTCTTAGGTATAAACACAAGCTTGACCTCTCTCCACTGTGTGGGGATATAGTTAAAGGTGGTACAGCCGATGAGAATAACTTCAAGGACAGGGATAACAATATCCGAGGCCTTTTGAAGTTTGGCTGGAGTTATACCATCAGGTCCATGGGATTTGTATGGGTCAAAGCTGTTAATGGCCCAAACTAGTTTTTCCCTTGTAATCAGATCGGGGATGTTAGTAATTATGCTACCTGATTTCATGGAATCATAGTTACATTAGTTCTTAGAGCTGCCTGGAAAGTGAGTGTCCAGGAGAAGATTGAGCGTTTCTTCGCAGGATTCTGTCCAGCCGTTAGCTGTTTTCAGACTGATAGGCATGATTGGACTTTTTGAGAGGATTTTTCTTAATCTAGAAGCTTCTGAAGTATCTTTTATTTTTCCACAGAAGTTTCTCCAAGAAGTTCTTTTACTTTTCCTCAGTTGATATTAACATGTTTTGAGGGATTCCTTGTAGGAGTTCCAGTCTATTAAAATTTTAGATTGTTTAGCTCGTTTGAAAAGTTTTCTATATTCCTTCCTGAGTGGTTCTAGTTCCGAGCTCCACCACAGTGGTTTCTGTTTTCCTCTTATTTTTATAAGAGGACAGGATTGCTGCAGTGAATGGTTAAGGGCAGTGGTAAGATCATTGAATTTTTGCCTAGATCATGTTTGTTTGTAGGGTTTTGTAAAAGTTCAGGTTTAATAAACTTTTTCAAAGTTACCCAATATTTTTCCCAGTCAGTTTTTCGATAGTTTCGGAAGATTGGAAGTAGTTTTGTCTGCAGCAACAATCAAATTGTACTTGAGGTCATTCTCAAAGCACTAAAGGTGAATTCACATGAGCACGGCCAACGAACGACGAATAAATCAAGAAATATGATTTTGAGTACCTTATACAAGCATAGATTCCTCACAAATTTCTTAGGAAACGATGGAAACATAGTTTATACTTATTTTTAGGAGGACAAAAACATATTTTTAAAATTTATATTCGTAACGATTAAATTTATTTTCTCTATTCTAAAAAGCTTAGGCACAAAAATAAGAGTTTGTACACCTAAAAATAAGAATGAACTATATCTCCATCGTTTCCGAAAAAATTTGTGAGGAATTTTTGCTTGTAAGGTACTTAAAATCACAATTCTTGATTTATTCGTCGTTCGTTGGTCGTACTCATGTGAAATGTCCTTAACGACTTCAAAAGTGACGAAATACCTATCTGAATGCGGTTTAGTCTCGTTTGGGTCACGGCAAAACTGTAAAGGAGATCGCAGTCCTCATTGAGGGCTTTAATCAACAATTTAATCTGTCAAGAGCACAACAGTAGATGACATGACTCCATTAGATGCAAACAGACCAAACGTATGCTTCCCAACGTTAATAAGTGAATTGCAACATTTTTGCTATCTCTAAGGCTATCTAAGGTTATTGGCGTTACCGCTGGTCGCTTCTTATTTGCCAAGCTTTTAATCATTTTAGGCCTAAGTGATACCTCACTCTGTGGATAGGATGACGATACCGCTAAGCACTTCTCTTGTAAATGTGCTGCATTTGCTCGTATCAGAGACATGGTGAGAGCTGGTAGCTCTGGCTACTTATTATAGATGAAAAATCCCTAGGATGTTTTACATGCTTTTCGGTCTACACAGCTACGTTTACTCTTTTCCTGGATTTTTCTATCGTCAATTGCCACACAGGAGTGGAATCGCGTAAGGTGATAAATGATAAGCGATCTTCACATTCCATTCAGTTTTATAAGGATTGTGATGGTCACTTATATTTTATCACCTTACGACTTTTCAGCTCTGCTTAGTTTTAGTCTTATAGCAGTCCATGATTGATATTGATTCCACCACTCTTTTTTTTACTTTTTGTAACGTAACGTGTAACGAAGCTCCGGCTTTTCTTATACCATTCTTTGCATTCTTTTCGTAAGAGTGAGCACAAGCTTCATGTTATTGGGTAAATTTTCTTCTTCTTTCGACGACGCATTGTCGCAAGTATGCTTCACATTTGGACTCACATGTGAGGTACGCCATGCTTAACTCATATAGAGTCGAAAACAATTTCACATTAAAAAAATTGAACAAATAGGGTTGCGCAAGAAAAAGCACAAAGCACAAAGCACAAAGCACCATGGGGCCTAACGCATTTCCAATACCTAAAAATTTTATACCGTTACGACTAAGTAAGAAACCGCTCGAGGGCCTGCCAATTGGTGCCCGCTGCGTAATGGTTAGCTTGTCTGCCTGTTACGCGGGAGGTTCGTGGTTCGAATCCCAACAGAAACCAAAAATGTTTTTCCACGGGCATCATCTTTTGCGAGGCATTGGTATATGGTAAGTCCTCCGATGGTAAATTCATTGCCATGAAACGCGCTTTCTCAATTAGCAGTTCGGAATCGGCAGAAAATTTAAGGTTTTACGTTTTTGTAAGAAATGCGTTTGCCCCCGGGCTGGCCACTCAGTTGTGCTACCCCATTAATATTCATTTTGACTAGCCAAACCCTCACGAAAGGCGACACATTGGTAAAACATTTTTATGTTTCTGGGATTTGAACCTCGAACTTCAACGTAACAGGTGGATACTATACGGCAACTAGAAGGGTTTTGGCCTGCCTTCCTAGCGATCGTGTCAATATACCCTACGTTAAAGTATTTTGACAAAGTTCTTAAACTCTCTATTTCCAAATCGGATTGAATGAAATGGAGTCAATTGTGATTTATTTCCTGTAAGATTGTATTTTTCATGCTTCCGCAAGTAGGTATTTGCTTTATTTCCGTCGTTGAATAAAGCGTCTCCATTTTAGCTACCGTAAACCAAATCTTATGCTTGCGGAACATTGTCCACTATTGTAAACCTTATAAGAGAGCACAGCTGCATGGTAGAGTTCACGATTGATGAAGATTGCGGAGTTTTCCCGAGTCTTTGCAACTCACGTGATGAATGTTCGCATCCACTCTTCGTCTACCCGTACGTCAAGGGCTCATTGTAATCCGAAGTCAACCAACACAAGATGCAAAACCTCTTTCCACAAGCTTTGGCGTTGGTCGTGTGAAGTAGGTATTCGCCAATCTTAAAATGTTCTACTTATCGAATTTTGTATGTAAGTAAGCAAACGTAAAAATCAAGTAAAACGTTTAGAAAAACATACATGCAATTGGTACATCAGAACAACTTATAGGTCTAAAAAATCAAGATTCAGACCGATCGAAATTAGTAAGCGTAGGCGAGTGTGCTTCATTGTGCTCTAGTCCACGCTAATAGAAAGCAATGATGATTTTTGATTGTTCATGGTAAAACACTCTTTCTTTTTTTTTAACCGCTTAACGGACGAAGAGTTACAAATCTAGCAGCATCTACCAATACCCAAATCAGCAAGATGCAAAACATGAAAGACATGAGCCGAAAAGATACCTTGTTTACTCGATCGAATCCGCTATCTATGTCATAATCCTTCTCATCCGAATTATACAAATTTTTAATTAATTTTGTCTCATTCATTACCCTCTCTATCTCTCTTCAAAATTCACCCAACCAAACAAACCCATGCAGAACAAACACAAAACCGAATGGCGGAGAATGTTAATCAAATGCCCTGGAAACACTAACTGAGCACTAACTAAGAGCACAAAAAAATAACAATAAATGAATAAAAAAAATAAGCCAAAGGACCTCATCAATGCAAAGGGAACAAGCAGACCCAAATAATAACATGCCAAACATCGAAAGACGTAAAAATAATAACCACTGCAGCACCACCCCTCACTCGTCACACCAAAGCAAGCGCAAGAGTTTTTCGATTCGAGTGTTAAATTTGATAGCTGTTGCAACTTGCACCCCTTATTACCAACCTCCACCACAGGAGACTCCTGGAATAAAAAGTAATAATATTGAAAGCGATCGCTTCTAAAAACTTCTTTTCTATTGTGTGGCTGCATGCATCTGGGTTTATGTGTGGATTTTATGATTCCACTATACCTTCATTGTGTGTCCTGTCCATATTAAGGGTGAAACCGGTATACCTCTACAGAGCTACTGCAAAACAGGGCAGTTCTAGAAAGAGCAGAAGCCAAGTCAAAGTTATAGACAGACGCTAGACATAAATCTTAAACTTTATGGCATCAATAAATGTCGAGGCAAAACGGATTCCACCCTTCGTTAATAAAAATGCTGCACGCCAGAAGAAAGGATTTCCACAACAAAAACCACCCCAATGGCCAATGACAATGTTAAGATATACCCCCATAGCTCGCTGCTACCATATCCTTGCTGAGCTGACTGACTTTTTTTGTGAAGAGTTAGCCGAACCTGTGTTAAGTTTTTTTTTTTTTCAAGAACGAAAAGCATGATTGCGTTGCGTTGCTGTTTTATCGTCAACTTCATCGTCGATGTTGTCGTCAGCGTCATCATTGTTTGTTGGGCCGGTTGGTTGTTCATTCGGGTTAGAACACAAGCTGCGTTTATTTTCTGCTGCCGGATTAAATCTATGATCCCTTGTGTGTCAGTGTGTGTGTGTGTGTGTTCATTTTTATGGGACACTCATTTTCACCTATAATAGAAAAATTACTCGACTAAGCGTCAAAGGACAATCCAATGTATGGAGACTGCTGAGGGTTTTTAGTTAAGATTGGCCTTGCTGCAAAATGCAAAAGGGGGTGTATTTTCGTTGTTTTTGAGCTTTCGACGTTATCATCCCTTAGCAGCACACTCGTAAAAAAGAATAAACCAGAAAATGGAGTGTATATGTATGTACATACCCTACAATAGAACATGTGCCCCAGGAACCCACACACACACACAGCTGGAAATAAATTTTGCGCTCTGCTTAAATTGTCCTGAAAAGTTTTATTAAGGCACAAATAGGTTTTGATAAACCTATGCAGGAGAAAAGAGTACTTTAGAAGGTTTAGAAAAGCAAAGCCCATCACTGCGCTGTCTGGAGTTGGTTCCTAAAATTTAATTTTACCAAAAATATTATTTATTTCAACACTATAAATCTTTGCAATTCAAGCTCTCTATTTGAAAGAAAATCGTTGACAATTGCTCACGGTTAGGTTCATGTTAGTTTCATTAACTGATAGTCGTTGGTTTTGCTTTGAGAGCAGTTCGTATTTACTTATCTAGACCGAACTAATTTTAGGTCTGTTCGTTGAACTTTCCCCTGGGTTGACCCAGGTTTTCTTGACAACCCTATCAGTTGTCAAAAAAACCTGGGTTTTCCAGTCCTCAAAAACCGCTAAACTACAAGTCACCACACATCCCTGTCATTAAAAAAAAATACATGCCGTTTGACAGCTCTCAACTCGCCACAGCAAAAAGCTAGGGCGAGTTTATGGAAAACCTAGGTTAACCCTGGGAATCAAAAAACACTCAATTTGACATCTAAGGCGACTTTGGATTTCTCAAAAAACGCTTTATGGTGACCCCAGGGCGACCCTAGGGCTTCAACGAACAAACCTTTTACTGCCCGAATGGAGCGTCACTCTCACTGGAATGTGAAAAGGATCTTCCCAGTCGAGACCTTTCTAGAGCAAAAAGTATGTATCTACAGTGCTCTTCACTAGATTAGACGCATAAATTTTTTTTACATAAACCTAATTTTTTTTTTTTTTGTAAGTGTGGGTAGCAATTGCCAAACAATTGCTTTTTTAAAGCTTAGGTATTAAATTCTCAATAAAATAACACTAACGAGTCGAACGTGAGTGGAAGTTAACGGATATTTTTTCTCTCTTTTGTCTATGCTCCAAGAAAAAGTACAGTTTTTTTCACATGATTAGACGCACCTGTAAGATTAGTTAGTTGGTCGCGATCTGTTACGTGGATTAGAGCTAGCTGCAAAGTTTAAGCAATAAAAAGTCTTTGCCACAGATTTCAGTCGAAACTGTTGGGAAAAAAAAGTTTTAGCTGCAGAAGAAAAAGGGAAAATTGACGTGTTGCAATCCGAAGAGTTTTCAATGAGAAGAATTGCAACAAAAATAGGCCGAAGTGACCATGTTGTGAGGAATTTTATTAAAAACAGTGATTCATACGATGAAAACTTCAAGGGAAGGACAAAAGCGGCAAAAGTGCAGACCATCTTCAATTTAAAACACAAAAAAAGCCAACACTAAACGCGATAAAAGAGAACAGCGGTTCGAGCTCGCACGCGTTCACATGACCTGGGATACCAACTTTGGAAATGAGCAAAATTGGCAAAATGTGGTTTTTTCAGACCAAAAAATAATCATGGAAATAGTGGTCTGAAAAAACCACAATCTGTTGCAAAGACTTTTTATTGCTTAAACTTTGCACCTAACTCTAATCCACGTAACAGATCGCGACCAACTAACTAAGTTTACAGGTGCCTATAATCATGTGAACAAAAAAAAACTGTACTTTTTCTTGGAGCATAGACAAAAGAGAGAAAAAATATCCGTTAACTTGCACTCACGTTCGACTTGTTAGTGTTATTTTGTTGAGAATTTAATAAACTTTAAAAAAGCAATTGTTTGGCAATTGCTACACACATTTACAAAAAAAACTAGGTTTATGTAAAAAAAAAATGTATGCGCCTAATCAAGTGAAGAGCACTGTATGTTGCATCGCCTTAATGTGACCAAACTTGAAAAACATACGCGAGATGGGCACAATTTTAAAAAGAAAATGTAACCCGGAATAAGGGGCCGTTCAATTGCTTCTAACGAAGTTACTCAATTTCGAAACTGGAGATAAAGGCTGTAGAGATGTTGAATGATTTGCAATACCGCACAAACCATAGAAAGGAATTGACAAGACGTTCGGAGCTTAAAGTAAGAACTTATCCGAACAATTTTTGTTTATTTTATTATGTATATATAAGTGCAATGAGAAATTTGGTCGAAGTCCATAAAGAAGTTAATGCAAATGAAGTCTAGTAAATACCCACTTTCAAGTGCATTCGAACATTTATGGTTAAATGAAAGTAGGAGCCGCCGCGCCGGCCCCGATCTTCTTTGCATGTTACTGATTACAGATTCTATTCCCTCGAAGGTCTTATTGAAACCCGTAGTTCTTATTTTTGTTTTTTTACTACTGTTCAAAACAGGTGCAATGAGAGCATAGGGAATAGTTCTCTCTTCAAAGAAGTCTTAAAAAAATAATGAAGTAGAAAAGATATTCGCGAAGAACATCTTTTTGAAACAATTTGTTGAATCGTATCTGGCAATCTTCTTTAAGAGAAGAAATACATAGTAAAACAAATAATGTGGCTCAACAGAGCGGAGAACTCTCAAACTATACCTTGAGAGGACCTGAAAATGAAAATTGCTTTCTCGATTAGTCTCCGAAATCGGAAAAAATTGTAGGTCCCTCCCATTCCCTCACAAAGTATTGTTGAGAGAAATCTCTCATCAACCCACATAGGTTACATTTAGTTTAAATTCAGATCTGAATGTACAAGGATGTACAAGTCATCTACTCTTATAATGGCTGAATTTTATTAAATAAAGAGTTCAAATAAAAGACTGAATTTTACAGCTCTTGAAATTATGTCTATTGTCTAAATAAGCTCTTAATGTGGTGAAGATAGTTAAGCTTTTTGATCATCAGAGGATACAGGATAGCCACTGGATGTATGGTCAATTGAAGAAATAGAATTGGGCTCTCCAGATCAGATATTTCAAATACATGTTTTACAATAAAGGATAGCTCAGGGTAAGCTAGGTCTAAACTTTTATGATGAAAATATATCCTAGGGATCTAGAAAATTTTTTGCGTTTCAAAACGGCAAATTACAAAAGCGCTTTGTAATGAAATTATTATTATCGAAGAATTTGTCATTTTTTTCTTAACACGAGTTACGTACAATGACCCTATCGGAGAAAGTGATGACTTTACTCAGAAAGTTGCGTCTAATAAACACATACCACATTCGTGGTAATGAAACCTTAAGCCGCACTTCCTTTAGTAGGTACCTATGCTTATTTGGCAGTTAGATAAAGGTATTGTATTGTATAAGTTCTGAAATAATAACGGCAGTAGGTGAATGTTAAGCGTCAATAACAAAACGTATCATTGAGTTTTTAAAGAATTGAATTCTACTCGGTTTCTACTACCAAATTCTGTCGTCTCTGTGCTTTGGATCTGGAACTCGATTCGGACCTTGGCAGCATTGCTGCTGAAACGAATATGAGAAGCTGAGGGTTGAGTCATCAGCAAAACAATTGAGAGGATTAGAAGATTTTATCAAGAGATCATTAATTAAAGACATTCGTAGACAAAACGGAGCCCTGAGGCACACCGGAATTTAAAAAGTGATCTGTCTTGAAGCCGAAAGTAGCTTTTAATTCAACGAAGAAGAGACTCATCGATACCAAAAGCACGTATTTTCGATAAGAGATCAAACTCTATCAAACGCCAAGCGCAATAATCTTACTTTCCCCAAAACAGTGTAAAGATTGGCTCCACTTGTCAGTGAGATATGACATCAAATCCCCAGTGGACTTTTTACTACATCGCGAAAAGTGATATCCGTGTTTCCTGTTGAGATTGGAACTACGAAACCCCCACGTGACAGGCAGACATACGAACCATTACGTCACGGGCACCACAAAAATTTTGATGTAATTTTTTTGTAATTTTTTGGAATACCCTAATTTTATAAGTTTTTTTAATGTTGCTTGTGAATTGACAAGAGCACCAGCTGGCCAGGTATTACTGTTACAAATACTTAGAGTCAAACAATAGTGTGCGACAAGTTGCTTAAAAGACGAAACAAAACTACCGATTTCTTATTTTTTACTAGTTGTCACTTACAATCAACTTCTTTTCAACTAAATAATGCAAAACATAATTTGGAATCAGCTTAGGTCTCAACCGAAACATAAAAGTGGATAAATGTTTGGGAACAGTTCCATTGAAATATAAGATTCTAGAGGAACAGTTTCCAAATCCTTACTTGCTGATAGTTAACTATTTGTATCCAAATCAACGAAATCAGTATGTTCCATTGAAACTGAGAAGCTATTCAACTTATTTGATTTGCTTTTCTACTTATTTCGATATTATGAAGAACTATGGACTATTTTCAGTAAAATCTATGCACGTTTTATTCAAATTGGTGACTAAATTCACATTTCCTGACGATGTAGATTTTGCTTTTAATTTTTGTAAGACTTGGGTATCTCTTAGAGTAGACGATAACATGGATTGTCCTTTCCCTCTTCAAAATCTATACCACTTTAATAACAAACCTATGACTTGTATGCTACAGGCTTCTTTTAGCTTACATAACTTATTCGAACATTTTAGCAAAAATAGCCTCAAAATCTATCCACATAAATTCTGCTACCTTTCCCAAACAATTGAAATTATACTAAGTTAAGTCTGTGAATCGAGAAACAAGTTTAAGGCAAAAGATTTTTTTAAGTTGCATACCAACATTGTTCGAAAGGGATTCTACTGCCGTTTATGTTTGCTAGGATAACAGAAATAAGAAATTACAGAGCTTTAATATTAAAGGCTGTTTTTTTTTCAAAATTGTAATATAACATACCGCTTTTCCGTATATTCCCGTTTACGCTTTTACCAATTTCTTTACTTTTTACACTTGAAAAAAACTAAGCCTACATCGATTGATTAGTTGAATAATTGATGAAGCAGTTACATGCTCGGAGTTCATTCGAAAATTCACGCAGAATTATTTTGTAACAAAAAAGTTGCATTCTAATTTCTCAAGAATTGCTTCTAAAGTAATTGACAGTTTTTTCAAAATCTTAATCATCATTAAATTAATTGCGGCCAACAGTTAAAATGAAATGCCAAATCTAGTTAACTTTCTCATCATAAACTCAGTTCATTCATCTAAACCTATGTAAATATCTACTTCTACACCCATATGGCCCCACAGAGTACCACAATCTCACACTTACAATGCGTAGAACAAACAAACCAACAACAACAACAACAAAACTAAAGCTGCTTGTTTTTACGGATGAAGACCTTTTTCGTTAACAATCATCAGCCATCGTCGACATCAGCTGTAGCTCTACTCTGCCAAAAAAAAAGTATAACGTTCCAGCGTGTAGTACAGCAAAAGGACTATTCCAGCACTTTATGCTTAAAGCGAGCCATCATCCTTCAACATTCTTAAGAGCATTGTAAATTAGTGTGGTACGTTTGCATACAACACCACCAGCAGAAACTGCATGAAGATGAAGAATGAAGAAGGACATTTCAGGAGGTCTCCTGCATCTATATGCCCTGCCCTGCTGATGGTTGCAGCAACAGAACAGCGTGACATCCATTCTAAGGTGAAAATTACTGCGTTCCTGCCAGAGTATCACAATCTCTATGGCTTTTTGAAGATGGAAGTATAAATTCATCCTAGCGATGGATTCCTGAATCCTGTACCCCTTCAGGTATTTGCCATGGTTGGTGCTTGAAATTACTTGTTTTTCAGCGAGTTTTCCTGTTTTCTTCTCAATGGGGTTTTCTTGTTTTTTTTTATTTTTTTTTTCTTATTCTTGTGTGTATTACGAACATGGGGTTCCTTTTCTTATACTTTATAAAGAATACAACAACAAAACTGAACCAATTTGCCAGCTACGTAGCGTTTCTTGCTGACAAACTTGTCAACAAGGCGCTATAAGGATTGTGATATTTCGGAATCATTGAAGGACCTCGATATTTACCAAAAACTCGGTCTTATCGGTTTTTATTGAAAATATGGTGAAGTGAAATGCACACAATGCAACAGCACATCATACTTATACATAATTTTGTTCACCAGATTTTAGTTCTTAAATTTCAATTGAGTTAAACACTATTATAAAGTCAGTGTAAGACGACATCAACTTGAAATTTATTCTCCAATGCTTTTATACCGTAGCTTGAAAAAACAGGCAGACTTATAAAAGACGAGAAACAAACATTTGCGCCAATTACAGAGGGATAAGCCTTCTTAACGTCGCTTATAAGATCTTGTCTGCTGTAATATGTGAACGTCTGAAACCCCACGTCAACAACTTGATAGGACCTTATCAATGTGGTTTTAGACCAGAGAAGTCCACAATAGACCAAATTTTCAAATTTCGGCAGATCTTGGAAAAAACCCGAGAATATAATATCGATATTCATTATCTCTTTATCGATTTCAAGGCCGCGTATGACAGTTTTTATAGAGACGAGCTGTACAGAGCCATGTCTAGTTTCTTCATCCCTGCAAAAATCGGACGACTATGCAGGATGACTTTGGAGAATTCACGCTGCTCCGTCAAGGTCGGTAAAGAACTCACCGAGACCTTTGATGTCGAAAAAGGTTTTAGGCAAGGCGACAAGCTGTCATGCGATTTCTTCAACATCATACTTGAACAGATTGTAAGAAACTCAAACATCAGCACCAGAGGAACAATCTTTCAAAAGTCTGTACAATTACTCGCATATGCAGACGATATTGACGTAATGGGAAGAAAAAAGCGTGATGTCATAGGTGCTTTTGCGAGTATTGAAACAGAAGCGGCAAAAATGGGTTTAATGGTTAATGAGGGCAAAACGAAGTATATGTTGTCATCAAACAAGGACACAGAACATCGACGAATTGGACAAAACGTCACAATAGACAGACATTACTTCGAGGTAGTACAGGACTTCGTCTACCTAAGATCTGCTGTAGACACGGACAACAACATCAGTGCGGAGATCAAACGTAGAAAAACTCTTGCCAACCGTTGTTTCTTTGGGTTAAGAATGCAATTGAGAAACAAAACCTTCTCCAGAAAAACCAAGGTAACCTTGTATAAGACCTTGATCATCGCAGTCATGCTTCACGGCGCGGAAGCATGGACCTTATCGAAAGCGGATGAGGAAACCCTTGATCGTTTCGAAAGAAAAATTCTCCGAATGATCTTTGGTCTCGTATGCGGAGACAATGTGTGGAGAAGAAGATACAACAACGAGCTGTATGAGCTGTACCGCGACATGGGCATAGCCAGAAGAGTACGCACCGCGAGGCAACGATGGTTGGGCCATGTAGAGCGGATGGACCCAAAGCTCCGGCTCGTCGGGTGTTCGAAAGAACATTGAAGGGAAATCGCGAAAGGGGAAGACCTCGTCTTAGGTGGCGCAATCAAGTGGATGAAGACCTCAATCGACTTAGAGTGCAAAACTGGAGAGAGCTCGCCCGAAATCGAAGTCGTTACAGGAGGATGTTGGTTGAGGCCCAGGTTCACCCCGAACTGTATTGCCCACCTAAGTAAGTAAGTAAGATATCATGAATGGAACGTTCAATATTGAGTTGTGAGGCTGGAAGAGAATCTGGTTTATTTTTAAAGACCAATGACTTCAAATAACCCCACAAGAAATAGTCTGATCGTCTTAAATCACAAATTCTTGGAGGCCATTCAATATCACCATTTTTTGAAATAATCGAATCTCCACCTACCCAAAAACCACACCAAACTGTCAATTTAGGTGAATGTAATGGCTTTTCAAGAATATTTTGTGGATTTTCATCGCCAGTTTTGTTTATTTAACGCACTAGTCACATAAAAGTAAGCCTCTTTGCAAAAAAATTATTTTCTTTAAAAAAAAATCGTTATCGATTTCAAGTTGTTCTAAAGCAAAATCAGAAAGTTCACGACGTTTACGTTGGTCCAATGGTGAAATTGTTAACACTTCTGAATGCAATAAAACCAAATGACAGATCATGACATACGTCAAATGGCCGAAACGCCACTCCAAAATCATATCATACCTATTGGAAAACCCTTTATATAAAGATATTCTATACTCTAACGTGAAATCGATCCAGTATTTTCAAAATTCCCGGTTATGTTTCCATTCCCGTCCTTTTCCCGTAGGAACACGAAGGTGAAATATAAACTATATAATTTTTCAGGTCTTAGACCAATTTTTTTCCAAACCTTACTCAATTCGGCTCAGTAGTTTTAGAGCCTATTCAATACAAACCCTTAGTTCTAGTTTACGTTCTCATCTATTGTTTTCTCACGGAATATGGGGATGAAATATAGCCAATGTTCCTTCCTAGGATCTAAAACCATTTTGCTCCAAATTTCATTCAAATCAGCTCACACCGAAAAAAAAACCTTGGTGATATCAACTAATATCCTTGGTTGATTTTGCGTCAATCAATGGGCATTGTTGTTTCAACAAAGCCTGCGTGATCACTTTATGATAAAATTATTTATCAAAAACTGATCACAAACATTGTTGATTTCATTGTTGGTCAACCAACTTACATTGTTGGCCAACCAATATTCATGGTTTGTGTACTAAATTTATTTACTATGTATTACATAAGGATTATGTTCTACGAAAATTATTAAAACTGATCACGAACGTGATCAATATGCCAAGCTTTTACAACGAAATCAACCCTGCATTTACCACGAACGTGATCAATTGACCAAGCTTTTACAACGAAACCAACCAAGCATTTACCACGAATGTGATCAATTGACCAAGCTTTTTTAACGAAACCAACCAAGCATTTACCACGAACGTGATTTATTGACCAAGTATTTACCACGAACGTGATCAATTGACCAAGCTTTTACAACGAAAGCAACCAAGCATTTACCACGAACGTGATTTTATGACCAAGCATTTACCACGAATGTGATCAATTAACCAAGCTTTTACAACGAAAGCAACCAAGCATTTACCACGAATGTGATTTATTGACCAAGCATTTACCACGAACGTGATCAATTGACCAAGCTTTTACAACGAAACCAACCAAGCACTTACCACGAACGTGATTTATTGACCAAGCATTTACCACGAATGTGATCAATTGACCAAGCTTTTACAACGAAACCAACCAAGCACTTACCACGAACGTGATTTATTGACCAAGCATTTACCACGAATGTGATCAATTGACCAAGCTTTTACAACGAAACCAACCAAGCACTTACCACGAACGTGATTTATTGACCAAGCATTTACCACGAATGTGATCAATTGACCAAGCTTTTACAACGAAACCAACCAAGCACTTACCACGAACGTGATTTATTGACCAAGCATTTACCACGAATGTGATCAATTGACCAAGCTTTTACAACGAAACCAACCAAGCACTTACCACGAACGTGATTTATTGACCAAGCATTTACCACGAATGTGATCAATTGACCAAGCTTTTACAACGAAACCAACCAAGTACTTACCACGAACGTGATTTATTGACCAAGCAATTACCACGAATGTGATCAATTGACCAAGCTTTTACAACGAAACCAACCAAGCACTTACCACGAACGTGATTTATTGACCAAGCATTTACCACGAATGTGATCAATTGACCAAGCTTTTACAACGAAACCAACCAAGCACTTACCACGAACGTGATTTATTGACCAAGCATTTACCACGAATGTGATCAATTGACCAAGCTTTTACAACGAAACCAACCAAGCACTTACCACGAACGTGATTTATTGACCAAGCATTTACCACGAATGTGATCAATTGACCAAGCTTTTACAACGAAACCAACCAAGCACTTACCACGAACGTGATTTATTGACCAAGCATTTACCACGAATGTGATCAATTGATCAAGCTTTTACAACGAAACCAACCAAGCACTTACCACGAACGTGATTTATTGACCAAGCATTTACCACGAATGTGATCAATTGACCAAGCTTTTACAACGAAACCAACCAAGCACTTACCACGAACGTGATTTATTGACCAAGCATTTACCACGAATGTGATCAATTGACCAAGCTTTTACAACGAAACCAACCAAGCGCTTACCACGAACGTGATTTATTGACCAAGCATTTACCACGAATGTGATCAATTGACCAAGCTTTTACAACGAAACCAACCAAGCACTTACCACGAACGTGATTTATTGACCAAGCATTTACCACGAATGTGATCAATTGACCAAGCTTTTACAACGAAACCAGCCAAGCTTTTACCACGAACGTGATTTACTGAACAAGCTTTTACCACGAACGTAGTCATTTTACTACGAACGTGATAAATAGAGCGTGATCAATAAATCACGTTCGTGGAATACGCGATTTTGATCACGTTCGTAGTAAAATTACCTTCAATCCTGAAAATTCCAAAAAGATTAATAAAAAGATTATTTTATTTATTTTCAGTTTTTTATTTAAGTACCTAATTAAATATATATCAATAAATAATAAAAATTAATACTTTTTTCATAGCAACAATAATAAATTTTAAATGTACATTTTTTATGAATTTGTTATGTTACACTGTACTTTACATTACATTATTTCAATTGTTCTAATTTTATTTAATGTTAGCATCAATAATTATTTTCAACAAAAATAACATAAATATTGTTACTAGATTATTTTTAAAGACTAATCAACTTATAATAATCAATATTTCCTTTTTTTGCAAATTAGATTATTTATTGAACATTTTCTTTCGTTATTTGACCTTAGGCTTATGGACAAAGAAAGATAGCTTCGAGTTATGCTTTTATAATAGTTCTGAATCAATCCCAAATATACCGGGGCTCAATCAAATAGAAATTTAAAAAAAAATTAAAAAAGGCGTGAGTGTAAAGTGTAATTTTTAGAGGATTTCGAAAAAAACTATTGGTTTTTGAATCGTAGACAGTGGATATACATAAGTGCAATGGAATAGAAAGAATTATTAATCACTTTTTGATATATTTAAATTATTTTAAAACTTCTTTCAAAAAAATTTTAAAAATATATAATTTTTACCATTGGGGTTTGAAAGTAAGGAAACAGGCGGACCATCAAATGTATTAATAATGTAAATAAAGTAATCATGAGTGCTTTTAAGGACTTCATAAGAATTAAAATGATCAATGTAATTGGAAACTATTATTTTCTCACAAATTACGTATGGAATAGTTTTCAACAAAACTAGACATTCAATTCTAAAAATATTTTCAGAAAAGCCAATGTAGTCATTAATCTTATAGCAAAGTTTTTGGTACGTTAGTGAATTATAACAAAGTGCGTCATCAAAATGAATTTTATAAGAAGAAATATTTCGTAGTTTAGAATAAAAAAAACTTTCTTTTATTAAAGTCCCGTCACTTTTTGAAATATTTGAAATTTCAGGAGAAATTTCTGAGATGCAAGTTATTCTTTTAGAAAACATCAATGAGCTTTTAATACCCAAGGACAATGGAAGATTTCTTCGAGAAGTTATGCTATTACAATAGTTTTTAAGCTCTTTATGTTTTGATTCAAATCTAAATGACCAAAAATGTTTAAGAGGACCGAGCATACGCATAACATAAGGATAGTGAATCATAAAATGAAATTTAGGTTTTAAATTTTCATTGAATAGTTTGATGTATGTCGAGTGATGCTTGGAAATTAAAGTTTGCAAATTATTGAGGTCAACTTCCTTAAAATCAGATTTTAAGACAATATCCAGGATTTTGTTGAGAAGAGTTAATAATTCCCAGTGATTATTTTTTTCTGGGACAAGATCACCAATAATAATTGGTAAAAATCGGGAAAACGTCCACATTTCTTTTGCTGACATGTTTAACTTTTGCCTTTGGATGTGTTCGGGTTTGATAATTGGGGCGATATTACCAATTTCTGATTTACTGTATTTGAAAAGTTGCGTTCTGTTATTCAAAACGTCTAGGGAAAAAAATTTGTCAACCAATATAAATTGATTGATAATCTTGCATAAATCGTAGTGGCACACACCCTCAAATAAATCATGCATAATATCTACTGTAACATTATGTACTACATGAAATGATGGAATATTATTGAAAACTGATTCTTCCCTGATTCCAGTATTTATCATTCTCTCAGTTGGTTTTGAAAACTTCGCTAAATCATTTTGGTATCCAATAATTGTCCTGTGATAGCTACTCTTATCGGAACAAGTTACATAGTTTTGAGTTTTTGAACAAGTGCAAATACGACAGTAATATTGTGAATTAAAGCTTTTGGAGTAACCAAGAACTGTATTTAAGCCTAGGTTATCTCCTGTTCTTAATCCTAATACAAAGTAAAAATGATCTGTCTCTCCAGATTTCAATGTAATTGTAACTCCATTTTCTTCCAGAATTTTTATTTCTTCGACAAGGTGATAGAAAATCGAATTTTCCCCAAAGCACTTATATTTGGAATAAAACAACATTGCAACAAAAATGTTGTTTAATTCAGAATTAATGTGCTGCGGAAGACTTGGAAAATTATAGTATACGGCTCCAATGGAATGAGTTCCACCGTGAGAACCTAGAGGGTTATTTGATTCAAAATCATCGAAATACAAGTTAAAAGGGATTACTTTGGAACGTTTTTCTTCTGGGAATTTACCTATTCTTTCTTTCCAAATGTCAGTTGTTATCAAATGAGTAATGTTGTTAGTAGTAAGATATTTCATATTTTGTATAGTAGCCTTATAGATTTCAGGTAATTCAAAGAACTTCTTAAACTGAAATTTCAACGGTAGTATAATACCATCAGATTCAACACTATCTAAAGTAGGGGTCGTTCCACTCTTAACGCAAACTTCTTTATTTATAACATAGCTTGAAGGTTCATGATAAAAATTTTTATTTTTTGACGTTTGAATAAATTTGTAAAAAGTTTTGACTTTTTGAAAAGGGTTCTGTAGAAAAGTGAGAATCTGTTTAAATTTATCTTTCATATCAGAATTAATATGTTCAAAAAACTCTTGGTTTAATTTTTTGAATATTACTGAAAAAAATTCTTCTGTTAAATCTGCAACTATATCTTCAACAATTTTACGAGATAAATTAGAATTTCCGTACAAGTTACAAAGAAATCTTGTTGCAGAAGCTTCAATATTTTCAAAAATATTATTTTGTTCAGGTAGTGTTTTTTCATTTTCAAGGTTACTATTTTGAATATTTTCTTCAACAGAAAATATATTTTCTACAGGTGTAGAAGAAGGTGAACTGATATTTAAGCCCTTACAAGATCTTTCAAAATGTCTTTTAAAACTTTTCAAATTATAGATTTGACTACAGTTAAAGCATTGATAATCATTTGTTGCTTTAAAATAATGTTTTTGTTTATAATGGATAACAAGTGTTTTAACATCTACAAAAGATGTTAAGCATAGATGGCATTTATACATTATTGTTTTTTTAAGGATTCAATGAGAACTAGAACATCTGCTGAAGCTCTTTCAGAAGTGTCAATTTCATAAAAATATTTTTGGATGAAAATCCAAACAGGTTTACAAGGCATAGGATATTTTAAATTAAGAACAAAAAATATTTTGAAACAGCTTTCTAATGCAGCCAATATATCATTAAATTTATATTTAACTTCATTAAAATAAAATACATAGGAGTTGTCAAAATGGCAACGAATTATAAGTGGTTGCAAATTTTGACCAAGTGCTCTCACCTTCGTTGCAAATTGGTCAATCGTTGGATTGAAGTTGTTTGCATCATGTACCTCGATAATAAGGGCCTGCTGCGAATCCTTTATTGTTGGTTTTAAGAATTTTTTCTTCGCTTGTAAGGAAGTTGTTGGGTGTCGATCAATTTATTAATAACGATGATCCAATTTATTAATAACGTCAATAAAGTTTTATTGTGTTTTTAAGGATTCAATGAGAACTAGAACATCTGCTGAAGCTCTTTCAGAAGGATCAATTTCATAAAAATATTTTTGGATGAAAATCCAAACAGGTTTACAAGGCATAGGATATTTTAGATTAAGAAGGCAATATATCATTAAATTTATAATTAATTTCATTAAAGTAAATTACGAATCATCAAAATAATTGGGCTTGAAAGCAAGGAAATAGGCGGACGATCAAATTTATTGATAATGAAAATATAAAGTTTTATTGTTTTAAGGATTCAATGAGAACTAGAACATCTGCTGAAACTCTTTCAGAAGGATCAATTTCATAAAAATATTTTTGGATGAAAATCCAAACAGGTTTACAAGGCGTAGGATATTTTAGATTAAGAAGGCAATATATCATTAAATTTATAATTAATTTCATTAAAGTAAATTACGAATCATCAAAATAATTGGGCTTGAAAACAAGGAAATAGGCGGACGATCAAATTTATTGATAATGAAAATATAAAGTTTTATTGTTTTAAGGATTCAATGAGAACTAGAACATCTGCTGAAGCTCTTTCAGAAGTGTCAATTTCATAAAAATATTTTTGGATGAAAATCCAAACAGATTTACAAGGCATAGGATATTTTAAATTAAGAACAAAAAATATTTTGAAACAGCTTTCTAATGCAGGCAATATATCATTAAATTTATATTTAATTTCATTAAAATAAACTACATAGGAGTTGTCAAAATGGCAACGAATTATAAGTGGTTGCAAATTTTGACCAAGTGCTCTCACCTTCGTTGCAAATTGGTCAATCGTTGGATTGAAGTTGTTTGCATCATGTACCTCGATAATAAGGGCCTGCTGCGAATCCTTTATTGTTGGTTTTAAGAATTTTTTCTTCGCATGTGAGGAAGTTGTTGGGTGTCGTAGTGGGAGAAGTATAGCGTGGAGCAGGGAAATGATGAGAATGTCTTCTGGATCTGAAAATAATTATTTATGTATAAAATTAAAAATTTAAATACTTTTATTTTATTTTATTAATTAAAAAATCTCTTTAAAATAATTATTAATTTAATATTTTACTTTATTTAACATATTTCATTTACAGATTACAGATATGTTTACCAACCTTTTGTAAAGTTTTTGTTATTTAGGTTGTAGAGTAGGTCTAGGCAGTTTTTATCCTTTATTTTCACATTGAAAATAGGAAGGATAGTGGTTTTGAATGTGTCCCATTTATCAATTAGGTAGTTTTCTTTTCCAGGATATATTATTTGGAAGTCAATATCGATCTTAAATTAGAAAAAAAATAGTAATAAAATATATTATTTTTCTTTTGTAAAACCAAAACAAAAAAAAACAAGAGCAACAATAAAGTGCGTTTTCATAATGTTTTGAAATACTCTCAAATTTAAAAATATAATTTTTCAATCAAGAGTGTTAAAAATTGTTATTCTTTTGATTGATTTTATTGCAATTTGATGACAACAACTATACTTTAAATAAAGTGTAGATTTGTTGGTCCAAAAAAGGATATTTTAGGTAGAGGATTCAAAAGGTTAATAAGGTTAATTCAGAAACTCATCACTGCACACATCAAACAGAATGGAGGCAAAAAAACTCTATCTGCTGCTATCAACTGCCTTGTATATCCAAACCGGAAAAAAGCAGTGATGAACTTTTATAAACCTACACGTAATTTATATAATTTACCAATGTCATTCCTGCTGAGTGCTTCAATAGAGGCCAATTTAATAAAACATCGGGGAAACTTTGTTTAGAAATATCGAGTTGTCTTGTCTTATGAGTTTTACGCCATTTAGATTTGATTTCTTCCCAAGGTTCTTTATAAATTTGAAGCCATTTCACATCCGCCAAAAAGTCATCTTTAGCAAAAAATCATAATTGAAAGAGAACTAAATTAAATCAAACTATTGAAACTCAAACTAAAAGAAACATACTATTTAAAAACTCAATGTCTTCTTCGTCTGGAAAAGGATTTGCAAGCATTGAACCAGAAATAGATTGTGCTTCCTTTTCCTGTGTATCAAAACCAATTTTCCTATAACGACGCTTTATGTTATAGTATCGACAGTATAATCTTCCAGAAGGATTTCCTTTTGACCCGCTGTTGGGTTTTGTAAAGTATATGTTCTTTGTCCGAATTAAGGCAAAAATGTGTATGTATATGAATTTTGTTAGCGACCAAATTTTCAAACGTATATTTGTAGATTTATTTTTTAATAGCCAGGCTATTTTGGTTTTAAATTAAATGCAAATAAAAAAAATTTTGTTTCATCTGGTACTTATTCAATTGAAAATGCGTAGCCTAGTAAGCTACGTATTAACAATAAATAACTACCTGATTTCAACTACACTGTGATAATTTTTTTTTTGTCTTTTTAATCTATTAATCTCTTTTTTTAATGTTAATTTATTAAATTATGTATTTATATATATACCTACTGCTTACTGTTAATACAATTCCAAAACAAAAAATGCTATAAAATTATGTAAACTCAAACTAAAAAAAAATATCTATTAAGAAACCTCTGAAGAAGTCGCGAATAACGACGAAACGTTGGGAAAAGATGAACTAATTTTTTTTTATTTGCATTTAATTGAAAATTAACCAGAATAGCCTGCCAATGAAAACAAAAATCAACAAAAGATTCTTAAATTCACTTCATTAATATAAAGTAAATCAAAAATACATTGTTTTAGTTCTATTTATTACTATATTCCCATGTACTTCAACAATTACAGTATTTTCCACTTGATAAGGGCTACATTTGAACACAGCTTTCGTTTATATATATATATTTTTTTTTTTTAAGGTATATTCAGAATTATAAACTTACGGGGTCTTCGTCAAATCGATCATGTATTTGTGTGGAAATAAATTGAAAATCTCGGCGAGTTATTGATTCTTTTTTTGCTAAAAGCCAATTTGTCAAGCAATCTATTAAAATAGTTCGAGAGGAATCACCAATTTTCTTATACTTTTTGAACTCCTTGATGACGAAGTTTCCCGATGGGAACGAATTTAGTATTTTATCGATATCCTAAATGATGATTAAAAAAAAATCATTACATTATTATATTATTATTATTTATCGATATCCTAAATGAGGATTCAAAAAAAATTATTACACGTTTAAACTTAAAAGTGATCCAAGACCCAAGAGAGATGATTTCGCAAATTAGATGAGTTCTAATTTCAAATTAACTTAATTTCCTATACGATTTTACATTCGAAATGATATAATTTGCGAAATTATCTCAATTGGCTGTAGTGAAAAGAGGCTATAACTAAATTAATTTACGAAATTCCCAAAGCCAATACTGGGTGATGAAGGATTTGAAATTGAAGCAATGGATGAAGGAGCTGGTGACAATGAAATTGCTGAAGACTCGCTATGCAAATCGGAACAACTGTTTGCTGCTAGGCGTTTTCTTACTTCCTCTTCTACTAAAATCTTAATACTATTTAATATTTCTATCGATGGATCGAAATCGGTTTCAATGTTCTAAAAGAAATCAATTAAACGTCGAGTTAATTAAAGTTTCATTAAGTATATTACATTTTCTCTTCGCCACGTATGAAGTTTATGTTTAAATTCAACTCTTTTTCCAAGTGATTTATCTGCAAAAACTTCTTTTAGGTCTTCATTGGATATATACTTTAAGATGTCAACGCTTAGCTTAAGATTTATAAAATGATCATATAAATCAACAAATCCCCAAGAAGAGAGCAAATTAAATAGTTCACAATCTAATATTTCTTCTACTACTTCTTTACTGGCGCCATCAATATCATTACTATCTTCATCTTCATCGAAATTAGATTTTGGGATTTCACCATTATTAAATTTATTATGAAGCGTAGTATAAGTGGGTTCAAGTTGATTTTTTTCAGTTTCATGATCTAGTTCCTCAGAGAATTCATCATCAGCAAATTGTGTAAAAATCTCCATTGCGTTTGTACCAATGCAACCAAATACACTAGAAGAGAACTTTAATATTATTTTCCGTCATGTTTTTTTATGCAAATGAAAATTTTTTGAACCTAAGACTGAATCACATTTACAGCGCTGCCACCCTACTACTATAGCAGTAGATCTACTGCGTTTTGGCCCAAAGGAAAATATACTGCGCAGCAAAACCAATCTACTCCTCATTTTAGAATTTTGAAAAAAAAGTATATTTCGTCACTCAACGTGAAAACTTTGATAATTTAAATGGGTGCTGTGTTAAAGATTATGTGTTTGGCTTGTTTGGACCGGAAGTTAATCAGACGTCCTTACGGATTCCATTAAAAACTACAGTTCACCGTATGGACACTCAATTGTTGTGTGATTGGTTTCAAAAAGGATTCTTCAAAAGCATTGTTTATGTTCCAAAACTGGCTGAGAGTTTTAAGCAAGTTGTCACCAAGAACATCAATGATGTCCGATTGGCTTTCAAATCTAACCAGACACTTATGGCACTTTCCATTGGACGAAAAGAACCGTCCAGGAGCGTTCAGAAGCATTCTCAAACCGTTCCATTGGTGCAAAAAGATCGCTTCTCATGATTCTGAGGAGTGACAGCCGCTTCTCGATTTGAAATGAGAATCGACTCAAGAAGCACTAACACAACATGTTACTCAAATGTCAAAAAGAAAATTTTCTTCAAGGAATATTTTTTAAGAGCCATAGGTGTTTCACTCACACAAAGGCAATTACGTTAAACTGAACAGAAATTATTTTGGGTTTTCCATTGGTTTTTAAAATGAGTGCTTCCAAAAGTGAAACCAATGGAAAGTGCCATTAGACACCTTTTCACCAAACTAAAGATCAAAATGGACAAAGATAATCGCACTGACGTTACTTATAAAATAAACTGCAAACGTAAACCTGACGAACCATGTAACCTTTGTTACATCGGAACCACCAAACAATTCTTGCACCAAAGATTGACAAATCTGACATCAATATCAGTAACCCAGCTAAAACCGCATTGGCGGCCCATTCAATAGAGAAGGGTCATTCTCCGGATTTCGACTATTCGATTACTAACTCCATATTTTCGAAGCAAAAGATTATAATTCTATAGTCCTCAAATTATCAAAAATTATTAAAATGAAGGATTTAGAACTAGAACATCAGAATCACTAACTTTGTGAATCTCAGAATGCCTATATAAAAACAAGAACGACATGATCCAATGTCCATCTTTTGATGAAGATTTTTATATTTTTTGCAAAGGCATTATTTTTTGCATAGAAAATGTGATTTTTTTTTGTCAACAAATCAAAAAAATTGACATAGCGCTTGTTCTTTATTTTTAAACATACTGGTTTATTGATGGTACTTACTTGAAATATAATGCTTTCAATTTTAAAATCAAAACAATATGAATCGCAAGCAAGACACACAGAGTATATCATCTGTATACTGCTCGCTTGTTGCCTCATAAAACTTTTCTCTTTCTCTTTCTTTTAGTTACAGACTTAACTTCTTAGTTAGGAGTTGTTTTTGTAAATTTTTAAAAAATTTAATTGTTAAATTGTAAATTTTTCTTATTCTTGTTGTCCATAATATTGTACTATGTGTTTTATATTTCATGTGCAATAAAGTTCCCTTGAGGAAGGCAGCAAACCCTGCCGAAACGTCGGGAAAAGCTAATGTAACAGCCTTTTGTTCATTGCAACGATTAAAGTGACCAAAATAGCCGAAGGAAAACTTAATTCTTAGTAAATACACACGCAATTTTTTGTTGGCTTTTTGTATCTATTGGTATTGCATATTTTAAAATCTACTGCGCTTTATTTCAATCTACTGCGCTTTTTTGTCGAATATACTGCGCTAAATTGTTCGAAGGGTGGCAGGTGGCAGCACTGATCACAACTATAGACCACAATTTTTCGACGAAAACAAAAAATTATTTACTCCATATTTTCGAAGCAAAAGATTTGATATTAATAATAATATGAAGGACTTAGAACTAGAACATCTGAATGACTTACCCGCGAAATTTTTTTGTTTCTGTCCTTTACAGGTGAAAATTTATCTGCAAACAAAAAAATTGAATAGATAAGTAGATTGCAGTAATGAAAGTAACAAAGGGGCGGCTTTCCTATACCGGATTCTATGTTTTTTTTTATTTTCTTTGTTTTAGCTGTTAAATAGTGAGGAAACACTACTGGGTATATATATTCAAAACTCAAAATGTCCTCAAAAAATAAAAATATTAATTTCAGACAAAAAAAAAAACTGTTTATTTGTGCTTTATTAACGCGTATCTATCGATTGAGACCATTTTCATCTTCAAATTCAGAATTCGGTATGGGAAAGTCTCCATCTTTTGATGATGAATTTATATTTTTTGCAGAGGCATCACTTTTTGCATAGAAAATATAATTTTTCTTTTGCCAAGAAATCAAAAAAAGTTCATAAACTGAATCTCAGAATTCCTATATAATAACAAGAACGACATAATGCAATGTCCATCTTTTGATGAAAAATTTTATATTGTTTGCAAAAGCATCATTTTTTGCGAACAAAAATGTGATTTTTTTTTTTGCCAAGAAATCAAAAAGATTGACATAGCACTTGTTCTTTTTTCTTAAACATACTAGTTAATTGATGGTACTTACTTGAAATATAATGTTATTAATTATTTAATGCAATTAAATTGCCTTTTTAATGCCACAATTAAAAACTTTTTCTTGACACTGCACTGCACGGCACGAAACGAAGACGAACTATACTAAAGACTAATCTAACATGAAATGAAATCGCATACATTTACATGTTTGATTTGGCGCGTCGCGTCGGTTTCAACAACGAACGTGGGTTGGCCAACCAAGAAAAAACCACGTTCGTGATCACTGAATGCATTGACTGAGTTTAAGGCCGCGTTTAAACTTCATTAAATCAAAAATTTATTCTTTTTCGAAGAATAGGAAAAAAAAGGATATGATAAATATTATTTTGGATTTATAAATGTGTCGTTCATAATGATAGTATTGTAACTAAATTTAACTACATACACACATTATTATTGAAGTACAATATTTGATATTGTTTTGTACCTTTCTACTGGCAAAACGCGATAAGTTTCAATTACACAGCCACACAAAAAAAAAGTGTGACCTGGTGGTGCGACTAAGTTATAATATGTTTTTCGGATCGCTGAAACCGAATCCGAAGTCCATTTTGCCCAATCACGTCAGGTTTTCAGGATAACCCCAAAAAATGTCACAGCTACACAAAAAAAAGTTGTTTGTTCTGGGGATGCAACTATGTTAATAATATGTTTTTTCGGTCACTGAAAACGATTCCGAAGTCCGTTTCACTCGATCACGTCAGGTTTTCAAGATAACCTCAGAAAGTGTTCACAGTTACCTCGAAACGAGGAATTTTGACTTTTTTCTACGAAACTATGTAAAATTTAGCTAAGCTAATTTAAAAAATAAATCATATAAACATGTTTTTCCACATAACGTGGGAAAAGAATTAGTATAAGTTTTCTTCAGCACAAGAAATCTGTGAAATCTATTTATGGACAAGTTGTTACGGGGCCTTAAATTTTCTTGTTGCCGGCAAAAAATATGGCGAGGATGAGCTAATTTTCCATTGTATGTGTATGTGTATTTCATTTTCACATTGCAAACATTTCGTGTAGGTATACCGCGTTATAATTTAAATATGGCGTGTCGCGTCGGTTTCAACAACGAACGTGGGTTGGCCAACCAAGAAAAAACCACGTTCGTGATCACTGAATGCATTGACTGAGTTTAAGGCCGCGTTTAAACTTCATTAAATCAAAAATTTATTCTTTTTCGAAGAATAGGAAAAAAAAGGATATGATAAATATTATTTTGGATTTATAAATGTGTCGTTCATAATGATAGTATTGTAACTAAATTTAACTACATACACACATTATTATTGAAGTACAATATTTGATATTGTTTTGTACCTTTCTACTGGCAAAACGCGATAAGTTTCAATTACACAGCCACACAAAAAAAAAGTGTGACCTGGTGGTGCGACTAAGTTATAATATGTTTTTCGGATCGCTGAAACCGAATCCGAAGTCCATTTTGCCCAATCACGTCAGGTTTTCAGGATAACCCCAAAAAATGTCACAGCTACACAAAAAAAAGTTGTTTGTTCTGGGGATGCATAACATAGCTTTTACAACGTTTATTGGTTGATTTCACCGTGAAAACTTGGTTGGTTGATCACGAACGTGATCAGTTTTTTTTTTTTTTATCTATTTAATATTTGTTTTGTGCTTAAGATGAACCATTCGTTTATAACATAGCTTTTACAACGTTTATTGGTTGATTTCACCGTGAAAACTTGGTTGGTTGATCACGAACGTGATCAGTTTTATTTTTTTTATCTATTTAATATTTGTTTTGTGCTTAAGATGAACCATTCGTTTATAACATAGCTTTTACAACGTTTATTGGTTGATTTCACCATGAAAACTTGGTTGGTTGATCACGAACGTGATCAGTTTTATTTTTTTTTTATCTATTTAATATTTGTTTTGTGCTTAAGATGAACCATTCGTTTATAACATAGCTTTTACAACGTTTATTGGATGATTTCACCATGAAAACTTGGTTGGTTGATCACGAACGTGATCAGTTTTATTTTTTTTTATCTAATTTATATTTGTTTTGTGCTTAAGATGAACCATTCGTTTATAACATAGCTTTTACAACGTTTATTGGTTGATTTCACCATGAAAACTTGGTTGGTTGATCACGAACGTGATCAGTTTTATTTTTTTTTATCTAATTAATATTTGTTTTGTGCTTAAGATGAACCATTCGTTTATAACATAGCTTTTACAACGTTTATTGGTTGATTTCACCATGAAAACTTGGTTGGTTGATCACGAACGTGATCAGTTTTATTTTTTTTTATCTAATTAATATTTGTTTTGTGCTTAAGATGAACCATTCGTTTATAACATAGCTTTTACAACGTTTATTGGTTGATTTCACCATGAAAACTTGGTTGGTTGATCACGAACGTGATCAGTTTTATTTTTTTTTTATCTATTTAATATTTGTTTTGTGCTTAAGATGAACCATTCGTTTATAACATAGCTTTTACAACGTTTATTGGTTGATTTCACCATGAAAACTTGGTTGGTTGATCACGAACGTGATCAGTTTTTTTATTTTTTTTTTATCTATTTAATATTTGTTTTGTGCTTAAGATGAACCATTCGTTTATAACATAGCTTTTACAACGTTTATTGGTTGATTTCACCGTGAAAACTTGGTTGGTTGATCACGAACGTGATCAGTTTTATTTTTTTTATCTATTTAATATTTGTTTTGTGCTTAAGATGAACCATTCGTTTATTACATAGCTTTTACAACGTTTATTGGTTGATTTCACCATGAAAACTTGGTTGGTTGATCACGAACGTGATCAGTTTTATTTTTTTTATCTATTTAATATTTGTTTTGTGCTTAAGATGAACCATTCGTTTATAACATAGCTTTTACAACGTTTATTGGTTGATTTCACCATGAAAACTTGGTTGGTTGATCACGAACGTGATCAGTTTTATTTTTTTTTTATCTATTTAATATTTGTTTTGTGCTTAAGATGAACCATTCGTTTATAACATAGCTTTTACAACGTTTATTGGTTGATTTCACCATGAAAACTTGGTTGGTTGATCACGAACGTGATCAGTTTTATTTTTTTTTTATCTATTTAATATTTGTTTTGTGCTTAAGATGAACCATTCGTTTATAACATAGCTTTTACAACGTTTATTGGTTGATTTCACCATGAAAACTTGGTTGGTTGATCACGAACGTGATCAGTTTTTTTATTTTTTTTTTATCTATTTAATATTTGTTTTGTGCTTAAGATGAACCATTCGTTTATAACATAGCTTTTACAACGTTTATTGGTTGATTTCACCATGAAAACTTGGTTGGTTGATCACGAACGTGATCAGTTTTAATTTTTTTTTATCTTATTATATATTTGTTATGTACTTTAGATGAACCATTCGTATACAACAAAGCTTTTACAACGTTTATTAGTTGATTTCACCAAGAAACCTTGATTGTTGGATCACGAACGTGATCATTTTTTATTGATCACGTTTTACCACGTTTGTGATTGATCAACAATGCAATCAACAAAGCACCTTGGTGAAATCAACAAACGTTCGTGATCAGTTTTTTCAAGTTTTGGGTATTTTTTGCCAACAATCCTCCATTCGTTGAATCAACAATGACGCCTTTGTTGATATCACCACAAAGCTTGGTTGATATCACTATTTTTTGGGATTCGTTGGCCAACAATGAAAGATTGTTGATTCAACCAACGTTTTTTTTTTCGGTGCAGTAGTTTTACAACCTTTCAATATATAAAAACAAACAAACTTTCCTCTTCTTAATTGTGTAAAGATAAAAATAAAGAAAATAATAATTAAAAAGAAACAAACCAATTTTATTCTTTTTTTTTAGACAAGAGGTATATTTTAAGAAAGATACGGCTCTTGGTTTCAGTTTTCAATTTTCTAAGAATCAACAGACGTGTTCCTTTTACAAATACCACTCTTACTTACTCCACTGCCTCTCTTTTTGCTCCACAGGCCCAGATACCTCCATCAACGGCCCTGGATGTTGTGACAGAACACAGATGATGATGATTGTGTAGTGCTTTTTTTTTGGTCTACAAAATCCAATGGATCTTGGGTAAGGATAATATGCATTAGTAAGAGCGCCAGCAGCACCACCCTGGCAGCGCAGCAAGTATGTATGGTGAATTATTTTCTTGGAATTTTTGTTTTACCACCGAACTCCACATCAACTGCATTCGCATCCTCCCCAGTTTACAGGAGCTCGTCATTACCACCGTGCTCATTCACCTTTGTTTGCTATTTGCATCCTTAATGTGGAAAGGAATCGTTCGGATAGAAATCGTAATGAGGGTCTACCCTGATGCTGAATGAATGCCACTGCTGCTGCTGCAGCAGCTCGTCTGGTTCTGGTCCTGGTGTACGGTCTCTCCACATTCAAGTGCAGAAAAATACACACATTTTTCCTAACCGCGAGCGTTATTTGTTTGTCTGCAATTGTTTGTGTGGGTGTGTATGTTTGTGTGTGTGTTTTGACGGGTTATCGTGGGTGGGTAAAAGTGTGCTGGTAAATAATTTGTTGAGTCTGAGTCCCTGGCACAGTGATTACTTAACGACAGTGTGCACAGCCAGCTTATAATTTTTTTTTTCTCTTCTTTTTTTAGTTGTTGTTGTTGTTGTTGTTGTTATTTTTTATGCGAATTTATGTTGACTTTTCACCCTGGAAAGTCCTTATCGACTGGAGTTCGAGTTAAGGGCCATTGGGTGCGATGCATCAGATCAGTTTTCAAAACATGGGAATGAGTGCTCGTTAAAGTATACGATGAACACAAAAAAAAACACATACAATGGAATCCGAAATGTAACTGAAATGCTCAAGTTTCCGAGAAAAAAAAAATAGTTAAACTTAATTGAGCAACTGAGCGTGTTTTCAAGTTAAATGCCCTTCAATTAGTTTGTTTTTATATCTGAGGACCTACATAGTTGTATTTGTATTAATTGGTGTTTTGCAACTGTACTTCTAGAGAATAGACAAACGAACAGTTTGACGGTTGAAAACTATTGCAAATATCTAAATTTTAGAATCGTAGGATATTTATTTATTGTGATCATATTTATATTGGCATTGCCGTTCCCCACCAGTGGTAAGGGAGTAAAGTAAGAAAAGAAAGCTTACACTAGTTTCAATGAAAAGGCAGAAAGAAAAACGTAAACGAAACGTAAAAAGCGGACATCGAAACTTTCAGTTTCTTAATCACAATACCAATTAGTCATTAATACAAAAAAAGATTTTAAAATTAAAAATGAATTAACAAATTGTTTAACTATTTATGTTGTGGAATTGATTTCAAGCTAGAAGAATGCATAGCCTACCTCCGGCACAAGTGAATAACAAGTTAAGTTCGAAACGAAAAATCTTTCACAGTAAAACTGAGAAGTGGAAACGTCAGCATGCCCATCAACGAGTAACTTCCTGCATCCATTATAATCCTTCCCACTTAACAGTTTGCTCCTTCATTACATAGAAACGAAGTAAAAAAACTTTTTTTTAAAAATAACATCGCCCACTATATTCGTAGCATTGTTCACTCTCAAGCTCAACAACCATCGCAAAACCAGGCTGACTCTAGAGTGTTCAACAAAAATATCCTCCGGGTGATGATTCTCACCACACACATACGCTACCTTCTCTGATGGTACAATGTATTGGCTTTGTCAACACAGTTCAGCTCACCTTGGTGCTCCCGAAGAGCCACGCAACCACCACCTTTCCCCCATCGCCAGCCATAAAGCAGTGACTTATGTTCCCCTATTCATTCACGAAATTACTTTTTTAACGTTGCTGATACTGCATTTGAAACAAACAACGAACCTCACTCCTCACACTATAATCACGCGAAACCCTTTCTCTGTGTCGAGTCGATGTTGTTAGGAAAGGATTCCAACTCAGCCCAGGGAGAGACACTCAGCACCTTGGCCGTTAGTTGTTAATTCACACTCCCACTTCTGATGGAGTATATCTAGTATATTTTTCTTGCCATCAATTGGCACTTAACGCACATTGTCTCTGCGCTAAAGTGGATGTGGATATACTGCTATTCATATCCTGAAAGGAATACCCAATGTAAAATCGCGTCGTGTGTCCTGTAGAATAAATTTGCACAAGTTTTCTCATTTTCGTTCGTTTTTCTTTTTAATTAATTTAAAAGCTGCTGGCTGATTGCTGCTAACTGCTGCAGCAACATTGCCACTGTGCTTGGCTTGTTGTATCCTGTAAAGGACTCATTTTGGCACGGGTCCATTTCAGGAGTTTTTAGTAATATGTACCTATGTGTTGAGGGAAAGGGAAACATCATGCATTCAACCTGGCGATGTGACGGCGATGACGACGACGTCTACGAATACTTATTTCCTTTTCTTTTTTTTATTTTTGTTCGGGATGTGCAGTCAACTGCCTAGATGCACGTCAGGACAATATTGTGGTGTGCTAGAGTATGCGAATGGAACACTCGTTGCAGGAAAAAAAAAAGAAGCAAAATTTAAATTGCATGACAGCCATGCATTCTAAATAAGTTCATCATTCTTCGTGCCGTGGTAGAACTCGGGTGAATTTACTTTTGTTCTGTAAGTTCCTTGAGAATGGTGTTGTTGTTATCAACAACACAGGAGCACTGCTAGCCAGATGAGGCACATGGTCTCCAATTCGGTGCGAAGCGAGTAATAATAATCCTGCAGCAGCACTTGGTACCTGTGTACCCACTCAAGCAATTGCCAATTGCTCTGAAGTAATAATACAAATCGAGATCTATCCTTAGCTTTTCCTCGACATAGCATCCTCCTATCCATGGTGATGGCGACGATATGATTGTCCTCCACTGAAGTATGAGGAAAGTATGAATAACTTTTCGCAATGTCCTGCGGGATAGCAATGATAATGGTGCTCGCGAGTTTGCTGTGCGAAGGCATTTCACGTTAATTAGCAAGGACATGATAATTTACTTGCTACTTGTATTAGATATTCATGTTTGCTTCGTAGGACAACTACGTCAAGGGTGGACGAAATGCGTTGCAAAATAAACGTTGGTATGGAGAGGTTTCTGCAAAATAAGTTTTCTGCACCTTGGAAGCGTGGATGCATGACGATGGCAGTTATCGTGGATTTTAATTTTCATAAATTACACGAACGTGATGTGAAATAAATGCAACCATATTCAAGGAGAAGAACCCCATTTTTTGGAGGTTGATGTGTGTGGGTTGTTGTTATGTGAGTTTATTGCACAAGGAAACTTTGGTCCAGGAACCAGAAGTCATTAAGTGCAAACCCTTTAGACGGAATGATTTTTTGTTTTCTTACTTACTTCATGAAGTGGCTTTGGAGAATGGTGAAGTTGAGTCATGACTTATTTATGAATGCACGTGGTGAATGTGTGGATTTACACGTTTCTTAAGGGTGTTTTACTTTCATTAAAAAAAAAGTGAAGTAAACAAAACTCGCGAAGCGTTCTTTTCTGGGATGGAGAAGCATTGCAACTCACGAACAAAAGATATGCCTCATACATTCATTAACGAACTCAATTAAATTTTGAAAACACAGCCCGCAAGACTGCGTAGTCATATCCTAACAGAAAAAGGAGTTTTTTTTTCGAAGCTGAATTTGTAGAGCATTGGTTAGTTCTTTTTAGTGCTCTCTCTCTCTTGTTTAGTCTTTTTATGGTTTTAAAGCACGATGTACGACAATCTAAATCTAACTAACTGCCTAAAAGAGATTTTTGAACTCATCTCAAACAATTTATTGGTGCAGTTTAAGGAAAAGTTGTTCACGTTCCTTTAAAAAAATTTTCCTGTAGGGAAGCTTCTCATATTCATTGATGAACTGGTGAGCTTTTGGTACGACTTTGAAAGAAGAAGGAAGACATATTTCCATTGGTTAGGTTTAATATTACTACGCATATTACTTACAAAGAAGACTCCCAGTCTTCTTTGTTCCCAGCTGGGGCAGAACTCAACGGGTCCAAGGATTTTCCCAAAGAAGCTCGAAAACTTGGGCAGCGGCAGTCCAACTTCTGGAAATAACGAGTCTACACGGCAAATATGAATTACAATATTCTCTATTATTTATTAGAACAAGCAAGAGACAAGTTTTTACAATTAGTTAAATGATTTGTTTGGAATTCAACTAAGTAAGCGCCAAGCGAATGGAACACGGTGCAGGCTAGCTGGCCTGGTACGGTCGGGGCGGTGAATGCAAGCGGCACTGATGGAAAGATGGGGATTATTTTTAACGTTTACAGGCCGCACGGTGATTCGGTGTTGTCGGTGGAGGAGGAGTGGCTATCGCAGGGCCACAGAGGAGGAATTGACCGGTGGCCTCAGCTAAGAGCACCTTTCCGGTTAGTTTAAAAGGTTTGCTATTTGCAAAAGCAGCTGTGACTGAATTGGTTTGGTAGTCACAAGTGCAAGAAGTGCTTTGCTAGTGCGGAGAATTGCCTGGCGGGTGGCGGCCTCTTTTCAAGGGCACCTTTCCAGTTAATTCAAAATGGTTGAGAATTGACCGACGGCCTCAGCTAAGGGCACTTTTTTGTTAATTCAAAAGGGCTTCGAGGAAGCGGAGAAGAGAATAATTAAAGATCGGAGTGGTATTCCTACAACCAATCATTCGCTGACGTGTCTTCTCTATTTTTTCCAATTCAATTTCAATTCAATTTTGTTTTATTGAACAATATTTACAATTTCGCTTACAACTAACATATGATAACATTGGAAAAAATTTACATTTGTTGGCACAAAGGGGGCCTAACGGTATACAATGACTTAAGATTAGAATATTATAAGATATAAAATTACATGTCAAAAAAATAAATATTACAATGAAGAAGTCGGTTGACTTTGTCTTCCTCAGGGTGTTCACTCCCGGTTGTCCTTGGTGGTTTTAAAGATGGTTTTAGGGTTTAAATGGCATTTAGCCGCGGTGGTAGGCTGACCCTGTGTCAGCGTAAAACGATATGGTCTCTATTTTTTCCATGATTTCCACTCATACTTAAAGTTTCTTGGTTGGGAGTAAGTGTGAGATGTACTGGATGAGTGAAATATTTACACTTCAACCATGTACACACTCGCCTCTCGTGTTTACATACCGTACATGAGAAAAATAAATTCAACGGGGTATGGCAGGTGGCAGCTTACCTGCCGCTGCTTGGTTGAATTTATTTATGTATGGAGCCAGAGTCATAATGTGTACCAACCGAGTAGTGGTTGACGTTCGGTGGTTGCTGCGTCGATGCGTACAATTTTTTGTGACGGCCGGCGTATGTTATTTCTCGGTGCCCATGTTACTTCTTGTGTTGGGACGAGTGCAGATCATAGGGTAAACTGTCGGTGGTTCGGCGGCGCGGCGATAGAAAAAAGTGTGACGTATCGTCACATCATTTAGTAATTTCTTATAAAGTAAAGAAAGGCAGACAGGTACAGACAAATGTTAACCACATCCTGGTCAAACTAAACCGGAGCGAAATAAAAGTTGTAGCTTATGCCGATGACATCAATGTCATCATCACTTCCGAAAAATTCACAACACAAAACACAATGTGAGCTCTTCGAGGTAGCTCTTAGGAAAGCCATGAGCTTAGCTGAAAACTGCCGATTGAATATCAATCCTATAAAAACAGAAATTGTTCTGTTCACCAGAAAGCGTAATATTCCAGATATACTTCAACCCACAATAAACGGTATGCCAAAACACTTATCTAGTACGTCGAAATGTCTTGGAATTGTCTTTGATCGTAAACTCAACTGAATAAAAGACAATTTAAAAGAAAGAAAAATAGAACCTCAAATCGTTTAATACACTTGCCGTAGAGTTTTTAAGAAGAAATGGGGATTAGGTCCTAAGACTATTTATTGGATGTACACATCCAATCCTCATATACCCCTGTTTGGTGTGCTGGCCATCATTAGAGAACCTTAAGACCAGTGCCCAATGAGAACGACACCAACGCAACGGCAGCTCTGGAAACTTTCCTAGCTTCCCTAGACCTTTTCACTAAGGAGATGGCGGCCAAAAAGGACCTGCGAATCAAAAAATGCAAAAGTTGGAAAGCAGACCACAAAACCATTAAGAACCATATGAATATAGACATTCAAACAGACTACACCCTCTGCATAGTGATTTCAATTTGGTGACCTTTACAGCCATTCCAAGAGACTGGGAGGAAAACAGGGTTACAAAAGCAAATCACGTCTCCGTTTTCCCGCGGACGGTTCAAAAACGAACTAAAGGGTAGGGTCCAGGCAACCTTCTCATATTACTCTGTTATGAATAGATCAAAAAACCTCCCCGAATTTTGCAGTGTCTTCCAAACAGAAGTACTTGCAGTCTGATGTGAAAACATCGGGCTACGCAAAACTTGTCCAACAAAAATATCGACATCTTCATAGACAGGAAGACGGCCACTATAAAGCTATCTCATCCATTGTCACAAAATCCAAATAAGTAGTTAGCAATCTAAGACTGCTCAGCTTAACACGAACACCGTAACTTTGATTTGGGTTCCAGGACATTGTGCGGGAATAAAATGGCGTACATCCCCGCCAAAATCGTGTCAGCAGTTAAATCCAGCGAAACGAACAGGAACACCTTAGTTCTCAAGCAAGACAAAAATAGAATAGAATGAAACTTTCTAAAAACCGCTAATGACCGATGGTCATCTTTAGAGACTTGCCGAATTTCCACAGACTGATGACCAGGACAAATTGGACGATATCTCTAAACTCCCACTGAACAGTAATCCTAAAATTCATTTAGTGCTACAAGTGATTCCGTGGGGTTACTAGGTAATCCCAGCAGCTCAGTCACCAGACCCAATCCTCTGATTTCCCCTCCCCCCCCCCCCCCCCTCCTCAACCACAATTATCCGGGGAGAACAATGAATACTTGAGATCCGAGTGCGGTATTGTTGCTTGTGGATGCTCCCCCCATTCAACCTAACCTAACTAACAGTTAAGTGGGAGAGCTGTGACTCTTTCGAGATCACGATTCTCTAACACCCCATAAAGAAAAAAAAAGAAGCTTAAAAAATCAAAATGCATGCAATAGATTGAACTTATTTTAAGAAAGCCTGATGGTGGTTGTAATAGGTCCGTTCGTTGAACTTTCCCTAGGGTTGACCCAGGTTTTGTTGGCAACGATATGAATTGTCAAAAAAACCTGGGTTTTCCAGTACTCAAAAAACGCTAAACTACAAATCACCACACATCCATGAAAAAAAAAATACTTGCCATTTGACAGCTCTCAACTCGCCACAGCAAAAATCTAGGGCGAGTTTATGGAAAACCTAGGTCAACCCTAGGGTTAAAAAAACACTAATTTTTTTTTTCAGGGCGACTTTAGGTTTCTCAAAAAACGCTTTGTGGCAACCCCAGGGTGACCCTAGGGCTTCAACGAACAAACCTATTAAAACAAATGAAAAATTGTGATAATACAACCAAAATTTGCTCTTTTACGCAAATTGTCAAATCCAATGTTTAGTCTAATTCTCTTATGGTATTATTCATTTACTGCAATTATAGTTCCACTTGTCATTTTGTACACTTGTCTCAAAGCAAACATCAGAATTTACTTTAAATCATACTTCTTCAATTAAACTCCATTTGTGTTTAGTTGGAACAATTAAATACTAAAGATTTTTGAATCAAATTTTTAAGAAAAACCCCCATGCAAAATTAGATCTTACTTTACTATGCCTTCTAATTCTCTTATCAATACAAAGTTTTGGTGTATATAAAGAGACAACAGCAGCCAAGTACCGTTTCAAATAACAAAGTGTTTCTAGTGAGATGGCTGCTTTGAAGTTCTCTGTACTGCTATTAGCTTCTGCTTTTTCATCTGTTTTGTCCCAGATGGAACCTGCTACTTCTACTTCTACTACTTTACGACCAAGAATCCAACCGAGGATCAGCAATGGTTCACCAGCTGATACAATGAGACGTTTCCCACATCACGTCACCATCCAACCGATTGTTTCTAACGAATGTTCAACAAAATTGCCATTTTGTGGAGGATCAATTCTGAGCAACCTGTGGATTTTGACATCAATAAAATGTGTAGATCGGGGTGACCAAATAAGGATCGATTTTCAAAAGCTCCATTCAAATAGTTCAGAAAAATCATACAGTACTCTTGTGAATAATGATGATGAATCTGTTTTTAGACATCCAACCGAATACTTTGACATTGCCTTACTGCTTATGCCATTCCAGATAACGTTTTCCTCTACTGTTCGTCCGATCAGCATTTCAACGAGGTCTTTGCCAGAACCGAAAAGGACTTTAACCGTGTTGCCAGGGTTCGATACTCAAACATCAACAGACGATAAACTCACCTACGCCATGATGGATCTTGTTTCTAACAATAAGTGCCAACAAGTCTATGGAGATCAATTCGACGAATATTTGCAACTTTGTTCTGTAAGCTGGACAAATTACGATACCACTCCCTGCATTAATGATCACGGAAGTGGCTTGGTTATTGGCTGGCCAACAAAACCTGAAATTGTTGGAATTTTTTCATCCTTATCAAATGATTGCTCCATGAACTCTGCGGCTGTGTACACAAATGTTGCTAAATTTATATCATGGATTAACAGTGTTATGGGTTATTACCCGTATTCCACAACTAGAGCATATTAGACTCTAGCTTACAGCATTTGACTTAAAATTATCACTCCAAATTATTTAGAATTTTGTAAGCTTTTAAGACTCGGATGACATTAAAATAATTGTATGACTTTTGTTTTATCTCTACCAAGCAATAAAATGGGAAATAATATGCGCAAAAACGGTTAAACAGTTTTGTTAGGTTTTTCTAAAAATTTTTGTATTTTTTTAGTTTAGCGATATCACGACATTCGTGGACCCAGAGTTTTTTTTACACAAAAGAAGACGAGGGCATTAGTAATCTGCAGCACTCAGACTAATTGCCGGCCCATTGTAGTACCAGACAGCAACCTTAATTTTTTATAGCTTTCGAGATTTAATTTGATTTGATGTTGGTAAAAAGTTCAAATGACGCTGCCATGATAAGGAGCCTGAGTTACCAGCTCTCACCACGTCCGTCAGCGCCGATTATCTGCAACCTGATGCTAGAAAATGCAGGACTCTCACAGAGAAAGTCCTCCGCGGTGGGAGGTATCACTTAAGCCTAAAGCGCCCTACAGACGATCAATGTTACTTGACAATATTACTTGAAGGAGCTTCTGTTCAAGTAAAATTTATCGTTTGTAGGCTCTTGTAGGCCATTTGTAATACGGTAGGGGTTGAAGGTTTGGGAAAGGTAGTTGGATAAAGGAATAGGATTGGGATAGGTAGTGAATTGGGATAGGTAGTGAGAAAGTAGAGGTAGAGGAAAAAGCAAAGGATTGGAAAGGAATATGGAAAAGGAAAGGAAAGGATGAAGGAAAAGTGAAAAGAAAAGGAAGGAAACGGAAATTGGAAAAGGAAGGGAAAGGAAGTGTCATGACGAAGGGACCTGGCACGCTTGCGATGCTCAGCTTAGCTCGCCGGATTAGGGGGGGGATCTTGTCCCTTCGAACAGACGGAAACCAAATTACAAAACATAAATCGTGCCAAAAAACCACCACCACAAAAACCTTACCACACTTCAGGCACTGCATGGTGAGATCGCAGTGTAAAATTGACAGTTAAATTGAAGCATTGACGAAAATCAAATCTGATTTGGTTTTCATCAAGTTTCACTGTCACTCGTGTCGTTGTGTAGTGCGATTAGTAAACTACAGAGTGAAAAAATTGTCAATTTTTATTGAACATGTGTTGGCGATTGTTCATCAATTTTACTTGACAAGAGAAAACCTCAATAATACTTGTCAGTTAACATTGATCGTCTGCTGGGCAAAAGGGAAGTGCCCCGTCATCCATTTTTGGATCACTTTCGATGTAGTAAGTGGGTTGAGAACGGCATTAAGCTACAAAAATAGATACTTCTCTGCATCTGGGCAGAGTTCGTAACGTAGTTAAGCTATGTTTATGCTATTGGGATAGCATACCTACGCCTCCCCTTGGAAGACGGAGGCTAATGCATCTAAAGAAAAGTGCAGTCGTATGTCATCGTATGATCTCCACAAAGGCACCAGTGGCAGATTAATCATCGGTTTTCGAACCATCTGTGAAGAATCGAAAACAATCTTTTAATGGCTCAGATTCTACAGTGGATCAGCCCTGAACCGAAGAAAATTTGACGGTGTATTTTTGTAGCAGTCAGAGCCTTAGAATCATCGTGTTGGATGGCATATCCATTAGACATGATTCAAAAGATATGCTGATTGCGAGTTCCTCAAAGCTCCACTGTTCCAGTGGGAATTGTGTGGCAGAGACCACATCTCTTTAAACGAGAAATAGTCCTGATATGAACCCGAAGTTCAGGGGAAGGCCCAGTACAGCTAATACATATTGTTTTTTGAACTTTGGCCAACGAGACAATAACTTTTTTACGTTAGAGCTTATTACACCAAACACCTTATGGATAGATTATTAAGATCTGAACGGCCCCATGGCTTGCCAAAGGCTACCTTACATTGCCAGAAGATTGACGGTGCCTTAGCAGGCTCTGTTATATTGGATAGATAAAACTTTGTATTTAAATCGGCATTTACCACTATTTTAATTTGTAAATACAAAATGTCGCTAATTATATATATATACTAAATAAAAATAATAAATACTAAATAAAAAAAATATTTGACTTCGTTTGAAAAGAGAATGCTAGCGCCTTTAAGTGTAGGTTGGTTCAGACACATCAATTTTCTACGTCTCGCAAAGAAGATAACCTCAGTCTTTAGAGAATTGACCTAGAAACCAAATTTAATCATTTAAATTTTATAATGTTTACTTGAGGGTAAAAAAAATTCGAAAAAGTCGACTTTTCTTGAATTTTTTGTAGAGAAGTATGAAATGAAAAAATATGAAACGTGTATATTACACGCGGTAAATACTTACAAAAGATGTACATTGAAGCAAACTGTGTGTATAAAAGAATATGCAAAGACAAAAAAATTAGCTTTTTGGAAAAAGAAGCTCTCAAGCTTACTAATTGCAGAGATTCTAAGGAATTTTGAAAAGGAGTGAACCTACTAAATGGCAAAAAACTACAAATAAGCACAAAATTAAACTTATGGATTTATTGCATGACTACTTTAAATAACTTCTCAAACCTGAAAACCTAGCACCACCAATTCACTTCGCAAAACCTAAATATCAGGACGAAATTTTGGATTGCCTTATAAGTCGCGAAAAAATGCGAAACGTTCTGAATAAACTTAAAGAGTGGAAAGCTGCAGGTGTGTATAGAATACCAACAGTATTCGCAAAATACGGTACGGAAATAGAGTTGGACTGCGGTTCGGTTTTTTCATTGTCGTCTGTTAATAGGTAAACGGTTTGAATGTTTTGGGTACATATTGCCACTCGAGTTAGGAATTAAATTTCTGTAAAATATCTTCTTTTCTATGTGATTAGATGTGAGTAGATGCGCTTATTGCTTTTGGTTTTTTTTTTTTATAAATTCACTTTGACTAAATCCGTTTATTTTGATTGAAAAATTTGATTGTTTCTATTTTTCAAAACATAGTATTGAAGGAAAAAACGCAAATATTATTTTTGTAAACCGAGTTAGCCAACTCGAGTTACAACTCGGGTTAATCAAAATCCAACTCGGGTTAACACGGTTTGTAAATTTTACGGTTTGGCACATCACTATGCCAGACGAAAGGCTACCCAAAATTTTAGCCTTAGATGCAATAAGGAAAAAGAACGTCTGATATCCAAAGTTGGAAGAACTTGGGAGGAACTGCCAAATCAACTTAAGATTTCTTGAAGAAAATGGAAAGTATCTGTAAGAAGATCTGTTAAATCTTGTGTTGAAGGTGGATGAACAATACAGAGCTGATTGTATGCACGAAGCTTCATCCTCCGTACATAGATCTATTTAGAGCCGTCTTAATTGTAATCTATGTGAATAGAACTACTTCAAAATCGAAAACAAACAAGACCTAATTTCAGCAATTTTCAAAATTGCGAAGAGAGTTAATTGAATTGAACTATATTTTTCATCGAGATGATCTACCCATCTTCTGCAGCTTATGCAACTTAAGAGAACGGGAAGATGTCATTAATTTTATCGGTAAAAGCCCAATTTTAAGCGAAATTAGAAGAGTTTTTCTCAACAGCAGCTATAAATCGGAGGAAGATGTACTCACAATGCTCAACTGCGAAACCAATGTCATAGAATTATACAGTTCTACCAAACTGCGATGTCATATCGGAATCAAATAATAACCGAAGCCCTTTAAATACAAAAAAGTAAAAAAAAAATCTACTATAGTTATAGAAATTTTTATACTTGTTTTCCAATCAAACTAATATAATTATATATAATATATTACATATGAATTTATTTTAAAATGGCCACGCTCTAAGGATTTTGTTAAAAATTAATGTGAAAAGATATACTACTCTTAAATAATAAATCGAATTATCTATCAATATATTTATCTAATACACATATTAATATATTTTTGAACAATATTTTGTACTATTTCCCATAACAAAATATTCATTAGAACTGAACTTACGTGTAAATAAGTAGGGGCATGATGCGGTGACCGCGATTTTGCTTTCAAAAATTTATCTGAAAGAAAAAATTAAAAAGGTATCGTTTCTTTTTCTGGTACTTAATCACTGGGATTTCAAAAATTTCGATTTTGGAACTTTTGTTGACCATTTGAAAAAGAAAGTTCGATTTTCACCAAAAAACCGGACTTTTAGTCGGATATAAAACCGGTTCTATTGAGAAAAAATAAAAACCCCACAATTAAGTATTTTGTTTTTGAATTAACAATGAGTGTGAAAAATTTGAGGATGATCGGTTGAACCGTTTTTAAGTTATCGCGGTCACCGACTCCAAAAAATATTCAAAAAAGTAGTTTTTAGATAATCGCATTAAAAGTTTCAAGTTGATGTAAAACATAAGATAATACGGTGTAAACACGACCACGTACGTTAAACGTCGCGTCGCCAGTCGCCACTATATACAGTATGCTGCCTACAGCTGCTTGCTAAAAGTTGTCGGTAAGTTCGTAACCAAGCATTGTAGACCGTGGTCACTCACCAAGTGGCACTGACTCGAACGAAAGGCGACAACTATAAACGCCCGTAAATCAGAAACTATTCATCTGATCAGCTTGAAAAATTCAGGATATATTCTCCAGATGTTGCACTTTGATATACTTTTCTCGACATATTTGTTCGTCGATCAAAAGTGCAACACTCTTTTCTTCTTTACTTAAGTCCGTTGTGGCTGTGGGTGCCAAACTATTCAATTCAACAGCAATGTTCTCTCACCATGTTTGAACTGCAAAGCCGATGAACTCGCCAGAAAAGGAACCGTTCTACCGATCTCAACCAGCAGGTTGAATATCGGTATACCAATCGCTACATGTAAACTTATGCTAAAGCAAGAGGCAATCGATAGAACAAATTATTGGTGGAACAATATCACCACGTGTGTGGCAACAAAACAGTTATGGCTAGGACTAGATCCAAAATACACAAGACATTTGTTATCCATAAGCAGATTGAACTTTAGTTCCGTAATCAATGTCATCACCGGACATTGTCTGATAGGAAGACACGCCATTATTCCCTCTAATTACTTCTGCAGAAGTTGCTTAGATGAGGAGGAGGAAGAGACTATTCCAAACCTCCTCTGCTCATGTCCTGCACTCTCCTTTAAAAGAAAACGGCATCTAGGAAAATATTTCCTTTATAATCCAAGCGATCTGGCGAACACAGATATTCTGCATCTCTTTCGCTTTATCAAAAGCTCCAAATGGTTTTGTTAAGTGTAGTTCTACCTCGCTTAAATCTTATGGTATCACAATGGACCTAATACTTTAAATACTTTATTTTATTTATTTATTTTAACCTAACCTAACCTATGTTTTTACTTCAAACTTAGAATAGAATCCCTAAGCTATGTCAAAGTTTTGTTCCATTAACTTATGAATTTTGATTGTTATTTAATCTTTGATCCCTTTATGTGTATTAAAGAGGTGTTGTCAGTTTGCCAATTTGGGATATATTTGTGGTCAGTACGTTTTGTCAAAATTGTTATTTATCCAATATTCGAAAAATCGGTCGCAAATTGGATTTTCCGATCACGTGTTATTCGAGTCAGTCATGGGACATATACACCCGAAATCAATTTTGAACACTACCAAGTTCCAGAAACCTCTTTAGTAATTGCGATTCTTTTACTATGTTTATCTGCTGGACTTTACAGGCTTAAGTTTAATGTTTGTCAGCGTGGAATGATCTTTTAAGCTTTTGGTAAAGCTTCTCATTCTTCTTTTTCTTTTTGGTGTCCTTCCTTTCTTTTCTCCTTGCTCATCTCGTTGTACTGATCAAAATCAGAATTTGCCTATCTTGTCTTTAAGGCTTAAGGTAAGCGGCAAAGTATTCAGGGATAGTTGGATTGGTATCATAGTCGTCTCTGGGATCATAGATTTCAGACGTCATATCGTTTCACAGTGTTAGTTCACATGGGTAGCGAACAGGATATAATCATTTGTACTTGATAGCACTGGCAGAGTACCCTACGTCGCGTTGCTCGCAATATGGTCACTTGAGGACAGCTTGACCTAGGGATCGCCATATATCTTTATTTGTTTTAAGAGCTGTGAATCGTGTACAACAACAAGATATAGCCCCACCGCAAAATGGATTAGCCTGAGTCGGAGGTTTTGTCATGAAGGATATGCCTACCGATTGTATTTCCGAAAATGTCTTAGTTTGGGGTTTAAATCGCCAAGTATAATTTCCATGTCATATCTAAAGAATTGCTCATATGTTTTTTCGAGGAGTTCGTATAAACTTCTTTGGAGTAATCATCTTTCTTTTTGTGTGAAGTTGGGTGCATATTAAGTTTATGTCCACGGATTTAGCCATGATGGGAATTCTCACTATATGCTCGATTTGAAGATTGAAGTCTGCCTACCTGTACCAATGTCTAGTCAACATATTAATATTGTAACGCGAACCCAACATTTAATACCAATTTCCCAATCGAAAACGTTCAACCGAAAAAACAAGCGGCAACACTAGTGTAAGTGTAGAAATATACCCGGAGGAAAAATGTTTGACAAGAGTGGAGAGTGGAGACCATGTGGAAATTACTGGAGAGTTCTAGATGAAATGTCATTCGATATAAATAGGCCGCCCGAGGCAACCAGAAGTTAGTTTTGATGATAGAGTGATAAAGTTAAGAGTGAATTGTTGTATACAAGTGATAGTCCAAAAGTCGAGTTGGGATCGAATAAAGTATGGCTACTGAATAAAAGTAGTAGAAATAAATTGATAGGTGAAGTTTTATTTTATACATTGGTGTATACACTTTTATACATTGGTGTTAGAAGTGTAAATAAAACTTATTTGAAAAAAAAAGAACAAATTTGACTAGTGCAGTGTAAAAAAAAAAAAGTTAAATACAGTGAAAATGGGTAAGTTGTTGGAAGAGCTCAACTGCATTGAGCTTAAAAGTGAGTTAGGTAAGCGAAATCTTTCTAGAGCGGGATCGAAAAATGAGCTCATCCTGCGCTTGCGTTACTATTTGGAACAGCAAGGAGAAGACGTAAACACTTTTGTTTTTGAAACAGAAGTGGAGGAAGACGAAGTACATAAGTGAAAGTGTGGATTTTTCTAGTATGATGAAGCTTTTATTAGAACAAAAGACGGAACAGCAGAAGGTTCTCGAAAGACTCGAAGTACAACAAAAGAAGCTGGAAGAGCAACGAAACGAGCAAAAGAAGGAACAGCAGAATGTTCTCGAACAACTGGAAGCACAACGAAACGAACAAAAGAAGCTGATTGAAGAACAACGAAACGAGCAAAAGAAGGAACAACAGAACATTCTCGAAAGACTTGAGGCGCAACAGAATGTTTTGGAAGGTCAGAAAAACATTCTAGAAGGTAAATTGGGTAACATTCAGAAAAATGTATGTGGTCTAGAAAAATCCATGAATGTGTTGAGAAACGATTTTCCAAGCTTGAGAGTCAATGCGAAAGTTAGCTTGCCACTTTGGAGAAACGAATCGAAAACATGGCTAAGGAACTAGACCAGATGCGGAAAATGGAGTTACGAAAAACTTGTGGTAGAGGTACAACCACCAACATTCGACGGACAGTCGTCTTGGTCAGTTTACAGGAGACAATTCGAGGCAGCTGCGACAGTAAATGGCTGGGATGACGAAGACAAATACATAGCACTGACTCTTGCTCTTAGAGGACCAGCAGCTGAATTACTTCAAACTGTTACAGCTGGTAAGAGCGACGATTTCAGTTCTCTCGTGCCAGCTATAGATAGACGCTTTGGTGATAGCCACTTGAAAGAAGTCTTCCGAGTCCAACTCAATAACAGAGTCCAGAAAAGGGGTGAAAGTCTACAGCAGCTCCAAGCAGACGTCGAAAGACTGGTTCACCTGGCATACCCGGATGCTGGAGAAGAAATCATCAACCAGCATGCTGTTATGTCCTTCGTTCATGCCATTTCTGACAAATATCTTCAGAGATCTGTGCGAACTGCTAGAACACGAAATCTTTCTGAAACTCTAGAATTTGCATTAATGATGGAAGCATCTGAGCAAGCTTCTCAAATGGTACATTGTCAAAGAGAAGCCATAGTCGAGGCTGCATCTTGCCCAGGAGTTAAACTACAAAGGAGCCAGCGGAACGGACTTACCAGATGTTGGAATAGCAATAAGACGTGGCACTTACAGCGCCAATGCCGGTTACCACCAAACAGAACTGCTCGTCGACGTTGTGAAGTCCAAGATAATCCATCCACGAGCTGTAGAGTAAGACCGCAGACTTATCAATACCAAATTGGACATCAGGTCAAAAAAAAAACCCAATGGAATTGCTGGCGGAAAGTAGAAACCAAGACGCAGCGGATGAGAATGGAATCCATATTCGGATGGAACAAGGAAAAATTGAGGTCTGCTTAAAAGAAGGATCCAGAACAACACGAAACCTGACTGGAACGACATTTCTGACCAAAGCCCTGTTGTCAAAGCCTATTGGGCACAGTGGGACTCGCTTCGCGTGCAAGAAGGCGTACTCCAGCGCAAATGGGAATCTCCTGACGGTAAATCTTTTGTAATGCAGCTTATTGTTCCTCAAGCGAAAATCAAGGAGGTTTTACAAAAGATGCATAGGAGCCCTACAGGAAGCCACCTGGGAGTCAACAAGACGCTGGAGAACGTGCGAAAACGCATTTACTGGCTGCATGTTAGAGGTGACGTGGAGAAGTGGTTCCGAAATTGTTATGCCTGTGATTCAAACATAGGGGTGGGTAGGCTTACCGATAGACCTAACAGAACAGGGACATGGGCCACAGTGTGTGACGATCGGATGAAGACCCGGTATGACACAAAAGCGACAACGGCAGTATTCCAAGCAGGAGATCGTGTGTGGCTTTATAATCCTCATCGTCAAAAGGGATTGTCACCGAGACTTCAGCAGAACTGGGAAGGTCCTTATACTGTTGTCACGAGGATTAACGACGTGGCTTACCGCATCCAAAGAGGACTAAGAGGCAAGTTAAAAGTAGTTCATTGTGACCGGCTGCATCAATACAGTGGCGAGGCTGCAGATGGAATTATTCGGGACGAACAATCTTAAGGAGGGGGCAGTGAAACGCGAACCCAACATTTAATACCAATTTCCTAATCGAAAACGTTCAACTAAAAAAACAAGCGGCAACACTAGTATAAGTGTAGAAATATACCCGGAGGAAAAATGTTTGACAAGAGTGGAGAGTGGAGACCATGTGGAAATTACTGCAGAGTTCTAGATGAAATGTCATTCGATATAAATAGGCCGCTCGAGGCAACCACAATCAGTTTCGATGATAGAGTGATAAAGTTAAGAGTGAATTATTGTATACAAGTAATAGTCCAAAAGTCGAGTTGAGATCGAATAAAGTATAGTATAGATACTGAATAAAAGTGGTAGAAATAAATTGAAAGGTGAAGTTTTATTTTGCGAACTAAGCGCACGTTACAATATATATAAATTACGTGTCACGTTGTTTGTCCGCGATGGACTCCTAAGCTACTTAACCGATTTCAATCAAATTTGAACACCATGTGCAGTTTGATTCAACTTGAAAGATAGGATAGCTTACATCTCAATTTATGTTAAGTTGGCCACAGCAACGCTAGGCCGGGTCAGCTAGTATATCTATAATTCTTAATAAAGTTGACAATTGCTGTTTCTTAATTTTTTTCCCCGAAGTTCCTCGAGGAATATCAAAATACAAAGTAAAAGCCTAACATGTCATAGTCACTGCTTCAAAGTTAAAAAAACGAAAGAAGAAAACCTTTATTATTCGGGTTGAATTTTATTAAAATTGAAAAGACAGCTTATTCTCACTTTTTTCTTATTTGTTGAAATATTAATTTGCTGCATTTATAATTCCATTTGTCTCTTTGTACCACATGTCTTTAACGTAAACATCCTAATTTTACTTCAATTACTCTTCTTCAATTGAATTCTAATTCTGTTTGGTTGGAACAAATAAATACTAAAGGTAAATTCATGAGAAAACCCACCTATTCAAAATTAGATTTTACTGTTATGAACTACGTTCTCGAAACCATAAAAAATGCCATCAATCACACAGTTTTTGCTTTTAAAAGGAAACAGAAACAACCAAGTGCCATTCAAAATAAGAAAGTGATTCTATTAAGATGGTGGCTTTGAAGTTTTCTGTACTGCTACTAGCTTCTGCAGCTTTTTCATCTGTTTCATCCCAGGATCCCCCACCACCGAGGATCAGCAATGGTTCACCAGCTGATACAATGAGACGTTTCCCACATCACGTCACCATCCAACCGATTGTTTCTAATCAATGTTCAACGAAATTGCCATTTTGTGGAGGGTCAATTCTGAGCAACCTGTGGATTTTGACATCAATAAAATGTGTCGATCAGGGTGACCAAATAAGGATCGATTTTCAAAAGCTCCATTCAAATAGTTCAGAAAAATCATACAGTGCTCTTGTAAATAATGATGATGAATCTGTTTTTAGACATCCAACCGAATACTTTGACATTGCCTTACTGCGTATGCCATTCCCGATAACGTATTCCTCTACTGTTCGTCCGATCAGCATTTCATCGAGGTCTTTGCCAGAACCGAAAAGGACTTTAACCGTCTTGCCAGGGTTTGATAGTCAAACATCCAAGGACGATAAACTCACCTACGCCATGATGGATCTTGTTTCTAACAATAAGTGCCAACAAGTCTATGGAGATCAATTCGACGAATATTTGCAACTTTGTTCTGTAAGCTGGACAAATTACGATACCACTCCCTGCATTAATGATCACGGAAGTGGCTTGATTATTGGCTGGCCAACAAAACCTGAAATAGTTGGACTTTTTTCATCCTTATCAAATGATTGCTCCATGAACTCTCCGTCTGTCTACACGAATGTTGCTAAATACAGATCATGGATTAACAGTGTTACGGGAATGTACCAGTATACAACCCCATCTATTGGGTACTACACTACTACTACTACTACTACTACTGCAGCTCCTGCCTAAATTTAAAACTCGTATTTACTTTTTTTGCAAAACACGCTATCTAGCTGTAAAAGTGTGAATCAAAAAATAAATATTAAATAATGACCTATTGAAAATTAAATTAAATATCAATCAAACAAGTTCTTATCAAAAACAAGAAATAAAAATCGCTTATTATACTCGTACTTGCGATTTATTTCAAAATTGCCATTGTATTTTACTCTAAAAAGAAAGAAGTATTTAAGTCTTGCCTGAACTAAGATAAGTGACCATTTCTGAAATACTTCTTTCCCTGTGGATGAACTTTTACATCTAAACAAATGTCCCCAGTGTGTCCAAGTATTACACTGTAAAGGCATTCTTGTAAATCTGTTCAAAATCTCAGAGACACCTTGCCGACAAAGGGAAGCTAACCATAAAACCCCCCTGTCAAAACGTCTCCCTTTCTCCAAAATATACCGTTGTAAGACACCTCCATGGCATGCAAAGCGTTTTCTCAATTAGCCGTTCGGAACCGGCAGAAAATTGTAGGTCCCCTCCATTGGTTGTGAGAAATGCGCTAGGCCCAGGAGCTCCTCGCTCTGTTGCACCCCCTATTGATTTATTTATTTTACGACACCTCCTACAGGCCTTGTCAATGTGTTCATACATTGCAATTAAATAGGCTACAAAATATGTCCACCACCTAAACAAAGCAACACAAAATTAAGTTAGAAATCAAACGGAAAATAAAAACAATGTCACTTTATGGTATTGGTATATGTTTTGTGTAAAACCACCAAAACTATCGCAGTCTACACATGTGCCTGTAGGAGCACAACAAATTACCACAACACAGCCCTTTGAAGCAGGAAGTACGAACTTCAATCAGACTAAAGAGTGAAAACGGAAAGGCCGGAGACTTAGATGAAGAACAGCAAGTCTTGTTAGGTTAGCACTGTTAGCACTGGCAGTACCCTATGTCGCTTGCAGTATGGTCAGTTGACGACAGTTTGATCTAGAGATCGCCATGTATCTTTATGTGTTTTAAGAGGTGTGAATCGTGTACAACAACCAGTTATAGCCCCGCCGCAAAATCGATTAGCCTGAGTTGGAAGTTTTGTTATACAGGCTATGCCTGCCGATTTTATTTCAAAAGAACTCCTCCTTCCCTTCGTTTGTATGTATTGTCTTTCCCCAAACGAAGTCTTTACCTTCTTTGTTGTTATATTCGCCCTTCACAACCCTGTTTAGTCTATCAACAATTTGTTTATTCAATAGGTCGTTTAATTGAGAGTGTAGACTCCAATGATGACTTTATAGTACTTGGGGACTTTAACTTGCCCGATTTGAAATGGACTCCTTCTGAGTCCTTCTGAATCTCATTTCGTTCCCTCTAATCCGTCTTCTGATAAAGATTCATATTCACCGACAGATTTCTTGAATTAGGCCTCTTTCAAATGAGTTGCGTTTTAAACAATCTTGGGAGACAACTTGACCTTGCTTTCTCCTCATATCCGTTCAACTCCGCCTTCCTAAAAAGCTCATATCTTTTATCCGCACCCTTGATCATTTTCATCCTCCCCTATCTTTCAATTATTGTCTTGATCTTAGAACTCCAACTATGGAGTCTGAGAACACTTCTAGTTTTAACTTCCGTAAAGCCGATTGCATTATGCTAAGTCATCTTCGGAATCGACCTTAATCTCTTTATTAACCTCTCTACACCCATTGATATTGATCTCTCCTTTTTCTATTCTTCAATTTTTGCATGTTTCAAACAATGTGTTTCCTATACATTTCAAAAAACCTGTGTATCATCTCCTCCCTGGTACACAACAGTTAAAAAATATCCGTAAAATCAGAAACAGGCTATGGAAAATATATTTAAAATCCCAGACCCCTTTCAATTACTAGTACTACCAACAGGCCTCTTCGAACTTCTCAACTTTATACCATTCTTTATACTTAACCTATCTTGATAAAATGCAATTCTCTCTAATCACTGATCCAAACGTGTTTATCAATTTATTAACGTCAAGAGAAAATCTGACGGTCTTCCTTCAACGCTTAATTTCGATGACCCCAAAGTAATTGTTAATCTCTTTGCTACCTTTTTCAGACAATCATATGCCAATGATCCGAATGATCCTGACTTTGACTATCACAGGTTTCTGATGAATACCCCGCAAACATCTCTTGTCTTTCTTAATGTTACCCCCCAGACTGTTTGTGATAATTTAAGGTTACTGGATAATGATTTCTCACCTGGTCCAGACGGCGCGGCGTCCCGGTAGTTCTCCTTAAAAAGTGCGCATCAGTGCTCTATCAAACCCTTGCTAATATTTTTTCAACTTTCTCTTTCCCAGGCTGTTTTCCCCTCTCTCTGGAAAGAATTTTTATCTTCCCAATTTTCAAAAAGGGCTGTAAAACCAAATCTCGAACTATCGACCAATAGCTAAGCTATCCGGGATGGCGGCTTTTCGAAAGCATTGTGTACGACTCTCTGTATTTGTAAACCAATTGTCTCTTCACTTCAACACGGTTTCCTAAAAGAAAGGTCTACTACGAGTACGACTAACCTTACCCAATTCGTATCAAAGACTCTCTTGGCCATGGAAAAGGGCAACGAAATCGATGTTATTACTACAGACTTTAGTAAAGCATTCGACAAAATTTACCATCAAATTATCTATCTCAAATTCAAAGCCTTTGGCTTCCCACCTTCAATTATCGAATGGGTCAAATCATACCTAGAGAACCGTGTCTATAGATAGAGTAGTTTTTAAAAAGTAGTTTCTAGCCCGATATTTGCCTCTTCTGGTGTTCCCCAAGGCAGCCATCTAGGTCCACTCCTGTTTGTGCTTGCATAATAAATGACGTCGCTAGTATTATTTCTTTCTCTAATCTGTCTATTTATGCAGATGACATATATCATATCCTCTTCTCATGGTTCCTCTCTTCTTCAAAAAGACCTAAATGCTTTTCTTGCTTGGTGTAATAAGAACTTTCTTGAGCTTAACGTTAATAAATGTCAATCTATGACTTTCTAGCGTAAACGCTTACCCTCTAGTCTTCGAACGTACTACTTCAGTAACGTATGCCTATCCCCAGAGTTTCGGGTATTCGTGATCTTGGGGTTATTTGTGATAAAGAGCTGAAATTCCACTCTCACATTAACTATTTTATAGCGAAAGCAAACTCCTCTCTTGGGTTTATCAAACGCTGGTCTAGAGAATTTTCCGACGCCTACGTCACTAAATCATTATTCAACACTCATGTTAGACCAATCCTTGAATATGCTAGTCAGGTTTGGTCTCCCTACTAAATAACTCAATCCCTTAGAATTGAAGCTGTGCAACGAAGATTTCTAAAATTTGCTTTGTGTTGATTGCCTTAGTCTGATCAATTCATTTTGCCTCCATATCCATATGAAAGCCGTTTGCGACTAATTTACATGGTCACCCTTTCTAAACGTCGTCATATCGCCGACATAATTTTCGTCCATCAGATCATGACTGGTACCATAGGTTAGGTTAGGTGGAAGTGGCTGTCAGCCAATGAGTACATTGCCTGACACACTTAGGCCGCAATGGCCTATTGATCTCAGAAACCCGATGTAAGATTAACGAGAGTTGATCACTTATTAATCTTCCATTACGGGACTAGCCGGTTAATCACCTGCTATTCGAACCACGCGTAACTTTTTATGTATTTCGAAAAACTTTTAAGGTCTATCTAAGCTAAGTCGCTAGTATCATCGAAGAAGAATTCATCGAGATGAGTTTTCCTCCTATGAAGTAGTGCAGGGCATGAGCAAAGAAGGTGTTGAACGGTTTCTTCCTCCTCCTCGTCCATGCAGCTTCTGCAGAAATCATTAGAAAACAAACCAAGTCTTTTGGCGTGTCTCCATATTAGACAGTGTCCCGTAAGAACACCTATGGTAGAACCTAGATACAGGCGGTTCAGGGCTAAAAAACTCTTTTTGAGTCTATACAAACTTTTTTAGTTGCAAGGCAGTTGTTACTCTCAGTCCATCTAGTGTTTGTTATGCCTGAAGCGTCTTGTCTCAGTAGGAGTTTACATGTAGCGGTGCACCTATGTTGTTCCATTCTGAGCGTAGGGAAGTGGTCGTACCCTTTTTGGCTAGTTCGTCTGCCATATACAGTTGCCCGGTATGTCCCTGTGCCCTGGCACCCATGAAAGGTGAATGTTAAACTGATTTGACATCTCCCTCAGAGACATCTGACAATTTTGGACCGTGATGGATTTTGTAGAGACAGAGGCAAGAGATTTAAGGGCAGCTTGGCTGTCTGAGAAGATTTGAATATCCGTGGAGTATATGACGTTTTCTTTGAGCCAAGACAGCACCTCCTTAATCGCCAGAATTTCCGCTTGGAACACACTACAATGATCGGGTAGGCGGAAAAAAAGACTTAGATTCAGTTTTTCTGAGTAGATTCCACTTCCCACACCTTCGCTGGTTTTTGAACCATCGGTGTAAAAGTGTATTGCTTCATTTTCCAAAAGAGTGCCATTTTCCCAAGCTTCTCTTGAATTTATAGTTACATACTTGGAAATTATTGTCAAACACCAACTTGGGGGTGGTGTAGTCGGATCGATTCGGTTAGAATCTAAAGTTATCTAGAATGGTAGTCTGGCCGATTTGATCATTGGTCCACTGTGATACTGCTCTGAGTCGAGTAGCTCAGCCAGCTGCGACTTGTTTGCTAAAGATGTCTAGGGGTGCGAGGGCGTCCGGTGGGGTTGTCCTCATTGCGCCACTAATATACAGACTAGCCGTTCTTTGAATTTTGGCCAGCTTGTTGTAGTTGATCATCTAGTCTAGTGCTGTCCACCAGACTATCACCCCGTATGTGAGTATCGGTCTAATTACCGAGGTAAACAGCCAATGGGAGATTTGAGGGGAGAAACCCCATTTCGCACCAATGTCTTTTTTACAGGAGAAGAGTGCAGCGTTGGCTTTATTTACTCTTTCCCCAATATTGGTTTTCCAGGTCAGTTTTTTGTCAAAAATGAGACCTAGATATTTAGCCTGATTTGACAGTGTGAGAGTTACCCCTCTAATAGTTGGGGGTTTGAAGTCCGGAATTTTGTATTTCCTCGTAGAGAGAACTAATTCCGCTTTGTGTGGATTGATGTTCAGACCACAATCTACAGCCTAATTGTTAAGCTTGTTAAGTTCTGTTTTGTATAGCAGCTCAGCTAGGGTTTGTGGGTGCTTGCCTGAAGCGGCAATTGCTACATCATCGGCATAGGCTATGGTTTTGAAACCTTCGTCCTCTAGGTCGATTAACAATTGTTAACAACCACAGTAGGGGAGATAAAACTCCTCCCTGCGGGGTTCCTCTATTGGCCATTCTGCTTGTTTTGTAGTTCCCAAATTCGGAACTAATGATTCTGCTGCTGAGCATTGTTGTTATCATGTTCTTGATGTGTTCCTCTATGAGCAGCCCATCAAGAGCATTAGTGATTGCTGTATTGTTAACATTGTTAAATGCACCCTCTATGTCTAGGAATGCGACGAGAGAGTATTCTTTGTAGTGCAGTGATTTTTCAATGGTCCAAACCAGAGAGTGGAGTGCAGTTTCCACTGATTTACCTTTTGTATAGGCATGTTGCGCCGTTGAGATCAGACTAGGTTTAATTTCTTGTCTTAAGTGTATGTCAATCATTCTTTCCAGTGTTTTAAGGAGGAAGGATGATAGACTAATGGGTCTTAAATCTTTTGGATTTACATGGGAGCTTTTGCCGGCTTTAGGTATGAAGACGACCCTAGCTTCTCTCCAGGCCTTGGGAATATAGGCGCAGCTGATGCATCCATTCATGATCATCATTATAGATGATGATGTCTGAAACCTGCTGCAGCATCTTTCTATTCTGTGGGAACTGGGCTGCATATAAAGTCACGAAATTAGACCTCTAGACGCTAGGTCTCTTGAGATGTGTTGTGCCAATCTATTTATTTCAACGGAATCTCATACAATAAATTCTATAACATTGCAGCCAATTTAATTATTTTCTTTATTTTTTTCAAAACGGGTGCGGCGATTCCTATACTATCAACTCAGAATGTGTTTTTGCAGTTTTCAAAAGAGTTGTGTTTCTGCCTGTCTGTATGTCTAGTAAACATATATCTATAACTTCTTTAAACGGTTTTCTTATTAAAACTGACAGTTACGGTTTCTTAAGTTTTTTCCGAAATTTCTCGTGGAATATCAAGATACAAAGTAAAGCTTAACATGTCACAATCACTGCTTCAAGGTAAAAAAAACAAAAACTGAAAAACAAATGCACTCAAATAATAAATTTCGCACCTTTATTATGCGGTTGAATTTTATCAAAATTGAAAAGACAGCTTATTCTCACTATTATCTTGTTTGTTGATTTATAATTTACTGCATTTATAATTACGTTTGTCTCTTCGTACATCATGTCTTAAAAGTAAACATCCTAATTTGGCTCAATTACTCTTCTTCAATTTAATTCTACTTGTGTTTGGTTGGAACAAATAAATACTAAAGGTAATTTCATGAGAAAAACCACCCATTAAACTTTAGATTTTACTGTTATGAACTGCGTTCTCGACACCATGGTAAATTCCATTAAACACATAGTTTTTGCTTATATAAGGAAGCAGAAGCAACCAAGTGCCATTCAAAATAAGAAAGTGTTTCTAATAAGATGGCGGCTTTGAAGTTTTCTCTACTGCTATTAGTTTCTGCAGCTTTTTCATCTGTTTCATCCCAGACCCCTTCACCACCGAGGCTGAATGGCTCACCAGCTGATACAATGAGACGTTTCCCACATCACGTCACCATCCAACCGATTGTTTCTAACGAATGTTCAACAAAATTGCCATTTTGTGGAGGATCAATTCTGAGCTACCTGTGGATTTTGACATCAATGAAATGTGTAGATCAGGGTGACCAAATAAGGATCGATTTTCAAAAGCTCCATTCAAATAGTTCAGAAAAATCATACAGTGCTCTTGTGAATAATGATGACGAATCTGTTTTTAGACATCCAACCGAATACTTTGACATTGCCTTACTGCGTATGTCAATGCAGATAACGTATTCCTCTACTGTTCGTCCGATCAGCATTTCAAGGAGGTCTTTGCCAGAACCGAAAAGGACTTTAACTGTGTTGCCAGGGTTCGATTCAAAACCCGCTGGCTATAGTAGTCGAGGATCCCAAGACGATAAACTCACCTACGCCATGATGGATCTTGTTTCTAACGATAAGTGCCAACAAGTCTATGGAGATCAATATGACGAATATTTGCAACTTTGTTCTGTAAGCTGGACAAATTACGATACCACTCCCTGCATTAATGATCACGGAAGTGGCTTGATTATTGGCTGGCCAACAAAACCTGAAATTGTTGGAATTTTTTCCACCATGTCCGGAAGATGCTCCACGGGCCTTCCGTCTGTTTACACAAATGTTGCTAAATTCAGATCATGGATTAACAGTGTTACGGGAATGTACCAGTATCCTACCACCCCAACTATTGGATATTACACTAATACTCCTCCTACTGCAGCTCCTGTTTAAGCTTTAAACTCTTTTCTACTTTGTTTGCAAAACACGCTAGGGGCCGTCCATAAAATACGTTCGCATACAGGGGGGAGGGAGGGGTCTCGCTGAGTGTGACAAGATGTGACAAGGGGGGGGAGGGGGGGTCTACGGCAACGTAGCGTTCGCCGTTCATCAAAAAATGTAACTACAGAATTTCTTTCGACTAGCTATTTTTTAAATCGTTGTCATGATAAAAATGCATATATTTTTAAAACAATAAATTGTCACTCAATATTTTAACATGAGCGCTAGCTCTTTGGCGCGACTCTCGCGCTTTGTCAATTTATTATAAAAAAAAAATTTAAACTTGCAACTGCACTATCAATTAAATTTCATCATGCGCAAGGGGGGGGGGGGGGTGTACGATTTTGTGACGTAATATTCAAAGGGGGGTCACAGAAAGTGTGACACAGTGTGACACGGGGGGAGGGGGGGTTCGAAAAAAGCTAATTTTAGTGTGACGTATTTTATGGACGGCCCCCTATCTACCAGCAAAAGTGAAAAAGTTGAAATTTAAAAGAAATTGCAATCAAACAAGTCTTACAAAAAACAAGAAATAAAAATCACTCATTACTCTCGCAGGTTGCGATTTATTTTATTAAAATTGCCATTGTATTTTACTCTAAAAAGAAAGAAGTATTTAAGTCTTGCCTGAACTTAGATAACTGTCCACTGTTTTGAAATACTTCTTTCCCTGTGGATGAACTTTTACAACTAAACAAATGTTCCAGTGTGTCCAAGTATAAAACTGTAAAGGTATTCTTGTAAATCTGTTCAAAATCCGAGACACCTTGCCGACAAAGGTAAGTTAACCATAAAAGACCCATGTCAAAACGTCTCCCATTCTGCAAAATATACCGTTGTTCGACAACTCCCACAGGCCTTGTCAATGTCTTCATACATTGCAATTAAATAGGCTACAAAATAACAAAATATGTCCACCACCAAAACAAAGCAACACAAAAAAAAAACACTGTCCATTTATGGTACTGGTATATATGTTTTGTGTAAAAAACCACCAAAACTATTGCAGTCCACACATGTGACTGTAAGAGCACAACAAATCACCACAACACAACACAGCCCTTTGAAGCAGGAAGTATACGAACTTCAATCAGACTAAAGAGTGAAAACGAAAAGGCATGGCCTTAGATGAAGAACAGCAAGTCTTGTCAGGTTTTTCATGTTTGCCGCACCGTAAACAATTGTGTTGTGTGTGTTGTTTCCATCGGCATCATCCTCATTGACTCCTCTATATAAAAAAAATTGGCGCGCAAGCCTAGGACAAGGGGGGTAAATCAACCACAAGAACATCCATAAATGCAAGCCGAATATAACAAACAGCACATCTTTGAATACACATTACACAACCTTTTTATAGCTTTTTACTTTGCACTATACCGACCGGCAATTGAAGCAGAAGGTGGAGAAGTCTTAAAGGGTCAGTAACATAATACATATATACAAAACTCAAGAAACTCGCATAGCCCTGAGTATGATATGGACACATGGATACAATTTGAGGCAATCCTTCCTTCCATGCTGCTTCTATTTCTAACCCATTTCTGGCACCACCAGAACTGAAGTAGGAGCAGATGCAGGGGCAAGAGTAGTGAAGCATGTGCTTGCTGCTCCTGCTACCCTTGCTGGCAGAGAGCTGGAGCGGAGTTCTTACTCGTGCACAACAAGCAGGGAATATTTTATGGCCCATTGAAGTTTTCACTGCATCAAATGGTTGAAGGTGAATTTTACCACCGCGGTGCACCGTTGTCAGCATATTACGTGGAAGTTCGAGATGCGGATTTCAGAAATCTCAAATCTGCCAAACTTCATTTGTCAGTTTGTTAACTCTCAAGCCTAAGAATATAAAAGTGTATTTTGTTTGCTTTTACCATTTGTTGGAGGTTGCCACAGAGTGGCTTTTTAAGATTCTTCTGATTCCTTAGTCAAAGTTCGTATTTTGTTAGTCCAAGTTTGCCTTAGTTCGCCTTAAGGCTAGGGTGAAGTCAAGTAACAGCCTTAATTGTCAAGTAAAGCGTTTACTTTTCTTCATATAAGAATCATATGGTGTGGTTTTGAGGTTAAACTTTTTCAGAATTTAAAATACCCAGTTTCAAATAAAATCTTGGAAAACAACAAATGCCCTGGCAGAATTCACCTCTTTATCCGTCGTTCCTTCGAGTACATAAAATGGAGTCACGTTAAACCGACTTAAGTTGATTTGATTTGATATGCTCCCCGATTTATTATATGAACTCAGTTTCTCTTCATTTTTGATCGTTATGCCTTATGCATGCGGCATGTCTATGTATAACCCAATGTCCAATAGTTTGTTAGTATTTTAACATTGTACTTAACATTGTACTGTTTGCAAAAGCCAAACAAAGAGTGATGCGCACGTAAGGAATCTGAATTTTGAAGCATATACATACTGTAACGTGCGCTTAGTTCGCGAAAAAATAAAACTCTACCTTTCAATTTAATTCTACCACTTTATTCAGTATCTACTTTCGATATACACTTTATTCGAACTCAACTCGACTTTTGGACTATCACTTGTATTTACTCTTAACTTTATCACTCTATAAACAAAACTGCCCTCTGGTTGCCTCGGGCGGGCTATTTATATCGAATGACATGCCATCTAGAACTCTCCAGTAACTTCTACATTGTCTCCACATTTGCTGTCAAGCATCTCTACACTCACACACACTGGCTTACAAGCAACGCCTGTCATTTATACCATTCCATTATAGTGTTGCCAGTTGTGTTTTCGGTTGAACGTTTTTCGATTAGGAAATTGGTATAAAATGTTGGGTTCACGTTACACTGCCCCCTCCTTAGGATTGTTCGTCCCGAATAATTCCATCTGCAGCCTCGCCACTATATCGATGCAGCCTGTCACAATGAACTACTTTTAACTTGCCTCTTAGTCCTCTTTGGATTCGGTAAACCACGTCGTTAATCCTCGTGACTACAGTATAAGGACCTTCCCAGTTTTGCTGAAGTTTCGGTGACAATCCCTTTTGACGATGAGGATTATAAAGCCACACACGATCTCCTGCTTGGAATCCTGACGTTGTCGCTTTTGTGTCATACCGTGTCTTCATCCGGTCGCTGTAGGTTTTCATCCGTTCCCTTGTTCTTTTATGGATGTCAGCGAGTCTCTCCTTGAGGTCGTCCACATACTCGTTTGTGTCCTGTGGCTCCTCTGTGGGGCATCCAAATTTAAGTTCGCTGGGCAGCCGCATGGTTTTCCCGAACAGGATGTCAGATGGTGTTTGTCCTGTCGAGCTATGTACTGCATTTCTATAGGCCATCAGGAATAGCGGTACGTGCCTATCCCAGTCTCTTTGGTAGTCGCCTACGACCTTGGTGAGGTGTTCTTTCAAGGTCCGGTTGAATCTTTCAACCATCCCATCAGATTGTGGATGAAGCGGTGTGGTTCTCGTCTTTTTAATGCCAAGTAGTCCGCACACTCCTTGGAAGATGTTTGACTCAAAGTTCCTCCCTTGGTCGGAATGGAGTTCCATAGGCACGCCAAACCTACTCACCCAGTTAAACACAATCTGGTCGACCACCGTTTTGGCTTCTTGATTTGGGATGGCATACGCCTCAGGCCACTTGCTAAAATAGTCCATTACAACCAGAATGTATTTGTTTCCAGCGTTGGTCTCTGGAAAAGGCCCAGCCACATCTACTGCAATCCTCTCAAAAGGCGATCCAACGTTGTACTGATGCATCTTACCTTGAATCTTCCTACCAGGTCCTTTGGTTGCAGCACACTTGTCACATGTTCGGCACCACTTCTCCACGTCATCTCTAGCATGTAACCAGTAGAACCGATGTCGCACCTTCTCCAGTGTTTTGTTTACTCCCAGGTGGCCTCCAGAAGGTCCGTCGTGCATCTCCCGAAGAACTTCACTGACTTTCGATTGCGGTACGATCAGCTGCATCACATGTGACTTACCGTCAGCGGATTCCCATCTTCGCCTGAGGACACCTTCTTGCACATATAGTGAGTCCCACTGTGCCCAATAGGCTTTGAGAACTGGACTCCTGTCAGAAATGTCTCCCCATTCAAGTTCTTCTTTATTTTCTTTCCATGCGAGAATGGGTTCGATATCTGGATCCTCCTGTTGAGCAGTCCTCACTTCCTCATTGCTCCATCCGCTTATGGGGTCAGCTCTTAGTCGCTGAGCGGTAATGATTTCTTTGTCTTTTTGCCGCTTGCAATGCTTGCAATCCACTTTGCAAGGTCTTCGTGATAATGCATCGGCGTTTGAGTGCAGCTTTCCTCTGCGGTGTTGGATCTGGTAGTCATAGGTCTGCAATCTTTCTATCCACCTTGCGACTTGACCTTCTGGATTTTTGAAGTTCAACAGCCAGCTCAGAGCACCGTGGTCTGTCCGCAGAAGGAATTTCTGTCCATAGATGTACTTATGGAAGTGCTTTGTTGCCAAGATAAGAGCTAGCAGTTCCCTTCTGGTCACGCAGTAGTTCCTTTCGGGTTTCGATAGGACCTTGCTGTAGTATGCCACCACTTTCTCTTCGCCATCATGCACTTGGGATAGTACCGCCCCGATTCCAACGTTGCTTGCATCTGCGTCGACGATGAATGTTTTGCCAGGTGTTGGATGTGCCAGCACTGGAGCGTTACAGAGGCGGTATTTGAGTTCCTGGAAAGATTTCTCACACTCACCTGACCATTTAAACTGCTTCCCCTTTTCGGTGAGCTGATGCAAACTCTTTGCAACTCCAGCGAAGTTCTTAACGAAACGTCGGTAATATGTGGCAAGTCCCAGAAAGCTTCGGAGTTGATGTTTGTCCTGTGGTGTTGGCCAATTTTTGACGGAGTCAACTTTTTCAGGATCAGTCTTTACTCCTTGGGATGAGATGATGTGTCCCAAATACTTGACTTCGGTTTTGAAAAGTGCACATTTTTCTGGATTCAGTTTAAGGTTAGCCTCTCGAAGTCTCTGAAACACGGCTTTAAGGTTCTTACAATGTTGGTCAAATGTTTTCCCGTAAACAATGACATCGTCCAAGTAGACTAGGCAAGCTTTCCACGTCAGTCCTTGGAGAACGCACTCCATCAAACGCTCGAATGTTGCCGGGGCGTTGCATAGCCCAAACGGCATAACCTTAAACTGCCAGAGCCCATTACCTGTAGAAAATGCCGTCTTTTCCCGATCATCAGGGTGGATGTCAACTTGCCAATATCCGCTCTTCAAGTCCAGCGTCGAGAACCACTGCGCTCCCTCCATGGCATCCAGGGTATCACTGATTCTCGGCAGGGGATAGCTGTCCTTCTTAGTTACATCATTCAGCCTTCGGTAGTCCACACAAAAACGAGTGCTTCCGTCTTTCTTTTTCACTAGCACCACTGGTGACGCCCAAGGACTTTTGGAATTTTCGATAAAACCGTCCTTTTTCATTGCTGTTATCATTTCCTCAACCTCACCTTGTTTGGCCAGTGGAAGGCGTCTTGCGGGTTGACGAATCGGTCTTGCATCTCCTGTGTTGATGCGATGCTGCACCAACTGTGTCCTACCATATTGTCCCTATTTCGATGCGAAGATGTCAGTGTACTCTTGTAGGAGATTTTCAGCCATCCTTGTTTGTTGGTGATCAAGGTTGGATGAACTCAGTATTTTAGCTCTGATGGTTATGAGCTCCTCCGGAGTTAACGTTTTTCTCGGGGCCTCGTCTGTGATCTTCGTAATTGCTGCAACCGATTCGCAACGTCCAACGACTTCTCCTTTCTTCAACTTTACATCGTACGGTCTGGTGTTTAGTAATCGTACGGGGACCATTTTGTTTTTCGGTGCTACCAGTGTTTTCCCAATGATGACGCTTTGGGAGGAGCACTCTGGGTCTGGTTCCACCATTAGGTATCGAAGGCTTCCAAACTCACCTTCCAGTTTTGTCCAAACGAACACTTCAGAAGAAGGAGGCAGAATCAGATCTTCCGTGATGACAGTTCTCAATGTCGACGTACTTTCGTTCGAATAGGTCATTGGAAGTTCCTTATTTTGGTACTTCAAAACCTGATTACCGATGTCTAAAATAACTCCGTGCTGTTTCATAAAGTCGATTCCAATGATGCACTCGTCACATATATCTGCCACCAGGAACTGATGAGTAAACACTAGATCGGCCAGTCGGATTTTCAGACACACTTCTCCGTATACTCTTGCTGCTTCTCCCGTTGCGGTTCTTAGACGGTAGCTATTGGTGTTATGAAGCCACGTCATCTTTACCAGGTCTCGACGTACTATGGATGCTGTGGCACCGGTGTCGATGGTAGCCACATGTTTGTTCCCGTTAATAGTAGTGTCCACAGTCAGACTTTTGTTGTTGCGTTTGGTCTGAGAGACCTGGATGGTGGTTCTGGGGCCATCGATACAAGAAACCAGCCTCTGCCCCTCGAAGTTGGTTCTTACTCGTTTCCCTGATGGGAAACGGGCTGATAGGCAGCGCTGGTGTTGTTGTTACCTTGCTCTGCGTTGGATCTCTTGCTTCCACAATGTTGACAACTGGCTTTATTTGGTGGTAGTCGGCATTGACGCTGTAAGTGCCCAGTCTTGTTGCAGTTCCAACATCTTGCTAGTCCGCTCCGCTGGTTCTTTTGTATTTCAGCTCTTTGGCACGAGCATTCTTCGACTATGGCTTCTCTAAGTCGATGTATCCCATGAGAAGCCTGTTCTGCTGCTTCAATTGTCAATGCGAATGCTAAGGTTTCAGAAAGAGTACGTGTTCTAGCAGTTCGCACAGACCTCTGAAGATGTATATCGGAAATGGCACGAACGAAGGACTCAACAGCAAGCTGGTTGATGATTTCTTCTCCAGCATCCGGGTATATGCCAGGTGAACCAGTCTTTCGACGTCTGCTTGGAGCTGCTGTAGACTTTCACCCCTTTTCTGGACTCTGTTATTGAGTTGGACTCGGAAGACTTCCTTCAAGTGGCTATCTCCAAAGCGCTTATCTATAGCTGCCACGAGAGAACTGAAATCGCCGCTCTTACCAGCTGGAACTGTTTGAAGTAATTCAGCTGCTGGTCCTCTAAGAGCAAGAGTCAGTGCAATGTACTTGTCTTCGTCATCCCAGCCATTTATTGTCGCGGCTGCCTCAAATTGTCTCTTGTAGACTGGCCAAGAAGACTGTCCATCAAATGTTGGGGGTTTCATCTCCTTTTTCTTCGCAAATTCCCCAGCAGACTCTCGAATTTTTATTTTCCGGATCTGGTCCAATTCCTTGGTCAGAACAGAGAACTGTTTATCACATCGGGTTTCTACGATTTCGAAACGATTCTCTACAACAGAAAGCTGCTTCTCCACACCTTCAACGCGTTCGTCTAGGGCACATACATTTTTCTCAATGTTGCCCAATTTACCTTCTAGAATGTTTTTCTGACCTTCCAAAACATTCTGTTGCGCCTCAAGTCTTTCGAGAATATTCTGTTGTTCCTTCTTTTGTTCGCTTCGTTGTGCTTCCAGTTGTTCGAGAACATTCTGCTGTTCTTTCTTTTGCTCGCTTCGTTGCTCTTCAATCAGCTTCTTTTGCTCGTTTCGTTGTGCTTCAAGTTGTTCGAGAACATTCTGCTGTTCTTTCTTTTGCTCGCTTCGTTGCTCTTCAATCAGCTTCTTTTGCTCGTTTCGTTGTGCTTCAAGTTGTTCGAGAACATTCTGTTGTTCCTTCTTTTGATCGTTTCGTTGTTCTTCCAGACGTCCTAGAACCTTCTGCTGTTCTGTCTTTTGTTCTAATAAAAGCTTCATTATACTAGAAAAATCTACACTTTCACTTGCTTCCTCTTCTTCCACTTCTGTTTCAAAAACAAAAGTGTTTACGTCTTCCCCTTGCTGTTCCAAGTGGTTGCGCAAGCGCAGGACGAGCTCATTTTTCGATCCCGCTCTAGAAAGATTTCGCTTACCTAACTCACTTTTAAGCTCAATGCAGTTGAGCTCTTCTAACAACTTACCCATTTTCACTGTATAATTATTATTTTTCTTTTTACCTTTTTTTTACACTTTACTTCAAATAAGTTTTATTTACACTTCTGACACCAATGTAACGTGCGCTTAGTTCGCGAAAAAATAAAACTCTACCTTTCAATTTAATTCTACCACTTTATTCAGTATCTACTTTCGATATACACTTTATTCGAACTCAACTCGACTTTTGGACTATCACTTGTATTTACTCTTAACTTTATCACTCTATAAACAAAACTGCCCTCTGGTTGCCTCGGGCGGGCTATTTATATCGAATGACATGCCATCTAGAACTCTCCAGTAACTTCTACATTGTCTCCACATTTGCTGTCAAGCATCTCTACACTCACACACACTGGCTTACAAGCAACGCCTGTCATTTATACCATTCCATTATAGTGTTGCCAGTTGTGTTTTCGGTTGAACGTTTTTCGATTAGGAAATTGGTATAAAATGTTGGGTTCACGTTACACTGCCCCCTCCTTAGGATTGTTCGTCCCGAATAATTCCATCTGCAGCCTCGCCACTATATCGATGCAGCCTGTCACAATGAACTACTTTTAACTTGCCTCTTAGTCCTCTTTGGATTCGGTAAACCACGTCGTTAATCCTCGTGACTACAGTATAAGGACCTTCCCAGTTTTGCTGAAGTTTCGGTGACAATCCCTTTTGACGATGAGGATTATAAAGCCACACACGATCTCCTGCTTGGAATCCTGACGTTGTCGCTTTTGTGTCATACCGTGTCTTCATCCGGTCGCTGTAGGTTTTCATCCGTTCCCTTGTTCTTTTATGGATGTCAGCGAGTCTCTCCTTGAGGTCGTCCACATACTCGTTTGTGTCCTGTGGCTCCTCTGTGGGGCATCCAAATTTAAGTTCGCTGGGCAGCCGCATGGTTTTCCCGAACAGGATGTCAGATGGTGTTTGTCCTGTCGAGCTATGTACTGCATTTCTATAGGCCATCAGGAATAGCGGTACGTGCCTATCCCAGTCTCTTTGGTAGTCGCCTACGACCTTGGTGAGGTGTTCTTTCAAGGTCCGGTTGAATCTTTCAACCATCCCATCAGATTGTGGATGAAGCGGTGTGGTTCTCGTCTTCTTAATGCCAAGTAGTCCGCACACTCCTTGGAAGATGTTTGACTCAAAGTTCCTCCCCTGGTCGGAATGGAGTTCCATAGGCACGCCAAACCTACTCACCCAGTTAAACACAATCTGGTCGACCACCGTTTTGGCTTCTTGATTTGGGATGGCATACGCCTCAGGCCACTTGCTAAAATAGTCCATTACAACCAGAATGTATTTGTTTCCAGCGTTGGTCTCTGGAAAAGGCCCAGCCACATCTACTGCAATCCTCTCAAAAGGCGATCCAACGTTGTACTGATGCATCTTACCTTGAATCTTCCTACCAGGTCCTTTGGTTGCAGCACACTTGTCACATTGACGGCACCATTTTTCCACGTCATCTCTAGCATGTAACCAGTAGAACCGATGTCGCACCTTCTCCAGTGTTTTGTTTACTCCGAGGTGGCCTCCAGAAGGTCCGTCGTGCATCTCCCGAAGAACTTCACTGACTTTCGACTGCGGTACGATCAGCTGCATCACATGTGACTTACCGTCAGCGGATTCCCATCTTCGCCTGAGGACACCTTCTTGCACATATAGTGAGTCCCACTGTGCCCAATAGGCTTTGAGAACTGGACTCCTGTCAGAAATGTCTCCCCATTCCGGTTTCTCTTCATTTTCTTTCCATGCGAGAATGGGTTCGATATCTGGATCTTCCTGTTGAGCAGTCCTCACTTCCTCATTGCTCCATCCGCTTATTGGATCAGCTCTTAGTCGCTGAGCGGTAATGATTTCTTTGTCTTCTTGCCGCCTGCAATGCTTGCAATCCACTTTGCAAGGTCTTCGGGATAATGCATCGGCGTTTGAGTGCAGCTTTCCTCTGCGGTGTTGGATCTGGTAGTCATAGGTCTGCAATCTTTCTATCCACCTTGCGACTTGACCTTCTGGATTTTTGAAGTTCAAAAGCCAGCTCAGAGCACCGTGGTCTGTCCGCAGAAGGAATTTCTGTCCATAGATGTACTTATGGAAGTGCTTTGTTGCCAAGATAAGAGCTAGTAGTTCCCTTCTGGTCACGCAGTAGTTCCTTTCGGGTTTCGATAGGACCTTGCTGTAGTATGCCACCACTTTCTCTTCGCCATCATGCACTTGGGACAGTACCGCCCCGATTCCAACGTTGCTTGCATCTGCGTCGACGATGAATGTTTTGCCAGGTGTTGGATGTGCCAGCACTGGAGCGTTACAGAGGCGGTATTTGAGTTCCTGGAAAGATTTCTCACACTCACCTGACCATTTAAACTGCTTCCCCTTTTCGGTGAGCTGATGCAAACTCTTTGCAACTCCAGCGAAGTTCTTAACGAAACGTCGGTAATATGTGGCAAGTCCCAGAAAGCTTCGGAGTTGATGTTTGTCCTGTGGTGTTGGCCAATTTTTGACGGAGTCAACTTTTTCAGGATCAGTCTTTACTCCTTGGGATGAGATGATGTGTCCCAAATACTTGACTTCGGTTTTGAAAAGTGCACATTTTTCTGGATTCAGTTTAAGGTTAGCCTCTCGAAGTCTCTGAAACACGGCTTTAAGGTTCTTACAATGTTGGTCAAATGTTTTCCCGTAAACAATGACATCGTCCAAGTAGACTAGGCAAGCTTTCCACGTCAGTCCTTGAAGAACACACTCCATCAAACGCTCGAATGTTGCCGGAGCGTTGCATAGCCCAAACGGCATAACCTTAAACTGCCAGAGCCCATTACCTGTAGAAAATGCCGTCTTTTCCCGATCATCAGGGTGGATGTCAACTTGCCAATATCCACTCTTCAAGTCCAGCGTCGAGAACCACTGGGCTCCCTCCATGGCATCCAGGGTATCACTGATTCTGGGCAGGGGATAGCTGTCCTTTTTAGTCACATCATTCAGCCTTCGGTAGTCCACACAAAAACGAGTGCTTCCATCTTTCTTTTTCACTAGCACCACTGGTGACGCCCAAGGACTTTTGGAATTTTCGATAAGACCATCCTTCTTCATTGCTGTTATCATGTCCTCAACCTCACCTTGTTTGGCCAGTGGAAGGCGTCTTGCGGGTTGACGAATCGGTCTTGCATCTCCTGTGTTGATGCGATGCTGCACCAACTGTGTCCTACCATATTGTCCCTTTTTCGATGCGAAGATGTCAGTGTACTCTTGTAGGAGATTTTCAGCCATCCTTGTTTGTTGGTGATCAAGGTTGGATGAACTCAGTATCTTAGCTCTGATGGTTATGAGCTCCTCCTGAGTTAACGTTTTTCTCGGGGCCTCGTCCGTGATCTTCGTAATTGCTGCAACCGATTCGCAACGTCCAACGACTTCTCCTTTCTTCAACTTTACATCGTACGGTCTGGTGTTCAGTAATCGTACGGGGACCATTTTGTTTTTCGGTGCTACCAGTGTTTTCCCAATGATGACGCTTTGGGAGGAACACTCTGGGTCTGGTTCCACCATGAGGTATCGAAGGCTTCCAAACTCACCTTCCAGTTTTGTCCAAACGAACACTTCAGAAGAAGGAGGCAGAATCAGATCTTCCGTGATGACAGTTCTCAGTGTTGACGTATTTTCATTCGAATAGGTCATTGGAATTTCTTTATTTTGGTATTTCAAAACTTGATTACCGATATCCAAAATAACTCCGTGCTGTTTCATAAAGTCGATTCCAATGATGCACTCGTCACATATATCTGCCACCAGGAATTGATGAGTAAACACTAGGTCGGCCAGTCGGATCTTAATACACACTTCTCCATATACTCTTGCTGCTTCTCCCGTTGCGGTTCTTAGACGGTAGCTATTGGTGTTATGAAGCCACGTCGTCTTTACCAGGTCTCGACGTACTATGGAGGCTGTGGCACCGGTGTTGATGGTAGCCACATGTTTGTTCCCGTTAATAGTAGTCTCCACAGTCAGACTTTTGTTGTCTCGTTTAGTCTGAGAGACCTGGATGGTGGTTCTGGGGCCATCGATACAAGAAACCAGCCTCTGCCCCTCGAAGTTGGTTCTTACTCGTTTCCCTGATGTAAATGTAAATCTCTACACTCACACACACTGGCTTACAAGCAACGCCTGTCATTTATACCATTCCATTATAGTGTTGCCAGTTGTGTTTTCGGTTGAACGTTTTTCGATTAGGAAATTGGTATAAAATGTTGGGTTCACGTTACAATACATTTGATTGGGTGGCATGTTAGCCTTCTACTAACCGGAAACTCAAAGCATCCCCGAATAATGATACTGAAGTGCGTTATGGCCAGATATGCAATGGGAGTTTTAATTGCATCAAAAGAATATGTCACATAGATACTTGTATAAATGGAGTTATATTCGCGCGTTTGGAGAGTAGTGCTTTTGCAAACACGAACGAGGGCTGCTTACGATCGGTATAACGAGATTTACAAGGAGAGAAGAAGGGAAGAACACCGACTTCTCAAAAAGAAAAAGAAACAGCATGAGAAGCGCTCGTTTGAGGAAATAGAGAGGTGCCATGACAGGAACGAGACTCGGAAGTTTTATCAAAAGGTAAAAAGATCCTGCCAGGGTGGCAAACCCCGAACTCAAGCCTGTAAAGACCAGCAGGGAAACATAGTTATAGAGTCACAGTCGCTACTGAGGATCTGGAAAGATCATTTCTGCAGACTGCTTAACGGCGATGAGGACACAAATTCCGCAATGAATGGGGCAGACTGCCCCATTCAGCCTGGACGATGATCAAGACTGCCGTCCTCCCGACCTAGAAGAAGTTAAGCTTGCTATATGCAAACTTAAATCAAATAAGACTGCAGGTGCAGATGGCCTTGATGCCGAACTTTTCAAGGCAGCTGGAGATCAGTTGGAAAGGAGCATGCACCAGCTGATCTGCATGATATGGTCGAAAGAAAGCATGCACGATGAATGGAACCTCAGTATCGTATGCCCGATCCTAAAGAAAGGAGACCCTCACAACTGCGCCAATTATAGAGGGATAAGCCTTCTTAACGTCACTTATAAGATCTTGTCTGCTGTAATATGTGAACGTCTGAAACCCCACGTCAACAACTTGATAGGTCCTTATCAATGTGGTTTTAGACCGGAGAAGTCCACAATAGACCAAATTTTCACATTACGGCAGATCTTGGAAAAAACTCGAGAACATAATATCGATATTCACCATCTCTTTATCGATTTCAAGGCCGCGTATGACAGTATCTACAGAGACGAGCTGTACAGAGCCATGTCTAGTTTCGGCATCCCTGCAAAACTCGTACGACTATGCAGGATGACTTTGGAGAATTCACGCTGCTCCGTCAAGGTCGGTAAAGAACTCACCGAGACCTTTAATGTCGAAAAAAATTTTAGGCAAGGCGATAAACTGTCATGCGATTTCTTCAACATCATACTTGAAAAGATTGTAAGAAACTCAAACGTCAACACCAGAGGAACAATCTTTCAAAAGTCTGTGCAATTGCTCGCATATGCAGACGATATTGACGTTGTGGGAAGAAAAAAGCGTGATGTCATAGGTGCTTTTGCGAGTATTGAAACAGAAGCGGCAAAAATGGGTTTGATGGTTAATGAGGGCAAAACAAAGTATATGCTGTCATCAAACAAGGACACAGAACATCGACGAATTGGACAAAACGTCACAATAGACAGACATAACTTCGAGGTAGTACAGGACTTCGTCTACCTAGGATCCGCTATAGACACGGAAAACAACATCAGTGCGGAGATCAAACGAAGAATAACTCTTGCCCACCTTTGCTTCAATTAAGAAACAAAACCCCCTCCAGAAAAACCAAGGTAACCTTGTATAAGACTCTAATCATCCCAGTCCTGCTTTACGTTGCGGAAGCATGGACCTTATCGAAAGCGGATGAGGAAACCCTTGGTCGTTTCGAAAGAAAAATTCTCCGAATGATCTTTGGTCCCGTATGCGAAGGCAATGTATGGAGAAGAAGATACAACAACGAGCTGTATGAGCTGTACCGCGACATGGGCAATGGGCATAGCCAGAAGAGTACGCATCGCGAGGCTACGATGGTTGGGCCATGTTGAGCGGATGGACCCAAACGCTCCGGCTCGTCGGGTGTTCGAAAGCACATTGCAGGGAAATCGCGGAAGGGGAAGATCTCGTCTTAGGTGGCGCAATCAAGTGGATGAAGACCTCAACCGACTTGGAGTGCGAAACTGGAGAGAGCTCGCCCGAAATCGAAGTCGTTATAGAAGGATGTTGGTTGAGGCGGCCCAGGTTCACCCCGAACTGTAATGCCCACCTAAGTAAGTAAGTAAGGAGAGTAGGATAAAGAAACAAAATAAAAACGTATAAGAATAAAGCAAACGGAATAGTTTTGTTGCAGAGCAGAAATGCGGGAAGATGTTGCATATAATCAGTAACAAAACAACAGCGTAGAGAATGTCTAGGGTCAGGAGATAGCATCAATATATGTATTTCAAATTTGTTGTAGGTATGATTTAAAGTCTTTCTATCTTCCAAAAAAATGTTCAGTTTGTAAATATAATTTCTACAAAAAATGTATCCTCTCTGTTTCAAAGGTAGTGTCCAATCACATAATCCCATCAGTTGGTGCTATTTTACTTATTTTGTTATTGGAATCTTAATATGTAATGGGTTGAAAAAAGGAAACGAACTGGCTATTGCTTTGAAATACTAAAAGAAATATGAATGAGAAAACTACCAAAAATGTATTGTTGTTGTATTTTTTTTTTTTTTTTACACTAGTTCGTTGAAAGATTCTTTTGTTTGTATTGAATAGGCTCACAAGCTGCTAAACCGATTTAAATGAAAATTTAGAACAGAGATGGTCTAGTCTAGAGCCATAGGCTATGTTTACTCCCCATATTCCTATAGAAACGGTAACGGGACCGATTTGATTCCCTAGTAACAAAGACTATAGTTGATCCCTATATTCAAAAGGAATAGAAAACGGAAACGGGAACTTTGAAAATACTGACCGATTTCAAAGATTCTTCTACCGTTAGAGTGCTTCATTATCCCGAGATTATATTTCATCCACAGGAACGGAAACAGGACATATATATATTTTTTTTCCTTGTTTTGACAGCAAGAACTTTTTTTTTTTAATTTATAGACTGTTTTTTCCATCTGAAAATCGATATTCGAGAATCTGAAAATCTAACTGTCAGCTAAAACTTCTGACACTTTTGGCCAATCAGAGAGACGAAAACTGACAGTAGTTTTCGAAGTCCCGGTGCGTTGAATGCGAGCATTCCTGTGGAAAAATAGGTTAGAGGAATAAAGAACAAGAGGGAAAACCACACACACATCGCGGCATCTGCCCTCGAACTGACTTCAAAATAAAGAGCCCAACCCATAAAATCCGTTTCGTCCGTTTGCTGCCCGATTCAACTGACAGCTCGATCAAATACACACGATCTTATGAGAGGTGACCCATAAGCATCGCATGCAACGGACGCAACGCAAAAAGTAGCCCAACTTTTAACTTTTGCGTCCGGCAGAACTGATGACATGCGCAGTAGAAACCAATTTGAAATTTTTTCTTCTGCTGACATGAGTTGTCTTGTTGAGTTGAGACACCGCAACGGATTCTATGGGTCACCCCAATCCGTTGTGTCCGGTAAAACACACTGCTGTCAGTAGAATCCGGCAGCGAACGGACGCACCGGATTCTATCGGTCGTGGCCACAGAATAAGGAATATACAGAAGGTCATCTCCCACCATCTCCACCCGCAAAACCCGCAAATTTCCCAAAAATGAACTTTAGTGAACAGGAAATGGTTCATTGAAAAAGTTCATTGCTGAGGTGAGATATAAAGAAAAAAGAACTTTGACTAAAGCTTTGGGATTTCCTAGAACTATACCTTATTGAATAATACTGTAACGTGAACCCAACATTTTATACCAATTTTCCTAATCGAAAAACGTTCAACCGAAAACACAACTGGCAACACTTTAATGGAATGGTATAAATGACAGGCGTTGCTTGTAAGCCAGTGTGTGTGAGTGTATAGAGAGACAGACAGACAGAGAGTAGACAGCAAATGTGGAGACAATGTAGAAGTTACTGGAGAGTTCTAGATGGCATGTCATTCGATATAAATAGCCCGCCCGAGGCAACCAGAGGTCAGTCTTGTTTATAGAGTGATAAAGTTAAGAGTAAATACAAGTGATAGTCCAAAAGTCGAGTTGAGTTCAAATAAAGTGTATATCGAAAGTAGATACTGAATAAAGTGGTGGAATTAAATTGAAAGGTAGAGTTTTATTTTTTTTTGCGAACTAAGCGCACGTTACATTGGTGTCAGAAGTGTAAATAAAACTTATTTGAAGTAAAGTGTGAAAAAAAAAAAAGTAAAAAGAAAAATAGTAATTATACAGTGAAAATGGGTAAGTTGTTAGAAGAGCTCAACTGCATTGAGCTTAAAAGTGAGTTAGGTAAGCGAAATCTTTCTAGAGCGGGATCGAAAAATGAGCTCGTCCTGCGCTTGCGTAACTATTTGGAACAGCAAGGAGAAGACGTAAACACTTTTGTTTTTGAAACAGAAGTGGAAGAAGAGGAAGTAAGTGAAAATGTAGATTTTTCTAGCATAATGAAGCTTTTATTAGAACAAAGAAACGAACAAAAGAAAATGATTGAAGAGCAACGAAACGAGCAAAAGAAGGAACAGCAGAATGTTCTCGAACGGCTTGAAGTACAGCAAAAGAAGCTGATTGAAGAGCAACAAAACGAGCGAAAGAAGGAACAGCAGAATGTTCTCGAAAAACTGGAAGCACAACGAAACGAACAAAAGAAAGAACAACAGAATATTCTCGAAAGACTTGAGGCGCAACAGAATGTTTTGGAAGGTCAGAAAAACATTCTAGAAGGTAAATTGGGTAACATTGAGAAAAATGTATGTGCCCTAGACGAACGCGTTGAAGGTGTTGAGAAACAGCTTTCTGTTGTAGAGAATCGTTTCGAAGGCGTAGAAAGTCGATGTGATGTTCTCACCAAGGAATTAGACCAGATCCGGAAAATAAAAATTCGAGAATCTGCTGGAGAGTTTGCAAGGAAAAAGGAGATGAAACCCCCAACCTTTGATGGACAGTCTTCTTGGCCAGTCTACAAGAGACAATTTGAGGCAGCTGCGACAACAAATGGCTGGGATGACGAAGACAAGTACATTGCACTGACTCTTGCTCTTAGAGGACCAGCAGCTGAATTACTTCAAACAGTTCCAGCTGGTAAGAGTGGCGATTTCAGTTCTCTCGTGGCAGCTATAGATAAACGCTTTGGAGATAGCCACTTGAAAGAAGTCTTCCGAGTCCAACTCAATAACAGAGTCCAGAAAAGGGGTGAAAGTCTACAGCAGCTCCAAGCAGACGTCGAAAGACTGGTTCACCTGGCATACCCGGATGCTGGAGAAGAAATCATCAACCAGCTCGCTGTTGAGTCCTTCGTTCGTGCCATTTCCGATATACATCTTCAGAGGTCTGTGCGAACTGCTAGAACACGTACTCTTTCCGAAACTTTAGCATTCGCATTGACAATTGAAGCAGCAGAACAGGCTTCTCAGGGAGTACATCGACTTAGAGAGGCCATAGTCGAAGAATGCTCGTGCCAAAGAGCTGAAATACATAAGAACCGGAGTGGACTAGCAAGATGTTGGAACTGCAACAAGACCGGACACTTACAGCGTCAATGCCGACTACCACCAAACAAAGCAGGTTGTCAACATTGTGGAAGCAAGAGATCCAACCCAGAGCAAGGTAACAACAACACCAGCGTTGCCTATCAGCCCGTTTCCCATCAGGGAAACGAGTAAGAACCAACTTCGAGGGGCAGAGGCTGGTTTCTTGTATCGATGGCCCCAAAACCACCATCCAGGTCTCCCAGACCAAACGCGACAACAAAAGTCTGACTGTGGAGACTACTATTAGCGGGAACAAACATGTGGCTACTATTGACACCGGTGCCACAGCATCCATAGTACGTCGAGACCTGGTAAAGATGACGTGGCTCCATAACACCAATAGCTACCGTCTAAGAACCGCAACGGGAGAAGCAGCAAGAGTATATGGAGAAGTGTGTCTCAAGATCCGACTGGCCGATCTAGTGTTTACTCATCAATTCCTGGTGGCAGATATATGTGACGAGTGCATCATTGGAATCGACTTTATGAAACAGCACGGAGTTATTTTGGATATCGGTAATCAAGTTTTGAAATACCAAAATAAAGAAATTCCAATGACCTATTCGAATGAAAATACGTCAACACTGAGAACTGTCATCACGGAAGATCTGATTCTGCCTCCTTCTTCTGAAGTGTTCGTTTGGACAAAACTGGAAGGTGAGTTTGGAAGCCTTCGATACCTCATGGTGGAACCAGACCCAGAGTGTTCCTCCCAAAGCATCATCATCGGGAAAACACTGGTAGCACCGAAAAACAAAATGGTCCCCGTACGATTACTAAACACCAGACCGTACGATGTAAAGTTGAATAAAGGAGAAGTCGTTGGACGTTGCGAATCGGTTGCAGCAATTACGAAGATCACAGACGAGGCCCCGAGAAAAACGTTAACTCCGGAGGAGCTCGAAACCATCAGAGCTAAAATACTGAATTCATCCAACCTTGATCACCAACAAACAAGGATGGCTAATAGTCTCCTACAAGAGTACACTGATATCTTCGCATCGCAAAAGGGGCAATATGGTAGGACACAGTTGGTGCAGCATCGCATCAACACAGGAGATGCAAGACCGATCCGTCAACCTGCAAGACGTCTTCCACTGGCCAAACAAGGTGAGGTTGAGGAAATGATAACAGCAATGAAAAAGGACGGTCTTATCGAAAATTCCAAAAGTCCTTGGGCGTCACCAGTGGTGCTAGTGAAAAAGAAAGACGGAAGCACTCGTTTTTGTGTGGACTACCGAAGGCTGAATGATGTAACTAAGAAGGACAGCTATCCCCTGCCCAGAATCAGTGATACCCTGGATGCCATGGAGGGAGCGCAGTGGTTCTCGACGCTGGACTTGAAGAGCGGATATTGGCAAGTTGACATCCACCCTGATGATCGGGAAAAGACGGCGTTTTCTACAGGTAATGGGCTCTGGCAGTTTAAAGTTATGCCGTTTGGGTTATGTAACGCTCCGGCAACATTCGAGCGTTTGATGGAGTGCGTTCTTCAAGGACTGACGTGGAAAGCTTGCCTAGTCTACTTGGACGATGTCATTGTTTACGGGAAAACATTTGACCAACATTGTAAGAACCTTAAAGCCGTGTTTCAGAGACTTCGAGAGGCTAACCTTAAACTGAATCCAGAAAAATGTGCACTTTTTAAAACCGAAGTCAAGTATTTGGGACACATCATCTCATCCCAAGGAGTAAAGACTGATCCTGAAAAAGTTGACTCCGTCAAAAATTGGCCAACACCACAGGACAAACATCAACTCCGAAGCTTTCTGGGACTTGCCACATATTACCGACGTTTCGTTAAGAACTTCGCTGGAGTTGCAAAGAGTTTGCATCAGCTCACCGAAAAGGGGAAGCAGTTTAAATGGTCAGGTGAGTGTGAGAAATCTTTCCAGGAACTCAAATACCGCCTCTGTAACGCTCCAGTGCTGGCACATCCAACACCTGGCAAAACATTCATCGTCGACGCAGATGCAAGCAACGTTGGAATCGGGGCGGTACTATCCCAAGTGCATGATGGCGAAGAGAAAGTGGTGGCATACTACAGCAAGGTCCTATCGAAACCCGAAAGGAACTACTGCGTGACCAGAAGGGAACTGCTAGCTCTTATCTTGGCAACAAAGCACTTCCATAAGTACATCTATGGACAGAAATTCCTTCTGCGGACAGACCACGGTGCTCTGAGCTGGCTGTTGAACTTCAAAAATCCAGAAGGTCAAGTCGCAAGGTGGATAGAAAGATTGCAGACCTATGACTACCAGATCCAACACCGCAAAGGAAAGCTGCACTCAAACGCTGATGCATTATCACGAAGACCTTGCAAAGTGGATTGCAAGCATTGCAAGCGGCAAGAAGACAAAGAAATCATTACCGCTCAGCGACTAAGAGCTGACCCCATAAGCGGATGGAGCAATGAGGAAGTGAGGACTGCTCAACAGGAAGATCCAGATATCGAACCCATTCTCGCATGGAAAGAAAATGAAGAGAAACCGGAATGGGGAGACATTTCTGACAGGAGTCCAGTTCTCAAAGCCTATTGGGCACAGTGGGACTCACTATATGTGCAAGAAGGTGTCCTCAGGCGAAGATGGGAATCCGCTGACGGTAAGTCATATGTGATGCAGCTGATCGTACCACAATCGAAAGTCAGTGAAGTTCTTCAGGAGATGCACGACGGACCTTCTGGAGGCCACCTGGGGGTAAACAAAACACTGGAGAAGGTGCGACATCGGTTCTACTGGTTACATGCTAGAGATGACGTGGAGAAGTGGTGCCGAACATGTGACAAGTGTGCTGCAACCAAAGGACCTGGTAGGAAGATTCAAGGTAAGATGCATCAGTACAACGTTGGATCGTCTTTTGAGAGGATTGCAGTAGATGTGGCTGGGCCTTTTCCAGAGACCAACGCTGGAAACAAATACATTCTGGTTGTAATGGACTATTTTAGCAAGTGGCCTGAGGCGTATGCCATCCCAAATCAAGAAGCCAAAACGGTGGTCGACCAGATTGTGTTTAACTGGGTTAGTAGGTTTGGCGTGCCTATGGAACTCCATTCCGACCAAGGGAGGAACTTTGAGTCAAACATCTTCCAAGGAGTGTGCGGACTACTTGGCATTAAGAAGACGAGAACCACACCACTTCAACCACAATCTGATGGGATGGTTGAAAGATTCAACCGGACCTTGAAAGAACACCTCACCAAGGTCGTAGGCGACTACCAAAGAGACTGGGATAGGCACGTACCACTATTCCTGATGGCCTATAGAAGTGCAGTACATAGCTCAACAGGACAAACACCATCTGACATCCTGTTCGGGAAAACCATGCGGCTGCCCAGCGAACTTAAATTTGGATGCCCCACAGAGGAGCCACAGGACACAAACGAGTATGTGGACGACCTCAAGGAGAGACTCGCTGACATCCATAAAAGAACAAGGGAACGGATGAAAGCCTACAGCGACCGGATGAAGACACGGTACGACACAAAAGCGACAACGTCAGGATTCCAAGCAGGAGATCGTGTGTGGCTTTATAATCCTCATCGTCAAAAGGGATTGTCACCGAAACTTCAGCAAAACTGGGAAGGTCCTTATACTGTAGTCACGAGGATTAACGACGTGGTTTACCGCATCCAAAGAGGACTAAGAGGCAAGTTAAAAGTAGTTCATTGTGACAGGCTGCATCGATATAGTGGCGAGGCTGCAGATGGAATTATTCGGGACGAACAATCCTAAGGAGGGGGCAGTGTAACGTGAACCCAACATTTTATACCAATTTTCCTAATCGAAAAACGTTCAACCGAAAACACAACTGGCAACACTTTAATGGAATGGTATAAATGACAGGCGTTGCTTGTAAGCCAGTGTGTGTGAGTGTATAGAGAGACAGACAGACAGAGAGTAGACAGCAAATGTGGAGACAATGTAGAAGTTACTGGAGAGTTCTAGATGGCATGTCATTCGATATAAATAGCCCGCCCGAGGCAACCAGAGGTCAGTCTTGTTTATAGAGTGATAAAGTTAAGAGTAAATACAAGTGATAGTCCAAAAGTCGAGTTGAGTTCAAATAAAGTGTATATCGAAAGTAGATACTGAATAAAGTGGTGGAATTAAATTGAAAGGTAGAGTTTTATTTTTTTTGCGAACTAAGCGCACGTTACAATACTTTAATTAAATCAATTAAATTTCCTTTTGGTAACAAGAACTCAACCTCTTTGTAAGATATAATCTTGAAAACACTGTAGGGTTAAGTAATAATTGGTTTTAAGTGCACTTGGGAGAAGTAGAAGAAGAAGAAATAAAATTTTTGTCGTACATTCATATCTATAATTTTTTTGTATCTTTTTTATACCTACTCCTAAATGTATGTTCTTTTTTTATGCTTTCGTAAGCCTACCACAGAACAAACAAGAATTCGAAGGAATTGCATGCAACAAACTGCACCGTCTAATAGTATTCTTTGCACTTATGGTGTTCGACCTGTTGCATGCAACAAGCTGCACCGTGTAATAGTACTCTAAGCTATCCCTGCGTTTATACCAGTTTAATAAGAAATTATATACTTGTAGCAAATACAACAATCACATTGAGCTTAAATTCTCTTTAACAGATGTCGCTTAAATAATTAAAAAGATAAGAGTTATTTGTTTACATTTTCTTTTTGTGTATTCTTTGTTTTGACGCCAATTTAGTTCTTTGACAAGTGTTTATTTTCTATTGTTATTTGTTTATTTATAGACACCAGACGGTGAAAATAAATAAATTCTTCACTCGCCGTCGCCGCGCTATTTGGCTATTCTTTTCATACGCATACCATACGATTGAAATAAACAATGCAGATTTTTCTTTGCGAATGGAAAAGCAAAATTTAGAAATAACCAGCTGCTGCCGCCGAATAGATAGAGCTTCCTATCTTGAATTCCCTGCTGAATCGTTGATTATTATTAGTGTGCCACTTATAAGAACTGCTTCCGTGGCTTATACCAGTCCATGAGTAACTAAGCAATGTTAAAGTTCTTTAATTTAATTATAGAACGAAGACCGTTCATCTATCGATTATTAGACTATTGTAGGCTTTGTACTGTTTGTGCCTAGTTCCATAGGAGTATGGCGATGCTATGGCATCAAAAAGACTAATGCATCGGTAAGATTGAAAGTGATTTGTAATTGTTGATTAGTCTTTTTTTACTTCTATATAAATTTTCAGCTTAGTTGTCCGTGGATTGTTCCTTGCAACGCTCATCCTTGTGTGCTTTAGCGAAGTTCTCATTTACCATGTAAACGAATGGTCATGGAAGCAGATTTACTGCAAACATGGTAAGCTCTACGAGCACCTATGTCTATTCTTATGCAATAAATGTACTTGTTTATTTTTAGAGAATTGCACGCGAATATTGTTTGTGGCTGATCCGCAATTATTAGGCAAAACTTTCGACACCTCATGGTATAGTTCAATAGCAAGAAATGATGCCGATAGGTGAGTGTACAAAATATTATCGTGTGATAACCTCACTTGTTAGAACCAATGTCGGGCAGTTTGATGTTTGCTTTTTGGGTTTAAGAAATTAAAAATAGAATTTTGTATTGATACTTGATGTTGCCTTAAAATGTTTGAACAAAAATATCAGGTTTAAAAGAGTTCTTGGTAGGTACTTACTTTGTCCATGTTTTTCAATTTTCGATCAATTATCATGTTTTGTGTTTTTTGCTTTCGTTATAAGCTGACAAATTTGTTCTTTCTCCCTAGTATTTGAAACTCTGCGTAGATATTGCAATTAAACATCGACTTAGTAATTAAAGCTAATAAAGCAATTACCACAGTTTTGTGAATAAGTTGAAGCATATATGTATGTACATACATACAGGCTGTTTGTCCCTAATTGAAAACTATTCTAGTTTTAAAGAAACGTACAGCTTTCTCGTCCGTAACTAGATTAAATTTTTTCTAAAACAAAAATGCTGTTTTGATTTATTTCTTTTGTTTCTGTTAAGTTCAAACAGAAAATAAAATTTATTTCTACTGTTGAAGCGTGTACCTAAAAGAGCGCTCAGCTCAGATTCTTTTTTTTATTATCAGGTCGCTGCGATGAAAGGTTGGATCAAACAACGAACTTCTATAGGTACTATAAAAAAATTGTCTCACTATAAACCTACCCCCAGAAAGCAACATTACAATTAAAGTTATTCCCTCGAGCCTCGACAACGTTTGCTGCTTTCAATGTTTTAAAAGATTGAATCAAAGATCTTTGTTGGCATTTGCGACCAAAAGTTAATCAACCCGGTGACCGCTAACAACATCATGTAGCATAGTCACTTACAAGAAATCTTTTGTCATTTTTTCAAGATGGTAGCATTGCAAATGAAGTTACATGTATATTTTAAAGCTTGTATGTACGTATGTTTGTTTGGTGCGCTGTGACAATCAAACAACGTGAATGGGCTACACATTGGAGGGCAAATAATGGACCTAGATAATAGACTAATGGCGCTTTCCATTGGTTTCACTCGGGGAAGCACTCATTTTAAAAACCAATGTAACACCCAAAATTGTTTCTATTCAGTTTAACGTATTATTCCTTTGTGTGAGTGAAACACCTATGGCTCTTAAAACAACGTGACTGGGCTACACACACCTGCTTATCTATGCTGTGTAGTGGAGGGCAAATAATGGACCTAGATGGTAGACTAATTCTATTATTTTTTGGGCGGGAATTTTGAGGAGTTCATATATTGATGGTTTGTTAATTATTTCTGGTAAAAAAATTTTTTTAGTAATTTTACAGTTTTTTAGTAAATGTTCTAAACTGATGTGTAACTCTACGGGTGTTGCTTGTTGGGGGGCTTTATTTGTTGAGAAGATGTTTATGTGTTCTGGGTAACTGTCGCAAGTCTTAGGCCTACAAAATTTGTTATCTTCGTTCTCCCTAATCAGGGGTATCGAGGTTGAATACGTTCTGTGTTTAGTTCCTTGAAATGGTGGTGGTGCTGGCTCCAGTCGTTCAATTACTTCTTTTTAATGTGTTGTATCGAGTTCACTAGGTCTTGTTTTGTAAACATGATGAATTTGTATACGGCAAAATCTTTTGTTAGGCTTGCAGCGAGATGTGCTTCTTCATTCCCACTATTTCCGCTATGTCCGGCAACCCAAATTACTTTGGGTTTGTTTGGTGCTTAAAAAGTTGGTTTCTTATCGTTATCGTTAAGACATATGGCGCTATCCATTGGTTTCACTCGGGGAAGCACTCATTTTTAAAACCAATGGAGCACCTAAAATTGTTTTGCTCAACTTAACGTGTTGGCTTTGTGTGAGTGAAACACTAATTGCATATAAAAAATATTTCCTGTGGAAAATTTTCTTTTTGACATTTGAGTAACATGTGCCAGTGCTTCTTGAGTCGATTCTCACTTCAAATCCAGAAGCGGCTGTCACTCCTCAGAATCATGAGAAGCGATCTTTTTGCACCAATAATACGGTTTTAGAATGCTTCTGGACGCTCCTGGACGATTCTTTTCGTCCAATGGAAAGCTCTTTAAAACAAAATGTGTACATGTACATATGTATATCGAAAAATTACTTCGTTTGAGAGACGTGTTGAAAAAACTGATGATGTAAGCAGGCGCGGATCCCCCTCTATGTCAATAAAAATGTTAAGTCTATAGCAAACTGTACGTATTCGCTACACAAATTTGATTGGTCCCTTAAATGCTTTAAATAATAATTCATTCAATACCAAGAAAAAGCAAAACTCAGACAGAAGGCATAAAAAAGTCAATGTCATTCGTTCGGGACTCACAGCATTATTCAATACTTTTTGATGAAACAACTGATGCATCTCACATCTCCCAACTGAGTATTATATTACGCTACGTTCACAATGGTAGCATTCGTGAGAATTTTGTATCTTTCGTGGATGCATTTGAGGAACTAGCTTATTCCAGAACTGATGAAGAATACGAATATGACGAGGAAAGCTGGAGAGAAACTAGAAAAAACTAGCTGCCGAAGAGAAATTGGATGAAAATTCTAAATCTAAAGAGTTATCTCTAATTGGCATAACCGTCTGCCAAATTGTATGTTGCACCTGAAGAAAAAGCTCAAACTTCCTCTTGAATGCTGTGTGGGAATAGGGACAGACGGGTGTGCTGTTATGCTTTCAGAAGTTCGAGGTGCTGTCATGGAAATTCAGAGAGAAGTGAAAAATGCTGTTAGGACTCCATGCTACAGTCATAAGCTAAATAACTCAATTTCTCAAAGTTCAAAAGTACCTGCCATTCGAGACGCTGTTGCAATAATGAAAGAGGTGATCTTCTTCTTCAAATCGCAACTGAAACGAAAAACTGTTCTCATGAACACCTATGGGTGTGCCCTCACAATCACTGCGAAACAAGGTGGGTAGAACGACATGAAGGTGTACTTCAATTTTCTTTGGGCCTCATCAAAATTGTGGAAGCGTGGGAAACAATATCACAGTGGCGTGACCCAAGCTGGCAAGGCTTCCTTTCTTATAACATCTTTATGCAATTCACAGTTTATTGTATCAGTTTTGTGTTTGAGTGATGTGTTGTCTTTAACACAGTCCTTGAGCAAGTTATTACAATCTAAATCTCTTGGCCTAAATAGCAGCGCAATGCTGGTGAAGAACACGATTTCCGTTCTTTAAGATCGCCAGGAGAACATAGATACCAGTTTCCACAACACCTGGCAGCATGCAAAGAATTTATGTGATCAGTTGAATGTTGAGTTGAGAATTCCTCGTATTCCACTTCATGGTGGACGCCAAATTCACCGAGCTAATTTTGACACTAATTCAACTTGACTTTGTCCTGACCGATTTGCATGAGAGATTTCGACCGGAAACCTTCATTCCGGAAAATACAATTCGATATAATACTGATGAGTTGGATACTACAGTTAAGTCGCTAATTAATCTCTGTGGTCAACTCTTATAGTTAAATACAGACACAGCCTGTTTTTTGCTCATGAATGAGCTGGTGTTGTGGTTGCTGGTTGACGGAAAAGAAGCTCTTGAGTTGATGAATAAATGCAATAAGGATGTGTTTGGCATTATACACAGTTTTCTTTTAATCCTTGCAACGCTTCCGGTTATGAAATCTTCGGCAGAGCGGTCTTTTTCTACATTGCGCAGCAGCGCCTTAAAACCTATTTAAGGTCCACAATGAGTGAAAATCGCCTTTGCGGTCTGGCACTTATGCACATCCACAGACAAATCCCGATCGGTGTTGAAAAAGTAATAACAAGGTTTTCAAAAACCGGCTTCATCAAAAAGCTAGATTTTAGCATTTAATTAACTGTTTTAAACTAATTTAACTTATTTTTTTAAACAATTTTTCTAATTATTTTAAATAAAAATCTATTCTTATATTTGATTGAGTTTATATTTAATAACAAAGAAAACTGCCCCCCTTTATCAAAAGCCTGGATCCGCGCCTGGATGTGAGTGTTTCAGCCCTATCTCCGATTGGCATCCTCTTATCTAATTATCAACTAGTTCCTGCAATAGAAACCCATACTTATTTGAGTTCTTTCCTTTTTACTTGTAATAGAGTTGAACGGACTTACTACCAAGCAATTTCCACTTAATTAATATACTTTAATTCCATATTCTGATTATGGAAAATTTTTTCGAAATGTATTTACTCTTCAATTCAAGATACTTGCGGAAAACATTTGAACGAGCTAGTGCATTTACGAAGCCAGATATTGTTTGCTTCATGGGCGACTTGCTAGACGAAGGCAACATCGCAACACCACAACTTTATACTAGCTATGTAAAGAGATTCAAAAATATCTTCCATGCAAACCAAAATGTTCAAGTAAATATAAATTTTTGTTTTCTTTTATTTAAACTAACTGTGTACTTTTTTCAGCGAATTCACATTCCTGGTGACAATGATATCGGTGGCGAAAATGGCGACTACATATCAAATTCAAACATACGTCGTTTCGAAATCGAGTTCATGTATCAGGACCTCTTTGACTATGACAATCGTTTGCGATTTTTCAAAATAAATCGTATGGTTATGGACTACACTAATCCCGATCGTGACAATAATTTAGATCGAACGAGAATTGGCTTATCGCATATGCCATTGCTTATGTCTGGGGGTCCGTTACTGCGTGGTGTTCTTACCGATTTGGATCCCCATGTGATGTTCTCTGCCCATTGGCATGAATCTCGAATATTTTTATATCCATCAACTAATTCTATTCATTTTTATCAGAACGAAATTCGTACGTTTGACTTGAACGAGCTTAAGAATGAACATACATATCTAGAGATTATGGTGCCGACGTCGTCCTACCGTATGGGTAAGCCCAACATGGGTTACGGTTTCGCAGTTTTAGAAAACAACATTCTTATGTATACTGTCCTCTGGGGCAATAATCGATTTATTAGTCTGATTATGTACGTAATATGGACAGTGTGTGCGACAACCTTTTACATACTCTTTAATATGATGACGCGCTGTCCCTTCCGTGTTGCCAAACGACATACACAATACCGATACTCGTCTATACCTCAATTTTAGGCTCTAATCTAGAATATCATATCGTTCTTGAATAGTATATCTATATAAATGCATAGAGTGCATGTTAAGTTGTATATCAAAGAAACTGTTGTGTTAAGAAAAAAAAATTCAAAATACTTACTTAAGGCGATGCTATCAAATCATAGGTAATAATATCTTGCTCGTATATTCGAATTTAGATAACAATTTCCCAATTTAAAATTAAAGAAGTAATTAGTTATACATATACGTATGTATATTACAAAAAAGACTTGTTGCATTAGGAAAAAAATTAATGACCCTTCCCACTCTATCGCCCTTTTAAGCGAAACATATATACTTATACACCCAATATTATGTTGTGTTATTTTATCATACACACATATTTACAAAAATATTTAGACTTGGTCTTAAAGTCTATCAGATGTGCGGTTACTATTTATTTTTATGTTTTTTTTTTATAGATGATCGAAGTTTATGCAGTTTATTATATTATTGACGAATATTAAAGATTTTAGTCTAGTCTTCCGAAAATGGCCAATCACCATTATCACTAGTTGTAACGGCCAAAGAAAAAGATAATCTCTTTCTATAGGTATCTATTAATTATGAATTTTTATTAAATAAGCTTAAAAGTTTTTAAGTAGTATTTTAAAATCGTTGATATCCACCCAAATACAAAGTAAAAGCAAAATATTATTGTGTTTTATGTCTTATGAAAGTTTAACGATTATAATTTAAATGTTTTGAAAATGCAATTTTGCTAATTGTTATCTGGTAGAAATTTTGTTTTATATTTAAGGTCCCTATATACTTGACAGGAAAAACTGTTACATATTGTAAATGAATTGAAAATAAACTTCCATTGTTATAAGCAATTCTGCAGAGAGTTTGAAAAGTCCTCGATCACAGAATCATGTTCGTAGCTTTCCACAAGTGCGAACCTACCGATCTTCGATCCCGTTCTGACTCTTTTGAACGTTGCGTGCAAATAATAACTTCCCCTGTCTAACCCTGAAAAACATTTCGTTTATACAACAAGCTGAAAGAAATTGAATCACTTCTGTGACCAAATAAGCTGCTATTAAAGAAAAATTGAAAGGTTCATATACTCATATTTACAAAAGGCGTTTTAATAAAACGCCAGCAAGATTACACTATAGGTGCCAAAATTTAGAAAAGGTTGGTAAGAAAAATTATGGACGGAGGAAATCGTGGCACCTGAAGCCACGTTTAAGTGAAACGCTTTTTGTAATAACGTAGGCTTTGTCGGTATGTATGTTCTCTTTTTTTTTCTAGCCTCTTTGGCCGGTTTTACATGATAAGTTACATAATCACGAACAAGAGCGGCGTCAAAAAATAGTCATCTAGTTATTTGGAGCAATGTTGCAAAAAATCAAGAGCATATGTTTGGAGCGCCAATTTGGGTTATTGGTTATTAGTGCTCTAGCAAATGGTATGTATTCGTTACTCAGTAATAACCATTCTCTTTTCTACCGAATAACGAAACGTTCCTCGCGAATAGGTCATTACTTTCACGATGTCGTTACTTTCGTTACAAAAATAAGTCACTTGCAGAAGTGAACAAGAGGGATGGCTTGTAAATGGAGTTTATGGAATAGTTGCATTAGTGAGTGCAGCGTTTTATTGAGACTCGTTAGTGTAGACGAATATAAAATTCCCAATAAAACACAGCTATAGTAAGCAAATGGAATTAGCGGGGCAAGAGAATAAATGGTTTTCCCTCTTGTTCTTTATTCTTATGTGTCCAATACCATACTTTAGTCGTGTTTTATTGGGAATTTATATTCACTTCAGCAAAACATCGCTCATGGAAAAACAACAACTCTAAAGTGATTAGTGTAAGTGGACAGAAATAACTCACATGCCGAAGTGAACAACAGGGATGGCTGGTAAATGTCGTTTATGCGAAAGTGAACTTGGTAAGTGAATAGGTTTGTTCGTTGAAGCCCTGGGGTTGCACTAGGGTCGCCACAAAGCGTTTTTTGAGAAACCTAAATTCGCCCTGAATGTCAAATTGAGTGTTTTTTGAGCCATAGGTTTGCCATAGGTTTTCCCCCAACTCACCCTAGCTTTTTGCTGTGGCGATTTGAGGGCTGTCAAATGGCATGTATTTTTTTTTTTTTTAATGACAGGGATGTGTGGTGATATGTGGTTAAGCGTTTTTTGAGGAGTGGAAAACCCAGGTTTTTTTGACAGCTTATAGGGTTGTCAAGAAAACCTGGGTCAACCCTGGGGAAAGTTCAACGAACAGACCTAATATAGCCAAAAAAGCGTTTTATTGAGACTCGCAAGTGAATATTAAAATATTGAAATTCCCAATAAAACAGCTTTTATAAATACCTACATACATAAAGGGTGGCCGCCATGCTTTATGACAGAATGGAGGGGACCTACAATTTTCTGCCGGTGCATTGCTAATTCATAATAATAACAATAATCATTTTTGAAATTTATGTTTAAATGTTTGTTTATAAAATTTTATTTTAAAAATTTATATTTTAATGTTGTGTTAGCATTGTTGATAAAATTGTGGGTGGCGGAAATTTTTCTAAAATGGATAGGTAATAAACAAAACAGAAAATATTAGTTTTCATTTATACATTTATTTAGTTAAGACGTTCAAAGAATTTTAATCATTCACAAAACCAAAATTGTTTTCCACTTTTCCTCCAAAAATTTTAACAGTATTTTTTTACACTTTTATCCTCAAAATGACATTTGGACTTTAATACGACCTTGCGCCGGCTTTCATATGAACCAGTTTTAGCTTACTCCACCTCTAAAACTGGTGTTTTTTTTTATAAATAAGGTTTGCAGTATTAAAGGCGTATTAAATACGGAGTAACTCTACTCCGCCGATAATAGGAGTATACAGTTAATTAGTTAAATAAATCATTTTAAAATGTGCTTACCTTAGTCCGTCACTTATCAGACTTTCCAGTTTTTCGTATTACCTAAAAATATGCAACCTACAATGCTGCCTAAGCTTGTAGCTTGTAGTAGTAGGGGAGCCCGAGCCGCTAAATTTGCAGTTACTAAAGCGTCATGGGGACTTATTGGATTGTGAAGTTTACGTTCTAAAACGAAAAAAAGTGTATGGCAGTTTTTCATTTCAGTGGGGCGATGGGCGTGTATGAGCTTTTGAAAATGTAAAAAAAAACAGTTAAATTGAAATACTCGAGCGCGTCAGATTTTCATAGAGTATACGCGCTTTGTCTTTCTGATAACGGATATATATTAATCTGACGATTTACTGGGGGCAAATGGGCGTAAAGAGAGGTTAAAAAAAATAAAAAAAAAAGTTATTCGAGCGTGTCAGATTTTCAAAGTGAATGTTAAGTGTACTCTAAAAAGTGTATATTTCAATAATCTGACAATTTGAGTGGGGCGATCAGTCATGGCTGATTTTTAAAAATGTAAAAAAAACACGTGACCTTGAAATACTCGAGCGTGTCAGATTTTTATACAGATTGATCAACTTGATGTCTTCGTCCTCCAGGATGATAATCTGACAATTATATGGGGGCGTACTCTTAGTCTGACAATTTTAAAGTAACAATTCTTTGTTGTTTCTATTTTTTATTACTGGATGCAATCAAAAAATATGTACACATATTATGTATTTAAAAATTTTGCCTTGAAATTTTGTTGAAAATACTTTTAAAAAAAATCCTGAAAGTTTGAGCCCTTAATATTAATTTTAAGTGCTCGATCAAGATGTGTGAAGATTTTCCATTGAAAATACACGGAAACTCTGATTTTTTATTTTTAAATTTCTATAACTCAGCGGCATTTCATGGGATCGCTTTAACCGAAAATGTTTTTTTCTCAAAATTGAAAGCTCTACAAAAATGTTCTTTTTGGCAAAGTCGTTACTCATACCGGGAAGGTGGTACGGGCCACTTAACCAGATTTTTGCATAAAATTCACGTTTTGTCGCAGTTATCTCGTAAATAACAAAAGCTACAGAAAAATTGTAAATTACAAACTTGTAGAGAATTTAGTTTTCTACAAAAAAAGTCTTCTGGACCAATTGCTAATATCAATATTAACCGAGATATTAACCATCATATATTATACATTTCACTGACGATTTTACCTCAATCGCCCCAACCAAAATGTCAGATTATATGTTTTCCGTAATCCTGATAAAATTACCTTCAAAATAAAAAAAAAATTAATCGCGCTCGAGTATTTCGAAACATCGATTTTTTTTTACATCTTTGTGACACGCCTACTTACGAAGGCCCCGCTGAAATTGTCAGATTATTGAAATATACACTCGTCTCGATGTAATCAACCTACCATCTTTTAATCTGACACGCTCGAGTATTTCCGATGATCGACTTTTTTTTACTAATCTGACGGGCTGCTCTCAGCGAACGCCCCAACATTTAGGTTTAATATATGGTAGGAGTACATTACATGGTGCAAGGTTTCTCCCCATATGATTTTCTGACGCGCTCGAGTAACGCGCGAAATCCCCTCTTGGGCTCCCCTACTATCATACCGGGAAGGTGGTACGGGCCACTTAACCAGATTTTTGCATAAAATTCACGTTTTGTCGCAGTTATCTCGTAAATAACAAAAGCTACAGAAAAATTGTAAATTACAAACTTGTAGAGAATTTAGTTTTCTACAAAAAAAGTCTTCTGGACCAATTGCTAATATCAATATTAACCGAGATATTAACCATCATATATTATACATTTCACTGACGATTTTACCTCAATCGCCCCAACCAAAATGTCAGATTATATGTTTTCCGTAATCCTGATAAAATTACCTTCAAAATAAAAAAAAAATTAATCGCGCTCGAGTATTTCGAAACATCGATTTTTTTTTACATCTTTGTGACACGCCTACTTACGAAGGCCCCGCTGAAATTGTCAGATTATTGAAATATACACTCGTCTCGATGTAATCAACCTACCATCTTTTAATCTGACACGCTCGAGTATTTCCGATGATCGACTTTTTTTTACTAATCTGACGGGCTGCTCTCAGCGAACGCCCCAACATTTAGGTTTAATATATGGTAGGAGTACATTACATGGTGCAAGGTTTCTCCCCATATGATTTTCTGACGCGCTCGAGTAACGCGCGAAATCCCCTCTTGGGCTCCCCTACTATAGGGTTCCAAATCAATAAATTGATTTATTTATTTTTAGTATTTTTTTGTACATTTTAGTATGTTTCTCAATTTTATCTAAAAATTTAACTACCTAAACGAAACAATCAAATTTTTCTCACTCACTTAATCAAGTACAACGCCACCTGGCTTGCAAAGTTGCTATACAAACATATGGCGCCATCTAAGCCGGAAACAAAATAATTACGAAACTCTTGGAAACCCTTGTAGGAAGAAGACGCCTCAAAAGATGGCGTATTTTTTGACAAAACACCACGCCAACTATCACTGCGATTATTTTTGATAAATATTTTCCAAAAAAAACCGTGCCGAACACAAAAACGCGAAAGTACATTAAAATCAGCAACATCTAATGAATAAATTGATATAAAACACAATCAGTTTTGCAGTTATTTGTTAATTTTATTGTTTGTCAAACCAAAATGCAGTGAATGATCAAATCCAAAGAAGAAAAAAAAATACAATAAATGAAATTCTTTTACGTGAAAACGACGTCGCAGAAATTATTTTACATTTTCAGTGAATAATTTAAGTGCCAAGGAAAATAATTTCTTTATTATATTTGGAAAGCTTAGGCGAATTTTATTATTGCGTTTCGTGGATAAACTTGTTAAGTTTTTTTTCTTCATTCTGTGTTACCTCGATAGAAAATTTGCACCTGCAAACAGCTAAAGGTTCGTATACTTCATGTGGACACTTTTTTATGAAGGGGATTTATCGGGACAGCGGCAGGGAAAACAGCATAAAAAGCCGATTGGTTTTTTTTTTCTTTAACTCTAAGCTAGTCACATCATCTCGTGTTCCTTTTTTATTTTTATTTTTCATTTTGTTAAGTTCAGACCTAATGTTGGGGCATAAACATAATTTTCTAAAGAAATGTATTTGAAACAAAAATATATTATTTTACGCGCAACAAATAATTACCTGAACCTATGAAGATAAAGTTTGGCGCAAATTCCTATAGGAAGCATAGTACGAGGGTACCTCTGGTGGTATTGCTCTCTTGTTATAATTTATAGAATTTTGTGTGTTTATTTACTTTTGTTTGGCTGCTGCCATTTTTATGTATCTTCTAATTCATTTAAATAGCTGAAATCGTTGTCGTGTGTTTGAATTGGGTTGGGTTGGGTTGGGGTGGTTTCTTCTAAATGAAATTTTTTTTTGTGGCAAATAACATAGATTTCATAATTTAGATGTTTGTGGTGTTAACGTGTGTTGTTTGTTTACTTTGAATGAAAACATTTGAAAAAACAAAAACATAAAAAAGTTCTTATATATTTCTGGTTTACTACAGCGGACAAAAGGCTAGTCAATGATAAAATGATCTTAACAAAGTCTGGTCCCTGTCCATTAGACGGTAGAAGTTGCATAGTAACAACCGATCCAATGTTATAAACATAATGTCGTTTCAACTAGAACTAATTATTGATTGGGAAATTTAGAAATTTAATGGTTTTAGAAAAAATACTCTTGCACTTCGGAATTTTACCAAAATTATTAATTAATAGGGGTATTCATGCATCAGCGTAGAACTCGTGTAATCCGTGTAATCTTTGTAAAATGGTAAAATAACTCAAAGTTTGTATGGAAAATATTTTACACAATTTTGGTAAAAGTACGCCACGAATTCGATGCGGAAACGAGATGGTAAATTTACACAAAAGTCATTTGAGTCATTTCGAATGAAAAGTTTGACTCAAACGAGAGATAAAGTGGAACATAAAACGTATGTACTTAGGTCTCAAATAAAATATTAAATTCAAGTAAAAAAATGCAAGGGAGTGGGGTAAAAGTACATAATTAAGAAGAATGCTTTGAATGAAATGTCATAGGTATAGCTTAATTAATTTCAGAATAAGGAAATATTTTTGGTTTTCTTTCAGAAACCGACTTTCACTAGGTTCAACCAAAAAATTGCTTTAAAGTCTCTAGGAATTTTGTTTTTTTTTTTTTTTTGTATTAAGAAACTAAACTTTATTTCTCAAATTCCTTTTGTAGTGAAATTCCAACTCTTTCATACATTTTCTTACTCGATTTCAGGAAATTGATAAATTTGAAGTTTAACGAACAGCTGCTTACTTACACAACTTACACAAACTAGCTTTAAGGCCCCGACCCATAGAATCCGTTGCGTCCGTTTGCTGCCGGATTCAACTGACAGCCACAGCAGTGAGTTTTACCGGACACAACGGATTGGGGTGACCCATAGAATCCGTTGCGGTGTGAAGAGAAAACTTCAAATTGGTTTTGACTGCGCATGTCATCAGTTCTGCCGGACGTAAAAGTTAAAAGTTGGGCTACTTTTTGCGTTGTGTCCGTTGCATCCGATGCTTATGGGTCACCTGTCACCTCTCATAAGATTGTGTGTATTTAATCGAGCTGTCAGTTGAATCCGGCAGCGAACGGACGCAACGGACTCCAAGGGTCGGGGCCTTTAAAGGGGTGCTCATGCAAAGTTGATGAATATCAGAAATTTTTGATATTTCCGTGGTTTGACAAACATATTTGTTAATGTGAACGCGTGCCAACCAAGATGCAATTTAGGCTGTGTGTGAATTGAGTTAAAATTTCTCACCTTGGTTAAATTTTGACATTTGTTTTGCGGTGGATTGAGATGTTAAATTTTTGCTGTGTGAATTGGGTTAAAAGGGTTTTTTTGAAACACTATTTTCTCTAAAATTCCTTTATAGTGAAAGAAATTTCCCTGCAAAATTCCTTTTTATCGTTTAATTTAATTTATTTTTTACTTAAAATAAAGCAACTTTAAGAATTTTAATTTAATATTACGTTCCAAAAAGTGTTAAGATCTCCATTTTGCCTTATTTCTCTTGGTTTTGTACTACTATTTTCATATGTTGAAACAATAGTCCCGCATTTTGTCAAAATATTTCCCATCACGGATAGTTTGATAATGGGTGTATGAACACTTGTTTTTACAGCACTGACTACAACTTCAAGCAAAAAAAAATCATCGATTTGAGATCTGTTTACAAAATGAATAACAATTTGGAGAAATGTTTTACAACAATTTTATTTATTTAAATGTCTTATCAATTAATTCTAACCGCAATGAAAAATTCTTGAAGTATGTTTGAAAATATAATTTTGCATAGTTACATTCATGTTTGCATTTTCGATGTAAACATGTTGTCCAGCGTTATCCGATAAATTTTCCTTTCATTTTACAACTTTTGGTAGCCACTTAAAGTAAAAACGTTTATTTCCACCTAAAATTCCGAGATTTGTGGGTAGCAAATACCCTTAATGTAAAAAAAAAATTATAAACTAAACTTAGGGAGGTATTGAATATCTAAACATTGTATGCAAAATTTGAAATAAATCGGTCAAGTAGTTTTCAAATGGCAGTAAACACCGACTTTGAAAAAGTAGTTTTGGGAAAAATATATTTTATTTGGATTAAACCTTTTTCTTTGTCGTTTAACGTTGTTTATATTCTTTTGTGCTGCAAATTGTATTGACAAATGGCATAAAGTTATGAACATAGCCCGTTTCGAAAGGGTAAGTTTATTGTTTAGACAAAAAGTTCAGCTTTCGTCTTGAGCCTCCAGTTTCTTTCTTCTTGTCTATGTTGCCCCATTGAATCGCCCGTTATAACGTTATGAATGTCCCGTGTAGACATGCACTTATTGGTTGTTATATATTGTTATTGGTTGCTAGGCAAATTCAATGGATCGAATAAATTACCGAAGAAAGTAACGTCATACCGGCCTTTCTATGCGAATTCGCTATGTTGCTCAGTGAATTTTCTGGCAACAAACTATACAAAGTCATGACTGTCATACACTGAACACTTACTATGAAAGTGCTTACTGAAAGCAATTCGAAAGTCCTTGTGGTTGAGCGATAGTAAAACTTACCTTATTTGTGATCAAGACTTGATAACGTTTTTGGTAAACGATATTCAAGATGAAATTATTTGTATAACAGGTTTTTTCCGATCTGTAACGCCCATCTTAAAATGGCCAAATTTTCCAGAAAGAACTTTATAGAGTGAACCAGTCCAACCAGTTTTGATATGACAACCCAAGGATCTCTTCCACCAGCAAAAGCAACCACTCAAATTTTTTTGCGAGCAGGCTTAAATTTGGAATTTTAGAACCGGTTGCGATGCTTTATCACTGGTCGCAACCTAAATTCCTTTTCCAAATTCTTCCTTTTAGTGTGTATTTTAGTATGGAATTTAATCCGTGCGGCAAGTTAGATACTGGCAAAAAACCCCTCGTTATTCCTACATTGCGATTACCTTTCACGATACTTGCTATCATTTACAACTGACTTTGGCGGCCGTTTTCTTATAGTTTTGAAATTTTCATGGATCCAATCTGTGTAGTTATTTTTGTTTTGGGTTTCACTTTTTGCCTCGCCCTCCGTAGTTCGTAATTGGAACCAAGTTTCGTTAGGTTGTGACTAACGAATTGTCATTTGCAACTGCTTTTGGCGGTGTTTTTGTTATTTGTCTGACTTTCTCATGGACACATTATCTCGGGTCCTTATTACAAATAACGCAACTCGCCAAAAACCTTCGTTATTGTTACGTTTCACGATACTCGCTTTTAGTTATAACTGAACCGTTCGTTATTTGTATTTCGTTTTTTCCTCTCCCAAGCCCGGTTTTATTTAATACTTCTTATTTAATTTCGTCCAATTAGTTTCGTCGTCATTTTCTTTCAGCCAAGCCTAACTTCAACTATAGAGTAACTGGCTCCAATTACTACCGATTTACTTGAATAATTATATATTTTATCATTGCAGAGCAATAAATAGAATTACAAAGTAACCAACATGACGGATATAATATACCCGCAAGGGTGCAGACCGCTAACAGAGGATCTTGGCACCGATGAGCTAATAAGAAGATTAAAGGTGATGTCCTATTAATACTTTTATTTTTGTTCAATTATAAATCTTTCTTTTGATCCCATAGACCTTGGCTCATACACTACAAGCAATGGGTCAAGATGACGGCCTTTATCAACAATATATCCCGTTAGCACTACATCTAGTTGATGAATTCTTCCTACAACATCAATCGCGTGATGTTCAGTTATTGGTTGCTTGTTGTATTGCTGATGTACTTCGTGTTTACGCGCCCGAAGCACCATACAAAGACCAGGATCAAATTAAATTAATTTTTATATTTTTCATAAAACAGTTGGCTGGGCTCAAAGATCCCAAAGACCCATCATTCAAAAGATACTTCTATCTATTGGAGAATTTAGCATATGTTAAGTCATTTAACATGTGCTTCGAAATAGAAGACTGCCAAGATATTTTCGGTCAATTGTTTTCTATGATGTTTAAAATTATTAAGTATGTTTTGTATTTGTGTTTTCGTTAAAAATTTTGTGAAAACGTTTTATTTTTATTTCTTAACAGCGATGAACATAGTGGAAAAGTAAAGAATTTCATCATCGACATACTAAGTCCATTAATTACGGAGGCTGATAATTTTACCACCGATCTCTTGGATCTGATTCTCATTAATATTGTTGAGCCAGCAAAAACCCAAAATAAAAATGCTTATCAGCTGGCCAGAGAGTTGATTGTTAAGACCAGTGATTCACTTGAATCAGTCATCAAAATAGTAAGTTTCTTAACTTTAGCTTCGGTTGTATTTGTTTAAAAATCAACATTCTATCTGTTTTTTAGTTCTTCAACCAAGTTCTAATAATGGATAAAATTGAAAAAAGCCACGCGATATCGAACAAAATCTATGATCTCATATATGAGCTAAACGTTATTAATCCACAAATATTGTGTTCAGTTCTACCACAATTGGAATGTAAGCTCAAATCAACCAATGAAACTGAACGACATAGTAAGTCAACTCATAAATACTTAAATAAATATAAAATAGATTCTTATTAAATATTTGCGACAAGTAATGTTCCACAAATATCAAAAGCTTCAGTTCAGTTTGCTCATATGAATATTTTTTTTTTTTTAAGAAGGCGGGAATCGCCATTTCTAGAAAAAAATTAAAACTTTAACACGAATCATTCAGAATAATGTGCATGACGGTCCTTTCAGCACAACCTTTATGAGTGGTAGATTGATTTGAGGCATCTTTTTGGATTTTTTGTTTGTCGATGCCGTGGCTGTGGAGAAGAGGTGTAACACATTTTTGTTCTTGTAAGAAGCGTTGTCATAAATCATGCATCAAGACCTTTTATGAGACGATCGGCTGAAATTAAACTGAAGCGTTTTATAAAAAATAGTTAAGCAGACGTATACTTCAGTAGTCTTTAGGAAAAAACTTTTTTTTAAAAGTGGTGCCAGTTCTAATCATAATAAGTAGTAACCAGGGATTTTGTTGAAAAATACTTTGAGAATTGTCTGTAGTAGGATTGAACTACCAACAGCTTCTTGAAGATTTCAGGTAACAGCCTTCTTTGCCTTGAATAAGCTTAAGGATTATTCTAACTGACCAGAAAAGAAAGAAGCCTATTTAAAGCTCCCCACTTCAGTCAAGGTTCAATGTTATCGGAATGTTTTGAATTGACGTCTTTAACTCTTTTTTCTTTTGGCGGGCTAACATTTCAAAACTTTTTTATTTATGACGATCAATTCTGCGTCTTCAATCAACCTCTTGCAAAATATCATGCAAGATACGTAGCTGCCTTCAGCCAAATAATAGTCAAGACCTTATTGCAACAGGTCTTGACTATATTAAATGTTTTCAAATAAATGCAGTTTTATTTCAAAAAAGCTCAAGAGTTGAAGTAGCAACATAAATTCCGATTCTTTGTCTTTTACCCAGGTATTCCTGAGTGGGCTTTTTAACAATTTCGATTTCGTGCGAGCTCTCTCTATATTTGTGAATAAAGTCTTCGTAAGCGAGTAATTCTACAGATTTTTGAAAGATTATTCCTATGTTGTTGACCTGGAGTGCACAGTCTTTTAAATTATGATGCTAAAGGAATTGCATGACAGTTTGCCGCCTTGTCGAAACAATTATTTTAGCTTAAAGGTCTCGATAAATTTTTTACCAACCTTGACGGAACAGGAACACAAAGGATTATCCAAAGCCATTCGCATAGTCGTACGAGTTCTGCATAACCCAATACTAGACATGGCTCTGCACAGATCGTGTCTGTAATTTCAGTCACACTCGGTCTCAAAAGCGATAAAAAGTAGTGTCAAATTGTTCACGTGGCGTTTCACTGCGTGAACACAATGAACTGCATACGCAGACGGAGCCGGAGCTGTAAGAGTTAAAATCAAGTTAACTTGTACGGCTCCGTCTTGCGTTGTTTTTGTATTCACTTGTATTTAACGTTTTGACATTTCTTTCACGCAGTCAGACCGTTCACATATTGAGTCCTTCGCACATAATCGTCGTAAGGGACATTTTTAACAAAATAGTTATTTTTATTTACATTGTTTGGCAATATTCTGCATTTTTAGTTTTACGTTATAACTGCTTTACGAAAAGTTACAGCAAAAATAATTTTTATCGTTAGCGACTGAATTTCAGTCCTTTTCGTTTGAATGCTTATGATAAAAACCAAAAAAAAAGTCTTCCTCTACAACTTTCTTTTTGTCGCTTACGATAAAATGACGGGAAATGCTCGATATTATAGCAGACAAGATCTTATATGCTTAAATAGACTTATTCCTGTATAATTGGCGCAATTTCGAGGGTCTCCTTTTTCAGGATATGCTTTTTCCGATTATATCTCGCAGATCAGCTATTGGACGCAACTTTCCAACTGCTCTCCAGATTTTAAATTTTTTTTTTTTCACTTATTAATTTATGTTATTTTTACTTGCGATTATAGTGCCTGTCCAGACAAGTTATGCTGTTGACGTTGTAGTGTTAACCTAGTGTCCAGACATTGTTATTGTTCCTCGCGCAAATTCTCCATTTTGTGTTTGAAATTCTTTTGAAAAAAAGCATAACGTTATGAGCATAACCCGTCTGGGCAGAAAATTCAGTTTTCATCGTGAGCATCCAGTAACTTTCTTCCTCACCCCGTTGGCTCATGTAATGACAGATATAACGTTATGACCATAACCCGTCCGGACAGGCACATAGGTATTAGTTTAGTTCGTTGAACTTTACCCAGGGTTGACTGGGGTTTTCTTGACAACCCTTTGAGTTTTCAAAAAAAACCTGGGTACTCCAGTCCTCAAAAAATACTCAGCCACGAAACCACTACACATTCCTGTCATTTGAATAAAAACACCTGCCATTTGACAGCCCTCAAATCGCCACATCAAAACCCAGGTCTACCCTAGGGCTCGAAAAACACTCAGTTTGACATTCATGGCGACTTTTAGTTTCTCAAAAAACCCTTTGTGGCAACCCCAGGGCAGCCCTAGGTCTTCAACGAACAAACCTATTATAAGGCAAGTTTTGGAATCGTGCAGAAAAAAAATTGACATAATAATTAAACATGACATTACGATGATGTCCGGCAATTCTGTCTGTATGTCTGTCTGTATTCAAATGCATCTAAAGCCTGGACCGCTATACCGATTTTCTTCAAAATTTGCAGTTATAGATCTGTGGGGCAACCTAGAGAGGTGTTTTTGGAGTTGAGTCTCTAGGTCTTGAGGTAAGGGTTCCCTTCCATACAACCGATATGATAATGCTTATTTTTCTTGTAAACGGCTCCAACGATCTTAGAATTTTGTGTAAAAAAATGCATCACCTGGGTGCCGCCAAATTGACCCAAATCAGAGCCTTCCCGAATAGTACAAGCCAAACCACCTAGGTTCTTTTGTCTCAAAGTGAACATTTATTAGATATTATTTTATTTATACCGTTCTGTCAATACACACAGAACAATAGACAGCTCAATTTCGTGAATTACTTAATTCATCGTCGCTCATTTTTTGGTCTTTCATTGTCGTCTAAATTTTAAGATATTCCGGTTCCAAGATTAGTTTTCGTTGCTTAAAAGAATTTCTCATTTTTTTCACAGAGGCAGTTTCCTTGTTAGCTCGAATGTTTTCCGAAAGAAATTCCACGCTTTCTAAAAAACATCCTGCACTGCTTCGTATGTTCTTTGGTCGGTTCTGTGACATCGCAGTCACGATACGAGTCAAATGCGTTCAAAGTTCAATGCACTTCCTACTCAATCATCCTCATTTACGAAAGGATATTATTGAAAATTTGAAAGTTCGTCAACATGATTCGGACGAGACTGTACGCTACGAGGTTGTAATGGCGATTGTTGAAACAGCTAAAAGAGATTTCAAAATCGTTTGTGAGTCAGAAGATTTATTAGAGTTTGTCAAAGAACGGACACTTGATAAGAAATTCAAAATCCGCAAAGAAGCCATGAATGGTCTAGCAATGATTTACAAACAAACACTTTGTGAACCAAACGATATCCCAGAAGCAACAAAGAATGCCGTTGACTGGATAAAAAATAAAATTTTACATGGCTACTATATGCCTGGTATTGAAGATCGTTTGCTAGTGGAAAGACTTCTGATAACATGCTTGGTGCCATACAAAATGAGCCCCGATGATCGAATGAAAAAGTTGTACCACCTCTTGGGTACTTTGGATGAGAACGCGACCAAAGCTTTCATTGAATTGCAAAAGAGTCAGATGAAAATTCGTAAAACAGTTAGTGATTGGGTAAAACTACACCATACAAAGGAAATGACAACTAAGATACAAAAGGAGCTCAATGTTAAATTAGCCGCTATTACCAAGTAAATTTGTTTTGCTGCACTAGGAAAATTTTTTATGATTCTATTCATTTTTCCATTTAAGATTACTGCCTGATCCCCTGAAGGCTAGTGAGTATTTAACGAAATTCAGTGTTAATATGCGAAAAGATCCAGCATTACTACGTTGCATGGAGGTCATACTGAAACGTGATGTATCGTGTAAGGAGTGCGCTGATACGATGTCAACGTTATTGAAGAAGCTCGGTAATCCTATTATGACCAATTTGTATTACAACACAGTCAAAATGTTGCTGGAACGGATAGCGTCAGTTATGGTCGATAGAGAGTCCATTGGTATTTTAATCAGGTGAGTGAAATAAAGTCGAAAAGTCTGAGATTAAAGAAAGCTAATTAGAGTTGTTGCTTTCGTTTAAAGCCTTGTTGAGAACTGCATGCAGGAGGGTGTAATCGTTGATGAAGTTGGTATTCCGCGTGAAGAGGCTGGTGAACGGGGATTGAAACTTTTGAGCGTAAATAAGTTAACTAGATAAAAATGACATTCGATTGACAAACGCATTGATTTTTTTTTAGGTTCTTTCCTACATATTTTCGGCCCATTTCCTCAACAAGTCTACAATGCGTCACATGATTGCCTTAATGAGTTACGATGTTGAATATGCAGCTCCATTAATCCTCAAAGCATTCACACATTTAGGACGGTATAAGCCCCTTTGTGAGGTTGACAACGAAGTCCTCGACGAAATGGTTCCGATTTGTCGTGAATTCGCTTTATCAGGAACTGTCAAACAAGCCAAACATGCTGTGCGTTGTATATTCATAAACACACAAACGACAGGTCCCGATCAAGAAGAAGCACCGGTGGTTCATCCAATGTTTCCACAAATTATAGACGTTCTTAAGACTTGTTTTGGCCCAAATTGTGAACATTATCGCACAAAAGTTGTGTGCTTAGGTCATATTGCATACAACATGCCAGCAGCCTTCCAGACACAAATCAAAAACATGATTGCTAGGCGCATAGTAAAAGAGCTTCTTATTCAAGGAGTAGCCGAAAATCGTCCATATGTTTTGCCAACGGAGGAATGGTGTGAAGAATCCGAGCTACCCCCAGAAACACTATGTAAATTGGATGCCCTTAAAACGATGGCTCGTTGGTTGTTGGGTTTGAAAACCGATGAGCACTCGGCGCAGAAAACATTTCGCATGCTTAGCGCTTTTATTAATCAGCGAGGTGATTTACTTGAACAAAACAGATTATGTGCAGCTGAAAAATCGTGGCTACGGCTGACTGCCGCCTGTTCGATGTTGAAGATTTGTGAACAAAAAGGAGTTGGGGATCAGTACAGTGCTGAGCAGTACTTCAATTTGTCTCAATTAATGGTAAATTCATGACAAATTTTGAATTTTCTTGCTGTAAAGCTGTAAATTTTGTTTTTAGTGCGATCCAGTTCGAGAAGTTAGAGAAATCTTTACAAGAAAACTACACAAGGGTCTTAACAAAGGACTGCCAAACAAGTGTTTGCCCCTTGATTTTATGGGATTCTATGCGCTTTGTGGCCACGAAAAGGATAAAAAGTGAGGACTTTTTGTCATAAACAATTTAAAATTTAACTGAACTTTATTTTGCAGGCTTTTGGAATCAATGAAGCATTATGTTGAATCCGATGTCAGCAGACGGAGGGACTACTTGAAAACCATTGGCTCAACAAGTAAACTTAAATTTCGTTATTGTTTTTCTTAGTCCACAACTATTTGTTTATTTTTATAAGCACCAGCAGATGGACCAACGAGACTCATCTTACCTGACTATATGCTGGCATTTGCTATACCAATCCTAGCTCATGACTCACAATTTACAAATTATGAAGATTTAACACAGCTGAAAGAAGTAGAAAAATGCCTGCGATTTATTTTGGAACCATTGATGGCTAACAAGGAAACATTTTCATACGGATTTTATAAAAATCTAGTTGAACAGATTAAAAATCACGAGGATACCACACCAAATGCTGAAGATAATTCTTACAATTTTGTAAGTATGTTAACTTGTGTCTTGAACGTTTGAAAATTGCCGAACTGTTGGTAGGTTCACATTCTGCTGTCTCTTAAAGTTTATTAAGTTCTGGTTACATGCTTACACTTATATAAGCACTACTTACTCTATGTAGTAATGTTTTAGTTCAAAACTTTCTGATCAGATTTTGTTGGTAAGACATACAATAATTTTAAATACTTGAGTAATGTCCCATATATAACATAAGTTGATTGTAGCGCATAACTGGGGAAAGACACTAATCCACTAATTTAGATATCCCAACATTGAGACAGAGTGGCAAACATTGACCTTTGCATCTTTTTTAGCAAAGGTGAGAGTGTAGATTTCCTATTCTGGACGTCGTAAACAATAATTTCTAGTGCATTTCCGCTACATTCAGGTTTCCATATTTCTTATAGCGTCAGCGCTATGTAACGGAGATCAGAATCAAAATTCATCAAAACACACATCCGGTTTTAGGTTCTTTCGGCCACCAAACAGAAGCCCATTGATAAAAAAAATTCAGCAAAACCATAAACAAGAGTTGTTGCAGAATAAAACCAGGGTTTGTTGTGATCTGAATAAGGCCTCCCTTATGAAGTATGGAGACCTCACTGCTGAACCGAACCAATTCAGAAAAATGGACTTGAAAAATAATAAGAGGCTTAGTAAATAAACTGCCATTCAAGGCCCGACCCATAGAATCCGTTCCGTCCGTTCGTTCGGACACAACGGATTGGGGTGACCCATAGAATCCGTTGTGGTGTGAAGAGAAAACTTCAATTTGTTTTTGACTGCGCATGTCATCAGTTCTGCCGGACGCAAAAGTTAAAAGTTGGGCTACTTTTTCCGTTGCGTTCGTTGCATCCGATGCTTATGGGTCACCTCTCATAAGATCGTGTGTATTAAATCGAGCTGTGAGTTGAATCTGGCAGCGAACGGAACGGATTCTATGGGTCAAAAAAGTCTAAGTTTCCCGATGTAACTATCACATAATCCATTCGGAGTGGAACGAATTTCGAAATTCGTAGATTCGGTATCACCAAATCCAAGTGGAATGTAAAATCGTCGTCTTTATATACGAAAGAAGTTGTGTTTTGCAGAAAAATGTGAATGATCTTGCACATTAGGCGTAAAACAGCTGATTTAGATTACCAGCATGGCGGTATTTAGTGTGGCAACTGGAAATGCTTTCTTCGATTCCATTCGGATTTCCTGATCACAAATTTTCGTAGTTCGTAACTTAGCTTTCCGTGTGGAAGTTTTCTACGAAGAATTTGTGATAGGGCTGATCAATTTCTAAGTCACTGACTTGATTATTTTACCGTTAACTTAGGAACAAAAAATTTTCTGACTTAGCTCATTACCTGAGAAAAAGTTAAAGTGATTTGTTATTTTGGAAAAAAAGCCTTCAATATTTTTACATCAGGAAAAAGCAGAATCATGAGAAGCTTTCGGTTGAAGAAAATAATAGATTCCTTAATAAAAATATAATTGGAAAGGTTTTTTTGAAAAACTTAAAGTAATTATTATTAAAGGCCAGCAAACCCCTTACTTAGAAGAAGAAATCTTTGGTACCATGTAGAGGAAAATTCTTTGAGTGGTCGTTAGATCCGTCGTATAATCTTAATTTGTAAAAAAGACAATGACAGCGATGGTGTTAAATACATTTTCTATTCAATAAAAAAAAAAAAAAACAGAAACTACCTTTTATCGCCTAGAAATAAACACTAAATCTATTGTAACTGAATTCATTGCGGCCATATCATAGTTCTCGGTAGTGAACCCAGGTTCCTTACAAAATTAAATATAACGCCTTCCATGCTCCAGAAAAACCTTAATAAGTTAGTAATAATGATCCTTTACATTTATAGAAAATGTGGGCGGCATGTGACCTTGCGATGCACATTATCAATTCAAAAGTTGGCGTGTGCGAAAGCCGTGATTTTTCTTCTACTATTCACCTACCAGCGATGTATTATAAACCATCAATAGGTTTACAGAACACAAAGATCTACATCCCTCTGGAGGGTAGTTCTTCTACAACAAAGGCTGGAGCATTTGTACATAGTTCGAATGAACGAAAAAAACCCGCCACAGCGGCTGTAAATAAACGTATGCCTACACTTCCAGCCAACAACAACAAATCCAATGCATTCGATGATTTAACATCAAAGAGTGTACAAGTAAGTCTAAATAAATTACTTGTTTTTCAAATAATTTTAAAAAAAATTTCATACTTACTTTTCAGAATAACAGTTCATCCTTTGATAATATTAAGAGTGAAGATTTAGACGCAGAGCCACCGGCGCCAAAAAGAACGAAAACGCGAAGCGAACTACCGTAAACTCCAAAAATTAACAACAGGGTAACTGAAAGTGAACTCATCACACATTTTGTTTTTTGTTTTCTGTTATACAATATTTGGAAGAATATATTTGTAAGAGAGTTATAAGTATTTGTTTTTAATAGACAAAACAATTGTTCTTTGTTTGATTCAACACATTTTTCTGTTTTTATTCTCAATACGAAAATCAAAAGGAAAAAAAAAATTCAAGAAAAATATTAAGAAACAACTTACCTATAAATAACTATTCATGAATTTAGCATTGTAAAAATAATAAAATCTATAGAAATAGATGTCAAAGATTTTAGGTTTCTATTGTTTAAAACATTCGTTTTTCATTCTGTTATGTTTCTTTTTTTTATTAGATTTTAAAAATTTTCTTTCTTTAAGTTATTTCTAAGCCAAATTTTGAGTGAAGAATCTGAAAGGAAATAAATGCAAAAGAAAAACGAAGTAATTTGTATATTTATACACAATTGTAGTTCTTTTCTTAATTTTAGTTTAATAGTTATCGTTTCCATTCTGATGTTTGTATGTATATGTATTTTAAAAAAATAAACAAGATACACATTGAGGATTAATTTTAACATTTTTTTAACAGACAAAAATAACTTTTGTTTAGGTTAATTAGCTTACAAAATTCTATTAAAATAAATTTATAAGTTTCAAAGAAATATTAAATGAGAAGCTGAAATGGAAATACATAACATTTTTAAGCAAATGTGAAATAATTTATGTTTTAATTTTGTGAAAATAAAATTTACTATACTTTTTTGGGAGTGTCGATGTTGTCAGCCATAGGATGAGTGCCTAAACGAAAACCTTATGCAAAATATGTAAAGCAAATAGTAATAAAATTCAAAAGTAGAAATCTACGCTAGCAGACCAATTAAAAAAAGCTAATTTTCAAGATTAGTAAATGGCCTCTGAGTTGCTTAAGGTTTTCGCCCAACTTAACATAAATACTTATTATTAAGGTCCTTAGTATGAGTAGCGAATCGAACGTTCGACTGGAAGCGAATATTTAAGAGAAACTCATTTTATTGGATTATCATCATTAAACTTTGTCCATTCTCTTATCTGACATGATTGCGGTTGTCGATTGACTAATCGATACTCGACTTTTGTCGATCGACATTCTTCGATTTGACGGTCGACAGCTTTCGTTCATAATTTTCTGGTCGAAGAATGTCGATCGAAAACGACAAAAGTCGAGTATCGATTAGTCAATCGACAACCGCAATCGGGGCCATATCTTAAACGTCGAAAAGAAAAGTTTTCCACAAAGTTTTTGTTTCTACAATCTATAATACTGCTATTAAAGAAGCTCCCTAAAACATTCGCTTCCAATCGAACGTTCGATTCGCTACTCATAGTAGTAACCTATGAGTTTCACGTGAAAAGCTTTTCACCCGAAACATTTTTGTTCGCCCGGAATTTTAAAAGCTATTCATGCTTACTTTGACATCCTATTCGAATGAAAGTTTAGTCGAATTCAAAAGAAGTGCGTTTTGAGACTCGAATGATTCGAAATTTTACATGTTCAACATTCATGATTGTGAGTATATTCTGAACAAAATTCCACTTGGAATCAGAAAGTTCACTTCGAGAAAAAGATCACGTTCATTTTCATCTAATTTCCCGTCATTGCTCTCAACGTTTTCACATTTCACAGGGAAAATAGCTCATAATAGGAGAATTTTTGCAAGCATTGAACATTTTTCCCCCGAAACTCATAAAAAGGGAAAAGTGAAATGGTATCTTTTTCGAGGGGAATTAGTTCACGTGAAACTGATAATAAGGCTGATAAAATATAATAAGATGCTGGAATTACATGCATCTGCAACTGCAGAAGTGCAGAAAAGTAAAGCGAGACGGATGAAGATTACAAAGCACAAAAGTTAAAAAGAGAGACGAATAGGATTATGGCTGCGGATGAAAAATTATGGGTTTTTCATCTGCAGCCATAACTAAGGAATGCAGATGGTGCGTTCCCTCTCTATCAGACAAGTAGGACTTTAACATCTTGTGTCTTTTTCCGATTTTCATTTGCACTTGCAGATGCATGTATATCCACCATAAGCCTCACACACATAACGGCTGATTTTACAAACACCACTTTATTTTCGGATTTCAAAATCAGTTTGAAAACCTGAAATAAAGGAGAATTAAAGTTTTATATTCAGCTGAATGCTTATCACAGACAGATCAAGTATTACAAAAGCAACAATAGACAAATGGAATTTGGGGGACAAGAGATGTAACGGCTTTCCCTCCTATTCTTTGTTCCTATTTGGTATGCGTACGGGTTTGTACCCCTGGTAAACAGTTTGAGCACCTTTCAATTATTTCGTGCCATCCCTGTGGTTTCTCTCCTAACAGCTGACATTTGTCAAACGTCATCTCGTGAAACGTCAACTAAAAATTGAAAAATAAACTCGGCTAAAAAGTAAAAACTTTATTTTCCTGCTAAAAATTTCTGTCCAGAACTTTATATGGTCTACTTTTATATAATTTTGCATGAACAAGTACGATACCAGAAAAGACCCCTGTAAGGCTAATGCATGTAGAATTCAAGCTTGCTTAAAAGGTAAAAACTGAACTTTATTAACTTATCAAAATACCTATGTATGCATATATATTAAAGTAAAAATTTTGTTCATTATATAATAGCAAATAATTACCAAGAAAGTGAGTGCCTTGAAGTCTTGGAGCAAATGCGATTGTGTTGTTTAAAGTGGCATAAAGAATCTTGGTGTTGCTCAGGAATCATTTTGGATAGAAGCTATTTACCCGAAACCAAAGAAGACCATAGTGTGAAAAAGTGAGTTTAACCTATAAAAAACTAAACCTAAAACAACACGCTCCGTTTGGCTAAAAAATTATTTCGCCAATCTTAATCAATGATACGTCTTAATAATAATTAAAATCAATCCAAGCAAACTTAATTTTAGTGCAAAGATCATTATACAAGTATAAGGTTTTTTTTAGAGAGATTCTTAAGCCGGCCTTAAAGATTGCCCTTCTACATTTTAAGCTTGGAACTGTATTCTTATTAAAATTGATTTTTTTTACTACAGTCAATGATGTTTTTGAACCAATTTGAGTTGCTTGGTTCAAATGTTCTTTTTTTATTACATCGTTAAATATAAAAACTAAACGAACTCCTCTGTTTTATCCTTTTTTTTAGTAAATAATGCAACTGCTCCACACCTTATACCAGCAACAAAATCAACAGCCATTCCAGAGACGACAAACAGCTGTGCTTCCAAAACGAAATTGGATCCAACGCAACCCACGAACATTTCAAATCATATTTATTACTACATGTATGCTGACGTTCTTTTCGAAGCCATTGTACGACGGTTTCATCGCTGATCCTGCGCCTGATGGTCCACGAATTCCCGCACATCGCCGTTAAACTTGAAAGAAAAAAACATCCAATCCTTTAAACAAATGGAATCTGTTCGCAAAGCTCATCAGCGAATGCGTAATTACCCAATACTATTAGGTAAATGTGCCCACAGTGCTACTGTTTACGCAGCTTGTGTATCGCGTGATTTAAATATCCAACACAAAACTTGTGATAAAGAATTTCAATTGTTTAAAGATTGCCTACAAAAAGTCGCTAAAGATATGAAATCAAAAATATAAAATGAAATAGACTAGTGAAAATGATTGTAAAAGAACTTTTGAACAAAGTAACATTCAACCAGCATTTGGTTGCATCAATAATTATAAGATTTGCTCTCATTGTCTATGGGCAAATACATGATCAGCATTCAGAAGTGCCATATACCGACGTCGACTATAATGTTGTCACAGATGGTGCGCGGTATATGATCGCTGGAAAATCACCATTTCTTCGACATACTTATCGCTATAGTCCCCTTCTAGCAGTCCTTCAAGTTCCTGGTGTCATTTATCATCAGGCTATAGGAAAATGTATCTTTTCTTTGTTTGACATATTTGTAGCTATTCTAATCTATAAAATTGTTTCCAATGAATTGCAGTTGCAATATAAAAAAGCAGTAATATCACTCCTCCGCCAGTATGGAAAGAAAGCCCAGACCAAGCCTTTACCGGACAATCGCAATCGTCCGGAGGATTTAGCCAAGTACTCTGCCTTGATGTGGCTATACAATCCATTGACAATGGTTATTTCAACAAGAGGCAATGGTGATTCTTTTTCTAGCTTTTTTGTAATCTTAACAATTTACTTCATAACGAAGTCAGAAGAAAAGTCAAATTTGAACATTTTCTTGGCTGGGTTAGCCCATGGTGTTGCTATTCATTTGCGTTTGTATCCAATACTTTTTAGCCTGGCTTTGTATCTTTGTTTGAGTGAAAGGCTAACGACAAACGTTGGTGTATTTTTCAAACAGATTTTAATTCCAAATGTTCAGCAAATTTTGTTGGTTCAAGGTACAATCATCAGCCTTACTGTGTTTACTGGATTTTTCTATTATCTTTATGGCTGGGAATATATTTACGAGGCATATATGTATCATTTTGTCCGAAAAGACGTTAGACACAACTTCTCGCTGTACTTTCTGATGCAATATTTATCCAGCAACGTTACATCTTCGATAATTGAGAAATTTCTTATAATACTTCCACAGTTGCTGTTGATGCTGTTTTTGACTATAAGCTTCGGACAGTTTCGTCAAACTTTACCTTTTTGTATATTTGCACAAACTTTTGTTGCTGTGACTTATAACTCGGTTGTCACGTCGCAGTACTTCGTGTGGTATCTCGCATTGTTGCCTCTTTGTGCAAATAATCTCCAAACAATGCCTATGAAAACTGCTGCTCTGTACTTCATGCTTTGGCTGGTTGGACAAGGTCTTTGGCTGTTGCCAGCTTATTTGTTGGAATTCAAAACATGGAACACGTTTAATTGGATTTTTGGACAGGCCGTTTTCTTTTTTCTTATCAACATTTTTCTTCTCAGCAGGCTGATCAATTACTATAGTTTTACGTCATTTAAGATTAATATAAAAAAATTGTATAACATTTATTAAAAATATATGAAAGAAATCATGTTTTTGATTCACGCACTTTGAAGCAAGAAATGAGCTTAAATGTTTACTTAAAGAATTGTTGAAAATTGAAACTTGCACTTCAAGGGCTCGATCTTTTTAAAAATCTTAACAACGAAACGCTTGTAAAACATATGTATGGACACTAGGCTGAATTCCTTAAAGTTAAATCGTGAAGAAGGTAAACGCATATACAGTCGACTCTCGTTAATTCAAACTTGCGATAATTCGAACCTCTCAATAATTCAAAGTTATCACGAGTTCCCTAATAAATCTCTTGATATTTCGAACTAAATCAGTACATTTTTATACACTTGGTAATTCGAACGAAAAAGTCATTGCTATATAATAAAACGACGCGGTAATTCGAACTCATCAGCGTCCAAAACTCGACAATTCGAAGTTGCAGAGAAAAAGAGGTCGAATAATTGTAATGTAAGTACATTTTGCGACAAGTTCAAACTTGTATCAACATACACGAGCCTTTGTTTTTGCGACAGATACGAATAAAAAAAGCAACGGTGAAGATGAGGACGATACATCAGAACCATTAACAGAGGTGTCAGTTAACGAAGCACGATCCTCATTCGATACCTTACAACGCTTCTGTCTACAAAACTAAAGTTATGAAAACTCATTTCAGGCACTTTTTCTCTTAAAAAAGTTATTGAGCAGTCTGAGCAGCAGCAATGTGTTTTGAAGGGTGCGGGTGCATAACTTCACAGGTCATAACTTCACATGGGTCATAATTTCACCTCTAGTGGGTTATAATTTCACTTTTTTCGGGTGAAGTTATGTCCCACCTTGGGTGGGAATTAGCTTCACTTTTTTGTGGGCCAGAATTTCACTTCTGTGTGAAGTTATTTCCCACACAAGGTGGGACATAATTTCACTTTTTATTACAGTTACAAGAAATTATTGTGGACTTAATAAACTCAAATATTCCTTCTGGTGAGCAGAGAAGGTTCTTGGTTGATGGAACATTCAACATTGTTCCAACATCCACTGGCTACAAACAATTATTAATTGTGCACTTTGCATACGCAGAACATGTGAGTATTTAAGGCTGTTTACTTTTCAAAGTGATTGTAAGTTTTTGAAATCATCTTCAAAAATTATTAGTTAATCATAAAAATTGCGCAATTTTTTTTTCGGTCGCTTTACTGCTTAGCGCGAACAACGCTTGTTTATTCACACTGTTTCTATATGATATAATTTACTAAAACGAGAGATCTGTTTTTGAAAATATATGATGTCGAAGTTCGTAATTTCAATAATTGATTTATGAAAGCTACACTATATTTGAAAATATTTCTAAGTTTTTATTTATATTGTGCAGTATAACGGAATATGTATAAGATTTTGTTATAAAAGCTTATGCATTGCCAGTTTTTATGATTAACTAATAATTTTTGAAGATGATTTCAAAAACTTACAATCACTTTGAAAAGTAAACAGCCTTAAATACTCACATGTTCTGCGTATGCAAAGTGCACAATTAATAATTGTTTGTAGCCAGTGGATGTTGGAACAATGTTGAATGTTCCATCAACCAAGAACCTTCTCTGCTCATGATATAAAGTACCTTTCATAAGAATAATTTTTTTTTTTATAGATAACAGTTTTTGATATTTTTTGTTAATAAAAATGTTTCAATAAATTGATTACAATTTATAATTTTTGTTGGCTTTTGACTGATTGGATTGCTTAAGATTTTTTACAATGTAGGTGGGAAATAATTTCACACAAATTTCAGGTGAAATTGTTGCTCACCTAAGGTGGGACATAACTTCACCCGAAAAAAGTGAAATTATAACCCACTATAGGTGAAATCCGTGGTACCCGTGGCGTAATGGTTAGCATGTCCACCTGCTAACCCAGAGGTTCGAGGTTCGAATCCCAGCAGAGGCAAAATGCAAAAATGTTTTTCCACGGGTATCGCCTTTCGCGAGGAATTGGCAAGTCCTCCGTTAGTAAATTCATTGCCATGAAAAGCGCATTCTCAATTAGCCGTTCGGAACCGGCGAAAAATTGTAGGTCCCTTCCATTCCCTCACAAGGCATGGTAGTGAGAAATGCGCTAGGCCCAGGGGCTCCTCGCTCTGTTGCGCCACCCTATTTATTTTTTATTTTTATAGGTGAAATTATGACCCATGTGAAGTTATGACCTGTGAAGTTATGCACCCGCACCTTTTGAAGCAAACGAGTATTACAGAGTTCTTTCAAAACGTTAATTAATTCACATTATGAATAGGTTTATTTATGTTTACGAATGTACATGTACACTTTATTTTTTTTCATAGCTATAGAATAGCAGTTAATCAATAATAATTTATAGATCAATACCTAGTAATTCGAAGCTTTATTTATTTTCTCTTACAAATTTCGAACCATTTGATAATTCCAACATTCGATAATTCGTAGTGTTTTAAGATTCCCTCCAGTTTCGAATTAACGAGAGTCGACTGTACATACGTATGTAGTCTCAAAAGCGAACATAAAAATTCTTACTATGATTTGTAGCTTGTGTAAATCCAAATGGTTTTAATTATAATGAGGGCAAAACGAAGTGTGCACATATATGCAGTCATTAAAGAAATATTGAGAACATCGACAAATTTGACAAAAAGTCGCAATAGTCAGACCTAACTTTGACGTAGTACAAAACTTCGTCTACCAAGCGTTCCCTATAGACACGGAAAATAATATCTGTGAAAAAGGTTGAAACACTCTGGCCATTCGATGCTTCTTTGGTATAATAAAGCAATTGAGAAATAAAATCATCTCTAGAAAAACAAAAGAACTTTTATAAGATCTTGATCATCCCAGTCCTGCTATACGGGGCAAAAGCATGTACCTTGCGGATGATAAAACCTTTGGTCATTTCGAAAAAAAATCCGAAAGATCTTTGGTCCCGTATGTGAAGACAATGTGTGGAAAAGTAGATACAACAACGAGCTGTATGAGCCGTATCGCAACTTGGGGCTAGCTAGAAAAGTACGAAGTAGAAAAAACTACAATGATTTGGACATATAGAGCGGCTGGGTGGGTTTTCGGCAGCACGTTGCACTGAAATCGCGGAAGAGCAAAACATCGTCTCAAGAAGCGTTATCAATTGGATGAACCTCAATCAACTAAGAGCGCAAAACTGGAGAGAGCTCGCCCGAAATCGAAAATGTTATCGAAAGATTTTGGTTGAGTATAAAGCTAAGCTCGAGTTAAGACCGAAACCCCGAATTGCGTAACTTGGCGTTAAAATCGCGAAATCCCCAATTCTAAAACCTAGAAATAAAAAAAATCCAAATTTGCAATTCAAAACACTTTTTTCATAAAAAAGGAATTTTGTTCCGGTAGGTTCATTTTTAAAATATATTTTATTTTAATTTTTGACAGATCATAGGTACAAGATAATCGGTCCTATCGTGGTAACCGTCGGAGCGGAATTCTGTCTTTCAGCTTGTTACAAGAAACTATCGACGATAAACTTTACCACTATCGCTTTCCTGCCTTAACTTATAAAGGCTGGTATGCCTTTATAAGTGCATACAAAATCGAATAAAGCAATTTTTTGCGAAACAACTGTTGTTTAGATTAGATAGTTTGAAATAAAAAATACATTTTTCGTCGTCGTCGTTGCGGATGCAGTCACTTGAAGGGCTAAAATGTTTTTTTTTTTTTTTTTAATATGGACACATTTATGGGCCACCATGAAGCCAAACACAGAGAAATTAGCTTCTAAAAGCTGTTTAACGTCAGATGTTTCAGTCTTTCTTTCGTCTCATAGAAAATAGTACGTATACGCCCCATATTCCCAGGTTGTCGTCACACAGTCAACACACTCTTATTTGCTTTTTTTTTCTAAAATCGCAAACGCCGCATGGACAAGATAATTTCCATTAAACAAAATATGTGCACATCTTAAATAAAAAAAAAAACCATCGCTGCCAGACTCAGAGTGTGTAGTTGACATCGCACTTTTGTTTCTCCGTTGTGTCGGGGTCGGCATATCTTTGATACCAGTTTTCGTACTTTTATGTATATTATTTTTAGACGGCTTTTTGGAGACCATAACAAACAAAAGTCTACAGTTCATTCATTTTTGTTGTTAGTCGCGCAGGTGAAGGTGCCACACATGCTGCTCTCTATCACAAGTTTTCTGGTCAATTATGAGCAATCGCGTGTAGAGAACGAAACACTTTGCCATCCTGACAGTAGATTCAACTCTTCAATCGGTTGTTGCTGACAATTTATTGTGTTTTGCTATTAATTTTCTTTTCGTATTTGTTTTGAGTTTTTAAACAAAATTTAATTGCGTTCTTCCAAATTGACATCACAAAACGTGACAACTATTAAATCGCCAAAAAGAATTAAATGAAAGAAAAGCTATGATGCGTGTAGTTTCCTAGCATTGTTCATGATTCACTTATCAATTATTTTATAATTTTTTTTGTACCCATGTACATATGTACATATGTATGTAAATAAAATATTGAAAAAGTGAAAGGAAGGTGTTAAAAATGAATTCGGTATTTGAATTCTTTCGAAATCATCATATCCTGGCTATTGTCGAAGAAACCTTGGAAAGCAAGGCATACACATTGAATTTGTCACGCTTCCAAATGAGGGATGTACCGGGTTTGGTTGAAAAATGCGAAACTGTTATGAAGTTATTTCTTAATCACAATCATTTGACACAGGTAAGTGTCGTTTACCTCTAACTAACCATGAAGTGATGTAAGCAATTTAATGGGGCTGTTTGATTATTTAGACTCAGTTTCTTGTCGCTTACGTAATTTAAATATTTTGAAAACATAAGAAAAACATCTGATCATATTTACTTAGAAGACTATACATACATACATAATCTGGTGTGTGTTTAAGTGACCGAAAAAGGCATATTTTCTTAACGATGTATCCGATAAAATTCAATAGAATTTGTTTTTGTTTGTTTATTATACTTAGTAGTGATAAATATAAATTATCAAGAAAACTCTAAAATTGAACTCGGAAAGATACCATTTACGATTGAGAACTTGTCGACTAATGGTTTTGTTTTAAGTACATACTTTATAACTTAAAAAAATGTAATAAGTTTTCTGCATTTGAAAATCTTCGAAAGAAATCATCGAAAAACGTTTAGTCAGTTGAGTTTTTCTTCTTTTACCCATACCCACAAACTATCTATCGGCCGATAGTTCAGTCGGTTTGGGCTGTTAGCGCGCACGCTACGCCAACTAAACAGTTGGGTTGGTGATGACCAGGCATACTAGACACTAAAAAACGGTCTGCCGACTATTTTCAGTTTTTCGTAGTACAATATTGTCCAGAAATATTATAACTGCTCTCATACAACGGAAGAGAAAAATCAAAAAGAGAGTCCAAGAGTATTGGAAGTTTGGAAGTGACAAAAAGAAAGTTTTACAGGCAGACATTTTTGTTTTGTTTTTATCATAAGCATTCAAACGCAAGGGACCGAAATTGAGTCGCTTGCGATAAAATTTATTTTCGCTGTAACCTTAATGTAAAACTAAAAATGCAAAAATTGCGAAACAGTGTAAACTTCTGATCTGTATGAAAAAAAAACTATTTTGTTAACAATTTCACTTACGGTGATTTAGCGGTAAGGATTCGATGTTAAAAAATAGGACGATCGGCAAAATATTAGTAAAATTTTTTCGCTAAAAGTTTTAAATAAACTATAATACCTATCAACTTTTGACTTTGCACAAGCTGCATTAGTTCCTCCGGAAACAGGTAGGTACAAAGTAAACTGAGAAGCATTCCAAAGTTTGATATCATCATACAACTAAATAAGATCGCATTGCGCATTTTGGCCTCGTAGTTTTCAGCAAATATCGGTCTTAATGAAGTCATACGCGACGGATACAAATATAAGCCTCGATGACTTACATGTGCATATTTAGAGAAGTTCTAAAATAGCTTGATATATTTTTTTTGATGAAAGAATAATGTAAAAAATAACGAAATGGCAACTTTATAAGTTACTTTGTATCATTTGTGAACCCCTTTCCTTGTGCTAATAAGATAGAAAACAAGTAATCAAACATTAACCTTTGATCCTACATACGACATTGCACGCTGTACGATGTGTGAAACAACTTTATAAGTTACTTTGTATCATTTGTGAACCCCTTTCCTTGTGCTAATAAGATAGAAAACAAGTAATCAAACATTAACCTTTGATCCTACATACGACATTGCACGCTGTACGATGTGTGAAACGAGATTTTTTGAAGAATCAAGATATTTCGCCAATGTCCAATTTGTATTTACTTCTTTGGCAATTTTTTAAGGGGGTTCCGGAGTTTTTTCTTGCCTTATCTTATTGTGTAACATTTCAAGGATATATCTCTAAAATTTTAAGCTAATCTAAGCAAAATACATGAAGTTACTAATCTCCTGTCCTCACGCTCGAACAGCTGCGAGCATTGAACTTTAAACGCGTTTTTCCTACTCTCATTTAAAAACTGCCTGAACAACTTATTTCAAACTTTGCATACATTTTATAGATATAAAATACCTCCCCCTACGTTTAGTTAAAAAAATTTACATTATTGGGCACGTTCAAGAACCTATCAAGCAGAAGTACTCGCAGTGTGCGAAGCCGCAAAGCTAGGCAAAACTTGATCAACAAAAATATTGACTTCTTCATAGACAGTCAGGCGGCCATTAAAGCTATCACATCCATTACCACAAAATCCAGGCTAGTAGACAGCTGTCGCAGTAACCTTATGGCGCTTTCCATTGGTTTCACTCGGGGAAGCACTCATTCTGAAAACCAATGGAACACCTAAAACTGTTTTTGCTCAACTTAACGTGTTGGCTTTGTGTGAGTGAAACATCTATAGCACATAACAAATATTTCCTGTGGAAACTTTTCCTTTTGACATTTGAGTAACATGTGTTAGTGCTTCTTGAGTCGATTCTCACTTCAAATCGAGAAGCGGCTGTCACTCCTCAGAATCATGAGAAGCGATCTTTTTGCACCAATGGAACGGTTTGAGAACGCTTCTGGACGCTCCTGGACGGTTCTTTTTGTCCAATGGAAAGTGCCATTAGACTACCAAGCGAAACAAACACAGTAAGTCTAACCTGGGTTCCAGGACATCGCGACATAATCGGTAATGAAATGGCGGATAAGCTGGCTAAAATCGGGTCAGCACTCGAATCCAGCGAAACGAACACCTCAGTTCTAATTCCACTAGAGCAAGAAAAAAAACAGAATCAAACACAATTTTCTAAAAACCGCCAATGACAGGTGGTCATCTTTAGAAACATGCCGAATCTCCAGAAACCTTTGGCCAGATATTTCCAAGAAAAAAACAGAATTTCTACTCCAGCTAAGCAGACCTCGGCTCTCTCTGTTGATTGGCATTCTCACGGGACACAACTCGTTGGGTACCCACATGATGAGAATGGGCATTAGCACATCCGACTTATGCAGAGGATGCCATGATGAGGAGGAGGCAGAGGAGGGATCATTCCACTTCCTCTGAGTGTCCTAGCTTGGCCCACACTCGGAAAAAAACCCTCGGAGAATACTTTTTTCGACGAACTGGGCGACATCTCTAATTTCTCAGCAACGTCCTGGCATTTATTCAGGGCTCCAAATGGTTCAGTGGGGGTTCCCTACCCCAATAGACCAATCACCAACCCAACCCTCTACCTCTCCAATCCCCTCACCTCCTCATCCTCTGTTTTCCCGGGGATCACAATGGATCATTGAGATCCGAGTGAGGTGCTGCCACTTGTGGCTGCACCCCCCATGCAACCTAACCTAACCTATCGGGTAGCCGATTCGATTTCCCATGCGTTTTAAAAGACTCTAATGCTGAAATAAATGCACACCAAAACAAAAAATCAACATGAAAAGAAATAAAAATAAAATTTCCATCAGCTGATCACTTGAATAGAAAGGTATACCAAAAATACTCGGAAACCTTTAGATAGCATTGGGTTTGTTACTCTCTTTTTACACGTAAACAACGTTTCCTACCAAAAAAAATTGCCTAATTTTTGATGGAAAATGACAGTTTACACCAAAAGTTTTTAAATGAAAGGAAAGCTCTTCGGCGGACGTTAACTAAGTTCTAATGTTTTTTTTTTTTTTTTCATTTGCGATAATTTCCAGTCAAGTTACAGTGAACACCACCAAATGTTTTTTCCCCAAGGCGTTCTAAGGAAGCTCTGTTACCGGCTTATGCCTCAATATTTCTGCATACTAAAATTATACAACATAATTACAAGTATGCTCAACATCGTACAAGAGGTGCGAATAAAATGAATCAATTCATACTTAAAAAATGTGTGATGAGGAGATTGTTTGGCCAAAATTGTTTTGTTTTAATCGCCTTACCCAACGCAGTGAAAGGCGCTTGAATGGCAAATGGGGTTCTTTAAATGGAATATGGATCTCGCTACCTATTTTTCTAGAATAGAGATGTGATTCTTAGTTCAAATGTTTTTCCAAACTCCGCTTTAAATTATTGATTTTTCTCATTGAATTCAATCAATTTTTATAATAACAAAAAAAAAACAAATCAAAACTAAGTTTTACCAATGTACTGTTAATCAATTTTTTCAGCTTCCAGACTACCTCAACAATTTTTATCGTTTACAAATTCTAACGTTAGACTACAATTGTTTACAAAAATTTCCAACTGTGATATGCAAATTAACAACACTGCGCTCTTTAAATGTAAGTTGCAATCATATTGACGAACTTCCACCCGAAATAGGACACTTAACTGAATTGGAAACACTATGGTGTAATAATACTGGCTTACTAAAAATCCCAGAACAAATTTCTAATTGCGAACGGTTGGAAACTTTTGGTGCAAGAGGAAATCAAATTGAAGAACTACCCTCAACATTTGGTTTACTTAAAAAACTCCAATGGCTCACGTTCGAAAATAACAATTTGAAGAAACTACCAGCAACTTTTAAGACTCTACACAAATTGATTCACTTGAATTTGAAAAATAACAAACTCAGAGAGCTTCCACAATGTCTGGCGCACATGAAGAAACTACAATACGTACTTCTTAATGGAAACCAAATTGAAGAAGTTTATCTGGAGATTTTGGATAAGACACGTTTTATAAAAATGATAAACTTAACGGATAATCCTATCAACGATAAAAGCAATTTTACGGTAAGGCATTTGTTACTTTCAAGAAAAATCTAATTCGACTATTTGCTTTCCAAATTTTAATTTGTTTTGCATCAAAGACGTGTTTTTGTTTTGTATATGTCGTTATTAGTTTTTCAAAAGTGTTTAAAGGTCCTTATAAACCATCAATGATGTAAAAAACTCACCAAAAAATTTTCTCTAAAAGGTTTACAGGCATATAGTTTTTAACGATTCCCCAACGCAATCAGATTCCAACAACAATGCAGGTGCAAACGAAAATGCCAACGATGAAGTTCATAATGATTCCGATTCATCTGACTGGGAAAATAGTGTTGAAACCAGTGATATAGACACAACTGATGAAAGTGCAGAAGAAAATGACGTAGAGGTAAAAGTAGTCTGCTAGATTTAAAAAAGAAGTTTTTAACAATATTCTTTACTTATAGGATATTTCAATTCTAATCCCCGAACTCTCCCGATACATTACCAATTTCTCCTAAAAAAGAATCCAAAATTGTATTATTTAATAAAAAACAAAAGCAAAAAGAAGTCATTCATCTTTCATTATTATTAATTATAGTTTTTTAACGGGAATTCTACAAGTAAAAGCGAATCTGAACAGACTCAATGTTAATCATTTAAAATATGTACTATTTTATAGTATAACCTGTCCAAATGCATTTTATTGGTAATTTGTGTGTTCAACGTGGTTTTAGTCGGTATTTTTCTTTGACCAGGTACTTATAAGACAGATCTTAGCAGGAGAAACAACTTAGAACTTAAGCTTACGAGGACATCTTCTTCATTAGGTCTTCATCCTGCATCGACATTGCTGTTAGTTTTTTACCAATCTTTTCGTGTATGTCTAGGTACTTCGCCACACATCGATCAATGCAAACTGATTCACCTTTGCCTGCAGTAAATAATAAAAAAAAAGAAGTCAAAATCAGTACATTTATGGTTAAGGCATTTCATAAGTATTTTGAAAAATTATTTTAAAGAAAAAAGCAAGCAGTAAAAATCGACACTTGTGCGAAGACACGAGTATAATACAAAACCTTGGTTTCGCCACCAAAAACCATATGCCTCGTATTCCTTAACCGACCACTCAATCTTTACAAATGAAATTTATAGTATTCTTGAAGACAAAGAATTACCTTCACAGATAAAGTAAGTGGCTGGTCACTAATTCATCGTAGCAACCAGAGAAATAAGTTTTCTAATAAATTAATTTTTTCCTTATAAATAAAAAGTCTGATTCAATACTAAAAAAGGGAGACCCTCACAATTGCGCCAATTATGAAGGGATAAGCCTTCTTAACGTCGCCTATAAGATTTTGTCTGCTGTAATATGTGAACGCCTGAAACCCCACGTCAACAACTTGATAGGTCCTTATCAATGTGGTTTTAGACCAGAGAAGTCCACAGTAGACCAAATTTTCACATTACGGTAGATCTTGGAAAAAAACCGAGAGTATAATATCGATACTCACCATCTCTTTATCGATTTCAAGGCCGCGTATGACAGTATTTACAGATACGAGCTGTATAGAGCAATGTCTAGTTTCGGCATCCCTGCGAAACTCGTACGACTATGCAGGATGACTTTGGAGAATTCACGCTGGTCCGTCAAAGTCGGTAAAGAACTCACCGAGACCTTTGATGTCGAAAAAGGCTTTAGGCAAGGCGACAAACTGTCATGCGATTTCTTCAACATCATACTTGAAAAGATTGTAAGAAACTCAAACGTCAACACCGGAGGAACAGTCTTTCAAAAGTCTGTACGAAATCGCGGAAGGGGAAGGCTTCGTCTTAAGAGGCGCAATCAAGTGGATGAAGACCTCAACCGACTTGGAGTGCGACACTGGAGAGAGCTCGCCCGAAATCGAAGTCGTTATAGAAGGATGTGAGGCCCAGGTACACCCCGAACTTTAATGCCCACCTAAGTAAGTAAGTAAGATTCAATACAATAATGCACTTCAAATCAATTTTATTCATTCTTTCATCTCAAAGTAGGTGTATGTTCTTAAAAATGCTAACCCAAATTTTTATAGAGGGCTTCAACGAACAAACCTATTTGGTGTGACCCTAGGGTCGCACTGGGGTCGCCACAAAGCGTTTTTTGAGAAACGTAAAGTCGCCCTGAATTTCAAACTGAGTGTTTTTTTTACCTAGGTTTTCCCCCAACTCAATTTCTTTGACAACTCGGGGTTGTCAAGAAAACCTGGGTCAACTCTGGGTAAAGTTTAACGAACGAACCTAATATGCACAAGAATGTAAGGTGTTTTCTTTGACTTTATATCAATTTAGTTTGAGTCTTGCTGGTTGAACTTGTTCTTAAGTTTAACGCTTCGATTGTCACCGGAAAATGGTATTGGCTTATGGGTTGTGAAATGTGAACCAACACAAATGTGCCCATTCCTAGTTTTGCTGACTTGAGATTGTGTAACTCGCGTACTGCTTTCAAATTCGTGGGTACTGCACAAATTTTAATTCAAAGACAAATTAAGAAAAGTGTGGTAACTCCACAAACAAGAATTCTCCCCTTTCAATTAAATGTGTTGTAACATCTAAATTTTAGTTTTGGTTTTCTCGCTTGCTTAGTAACGTTTTGCAAATTCACTTTGTTTTCAAAATATAATTTCATGTTTTTACAACGAAATCATGTTACGCAAGAACTCCAAGGATATTATTTATTCAAAGAAACTTTGCCATCAAACACTTGTTTATGGTTTCATTCATAAAAGTAAAACTAAACAAGTACTCACCCAATTCCGATTCTCCATACCTCGGCGCTATACATTTCTTGTGGCATGCATTTGTCATTCTGTTATATAAATCGGACATCATTTCTATCTCCATATCTTGCATCATTTGGAGTTTGGCCTGATCGGCTGGACTTATTTGTTGCATTGCCATTTTTAATAGATTGAATGAAGTTTAAAATTAAGTTTGAAATTAATGCAGGTTGCAGGTTGTCAGAGGATATTGTTTTTCTTATGAAAATCTTCTTTCACTTTTCGCGTATTCACCAATATTAGATTTTTTCATTCGATCACGAATTTGCATACTCTCAATACGTTGTTTGTCAATTGAATTCTTTGATAGAATGAACGCATATACACCAGAAAATGTGATGATACCCCTATTTGAAGAAATTCTTATTAGTTATATTATTATTTTGTAAAAACTACTTTACGCTTACCAACCAACAGCAATTTTACCGAAATTTCCTAACCCTTTCATACCTCATAAAAAAACTTTTTTTGGGAGATCGAAGAAAAATACATAACCTCCAAAACATGCGATTGTCAAACTGACACTTGGTTTTCTTAATTTTTAGAAGATAAAATTGATGAACTACGATTTTTAAACAGTGTAGAGAACTGCCAGAGCTAAATGTAATTAAAGTAATTTTTTAAATTATTACCGCGTTTCCACTTTGAATCGGGTAATCGAATCGGATTATGATTCAGATTTCGATGCAGATATCTACTTACCTCAACGAATCGAAAAATCTACGTATTCACACACTCTTTCGAATCGATCCAGCTACAAGAGCTGTATCGGATCGGGTAATCTTATTTCAATTCGATCTAGGTATACACTGGCACTAGTTCGAATTGAAGTGTGATTCAATTCTAAGTGGAAAAGAGGTATATATATGTAACAACTTTTTTTTGTTTCGTACCTGACCCGGGGACCGGGGCAGAGAGTAGATACAACAAGAGGCAAACCATACACACTCCACAGCATCTGTCCTCAAACTGACTTTACAAACATAACTTTATTTATATAATATAGTGGTGTTCGTGATTTCACTGACACAACTTTATATTCAGCAGAATACGTGTATCACAGATAGATCTTGTGTTATAAAAATAAGCAAATGGAAGTTTCGGGTCAAGGGAAGTAATGGTTTTCCTTATTGTTCTTTGTTCTTTATTCCCTCATGGCCCGGGCTTACATGTAAATCTATATTAACATTTACGACTCGCGCGAACCAATGCAATTTCCGAATGCCTTCAGAACATATTTTTGATTTCCACTCCAATAGGTAACATATTTCATTTTGACAGCAATGTACCTTAAGTCTTGAGAAAATACAAAATCAAAAACATACAACTAACCGAAATTCTTGCCATTTGTTGTAATCGCTGTGGTATCTTTTTTTTCAAAGGTGTCGAAAGTCCTTAAAGTATTGAAGAAGTTCAAATTGGTTATATATGTCAATGGACGACACCACTGATCTAAAATTCATTCTCTACTACTCTCCAACCACAGGTCTCCAATTTCCACAAATTTATTCCACTAATACAAATAGAGAAAGAAAAGTCAAACAACATACAAAATAGACATGCCTGATGCCATGTCATTTTTTTGCCAAAAACTATTTAATTTTTCACTTTATCGGCATCAAATTACCCTAAAATAGATTTACTTAAGTGTTAAACAATTTAATATGCCATCGAAAAAGAAAAAATACAATGCCAGATTTCCGGCGGTAAGTTAAAATTACAAATTTCCACAATTTGCACACCCGAAAAAAAAACTAGAAACTTTAATGCTATTCCCCGATGGGCGATGAAGGCGGCGTTTGAGAATTACTTATGTGTATTGTCGCCTTTTCCTCATCTTTGAATATTAATTAATTGCAAATAATAATAACACATAACAATTTGCTTTATAAAACCAATAATAATAAAATGCTTAATAGAAACAAACAAATTTTCAAGTTTTTTTGTTGCTTAGGCTTAGGTGGTTTTGTTGTTGCCTCACTAGTGGATTTTGTGTATATCGGTTTTGTTTTTATAAAATAATTTTGTTTTGTTTTTCTTCTAGGGAAGGATAAAAAAAATTATGCAAAGCGATGAAGAAATAGGAAAAGTGGCACAAGCAGTTCCTGTTATTATCTATATCCTTTTTAAAAGCTTACATTTGTCGTAGAGCGCGTGCATTATTAAAAATTTAAGGGTGGTTTGTATGGTGTTGCTATTCAAAAAAGTTACTAGAAGCCCAACCTTCTACCTTCATAGTTTCGTAAGATATTCGGGAAAAAAATTTATTTCCTTCCCTAATGTTTAAATTGCAATTTGGAAAAGAAACATTGAATACCAGATAGAGAAATCATGTTGAGCTTATAAAGTTTTACAATTGCCATTCCAGAAATTAAACGAAATTTGATTTTCATTAGGTGTTAGGTCTCTCTTTCGGATGGAGACATAGTAGGGTCCTAGGGAAATATAGAGTGATGAATGAATGAATATAACCACTCTAAAAATGGTATAATCAGCCCTATGCCAGATTCCATCGTAGAAGACTTCCACACGGAAAGCTAAGCTACGAACTACGAAAATTTGTGTCCAGAAAATCCGATTGGAATTGAAAAAAGCATTGCCAGTTTCCACACTAAACACCGCAATGCTGGTTATCCAAGTCAGCTGTTTCACATTTTTCTGCAAACACAACTTCTTTTATATATTAAGACGACGAATTTACATTCCACTCGGCAATACCAAATCTACGAATCTCGAAATTCGTTCCACTACGAATGGATTATGTGATAGCTACATCGGGAAACCTAGACTTTTTCGATTACGATGGAATCTGTAATAGGGTTGAATGTCTAAATGTGTAGCCCTATTATTTTTTTAAATCTCATAACCATGTATTGACATGTTATTTTATGAAAAAAGGAAGCTAATACTACGCTAGAGCACTCAGACCAATTTTCGGCCTATTAATACTCAACATTCTCCCATTGCCATTATCCACAAATTAAACCTGCATTCAAGAAACTGAAAAGCTGTCAGTACTTGGTATGTGTGAAAGCGATGATCTTCGTTGGAATGATCACATATTTGAAGTCGCCAAAAATGCCGCTAAATACTTAAGTTCTTCACTCCTTCTGATCTGGCTACAATTTATAAGCCCTGGATGGAAATAAGGTTGTTTTAATTTCATATATATTAACATTTGCAGCGTCCAGCGTGGCCTACGAATCAAACCTCTCGGTCTATCAGCTAAGTACTCTACCCCTTCACCACTGCCTCCAAAATTATCAATCAAATTGTTCAAAGATTCTTTTTCTTCAAACAAATTCAAACTCAACTTGATGATGGAAATCCAACTAGAATGCTTGGTTAAGAATTGGGGTCGGCTGGGGAACATCATGTTCAAATTATCGATCTTAGTTAGTCTTAGTCTTAGGTCTGAAAATAAATTTCGGGCGTTTCTATGTAACAGAATAGGGCGGCCTTGGTGCAGTGGTAGACTGTTCAGCAGATAGGCCGGATGCGTTGGTTCGAATACCGATTTTCTTACTGCCTTCCAGTTTCATATGGACGCCGCCCTTGAGGTTATATTATGTGAAATTACTCTTATTTCCAACTACTGCAACATACAAAAAAAAGGGAAGGCTGCTACCAGACCGGAAATTAGGTCTGAGTTCTCCAGATAAGCATATAAGCCTCCTCTTTTTTCTATTACAAAAAAAAAAAAATGTAACTGAATCCAATGAGGTGGTTTTGATAATTAGATATTTTACTACGAATTCAGTAGAAAAAAAAGGGGGCTTATGACTCAAAACAAAAACGCGAGAAAACGACTGTTGCAGATAAACAGTACATCTCTTCAGTTTCTCGTGGTTTCTATGTAGTTGTTCGCCTTCCTTCTGGTTTATCAGTGTAAGTGAAACAGCTTTTCTTTTTTTGATAAAATGATTTTATCATTAGCGTTCAATTCTTTTTTTTTTCATTTTCAATTCCATGATTATCTTGATTCTGGATTTTCAATAAAATTCTGTTTTTTTTTATTTGTCCTCTTCTTTCTCTACATTTTTAGTACACTTCTAAGCAAGTTAGGACTTTTTGGTTTCGACCATGTGAAAGAGCTTTTCAAAAACTATCCGAATCATTTTTTGAGTTATAAGCCCCCTTTTCACAGACCGGGTCACTTTTTTTATTTTTAATCAACAATGTGGAGCTTTAATATATTTTTCATGTTACCATCACCAGGCTAAACGACCTTTTAAAACTCTTTTTTTTTTTAATAATTTATAATTTTTTTTTACCTAAACAGGATAATTTATTTTTCTCGTGTTTTCCTTAACCGATTTTTATTAAAACTATACCTAGAACATTGGAGCTCTTCGTAGAATCCTTACTAACGAAAACACTGAAAATCACAAATTCACGCAATGCTAAAACGTTGTCACCCTCTCACATGAAACAATGTATAATGGCAGAAAACCGTTTTGACTTTTTGCGTGAGCTTGTGAAAAACATCCCAGACATAAGCGTTGCCGAAGAAGCTGTAAGCAACGATAGTTCACCAGAAGCCACAACAATCGATCCCTCGGATATACCTTATGATTTAAGTATGCCATCCACCTCAAGCAACAGCAACAATGAGATATCAATCCAAAAAGATCTATCATCAAATGGAACCTCTTCTGTAATACGTAACAATGGTGTAACCAGAAGTTGTGGCACTACCGTTGTTGCCAATCTTTTAAAATCCCATTCAACAAATCTTTCTAGTGGAGGCAGTGGTGTAGATAGTCGAGCTGAATTAAAACGCCAATGGGACGTTATTAGTCGTATTCAAAATCCAACAACGTTTGCGAGTATGTCACAGTCAACTGAAACCAGCACACCACCAAAACTTTTTCGCACTGATTCGGCTCCAGCAGGTTTACCAAGAGTACCACAACTTCCTATAGCAACAACAATAACATCCACCACAATTCAACAACATCACGAACAACAACACCAACAACCAAATCCACAATTGCTACCTACAGATCTCCGCCGTCTAAGACACCAACCAAAATCTGTACCTGGTAATATTTGCACAGACATCCAAACAGCGTCTCAAATAAATCACAGCAAACCGCAAACACAAGCAACAGCTATTCCTGCACCCATTGTCAGCATTGATTTTTGTAACAAGCCAGTGGTTAAAATTGATTATAGTAATTTAGCTTTACATGACACTAACTATTCGGAGTCAATATCGTCATCATCGTCTTCACCTACTGTGGACCAACCAAATAGAAGTTACATTAATAAAGCAAAGCTAGCATCGCCTATAACAACAGCCCCGGAAAGTCCAGTCATAAATATAGATCTATCTAATATTGTAACAAGTGGAACTTTTACAGCATCAGCGGTTAATGCCAGTGTTACAAGTCCGATGTCAGTACCACCAACACCAACACCGGCTGCGCCAATTGTTGCATACAATAAAAACTCATTTTTAGAACTAGATGAGGACTATGACAACATTTAAAATATAGAGTAAAAGGATTTGAGGAAAAAATTGGAAGGGAAAGCTTGAAACATATTATTTTTCTTAGAAATTTACTAACTGTGTAATTATAATTTAAAAAGGTAAATGAACACAGGAGTTGTATGTAAAAATGTGCGATAAAACAATAAGTTTTGTTGGAACCGTTTAATGTAATAATTAAAAAGATTATAATGAATTATAACTTTGTAATGAATTATAAGGGAGTTTGTAGTTATATTTTCAGATTTTGATCTTTGGCAAAGAATGTATCCTGCTCTAAATAAGTATTAATAGGAAAGCAACGGGTTTTTATACTGGTCAAGTATACATTCTGGGCCTAAGGGGAATAAAATTAATCCGTCGAGAAGAAGGCCCAACTTTAGGAATTTGTTCGCTAAAGGTAATACAAATTTAAATAATAACTTGTGACAGAATAGTAGTGATAGAAATGTAGGAAAAATTTTTGATGAATTTTTCAAACAAAAATATTAATAATTGGGAGATGTCTAAATGCACCCACAATGTTAGGGAAGTAGGTTGGTGTTACTCCACATTTTTGGGAAGGTTCTCAGAGAGAACCGCATTTTGAGTAATATGAGTGGAAAAAAGATCGTGTAAGCCGGTGTTGGTTCGTTTAACACCGCTTTTTCGCAGACCTTTAAGTTTAAAATCTCATGGAACTGCCAGAATTCGAGCTAGTAGTTAAAATAATTTCATTCATAAATAAGAATTCATGCAGCTTTTCTTATTCACTTGCAATAAGAAAAATAATGGCTTTAAATTCGCGTCCGAATAAAATAAATTTATTTTGAAATAAGATTCTTTTTACTTTGCATTTAAATGACATAACTAATAACATTTTCAAATTCTGGGAACGCCATGAAATTTTCATGTGAAACAACTGCAATTGGTTCCCTTTGAGAGATTTCTTAAAAATGCAGCGTATAACCAACCTACACCACCTACAACGTGAGTGTATATAGACTTGTCCTAATAATTGACTCGGTGGCATCAAAACTTCAGAGGCACCTCGTTGTCCAACAGTAGACAGTAGAACTCGTGATGGGACTGGATCATTTGAAATAAAAAAATAGGTGTTATTCCAAAGCATTCCTGGAGGCTATATTTTTTTCGACACTTAGAAGTGAAACACCTAATCTCGTTTTAAAAACGAATTTAGCCAGAAACATCCCAAATGCGTATCTTTACTTTTCATTTTCAGATGGAGATTACGTTAGCCCTTTTTCCAAACAGACCTAATATCAAAATCTTAAGGCTGAGTGAGTACAAGGTTTTAGTATTCGTTCTTTATAAATATGTATATTTGGTGCTACAAGGCTGCCAACTGAAAAGTGGCAGTCACATAAAGTATTGAAAAAAACTAAATTAAAATATTCCAAAGGTTTGAACCTAATACCGCCATTTTTGATTTAGTATACACAAGTATTAGAATCTTGCAAAAAAATGTGTTGATAGAAAATTTGAATAAATAAATAAAATCCAAAAATCCCGCTGTAGGCTGTTCCACAGACCCTATAACTGCAAATTTGGAAGAGTAGATCCATATACAGAGAGACAGATATACAGACAGTATTTCAGGACCCACTTTTTTCGTATTTTCCGTCATCGTTATTTTCATAATTATTAATTTCATAATTATCTTATGATTGCAAAACTTGCGTGATAGTACCTATAAACGTAAGTAAAGTTAACAGGCAGACATGCTAACCATCCCGCCACGGGTACCAGTTTGTTGATTTGCTCCTTAAAATAAAACGAAAATTAATAAGATGTATAGGGTGGCGCGGCAAAGCTGTAGAAACCTTGGGATATTATTTTAAGGACGTGGAATCTAATGCCGATTCCAAACGGAATTAACTTGCCTTTTAGAACGTTTGGCAGTGCAGTACTGCTGTTAATAATACAAATGGAGTGGGGTACTTTACCTCTTTTTTCGTTGGATTGACTTCATCTTGGTCCTACTTAACCATGCATGTCTATTGCTTCACATTTTACTTATCAGGAGTACGGACAAGTAAATTGTATCAGTAGAGTTCACCCCATTTAATTGATGCTTTTTATGTAGACAACCAAAAGACAGATCATCAGTCGTCTCGTAATTGAAAAATTCAAAACGTATTGCTAATTTCAATTTCGAAAAAACATTCCCTCATTTTTTGCGAGAAATGTAAAACGAATTCTTCTTAAAACTTTTTGTTCAATTCTATGAACAGAAGTTGTTCAAGTTGTTCAATTACTGCCCATTGATAATAACATCGAAGACAAATTTATATTTATTGCGGTAGTGGTTTAAGTTACTAGAGACCAGACACAACAAAAGATGTTTAGAAAAAAAAAAAACATTCTCTTCGCAATTAATTTTCTTTTAACCGAATCGTTAAAAAGTCCTTTTATTTAAACGACCGTTCGAATTCAGAACAATCGGCCTATTGAGGTAACCGTCGTTGGAGCGGAGTTTTCTTCCCAACGCATCCTTTTTCGGAGATTAAATTTTGAAATGTTTGTTTTTATCTGTCAAAGCATCGCATATAAACGGCAAACGATTTATTTTGTCGGAGAGAATGTCCGATCGGCGAATGGGAGAACTACCACGAAGCAAAATGTCTCTGAATCATAGGAAATCGGAGATATTTCCGCTCCGACGGTTACCTCGACAGAGCCGAATAGTGATTATTAAGCATTTTTAAATGTTACAAGTACTATATCAGACGCCCAACGATATAAATTTACAAATTTCAAAAAATTAGAGCATGTAAGGTGAAAAGTGAACGGGTATACATTATACTCCTATCTATATAAGTTTCTGTCGAAACGGAAATTTGAATCTGAAAAATTTTACTTGAAAGTACATATTCATTAAGAGGCCTTTGGAAAATTTTTGCCAACTTTATGTATACGCGTTTCGTGGTACAGTGCGATCAAATACCTTGATAGGGCTAGTAAAATTAAATTGAAAGTAAATTTTTAGGTCGAAATGATGCATTGTTTAGCAAGTAACTTCCCTTATTTCGATGCTCGATTCAACGTGTTTTCCACTCTTCTTCTTTTTCATTTCCGGCGTTACGAGTAGTGATCTTGAAGCGATCACAACTCTCCCACTTTTCCGCTTCACACTAGTGATCCGCCTGTGGGGTACGCCGTGTTTTCCACTCATAAAATAAAATTATCAAACATGTTTTAAAAACCATTCCATATTCGGACGTTTTCGGGTTCCCATTTTCCAACATTGAACTAACTGCCCTATAAGCTCTTAGTCTTGAGAAACTTAAAAAAAGACAAACATTTTTGTAAATATTTGTTTTATTTGTTTTTTTTTTTTTTTTGCATCGTTTGGAAAGTCTATATGAAAATAAATTAACGTTTCTCTTTTGCACATAATCGGTTAAACTGAATGTAAAATATCCTTTAATGTAAGCTAACTGTTCGACTTTTCCCAAAGACACTTTTTCTTTCGTACTTTTGTATAAAAATCATCGGTCAAAAATTGTGGAATAACGAACGAAAAAAATCAGCTTTGTTCTTTGTACTCGTTTTTCATTCTCGGAAGAAAAATAATTCTCAGCCATTGTTATATCGGGGCGCTCTTAATCTTCGGGCACTTTCCATGATAATTGTTTTCCACGATCATATAAATTCTTAAGGGCTGCTGTGAATTTTTTCTCTGCTTGCAACTTCAGATAGTGTTTGTATAGTTGCAGAGTTGCGCGGGCATCTTCTACTGAGTCGTGAGTTTCTGATTGAATTTTCGTGCCTAAAAAATAGTTGAAGTATAACAGCTTTCTTAAGTATAGTGTACTTATTTTCAAACCTAAAAAGTGCCATGCCAAGAATCGCAGTGACACCATTCGGTGGTGTGGTAAATGAAACAGATGAACGGTGTCAATTATTTGATCAGATGGCACTATTATATTGATAACTCTGCAATTAATAAAAAATCAAACTGTTGAATCCCTTTTTCCTTTTTTTTCTTTTGTGGGTCAGCACATTACCTGAAGTCGTTCTTAAGTCCATGACCAACAAAGATAACACCAACGTCGACTAAATATTTAAGTTTTTGATAAGAATTCTTCAATGCAGTCAGACGTTTTTTACTAAAGTTTGCATCCAGATCACCCGGTTTTATACCAGAAAACTGTGTTAAGTAATCGACAACTTTTTCCTGTGTTGATATATAATCATCCATGAAAGGAATTCCCTCATCGGGTCCTTGACTGCAATTAAAACCAATATTGAAACTAACTTGTCACGAAAACAATCACTAAATAAACTTCTTACCCTCTTATACAGGAAATTCTTGCAACACTCATGTGACAAGGCTTAATAGTTGCTGTTTTACCATCTGGGCGAATTTCGTTTTCTTCTGGATTAAGAGTAACAAATTCAGCGTCCATAGCAACTAGGTCCCCTGCTTTCGGCATCTCGTTTACAGTTAGAGATTTAAAATGTGTTTCACTTTTGACAGATGGATGAGCAGGATGAAGCATGTCCTAGCAAAAAAATTGCGACTACTTTTTAAGTTATGATTTCAGTTTGATTAAACTTACATGTAAAAAGGGGTTCGAAAACAATGTTTCAGGTTCACTTTCAGTGGATTTTTCAAACTCGTCTTCTAAAGTATCATTACTACTATAGAAAAGTACACAAGGTACCTTCCAATCCAAAGTGAACCAAACAGATTCTTGTGTCGAAACAGGGGAAATGCTGTAAATGAAATACGCTTTAGTTGAATTGAATACACTTCTTCTTTTCTATGAATATTCTAACTTACCTAAAGTCATTGAAAATGTACCACTGGTTCTGATCTTCGGTGCCAGTTGGCGGTTGCTTAAGATCATGGTAGCGTTTACCCACATTAACCAAAGAAACTAAGTTTTTTTGTGTTCCATCGTTTACTTGGCAGACCACAGCCTTAAGCGAGTATTCCTTGTAGGTATCATTTGCTAAAAGATAAAGTTATTTAAAAAAAGGCAATATTCAAAAAATGAAAAGATGGAGACAACAAGCTGTGCATTTCACCCAACCATAAATATGAATGAAAGTGCTTTACCAGTTTTTGATGTCGTTTCTACTGGAGTAGAGGTACGCTTTGCTGGGGATTCCTTACTATCGGCATTGTTCTAAATTTATTAACAGATAAATTTACTTGTTATTAAAAAACTATTGAAATGTTATTGAACCTCTTCCGATTTTGTGTTACTGTTTTCTGTTTGTACACTCAACTCGCCGTTTACATCGACAGCCATTGAAAAATTTAACGGAAACCATGAATTTTGCCTCGAATTAGGAGAGCTGTTGTTGGCCGCCGTATTCGATGGAGATTTTCTTTTTTTGAAAACGAAATATGAGAAGATTAAGAATTTTTTTTTAATAATTATGAAAAAAATACCTATCTGGGTGCACGAAATGACAATCACCACGCGAGCAATTGATTCCATAGCGACACGGTTTGATTGTATTTAAAATTGCAGGGCTTTCCGAAGGTGTTGTCGTAAAGTTTCGATTCAATTGTCGTTTTAGGAAGGACAAATCCTTTTCATTGCTAAGGCCGCAATTGATTGAGAGAACTTGTGGAAGACCAGTCACCTTAAGAAATTTGTTAACCAAGCCACTATTAAAAAAAAAAATATCACGATATAATTACCTTAACTGATTGAAATGTAGGCGAAAACTTTTTGCAATTCTCACAAAATGCATGTATGTTTTTCTCTGTTACAAGTGATCCTTTTAGAATTGTGCCAAAATTGAAATGTTCCAATTCTTTACTGCTAATGGGATACGATATATTGCATGCCAAAAGGATGTTGGACTTATATTTCTAGGACAACAGATAATGCACAGTCAACATGAGTATTTAATGTTAAGTTTAATGTTTACCTCTTCATTACATTTAAGACACCGATTAATGCATTTTTGGCGTGTTCCAAACAGTTTGCTTATATCTGTTTCCTCGTTAACTTTGCTTCGCTCTCGATCATCTTCTTTTGAAACAAGGTCATCTGCAACAGATTTATAAATGGTTTGTTTAATTAATGTAAAAGGCGAAAATTTGGAATTTTGTTTCGATACTTGTACAGCAAACAAATGTACAATACACTGCGTAAAGCCATGAATGCCAAAAAGTCTTACCCCACGGAGACTGAGAAATGATCAAGACTTTTTTTGCTATTGCTGTTTATTTAAACATTTGTGGATTAATTCGACACCTACTTAAAATACTTATAACATGAAACGGGAGAGGCGACAAAAGTCCTTGTAGTATTCGCCGTGACCAAAACTCAAAACATTACTAAACGCTGATAAATCGTCAACAGCAACCAGTGGTCGAGACAATGTAACTCGATTTGAACTTTAAACAAATTTTCAAATGCGCCGAATTCTAAGTTTGTATTTCATTAAAACTCAAGATGGAAATAAGGGACTAGATGGAATATCGAAAGCAGTTGGTAGTATTTATGTACAGGTTGGGCCAAAAGGTTATTCACAATTTCAAACGCTTCGTAAAAAAAACGGTGAGAGCTAAAATTATGGAAATAAAGCTAAAAGTATACCATTTAATAAATTTTTTTATTTTTTTATATGAAATATTTAGTAAGTAGTCCTTATACCGGCGGAAACATTCGCACACTCTTCTCAAAATCATCCGCGGAATCGCTGCAATTTCAGTTCGGATAGCTAATTTTAATGCTTCGGTGTTTAGAGGCTTGTCTTGATACACCCTGCTCTTCAAAACATCCCACAGGCAAAAATCCGGTGGCGTCAGATCCGGGCTACGAGGCGGCCATCCGAAGTCACAATTGTGCGAAACCAAGCGGTTACCGAATTTTTTTCTCAACAAGATCAGAACATCAGTAGTGATATGCGAAATCTTGTTGAAACCTCACCGTCGTTCGAGGAATTTTTAAGGAGGCAAAATGACGGCACACATACCAACGAGCACTTGCTCAAGGCGTCGTTGACCATTTTTATTGTTTGCGGCGTCCTTGATGTACGCGGATGGCCAATTCGGAAACGGTTAATGACATTACCCTATTCGCGGAAGTTTTTCGCCCATCATCTATCAATAGGTCTGTTCGTTGAACTTTCCCCAGGGTTGACCCAGGTTTTCTTGACAACCCTATGAGTTGTCAAAAAAACCTGGATTTTCCACTCCTCAAAAAACGCTAAACCACAAATCACCACACATCCCTGTCATTAAAAAAAAAAATACATGCCATTTGACAGCCCTCAAATCGCCACAGCAAAAAGCTGGGGCGAGTTGGGGGAAAACCTATGGCAAACCTGTGGCTCAAAAAACACTCAATTTGACATTCAGGGTGAATTTAGGTTTCTCAAAAAACGCTTTGTGGCGACCTTAGGGCAACCCCAGGGCTTCAACGAACAAACCTAATATAAGGTCTGTTCGTTGAACTTTCCTCAGGGTTGACCCAGGTTTTCTTGACAACCCTGTGAATTATCAAAAAAACCTGGGTTTACCAGTCCTCAAAAAACGCTTTACCACAAATCACCATACATCCCTGTCATTAAAAAAAAAATACATGCCATTTGACAGCCCTCCAATCGCCACACCAAAAAGCTAGGGCGAGTTTGTGGAAAACCTATGGCAAACCTATGGCTCAAAAAACACTCAATTTGACATTCAGGGTGAATTTAGGTTTATCAAAAAACGCTTTGTGGCGACCCTATGGCAAACCCAGGGCTTCAACGAACAGACCTATAATGACGACTCGGGGGTTTTTGTGACGTTTTAAATTAAACTGTTTTTTGAAAGCGCGCTGGTTAGCGATTGCACTCTCCCCGTTTTTTAAATAACACTCCACAGCGAAAGAACGTTGCTGTCGCGTCCACGGTGCCATAATAACTAACACTGAGTATATTTCCACTAAATGGCATAGTTTTATGCAACAGATGGTTGGATTATTACGAAGCGTTTGAAATTATGAATAACCCTTTGGGCCATCATGTATGTATATTCTAATGGCACTTTCCATTGGACGAAAAGAACCGTCCAGGAGCGTCCAGAAGCATTCTCAAACCGTTCCATTGGTGCAAAAAGATCGCTTCTCATGATTCTGAGGAGTGACAGCCGCTTCTCGATTTGAAATGAGAATCGACTCAGAAGCACTAACACATGTTACTCAAATGTCAAAAAGAAAAGTTTCTTCAAGGAAAATTTTTTTAAGAGCCATAGGTGTTTTACTCACACAAAGGAAATCACGTTAAACTGAGTAGAAACAATTTTGGGTGTTCCATTGGTTTTTAAAATGAGTGCATCCCTGAGTGAAACCAATGGAAAGTGCCATAAGTCTAATTACATATTTTTACGCACACGAAACTCAGCTCGCAAATTCACATACTCATTTTTCCTTCATGGTTGGTTTCCATCCTCCGGGCCTAGCGTAATTCTTGCGAATTCCAGCTAGTTTATGACAAAAACAAAATGAAAGTTTGCGAGAGGACTGAAATTTGTGTCAAATGAAACAAGCACTTGGCCGATATCGTAAAACAGTTTCTGGGGCCATTCAAAACAAAAATATGAAAAATATAAAAAAAAACTTACCTGTTTTTAGATCAGTAGTTATTTCTTCGGATTTGCTTTCCGAGCTGTTTTCTTGTGGTTTTTTAGTCCTGACACCGCTTTCATTTAGTGCAACATATTCCTCTATAAGAAAAATTTGATTGAATAACCTAAAAACTCTATAAAAAAAATAAAGCTGAGCAAACCATAAGTAGCAGCAGACAATAAGCTGTTCAAGTGGCTGTTTTTATGTGAATCAAGAATTTCCGAATGCATTTGATACAAAATAAATCGATTCCAATTCTAAATAACACAAAGTCTTCTTATATGAGACTTGAAAACAGTAAATATATCTTACTTGAATAAGGCTAACAAGATCGACATTGGACGATCGGTCGGATAGTATTAATCCTAGGGCTGAGGCTTCGGGGACGGTACGGAACGAACGAAGAAAGTTACTGGCTTGACATGGTGATGCAGCTTAAATTGAAACAAAAAAAAAATCAAAAAGCTATACAACATTTAAATGATGAAATTCCACTCACCTGTTGATTTATCAAGCATGTGAAACAAAAATCCAAGTTCACAGGACAAGCAAAACTCCTTCGCACAAGAATGTGTGAGCAATCGTTTTCGTAGTGGTTGTATAAAGTACAAAATCTGTAACATTGAATTGCAGTACGAATTGGGCAAGGTTGCTTCCAGGCCAGCAAAGCATGTTTGATTGTATTGTTCAAATTCGAAATCTTGTGTCCCAAGTTTGGTGTATTTCATATCGACCTTACGGTATCTTCTTGGTATGATTTTCACTCCGGCATCAGTTGTTTTGTTAGTATTTTGTAATCCATTGCCGTTTGTTGCTCCCACTCCGTTGATCTCCATTACGTATGGTACTTGATTTCGTCTAACCAAACGAGGATTTGGCGAGTAGCCAATTGGTCCTTGCATTTTCATTGTTGCAAGGATGTCTTGATCTATGGGTTTGGGTCGTCTGTATTGATAGCGCAAAAGTTCCTCAGGCCAATCGCTAAACCATCTCGTTCCGGTGACCAAGTGTGGTAAGACAATCGATGACAGTGGGAAATTGTTATCTGTAATGGGAACCATGGGTAATTGATGAACCGGGTCAGCGAATTCTGTGTCTCGAGAGAAAGTGTTGAACTGCGGTGATGGGCTGTTGACAGAAGCAATAATGCTGATATGACCTGACTGATCCCCAAAGGACATAGCCTGCGACGACGAACTGATGTCGAATGAAAGACATTGACTTCCAGATGTATTCACTTGACACATACAAACACGAGGTTCGCTCAGTTCAACAGTATCAACTAACTGAACCTGTCCATAGGACGATACCACAGCAAGTCGAGAGCTTTGCGATGGAAGGAATTTCAAAAGCTGTGGCTCTATAAGAACTTGGATCGGTAAAACTAAACGTAGCATTCTAAGATCGAAAACCATTAAAAACCGATCAACGGCAAGTGTTCCTTGTCGACCACTAAGTCCACAAGAAATAAGATAGTTGCCCTGCACATCAAAATCGGAAAGGCTTCCAGCGTGAGTTTTAATTGTGTGCTCCACATTAAGTGTGTTTGTATCGCGGAGTGTAACAGTGCCGAATGGGTCGCCTGCGAAAAGATATCGGGAGCTTTTACGAAGCACTGTGCAACCAGCCGTTCCGACATGTTGCTATAAAAAGAAATTAGTGATGTAGTAGAATATACTCTTCCGCATTCATTCAAAACATACCAGTTTAGTTTCCTTGAGGGTTGTTAGATCAAAATCAATCAGCTCATCTTGAAGACCAGCCATGACAAGTCTGTGTGGGGACATTTGCTGCATGCAGACCATTTCAGTCATGTGCTTAGATCTGAGACAGAAAAGTATGAATGTACCTATGTATATATACAAACTTCTAGTGATGAAAACGTTTACCATACCTATGTGTAAACTTGGGTATTCCTCGACGAATTTGATGACGCAGCGATGTTTGTGTTAGCGCCAGTATTCCAGAATCGTTGGTTGTTATTTGCCGAACAATATCAGAGGAATGAACTTGAAAAGATGTATACTTCTGTAAGCTACCGCCATAGTAAGATGTTACGTGTCCCTTTTGTTTTTGATTTAGAAAAGAAAAACACAAGAGTTTGTAAAAAACATAACAATACTTGACCTACTTTATGTATTCATTTTTTTTTTTTTTTTGTTTTGTATATACCCCTTGATTTCCCATCCAAACCAATTCTTCATAGTTATCAAATGCGATAGCCGATACACCAAAGTTTTCACCTCCATCCGCTAGTATAGGAACTAGTTCCACGTAGTCAACGTCCGAGGACCCAACATTAAAGCCACCAAAACTTGGAGAATAGTGTTCTGAGCCATTTGGGTCATCATACACAACATCTAAATACAAATATGTTGATATGTACATACATTAGTAGGGCACTTCTTTGTTTGGGAGTGCAATGGCAATGGTGGACTTATAGATAGTAGTTTTGGATAAAAAGAAATTGCGAAAGCCGTTTATTTACTCACTTGATATGGATAGGATATCATCGGATTGTACTATTGGATCCGAGCCAACGTATACATAGTCCATTATTTATGGAATATCAGGTAAAAAATATCGAAAATTTAACAATTGTAAAATCTTTTGTTGCATTCGAGAGCCAACTTTCCACTTTTTGACGTCAAAACAAAATACACCTCTGGTCTAGTTTCGACAGCAAAAAGCGAACAGCACGCATTAGTTCAGTTCGTTTTTGATGTGAGTGAAAAGCACTGCCAGGTGTCAATTTTTCAAACCCACTCAAGAGAAACTCGAAAACTGTGTACCAAAGCAATCTTTATATCGAAAAAACTTTTTTTGTGAAAATCGTCTGAGGCAAAAGACTGTACTACAGTCTTTCTTTGAATTTTGCTGTACTGTACATGCTTCTCATAATTTGATGATATTTTGAGTCAGTTTGAGCTCTTGGTGGAACAAACCTATTTGAGTTTTTTGAAACAATTTTTGTTCTGCGGCAAAACGCAGAATAGTTGAAAACTGGAAGACAAATGCCACACATAAATTCAATGACAAAAAAGCTCTTGCTCTTTGTTAGCTATGGAAAAAACTACTCTTAAAAAGTGTTTTTGTAAATCCCGGATGTTGTACTTAAAGTTTTGGAAACTTTTCTAGGTTATCTATTTTTTCCAAAACCGTAACGCACGTACTCAAGGTAATAAGTGAGGAACAAAGAACCATCATAATGTTTTAGTTATATTTTCGCTATGAAAAATAAATCATTTTTATTTATCCATAATTTTACAAAGAAAAATTGAAAAACTTTGATTTTTTAGACATCAAATTCAGCAGAGGGCGTGTCGGCTGCGTCTTCTGATTGATTGCTTAGATTTAAATTGTTTGTTACCTCATTTGTGTTCATTCGATTCAATAAGGATTTCAATAGACGATTGTTCAGCACATCTGTTTGAGTTCTTTGGCGTGTTGGTTGTTCTTGTTGTGGAGGGTGTTGCAGCTCATTATCAAAGACTGGAAACACTGCTGCTGTTTTTGGAATTTCGTCTAAGGCAGGCATTTCAGACAAACTCTAAATTGATTTAAATGCAAACAATAAATTAATAAATAAATAAAAGTGCAAAATATAATTACTGCGCAAAGATTTGTTTACCAATGTTTTCTTTTACGATGAAGAAAGATGGAGACAACAAAATGTCGAAAGAAATCTTGAACTTGGCGAACAAAAAAAGTTGCTCAAAATGACACCACCCATGTTTGACAGTTCTAAGCTGAGGGGTAGAGTCTAGAGAAAATTTGGAATGGACGAGTTCAACGGGATTGCTTTGAATTTCAAGTATTTTTCGTTTTTTAATTTTTATAAAGAAAAATGTATACTTGGTGATTGACGAAGAAGAAATTTGTCGATTTGTTGAAAACTCGTTCGAAAAAGTGACGATTTTCTAGTTTTCCTTCTCCTTACACCAATTTCTCGGTTGATTTAACAAATTGATGTAACAGAGAAAGAAAACAAGAAAACAGTCGCTTTAATCGCACAAAGTTTCATCAACCGTGTTTTATTGGGAATCTATACTCACGTTTGCAAAAGATCGCAAAACATCGCACATGGGAAAACAAATTGCGTTTAGTGAACACGAATAAGTCAGTGTTCAGAAGTGAACAACAAGAATGGCTGGTAAATGGAGTTTATGGAACAAAAGTGCATTAGTGAGTACAGCATTTTATTGAAACTCGTTAGTTAAGATGACTGCTTTATTAGGTGCATTTTGTTGAGAATCTTATAGCTTGTGCAGGAATGAGTCTCATTAAATACTGTACACACTAATGCAACTTTATTCCATAAACACCATCTACCTGCTATCCCTGTTGTTCACTTTTGAAAACTGACTTATTTTTGTTCACTAAACGCAAATTGTTTTCCCATGCGTGACGTTTTGCCATCTTTTGCAAACCTGCCTATAGATTTCCAATAAAACACGACTATATTTTTTTTTCAGTTAAAAATTTCCGTGTGAAAAAATGTTAAAGTCAGTAAAAAAAAATTTGATGTTATGTGTGCAAGCAAGTTGGAAACAGGACAAAAATTCAATAGAAATATAATTTTAATTTCTTAAAACTTTTTTCTCACAATCACAGTAAAGTAGGAATAGAGAATAGAATACTTAAAGAAAAAATTTGCTACGTAGTAAAAGAACATAAAAAAAGTAGTAAGTAGAGACAGGTAGAGACGATTGATGCCTTGGAAGATAATATTTTCGTTACTGTGCTATTCGGATGGAATTTATTCGAGTATTGGCCACTTTCCCGAAATCATTTTTAAGATCCTTATCTTTATAATAAAGCTAGATTCCTGACCAAACATTAAATTATATGCGTCTTATTTGTTTTTGAAAATCACATGTCTAAAAATCACCTTTTAAGTGGTTTCAAGGAAAACTAGTAAAGGGTCATTCAACGGTAACACCTGAAACTGACACTTTTCGATTCATAAAATTGTTAATCCTTTTGCCAAAATCTACAAATGTTACAATTGAGATAAAACAACTAAAAACGTAGAAAATAAAAAAATTAAAACGCTAAAATATCAGCATAAGGATTAACAATTTTCTGAGTCACTTGCCACTGAGGAGGTATAACAAGAAGGAAACACGCAACTCCAAAAATGGTGTTTGCAAAATCAGCATGTTATTTCTCCTACAAAAACATCAACTGAAACTACTAGGTCCTATCCTGGAATGAAATCCAGCTCAACTCCTGGAGAAAACATAAGCATTAAGCCATTATTCCTCGCAAAGCATGAATCTTGATTAAGTTAACCCCACAAGCACCTGTCTGAAGGCTTGCTTTACCCTAAACCCTAAAGGCTCTCGTAAACCAAAAGCGGTTTTTCAGTTGCAGTAGCTGGTAAAACGCTGTTGACAGGATCTATCACAAGCCGTAGTCCTTCCCGCTGCTAGGACCGTATTACGAAACGTGTGGTTGAAAAACGAAACACCAAATAAAGATAGTCTAGACATAGACCGATGAATTACGAGAATGGTACCCGCAGCGTGATGGTTAGCATGTCTGCTGTCAACTCAGAGGTTCGTGGTTTGATTCCCAACAGAAGCAACAATGTTTTTCCACGGGTAATATCGTCTTTCACGAGAAATTGGTAAGTGATGCGATAGTAAATTCATTGTCATAAAAATAGCTTCTCGATTAGCCGTTCGTAACAGACAGAAAATTGTAGGTCCCCTTCATTTCCTAAGAAGGCATGGTTGTGAGAAATGCGTTAGGACATAAGGCTCCTCGCTGTGTTGCGCCACCCTATTTGTTTTTATTTATTTATCCATTAAAATGTGAGAATGATAACAAAAGCAGTAGTAGTTAGTAAAACTAGGACCCTTTAGAAAAAAAGTGATGAAATAATTTGGCTTATAAAAGTATACCGGAGCGTTATGCCTCCTTATTTCTTTTTATATATGGAACCAATTTTATGCCTTATTGCATATCTGCTGATGATGTCTAATCACAAAAATGACAACTTAATAAGAAAAACAGCGATTTTTGGGAATTTGAAAAGTAGTCTTTAATGTGGAGAGTACTGCTGTTAAACGCCATTTCAACTTTCCATTTCCTCTGTCGATTCATCATCCTCTTCCCATTCACCATCAGACACGCTTTTACTTTCAACGCCATCATCTAAGTCAGAGCCTGACGAATCTAAAATAGTAACAAACAACAATATAATTCAAATCGCATTAATATGTTCTACACGTTCACTTAACAAAAATATTAAGCGTATCATAAATGTTCCGAACAGAAGTGTTCTGTAGACTATTTACTTAATAAAAATTCAACAGTTCGATAAACAGCATCAATGACCATTATCTAAAAAAACAGATTTCTTACCATGATCTTCATACAGCAGGGCGTTTTCATTATTCAAATTGTCCTCTTCTTTGTTACGTCTGATTTGGCTGACTAGCAATTGTAATCGCCCATTTAGCCTTAAAGAACACAAAAACACAACATTGATTATGAATTTAACATTTTAAGTCTATATCGTACATACTTAGATATCTCCTTCAAACAATTTGATCTGTGCTCAATGATACCAATACATGGTCCAAATTTGTCCAGCAAATCATCAGCTCCCAACGCCATCAATTGACTTGAATGTGTTTGTGCAAGAACTTTCAACCACTTCGCGGATATCTCAACACTAAAAAAAAAAATGTAACAACAACAGCTTTTAACAAAAGTGCTCAACCTACTTCACCCGCTTTTTCTGCATCATAAGAGTCAACTCATTGACAAGGCTTCCGACATATTGCACAGGCAGCTTCTGCAATGTCATTTCGATCACTCTAACGTCGTTTGTAAATAAAACCGTCATGAGCATTCTACAATAAACATAAACATAAATATAACAACTTTTCTTGGGATTATATTATTTTAGTTACGAACGCAGGATCGCGGCTATGTAATGCTTGTATCAACAGTTGGACTTTGCTTTGAGCCTGTGGCTTCTGGCCAGCATTAAGATTGAGATTTTGCAGCCTCGATTCAAAAGGTATTTCAACGGCTTTCAGATTTTTTCTAGAAACCGTCGCTCCAGACATGTACTCCACATCATTTTCGATAACCAATGGGGTTATAGTTTTTAAGGACGATCCAATTACCATGTGCTCTTTTTTTGACTTTTTTGCTAAGCGAGTTTTTGGGTCGGGTCGTACAAGGACTTGTAGCTTTTCACCGTAGTTTGGGACCTAGCAAATATGGATGTTGAATTAACAAATATTCAAAATGCAAAATTAACAAATAGCCTACGATTTGCTCGAAAACCATGAAGTGTTTGTCGCCGTAACAAAACAGGATTTCATTCTTCGAAGCGTGCAGAAGGGAAGCACCCATGCAGGGAATTGGTTGGATGATAGCAGAGCTATCCGACGCGATTTCGATTGTTACTTTTGGCTTAATGGGCTTTTCGGCTTTTAGACTGAAAAACAAAATTAAGTTACGTTCAACTGGTACTTTACGCAACGTTCAAGAGCTTACCTTATAAATGGAATCAAATAAACATGAATTACTCCACTCCTAGTAACACTTGCCACTTTCAAGTTTTCGTCATCCGTTTGGCAGGTTATAGAATGGGCAATGTCCTCCATAAGTAGTGTACATGTAGATAACTTATTTTTACCCTTCTTGCCAATCTTCCAAAGGCATATTATCCTTTCCATTTTAGAAGCAGATACTGCATATTCCGTGTTGTCTACTACAAACGTTTTTAAAATAGTAACCTCTGACGTGTGACCCGTAAACGATTGCACAAGTTCTTGGCTTTCCAGCGAGTATACCTTAATTTGCCGTGCACCAACTACAACATTGTTTGAGTTAGCCAAATAGACAATACTTTGTGGTTTTTCGTTGCCAATCGAAAAGGCGTTCATTTGTTTTTCGTTTGGTAAATTCCAACAAATAACTTGACAATCATCGCCGCAGGTATACAAAGTTTCCACATTGTCGTAAAAAATTGATGTGATTTTTCCAGAATGACCTTCTCCATTCAGCTCACGTTCAACCTGTAAGTGTTTTGTTTAGTTTTTGGTTTTGGTTAAAACCATGCATCAGACTTACCTTTCCCAACGAAAAAGAATACAGAGACACTCCTCCTGTACTTGTAGCAAGAGCAATGTATAGGGAAGCTGCAGATCCCAGAGACTTCCTCTCCTTTTTGGACTGATAATAAAACAATGAATGCATTTTTTTTTTTTTGTTTGGGCACATCTTGCTTACCTTTTTCTGTGCCGACACCGCCACCCATGTTAACGCAGTACATGGACTTGATAAATGCAAATTTGGGGTATATTCTTGCTTTAATTCATTAGTTTCTGCATCCCATATTTTAAGAATTCCTTGGTCGTTAACCAATGCAAAGAATTTTCCATCCGGAGAGAATCCCGACACGTGCTGTCCACCGAGCGCCATCACTTTTTTTGTAAATTATTTGGGAAAATGAAAAAATGTCAAAAAATTAGCGCTCTGTACTCTGTAGTAGATGAGTTAAGATAGCGTTCAGGAAACTAGCTTCATGTTTTATCATGAATAATTATTTTTTAGTTTTTGAATTCTAAGGAGTAGATCACACTAAACTGTATGCCAGAGAGAAATGTTCTTCACAATGAATGTCAATGATGCTGGACTTACATGCATCTGCAACTGCGGAAGTGCAGAAAAGTAAAGCGAGACGGATAAAGATTATAAAACACAAAAGTTAAAAAGGGTGCAGATGAACATGTTCATAATTTTTCATCTGCAGCCATAATTAAGGAAGTACAGATGGTGCATTACCTCTCTATCAGACAAGTATGAAATTTACATCTTGTGTCTTTCCTTTATTCATCTGCACTTGCAGATGCATGTAAGTCCACCATAATATGCTCATGATCAGAAAACCAACGAACAAATCTAACGAAAGTACTAGATCAATAATAGTATCCCTGTTCTACATTTTTTATTTTCTTATTTACGAATGTCAAAAATTCGCCATCATCAAAACGTTTTTCTGTTGCTCTTGCTTTGCTTTCTGCTTTGGTATTTGGTTTGCCACCACCACTTTTTCCCATCAGTCAAGGAAAATAATTAATTATTTGTTTCCATAATAAACAATTCGATCGCTAAGTGCAATTTAATAATTTCAGAGCAATATTTATAAAATGACTATGTCATCTAAAGAAAAATCTGAAGAAATGGAATGGTCAGCGGAGGAGGAAATCCAATTATTTTTCGCACTCGAAGGCCTCAAGCCCGTTGGAGTTAATAAACATTTTTACATGGCTTGTATCGCCGAACGCTTGTCCCGATCATTAAATCGTGATATACCGGCTGAACAAATATGGGCTCATCTTCACACTCTATACAATTTAGATGTACTTGATGAGATGGAACCACTTCCATTTCCGAACGATCAAAAAGATTTCTCATTGCCAGAAACTGAATTTAGTGCTTTGATGTCACGAAAACAGGCTGAAACTGAAGAAAAGAAAAATGAAACTCCACCTAAGATGATTGGTTTGTTTGTACATTCAAATAAATTAAAAACGGTTAACAGTTTGTTTCGCAGAAAAACCAATTGTGGCTAAAATAAATGTGCCACCATTTAAGGATCTAGAAAAGAAGATAGTTGCTAAACTAGTCGAAGCTCCAAAGCGTACACCAAAACGGACACGAGGTTCTATGTCATTAGAATCAAATAGTCCATCGACTACCCCTCCACCTTTGCAAGGTCACAAGAGAAGGCGTATCTAATAAATCAAGGTCAAATGGATTTGCACAATATTTTTTTCGGTACGGTTTATATAAACTCCATTAATTTGGACTTCATAAAACGTACACAATAATTGTATGTATTTTAGTTTGGTTAATAACCAAGTCAGAACCAAGTTGGTGTAACTAACATTAAGAATAAGAATTCTATTTAGACATATAAGTAAAGAGTAAAGCAATTTTTACACATAAATCAAAAGTAGAAACTGCTGTCTTTTGTTAACTGCGTCGTCAGGGGTGCTACTATTTATCAATCAATTTACCTGCATTAGAATGTGTAACCAATAATATTTATACCAATATACATCAAATGTATATATATACACACGTAAAAATATATCAAAAACTAACCAAAAAGAAATAAGGAAACAGTTTCCGAGATCCGAGGAAAAAGAAAAAACAGAAAACTGAAGAATCTGAAAGGCATTTAAGTCAGGGTAAAAGAATACTATGTATGTAATGATGTATGTAATGTATATTTCGATATCAATATATTGTTTTAGTTTTTGTTTCTAAAAGTATACACCATTGCCTCAAATTTTTAACAGCATCCAACATAAAAAACAAAAGATATAAAAGTACATAAATAAAAGTTTCAATATTGATGTGTTGTAATCTAAGATTATTGTTTAAAAAAAATAAAATTTCCAAAGATAGTTATTGAAGAATGCATTTTATTAAAATATTTAATTAGGAAGGTATTTGTCTGAAATTGTAACAAAAAGTTGTAACAAAAATGTTTGGGTTTAACTTTCGGCTTGAATTAGGAGTATGTTTTTCATCAGTTAAATAATCGTAGTGTTTTTGGGTAAACGATAGTAAAACGACTTCAACCTCCAATCGATAGTCGAGTAAAAGGTGAAACACATTCGCTTTTGAATTTGATGATAAGGTGTGCATAAGAGAAAACAGATAACACCAAAAATCTCTCAAACTCGTCCCACAAAAACGACCCAAATAAAAATAAAATGCGGAAGTATAAACTTGGAAAATTTTAATAGGCAACTTATAAATAGGAAATTATAGTATAAGAACAACGTAAATGCTGTAAGTCGTCAGGAAGTTGATGTTAAGAGAATTTAAAGCAGTCAAATCATTCCAAGCAGTAAAAAAGAATTCAAGCAGTTAAAAGACTCCAAAGCAGCCAAATGATTGCATCAATGCAATCAAAAGATTTTATGATTGCAAATAATGTAAAAAACTTTTAAGAAACTTCCAAGATTGCAACCAGTTGAAAAGTATTGCATTCTTTTGTTCATGTTCTAGATGAATGGTTAACTAAAGGCTTCAAAATTAACTTCAAATTTTTGATTAAAGTTAAGTATTAACATGAAATCATCATGAAGTCATGTTACCAATTTTTTATAAAATATAGCCGAAAACTCTATCGATTGATATTTATTTATGGCGAAGCGCGACGACGACCGATCTGCAAGCAAAGCAGAAAATTTTATTTACACGAAAATGACGTTGGCCTGTCAAACCATGACAGTCAGAAGTCCCATCCATAGAGATAGTCGCCTTTCGATGAAATTATAGGACGTCTGTAGAGTAGTAGGAGAGGTTCAGAAGGAAAGTGTTCACCGAGTAGGGATTTTAGATTTTGGAAATTTTAAGAGAGACGACGAGAGGAAACTGAGCGATCGGTTTTGAGCAGCGAGCGAAGACTTGGGGTTCGGAGTCCGCCTATACTGAAATGTCTTTGGAGAACGATTCTAAAGGTCTTGCTGTTGTTCTGCTGAATTTTCTCTCTGACGGTTTTCGTTAGGCATTGTTGAACTCAGACAAGGTTTGAAAGAAAAATGACTTTCAGTTCCGACGTTAAATGCTAGTAGACCAGTTGAGTCAAAGTAACAAGTTTTTTTTGCCAGTAATTTAAGAATTTAAGAATTTAAAAATTCTTACATATATAGCATAGATATATATATAAAATAACTGGTGCCAGATAGGAGTCTGGGAATTACCAAGGAACCTAAAGAATTCCCCTAGGACTAAGTCCAGGAAATAAGACCCATAGAAGGAATAATAGGGAATCAAATCCAGAAACAGGTACCTATATACATTTCGAATCGAATTTGGGGTGAATTTCATTTTTTTATGCCTTGCGCATATTTGAAAATCCCAGATATATATATATATAAACGTGTAGTGCTTGAGACTAAAGTCCATATAAATCCCTCAGGACTCGACCATTCCGAAAATTGTTTCGAAGTTTGCGCCGCCTAATTAATAGGCGCGCTGAAATTTTAATACTTTGCGAAGCAAATATTGTCATTGTGACCCGGAGACGGCGCTGTGCAAACAAGAAAAGGGTTGCAGAAACGAATTCAGCATCGAGTACCATCGGCCGTGACCGTCTATGCGTCAGCAACTGACCCTCGAACCTGCGGAGCCCCGGTTCGAATCCGTCATAACTTTTTATGTGTTTTTTTTTACTTTTACTATCGATTTTTTTTTTATTCATCTTTTTGCTTTTCAATCTAAATTAATCATTGGGGTTATCTAATAATCCAGAAAGAGGAATTTCAAAAATTTATACTTACGGGAAACGTATTATTATTCGCGACGATTAAGAACGTATAATTATAAAAAGGATTCAAATTTTATGCATGCAAAGAAAAAGAAAAGAACAAAATTTAACTTCCTATCAGCTCCAAACAACCAACAACATCAGCTGCAGTGGCCACTTCACCAGATACAGGGGTAAGTTTGTTTGAGCATATTTTAATTTGCATTTGGATTGGTTTATATTAAAATCGATTAAAAGTTGAATTTTTTTTATGATCGTCGGAATCTTCGCGAGCAGGTAGAACACATACATATACATTTTGTTTGAATTGAAGTAAAGTAATAGAGTTGAGAATTTAGATATGAAAGACAAAAGAGGAAACGGGATTCCCAAATTTGGTAATAAAGCCGATGACGTAAGGATCAAATAAATTGAAATTTTTCTTGGGTATTTTACGATTGCCACCTGAGCTAAAAATTAAATTATAAATTAAAATAAGCAAAAAAAAAAAAAAACATACATTTATAAACTGAAGTAGAATTGAATGAATAATTTAACATTGAATTATAAATTTTAACATATTTTGAATAAAACACAGAATTTATTGTTATTATGATGAACAAAAGGGTATTTAAATGAGAATTTTAATGAAGCCAAGCATAATGAGCGCGGAATAAATTTTTGTGAAAGGGTGAGAAGGATGACGAGAGGAGAATGATAACGAAATAAGACGATGAAGAAGCCGTATAAAGGGGTTGTCCTAGCGAGGGAGACAACCAAGGTAGGGTGGGTAGAGGCAACAGTCTCGCGCGTCGATATCACCTTCAGACGCTTTATCGGCTGGATTTTTGTGACCGTTTTAGGTTCAAGAACCCGCGGCTCGAGCTAGCCCATAGGGTACATATCCGGCCAAAAATAGAACCAACGGCAAAATTAACGGTTACAAAATGGCGCCCGCAACGTGGAGTCCTCTATCTTTTAGATAGAGTGACTAGTTTTGTTAAATTTTGAGCCAATCCAATCCATTTTTTTTAATTTTCAAGTTTTTTTTAGTTTTCAAGTTTTTTTTACTTTGCATTTAATTTTTTTTCTCGTTTTCATTTAAACATAAATTCAATCTTTAACTGGGGTAGCGTTATTTTTGTGAGTCCCGATGACTGGGAAGTAGTGACTCGGTATCGCGTTGCCACAGAAGAATGCGCATCCTCCAATTCAAGCATAATTTTGTGGAAGATTGGTTGAGTCTTTTGGTACCTTCATCAAAGGTACTCGAAAGTCCAAGCAGTCTTGCACAATGTAAAATATAACGCTGGAAGAGACCCGTCGATATTTAAGGCGTCTTCGGAGGTCCTTTCAGCAAGTCACCTAAAATTCTCCGAGGGTTACAGAGTCTTCCTTAAAGAAAGATTCTTCATGGATAGTCCTGAAACCTGAGGAGAATATCATTTTTTTTTTTCCAAGTCCTTTTTTTTTAAACAGTCAGTAGTTTATTTCAATTTTTTTTCTCGGCTCATATAGAACTTCAGCTTCTTCATCGTTTTCCGTTATCACCCTTCTTGTGTTAGAATTCTCATCCTTTTTCTTCTTATGATAGAAAACAAAATTTTTTTTTTTCAAAATCTTTTTTCGAAAATTTATTTTCTTTAAATAAAACACTTTTTTTAGATACATTTTAAATATTATTTCACGGTAAGAATTTATAATAAAATTACAAATTCAATTGAATATTAAGAACTGGTAAGGTTTTCGACATCTGAGTTGGACTTCTGTTTTTTTTTGAATTGCACACAAGGTTCACAGTCGTCACGTCGAAAATCAAGTCACGAAAGTCCCCGAATGTTTCAACTTTCGTTACATTCTTTTGTTTCGTTAAAATTAAGTTTTAATTCTATTTTTAAAAGCTGAAATCAGTTTTTATTTTTTTTTTGATTGAATTTCCTATTAAACATTTACATAAATCTATTCAAACAAAAAAAGTTTGAATTTATACTACCTTTTAATTCTGAAGTTGTATTCTGAATTTTGTTTCTGGATTGGATCCTTTTTATTCTTTTCTGGTTCAGTGAGGAATTGTTTTTTTTGGAACCTAGACAGAGTTGCCAAATAGTATATATTTATACTTATAGCATTGAAAGACTTCGGTTGAAAATTTTTTTTGTGCGTTTGCTGAGGCATGAGCACTAGGAGACGTGTTTCCTTGCACGATAGCCTAAGAACTATTTACGCTCGTTCTGAGGCAAATTTCGAGGCTTTCTACCAGAGATTTTCAAATAGAATCGCTCGTTTTAACCTGGATAATTCATTCAGTTATTCAGAAAACCTTAATTCCATAGTTTCGGAATCAACGGAAAGCATGCCGATCGAAATGGATGGGTCGACTCATGAGGGCGAAATTCAAGGCGAAAATGGTCAGCCTATTCCTGATGCAGGAAATGCTGGCCAAATTGACCAAACGGCTGAATTAGCGGCTCGAATAGAGCGAACCCTGATGACGAACCAAATTAAATTGTTCGAAACATTCGACGTTTTTATGGGAAACATCATTCAAAAGCTGGAGTCGTTAGGAATACAACGCCAATCTCAACCAAATCCATCGGGCAGCAATCCGTTTAATGACGAAAGACAGCGTCGACAGAGTGAAGCTCATCAGTCGACACCCGATGCTAGGCTTTCCGTAGCTCCTTCAATTACCTCCAGCGGTTCAATCGTTTGCCGATTAGATCGCTGGAATATTGCTTACAGTGGCAATGAAAATGTAAGCGATTTTCTTTTTAAAGTTGATCGGATGAGGGCATCTTCTTCTTATACCGATAAACAAATTGTCGACAACTTCCATGTGTTGTTGAAAGAGAGGCCATACAAATGGTACTGGTCCTATTTACACAGAAATCCTGAGGTGTCCTTAACGGAACTTAAGACCGCGATGAAAAAGGAGTTTGGTAGATTGGAAAGCGACGTAGAGATCTACATGAGAGTACTTACCAGGAAGCAAGGTGTTAAGGAATCGTTTGATGATTTTTATAATGCTATCGCGAACATGAACGACCGGTTGAAGGAACCTTTCGACGATAGAAAGTTAATCGATATTATCCGCAGTAATGCCAAAGACAAGATAGGCGAGATATTGTTAGCTGCGGACATAAAGAGCCTGGAACAAGCTCGAAACAAGGCCCGCGAAGCGGAACGGTTTTTGGCCAAGCGCACTTCTGCTCCAAAAACTGTCCACGAGATCGCAGCCGGTGAAGACCAAAGTGCGGTTTTCTCGGATGGAGAAGAAGTCGCCGCTTTAGCTTTTAACCGAAAACCAATTTCCACGGCTAACTTTGTCTGTTGGAACTGTGGCCAGAAGGGTCACGCCTATCATTTTTGTCCGTCCAATATACGAACTCTTTTCTGTTTCCTGTGCGGGGAAAAAGGGGTCAACACCATTGATTGTGGCAAGCATTCGGGAAACCGACCGGGGAACGAAAGGAAGAGTGGCGAGATTCGTTCCACCAGGGATGTTCAAAACCACTCTCAAAATTAAATAATGATTGTCAAGATATGCCTAAGATTACCGATACAGTTGTTCCAACTAAGATTTTGGAACGAAAAATAAATGTATGTCCGTTAGATGACCTGGTAGATCCAGGTGAAACTCACTCGTTGAAATCGCTTCATGAACGAAAAATTAATTATTATAAAGTCAGACAACGCATTTTCGAATCGAAACATAGCGTAGCAAGTCTGCATATTCAAAAGTGTCGACGTCGTTTTCGAAACCGACGAAAATTTCGAAAACAAATCTTAGAGACGATCATTTCGTCGGATACAGACGGTAGGATGTACGCCAGCGTTCAATTAAAAGGCGAGCCTGTTTTCGGGTTGCTAGATAGTGGAGCTTCGATCTCTGTGCTGGGCAACAATTGCTGGGAATTGGTCATGAGACTTGGTGTAGAAGTAAGGCCATATAGAAACATTGTACGAACTGCCGATGGCAGCTCGCACGATATAGTCGGCCATTGCGACGTTGATGTAACATATAACGGTCTTACCAAGCATCTTTCCTTTTACCTAATTCCCAACCTAACCCAGAAGGTCTATCTAGGGATGAATTTTTGGAAGGAATTCAATCTTATGCCCCAAATTTCGGAACTTCAGGCCGACTTCAGATTGGAAGATGAAGTGAATGTAAAAGACGAGGCTGAGCTAATTGATCTATCACCAGAACAAAGTCGGGAATTAGATAGGATCAAGAACTTATTTCCGAACTTTGTAGTGTTAGGATTAGGAAAGACGACCTATGGATGTCATGTTATTGACACGGGGGATGCAGCTCCGATAAAGTCTCGACACTATCCCCTGTCTCCAGTTCGCCAAGATGAAGTCTACAAGGAGTTAGATCGAATGCTGGAACTTGATGTTATCGAGGTTAGTAACTCTCCGTGGAGTTGTCCGGTGGTGTTAGTGAGGAAGCCAGGCAAGGTTCGTCTCTGCTTGGATTTCCGCAAGGTTAACGCGGTCACCGTTAAGGATGCGTATCCGCTACCTCATGTGGAAGGATTACTCAGTCGGATTAAGGATACAAACTTTATAACGGGTATAGATCTCAAGGATGCCTATTGGCAAATCCCCCTTGACGAAAAATCTCGTGACAAGACCGCATTCGCTGTACCGGGTAGACCACTTTATCATTTTAAGGTTATGCCCTTTGGATTGAGCAATGCTGGTCAAACGATGTGTCGCGTTATAGATCAAGTCATACCCGGTTCGCTTCGCGAAAATGTTTTCGTCTATTTGGACGACCTGTTGATTTGTACCCCCGATTTTGATTCCCATATGCGCATCCTTGGCGAAGTGGCTGCATGTCTACGACGAGCGAACCTCACTATTAACCTCGATAAGAGCAGGTTCTGCATGCGAGAAATTAAGTTTTTAGGCTTCATAGTTGGTCAGGGTACACTGCTAACCAACCCTGACAAAGTCGAGGCGATGATGAATTTTCCGGTGCCTACGGGCATACGGCAAGTAAGGAGATTTTTGGGAATGACCGGGTGGTATAGACGATTCATAAGGAATTATGCAGACTTGGCAGCTCCACTTTCGGACTGTTTGAAAAAGAAAGCCAAGTTTGAATTGACGCCCGACGCCCTTGAAAGTTTTCACAAGTTGAAATCTGCACTTTCGTCTGCCCCCGTGTTAGCACAGCCCGATTTCAAGAAATCCTTCACAATCCAGTGTGATGCTTCTTCAGAAGGTGTGGGAGGTGTTCTCTTTCAGTTGGATGAGAACGACTACGAAAAACCGATCGCATACATGTCAAAGAAGCTGAATAAATCTCAGAAAAACTATACGGTTACTGAGCAGGAATGTCTGGCAGCCGTTCTAAGTATTCGCAAATTCAGGCCCTATGTTGACGGATTACCTTTCACTGTTATCACAGACCATTCAAGTCTGAAATGGTTAATGTCAATGAAGGAGCTGAACGGTCGGTTGGCTAGATGGAGTTTGGAACTCCAGGGTTACGACTTTAGAATCGAACATCGAAAGGGTTCCCTCAACATAGTACCTGATTCGCTGTCCAGGATGGATATGGAAGAGATTACTGCAAAAGTAATCGTAGAAGAAAATGATATTGAGGAGATTGCTTCGACAATGCTGTGTGGTGAGATCGACCTTAATTCGGTTGAGTTCGATTCGCAGCAATATGCCCAACTGAGAGAGAACATCAATTCTAATCAATCTGAACTTCCCGATTTAGTGGTATCCGGAAAGTACATTTATAAAAGGGTTATGTTTAGGACAGGTGAGGTAGGCGAAGAAGATTCGTTATGGCGACTGTGGGTGCCCGAAGCGCTAACTAGGCAATGTATCGAACTTTCACATGATACCAAGTTGAGTTGTCACAGTGGTTTTGCGAAAACTTACGCCCGCATCAAAGCTAAGTTCTATTGGCCAAAAATGGCCAAAGACATAAAAGCCTACGTTAAGGAATGCGATACTTGTAAAATGGTGAAAGCCCCAAACTCATCTCTTCGTCCTCCTATTAAGACACAAACAATTACCGAACGGCCTATGCAACGTCTATATATCGATTTTTTGGGTCCCTATCCGCGTACCAAACGAGGTAATGTTTATGTGTTTATCGTAGTAGATCATTTTACTAAATTCATGTTTTTAAAAGCGATGCCAAAAGCGAATTCTTCCAGAGTTATCCAGTTCTTGGAAGCTGACATCTTTCACACTTTCGGCACCCCTGAGAAGATCCACTCCGACAACGGACGTCAGTTCGTCTCCAAAGAATTTAAACAATTCTTGTCGAAATACGGCGTACAGCAGGTGCGAACGGCCTTGTATTCTCCACAGGCTAACATCTCCGAACGGGTAAACCGTAGCGTACTTAGTAAGCTTAGGGCCTTAATATCAGAAGAGCAAAACGACTGGGATGTACACTTATCGAGCATAGCGTGTGCTCTCAGATCTGATGTCCATGATTCTTTAGGTTGCCAGCCATACTTCGCTCTTTTTGGTCAGAATATGGTGACACATGGCTCGTCCTACGAAATTATGCGAGAACTGAAAGCGTTAGGAGACCCGGAGATGTTAGTCCTGCCGAATGCAATTAAGGCTACGCTTGCCAGACAGACGATGGCGGAGAATCTTTTCAGGGCACACGTTAAGTCTAAAAACACTTATAATGCTAGGGCAAAGCATGTTACTTACCGTGAAGGCCAAGAGGTTTTCCACAGAAACTTTGCCCAGAGCAAGTTCGCGACAGGAATCAACGCCAAACTTCTTCCCAAATTTGTAAAATGCCGCGTCCGGAAAGTTATTGGCAATTGTATGTACGAGTTGGAAAGTCGCGCTGGAAAAGCCATTGGTGTATTTCATGCGAAGGACATTCGTCAATAAATCTGAAAAGGGAAATAAAACATACCACAAAGTATCGTATTCGTTTAAGGAATTTTTTTTATTGTACTTATCTGACTAAAATCCATGTTTTTGTGCCCAGCTAGTCAGTCCTTAAGTGGGTTCGCGTCCCACGTTGGTTCAATGTTTTTGCAGATAATGATTATGGATCTGTTTTTTTTTATATTTTAACTAACATCACTATGTTTTATTTCAAACTTGGCCACCAGTTTTCGTGCAATATTATTTTAACTTTAGACACTTTTATTTATTATTTCCTGACACTTTTCTTTCAGAGCAATATTAAAATTAATTCACTTTTATTTACTTGCGCGACACCGAAATCCCGACGGCAAAACACGATTTTAATGGGCTATTCGAAGGTTAATGACCGAACCGATTATATTTCAATATACATACTTGCATCCCCTTGCGATTTGTTTACAAAAAATCAACGGGTTTTGGTTTTGTTTTGTTTTGCTGTTAACTCGCGTTATGTGACGATTTTTTTTTATAAGCTAACGGCGCAACCATTAGGTTGTCTTTTTCTCATCGCCGTTATCCCGTGGTCAAATGATTATTGTTTACTTTTCGACAGTGACTTTGCTGTCCATTATTTTGGTAAAAACAAACAATTTTCAACACAATTAGCATTTTAACATTCACCTGCTTATTTGATACGATGAACGATTGATCTGCGTTTTTATATTTTGGCATTTCTCGACCGACGATTTCATGTTTCAGCACAGGTTTTGTTTATTGTTTTGACCACAAAAATTTTTTTTGTACGAGTGCAACGTGCGTTTGTGGGTTCGTTTGCATATTTCTGATAATGCTATTACCAGAAAAAAGCAAAGCCCTGTTACCAATTTTTTATAAAATATAGCCGAAAACTCTATCGATTGATATTTATTTATGGCGAAGCGCGACGACGACCGATCTGCAAGCAAAGCAGAAAATTTTATTTACACGAAAATGACGTTGGCCTGTCAAACCATGACAGTCAGAAGTCCCATCCATAGAGATAGTCGCCTTTCGATGAAATTATAGGACGTCTGTAGAGTAGTAGGAGAGGTTCAGAAGGAAAGTGTTCACCGAGTAGGGATTTTAGATTTTGGAAATTTTAAGAGAGACGACGAGAGGAAACTGAGCGATCGGTTTTGAGCAGCGAGCGAAGACTTGGGGTTCGGAGTCCGCCTATACTGAAATGTCTTTGGAGAACGATTCTAAAGGTCTTGCTGTTGTTCTGCTGAATTTTCTCTCTGACGGTTTTCGTTAGGCATTGTTGAACTCAGACAAGGTTTGAAAGAAAAATGACTTTCAGTTCCGACGTTAAATGCTAGTAGACCAGTTGAGTCAAAGTAACAAGTTTTTTTTGCCAGTAATTTAAGAATTTAAGAATTTAAAAATTCTTACATATATAGCATAGATATATATATAAAATAACTGGTGCCAGATAGGAGTCTGGGAATTACCAAGGAACCTAAAGAATTCCCCTAGGACTAAGTCCAGGAAATAAGACCCATAGAAGGAATAATAGGGAATCAAATCCAGAAACAGGTACCTATATACATTTCGAATCGAATTTGGGGTGAATTTCATTTTTTTATGCCTTGCGCATATTTGAAAATCCCAGATATATATATATATAAACGTGTAGTGCTTGAGACTAAAGTCCATATAAATCCCTCAGGACTCGACCATTCCGAAAATTGTTTCGAAGTTTGCGCCGCCTAATTAATAGGCGCGCTGAAATTTTAATACTTTGCGAAGCAAATATTGTCATTGTGACCCGGAGACGGCGCTGTGCAAACAAGAAAAGGGTTGCAGAAACGAATTCAGCATCGAGTACCATCGGCCGTGACCGTCTATGCGTCAGCAACTGACCCTCGAACCTGCGGAGCCCCGGTTCGAATCCGTCATAACTTTTTATGTGTTTTTTTTTACTTTTACTATCGATTTTTTTTTTATTCATCTTTTTGCTTTTCAATCTAAATTAATCATTGGGGTTATCTAATAATCCAGAAAGAGGAATTTCAAAAATTTATACTTACGGGAAACGTATTATTATTCGCGACGATTAAGAACGTATAATTATAAAAAGGATTCAAATTTTATGCATGCAAAGAAAAAGAAAAGAACAAAATTTAACTTCCTATCAGCTCCAAACAACCAACAACATCAGCTGCAGTGGCCACTTCACCAGATACAGGGGTAAGTTTGTTTGAGCATATTTTAATTTGCATTTGGATTGGTTTATATTAAAATCGATTAAAAGTTGAATTTTTTTTATGATCGTCGGAATCTTCGCGAGCAGGTAGAACACATACATATACATTTTGTTTGAATTGAAGTAAAGTAATAGAGTTGAGAATTTAGATATGAAAGACAAAAGAGGAAACGGGATTCCCAAATTTGGTAATAAAGCCGATGACGTAAGGATCAAATAAATTGAAATTTTTCTTGGGTATTTTACGATTGCCACCTGAGCTAAAAATTAAATTATAAATTAAAATAAGCAAAAAAAAAAAAAAACATACATTTATAAACTGAAGTAGAATTGAATGAATAATTTAACATTGAATTATAAATTTTAACATATTTTGAATAAAACACAGAATTTATTGTTATTATGATGAACAAAAGGGTATTTAAATGAGAATTTTAATGAAGCCAAGCATAATGAGCGCGGAATAAATTTTTGTGAAAGGGTGAGAAGGATGACGAGAGGAGAATGATAACGAAATAAGACGATGAAGAAGCCGTATAAAGGGGTTGTCCTAGCGAGGGAGACAACCAAGGTAGGGTGGGTAGAGGCAACAGTCTCGCGCGTCGATATCACCTTCAGACGCTTTATCGGCTGGATTTTTGTGACCGTTTTAGGTTCAAGAACCCGCGGCTCGAGCTAGCCCATAGGGTACATATCCGGCCAAAAATAGAACCAACGGCAAAATTAACGGTTACAGTCAGTTTTTCATCATTTGACTGCAATACGAAAAAGAATGCATTCTTTTACAGCTCTGACCTATGGTTGCTTAGCGATTACTTTCAATTACGACTACTTTTGGCAGTTTTTTTTTTCTATCGTTATAAATTGTTCATGGATCCATTCTCTTACTCCATTATCGGTCTATGTTGTCGTTGTGGCTAAAGTTAGTTTAGTTTTCGTTTTTTTTTATTCAGGTGAGATTACGGTGTAAAAACGTCGACAGTTAAAATTGTTCATCCAGGAAATAAATGTGTGATGGATAAACTATTTGTAAAAGCACTTATACAGTTGTTCTTTTCCTGCCAATAGTTGGTTTTCTACCCATCAATTTAATCAGGCAACAATTGAATTGTTTTAACTTTTTAGACAAAATATTTTTGACCCTCATCTCACTGCATACTTGTATTAACCCTTTGTTGACCAAGCTATGAAAAACATGTCGAAAAATGCCGCTGTAAACATGCCTTGAACTTAGATAAGAACAAAAAAAAACTGAAACATGGAGATTACATAGTTCTTATAAAAATTGCTTTGGTCGACAGACTCAAATTCAAATCTTATAAGGAATTTATTTGAAGTAAAATTCAGTGGTACTCACAAGTACAAGTTTAAAGTTAAAAAACCTTAACAGAATAAATTAATTACATAATGGGTTTCAGTGAGGTAAATTTTATCAGGGATTACGGCAACCTTGGGGTTTTTAAAATACAAAATTAATTCATTGTAAAACTAACATTACGTTCGAGATGAATTTGAATAACATAACAAGGGCATTAAATTTTAGTCTTTGCTCCACACTCACCCACCCGAGATTTGTAAATATTTCTTGTATTTTTATATAAACTTTATATTAAATTTCGCATCAACATACTTTGTTACATTTGAATCTTTCTATTATTCTCTGTGTTGGACAGTAATAATCAAAATATTAATGAATACACGTTTTATAAACTGTAACTGCATAGTAAGGTAACATTATATGTTCAAATTCTTTAGGAACAACTTCAAATAAATGTTTACTTGCAAAATAAGGGCCTTGATGGCTGTTATTACTTAATTACTTAGTAGGGATTACACCTCGGGGCGAACCTGAGCCTCAAGCAACATCTTTCGGATAACGACTTCGATTTCGGGTGAGCTCTATCCGTTTTGTACTCTAAGCCAGTTGAGGTCTTCGCCTCCCGCAATTTGCTTTTGAAAACCCATTTTTGTGGCTTCGGTTTCAATGCTCGCAAAAGTATCTATGACATCACGCTTGCTTCTTCCCACTACTTTAAAATCGTCTGCGTAAACGAGTAACTGTACAGACTTTTGAAAGATTATTCCTCTGGTGTTGACATTTAGGTCCCTATTATGAGTAGCGAATTGAACGTTCGATTGGAAGCGAATGTTTTTGAGAGCTTCTTTTATAGCGGTATTATAGGTTGTAGAAACAAAAACTTTGTAGAAAACTTTTTTTTTCGACGTTTAAGGTATGTCAGATAAGAGAATGGACGAAGTTTAATGATAATAATCCAATAAATGAGTTTCTCTAAAACATTCGCTTCCAGTCGAAAGTTCGATTCGCTACTCATAATGCGGACCTTAAGTTCTGTACCACCTTGTTTAATGACTTCTTCGGCACCAAATATATTGGTGAGTTCTTTACCGACCTCAAACAGCGTAAATTCTCCAAAGTCCATAGTCGTACGAGTTTTGTCAATTATTTCTTGCCAAAAATAAATATGGCTCTGAACAGCTCGTCTTTTTATACTGTGGTGTATATCGATTTTATGCTCTCGGGTTTTTTCCAAGATCTGACATAATGGCCCCTGTTCTGATTTTCGTTCGGATACCATATCCACCCCTTTTAGAGTTTTTGCGGTTCTCAATTCCGAATCCGTACGTTTTCAATTTCAGAAAAATAATAAACTATATTAGCATTAACATGTACTAAAGTTGTAAACAGTTCCAATATATAAAATCAGTAGTGAATTCGTTCGGAAATAAGAACAAGCTTTTTAAATCCGTACGGATTCAATTTCGGTTTCCGTTTTAAATCCGGTCGAAAATCAGAACAGCCAGGAATGTGAATTTGGTCTATTGTGGACTTTTTTGGTCTGATACTTGGTGGAGCGGACTGTACTGTAAGCGAGGCTCATTCATTTAATATTATTTTATCAATAATCCACTTCCAATCTTTTATTTGCACAAAGTTTTTGTTTCTTAAAATCTTTAATACTGCTATTACCGAAACTTCCTAAAACATTCACTTCCATTCAGGTCGCTACTTGCAATAAGGGCCTAATACTCCAAGATACTTGATTTCATGTAGACATCCAAGTAGATCATCACTAATTTTTACATTGATCATTTAACGACTATGTATTGCACTTGCACTAAGTTTTAGGAACCTTCGATATTTTTATTTTTCCAGCCGTTATTATCATAACGACATTTACCAATTATTATTTGCCGATTTTCGTTGAACGAATATCAGATAAAGGTTGTAAGGCGGAATTGAAAAATAATTTCTTCTTCAAGAAGAAGTGGATGTGCCACTTTAGACCATAATTGTATTGGAGTCTAACAATTTGGGTTTTAAAAAGAAATGACAGTAATCTACCAGATAGCAGAGCTGCAATCATAAAAAAACAGAATGGATTTTTAAATGTGATGTTTTTCATAGTTTTGCAAATATTTTGGTACAGTAACAAGCAAATCTTCATTTAAATTCTGCTTTAGTATAACAACTGATACATGCTATAACCGCATGAAAAACCGCTATACGATACTTACGTAATCATATTTGCTTTCCATTTAGAAAGAAAATAACAAAGAAGAAATATACACTCTCTTAACATTGATTTTGTATCTAACATTCAATTTAGCTTTATTTATGTGATGTTTTTTTTTCTCACAAAAAGAATGAATTATGTTCTTTTGTACAATATATCAATAATATAATGTTTTATGCCTCTTTGTCCGTTCAATGCACTAAAACAAATACATATATAAAACGGACCTATATGAGAATAACAACTTTTAGTTTTTTATTTTATTTTGTATAGCACATGTATTCCATTTCGCACAGGTGAATTTCTACATACTTACACTGAAGACATACACATTTTATATTATTATTTATTTTTATTTGTTTCATTTTCTAAATCTTGCACGTGCATGGCTTTGGTTTCTATTTACTAGTAGTTTCTTTTTTTTTTTTTTGTTCTTTAATCCTTACAACAAACAAGATTTGAGATTATCATAAGGTTTTCCTGTTTTAGTTGAAAGCTTGTTTTTATAGTTTCTTAGCTTTATGTTGATTTTATAAGGACTCAGTTCTTTACCAGTTGGATTTGATAAAGTTAATAAGACCATTAGTTGAGCCATCGTGAGATGTGACGGGGCTAGCATCAGCCAATTCGGGTTCAATAGCCTTTGCTAACTGTTTTCCCAACTCAACACCCCATTGATCGAATGAGTTGATATCCCAAATAATACCCTGTGTGAAGATTTTGTGCTCGTACATCGCTGTAAAAGATAAATGTTTTGAAACCGATTTAAAAAAAGGGTTTAAATGCTTTTTCCCAAATCTTACCGATCAAAGCACCAAGTATAAAGGGTGTGACTTTCTTAACAACAATGGAATTGGTTGGACGATTGCCAGGAAATGTTTTATGTGGCAGTAATTTCTGGAGTTTCTCACCAGACATACCGGCTTTTTCAAGTTCGGCCTTGGCCGTTGCCTCTGATTTTCCTGTCATTAAAGCTTCAGTCTGAGCAAGGAAATTGGCCAGCAAAATTTTATGATGAACACCTCCAGCAATTGGATTTTGAGTGACTGCGGGCGCAATGAAATCACATGGAATGAGACGAGTACCCTGATGGATTAGCTGATAGAAGGCATGTTGGCCATTAGTGCCAGGTTCACCCCAAACAATAGGACCTGTGTTATAGTTGACCCTTTGTGAACTTTTGGTCACGAATTTGCCATTGCTCTCCATATCGCCCTGTTGGAAATAGGCAGCAAACCGATGCAGATACTGATCATAAGGGAGCAAAGCATGTGTTTCAGCATTGTAAAAGTTAGAGTACCAGACTCCAAGAAGGGCTAGAATAACAGGAGCCTAGAAGAAAAAAAAGCATTTAATATCCAGTTTTGCGCCTATAAATAAAATACTTACATTTGCTTCCAATGGGGCTGTTTTAAAGTGAGTATCCATATAAAACGCTCCCTCTAGGAGGTTTTCGAAGTTTTCAAACCCAATCGAAAGGCAAATCGATAAACCAATTGCTGACCAGAGAGAATAACGTCCTCCCACCCAATCCCAGAAGCCAAACATGTTCTTGCTGTCGATACCAAAACCAGTTACTTTCTCCTTGTTTGTCGAAAGAGCAACAAAGTGCTTAGCAACAGCAGCAGGCTTAAATGAAACAAAAAAAAAAAACAATAATTAAAAAAAAAAAAAAAAAACTCATTATTGTGTCTATATTACATCCTTTGCATGTTCCAGGAGCCAAGTTTTTGCCGATGTAGCATTGGTGATTGTCTCCTGAGTGGTGAAGGTCTTCGATGCGATAATAAACAAAGTTGTTTCATAGCTGACCTTCTTCAGAACCTCAGCCATGTGTGTGCCGTCAATGTTTGAAACAAAATGTGACCGCAGTCCCTTGCAATAGGGTTTAAGGGCTTCTGTAACCATCAATGGCCCCAAATCTGAACCACCGATACCAATGTTGACAACATCGACTATTTGTTTGCCAGTGCATCCGCGCCACACTCCCGAAATCACTTGATTTGTGAATTCCTTCATATGTTGCAGCTCCGCACGTACATCGGGCATCACATCTTTACCATCGACTAATATAGCATCGCTAGAGCGATTACGCAATGCTGTATGAAGGACAGCACGATCTTCGGTGATGTTGATGTGCACACCAGAGAACATAGCTTGTCGGGCTTCCTCGAGCTTGCGTACCTTGGCTAAGTCCAATAGCAAAGACCATACTTCGGGTGTAATTCGGTTCTTAGAGTAATCCAGGAGAATGTCGCCATCATTGGGGGTTTTCAAACGTAAGCTATAATAAAAAACAAAATTCATTACATCGCATTGTAATCTCTTATTGTATCGATAAACTTTGTTTTAATTGGGTGTTATATAACTCGGATTAGGGTATTGTGGTACCCGTGGTGTGATGGATAGCATGTCCGCCTGTTAATCCAGAGGTTCGAGTTCGAATCCCAACAGAGGCAAAAATGTTTTTTCCACGGGTATCGCCTTTCGCGAGGAATTGGCAAGTCCTCCGTTAGTATTCATTGCCATGAAAAGCGCTTTCTCAATTAGCCGTTCGGAACCGGCAGAAAATTGTAGGTCCCTTCCATTCCCTCCCAAGGCATGGTTGTGAGATATGCGCTAGGCCCAGGGGCTCCTCGCTCTGTTGAGCCACCCTATTTTTTTTTTTTTATTTATTTAGGGTATTGTCCGTACTTATATTAAAATTATCTCTGATTTAAAGTTTTATTAGCTTTGTATAGCTCGTTTAGCAGAGGTCGAAAATTTAAAGGAATATGTACCAGAAAAATAATCGAAAAAAAAAAAACAAATCAAACTCATATGCTTGACAGCCTTGAAATAGCTTTAATTTTATACAATTTGGTTTAAATTCACCTTTTAAAAGCCCCAACTTAGGAATATTTTCAAACGCTACAGGTAATAAAAATTAATTTAGTTGGTATTGATATTTCATCATCTTTCTTTTTTTCCGGCGCTATGGGAATCATGATCTCGAAAGGACTACAGACTCCGAATTAACTGCTTTACAGTAGTGATCCGTTTTGAGTACGCCGCGTTTATTCATTATTTATTTATTTTCATTTAAAAAAAATTACATATTCAATATGTTCTTTGACTAGAATTCAGATGATAAATAAAAATAAAAATAAATATTGTGGCACAACAGGGCGAGGAGCCCCTGGGCCTAGCGCATTTCTAACAACCATTGTTTTCCTTGTTTTGACAACTAGATCTTTTTTTAAGAATTTTCAGACTGTTTTTTTCATCTGAAAATCTATGTTTGAAAAACTGTTGTTTTTTGTGGTTTTTTTACTTGCGATTATAGGTACTATAAGGCAAGTCTTGCAATCATGCAGAAAAAAATTTTGAGATAACAACTAAATATGACATTACGATGATAGAGAATACGAAAAAAGTGGGTCCTACAATTCTGTCTGTCTGTCTGTCTGTCTGTCTGTGTGTCTGTCTGTCTGTATGTCCGTATATGGATCTACAGCCTGAACCAATAGACCGATTTTCTTAAAAATTTGCAGTTATGGTCTCTGGAGTAGCCTACAGAGGGGTTTTTGGAATTGGGTCTCTAGGTCTTGAAATAACGGTACCTGCCATACAAGCGATGTGACAATACCTATTTTTCTCGAAAACGGCTCTAACGATTTTGATAAAATTTTACAAAAGGTATTAATTTTGAACAACCGTTCTAATGATGTAAAAAAATTTTTTGGAAAAAGTCTAAAAACGGTACCTCCCATAGTACCGTTTTTTTCAAAGCCGACTTTCTATCTAATAGCTAACTCTATTCTGACGAAATTTCATATTTAAGAAGTACTAAATTGTTTGAGAAAGATTGCATATCTATATTTCAAAAATCTACTTTTTTCGAATTTTCATAAATTTTTTTAAAAACAATTTATTTTTTTGAATATTTTCAAAACGGTATATTTGATTTATTTCAAATTTTTTGTCAATACATTTCTTAGCAAGATCTTAAGCCTTGTGTACTTGAATTTTCAAAACCTAATTTTTTGAAAAAATAAAAAATAAAAAACCGGTTTTTTTAAAAATGGCTCTAACGATTTTAATTAAATTTTAAGGGTTTGTATGTACTAGCGATTGCCAAAAAATGGCGTTTTTAGATTTTCACTTGTAACTTTTGGAACATTTAATTTAATTTTTTTCAATATTTTGCGTGATTTGATTCAATTTTCATAATTAATGTGGAAGCCTTTAACTCAGTCTTAAGATTTTGGTATTTTACTTAGCAATCGATCGCAAGTTCGTGCGACCCAGTCGTGGCCATTTTTTTTTTTTTTTTATTTAAAAGCTTTTTACTCACGAATATAAGTACTATACAAAATTATTTGCGATTATAGGTATTGCAAGTTTTGCAATCGTGTAGAAAAAAAATTTTTGAGCAATTAAATACGAAACGAACGAACGAAAAAAGTGGGTTCTGCAATTTTGTCTGTGTCTGTGTGTCCTTATATGGATCCAGTTTGCAGTCATGGTCTCTGGGATCTAGAAAAAGTATCCCCATAGTACCGTTTTTTTTTTCATAGATTCACGATTTTGACGAAATTTCATGTTGTTCTTTAAGAAATATTGCATATCAACACTTGAAAAATTTAGTTTTTTCGAATTTTCATTAATTTAAAAAAAAAATATATGTTTTTTCGTATATTTTCAAAACGTTGTCTTTGATTTATTTAAAATTTTTTGTCAATACATCTTTCAGCAAAGATCTTAAGACTTGTGTACCTGAATTTTTAAAACCTCATTAAAAAAAAAAGCGGTTATTTAACAAACGGTTCTAACGATTTGTATTAAATTTTAAGGGGTTTATATATGTATGTATTAGCAACTGCAAAAAATGGCGTTTTAAGATTTTCGCTTGAAACCTTTGGAATATTTAAATTTATTTTTTATATTTTTTTTCGTGATTTAAAATAATTTAATTAATGGGAAATAACACGTACCTACTGAACAGCAATCAAATCAATAAAATAAACATAGTTTTCAAAACAAGAGGCGAATTATTGGATTTGAACTTCAAGCCGCACCGATCCGATCTTCCTATACTTTGCAGCCTTTGTAACATGAAAACGCGAGAAGATACATATCATTTCATTGCAATATGTCCTGTGTTGAAAGAGTTTCGGATTAGGTATTTTAAGAAGAACTGCCTAAATTATGAAGAGCCGATTAACGTATTAAACGGAGAGAAAGGATGGGATGTACTAAATAGTTATGTTGTTACCGCTCTACGTTATAGAAATTCGATTATTGAAAAAATTTTTTAAAATATTAATTATAATTTCAACTTATCATACATATGTATAAAGATCATTTTTGCTTTTTATTCAGATATATTTATTTTCAAATTGTCAGTCTGGTAGACGGCCATAGGCCAAACCATTTTAGACTTAAGTACATATATAAAATCATGTGAAATCTTTGAAATTGAAAATGAAATAAAGTCATTTAACTAAACTAACTAACTAATTAAATTTTCATAATCAATGTGTAGTTGGCAGCCCCTGTACCATTAAATAAATTAAGAGCGAATACTAAAACCCTTTACTCAGCCTAAGATTTTGTGTAGTGAACTTAGCACACAATCGCAAGTTCGTGCCACCCAGTCGTGTTCATTTTTTACTTCTGGATTGATTTACGTGAAGAGTTTATTTTTGTAACGATTTTTGATGTTAGAAAATCATTTCTATCGATTAAATGGGGAAGTTCAGTTTGGGTATATGTTCATAATTCGTGCTGTGCCCAGCAAACCTAGGGCGAGTTGAAGGAGAACCCAAGGCATACTCCGAGCTTAAAAAACACTCAGTTTGACATTCAAGGCGAGTTTAGGTTTACCATAAAACGCTTTGTGGCAGACAACACTAGGACTTCAACAAACGAACCTAATAGGCCCTTTCGTTTAAACAGGGTTGACCCAGGTTTCCTTGATAACTTTTTGAGTTGTAAAAAAAAAAATTTTGTTTCCAGTCCTCAAAAAACGCTAAAACACAAAATCACCACATCCGTGTCATTTGAAGAAAAGTATATGGCATTTGTCAGCCCTGTGGCCTGTTGATTATCTGAACTCGCCATAGAAAAAACCTTGGACTACTTCAGAGCAAATTGAGAAAAAAACCAGGGCTTAAAAAACACTCAGTTTGATATTATTTAAAGCGAGTTGATGTTTTTCAAAACAAGCTCTGTGTCAATAACAAGACAACCACAGGGCTTCAGCAACCTATTCACTCCCTAGAAATTGAAGCCTTATATAAGGTACTTGTACTTATTTACGTTTGTTCGGTGAATCATGCGTTTGACAAGAGGGTTGTCAAGGAAACATGGATCAACCTAAATAGGAACCTAATAAGTAGTTAAGAAAAGTTAGAACATCAAGGTCAAGACGTAATTTCATTTAAACGACAAATTAAATACCTACAGTAAAAACTTGTGCTGGACTTTTAGATTTGACCTCCTTGGTTCAATAGTAAAAATCAATTTCTTAGGCAATTAAATTACAGAAATAGCGATACTTCGTACGTCCTCCTATGACTCATTGATTGCCTTCGATATTCCAGAATATAGATTTCTCTTTAACACAGTTCGATTGTTGTGGTGTTAAATAAATAATTTAACGTCCGTTACAGTTTCAACCCATTCTTTTCTTACCTTCACAAATTGAAGTCATTCAACGTTGAGTTATTTCACCATGACAGCCAATTTATGTACCTATACGAAAACATTTTCCTCGCATGCATTCTTTATTTTTAATATTTCGCCCCAATTGAAACGAATAAATAATGAAATATAAATTATAAATAAAAATAAGACAAAGACGTTTGTCGATGAAATGAAATTTGTTTCACCTTATAATCGACATCTTAAAACAAGAAACGTTCTTAAATGATATGTAGGTATTGCCTATTAATAGGGCATATGAAAAAAATTAATATTAATAAATAAATCAAGCACCTTAACGCAATAATTAATGAACGTTCAAATGAAATAAATTCAGTTATGACATCATCGCTTTTCGATAAAACTTGTCTACTTTTCATACGAAAACAAATAGAAGTGTTTTCAAAAAATTTTTTTCTAGCATCTTGGCATTGATAAGAGAACCGGCAAAAAATGTTTCGCGAACCTTGATCTTGAACGGGTAGGTATTGTACTGCCAAACATATTGTTTGTTGTTTCTAGCAAACATCAAGAGCCATTTAGTATAATATCAAAACATTCAACACATTCAAAACATCAATAAAGTTTTTTGAAATTTGCACCTCAGGCGTAAGATCAAGTTCAATCTTATTTCATGGAAAGTATTTTATTCTACATGCAAGGTTGGGCCACTGACCTAGTTCATCCACTGACAAGTTTATCCTTTCACTTTTTTTCTTTTTGAATGCAATAGCAATGCAATCAACTGCCAGGAATGCAACATGCATTATACATAATTATTATAATAGTAAACGGAAAAAGCCGCACTATTTTATTTAAATGCAATTTACGTAATCAATCAGTTAGCGTGCTGGTGTCAGTGCAGGGAATGACTTTTAGTAGTTTTCTTAACTTTCCTTTCTGTGATGTATCTATTTTTCGTTCAATATTTGTGTATATACCGGAAATTTATAGGTACATCTCCCACGTCAGGAGTTACTAGGTGGGTTATTGTAGTAAGGACGATGTTTGTGGCTATTTTTAAAATTTCCTCTCCGAAGGGAGAGTATTTTTCTTTTGTTCTTCCAATTTTATAGGTACAGAGTTTTCAACAAAAAGTTAAAAAAAAAAATAATTATTTGTCTCTACACCTAGGCATGTACATACCTGAACTTATCAAAACGTCCAGCATCCTTTGCAAAGAGATCATTGATGTTAATTTTATTGCCATTTTCATTGTAATATTGTTGCAGTTTTTGATAAGCGGGTTCAGTTGTTAGCAGCGGTAGTCCGGACATGATTCTTTTAAGATTTTAGGGGCTCGAAACTATATTTGAAAATAAAGTTTTGAAATAAGAACGCACTTAAAGTACACGTATACGACTAACAAATCTATGAGTTTTAAATGGTAATTTTGTCCAGCGGTTTAGGCAGTAATAAAATAGTTTTTTCTTTGGAACCGACAGCAACTAGCAACCAGCAGCAGTAAATTTCTCGTTTTCTTAAGTGTTCAATGCTTTCAATGTCAAATGAAGAACGTTTTTTGAAAGCTCTGAAAGCTTTATTAGAGACACAAACCTGGGATTATGTGGGAAATTTATGACTTTTCATTTTCGTTCTGTTTGATTGGTAGTGGGAAATGTACACCGCACGAAATTAACAGGATTTACTAGGCGCGTTCCTTTGGGACTTTTAAACTACTTTTTAGTACTTCGCAGTAGACGTTGAATGGAACGCGTTAATTTTTCAAAAAGTAAAATCTAACCTCCAAAATTATATGTCATTGCGGTTGTTTCTATTGTTTTCTATTTCTTTTTACTGACGCCATCTGGCGTAGACTAGTATCATAACTACTTCGAAGAACTACTTTGACCACAAGGGAAAAGTAGTTCAAAGCAGCCAGAAGTACTAAGCAGTAGATAAATGTTCCCAAAGGAACGCAGCTACTATTAGATTATGATAGGCCCGTTCCTTTGGGACTTTTAAACTACTTTTTAATACTTCGCAGTAGACGTTGAATGGAACGCGTTAATTTTTCAAAAAGTAAAATCTAACCTCCAAAATTATATGTCATTGCGGTTGTTTCTATTGTTTTCTATTTCTTTTTACTGACGCCATCTGGCGTAGACTAGTATCGTAACTACTTCGAAGAACTACTTTGACCACAAGGGAAAAGTAGTTCAAAGCAGCCAGAAGTACTAAGCAGTAGATAAATGTTCCCAAAGGAACGCAGCTGATATGTCAGTACCTGAGATTTTAACATGTTTAGCTCAAAACTATTCCAAACCAACATGATATCCAAGTGGTTTGCCATACAAAAAGGAAGCTTTTTAGTCTCTGGGTTTCCATCCTTAGATGAATACAGAACTAGAGGGAAAACCACACACACACCACGGCATCTACCCTCGACTTCACAAGTAAATTCACTGACACAGCTTTATATTCAGCTTAATACGTGTATCACAGATGGATCTCGTGTTACAAAAGCAGCAATGTAAACAAATGGAAGTTGTGGGGCAAGAGAAGTAATGGTTTTTTTAATTTTAAAAAAAGTGAAAACATATTCCCTTAACGCTGTGTCTCCACTTGCTTTAAATTCATAGCAGAAAGCAGGAATATGACAGACACAAGAAAGTAGAGTAACTGACAAATCTTGTGTTGTGGGCGTTTTGTACAGCATACTTTTCATACCAAACATAACAACGAAGTAATACAATGGTAGAAAAACCTATGCAGATGACAGTTTCCTCTGCTTAAAGCCTTGCGCAAACCAATGCGGTGAGTGCGTGCGATGCGATTGCGATAAGTCAAATCCCTATGTAATCTTATGGACGTTTGACTTAATGCATAGGGATTTGACTTATCGCAATCGCATCGCACACACTCACCGCGTTGGTTTGTGCAAGGCTTAAAGCCTTGGCCAAACCAACGCGTTTATTAATACGACGGTTAATGTATAGGGATTTGACTTATCGCAATCGCATCGTACGATCTCACCGCATTGGTTTGCGGAAGGCCTTAATAGCTGCGATAGATACCCTGCGATAAAAGTATGCTATCTATCGCAGGCTATGAAGATAAAGCTGCTATAATGGGTTCCACTTGCGATATTCAATGGCTGCTGTAATAGCTGCGATAGACTTAAGGCTCTGTTGCACCACTCTATTTACATTCATTTTTTTATAAATCCGGCTGTGAGGTTTTTGCGATGTGGTCTGAATGCAGCCACTTTGTTATTTTATTTCTACCACTGCTACTGACATCTATTGGTTAAAAGCTAAAAGAACGGAAACAAACTTTAATTTGATTATATGAAAACAAAATTATTTAATGACTTTACTTTTCTTAAACAATTTTAGCAAAACCAAATCACTTAGCATTTTTGATTATTATTTGGTTACAATTAAGAACAAAATAAAACCAAAAACATCCAGATTCATCTTTTTCCCGTAAGTGTCGTCGCTGTCGCTATAAAGACATGTTAACTGCTTGTATTCCAAGATGGCGAGTAATTTAGCTTGTGTCTGTGTGTAATTAAGAAGTCAAATTGTGTATTTCCAATTTCCCAGCGTTATTTTACAGCTGAAAAGGCTCAATTTCAATAATTTGTATCGATTTAAGTGAATAAAGTATTGATAAACTTTTTAACAATCCAGTGCGTTCTTACAAATAAAAACCAACTGATAATTATGAAAAACAAACACGAAGCACACGAATGCATAATAAAGATGACATTTGAAAGAAAAGTGACACTTTGCCACTAGAAAGGTAAATATTTGTCAATTTAAAATCAAATTTATTGATAAATTTCTACTCAAAATAGTGTAATTTGAATGGAAAGTTGTAAGAAAATCGAATAAATGTCGAAACAAATGATAATTGTGCAAATATTCGCACGCTTTTAACACGTAACCTTGTGGGTGCGTATTTCGGTAGCACCTTTGTCAGTGGAATTTCTTGTCTTGCTCCCATCTTGATTCGAGTGTGGTGTGTGCGTCAATTGGTTTTATAATTTCTTTCAATCTTTAATTGTAAATTCATGATTGTTGAAAGTGAATCAAAGTTTTGTTTTCATACAAAAAAATGTCATACGCTTTTGTCCATAAAACATTCTGATTCCGATGTTTTAATAGTTTAGGACCTAAGGAGCAGTACAGAATGAACAGTAGCTAATTCAGAACAACTCAACAGGTGGTCCACACGCCTCGATAGTATCAATTTTTGAAGAGATTTTCAACAAAATTAGTACTATTTAAATGATTTATACGATATTGTTCTTAGTTTTTGATATCTGAAAGACAAAGATAAATTCTTAGAAGAAATAAAGTTTCGGTTTGAATCTTGTTGTGAGTGAGCATGTCGCTAGGAGCTCCTGGTCTTAACCTGAGTCACATCCATACTTAATTTTGATGAGAGTGTCATTTGAATCATAGCTAATGCGGGTTAAACTGCTTAAGTTTGTGTTTTCCGTTGTTGTTTTGTTCAAAAGAAAGAAATTTGGTAAATATTATATGAGTAAAGTGTGACATAAGATTTTAATATGGAATTGTATTATCTTTTATACTAGTTTTTAGTAGAAAACTCCGTTATTACTCCTATTAGAACTTGTTTGAACACTTAAGACTTCTGTATGAGTATTTGTTGGTAGATTTGAATTTGCTCTGATCACCTCTTATTTGACTTGCTCAGGATGGCTGGACCTGGGCAACGATAAAACTGCTACTACTTGCGTGGGATTTGGATAAAGCCAATTATTCTGCGTAATATAGCAGATGCTTTTTCCCTAATTTTTCAATAGACTGCCTGAAAAAAGAGTAAAAGACTAGCTGGAATACTTTTCAGTTTAGTCGCCTATTGAACAGCCCGTTGACTACCATAAGTAAACAATCAGCCAACGACGCGATGTCGGAATTGCTTTGGTTTATCTTTTCTACTGATATAACGAAAAATGTCAATTCTGCTCATAAATTACTGTGTGTTTTTTGTGTTTCATTGTTTTTAACATTTGAGTATTGAAAAAGGCATTTATTATTTTTTTTTATAACGGCAAAATAGACAGTTTCAAAGGAATTAAATTAATATTTGCCTCAATATAACTGAGCAACACTAGTTTTATTAGTATTAATGATACCCGTGTTGTGATTGTTAGCGTGTCTGCCTGTTAACCCTGAGGTTCGTGATTCGAATCCCAACAGAAGCAAAAATGTTTTTCCACTGGTATCGCCTTTCGCGAGGAATTGGCAAATCCTCCGTCATTAAATTCATTGCCATGAAAAGCGCTTTCTCCATAAGCCGTTCGGAATCGGCAGAAAATTGTAGGTCCCCTCCATTCCCTCACACAGGGGCTCCTCTTCAACTACTTTTATTGGCATTCTTCTCAAAACATTTTATTTCTTCTATTGCTGACCCGCTCGTTGCTTGGGTATAATTTATTCAACGCATTGTTCACATAAAAAAACCGAAAACAAAAAATTGTCAGGAACACGCACAGTGTTAAGCTGAAATGTAAACATTAGGAAGAGTACTAGCTACTGTGACTTTCAGCTGACATAAATAATAATTTTCTTAAACGTATCTTTCGATTACCAAATTCCACACCAACCTACGCCATACACGTCGAAACAGGGCTACCACCAATTTACATTAGGAACCTCAAAGCGGTTTCAAACTATATTACTAGAGTGATAAGAAGAAGTGACAACAGTCTCCATAAGAAAATAATGTTGAGACTGCTGCAAACAAATGCATCACCTTTCAGGGAATGGAATCAATATGCTCTATCCAATGATCTCACGTGCTCGGTAACCGAAGCAAATCTGTACGAGTGGAATGACATTTTTGCAAACATTATTTCAAAAATAGACGGCAGTCTTTTCGATCAGCACCTTACCAGAGCATCATCGTCTTCTTCCAGAACTATCTACAGGAATCTAAATCACCGGTTGCCTACTGCAGAGAACTACTTCAACGATAAGAACTCATCAGAGCTGATAAGCATGGTTTTCAAAGCTAGGGTTGAAATTCTTAACCTTAATTTCATCCCTCACAGAATTGATCTTCCGCAAATTTGCAGTCTTTGTAACAGACGTGAGTTAGAAGATGTCTATCATTTTATCGCAGTTTGTCCAATTTTGCAAGAAATTCGTCGACTGTATTTCCAAGAAAGTTTTTTGTCTCTCAATAGTTTCCACGAATTACTTAATGGTGCTAGAGGCTGGTCTATATTTTACAAATTCTGCAAGCATGCCCTAACGTACCGAAATAGTTTTTAAAAATTGAAGAGTTTGCTTTATAACACACTTTTATGTTTTAAATCATTTCAAAATTATTACTTTTTGTGTTTCAAATCACTGTTAAAATTTATCTCTTGTTTATGTTGCAAATCATTAAAATTGTAGAGGAATCGAAAATATTCTCGCTTTCTCATTTGGAAAATGTAAAACCATAGTTGAATACATGTAGGTAGAAAATTTTTCTTTTTTTTAACCTTTTCTTTTTTTATATAACTTTTTTAAATTCTTGTATTTATATTTCCAAATTGTTATTTTTTATTAAATTACAATATTATAATGTCATATCCGGCAGACGGCAAATTAGCCATGTCCGTATTCTTTACGTCATATTGTACATTTTATTGAAAAAATAAAGAATAATAATAATAATAATAATAATAATAAATAATAATTTGCAAAACTATAAGCGTAGGTAAAAATAAAATGGGAAATAAAAGGAAATGTTGATTTAAAGGGTTATTGTTGAGGTCGATTAAAAAAACCAAAAAAAATTTTTTCTTTCATCTTAAAGTAAGAATGTTCTTTCGATAGAGATCCAAGCAGTAGAAGTAATGTTATAGGGTATTTTATCTTCTTCCCTTCCTTATAATACAACTATGCATGGGCGTAGCCAGGGGGGGTTTCAGGGGTTTTTTGTTACTACGGTTTTATAAGGCTTTGACGATGGATGTTGGTTGTTGTTAATGAGATAGTGAGGTATGACAGTTGAAATTAGTATTTGGGCAATATCAAATTTGTAGTTGCAGTTTCAGCATATTGGAAGGCTTTCTTTTTGGAGTAGGTGTTGCTAAGTCGTACATTAACATTACATTAACGACTAAGCAACACCTACTCCAAAAAGAAAGCCTTCTAATATGCCGAAACTGCAACTCTCAATTTGATATTGCGCAATCTTATGAAGCATGCTTTTACTAAGTTCAAGGTTTTTGTTGGAATTAATGATTGTGCTTTGTTGACGTTTGAGTATTAACGGTGGTAGTTTTTCCAATAGTTGTTTAATTCAGGCTTTTGATCGATTTTATGAAGCGAGTTAATTATGACAAAGTTATGAGTTGGTGTATGTTGGCCAACAAGAGCAGTTTCGTCGGCAAGTTTGTTACCCTTGATACTCATGTGTCTTGGTCCCAACATCCTCCTCAACCAGCTTCCCCAATAGACAGGATTGGAAGAATGAAACATCTCATACGAACGAGACGTCTTTATAATTTATACCGACCGCGACGGCTCGAAAATGGAACTTGCAACGGGTGCAGGTTTCTTTTCAGAAAACCTGTGCTTTGGGAGTTCCTTCAAACTTTCAAACCACAGCAATGTCTTCCAAGTCGAGATCTTGGCAGTTACAAACGCTGCAAAACATGTGTTTATGATGGCGCTATCATATGCTGATATCAATTTTTTCATTGATAGCTAAGCAGCAATAAAAGCGATTTTTGCCACAAAGGAATCAAAGCTTGTTTCTTGCTGTCGCGAAGAGCTAAGGGTTCTTGGAACACAGCATAATCTTAGACTCTGCTGGGTTCCCGGTCACCGTGGCATACCGGGAAACGAAAAAGCGGATGAATTAGTGAGAAAAGGCTCAGCACTTGACGTTTCTCTCAATCATTCAGGTTCGACCCTGTGAAATTAAACAGATCATTGGTAACAAAATAACACGAAAATCCAATGAAAGATCATTACAATAGAATATCAGGCTACCACAAAAAAAAAAAAAAAAAAAATGGGTCTTTGCACCGATGACTTGTGCAGAGGATGCAATGACGAAGATGAGCATGAGGCACACTTCCTTTGTCGCTGTCCAGCAATCTGCCACACCAGGAAAAAATTTCTAGGCAATTAGTTCTTCAAAGAACTAGAAGAATTATTAGACACTTCAAGAAACAGCCTGTTGAACTTCATTAACGTCACAAAACTGTAAAACATTGACCAACCATAAACTCTTATATTTTTTAGGACGTTACAATCTTACAATACTCCAGGGTATCACAATGGATCTGGCGGAAATAAGTTCAACCGTCAGCCCAGATTTTTGTTATTAGTTTAGTTTTGTGATTGGGATTTTTTATTCCTTTATTAAATTTTCCAGCAGTTGATATGCAGATATTAATGGTCTTAAAAACGGTAAAAGCTTAGGCGTTGACCATAGATGCATTGTTAACTAGAAGTCCTATGCAAATTAAAGAACCATTTTCCCATACTGAGTAATGTGTTTTGTGGCATTTTTGATCGACCATAGAAAACCAATTTCCTACCATTCTTTTTGAGTACACAATGCTAAGAAAAGATTGACAATTCTATTACAAAGAAATCGGTTTGAAGCGACCATGATGGAAATTTTGAATGATTATATCTAATTTTTTTAATAGTTATTCCTAAACTATTTGCCACATTTATAGATATTGATATAGCCGAAGGTATTCGTTTCAGTTTTGTACTCTTCATTGCAACATCTCTTTCGATGATTGACCCGTTGGAGCAATATAGTTTCACACAGGGCTTTCTCCTATTTGATTCGATTTTAAAGTAAAGAGTTCCGCTTCAACGAGCACATTCTCGATAGCGCTTGTTAAAAAAGCATTAAGACTCCTTCGAGCGCTACGATGATAACCTGAGGTTCGAGGTTCGAAACCCAGCAGAGGCAAAAATGTTTTTCCACGGGTATCGCCTTTCACGAGGAGTTGGCAAGTCTTCCGTTAGCAAATTAATTGCCATGAAAAGCGCATTCTCAATTAGCCGTTCGGAACCGGCAGAAAATTGTAGGTCCCCTCCATACCCACAAAAGGCATATGGTTGTGAGAAATGCGCTAGGCCCAGGGGTTCCTCGCTCTGTTACGCCACCCTATTTTTATTTTTTTTATTTTTTTGGTACGCAAAAGCCCCCAACCTGGAGGGCCTCGCACATAAAGGGCCGGCTAATCCGTTGTCAGTACCTGCAAGGGTTTAAGAGTCACCGGCCTGCCCTATAATCAATAACCAAACATATCGGAGTAGCTCATTTATGGGGTTTCTGCTCTTTGACAGTCAAAAGTCCTTTTCAACACTCGTACTCACTGGTTTGACTGGTTGAGCGAGACCATTGCTTCCTGCAATTGAATTGTACTACAAGTTACAAAATCTAGGCTCCACCAATTTGACACCAATAATGAAAGCCTTTCTGAATAGTATACGCTCAACCACTTATACAACAAACACGATCCGCAGAGTTGCTACGAGCTAGAATATGATGAAAAAAGTCGTACTACGAAGTACTACAGAAAGACTTATATTAGATCCGTAAACAATATTCGAAGGAAAATTATTAAATTATTGATAAGAACTGGGGTAGTTATGAAGGAAAACGTAAAAAATCCCTGGATCTTTTCGAGCTCATGTTGTACCAAAACTAAATTTCAACGGACATAGTTTGTAAAGATTGCTTCTAATCTATGAACTTTCTGCGCTTTTTACACTTTCCATTTATATTTTTTTTTTGTGTAAAATAAAAAAAAAAACTAAAATGTTTCTCTTTCGCATTTACTTACAGAGAAGAAAAGATTTTGCAGTCCAAGTAAGCAGATAAGATTTCATTATCAGCATTTTTAATGGTCTTACGTAAAGAGCGTCCACCCAGTGCGGGATCCTCTAAATCGTCGACAACAATGCCTAATGAGCAGCCAGTGACAAAACGTCAACGAATAGAAAATCGCAGCAATAACAATGCCGAAACAACGACATCTCAATCATTGTCGGCATCGGCATCGGCAAATGCTTCCTCTTTTTCAGCTCCTCCATCACCAACATCAACAACAAAACCAAACATTCCGCGCGATTTGGAATTGGGAACTCAGCCAGATATACTTGCCACCGCATCTGAACTTCCTACTTCATCATCATCATCATCGTCCTCTTCCAATCGCAGCAGCAGCAGTTCGTCTACGTCCTTAGCCAGTGATGATCTGCAGCACCATCATCAATTATATTCGCATCATCATCACCACCATCACAGTGGAAGCACATCAAGCCTGGTAGCCAGCTGCAGTAGTAGTTCCTTGGCTTCAACTGCGGCAATTGGAATTGATGAAGTTGATAAGATGACGACGCCTCATCGAAATTATCATCTGAATGCCGCTGTTTCAGCTCAAAAAATGCCCGACTTAGTCCCACGAACGAATACCACTCCAACAATAACGAACGAAATGGGTGAATTCGAGGAGTACCTTACCAAGCAATGCCTGTGTGGCATAAGTGAGCGAACATTGCGCAGGCCCTTCCAAAGTCACTACCACCAGGATTCGAATGGAGTAAAGCGAGTGGCCACATTGCATGAGTGGCCAACAAACAAACTGCTCCAGTTCCTATCGAATCTACAGCTGCTTTTCGATGTCTACCTGAAACAGAACAGTAAAGGATTTATCTGTAGTAGAATAATGGACGTCTGTGACGCTCTAATACGTAACGATCACAATCTTATAGATGAGATAATTGTTCTAGCCAATTTTAACAATAAATATGTGCAATTTCTCTCGGGCCGAGTGTTAGCCAGCTTCTTAGTAATCGCTAAGCACAACATGGATGATGATTGGTTGAAAAAGCTTGTCGATAATCTCTTTCAGTTTGAGCGTCTAGATTTTGTGGCAGTTCAAAAAATTCACTTCAGTCTGGAGATTATCAAGAGAATTGTGGAGTGGAAGGATGTAGACCTACATCCTTTAGAGGATGAAATCGAAGCGAGAAATGCAGGCATTTCACTTGAGCAATCGGCAACAAGTGATACTGGTGGACCATCGACTTCTGGAAGATCATCCGTTCATAATGTGTACCCTTCATTAGAGAATAATTACTTTGCCGTACATTTTCGGGACTCTGAGGACATCTTGGAAGTCAACGATGATGGTAGGCAAAGTTCTTCGTCTACAGAAGAAAGACACTTAAGTCATTTGCAAACTGAAGACGGTTGTCACATTGTAGCGTTGACTGATTCCGAGAGCTTTGATACGACACACCTCAAGTGCATCACCATAAAGATCTTGGAGAACAAGTGGCCAGCGTTGGTAAAGAACATGAGTAATCTGATATCAAATCATATAGACTTGGAAAATGCCGAAAATTGTGTGCTTACCTTTCTTCACTTATGGGAAAACATCATTAGTGTGAAAGCCAACCTGTCGATTGTCGAGACCCTGCCATTCTATGCTCAACTGGATAAATTTGAACTTCTTCTTAATCAAAATCTTTCATGTACGATCTACAAACAGATGCTGAGTCTGTTCAATGAAGCGTTGTGCTATGGCAGTACTTTGGCCTTGCAAGACCTGTTGCCTGAAGAAACGTGCATGCTGGCTCATCAAATAGTTCGACATGTTAAGGACTTCAGAATTTTGGAATCGTTGCCACGACGTCAGCCGGAAAATTTAGTCAGCCTTCTAGGATTTAAAGGCCGTTTCATTTCATTTGACGCTGGAACGATGCAAAGATATGCCTCGACGCCAAACCACCATGACGAAGATGCCATTGAAATGGACAAGACAATACTTCAAAAGATGGTGCTACTTGTATTAAAATCCATTGCGGTAACTGTAAAAGAGATTCGGAGCGATTCGTCTGACAGTTCGATTGATAGCACAGACTATGATGCATTCCAGGATATGGTTTTGATCGAAAGATCGATTAGAGATGTCCTTAGAAAACTGGAATCGTTTATAAAAAACACATTGGAATTCCATCCAGAGTGTCACTTTAGCAAAATATTAATTCACTTATTCGATGACCAAGATGATCATCTGATCGAAGCAATGGTATGCACTCTGGACGTCACAGCTGGTATCTCGTTTCGCAACAATGCATTCCCCGAACTTGTCTCAATGCTGAATCCTGTCTACACGTTTTTAGAGTTCCTCAAAATGATTTCGAACAGTTCGGACCTGCTGCTTGATTTGCTTGTTAGCAATGAGACATGTTTCCTGCTATACCTGCTCAGGTTTCTCAAGTACATTCGACTGAATTGGTCTATGTTCGTAACAAGTTGTCAAGAGTTTGGCATGGGTGCCAACACCCTAGACGAAGCAATGAGCGTACTGATTCGTCTGCGATTGCAAATAAGTCGCCTGGTTTCGAGATCACTGTACCCGTATGATATTTCTCCAGTACTGCGATTGTTAGACAGCTGCGAGAGTCTATACGAAGGAAACGAACTAAGCTAGAAAGTTCACAATGTAATAAAGCTCAAATTAGATTTTAAACTCCAAGACTTAAGCACTGTAAGACCAACTTCAAAAAGAAGTTGCTGTTTAAAGAAAAAAAGAAAAAGAAAAAATGAAAAGAACAGTTGTTGCCTTTATTCTAAACCCCACATAGACTAACTTAATTTTATTATTTTAAAATATAAGAACTAGTTTTTAAGATTGTTTTAAATCTTGCCTTAATGTATTCTTCCCTCCCGACAACAATGTACGTAATTAAGTTTTCTATTTTCCATTGTAAATGTTATTTCTTTTTCTCTTCTCAAAATTGTGCAAAACAATAAAAAATGCAAAATGGAAAAATAAATAATGTTTCATATTTTTATATACATAGAATATATATAAATATATAAATACTTACGGTTTAGCGTAGGAACGTAAGAGTGAAATTCGATTGACGAACTGTGTACATATCGATTAATTTAAATAAAATTTATTTTCTTTAAAACAAAACAATTTATTTTTTTTTATAGTTTTAGAATTTCTTTCTTAGTTTTAGAATATTGCAGAGTTACTGAAAGAATGGGGAACCAAAGCCAAATCATTTATAAAAATATATCAAATGGAATCCAGTCTAATTATAAATAAATTGGAATTTGTTGTCTTCTTTTAAATGAGTTCGACCTTGATAACCGTAATAGTTTTTGTAATTTTTTATTTTTTATTTATTTATTTATTTGGCTCATTAACCATTTAAAAGCTATGCATTATCAACAATTTACGTTATATAACATTGAATTTTGTTCTAGATCTTTAATTAATAATAGATTTTGCAAATGTACATAACAATTTGATTTTTAAAATGACTTACGTTGTTAATATTCCTTCGGTGATTTGGAAGGTTGATATTGAATGCTCTGGCTCGGAATATGTTAAACTCTTTCACGTTTCTAAAATTGTACTGGATATTTTTACTCTGTGGTATACTTGATTAGATATATTGGGGGCATATGTTCTGTTTCATTTTGAATACTATTACCATTGCCATAATGTAGGTATAGTCTTCGATTTTTGCTGAGCCAATTTAGGGACTCAAGTATATTTGAGATTGAGGTATAACGATCACACTTTATTATTATTCTCATAAACTTTATTTATGTAGCTATTTTTGAAGTATAGACAACTGAAGTATAGAAACTTGCCTCAATCTGCGTAGTGTTTGAGAATTCCGTGACTGAAAAATGTCTTTTTAAAGAATTTCACTAAAACTTTTTAAGTACGCGTATGGACTGCAAAAGTGTGTTCTTGGCCCTTATTGCGAGTGTCGCTTGGCTGTCAATACATGACGGTTGTCGATAGTCGAACATCGAAAATGGAATTTGGTACATATTGCGTGTTCTTCTTCAATTTTGAATTCGGTCGTTATCGTCTGTATTCTTGCATTCGACTATCACTAACTCAGATGTAAAATTTTGGGATTTACTGACAAAAACTACAGAAATCCTTGTCGATAGATATACCCAATACCAAAAGGAAAATTTACCGAAGCATTCGACTCTTGGCGCATAGAATGTAAGGCGACACTCGCAATAAGGGCCCTTGTTTCGGAACGGATTCGATTTTATCTTAAAAAATTTTCAAAAATTGTATTTTCTTGTATTGCAACTATTTATTATTTTAGTACATGAGAACCTTGTGATGGGGCCGATCCTTTTAGGTAATTCACTAACTTTATCTACTTCTGCTTACAAAATGATAAGCGAATTGAAAATGAATTCAGAATTGAGAACTACAGAATTTTTAAAATGGAAAGGGGATGTGGTATCCGAATGAAAATCAGAAGAACCATCAAGATGTTTCCAGTTCATTATTTGTCGGTTCCTTTACTGCCTTCTTTTTCATTGGATAGACGTAATCAAAACAAATTCATTCACTTTGAAAATTGTACGTATAGACGTAATATCTCATCTTGATCCGATCACGTGCGTCATATCTTTTTAAGTTTTTTTAGTTATGAAAATTTATTGTTTTATTGTTTTGATGACCCTTCAATTCAATCAAAGTTTCTACTGCTTTTTTATATTTTTTTTTTGTTTGAAATTCAAATTTACATTCGAGGTTGATGTGAAGCAAAAGGAGAGAAATTTGAGTTAGATAGAAATCGGCAAATAGGGTTTAAGAAGTATCAACAGAAGCATCCTTGCACCTGACAAGCGCATAATGAATTTAAAGCATATGAATAGGAGAGTTGTGGTCTCTTATCTATTTGAGATCAAAATAATCGCAACGACTTTAAATAAAAAAGAATAAGGAAATCGCTGTCAAAGTTGGTAGTATTTATTTTAGATGTATTTGAACTTACTCAATAAATTGAGAGCTTCAAACTTCGGGTGCGACGCATGTATGCGATTGATAGATAACCTGATAACAAATAATTTAAACTGACGTGTAGTCTGCGAGGAAGTCGTGCAAACAATTTGGGTTTTAAGCAAAAGCTTATGAAGTTATATTGCAACAAGCATCTACTTTTTAAACTTATAAAAAAACGCTTTCTGAGATCGAAGTCGTCAAAAAATGGTAGGTTTAGAAATACGTTAGGACAAAGACTCCCGGATATTTTATTTTGTCGCTATTTATTAAAAAAAAAAAAAACAGGAGCTTAAAGCTGATATTTTTGCTCTAATGTTGCAGGTTGTGATGTGAAGCTCTTCCTATAGCTTCTACTCTATCACATGCGAAAAAAACGGCCGTGTATTAAAAATATTTACATTGTACTTGCAAAAATCATACGTTGTATTGTAAGCCCCAGAACGCCAAAAGCGAAATTCGTAGACATTTAAAAAAAGAAATCAAACTGTTATAAAAAATGATAGTTTATTGTTAACATTATCTTGTTTTTATTTATAATATTACTAAGTTGGCCACATACAAATTGTGGAATGAATTGGATTCTTTTTCTTAAATTCAATCTTAACAACACAAAAAATTATGTTAATCTTTTACTATCCCATGAGTGGCATTGGGGAAAATAAGAATGTTCTAAAGAAATTATTACTTAAAACGAAGAGAAAATGAAAAATCAAAATTAAACTGTCGACGTCATCTCTCTAATGAGTGTTTTTCGTTGTACTTAAGAACGGTTGTATTTTCCCCAAATGTGAAGCATGAAAACAGAGGCGATGAAAAGGAGCGACATCACGAGAACTGGAACTGGTCCACTGCAATAACAAAAACAAAAACAAAAATTAGTTTCTTGTTGTTGGAAGACTATTAAAATGTAATTTACACTTTGATGCCGGGAGAATCATCGGTATAGAATCGCCACATACCACCAGAACCAGCCCCACCTGTGGTGCGACTTCTTGCCGCGGTAGTTGTGGTCTTCCTTTGTTTCAAGTTGCTTCCCCCAGCAGCACTGCTTCTTGGGGCAGAAAGTTTGCTTGGGGAACGGCTTCCACTTCCAACGGAAGTCGAACTAGCTGGAGCAGGCTAAAGTAAAAGGTGACATAGTTTTGTATGGGTAAAAGTTGGTCAAACAGCTATATTTACAAGAACCCAACTTAATTGGATTTTCTTAACATGATTATATTTTATACCAATTATTTACCATTTTTTCAATTTATTTTAATTAAAAACACTTGCGATTACAATTAAATTAAGTATGAAAAACTTTAATAGGGAGCAAATCACAAACCACGCACGATTTCTTTTGAGAAATAAAATTAAATGACAGATCCACGTAGACGAGGTAAAAAGTGAAGTTTGTGTAGAACGTTGCAGGGACGTTTTCGATAAAAATACCCACGTAGGAAAACGTCATCAGTTTTTTTCTGACCAAAAAGGGAAATTTTTGTGAGATTAAGGGTGGGTGGTAAGAATGATGTGAATAATTAGTTTCTAGTTCTTAAATGAAGATGGTGCCACCATTAATTTTCAACTAATGCGTACTTCGTCTATTATCACGATTCCACTTAAGATCAAGTAATCGAATCGGTTTGTGATTCAGATTTCGTTGCAGGTATCTACACACCTCACAGAAGCTTTTAATTGAATTCAAATGGAATCCAAGTTGTTATACAGTATGCATGTAATGCTATGTCCGCACCTGAAGATAAACTGGGTTTCATTCCAAAATGGTTTGAGTTAACCAAGTAGTCTCCGCATATACAAATCTGTTAGCATTAAGCTGTAGATAATAATAAATAAATAAATAAATACAAAAAAGTTTTGAGTTTATCTTTTTGTCTTAAGTTAAAAAGAGACAGGTATGAGAGAATTCATTCTCTCTCCACTCACTTCCACTCTTTTAAATGTCAAATTCAATGGAATATTAGAAATAGTGCATTCAGCGCGCTTGGTTTCGAGTAGGTTATCACGAAACCCAGAGATCAAAAAGGCTTCATTTTGTATGGCAAACCACTTGGTTATCGTGTTGGTTTGGGATTGTTTTGAGTTAAACAAGTTTAACGCTCAGGTGCTAAAGCTAATGTCGATTTCCTTTCACCAATTTGCAGTCGACTGCAGTCGCTACTAAATTCGATTCTTTTTTGGGCATTTAGGAAATTAAAAAAGTAGCGATTCTTTTTTTATGAATGTGTGTGTGTCCAACTGACTAATGAAGAAAAACAAGCACCACGGAACAAAACAATTACATTCATATTGTTAAGCACACAATTTTTATATTTTTTTTCACCAAATGTTTTTCAAATTCACAACTAAATACAAAACAATTCTGCTTCCTTTAATTTTTTTTCATATGCCGATGTTTTTGTTTGCCGTTTTCGATCTGTCAAAATTGTTGTGTGTGTGAAAATCTGTGTGCAAATCCGTCTCAAAAAAGAGATCGACTGCAGTCGATTTTTTTTCCTCTTAAATGAATTCCATTGAAAAAAAAATTGACTGCAGTCGACTGCAGTCGATTTTTTTGTTGAAAGGAATTTGACATAAGAAAACACACACCATAACATTCGTTTACTGCGTGAACACAATGACTGCAGAGACACAGCCGCAAGAAATGTCAAAACATTAAATACAAAAACAACGCAAGACGGAGCCGCACAAGTTAATTTGATTTTAACTCTTGCGGCTCCGGGTTCGTCTGCGTATGCAGTTAAATGTGTTCACGCAGTGAACAGATTACGTGATCTAGGTATACACACCCACTTTCAAACCAATACAGTGCCCCTGTTCTGTAACTATCGCCTCGATAAAAGCAGGTGATAAACGGTGGAAAATGGAACGAAGCCTTACTAAATTCATAGAATTTCGTTCCATTTTCCACCGTTTATCGCCAAGGCGATAGTTATAGAACAGGGACATAGTATTGGATCGGGTAGTTCCATTTCAATTCGGTCCAAGTATAGACTGCCACTATTTCAAATTGAAGCGTGTTTCAATTCTAACTGTATACCTTGTATGTGTTCTTCGAAGGGACGTGTGGACAAAAATGTGATATTTACCAAAAAAATTTTTTCTCTCCATTGAAAATTGAAGAATCAAGAATTATATTCATATTGGGTTTTTGTCCTGTTTTTCACTTGCTTGTATATAGGTGTACTTATCACTGGATTTTGCACTCATTCCTTTTTGCTGGCGTTAATAGCTTTCCACGCGAATTATTTAACTGAAAAAAATATCGCCAATGCTAACAAAAAACAAATGAAATATTTGCCATCTCCCTGTTGCATATTAAACAAACGTTTTCAAATTGAGAATTTTGATTATGAAGTATAAAGTGACAAACTTGTGCGTGTTTCGTCAATAATGACCGAAAGGAGGGTTTTCAACAGAACGATCAATGGAAACAAGGTTTTGTTATTTATTTCATCAAAAAACTTAGCTTTCGTTGTTTGCTTCAATTCCAACTTTGATTTCACAATTACTTTTGACTTAATAAATGAACGAAAGTGACAGCAAGTTTTGACGTTTAGCACTAAAATACTGTGGACAGGGAGTTCTTTTAATACGAATTCTGTACTAGTTACTGGCTTAAGATATTAGGCACCTTATTTCTACTAAATCAACTTATAAGATCTATTTCGCAGAGTAGCAGCGAACTGTATAACGAAGAGTAGAACTAGATTTTTCCGCTTGTGAGGACTACTTGAAATTCTTGTGCGGGATTTTTATTTCATTTTAGCAGCTTGCTAGACTTTAGAGGCTATTTTATATATAAAAAAATATACTTGCATCAAGTCTAAGTGGGGTACTAGTGATCTAAGTGGGGTACTACTGATTGATATTACAGTTCAAACTGGTGGGCGAGTTCGATGGGTCGGATAAAATCCATAGGAATAGACTATTGCGGATTCCATAACCTATGCACATCGCAGAGAAGATATAACAAGAGGGCAAGCTCGACATTCATAAATCCGCGGGCCCGGATAGTATCCCTGCTATAGTTCTGAAGAGGTGTTCTTCCACGAAAACAGCATTTGTCCAGCCAGTCCCTAAAAAGGCTAAGGTCATGGAAACGCTGATCAATTATCAGCTTAAGAAATATCTCAAACAACGAAAGCTTCTTAATGACCGACAGTATGGCTTTCGTTGCAATAGGTCCACTGGTGATTTGATGGTATATCTCACCGAACAGTGGCACAAGTCTTTACATCGATTTGGTGAAAGTTAGATTATTGCGCTTGATATTTCAAAAGCATTCGATTTGGTTTCAATCTTTCTTCTTCGCTGGATTAGTAGCTACCTTTCTAACCGTTCATTACAAGTTGTTTTAGATGGCTATAAATCTGAAACCCACAAAATAAATGCTGGTGTGGTGTGCCCCAGGGCTCCGATTTGTCTCTGATGCTTTTCTTATTTTCATTAACGATCTTCTGTCTGAAACTACTAATTCACTAAATTGTTTTGCCGACGACAGTACCCTCAGCTTTTCATATTCGTTCTTAAGTTCACATCCCTCATCTTCGGACGTGGAATTAGGGCGGGAACGTGTGTTAAATTCATTAAATTCTGATCTAGACAGCATTGTTTAGTGGGGTATAAAAAATCACGTAGAATTTAATGCTTCAAAAACTCAATGCTGTCTTTTGTCGTTGAAGCGAAACTTACCTCCCTTGCCACTATCTATGAGAGGCTCTTGCATTGTTGAAACAGAACAGCTTTCAATCTTCGGTATGTGTATTACCAACCACCTCTTGTGGGATAACCATATATGTACTTGAAACCGCCAAAACCGCTGCAAAGTGCTTAGGCTTTCTTCGACGATGCAAGAAATTTTGTTCACCCAATGACCTGGCAGTCATCTATAAAACGTACATTCTTCCTAAGATGGAGTATAACTCCCATATTCGGGCAGGTGCTCCTTCAACCCACCCCAATCTTTTGGACAGTTTTCAGAGAAGAGCCTTTAAAACGATTGGAGATACGAACATCATCGAAACGTTCACGACACTCGAACATCGTCGTAATGTTTCTTGTCTCTCCTTATTTAATCGTTTTTTTTTTTTTTTACAGACAGAAGACAGTGCTCTTATGAGATTGCCAGATGCATTCCTCCACTTAAACAATTCAACCCGTAATACTCGCACTTCCAGGAATGCTCATCAGTTTACCCTTGAGTCCAATTTCGGACGTACTGTTAAATACAGAGATTCCTTCTTCAGCCGTACCACGCGAATGTGGAATGTATTGCCCAGCTCTATTTTTCCCTCTCATTGCAATCTTCAGAAGTTTAAAACTAATGTGCATCGGTATCTCCTTTTAAACTTTCTCCCTTTTTCCTAACGCTCGTAATGTGTTACTTAACATGTTAAGGGTAGTCACAACCCCTTGAGTGCGCGCAAATTATATAAAAAAAAAAGCTTAACACACACATCTGCATTCACCCACAAGCTGATTTTACAAACACCAAAAACTATTGTTTGTGATTTCAAACAACTCTCTATTCAGCTGAAAGAACACTTTTCTTCTCGTTCTTTATGAACATCTTGTGTTTAGGAACTCCCAAACCAAATCGTTTTTGAAGTTGCGACAGCGGCAGAGACGGTGTTGGCAGCATTTCTGCCGCCACGATAAGTACAAATGTATGGAAAGACTGCATTTTTGTCGCTTTGGTGTGGGTATTCTTATGTGTCGGTTGTAACTTAATTTTGACGGCCGATTTGCAGCTTCTGCGACTAATAAAAGGCTTTGGTTTGGTAGATCCTTTATGAGTAGATGTAATGTAGCATACTCTAACGGTGAAATTTTTGGAATTGGTCTAGTAGTTTCAAAACCCGTTTTCCCTCGCGTACCCGTTCTAGTAGGAATATGAAAATAAAATAAAGTCTATGTAACTGGTGGATAGCATTTTTAAAGTTTCTGAGATCGGTCCAGTATAGCTTCTAAGTTTCCTCCTTCTAAGCTTCTAAGGCTTCTCGCTTTGTTGCGCCACCCTATTTATTTATTTTCTTTATGTTACTCATGAATAATGTAATGGTGTAATAACTTTTAAAATCGTTCCAGTAGTCAAGGCATTGTAAACTGCTTTTTCTCAAATTTTTTTCAAGCGGAAATACAATAATAATTTTATTAAAAATAAAACTCTGTCCGTTGGTTGTATTTTAAATGCTTTATTAGAAATCTAAAATCATTTTGAATATTTGCCTTCTTGCAATTTTTATTACACAATTGTTATACTTTATAATAATAATCATAATAAGTAATTTCTTTATCATATAGATAATAATAATAATTAGTAATAATTGCTAAAGAAAAGTTCTATATATTTGAAAATTAAGAATTGTGTAAGTCGGGATGTGTTTCAATATTTTTAAAAAATTTAATATTTTTTCCACAACGATATCAACATAAATATGCTTTTGTTGTTCCATTTCAGACTAAATTTGAGAATATTGAAAACACATTCCATTTGACAGTAATCTAGACTAAATTTAAAACGAAAGTGTTTGAAGATCATCTTTTTTGGTAAATATATCTGCTATCCTTGTACCCATAGTTGTATGTAACTATACATATTATGTAAATATTTTTATATATGTTTTACTATTATTCGCTTTAGGATCCTACGATTCGGTTTGTATTTTCTATTTGCTTTTCAAAATCTAGAAAAATTTGAAATGTATGAGTGATTAGGGTGTTTTTGGATAAGGTGTAGACTTTTGTAAGCAATCATGACATGTAGATCTAGGTCTTAGCTTCGCATTTCTTTTGAAAGAGAGCCAATGACTTTTGGTATTCAAGCGCTTTCTTGTTTTGAGATAGTTTGGCAAAATTAGTGTGTGTTGTTTACCTACTTTTCCAAAAATTAAAATTGTTCAAGAAACATTTTGGTTATATGGTTTTTACAAAATTGTTTAGTGTAAGGATTGCGAATATTTTTTATTTTCATATTAACACCTCTACTGACCATAGATATTTAGAAACTTCTAAACAACAGATAGTAGTTATTATTTTTTTGTTATCCGAAACAAGGGGTGGAAAGAAAACCAACAAAATGGTGTATTTAGTGAAGTCTAGTAAGTTTTAAGTTTTTTTTTATTTTTTATTTATATATGATCTTAAATATTCTAGAGCAAACTAGTAAACTAAACGAAATATAAATTTAACAAAAGCATTTAAAATTTTTTTAACGGAATTTGCAAATGAGTACGTGTTGACTACGATATCTTCTACGAAATGATGATTTGTGGTTTTCAGTGTCAATTAATTATCCGCTGACATTGAATTGATGTCATCGTTGATAGCTAAAACTTGTTTAATAAAATCTTGATCGGTTACTGCTTCAGCTAAAGATGTGCAAAGATTAAGAAGATCGGAAGAGGTCATATTTAACTGCGGTGCCAGTTTTTCCAAATGTGAGAGAACTTGATCGGGAATCTGCAAAAAAAAAAAAAATACCAAGTTAGGGTTTTTGAAATTTTTTGTTTTGTAAAATTCTGAAAAGGTGTGCAGAGTTGATAATACTAACCTTGGTTAGATTCTTGAAAACGTTAAACATAAATTTAACTTTGATGCGTTGGTCGTTGGGTCCATCGTAAAACATTGTAAACTGGGCGTCAGCAGTGTTTGGCATAAGAGGCAAATATATTCCAGCTAGAACTCGGCCCTTTGCATCGCGAGCCAAAAGTGAACGGAAATTGTAAACTAAGTTCCTGCGCACAGTTACATCTATGGCTGTCAAGTATGGATGCTCAATATAAACCAATGATGTCTTGTAGGTTTGTTGATTATTTCGTGTTTCACGTTCCATCCAATCTATGTACTTATTGCTGTGCATGCTGAAGTTATAGCAGTATTCCCGTTGGCAATGCTGTTCAGTGGACTGTGTAAACCAACCTGAAATAAAACAATGATTTGAAGTTTAAGAACATTTTCGATGACAGCATAAGCTAACGTCATACCTGTATGTGGATAAAACTGATCTTCCATTACTGTTACAGCTCGGGCCACGTGGTAACCTGGATCTAAGATCATGATACCACGACGTCCTCCAATCGAAATACGCATTGCAACCATTGCGTGCTCTTTCTCAACATTTGAATCTGGAGAATTGAGACCGCACTCTTCACTTGTTTCGATGTAGTCACGCAAAGCCGCAACATCCTCCTCGCACGACACAATGTACATGTACTTGGCCAGAATTGGAAAAATGTCCACAATTCTTGTCATTATCTCCATGGCCAAACTTACGCACATATGATGGCGACGATTGATTGGCGTTTCGTAGAACTGAAAGAATGACTTCAAATCGGAGCGTCGTGTCTTCTTGAAAGCCTTGTAAAAGTCAACAAATAAGTTTACTGTGTCGTAATGTGTTTCTTCCAATAAATGATGGAGTTTTGCTTCAATAAGTGCATTAAGATCTTCATACTGCCAAACGTTGTCAAAATTAAGAGTTTCTTTAATGTCCGACGACCAGTCGGGAAGCGGCAATGGATGTTCTAACGGCCAGACGCCATTGGTTTGATTGAAAGCTTTTAAATTGTAGTTATCTTGACCAGCCAACAATTGTTCGGCCTCTTGGTGCTGATGTTTTGGCTGTTGTTCTTCCAAGAGCTTAAGGATGCTTCTGCATCTGTCTGCATCGCCGAACGATGACACTGCATTCGATGTCACATTATCAATGATTTCATTGCTTTTGTTTGACGTTTGCCCGGATGCTGCGCCACAAAGATCCTGCTTCGAAACATCTGCCTCGTCGTCTTCATCATCTTCATCTTCGTCATCATCATCATCGTCTTCATCATCATAATCGTTGTCCACGATTTGACGAATTTCGGCAATGGCCCTGATGTGATCCCGTGATAGATTACATGTTTTATCCGGATCGGCGGTAATCGATTCAGTAGTGGTTGTAGTCAATCCAACTGACCCGACGACCGATCCAATAATATGATTTCCCAAGCTGGCTTCGGCGAGTCAACTTGGCCATTCAGCGCCCCAACGTCCAACCGTCGGCACATAGCCTCTTTCGCAATCATTTAATGAAGCGTCTAGATTAATTTTGGTTGTTCTTGAAGAAGAAATAATTGGAGAAGATGTAGCAGCAGCTGCAGCAAATGCTTGATTGGCAAAACTGTTGCCTGGATTTAGACCAATCCGGCCCTGTGCTCCTTTGAACAGGTCCGGCTCGTAGCCTAGTGTTGATGAGTTTTTAGAACGCTCTGTAAAAGTGCAATGAAATGGTGGAATTATTAAAAAAAAAGTCTGAATAAACATTATGTAGCAAAAAAGTGGCACGTTTTCAATGAGATATGTAAGTGTTCTTTTTTCAGTTATTTTTGCCCTTGAGACCAATAAACGCTGAAACAGATAATAAATCAATGCGCTGTCTAAACGTGACTGGAAAAAACGGTTTTTTCTCTCCCGCTATCTTATCTAAATAAAATTGTTGATTGTTCCACAAAAAAACTCTCGCCCATTGCAAATAATAGCTTACTTTTGTGCACTATGAACGTAAACATTTAAGTTTTCGTTGAAGTATAAATTAATCTATAAAAAGTTATTGCCTTATTTATTATCTGCACTTCGAACTCAAGGGAGGCCTGGAGCCCTGCACTCAAGTTCAACTATAGAATGACATTTGAGCTCGCACGTTTAACTGACAAATGTAAAAATACTGCAATCGAGTCTAATTTGACTTAATAACTTTTTCTATCAACTACAATCTTTTTTTTTTATTAAGAAACGGAAAACTTGAAGTTGAAGAAATAAATCTGATAACAAATTCAGGAAATCTTACATGTAAACATCACTGTTTTGTTTTTGGTATGAGGCGCCCAACGGAAGTCCAAAAACGATGTTGGATTTTGACACCAAAAACACGGCGCAACATGGCCTCAAGTTAAAATGACAATAAAATTTATTTCAATAGTAGAAAATAGCTTAAATAATGTTCTGAAAAGCGCTAAAGGGGCAATGCTCACAGATTTGATCCCATATCGACAGCCATTTGGCATCATCTCATTAACTGAACAATAAGAGGCGTATCTATAGAAAACTGTATCAAAATAAAGTTTTAGGAAGCCATTCATTTACTAATACCATCAAATTTGGTTCTGCGAAGTTTTGTTTTGTTAATTTTGTTAAAGATGATATGAATAGAATAAGTAAACAAAAGAAAAGAATTTGTGTGAACTTATTTTTGTTATCGTTGTATTGTGTGTGACTCAAAAAAACCTACTTGTGCTTGTTACTGAGTTAAATTGAATCTAATAATAACATTTGTGTTCATCACGATACTTTGAATACACGATGTAAAAAGAAGATAGGGAGTGGAATTATAGGAACCTACCTCATCAATTTGTTGTGTTTATGTTTGAACTTTGTACAGCAACAGTACACTATATGGCATTCCGTTGTTCTCAGAGGCGCACGCCTTCTTCGCGTGACGAAACAAAAAAATTTCCACAAATATTTGTTCTATTAATCACGACGACCCACGGGTTTTTTTTGACTTACATATACATCTATACTTTTTATTGCAGACTGTAATTTGTTGCCTTTTGCAAATGTGTGTATGCCCATGATTGAAACAGAGATGAGTAACGATACCGACTAAACGCATAGGAAATATACACAACTTTTTCCATTGTTGTTAGGTATCATTAAGATCGATAGATATGCGATGCGATACCTAGGTACGTATGGCATATAGACATGTGATACGTTTTGTTATTAATTTCATATCATACGAGTATCATATTGAAGGTTGTGGTCAGGTAAGATACTTCTACCAATAATGAAGGTAAAACCTCTAACGGAAACAGGTGTTGTTATATGAAGGTAATATTTCTAGATACTTCTTGATGTCGCCAGTGAGTAAAATGATGCATTATTCCTTTTTTTTTAATATTTAATTTTGAAGCAAAAAAAAAAATAATAATAATTGAGTGGCGCAACAGAGCGACGTAGCGGGTTTCCCCTAGGCTTAGCGCATATTTCTCAACCATACCTAATGAGGGAATGGAAGGTGCATAAAATTTTTTTCAATTCTGAACGATTTTTTCAAGGTTTGAAACTAACGTAAGCCCTTAAATTTGAAATTTCAATTCGAAAACCGAAAGTAAAAATCTTAGTTTTTGAGAAATTCAAAAAACAACAACATTTTTGATTGGAATTCATTCTCTGAACGGATTTTCTCTTGTTATATATTCCTTGCATATTATTGGCGTGATGGATAGCATGTCCGCCTGTTACTTAACCCAGAGGTCCGTGGCTCGAGTCCGAACAGAGACAACAATTTTTTCCCAAGGATATCGCCTTTCACGGTACCCGTGGCGTGATGGTTAGCATGTTCACCTGCTAACCCAGAGGTTCGAGGTTCGAATCCTAGCAGAGGCAAAAATATTTTTCCATGGGTATCGCCTTTCACGAGGAATTGGCAAGTCCTTCGTTAGTAAATTCATTGCCATGAAAAGTGCTTTCTCAATTAGCCGTTCGAAACCGGCAGAAAATTGTAGGTCCCCTCCATTCCCTCACAAGGCATGGTTGTGAGAAATGCGCTAGGCCCTGTGGCACCTCACTTTGTTTCGCCACCCTATTTATTTTTATTTATTTATTTATTTTATTTATTTATATTATTAGATTTACCACCACATTATATAAAAATTAATTTGGATCAGCCAAATGCTACCCATTTTTTTATTCCAATAACAACTGTTTTATTGAACAAAACTGACCTCTTTAGCCAGTAAAAAAATGGTTTGTAAAATAAAAATGTAGTACCCGTTTCGTAATGGTCAAGGTGTAGCGTGTGAGTTTTTCGCTAGGAATTGGCAGCCCTCAAAAAATCTTTCTTGATTAGTCGTACCAAATCAGCAAACAATTGTAGTCCAACGACATTTTTTATTTATAAGAAGCAATAGCAAATAACTGAACATAGTTGACGTGTTGTGTTTTGAACGAGTCAGATATCTAAAATCAGATTGCTTCTGAAAAGAACTGTGGAATATTAAAATGTAACGACTAGAAAAAGAAAAACATTCAAAACATTGCTGCAAAGCACTGGGTTTTTTTCTCAATATTTCCTACAGTGTAAATGATTCTGATATTGAAATTATTAAAATAAGAAACTTTCCTTAAAAAGCTATAAGTTATTCCCACAGTGTAGAGTTTATATAGGTACTAGCACTGTTTTGCAAGTCTGTTCAATATTTCACTATCTACGCAAAACACAAATGAAAATAAAGGTTACTACAAGGCCATTTATTGCTTAGCTATCGCTGTATTGCCACGAGCACAATATATACATAGGTGTGCACCCGCATAACGGTTCCATATACCTACCTACATTTATTTTTTCTTAACTTTGTTTTTGTGCTGTTCGATGCTATCTTTATTCCAATATTTATCAATGACTCAGCTGTCATATAGGTATACATCATAGGTAGGTATAGGTTATTCTCTAAGTTGTTTTGAACGATTCATTATCATTCGTGATAAAGTGGCACGTGATAGTGGCCTATAGAATTAACGCCACGTGATTGTCTGTCAATAGTTATCATCAAGCCATAAATTTTGCAAAAGGTTAAAAGCCAAGAACGGCTTGATTGCCAGAGCAAAATATTGGTAGACAATTAAGAAGAAAAACAAGTGTCATAAAAAATGACTCAGACTCACTGTTAGTATTGAAGAAGCCAGACCAGACCCAAAAAATTAGCATGTATAAGTTACTCAAACAAGTTGAAGGTTGGATGCCTACGTTTTAGAAACATTGTTTTGGTCTGGTTTTGTATTATAAAAGAATCAATGAATTTAAACGAACCACGACAAATGAAGTTTGAGCAATCCTAGATTTTCGTAGTTTTAGTTTTTGATACTTAAACTTATTTTTATATTCTTATTTTTATCTTATGTCGTTTTCCAAAAACCAAATCCGGAGTGAATTGGAGAGTTTTTATCTGACATATAAAGTCTCTAAATCAATCCCAAACGTTTTCCAAAATGCGGTTTGGAGACAACTTTTGGAGTGATTTTTTCACTCCCGTTTCTGTTTAGATGCAAGGGAGTGAACACCAATTCATAAACAAACTGTCATCTGACTGCTTGTCAAAGCAAGCCGCAGTTTCTATTTAATTTTTGTCGGCTCCAAAAACCCGCGAAAGTTAATAAATTTTCTTTAGAAAACCATTGAATAATTTTTAAAATTGAAGTGAAAGATTTTTAGTCTTGTTTTCTGCCTCAACGTGAAAGAAAAAATCTCGCAAGTTTACCACTACGAATGCAATCACTCCAAATCTGTCACTTCGCTTAAAACGAATTCCAAAATAAACGAAAAAGGAGTGAAAAGAGTGAATTTGTTTTTGGAAAACGACGTTAGCACGAGCTGTTCCCAGAACCCCCTTCATTTATTAAAATCATCGATGTATTGAAATCATGTCGCCCTTTAAAATTTTGTGAAAGAAAAATGCGTCAGCACCTTCTTCAACGACCGGATATGCGTATTTATTATCTCCAATTTCCTATGCTATTGAATATAGTACACTAACACAAGTATAGCTACGAGTTTGTAAAGATTTACTGAACAATGAAAAATGTACCTACGTACAAAACAACGGGTAACAATAACAACGCATTGGTTTCTCTTTGTTAATTATACTGGCCCAAAAAAACATGTTATAGGTAGTAAATATAGAGCATAAATAACTGGTCGTTGTGAAATCTGAAATTAAATATGCAACGAACTACCTTAAAAAAAAAGACGCCATTTCGCTGATGGCAACACATTGCCATTAGCTAATGCAAGCAAAAACAACTAAAACAAATTACCCCTCACAGAAAACAAGGCCACGTTACACATTTTTTTTTTTCAGAGAGAAAAATAAAACAAATTGTTAATAAAATTTAATTTCACTTACCCATACAATGGCCAAGGCCCCAATATCCAAAACTGTGTTCTCCTCTATTGTAATCGAGTGAATTAAAGCAGCGTTTGACTGTACTTCTATCTATATAGTCCGTTTTTGTAATTAGTTTTGGATTAAAAGACGGCTCCTTTTTTGAGAGTAGAGTTTCTGTTTTGTTTTCTTGATATCTACTCAAGAAAATTTTAAATCAAAATTATAAACACACGAGATTAATTTGATTCGCTTTGAACGCGACGAATTTAAAATGTTTTTTTGTAGTATAAACTTTTATGTTTTATTTTTTTCACACTTCTCAACGTTTAAGGAAAGATCCCAATGGATCAAAAGATCACAAGCGACTGAACTAGTCTCTATGTAGAAAAGATCGAGCCCCGTCTGGTATATATACACAAAAGCAGATTCGCAATAAACTTGTTTTTGACGTACGAGTGTAAATACCATTACAAAATGACATCAATGACCGCACAGACTGTTCGTTATTTCGTGTGTTGGCAGTTTGTTGATTTTTAATTAATAGGATAAAGGCCCTACACACACACACACTCGATGATTAGTTTTTTTTACTCACACTAACTCACTTTTGAACTAGAAACAGCTGATTAGGGTGGAAGTGTGAGTTTATTGTTTGTTTGTTAATTAGATTTTTTTGTTTTTGTTTATCAAAACGAATGACTTTTATATTTTTCGCAAGAAGCCGGAAAGATAACTAAAATAAAATCAATCTCACAACACTTGCTTTTCGAGAACGAAAAAAGCACTCAGCTTTTATCCAGCGGCGCGACGTATGAGGTGATCTGGAAAGGCAAGAATTAAAATATCAATTTTAATTTGAAATCTGTATACTTTAAGGTTTTCGTAAAAATTTATAATAATTTTTATTTTATTTCTACCTTTTTTTTTGTTAATAAACATAACCTAAATGAAATGTGGATTTATTTTAATAAAAAAAATATTTATAATAAGAACATAAATTTCAAAGGGAGCATATTAAAATAGTTGAGTTAAAACCAACACAAGCATTTAGTTTAGGAAAGTTTTAGGACAACAAGTCAGAAGCACATATCATTTGGGTCTTCAAAATGACTAAACCAACGAGCCAAAGAAAACCTGGCGATGAAATTATGAAGCTTAAGCAGTGATAAGTGGGAAATGGCCTTTAAAGTATGTTCACAGTGTTCCTACTTCCTGATATATCCTTATCATTATTCTTTTATATCCTTACATAGTATAAAAGAAAGTCACGCTGCCTGTCTGTATGCTAAGTTATTTAAAACTGCACAACGGATTTTGATGCGGTCTTTTTTATTAGATAAAAGAAAAAAGTTTGTATGTATTGTAACGTGCGCTTAGTTCGCTTAGTTTCCAGTCAATTTGCTTCTACTATGTACTTTTATTCAATATCTACTTTATTACACTCGACCAATAATCACATTAACTCGCTCTTAACATTATCACTCTATAATCAAAACTGACTACTGGTTGCAGGAGCGGCTTATTTATATAGAATAACATTGCATCTAGAGATTTGCAGTTTGTTCTACATTGGATTCCAGTATTTCGCTGTCAAGAAATTCACCTCCTGGTATATTTCTACGCTCACACACACTGACTTACAAGCAACGCCTGTCATTAGATGTACATTATAGTGCTGCCGCTTGTATTTTCGGTTGAACGTTTTCGATTAGGAAATTGGTATTAAATGTTGGGTGTGCATTACAGTTACAGTATATTTCATCCCCATATTCTTACGCGAACGGAAATGAGAACATAAGAACACTGAAATTAAGAAACTAGACCGATTTAAAATTATTTTACCGTTACAATACTATTTATTCCCATATTTTTAAGGGAACGGGAACGTGCAAAGAGAACTTATTGTTTCTATTGAGAAGTCCCAAAACTACTGAACCAATTTAAATGATATTTTTAACAAAAATGACATTGGCTACATGTCCTTTACATTTCTTCGTGAATGGAAAACGGAACGGGAACGTTGTCGAGAACTTGGAAAATACTGGGCCGATTCCAAAAATTTTTTCACCGTTAGAGTGCTTCATTGTCCTTCTTTTCCCACTGGAATGCAATATTGGAAATTACTTTAATCAATTTACACAATTCGATTAACGTAGGGTTTGGGTCAGCTAGTATAAACAGAATGTTTTGCATACGGTGCAACAAAAGTTTAGCACGTTATATGGGCCAAGACAAGATAAACAATTATATGGGTGAGGAGGGGCGTTTGGAACTGGGAACTTTAAAGATACTGGTCCAATTTCTAATATTATATTATCCCTCAGTAGCATAGACAATATTTCATCTCCATATTCACTCGGGAATGGAAACAAAAAATTAATAAATAGGGTGGCGCAACAGAGCGAGGAGGAATAAAAAAATGGGTAGCATTTGGCTGATCCAAATTAATTTTTATATAATGTGGTGGTAAATCTAATAATATAAATAAATAAAATAAATAAATAAATAAAAATAAATAGGGTGGCGAAACAAAGTGAGGTGCCACAGGGCCTAGCGGATTTCTCACAACCATGCCTTGTGAGGGAATGGAGGGGACCTACAATTTTCTGCCGGTTCCGAACGGCTAATCAAAAAGCGCTTTTCATGGCAATGAATACTAACGGAGTACTTGCCAAATCCTCGCGAAAGGCGATACCCGTGGAAAAAACATTTTTACCTCTGTGTGGATTATTCGAACTCGAACCTCTGGATTAACAGGCGGACATGCTATCCATCACACCACGGGAATGGAAACGGGAAAATAAAAACTTTAAATCTTCAGCTTAGCCTAGTGTTGTTGTGACAATTTTTGGGTTTTTGGGGCAATCCTCTGTAAGAACAACGCTTTGAATAAGAAAACAGCAAAGCAGGGCGGGTCAGCTAGTAAATAATAAGATGAAAGGTTAGTTTCAAAGTGGAACACAGAAACTTCAAGAATAAGCAAAGATCGGAGAGATCTATTTGATGATGTAATCCAAGCTTGAATAAGATAGTTACCATTTTCAAAATAACCGTCCAAAAGATGGAGAAGTATTAAAGTGATTCTTTTGTTGAAGTTAATTAAAAAAGCCTTAGGAAAGCTTACACAAAGACTACAGTATTGCATGATTTCTTGGAAAGCTAAGCTTTTTTCTGGATATTCAACCCAATCTAACAAAAATACTTAACATTACGAGTACAGTCGAAGACGTTAGGAACTTAGGGAGACTATTAAAACTAAAAAAAAAAGTTCTGGGCGAGACGAGATACTATATGAGTTTTGGAAAATTATGGGTACTTGCCCAAACAATAAAGGGAAGTTACCTTCTACCAATGTACAAATAAGGAGAAGATCAAGCCAAGACTTTGATGATCGTTAAGTGGGTCCAAGGCCAATGCGGATAAGCCAATAACAGATGCAATTCAAAGAATGAGTATCCGGAATGGAAAATCATCTTGAATCATTAGAGGATTAGCTTATTGTGCTGGTTGACTTCGAAAAGGCGTGTGATCGACAACCACGAGGTTTAATATGGGTGGCCAACAGACAACGAGAAGTTCCAGAGGCTTACATGCAAATTAATCAGGATATGTATGAAGGAGCAATGACAAAGTTAGATGTAGTTAAAAGCACTTTATCGCATAGACGGTAGAAATCGGAAAAAAATGTTTAAGATCCCTAAAATGTGTTTATTTGTGCAACTTTATTAATTTTGTATTCATTCTGTATTCACATCCATCGAAACTGATTCTCGTCCTTTGCTCATGAAATTTCAACAATTTTTAAAATTTCGCTTACGACGCCGACTATCATCTTGAACATTTCACCATATTCGGAGTTTAAATTCAGAAGAAAAAAATTTTCTAAGCCTCCTATAGATTTTTTGAAATTATAAATACAACCTATGTATTTTCGTTCTTCTATTTTTGGTTTTTTTCCACACTGATTTTGGTTTTTTTCCACAGGTGATATCGACGTTGGCCGATAGTAAAAAATCTTATCTCAAGTATTAGCGGACATTAAGTTTACAATCCTTATAATTGCATACTCAACATTTACCAACTGAATACATGATACAACTACTGTCTTTTATTGAAATAAAAAATATTTTGCTGACTTTGTAAGAGTACTTTACGTATCATGCATTTAATCAAAAGGAAAAAAAACAGCAATATTTGCTGCGCATTTGAAAATAGCAAACAAAACCTGTGAGCTTTGATATACGTTATCATTTGTTTGTAATTATGGTTTTATAATTGTCATTCTACTTGTGTTTATGTGCTTAATTGGCTTTTGTTATTATACCTGGATTTCGTGTTTATCCTCAAATACGCCATTCGTATATGAATTTCTGCTAAAATAAATGACGTCGCCAGCATTCAATACAGTTATATTGTTTAGTTATGGCGAGTTTTTGTTTTTGAGATCACCGACAGTGTTAACAGAGGTCATAGCTGGACTTTCGTAAATATAAACTGCGATTTTCGTTGCATTTGTAAGGAGAGTTTAAACAGACTTAATAATGATAAATTGTTAAACTATCTCAAGTTAAGTGTAATTGTTTTGTAATGGTTGAGAAATCGCAAGAGAAAACCAATGCCTTTTCCAATCGTGTATTGTGTATCCTTCCAGTTATCCTTGATTCCTATGCCGACAGCGAGCATTGAAGACCACTGTTAGTCCTGTAAGGACCCCCAGGGAAACATAGTTATAGGTACTGAGAATCTGGAAAGAAAACTACTAAAGTTTGCTTAGCGGCCATGAACATATTGCCCCATTCAACATGGACGATGATCGAGAATGCCTCACTCCCGGCCTAGATGAAGTTAATTTTGCCATATGCAAACTAAAATCAAATTAAGCTGCAGGCGCAGATGACCTGGACGCCGAGGTTTTAATGAGAGCTGGAGATCAGGAGCTCAAGACAAGCTGTACATAGCCATGAATAGGTTTGGCATCCCTGCGAAAATCATACGACTATTCAGGATGACTAACGCTACTTATCGTCAAAGAACTCATCGAGACCTTTGATGTAGAAAAAGACTTTTGACCAGGCGACACACTGTCTTTCGATTTCTCCAACTCCGTACTTCAAAAGACTGTGAAAAAACTAACAGAATCTTTCAAGAATCTATTCAATTGACGAGTATAGAATCAAACGTGACCATCTCCATATTTTCCCGGATTGTGACTAATAACGCCATCTACTTGTTGGGTTTCTTTTAAATACGTCTATATCCCATAGCAATTTGTGTTTAAGAACTAGCGATTAGAATGATGAACTTGTCCATGTCCACTGTCAATTGTCACTTTTGTTTTGACAGATACAGGGGCCGAATAACCGCACACGTGATCGAGTAATACGTGACTGAATTGTGTTTTTTTTTGGCATAACTTCTCGCGTCATCGAGTATTTGAACGAATTGAAAATAAATAGCAGATTTGGACAAAACCTCACAATTAACAAACCTAGCTTCGAGGTAGAGAATTATTCAAGCCAATCGCTGGTTCTTTCAGTCAAGAAGGCAACTGTGAAAACTCTATTCTCTCTAGAAAAACCAAGGCAACCATTTATAAGAACTTGATCACCCTAGTCCTGCAAAAAGCATGGACCTTATCTAAAGCGGATGGGGAAATGCTTGGTCTTTTCGAAAAAAAAAATACTCCAAGTTATTATTGGCCCCGGATATGAAGAAAATGTGTGGAGAAGATTCAACAACGAACTGTGTGAGCTGTTCCGCGATATGAACATACCTAGAAGTGACTCATTACGAGACTAATATATGGCTGGGATATGTAGAGCGGATGGATATGAACCCTCCGGTTCGCAAGTTTTCTTTTAAACACATTGCAGAGAAATCGCGGAAGGTGGTTCAATCAAGTGAAAGAATAGGACTGCTACCGACTTAGAATGAAGCGGGTTCGCCCAAAATCGAAATTGTTGGTGAAAGATGTTGGTTGAGGCTCAGGTTCATCCCGAACTGTAATGCCCACCTAAACAAGTAATTAATTAAGTAAGCATCGTTTTTCACGTGGAATTGGCAAAGTCCTCCGAAAGTAGTCACACTACCATGAAATACTCTTTCTCACTTATCCGTTCGAAATTTCCAAAAAATTGTAGGTCGCTTCCATTTCTCAGAAGCTATGGTAGAAGTAAATGGCCTAAGCCTTAGAGCTCTCTGAGCTTTGTTGTGCCAACCTACTTATACTTATTTTCTATCCATAGATATTGAGAACCTCAATCTAGTTCCATATAAGTGCTGAACCATCTATCTAATCAATTAGCAATTTACATATCCTTTCATCAATAATTCGAAATGAACAGCACACAAGTGCTTATCCATACGTCCCTTCAATCCAGATTCAGAGGCCAGTTGTGGTTTACTTTATCACCAATAGCAACATATTGCTACTTGGCCTGACCCTTTTATACTGTCGATAGACTTGACGGGTTGTTGTTCGTTAGTTTGTATCCTTTTTTTATGTGCAGCCCGGGGTCAATAACACTACTCTGTTTGCAAAGCCAGTACATACTATACAGTATATAAATCGTTAAAGAAAAATCGATTCCGCCCCATCATGCCAATACGAAAAATGAGGACGCTAGCAACCGACCAAAGGATGAATTGGTGTGCAAAAATGTAGGAGCCGTGACATTTTCTTTACATAAATTGATTACTTCTGCAGAAGGTTCTCTTTTCTTTATCGTCTTCTGTACCACAAAGCAAACTGATTGAATGAAATTAAAAACAAAATAAAAGTGGTGAACACAGGTCCTTGGAATGACAGAACAAAAATAAAGAAGTTTCTTTACGTATCGAGAAACGAAGTTTTTTTTCATGGTGACTTATATTACAGTGCTTATAATGAGGTGTCTAGACATTAATAAGAGATCCCTGAACTCCTAAACAGTGTATGGTTTGCAGGTAGGGTTATTGTTAATTTCAGTAAGTGCATCGGTTTTTATTTGTAAAATATACAATTTGATAAATAAACAAAATATTTCGGATGAACCCTAAGGTTTTACTTAATCACTCATTCATTTATTTTTATATGATGCGTTGTTTTCATACCATGAAGCAAAACTAAGACGATATGAAAATTTAACACTCGTCAGCGCACCCCTGATTTTACAAAAGGGTTCAACAAGACTGTAATTTTTGTTTGTTTTGCTACTTACTCCCTCTTTGAAATGATAATGTTACACAAAAACTCAAATTCATGAAACAAAACAAACAACTTTGAGTAAAATTTATTTTTATGAGGCAATCTCATAATTTTTGTGTTGCTTATGGTCTTGTTTAGCTTGCTGCTATGATTTAAACTGATTTGCATTCTTAGTAGGACAACATTCCCTTGTGTGGATGAGACTGAATATGAAACGTATTGCGTTGTTCATTGAAGTTCCAAAGATATATACTCTCCAATCAAGAACTACCAAGTCAGTTTAGTTTCACATGTCAATACGAATTTGGTGCCTGAGTTTTGGGTATCCCTATAGCCTATGCCGATGATGTAGCAATTGCCGTTTCAGGCAAGCACCTACAAACCCTAGCTGAGCTGCTACAAACAGCACTTAACAAGCTTAACAATTGGCCTGTAGATTTTGGTCTGAACATCAATCCACACAAAACGGAATTAGTTCTCTTTACGAGGAAATACAAAATTCCGGACTTCAGACCCACAACTATTAAAGGGGTAACTCTCACGCTGTCAAATCAGGCTAAATATCTAGGTCTCATTTTTGACAAAAAAATGACCTGGAAAACCAATATTGAGGGAAGAGTAAATAAAGCCAACGTTGCACTCTTCTCCTGTAAAAAAGCCATTGGCGGGAAATGGAGTTTCTACCCCCAAATCACCCATTGGCTGCTTACATCGGTAATTAGACCAATACTCACATACGGGGAGATAGTCTGGTAGACCGCACTAGACAAGATGATCAACTACAACAAGCTGGCCAAAGTTCAAAGAACGGCTAGTCTGTGTATTAGTGGCGCACTGAGGACAATGTACTAATAGATCTCACACCCCTAGATATCTTCAGCAAACAAGTCGCAGCTAGCTCAGCTAGTCGACTCAGAGCTACATCACAGTGGACCAATGATCAAATCGGCCAGACTACCATTCTAGATAGCTTTAGATTCTAACCGAATCGATCCGACTACACCACCCCCAAGTTGGTGTTTGACAATAATTTCCAAGTAACCATAAATTCAAGAGAAGCTTGGGAAAATGGCACTCTTTTGGAAAATGAAGCAATACACTTTTACACCGATGGTTCAAAAACCAGCGAAGGTTTGGAAAGTGGAATCTACTTCCTACTACTACTACTACTACGAACTGAATCTCAGTCTTTTCTTCCGCCCGATCATTGTAGTGTGTTCCAAGCGGAAATTCTGGCCACTAAGGAGGTGCTGTCTTGGCTCAAAGAAAACGTCATATCCTCCACGGACATTCAAATCTTCTCGGACAGCCAAGCTGCCCATGGGTGCCGGGCACAGGGACATACCAGGCAACTGTATGGCAGGTAAACTAGCCAAAAAGGGCACGACCACTTCCTTACGCTCAGAATGGAACAACATAGGTGCACTTATCGCTACATGTAAACTCCTACTTAAACAAGACGCTTCAAGGATAACAAACACTAGATGGACTGAGAGTAACAACTGCCTTGCAACCAAATTGGCCGTGTGTAGACTCAAAACGCTCGAAGAGTTTGTTAGCCCTGAACCGCAGAATTCTGCAGAATCTGCATGGACGAGGAGGAATAAGAAACCGTTCAACACCTTCTTTGCTCATGCCCTGCACTACTTCATAGGAGGAAAACTCATCTCGGTGAGTTCTTCTTCGATGATACTAGCGACTTAGCTTACATAGACCCTAAAAGTCTTTCGAAATACATTAAAAGTTCCGCGTGGTTCGAATAGCAGGTGATTAACTGGCTAATCCCGCAATGGAAGATTAATAAGTGATCAACTCGTTAATCTTACATCGGGTTTCTGAGATCAGTAGGTGATTAACTTGCTGATCTCTGTGGTATCACAATGGGCCCTTGCGGCCTAAGTGTGTCAGGCAATGTACTCATTGGCTGACAACCACTTCCAGCTAACCTAATCTTTGGGTATCCGATTGTGATTTCTAATATATCTAAATAATAAGAAAGAAATAGTATTTTTAATTGCTCTTGCAGCTATCAGAACTATTTTCTAGCTTTTGCAGTTATTACAGGATAAATGTGGCGCCCATATTTTGTATTGACTCCAACAGGAAGTTTAAAATTAGATTAGTACACTTCAAAAAGTCTTCATTTAGTTTCTTTTTACATAAAATTTTCTAAAAGTTGAACAGATTTTAGTTCACATTATCCGATTTATCAAATTCAGCTTCAAAATTTTTTAAACCATCCAACAAGTTGAACAAGTGATCGTTTAAGGATTCACATTATCCAACATTGATCGTTCTGACCAAAGTCTGTCAATCTAATTGTACAATATGAATTGCCCTGTCACGGAGGTGTCGATGTCGGCGCGGAACACTGAATCGTTTTTATATCTCAAATATATTATTTTATCGTATTTTATAATCAAATGTGACAAAGACGAAGCAAACGAAAAAAAATCTTTTCCTTTTTTCCAAGTTTGATATAATAGTTTTTATAATTTGATAGTTTTCCCTTTTTCAAGCCAAATGGTTTTGAACCTACTTAATGATATATGTAAATAAACTGTCTTCGGCTTAATCTCTTTTCTCTCCAAAAAATAAGTGTAATAAGATTAATAAAAAAGATTTTTCTCAAAAAAAAGTGCAAAAGTGGTTGTGACGTCAAACAAAAACTGGCTTATTTACTACAAAATGAAAAGTTTACGTCGACCACAAATTAATTTCTACCGCTGAACACTTAAAATAAAAACCATGAGTTTGAAGTGAAGGCTACACTTTTGTTATCACAGCTGTTTTAGGCAAATGAATTTAGCACAGAAAATGGCTTCTATTCTGTACAACTACAGCTCGTTTTTCTACGGGTTTTATTATAAGCCCCTTGTAAAAACATATCGTTTATAAAAACATGTAAAAATAAATAAAATAGGGTGGCGCAACAGAGCGTGGAGCCCCTGGGCCTAGCGCATTTCTCACAACCATGCCTTGTGAGGGAATGGAGGGGACCTACAATTTTTCGCCGGTTCCGAACGGCTAATTGAGAATGCGCTTTTCATGGCAATGAGTTTACTAACGGAGGACTTGCCAATTCCTCGCGAAAGGCGATACCCGTGGAAAAACAATTTTTCATTTTTGCCTCTGCTGGGATTCGAACCTCGAACCTCTGGGTTAGCAGGTGGACATGCTAACCATCAGGCCACGGGTACCACAAACATGTGATTTATGAAAAATGTATGAGAAAAATTGTAAGGTTTTGGAAAATTTTCGCGAGAACCGAGTTTTTGTTCTGGTGGGAGTAGGCTTTAAAGGACTATAATCACGTTAGCACGAACGACGAATGAATGAATATTCGTTAGTTCTGACATTTTATTAACATCCACCAAAACAAAAACAAGAATGGTTTTAAGGTAAAGAAAACACATTAAATTGTGGATTGTATGTGGAACGTGAGTAAAAATTGACCTACTAGTTTTTATTCATTAGAAATATGCGTCTTTTCTCAATTTCTTTAGCTTTAGATTTAAAAATAGATTTATAGAATATAGAATAGTTTGTCTTAAAATCATTATAAACTGTTTTTCCAGAGTTCGTGAAGAATCAAGGCTGTTAAGGCGCTTAAAATCACTTTTCTTGCTTTATTCATTGTTCGTTGGTCGATGCTCATGTAAAAAGTACTTGAGGCCCAGGAAATAAGTCCCATAGATAAGTTTTTAACAATCAAGTAAGTTCGAACTACATTATTCGACATTTTCGCCTTGACTTTATTACTTAATACCGTCTTTTGAATTATAAGTAAAAATATAAATTGCAAATTTCTGGTTTGAAACTGAATTTTCGTTTAAAGCTATCAAATATTACCTTTCATCTTTTCTATTATTCGTAGTAAGCGAAATGTGAACGAGTCTTATACCAAAAAAGAATGCACAAATAATGAGAATCTTATATCAATTTAAGCTTCATTTTTGATTATCCAATTTTGAGAGGTTTCTCGTTCACTTTGGCGTATACGTACCATTTTTTTAGTTGAAAAAAAGTACTTTCTATATTTTTCTTTGATTTGAATGAGACCAATCAAATCAATGATCAAGTGGTTCTATTGTTCATTGCGAATCGACTGCATTAAACTTACTCTTCTAATGGGCATTATAGTTCAAATGTGGGCCTTCATTAACATTTCCCCAAACCGTTCCTAATTCTAGTCAGCTTCTCCATTTTGGCACTTCGAGTTGGAGAACCTGCGACCTTAAGTGTTTCACACTCTCACAATTTGCCATTTTTATGTATTCGAAAACCTATGTCGAGCAAATGTGCCAATGGCAAACTGCTATACATGTCCCTGCCATCGCAGTCTCGGGCGTACTCTTCTAATTATGCTCATGTCGTAGTTCAACTCTTCGTTTAGCCTCGTTAACCATTAAACACATTACTGCCACTTCTATTTCGATTCTCACAAAAGCATTTTTAACATCTAGTAATTGCACTGATTTTTGGAAGATCATTCTTTTGGTGTTTGAGTTTTGCACTATGCTTTTAAGTGTGGCTTTAAATACAATGACAGTGTGTTACCAACGCCTTGTCAAAAACCTTTTCGATAACAAATTTTTGGGTGAGTTCTTTACAAACCTTGCGGGAGTAGCTTGGGCTTAACACTCACTATACACATAGATAGATAGATAGATAGATAAATTCTTTATTTTCTAAAAAATGCTTGACAATACATAATTTGATACTTAAGAATAATGACATGGCTTTACTGCCGTTTGCCAGGAATGACATTTCATTTTTTGTAAATTAAAAAGAAATAAAAATTTGAAAAAGTTACAAAGTTAATAAATTAAGTACTTTTATGTTGTAAGTTTATATATGAACATAAGGTTTTGTCTTATCAAAGGGAGGAATTCCAATTGAATCCTTGATTAGTTCGTATAAATTATAACAGGAAAAGAACTTTAATCAATCAATTTTAAAGTGATTTGAAACACAAAATTTAGTTAAAATAATCAATTTTAAAGTGATTTGAAACACAAAAAGTAAATTTTAACTGTATTAACTGTATTAACTGGTGGAACATTGAGTGCTAAGTTGAGAAGCTGTTTCGGTAATTTGTGGCATGTTTGCAGTACTTGAAAAGGTTATACCATCCTAGTGATCCATTTAAAACTTCGTAAAGTTCATTTCTAGAGAGAGTGCTTTGTTCCAAGTATAGCCGTCGGATTTCTTGTAAAATGGGGCAGATTGCAATAAAGTGGTACATGTCTTCGTTTTCTCTCCTGTTACATAAATTACATATTTGGGGCAAGTCATCTCGATGAGGCATATAGTTTAATTTAAATAGTTCAACACGCGCTCGGAAAATGTAGCTTATAGCTTCGCTGGAAAGTTTGTTGTTAAAGTAGCTAGCTTCTGATGGCAATAGATGGTTGAGATTCCTATAGATGTTTCTTGATGTTGTTGAGGTTGCTCTGGTTAGATGTTGTACGTAAATTTTTTCATCTTCTTTAGCTATCAGATCTGCAAACGTTTCACACCAGTTATCAACACCAGTTGACGTAAGTGATAGATTTGTATCGTGGGAAAGGGCTATCTGATTCCATTCTTTAAATGGCGAAGCATTAGTTTGAAGAAGTCTTGTCATGATGGACTTATGGAGGCTTCTTTCACTATACACATAGCAAAAAGGAAATTTGCTCCTCAATGAATGATAGAGTTTAGTTCCTCGGATAAAATCGCTATACTACGTCGTATTTGCCATTTGGAATTGTAATAATGTTTGAAAAGTTGTTGTTTAAGGTATAAAAAAACTAAAAACAAAAAAAAACATTTAAGCATCAACGAGACAGTTTGTGTCTTTTACTCCCAGATTTATTTGTGTTTTATTTTGATGGGCCAATTTTCACAACTAAATTATTCCTACAAGTCTTTCGAATCTCATTAAAATTGTTAATTTTATTCATTTAAATTTTTAAATGCGTACATTTGCTATAGCCAGCTATTCAAAATTATTCTTACCATAAATTCGTTTGGTTGTTAACAAGAACGCTACAAACTTATTACCAACGGCGTAGTTGCTCATGGGCTAATAACATTTTTAAATTGGTCTGTAGATGTTTATGTCCCTTAAAAATGAAAACAAATTTTATTTAAAATTAAGCAATACAAACATGTAAGATGCTACAAAATTCATATTATTCAATGTCAATCAAGTTTGCCACACACCTAACTACCTCAAGTCGGATTAGAAATGTATTGTTTCACCATGTCATATAGTTTTGATACAGACTTATCGTTGTTTACAATTAGCACCCATAGTTGAAAAGTTTTGTAGGAGAAAGTATCTTGCATTTACAGTTTTCTGATTTAAAAATAGTATGGTGGTTGTTGCACAATGACAAGCAGCTAATACGAAATAATATGAACGGATGATGTTCGTTTTTTTTTGGTCTTGCTTATATTCTTTTCAACATAAATAAAGCAATATTAATTTGAAAACAGACTTTTTTCATTGTCTGATTTGTTTTGAAAATGAAAACTATTTATGGTTTGTCTCAATTTCCACCAAAATTAATTTAATTCTAAAATAGTGGTCTTTCTTGTGTCAACAACATAGCCTTAGGCAGTGCAAGATAATGAATGAATGGTAGCTTATATACAAAAAAAAAAAAAATGAAAGTGTATACGATGTCACATGCGCCGGTGTCTATAGTGCTCTAGAATAGAGATACCCATGTTAAAATAATAATTGGAGGGTTCTGGGATTCGAACCTTGAACTCCCACGACTTATCAGTCAGATATCTATTTAGGAAGCCTGCGGTTATCACGTGAGCAAATTTGCCGCGATCCCACCAGTGCAAGCCGCCATTGAAAATTGGTTTCTTGCAAAAGGGTTTTGTGCATCTACATCACGGACACTCAATGAGTTCGACGTTTAGTGTCCAATATGTGAATTTGACGCAAAAGAACAGCAATAATTTGTTTACAAATTTTCTTTTCTAATTGAAATGTTATTATTCTTGTGTAAATCAGTGTATCCCGTGAATGTATCACTAAAGTGTGAGGCAGTTAAGTGGGAGAGCTGTGATCCCTTCAAGATCACGATTTTTGTAACGCAAGAAAAAGAATAAGAAGAAGAAGATATATTTTCAACTTAATGTTAATTAATAGTTTATATTTTTTATTTGTGCTGTTAAAGTTAATAAGAAATAAATAAAAAGTGGAACCAAGTCAAGACGATGGTGTTTTATTTTATGTTTCCTTTTAACCAAAATAGTTTAACGATTTCGAAGTGAGTTTTGTTTGAATAATATGCAAAAAGGCGATACAAGTTGAGTATCTGCATTGCCTGCTCTGTGAGCGTTGCCCTGATGTTGGTAGCACAATTTTCATTGCGATAGCCATTTTTTCATCTGTAATTCATGGTCGACAGTCGACACTACTGCCTATCAGAGCAAGTATTTTAACTTTTTTTTAACGATTTCGAACCAAGTTCACTCCGAATGATAACACCGTACCGATCGCAGTGCGTACCAAAGAACCAGACAGAACGCAGCATCGAGCAAGACCCGAATGAGTCCATCCACCACCATCATGCACAACTATTGGATCTGTGTCCATCTACTTCTTGAGACAGGATTCTTGGTTTGCTGTCTTACAAAATTGATGTTGATCCTGATTTCAGCAAAAAATAAAAAATATCTTATTTAACTAATACTTTCTGTTGAGATTGTACAGAAGCAAATTTTTTTTTTGCTGTCCGTTGATTGAAATTTCAGCCAAAATGGAAAAAATCGTTTCAATTTCTTGGATTCTATCTTCGACGAATAAAGTTTCCTCATGTGCAAAGCATAAGGAAAACCAGTGGGTAGTTTGTGGTTGCGAAGAGTTGAGAGCCTGCCAACTGACATATTTTTCCTGTTCGCTCATCAGGAAAAAAATCTTGTTTCATTTGGTTTCAACTTTTCTTGAAGGTGTTTCTTGACCACAATGACAGGCTCGTTAACCAGCTTCACAACATGTGCAAATTGGAATAGATTGAAGGTAAATAGACTAACATATAGACTAAGTAGGTTGTCTTCATAGAGAATGTGGTTGGCGCAGATTGATCATTTACTAGCATTTTCGTTATTTTTTATGACTTTTAAATAAAAATGTTCCTCTAAAAATTTTTGTAAGATTTAACAAGTCTTTTTCAATACCCAAAATTTTTATTTGGGGTTTATAACCCACCTGAGTAAGTCATTATGCTCAAATTACAAATTGTATAGTTGGAGCTTTTAAAAAAGGTTAAAAATTCCAATTTTTCTAAATTCAGGTTAGGTTAGGTGGAAGTGGCTGTAAGCCAATGAGTACATTTCCTGACACACTTAGGCTGCAAGGGCCCATTGTGATACCACAGAGATCAGCAAGTTAATCACCTACTGATCTCAGAAACCCGATGTCAGATTAACGAGTTGATCACTTATTAACTTTCCATTACGGGACTAGTTGGTCAATCACCTGCTTGTCGAACCACGCAGAATTTTTAATGTATTTCATAAGACTTAGTATCATCGAAGAAGAATTCACCGAGATGAGTTTTCCTCCTATGAAGTAGTGCAGGGCATGAGCAAAGAAGGTGTTGAACGGTTTCTTATTCCTCCTCGTCCATGCAGCTTCTGCAGAAATCATTGGAAAGCACACCAAGTCTTTTGGCGTGTCTCCCTATTAGACAGTGTCCCGTAAGAACACCTATGGTAGAACCTAGATACAGGCGGTTCAGGTCTAACAAACTATTCGAGCGTTTTGAGTCTACACACGGCTAAATTCAGGTTAAGGTCTTTGAGTCTTAGGCCACTGCGTCGGCCGCGGTAGATATCTCGCCAATGGTATACACGCATATTGTTCGAACTTCGGACTTCTCGAAAGCATTTGATAAAATCTCACAACATATAATTTATCTGAAGTTAGGTGCGTTTGGATTTTCTCCGCATTTCATCCAATGGGTTAGATCTTATTTAGAACACCGCATCTATAAGGTAATTTCTTATCTATTCCCATTTCTGCCTCCTTCGGTGTGCCTCAAGGTACCCGTCTCGGTCCTCTCCTGTTTGTCCTTGCTATAAACGATGTTCATATAATTATTTCTCACTCAAATCTTTCAATCTATGCAGATGATATAAAAATTGTTAAGTCAATATCGACACCTGGCTGTTATTCTCTACTTTCTTTTCTTAATTGGTATCATAAGAATCTGCTTGATTACAATGAGAGCAAATGTCAATTCATATAACTTTTACACGAAAACGACTACCTACCCTCCCTCGGACAAATTATTTTGTGGGGTACCCGTTTCAGTTGTTTCTTCTATTAGAGATCTTGGTGCTTATTGTGATAAGAAGCTCAACTTTCCTTTCCATATAGACTAAATAATTGCAAAAACGAACTCTTACGCCATCTTTCGTGATCAAACCCCCTAATCCTACCTCCATACGAAGATTGCATACAACTAATTCAGTCACACAGCATCGCCAAGCGTTGCCGTCGTGCAATTGCTGATGTTCTTTTTGCACACTAAATGGGGCAATTGAATCTCTCGCACTCCTTGAATTTTGTTCCTTAATGCTAATCCTCGTAATTTACGTTTTACAACCCTCCATCTCCGCACTAACTTTTTCCTTGCCATTTTAAGCCCATTACCCGCGAATGTTACGCTTAGCCAATGGTTAACAAGATATCCTTGATTTTAACATAAGCTTACCATCTCTTAGAAAAAAATCATACTCTTATTATCTCTAACTCCTTCATTGAAATCTTCCTTAGCTTGTTAATTATATTAACTTTAATAACGTTAATCTGGCTATAACTCGAGAACGGCTGAACGGATTTATCTTATCTTTTTTTTTTTTTTATATAGTTAGCGCGCACATCAAGGGGATATGAATACCCTTATAATGTTGTTAAACACAGTGCGAGCATTTAGGAAAATAGGAGAGGATTTGAAAGGAGACACCCATGCACGTTGCTTTTGAATTTTTGTGAATCGTAATGTTGGGGAAATACAGAGCCAGTTAAAGCATTCCACATTCGGGTGGCGCGGCTGAAATACGAATCTCTATACTTGACTGTACGTCCGAAGTTGGGCTCAAGGTAAAACTGATGAACATTCCTAGCGAGGCGGGTGTTGCGGCTAAATTGTTTCAGGCGAGGAATGCAACTGGCTACTTCACTAGAGCACTGCTTGTGAAAAAAGCGATAAAAGAGAGTGAGACAGGTAACGTTTCGACGATGTTCAAGAGAATCAATTGATTCTACGATTGAACTATCACCTATCAATTTCAACGCTCTATTTTGTACCCTATCAAGGAGGTGCAAAGATGTTTGAGAAGCACCTGACCAGATATGGGAGTTATACTCCAGTTTTGGGCGGATGAAGGCCTTATAAATTGTAGCCAGATCAGAAGGGGTGAAGAACTTCCTACATCGTCTCAAGAAGCCTAAGCATTTTGCAGCATTTTTGGCGACTTCAAATAGGTGGTCATTCCAACGAAGATCATCGTTTACACACATACCAAGTACTGACAGCTTTTCGGTTTCTTCGATGCAGGTACCATTCATGGCTCGGTTCATAAGACCCCATGCAACAATGCTGTCAAGGTCAGAATTCAATGAGCTTATCATACGCAACCGTTCCAGTTCCACATCCGAAGAGCAGGGACGTGAATTTGGAAACGAATATGAAAAGCTGAGGGTCGAGTCGTCAGCAAAACAGTTAAGTGGATTAGAAGTTTCAGACAAGAGATCATTAATGAAAATGAGGAAGAGAGTCGGAGACAAAACGGAGCCCTGGGGCACACCAGCACTTATGAAGTGGGTATCAGACTTGAAGCCATCCAACACAACTTGTATTGAACGGTCGGAAATGTAGTTTCTAATCCAACGATGAAGAGACTCATCGATACCAAAAGCACGCATTTTCGATAAAAGAGCCTGATGCCAAACTTTATCAAATGCTTTAGAAATATCAAGCGCAATAATCTTACTTTCTCCAAAACAATGTAAAGATTGGTTCCACTTTTCGGTGAGATAAGCCATCAAATCACCAGCGGACCGTTTGCTACGAAAGCCGTACTGACGGTCATTAAGAAGCTTTCGTTCTTCAAGATATTTCATAAGTTGACGGTTTATCAACGTTTCCATGACCTTGGAAAGAAGGGACGTTAGTGCAATTGGACGGTAATTGGAAGGGGAGGAAGATTCGCCTTTTTTAGGGACCGGCTGGACAAATGCAGTTTTCCATCTGCTCGGAAAAAGATGGAAAAGTTTACGCAGTGGTTTTGCCAGCGTAGAAGAACACCTCTTCAGAATAACGGCGGGGATACCATCTGGACCAGCGGATTTATGTATGTTGAGATCTTTAAGGACTCTCGCAACCGAGTGAGTTCGAAAAAATATCTGCTTCATCAAAGAATTTGCAGACTCGAGCTCAGGTGGAGCCACTATGCTATGAGGAAGTGTCGAGTTGGCAGCAAATTGAGCTGCCAGCAAATTGGCTTTGTCGATGGAGCTGACATAGGGAGAGTCATTGAAGACGAGCGTTGGGACCGATGACGTGGTCGAGTTCTTAATGTTCTTCACAAAAGACCAAAAGTTTTTACTTCCTTTAGTATTTTTTGCCTTACTTTTAGGTCATGTAAAAACTTAGCCCTTTGTATCTGAGCATTACAGCTATTTCTGGCCCGTTTCAACAAACTTCTGTTTTCTACAGTAGGGTTGTCTTTGAATTTTCGGAAACTACTTTCTCTATCCCGAATCGCCTCTTTATAGCTTGAATCAAACCACGAATTCTCTTTGGGGATGACATCAACGTTTCCGTCGAGAAAGCACAATGACCAATTAAAATTTCGAAAGAAATTATTCAGGCCGTCCCAATTGGCTTTCTCGTATTGCCACACAGTTCTTTTGGGGACTTTATCTTTTTTTACCGTGACGGAAAGCGAAAAATCTACCGATATGACACAATGGTCTGATTTGCCTAAAGGAGATGATACTACAACCCTGTATTTTTCGGGATGAGAAGTGAGAAATAAGTCAAGAGTGTTGGCCGCTTGGACTTCAATATCTGGAACCCGAGTGGGCTCATCAACAAGTTGAGTTAACTGGTTAAACTCAGCGAAGATCTCAACACACTTTCCTTCGGGTGTTGTCTGGCCAGAATGTCGAAGCCAACCAGAATTGTGTATCTTGATCTTGAAATGTTCGTGGAGGTCTAGGAAAGGTTTAAAAGGTAAAAAAAATTGTAATATAGTAAAAGTAACAATTTCTTTTTTCTTAACTGTAATGAATTAAAAATTTAATTAAAAAATGCTTTTGTTTTTTTAATCGTTTTTTTTAAATCGTTTTTGACAGCAAAAAATTAAAAAAATAAGATTATTGGATTGTTTGTTTTTAAGGTTTCTTTAAATTTAATTTCAACTGGACTGGTTTTGAATAAAAATTAATTTTTTTTTTTAAACTATAATAAAAAAGTCAAGTCTATAATCCAAGCTATTTTTTCATATGTACATTCCCTGGACTTCCACAAATAATTGAAAATCACATATTATTAATATGAATGTATTTGTATACCCATTCTCGAGTTTACGCAAGACTAACAATGGCAAGGATAAAAAGATGTGACCCATATATGTAGGTCGTCAAAGTAAATCAAATGTGCGAAGAGAAACATCACGTGCTAACACTGATGACCATCAGCAAGAGACATAAAACCAAATTTGTCGTACGTCAGAAATACGTTCTTTAATGTGCGGAAGTAAAATGAATAGGTTAAGAATGCAATGAGTTCGTACACGTCAGACACAACAACAGCGAGCACGACAAAATGAAGTTGAGCGAAGTTGAAGTTGAGCTCCTGTGATCATGGAACGAACAGCATTCTACTATAACCGAAATAAATTTTTCTCATTTTTTTTACGATAAATGGCTGTCTCTAATTATTTATTCCTATTTTAGTAAAGAACTCGAAACGGGAACGGGAATGGGAACGTAAACGAGAGCTAAGTGTTTGTATTGAAGAGGCACCAAAACTATTGAGCCAATTCGAATGAAATTAGGAATACAAAAATGATCTAGAACCTCACCATTTTCCCAAAACAGAAACGGGAACCGGAGCTCAAAAACCACTGAACCGATTTCAATAAGGTTTTCACTATTACAACACGATGTTATGATGGCCTGAGCTACGCCGGGCGGGTCAGCTAGCTTGATAATATATATTGTAAATAGTATTTAGTACTTCAGAACGTAATTTGTAAATAATAGTTTTTTTTTATAAGTATGTTGCTTGAACTAAGCCAAATAAATAAATGAAATAAATCCAGAATTTGTCTACCGGATGTGTTGGGTTTAGTGAGCTCTTAATTTTTAGCTAGACATTGATATGATTCCATAAATTAATAACAGCTTTCTGGTTCCTATCTTTTGATTAAACCAAAGATATCGTTGATTTTTTTTATTGTTTCCCGTCTTATAAAAATAACTAGAATTTTCTGCAACAATAATCATGACATCAGCTCTTGTATCAATTAGATTAAACAATTAAACTTGATTCCCAATAGCTCAATTACCCACAGCCATGAGCATGAGCCCATTATGCTTATTAAAACTTGCATGCTTGGGAAGCCTGATAACTCATAGCTGAAGCTAAGTGGAAAAGATAAATGTCGCTAAATGCGTCATTCGTGTTCATATTGCTATTGGATATTCAGAAAATCATATATACAGGTCAAAAGTTCTTGGAAGCCGTACAAATAAGCAGTTCGTTCTCTAAATTACACGTAGAGCGTCACTATTCGAAAATAAAAAAAACGTATAACCGAAGGCCAAGTCTTTGCGCCTTCCACCCCATCACTTTATTGGCACGTGTTGAGTTCTGCGGTGTAGCCCTTACAGTTACAGTTGTTTTTTCGGAGTAATAGAGCAAAATAGAAGATTGTTCTTTGCGTTACGTCAGTTCTCACCATGACCGAAACAACACAAAGAACAAGCTGACAGACAAGGCGAACAAAAAAGGAATGAAAAAAATGACACGAAAAGTCTGCGGATAAAAATCGATAATTGAGATTTCTTTTCGTTGGGGACATATTAGCTAGCAAAAAGGACTATTTTTTTCTTAATTACATAAATTTTCACTTACCTGAATCTGCTTAGATCTTTTTACTCCAATTATACGAACCGTTGTAAAAAAATAAAATCAATATAAATTTTATCGCACACATATTTGGTATTAAGTTCATCGCAATTAGACCTGATATAACGCAGAAGGCACTGAGACCGACCTAGGGTTGTCTAAGATTTTAGCGATTTAAAAAACTTTTAACACGGTGGTAGTAGCAACGCCCTTTGAAAACATCTAGGAGCATTCAACCCACTTTTTTCTTAAATTGCATTCACACGAATTAAAACATAAATTTCTGATTAAACAAACACAAAGAACAATGTTATAAAATTCTGTCAATTTTTCCTTTTTTTAGATACTTTTTCTTTTTTCTGGAATTTCAGAAAACACGTCCGCCAAAGAGTGGCGTACGGTGGTTAAAAGAAGACTGCAGTTTTAAGAATGAACAGCTTTATAAATTGCCTTTCAGTGGATATGGCCAAAGGCATGGTAGGTTCCTTTGACACAAGGCAGGAGTAAGTTAGTTTCTTTGGTGAACATGCGCCTTTTAAACTGAGGGTAGTTTGGAACTTTAAAGAACAATAAATCATTCGGAATCAGCGTGAACGTGGAAATAGCATTGACGTCCTCGTGGCTTATATAGTAAAAACTGAAAGACTCAAGAAGTTGGCAGTAAGGGGTAGGTGGGAGTTCGTTTCTTTTGTTTCTTTTTAAACGCGTTCAAATTCTTTGAGTTGAGTAGGAGTTCTAAAGCTTGTGATTTTGTATTTAAATCAATTTACTTACGTGGGACATGATTTTTCTTGTCTGATCACGTTTTTGTAGCTCAAGTGTGCCTGCTTAGTACAACCACCGCGTGACTCACGTGAGTTTTAAAATCATTCTTGTTTGAAGGACTTGTTCACGGACATATCCCATGCACCATAAAGAAAGGCAGATATGCTTAGGATTTTTGTAGGTTTGCTCAAATTATTTGATAGATGGATTCAATCGTCAGTTGTTTTCTTAACGCTGGTGTTACTTTTCTTGTTTAAAGCGAAAAAGTGTGAGATGAAGCCCAGCGTGAATGTATCTATTGTGAGATTTTCTATCATTTGATGACAGCTTCGTTGGACTCCAGAGACGCCTCTGATTTTGGGAACCGGACTTTGATATAGTTTAACATCCTGAGCTGTTTCTCGTCCTCATATAAGTATGCAGCCCTTCATGCTTTTTACAGGATAACCTTTGTTGTTCCCCCTAGATCCTTTGAATATAAACGGTCCTACTGTTACCTCGCCGGTCACCTTTCTGGTGCCTCTTCAACCACATCAAGGTTGAGCTTATCGCGTCTGTGTTCAAGTTCAGATATCTTGCCTGTTGAAGCTGCTTCAATTTAAAATCGCTTTTCGATCTGTCTCCAGGACCCTTGACTTAGCCACAAGCTGCGCTTACTCTAATTTTTACAGAAAAAAACCTTTGCGCTCTGGTTGTGAAAATATTTTTTACGGATTTCCAGAGCAGAGTCTCTCGTCAGATTTGAAAATTTTTTTCGTTCCCAAAATTCGGTGATCCCATACTTGTGGCATCGCGAGGCCTGTGAATATTGTATTGTTCCCTACGAATAAAAAAGTGTGGCGGAGTGGCGCAACGGAGCGAGGAACCCTAGGGCCTAGCGCGTTTCTCAAAACCATGCCTTGTGAGGGAATGGAGGGGACCTACAATTTTTTGCCGGTTCCGAACGGCTAATTGAGAAAGCGCTTTTCATGGCAATTAAATACTAACGGAGGACTCGCCTTTCCTCGCGAAAGGCGATACCCGTGGAAAAACATTTTTGGCTCTGTTGGAATTCGAACCACGAACCTCTGGATTAACAGGCGGACATGCTTTCAATCACACCGCGTGTACCACGGATCTCTACGGATACTTAGTTGTAGTTTGGCTTCGATAGGGTGGTGATCGCGTACCATTCCAATGTCTGGTTTGTTTTGATATCGAAACGGCAACTACTGAGTCCTTGTCTAATAGCGTAACATTGGATGATGGATATTTTTCTTACTGTATTCTGGAATCCGAAGACAATGTGTGGAGAAGAAGATACAACAACGAGCTGTATGAGCTGTACCGCGACACGGGCATAACCAGAAGAGTACGCATCGCGAGGCTACGATGGTTGGGCCATGTAGAGCGGATGGACCCAAACGCTGCGGCTCGACGGGTGTTCGAAAGCACATTGCAGGGAAATCGCGGAAGGGGAAGACCTCGTCTTCGGTGGCGCAATCAAGTGGATGAAGACCTTAACCAAGTACGAAACTGGAGAGAGCTCGCCCGAAATCGAAGTCGTTACAGAAGGATGTTGGTTGAGGCCCAGGTTCACCCCGAACTGTAATGCTCACCTAAGTAAGTAAGTATTCTGGAATCCCCAAAATTCGGTCAGTGTAAGTGGCTGATGGCGTTAACATGTAACGGCGAACTCTACAACACTTCATTTAAATTTTCGAAGTATGTATTGAGCAAAATAGAGTTCCTGGGTGACAAAAGGCAGTCTACAGCATTGAACCATGTTCTTTTACTCAACCCCTAAGAATTAAAGTACCACCTCGGCCGGAGTGGTTAGAGTGTCTGCCTGCTACGTTGGATTTTAGAGGTTCCACAAATATAAAATTGTTTTTTAGTTGTTGACTTTGGTGAAGAATTGCCAAGTCCTCCGTAAAACCGACATTTTTGTTTTGTCTTATCTTATTGCTTAACATTTCAAGAATATGTTCCTTAAATTTTAAGCCAAAAAATACTTTAAATTACTGTCTTATTATTTTCATGCCCTTAATCTCTAACTGCTGCTAGCGTCAAAACTTTGAACGTTTTTTTTTGCTCGAAACTACTTTTTCTTAGTCCGCGTTCAAGGCCATTTAAAAACTATTTCATCGACTTGTTTCAAACTTTGTATAGATTATTTGGAAATGAAATACGTTGAGTTAATTTTTTTTACTTTAATGGTATTTCCTGCCCACAAATTCGCGGAATTTTTAGTGGAAAATAACAGTTTGCCAAGCCATCTGTTTTTAAATCAAAGAAAAAACTATCAGGGAACGTTTGGGGGAAAATTTGAGAGTAATTTCACTAAAATGTACTGGTTTTTTATAGCATATAATTTCTGGCCAGGTAACAGTGAGATTAGGTTAGGTTTGGTTTAGATGACTGTCAGGAAAACAAACTGACACACTTAGACCAATATAAGGTCCTTTGTGATGCCATAGAAATTATGCGAGGGAGTACCTCACTTAACAAAACCATTTGGAGCTTTTAATAAAGCGAAGGAGATGCAGGGGATCTGTGTTCGCCAGATCACTTGGATCATCAAGAAAATATTTTCCTAGATGCCGTTTTCTTTTAAGAGAGAGTGCAGGACATAAGCAGAGGAGGTGTGGGATAATTTCCTCCTCCTCCTAATCTGAACAACTTCTGCAGAAGTCATTAGAGGAAACGCTGAGGCTCTTGGCGTGTCTTCCTATCACGCAATGTCCGGTGATGACATTGATTACGGAGCTGACTTACAATCTGGTTATGGATAGCAAATGTCTTGTGCGTTTTTGATCTAGTCCTGGCCATATATGCTTAGTTGCCACACACGTGGTGATATTGTTCCACCTTTAATTTGTTCTATCCATTGCTTCTTGCTTTAGCATAAGTTTACATGTAGCGATTGGTACATATACCAATATTCAACCTGCTGGTTGAGATCGGTAGATTGGTTCCTTCTCTGGCCAGTTCATCGGCTTTGCAGTTACCCACGATATCTCTGTGCCCTGGCACCGCACCCAAGTAAGGTGAACTGTTCAGCCATCTCCTTAAGAGATAGGCGACAGTTAAGGGCGGTTACTGAGCTCGTAGAAACAGCGCCGAGAGATTTGAGGGCTGCTTGACTATCTGACAAAATCCGGATATTCGTTGAGGATATCACGTTTTCTGTTAGCCATGATAGGTAGGACCTATTTGATCGCCAGAATTTTTTTGGAAGGCGGAAAGAGAGACTTACGTTAAGTCGGTTTGAGTACACCCCGCAGCCTACCCCTTCTTCGGTTTTTGAACCATTTGTATAGAAATGAATTGAATCATCTCTCAAAAATTCTTCGTCTTCCCAGTTCGTTCTCGGTGGGATTGAGACTTCGAACTTATTATCAAAAACCAAATTGGGGGATGGTGTAGTCAGGGTGGCAAGGGGTTGATCCGAATAAATTCAGGATTGTAGCGTGACCGATGTTATTTACGGTCCATTGGGCGATAGCTCTCATACGAATGGCTGTACTGGTGGCCATTTCTTTGCTGAAGATATCTAGTGATATAAGGTTAAGGTAGGAGTGTATTTAGGGCAGCTGAGGGTGTTGATCTCAGTGCTCCGGTTATACACAGACAGGCTGTTCGTTGGAACAGTGAACAAGGTAAAAAAAAATTTCCAAGGCGTTCTAGGGGTTGAGGGTGTTTTTATTTACACTAAAATCTGAACTACTACCCCTCTATTTCTTTTAAACTGCTAATATATTTAGTTTTTTTTGTGAATTTCAATAACACTCTTCGATTTGCAAATTTCACATAACTCTCACAAAAAAGAACACATTCTTTTTTAATAGAAATTCGTAGCAACATAACTTTAACGACGGACATTTATCTTGTTTGCAGTGCCTTAAGGGATAAATGAGTGCAGTTGCATTGCTCCCGCATTTCAGACATATATCAACACAAAATACACTACCACAATCCAACCATATTTTAAGTTTAAATGTGCATATGCTCAATTTTGATTTACTTGTTTCACGCCATACTTGAGTAATTGCTGTTTGAAAAAACCTTCGAAAAAATAGTTTGAAAAATTTTAAAAGCATAACATTGTAAGTTTAATCAAACAAAATACATACATTCATATTTTTTGTGTCTTTTTATATATTCGATTTGATTATATACATTGCTGATGTTTTTGTACCGTGAATTTTTTTTAATTCTATTCTTTTTGATTTCTTCAATCTCAAACGAGGATACCTCAAGCGACACCGATAGCGCTGACAACACAATAAACCAATTAAGTGACGACAATCTTGAATCCGAGCAAGAAGATGTGTTTGACATGTATTCAAACATTGCCACAGACAGCAAAGACTACGGAAGTAAACTAGACATGATAATTGCTTCCATTAGAGAGAGTTCCGTTGACATACTGCAAGACATTGGTGATCTGGAAGATGTCTTGTTGGAGCGAATAGACCATAGAAACATCTCAAATATTTCTACAACAACTACCAAGTATTCATACAAGGACATGGGAGTTGCAAGTAAGAATGTAAATATGACCAATAAGGAGCATAAGCCAAAAATGGATGTTCTGGAAGAAGGAAAGGAAAAGATAAAGATGTGGGAAGACCAAATAAAAGTTTGCAAATCAATTTTGAATGATTCAAGGTTGCTTAAACAGCAGAAAGACGCCGGGTTCAAAAAGAAGTTTGTTGCTAAAATAAAGACAGACCATGATGATCATACTAAAGATAAAGGGGCTAAAACAGAGCGAAGGAGACGCAGACTTTTGAGACTCAGGGAAACCATGGATAATTTTCGACCAGTTTATTTTACTTAAGGGTTGTTAAGTCATGATATCGTGGAGCTTTTACTTATGTACTTTTTATAGTAATTTCATTAAATTGAGTTTAATATAAATATTAAATAGAACCTATTCGTTCATTCTACATTGCAACAGCACCTTCGATCACGAAAGATAATGTGCTATGGGTAGCACAGGATTTCAGTCTTTCTGGAAAGTAATTGATGTTGTGGAAGGGAGTTCTGCTTTATATGGATTGCTATTTCTTTTACTTGGCTCATCACTGCAAATCTTCATTCTCGTCGTTGTAATATGGCATCGTTGGTCGATGATTATGTTGAAAAGAGTTGATATAATTGTTGTTGATGGATAATTCCTTGGAAGGGCTGTTGCCCCTTTGGGACTAGCGTTCAAAAATTCCTTTCATGTATTTTTAACAAATTATTTACAAAATAATGACGTCGATGTTTTCATTCAATGCAGACATCGAGACATCCATATCTCGTTTCTAAAAGTCACATTCAACAAACATCGATGTTTTTTGGCCAATGAACATCGTCAAAGTCGACGATCGATCGAATGATCAAGTAACGAAACTTATAAACCCTGCAAGAAATTAAGATTTTTTTTATTTAATTAGAACTATCCATATCAAGTCAAAAACTTATGGCACTTTCCATTGGTTTCACTCGGGGAAGCACTCATTCTGAAACCAATGGAACACCTAAAACTGTTTTTGCTCAACTTAACGTGTTGGCTTTGTGTGAGTGAAACATCTATAGCACATAAAAAATATTTCCTGTGGAAACTTTTCCTTTTCACATTTGAGTAACATGTGTTAGTGCTTCTTGAGTCGATTCTCACTTCAAATCGAGAAGCGGCAGTCACTCCTCAGAATCATGAGAAGCGATCTTTTTGCACCAATGGAACGGTTTGAGAATGCTTCTGGACGCTCCTGGACGGTTCTTTTCGTCCAATGGAAAGTGCCATTACTCACGACAAACCCGATTAGGCCTCCAGGCTAAGATGTCAAACTTCAATATCGCAATAGACTGCCCACTACTTAAAGATTACAAGAAATGGGATTAAGGATGATCAATTGGCAACAGTAACAGCTTCGTCTATCCTCCTTCTATTTGAACATGTGTTTTTTTTTTAATTTGGTTTTGCTGGTGCTTCTGTATTTCACAACTTCAAGGCGAGCCTTTTGATCTTTAATATTTGAGAGGCACTTTAAACATGATTTGAATGCCGTTTTCTTATTGCTTATCACTGCTTTAGTTGCATCATTCCACCACCATGTTTCCTTGGCATGTTCGTAGTGTGCCTTTGAAATACTTTTTCAATGATTTGGTATTCATTTAGCGAATTTGTTGCAAGCCATTCTCTGTGGGGAACACTTCTTTTTCAAATATCACTTTGCATTCTAATGATGAAAGAATATTCTAAATTCTAATTTCTATTCTGCTCAAGCATAGCCAGATAGACAGAATTAAAACAAAAATTAAAAAAAAAAAAGTTAAGGGAGATCAAGAGTTCAAGTGAGCTCAACCACTGATTGGTCTAATTTGCTGTAATTTATGAAAAAAGAAAAGAAAAAGCCGTACTAAAATTTTTGGAGTTGTTCGTTTACTTTTCGTTTACACTGTTTCATATAAAGTATTCAACTCACCCGATTTGTGGCTTAATAGAGAATTCACATCACACAGTACAGTTAGCTGGAGAGACTTTGTTTAATGGATATGGGGAAATGGGGATGGTCGGATGTAGTTTGATTTCTGACTTATCAGACTTGTCGCCCAATATCATGACAACTTAAAAACTTTCAAAAATATTTGAATACCACCCAGCAAGTTGGACAAGCCGTCATCTGAGGGTTCACATTATCCAACTTTGGTCGTTCAAAACAAAATCTGTCTAACTTTGTACAGTGTGAAATCCGTTAATATTATATTCTGATGTGTAACAGAACGAAAAAATACTGTTGTATAGAACTTGTTACAAAAACATTTTAGAAATTTGTTCGTCAACTTTTAGCATCCACTGTTGTTATCAATTTAATTTTAAAATGTTTTGTGTACACTTAGGTACTTAGGTTTTTAAGGGTTTGCTTTGATGCCAAATTTCGTTTACACCGTTTTCTTAAACATTCAACTTCCACCATTGTGAAGCAACATTTATATAGCTTTGCAAATCACAAAATGGCAAAATCTCCCACGTAAATCCACGTTAATCACTACCAAAATGAATATCACTAATCGGCATCCGTTCGGAGAGGAATATTATCTGATTTTGTACGATTTGGAGGTTTTTACTTTAAACAGCTATTCGGATTTTTTTGAACATACTCGACGAACTGCGTTGTCGTGACGTTGCGGACAATTTTTCGTTCCGAATGAAAACCTCGCTAGGGCCCAATGTCTTGAGCAGTAAGAGCGCCTAGTCGCCACTTATTTATTTTATTTATTTAGAGAAAATAAGTTATAAAATAAATTTATAAATTATTTGTTGGTAAGACATCAGGGCAACGTGACCATAGATGTCGTTTAGATATAAAATTTATTTAAATCAATCATGTATATTTAATTATTTTATGTTGGAATTTCTAAAATTTGAATTCATAGAAGCGATAGATTAAAAATTTGATATGATGGAACAAATTCATATTTCTTTGAATTTATTGTGTAATAGTGTGGCTTCTTTGATACGCTGGAAGGATCGGACATCAGATGGATTGAGTACTTCAGCAATTTGGCTCTGCATATCTTGGATTGAGTCGGTGTTGGTAGTTAGACGGGATATCGGGCAAGTGGCAAAAATGTGCCAAATTGTTAGAGGCTCCCTATAATTGGTGCATTCATCAGGCGGGTCGTGCGAGAAATAATGTCGACTGGAGAAGAGTGTTTTTCCCACCCTTATCCGAAATATAGTAATGCACTCATCTCTGGAGAATTTTTTGTTATAAGGAATGCGGCGGTATGCTGGCTGGTGTTTCCGGAGAAAATTCTGTTCTATTCGCCATGTTCTTTCAACCTCTTCATTTTGAACGGCCATGAATTCTTTTCGAATGATTTGAGGAATGTTTGGAAATTCTTTTACGCAAGGATAATTAATTGCATTTTTCGCTGCCTTATCCGCAGCCTCATTTCCTTTAATGCCTGCATGTCCTGGTATCCATGCTAACATTATGTTTTTGTTGTTATGAAGGATGGTTCGGATGTCGCCACTTATATTTCTTCGATTTGCCGTAGAATACATAATATATCAATACTATGAAGAAAACATGTAACATAGATACCACAGAGAGACAACTGCGGTAAGGTAGTGCCATTTTGCCTTTGGTCTCGAACCCTAGTCGGCGTTTTTGTCGGTTGGTTTGAAATAATTTGAAATAATTTGGAAAAGTTAACCTTTTTCGGTATTTTTGGACTTGTTACATTGAAGAATGTAGAAAGCTTCATTCAAAACTGACGAAATAATCATTATTTGCCATCAAAACAAAAACTGTACTTAAAAAAGAGGAAATAATTTAATTCAACTGCAGCCGGATATAGCCGATAATTCAAATGGTTTCACCTCAGAAAGATTTCGAAGGCGTTTCGGGAAAAAGGGAGTACGAGATGAGTTTCTGTATTATCTACTCTGTAATAGATACGAAAAACTACCTTGCAAGAACTTTTTAATATAAACTCAACGTTGTAGAAATAAGAACCACCCTTTAAGCCTATAAAGCTTAATTTTCAGCTTTGATGGCCTGCACAAAGCTTCGACATGCATTGTGCTTTACATTTACACCCTTCTAACATTAGTTCTCCTCTGTGTTTCACCTTTTTCACTTCGAAAAAGATTCTCCGTGAATGTTTCTTTCCTGTCCAATAATGACATTGTGTAAAACATAAATAAATTTGATATCAGAGTTCGCATTCGACTGGTGGTTTTAATGTCTGTGATATAGAAAGAAGCCTACTCTAGTGCGCGGAAATAGAAGTAGTCAATAATGGCTAATTTTACATTGCATATTCTTGGGGAGCCGCCATCATGAAAAGTTTGTGTTGAATACAGTTCCACTCCAGAATCCACAAAGCTCATAAACCAAGAAAATATACACTTTTCTTTCACTCTCATACGTACATGCAGTTTCGTGCGAACGGGACTGCAAAAATGTTTACAAAACAACCTGTGTTTGGCTGTTTCTCTGCCTATTTTAAAAATGATATAGAAAGTGACAACAAACATTTCATTTCAACAGAGAAAGAAGACTTGGTTAATGAAGGTTCTCTTTTTCTCAACCGAATTGTGTCGTGTTGAGCGAAAAGCGAACGAAACCAATATACAAAAAGAAAAAGTACACACTGCAATTTACCGTGTCCAACTGGTTACTGTATTTCACTGGAGGTCTACGTCTAGCCTGACTCGAATGCGAAATTTTATTCCTGCTTTTTGCGTCGATCTCTGAAGTTTTTTTTTAATTTGTGCATAGCAATAATATTTGCATTTCGAAAAAGGTGTTCAAAATATACAAATCAAAACAATAAGTTGTCATTGTACATTGAAAATACAATCAAAATATTTTGTCAAAGATACAAAGTGGAAACATTGCGTGAGTGCAGTCGCTGTGAGTTGTGAGCAGAAGATATAATTTTTCGTTTTAACCATATTAATAAACGGAATCAAGGTGAGCTTAATTATTTGTTGGTTTGTTTATGAAGCTTTGTTAATATTCCATCTGTTTCTATTTGGAAAACAATTGAATTATATTGCTGATTTTGGAAATTTGTGTGTACAGAAACTGCGTCGGAATTTCGATTGTTTTGGGACAGCTTTTGGTTGTTTTTTTTTTTTTGTTACCTATGCACATGAGTATAAATCGGGAATGTAAGGGGCATAAGTTACGGCTTCCAGAATATTTTAGGCGAAAAAAATACCGTTACTTGGTAGTCATTTTGTAAAGTTAGACATGCTTTAGCTTTGTTATTAAAATAAAACAATGAAAATATGTAATAAGAAACATTTCCTGTAACAAATCTTAAAAACGAATTTCATACTGTCGTTACACAAAATCAAAATCCTTTTATTTGATAGAAATCTTCATTTTCTTAAATGGTTTTTGTTTGTGTGGCGTTTTTGTTCAAAAAAGTGCCACAAGTCGACAGCACAAAAAAATTGAAAAGTACGATACAGGTAAACTGCTACGTGTTGAAATTGTGCTGGCAGTACCCTATAGAGATCGAAAAAGTATTACCCTCTATAAAGTATTTTATTGAAATTATAAACACCACTTTAACAATAAAATGGTGTTTGTAAAATCAGCGACCAGCCTGTGGACAGATGCCGTTGATTTTGTAAAGCTTTATTTTATTATTGGTGTATATGTACCTACCCCTACCTAGATCGAATCAAAGAGGGATGACAAGATCCGACTTGGCCTTGCAGACTATCAAGTATCAAATCTGACCGATAACTCCAACCGTTGTGGTGAAAAATCTGTGTCCATATTCTGTTACAACGTTTCCTCTTACGAATATGGTTTGAGTGATCGGTGAATAAGCTTTCTCCTGCACAGTTTCGGTTTGATCCAGCTTTTATAGCCGAATTAAATCAGCTAATCGATCTAAGTTATACACTTACCTGGTTTCCACTCAGGATTGAATCATATTCCAATTCGAATTAGTGCCAATATACATTAACCTATATCAAATCTAGAAACGAAATCGTATTAAATTTGTAGGAGTTCCTTCCGTTTTTACTAAAGTGTGACAAAAGTCAACGCTTTGATTGAGGAATTGGGTGTCACATAGGTGGGAAAAAAGTCTAAACAGTTTCTTGTCCTTACACGAATTTACCATACAATTGTTAGTCCTTGACGGCTTTGCCCAGGTGCTCTTAGGCAATCAAACCTACAACACCTAGTCTAATAGCGTTTTTCATTGTGATTCGGTAGACTTACTCTCAAACCGATAACTACTCCTTTCAATGAAAGATGAAACATACTTTCAGGTTTTTTCCTAGTATTGGCGGTTGAACTGATGTTCACATATAGGAATTCATATTTTCATGATTTGAAATTTGTTTTCTTCAGCAAATTACTGAACTCTAACTTATTTACTCGTTTCCTTATAACTTTTAGCAACAACAAATTGAAAATAAACAAATTATTTTCCATTTAAAGTTTGAAAGAACAAATGTTTTTGCATGTGTGATTGAATTCAGAGTAGATTTCTCAACCAAATGAGAGTAGATCTTTGGCCTTTGGAGTAACTCCGGATCTACTCTTTTTTTCAATGAAACATAGAAAATGGAAAAGGAGTAAATCTTTTCACAAAAGGAGTAACTCTTTCCACAAAAGAAGTAACTCTTCGTCAATGAAAAACGATAAAAGCATCAGGATATACCTACTTTTTTTTATTATTTACGCGCGCTTTAGGGGTTGTGACTACCCTTATAATAACAGTGCGGATGTTAGTAAATAAGGAAAGGATAAGAAAGGAGATGTCGATGCACATTATTCTTGAATTCATGTACATTATATTGCGTGGTTAAAATGTGAATCTCTATACATACTTAACTGTACGACCGAAGTTGGGACCGAAGAAGGGAGAACTGATATGCATGTAAGAAGGGGCGCGAATTAAAAATGTTGATTGTATCATGTCCTCTGACTTAACACGATTGATACTATGTTAAGGTTCTTCAACTTATTACAACATGCAAAAATTCTTTAACCTTTTAACTTGAATTGCATCCCGAATTGGCCGAAAAAGGGGCCCAAATCAACACTAAATACAATTAAATTCTTATTAAAAACTCACTAAAATTATATCTTAAATGTTGTTTTTACTTAAAAAAAAAAAAAATGGGTACACGAATTCATTTATGCATGAGTAGTACACCACTGACTGCTCTCCAGTTCCTTCATCAGTAAGAAAAGTTGCGATAGGTATCTTCCACCAGTATCTTATAAATACCCAGGCATACATTTCAATAATGACACCAGACGTAAGGGTAATTTCAGAAAATTTTAAAAATTAATCTCAAAGGAAGAGGATGCGATTCGGAACGTATAGAAACCTCGGGATTAGACTATTACAGCTTCCATAATCGGTATAAATATTATTATTATTTGAATTTCTCAACACAATCCGATTGATAAGGAACAACCCTGTTTTTGTTTCATACATTACATTAAGCTCTATTTCAAAGCTGAGACCATGTCTTGTGTTTCATGTTCCAAACATACCATACCACACCCTATTGTCGTTGGAATTTCGCACACTTGCTTTGCACACTTTTACAATTGGCAAGAAAGATTGCAAATTTTCTTTCGCGGTTAGTAGCCCCCTTTCTATTTTATCATTTGGAAAAAATTTCAAATGAATGAATAATCGCACCTTCTGAAGCACCTGACTTGTTGTGGTATATCGCATGGACTGAACCGTTACTACCACTATATTTGGAACGTAAATAATTATGATACACTTCCCCAATCTATTGTAATCAGCATTTCTGTTTCTTTTTTTTTGTATTGTTTAATGTTTACATTTTTATGCTCTGCAGTTACACAATCGCGATAAACATTTATGTATGTTGTTGTTGTTTTCTAATAATAAACTACACGTGTTCTAACAATGCATGAATTGTTAGATTTTTCATTGTTGTTGTTAGGAAGAAAACACATGGGAAGGGAACTAAATAAATTTAAAAAAAAAGAAATCACAATTAAGTGTTGGAAGACAAAGTGAATGTGCTCGCGGGTTGAAGTAATGAAGTGGGTCATCAACTGAGAACCAGTGGGGTAAATGAATTGGAAAGTTTTTCGTTAGATTGTTGTTTTTTTTTTCTTTGGTTTTTTGAAATACCCATTGGTTTGTTTGGTTACTTCTATTTGACTGTCTGATAAGAATATGAATGACTTTCTATTGCAATTTTGTTAATATACCTAGTCTAACTGTGTATATGTATTTAGGTGGGTACTGAAACCTATCAGAGTAGCGTACCTATGTGTGTGTCCACGACGTACATACCTTAAGTAGATATCTTCACGAAAATCTCAGCAGATTGTAAATGCAAGCTGTGCATTGTAACTTGTAAGTCATATTAATGGAGGCAAACTATTTTTGTTACAAAAATTGTATAATATTAGCCGCAAGCAGTGCTTAGACAACAGAGAACAGACTAATTCAAAACGCACGATCTCACATCTCTTCCACGCGTGCTTCAAACGAAACAGAAAATAAGAAGGTTAAATAATACATTTGCAAGACAAGTCTGAGTGAGTGTTTTGTAGCTTTTCTTGGGTAATAGTAAAAAAATGCTGTGTATTTGGGGAGGGTAGTGGCAATGGCAGGCATTGCATTTAATTGTTTTTAAGTTTCATGCTCTCTGTTATGACCCAGAAATTCCAGATTTCAATAGTCATCGGCTCGGTCGTGTGTTTTTTCTCAACTTTTTGTTAACTTGTTCGTACACTCTTTCGCTCGCTATCAAAATGATTCTTTCAAATTAATTATTTTTTAGAAGCTAGAAAAGCATTTTTTTGAAGCATTTTTATACATCATGACTTCCGAAAGTGCCTAGGTACCAATGATTCTTGATTAATGTTGATAAAAGGTGATTCACCTGTTGCAGGAAAACTTTTTCTTTTATTTTGTTTCGTAGGTATATGTTTAATCTTGTATGCCTGCACTCAGATGAAGATAATCGTGCCTAACTAAGATTTAAATGACTCTTGTTGTCGTGCGATTTGTGAATACGAATTGGATTATTTTAGTTTTTGTTTGAACAATTGTTCTCTCTGATTGTCTTGTTTTAGTGAAAAAAAAAAAAAAACAAAACAAAAAAACATACGATGACATAGTTACGTTTACGGTTCACTCTGCGTCTGTTTTGTGGTTGTTTGCACTTTTTTTTTTTTTTTTGATTCTTCTCTATAAAATTTAAATGGCAAATGTTGATTTTGAAATGAGTATAGTGTTGCACACTTCCATACTGCTTTTTTAATTAACATTTACACAGTATTTTTTTTAATGTTCGTGAAGTTCTTTCGATGACTTCAAAATACATAGCAAAAATATTAAAAAAACACAGTGGAGCCATAATATGTGAGGATCCTACTTTCTACATCACTACAAGAAGCACTTAATGTCTGGGTAAAAGTCTATTAGTCTAAAAAAGATTGAGTTTCTGCCCGTTTTGTTTTAGTTTAGATGTGTCAATTGCAGACATTCATTTGAATGGGAGTGTGCTTGCCAAGTGATAAAAGCTAAAATGCCTAGAATCTATGATCGACAGTGAAGCACCATGTGATGGCAAAATCAATCATCCAGTAAGTGTGCGGTAAATGAAGTGGCGAGAAAACTTTGCATCTTCTATGACAGAAATATGCTCCCTAAGCTGAAGGGAAGGTTCTATACGGTTGTGCGTTCAGCACTCATACGGTTCACAATGTTGGAAAAAGTACAGCAGAAGCAACAAAGCTTGATCGTATTAGAAGTACCAAGATACTTGAAAGCCTTTAATTTAGAAATAATATCTTGGAAAAAAAGCACTGACCGGCTTAGTTGGTGGTATTGTCATGTTCAAAGGAGAGATCCAGGCAGCAACCCCCTCGAAACAGCAATATCATACAACTTTTCGCAAAAAAAAAAAGGCAGACTCTCCTGGTACAGACAAAAACAAGAAAATTCGTATTTGGGTATCCTGAGCCATGAAACAATTAAAAACTGGGAGGTTTGCCGAACGCATTCTGAGGTCAACTTGGGTTACCCTTTGGGTGGATGACTCTTAAGCACATAAGTGGGAGAACTTTAACAAAAACAATGTTTTTCAAAAATGAAATGATTCCCCTCCAACACGGCACCTGCATTTTGAGGTCTCTCTCATTTTTATCTCAGCAGATTAATTTTTGTGAACTTAAAAGTGCTCAGTATTGGTTTTTTTGTGTTCATTGGTCAAGTTCATTGCTGAATAGCAACATATCAATATTTGGCTTCTGTGACAATTCAATCTGCGATCGAATCACCGCACATGTGATCAAGTAACACGTGACTGAATTATATGTTTTTGGCACTATTTCTCACGTTATCGTTATCGACCACTTGAGAACTTCATTTTGACTTCATTAGTATTTGAACGAATTGAAGTCTATAGAGCGAATGTTATAAGAAAAACAGCATTCACTCACTCGATCACCGACTCGGCAATTCGACCCCTGCTCCTTTTTTTTGCTGTCAATAAGTTTGTGGCGGACCAGGATATTAATCGGGTATTTCTGCCTTCAGCCAATTTTTGATACCCGCTTTTTAAGGAGGGTATCAAAAAAGAGAACTCATTAGTATTAAGTACTAAGGTGGAGAAGTTTTCTTGTAATATGAAATTCTACACATCCGTTTTATCAAATGGCTTTATGATCCTGATTTTAAAATCATTATGCAGAGCAATCAAATGTTCAACGTATGTCTGCATGTCTTCATCAAGGCATTCTATCTGCTAAAAATTTAAAAAGTGCGAAAATTCACGCCGACCAATATTTTTCTTCATTAATTTCAATTTAACAAGAAAATCTGATATTATCCTGTTGTAATTGTAAGTTGAGGTCATTAAATTTTTTGATCAAATCTGTCATGTCTAATTTAAAATTGAGCCTGAAGAGAGAATTCAGGGCAAAACATTTTAGTTCTTCACTATCCAAACAAAACCAATTTTTATGGAGCCCTGCTTACAATTGTGGACCTAGTCGAATCTCCCGTGGACCCCTGGAGGTCTACCTGTGCCACTGGTTTATTATTATCAGGCGCTGTTATCCAAAATGTGTGATTTTTTAATCAATGAGTTTTTAAATCGACAACACTAGATTGGTTCGTCAAACTTTCCTCAGGATTACTTGACAACCCTATAAGTTGTCAAAAAACCTGTGTTTTCGCTTTCAAAAAGCGATGAACCTTGAAATTACCACACATCCCTGTCATTCCTCGCATTCAACGCACCGGGACTTCGAAAACTACTGTCAGTTTTCGTCGCTCTGATTGGTCAAAAAAGTCAGAAGTTTCAGCTGACATTTAGCTGACAGTTAGATTTTCAGATTTTTTTCAGATTTTCGAACATAGATTTTCAGATGGAAAAAGCAGTCTGAAAATTCTTAAAAAAAGTTCTTGCTGTCAAAACAAGGAAAACAACGTATATGCCAATCGGACTTTACCCGGTATTCTTGGGTTAGTTTTTTGTTTTACTAGTTTGCGCTTATTTGTTGAACTGAAATTAATTATTTTTGATGTTCGGATGTTCTATTTTGTAAATTGATATTGAAAGTGAATTTATCAGCAACAAAAATATATTTTGGAGGGCATATGATTTTAAATTTTTTTATCAAAATTGATTGAAGTGAATTTAATTTGCACACTATCTTACACAAATGCTTGGAAATCGAATTCCTTAATTCCAAAGTGGGAAAATCAGTATGTTTTCCAATTACTTGTACTACTAACTATGTAGAACCGAAAGGTGAATCACAGTACCATTTTATATCTGACACAGAGCTTAAATTGCATTCATGAACTGACAGATTGAACTTCGAAGATTCGAAACTGCGTTGAATGCGAGCATTTAAACAAAAATAAATGCCATTTGACAGCCCCGTTCGCTACTCGCAATAGCAAAAACCGAGGCCTACTTTAGGGCGAGTCCGGGTAAAACACAAAAAAACACTCAGTTTGACATTTAGATTTCAGAGCAACGCTTTGTGGCGACCACGGGGCAAACCTAGGTCTTCAACTAACAAACCTACTGTTTCTAGAGATTGTCAATTTGACTTTCCAACAGCTGCACCTAACTTTACGGAAGTATCCGACGTCACAGTCGAAGAAGTTAGGGAGGCAGTTAAGAACTCCAAAAAAGGCAAAGCGATTGGGCCAGACGAGGTACCATATGAGTTTTGGAAAAATATGGGAGACATCGGGTTAAGATGGCTCACGATTCTCATCTCCAAACTTGTAAGAGGTGACAGTTTGCCTAATCAATGGAGGGAAAGTTTTCTTCTTCCAATGTACAAGGGAAAGGGAGATACCAGAAGCTGTGACAACTATCGTTCGATCAAGTTGATGTCCCACACTATGAAGATCGTTGAGCGGGTTTTGGATAGCCGACTGCGGAAAATAATAAGGCTGTCTGATGACCAATGCGGGTTTGTCGCGGGTAAGTCAACTACAGACGCAATCCAAAGCATAAGGATCATTATGGAAAAACACCGAGATGCCTTAGAGGATTTGTATATTGTGTTGGTTGACTTCGAAAAAGCATTCGATCGACAACCACGAGATCTGATATGGGTGGCCCTCAGACACCGAGGAGTTCCTGAAGCCTATGTGCGAATAATTATGGACATGTACGAGGGAGCAGTTACAAAAGTGAGATGCCCAGCTGGAGTCACCGAAGAATTCCAAATAACAGTAGGTGTACATCAGGGAAGTGTCTTGAGTCCACTGATCTTTATTGCTGTTCTGGATTATTTGCTCGAAGGAAAAGTAACGGACAATAAAGTACAACAATTATTCTTTGCTGACGATGGAGCCATCATAGTGCTCGTTACATCCCTGTAACGAGCACTTGACGTTTGGATTGATGTTCTGGAAGGAAATGGGTACCGTATTAGCGCTAAAAAGACGGAATACCTGTGCTGCCCTTTTTCAGATCCAGACAAGCCTATTCCAGACATTTATTTGAATGGAAATGTGCTTCCCAAGTGTGAAAAGTTTAAATATCTAGGATCTATGATCAATAGTGAAGCAACTTGTGATGATGACATCAATCATCGAGTAAGCGTAGGGTGGATGAAGTGGCGAGAAAACTCCGCTATCTTCTGTGATCGAAAAATGCCCCCTAAGTTGAAGAGAAGACTCTACACAGCAGTTGTCCGTCCAGCTCTGACATACGGTTCACAATGTTGTACAATGTACAAAAAGTATGAGAGCAAATTGACGGCAGCCGAAATGAAGATGCTTCGGATGACAGCAGGAGTAACAAAGCTTGATCGAATTAGAAGTACTAAGATCCGTGGAAGCCTTCATGTCAAAAGTACCATCTTGGACAAAATTCAGCACGACCGGCTCAGTTGGTATTGTCATGTTCAAAGGAGAGATCCGCAGAACCCCGTCCAAAAGGCAATATCGTACAACGTTTCAACAAATTCGCGACAAAAAAGAATAGGCAGGCCAAAACACACCTGGTACAAGCAAATGCAAAAACAGCAGCATTTGGTTGGCCTCAGACATGGAACAATCCAAAACCGGGAGCCTTGCCGACGCTTTCTGAGGTCAACGCGGCGTACCCCACAGGCGGATCACTAGTGTGAAGCGGAAAAGTGGGAGAGCTGTGATCGCTTCAAGATCACTACTCGTAACGCCGGAAATGAAAAAGAAGAAGTCAATTTGACAATAATTGGCGGTATATTTATATGCCGTTTTCGTTTGGGAAAAAAGAGTACTATAAGGGTACTCTTTTTGCTGTCAGAAATTACCCTCAGAGCAAGTTTTGCTACTCTAGAAATTTTTTCAGAGTAAAAATCAGGGTACTCTAAAAAAAGAGTACTCTAGTTTTACCAAACGAAAACGGCAATAGTCAGTATGTTTTGCGAAATGAATAATCTTGCAAATGGTTATTTCCGATATACGGCCACATTTAAGTGGTTTTAGTGGGTTTTCCGATTACCTTCATTCGAGCCAGCCGTGTTGCATATCTGTCTTATACTATGATAATGAAACTAATTTTTAAGTATTTCATTTCTAATTTTTATTTTATATAGCTCTAATTAAAAACACCATTTACTTTTCCGATCTGTAAGTTGTTTCAGATGGTCTTAAGTCTGATACTCACATCATAAATACTGGCATGTTTCGTTTTCACTCTAACTCATTTTTTTATTTTTATAAACGATCTCATGCATAAAAATTCTAATCCTCTTATTTGTTTTGTTAACGACTCAGACTCAGTCGGTCAGTCAACCTAAATGTAAAATACTTTTTGTTAAAAGGAATAAAACATCGAACAGTTAAAACACTTTACTCTTATCAATAAAATAGATATTTTGTATATTGTTATCAAGCAAATCAATTTAATTATTTTTATATAAAATAAATATTCTTAGAAAGAGGAACGTTTGTTTGTTCAAATAAATATTCTTTGATAAATAAAACTTTAACTGTTGCTTTTGTTTATAGAGCCTATTTAACACTTTTGAACACTGCTTAACATAAATGGAACACACAAAACTTCATCCATATGCGTCTGGATTTAGATTAAACTTTGATATCATTTGCAACCGTGTGTTGAATTTTATAGATTGAGCCCTTAATATTATGTAATTTATTTATTTTATTTCATGAATGCTTAAGAACTGTAAGATATAATATCTTATAAGCTAGTCATAAGATAATTTAACAAGTAAAAGAGCAAGATAAAGAGAAGCTAGTAATTTTAAGTGCTCTACCAAGAGGTGTGAAGGTTTCCCACGGAAACTTTGATTTTTTATTTTTAAATTTCTATAAATCAGCGGCAGTTCATGGGATCGCTTTTACCTAAGATGGTTTTTTCTCAAAATTTAACGCTCTACAAAAGTGCCGATTGCGGCAAAGTTTTAACTCACACCGGCGAAGTAGTACGAGCTGCTGATGGTCGGCAAAAATTTCACAGAAAAATCAATTCAAGGTTTAATATCTAACTTAATATTGGTATTAGCAATTTGATCCACACGACCTTTTAAGTAGGAAATCAAATTCTCTACAAGTTTGTCATTTATCATTTTCCCGAAGCTCTAGTTATTTACGAGATAACTGCGAAAAAAGGCGTATTTTATGGAAAAATCCCGTACTACCTCGCCGGTGTGCTTTGAAATGTTAAGTACAAATTGTTTCAAGTAAAAGTACTCTTTTCAAATTAAAATAGTTCTTTGACTTGAAATCAAACAAACACGTTTCTTTTATTCATCCATATTGATAAACAAAACTTCAAACAACCCACAAACTCCTCAGAATCTAAGAAAATTTCTAAATATGGTCTCGATTTTTTTCTTACAGATCAAATATCATCTGCAACATTCGCTTTACACATCAAATTATCAGATTCTATTTTCATAAAAGGGAAATAAAAACGAACTTCATAAATCTTGTCAAAAAAGTTACGACAGAACCTGTCTGCTCTCGGTTGCAACAAAATAAAAGCAACACCAATTTCCCTAAGTTGACGAACACAATCTTTTGAAAAAAAAAAAACTCTCGTTCGAACGTTGTTGCTCGGGAACGCAATGTCAATGTCGAAATCATCCGACACAGCACAACAAATAAAAAATATAACTTCGATTTTTCGAGCTTTAATCACATCCCGCAAGCAGCCATGCACATTACGCGAGATCATTCGAGAATATCCCGAGGTTGAGAGTAGACCGATCAACCCAAATCAACTTGGATATAGATCTATTGAAGAAATACTTCATGAGAGTGGTGAATTTGTTTTAACAAAACTAGGAGGAGAGGTAAATGTGTTTGGTTTTTATTTGTAAAGCAACGACAAAAATCTAAAAATAAATTTTATCAGATTTGTCCATTCTATTTGGTTTCAGACATGCATCGCAGCCAAGTTCAGTAAGAACTCATCGCATATAGCGTCGATGGTACGTGGACAAAAGAGTAGTGGTACTAAGTCAAATAAAATTATTAAAAAGGCACAAATACGACAACCTTCACGTCCAACTGATCAGAGCTGGAATAAGAGCTCCTACTCATCGAATGTTTACCAAAAACTGCCGTTGGCATACAATAGATTTATTCAATCGCAAAATGCAATGAACGGCTACGGCGATAGTAACAACAATACAAATCAGGCTAACAATAGAAATAACGCACATCACATTCAGCAAAAACAAACGACAAACACTTATAATCTACGCTCGCAACAAAACCAACAACAGTATAATAATCAACAAGTTCCAACTGGTTTTGGCGGCGGTGGACAAAAAGATTTACGAGAAAAGTTGAACAACGGACAAAAGGACTTGCGTGAAAAGTTAAACATTAAAAAAGACAACAAAATGATGACTAATGGCAAGCCACAACAAAATCAACAGCAACAGGATTTAAGGGAAAAACTAAATGTTAAACTGAATCAGCAACCAGCATCGCAGTCTCAAAAGCAACTGATGCAACAGCAACAGCAACAACCGAACAAACGTGCAATACTTGGACAGAACAACAATGGTTCCAATAACGCTGCACAACATTCGCAACAACAACAACAACAGCAAACAAATTCTATTGCATATTTACAGAACAGCAATGCTATTTCTATAGCTTCTTCTCTGATTCTAGCTCAGAGACAACAACTGGCAATTCACCAGCAGTTACAGCAAGCAGCTCGTCATGTAACGCAGCCGACGTACCAGCATCCAAACCAACGGAACTATCCACAGCAGCAGCAACAACAACAACAGAACCACACTCAACAGCTGCAGCAGAAGAGATTCCAACCGCAACAATTCCAGCAGCAGCAGCAACAGCAAAAATCTAACCAGCATAGTTCTAATAACCAAAATAAGACACAACAGCATGTGGTGACCCTAGCTGGAGGAACAATTGGTGGAAAGAACTCCGTGCAAGATAGACTGAAAATAAAAATAAGCAATAACATGTATAACGCGAATAATAACAATGGCGGAAGTGCGAGTGCAACTCCAGAATCTTCACCAGCGCTGTCATCTGCTGGTTCAGATCAACCGAGTCCATTTGGCGACCGAAAAATAAAAGTGATCAAAAATGATACTCAAGAGACTCAAGCAAGTTAATTTCTTTTTATTTGTAAAATAAGATATTTCAAATTTTTTTTTATTTCATTGCAGCAAATAATTCCACCAAAAGTTTTCCAATTTAATCCCAAGCTGGACCCGATCACATCCCTTTCACAATACTGTGTTGTCCGGCGTTGTTCACAACCCGAGTATACATTCTTTCGGTCGAAGTTCTCTAAACTCTTCCAATGTCATGTGCTAGTCAATGAAAGTATTTACTCTACTTACCCAAATGAGTATCCAAACGAACATACCGCAAAAGTTTCTTGCGCAAATATGGCTATTGAGGAAATCAAAGTTCAGGAAAGTCGTCGCCATTTGCCCGTGTGTCCAGACACAGACCAAGAGTTGGTGATGAAAATTCACGAAGAACTTAAGTCTCACCCTCATGGAATATTCGCAAAAAATCTGCCCGAATGGTTTGAGAGCACATTTAAACAAACTTTGCCCGATCATTGGTGGTCATTGATTGAAGGATGCAAGCAATTTTTAACGGAAACATCGACACGCGACAGTTTGATTATATTTTCTAATACTGAATTTGAACCTAGTGCGATTGAAGAGCCAGAGGTGGAGTCGTTTGTATTGGAATCCATCAAACTTCCTTGGTCTGAAAAATATTGGAATCTCTACATTACCCATTGCGTTTCGACGACTGAGATTTGGGGACGATTGTTTGGAAAAGAATTTAGTGAGCAATTTGACAACCTAATGAATGATATTGATGTGTTTATGCTGACTGAAAAAACTCGACCAGTGTCAGTGGCATGTAAGCAAATTTACTTGGTCAGCATTGCAGAGTGTTGGCATCGAGTGCGTCTAGAAGAAGTGGACAAATTAAATGGAATCGGTAGGTGCTTCTTCATTGATTTCGGTGATGAAGATTGGGTCCCAGTCAGCCAGTTGTATATATGTGAGAAAAAGTTCCTTAAACTGGCTCCTCAAGCTGTTTCCTTTAGTCTCTTTGGCCTGGAGGACTTTGCTGGCAATCCTAATGCTAAGAGGCATTTGGATGCGATGTTGGCGAGCAAAAGTGTTGTTGGAGAAATTCTCACCAAGGAGAATGTCTACTTGGAGGGGAATGGAGAAGATAATGTATTCGGTATACATGTTGTACTATATGATACATCTTCCCAGGAAGATGTAAATCTTAATCCACTGATTCTTAATCAAATCTGCGATGACACACCGCCCCCAGAGATCAAACGCACCAGTCTTACAACTGTACAAATCACTCACATCACAGATACGGGAGATATTTTTCTGCAGGTTCGAAATTCGGAGTTGCAATATGTTCAGGTTTGTGCTTTTTGGGAATTAAGATGTATCCAATAATTTGTTTAAATTTTATTTCATAGAAACTCATTAACCAGCTGATCGAGTCGAAATTTAAGAAAGATCAGCATAAAGTTACACGAGCTGATATCAAGAGCTCAACAATGTTTTTAATTTGTGATAAAGATACCAACGAATGGTATCGTGGAGTCTTAGCAAATGCTTTTGATCAACCCGAGGAAGAGGAATTTGATATTTTCTATATCGACTATGGCATGACAAAGAAGACACACATTTCGAATATGTTTCTGTTGGAATCGCTGAGCACAGCGCTCAGCAAATTCCCAAGACAAGGAATAAAAGCGAGGTTGGACAATATTCCGCAAACAAGTCCATCGATAGTTGCGAGAATGCGAGGACTTTTGCCTGCCGATTCTAGAGCGTTGGTATGTTCTAACTATGATTAATTATTTTGATCTCAATAAAACAAATTTTTCTTAGGTCAAAATTGGTACACCTAGTGCTATACCATTGATTATTGTCTATAAACGTTTTAAAGGCAGCGAGGCTTTGTGTAATGTCAACGAAGTCATTCGAATCGAACAAGAACTAGAGAGGTAAGTTGGTTTGAGCAGCTTTTATAGAATCATCTTTACTTTCACGTAATCTGTGTTTAGTTCGTCAACCGAACTTCTTGATGAGAGTTTGACATCCATTGATGGGAAAAGTAGCAACGGTGGTGGGAGTAGTTGTGGACCCCCATCGTCAGTAACAACATCTCGTAATAATTCTTCAGTTGATTTGCAACAAACGTTTCGCAATTTGACAACAAAAAATAATTCTGTGCCAAACTCACCACAAAAAAGTGATTACATGCTCAAATTGAAGAGCTATACTGAAGTGCCAAAAGTGGGGGAGTTCTTTGATGTGCGAGTTTCAATGTCTGCGAATCCGTGTAATTTTGTGGTGTGTTTTTTGTTTTTTTTTTTTTTTTTAATTTAAGGGGAAAGATTCATTATGTATCTATTTGATTTAGGTTCAACCATATAAAGATTTCCCAGAGTTGCGTAAACTAATGAAAGAATTGCAAGAATATTGCGAAAACAATGACGAATTTATTCCGACTGATATGGTGGAAATTGGTCAAGCATATGCGGGAAAGAACAAAGATGGCTTCTATCATAGGTAAGTTTATGTGTGACTGTTGAAGCAATACACGCAAACCTTTACAAAAGATCACCTGGATCAGCTAGTCGTTTAATATAAAATCTTTGGAGAAGATTGTGATGGTTTATTTAGCTTATGATTTGGCTTATTAATGTCAATTGTATACAGCAATTGGGGGCTGTGTTTTATTGTGTTATTTGTTTTATTCTGACCTGGCTTATGAAAAGGGGCTTCTGACTCAAAAAATTGTTTTTTACTTTTTTTTTATTCGAATAGTCTTTGAAAGGCTTTCACATTGTCGAAACCAAGAAGTCCTTAGTTGCTATGAAGTGTGCTATAAATGTAGAAAAAGAAGAGGACAAGTGAAAAAAAAAGAATTTTATTGAAAATCCCGAATCAAGATAATGATAATGATAATGATAATGATAAAGGGGGGGGGGGGGGGGGGGTAACATAAAATTGAAAATGAAAAATAAGGATTGAAAGCTAATGATAAAATGATCAAAAATGAAAAGCTATTTCACTGACACTGGGAAACCGGAAGGCAGGAGAACATTTACCGAGAAACCACGAGCAACTGACGAAATGCACTGTTTATCTTAAACAGTCGTTTTCTCACGTTTTTGTTTTTGAGTCATAAGTCCCCTTTTTATAGGCCGCGTCACATATTAAAAATAAACAAAAATAAATAAGGTGGCGCAACAGATTGAGTAGTCCTGGGCCATGCCTTATGAGGGAATGGAGCGGACCTACAAATTTTCTGCCGGAGGGCTTGCCAACTCCTCGCGAAAGGCGATACCCGTGGAAAAACATTTTTGCCTCTGCTGGGATTCGAATCAGAGAACTGCATGAGTGCAATCACTTGCGGTTTCGAATCATCCCCCGAAAAACAAGCCGTACACGGTTTCAAGCTCACAATGATGAAACAAGTGTGATGCTTGTGGAAAAAGTACACAACACTCGTGAATACGTGCATTCGCATTGTTTGTGCCCATGAATGATGAAAGAATGGACCATTCAAACTCGAAACAGGTACACCATTCACTTCATTCGAAAAAAAAACCAAACATTCACGAATGATGAGGGATGACAACGAATATTTTTTCATGTTCTTGTTCATAGATGAAACTATTGCGGTAATGGATGGATTGTAAATGAAGGAAAACCCGTTCATTGTGGAAATTGATGTACGATTGATGCAATTTTATTTATTGTATCGTCCATTTTAACTTGTTTTGAGAGACATTCACTGCAGGTCCCTGATTTCGAATCTCGAACCTTTGGGCTTAGCAGGTAGACATGCTAACAAACACGCCACGGGTACATATGTATATTGAATATTATTTCAAAGAAATGGTTTAGCATATCTGCTAGGAATTCGAGGTTCGAAGTGACATTTGATTTGAATGGATAAGCTGCTATATTCACCTTAGGTTTCACTTAAACTCCTGAAAAATTACAGCTCCAGACTCGATGATTTGCTTTTAAGTAAAAATGGAATTCAGCGTTTCCTCCGTTGTTATTGTTTTTTTCCATTATTTCGAACGTTATTTTATTTATTTAGAGACCACTTGTAAAACTCTGTCGTTTTACTGACGTTTAAATAAAAAGTATATCGTAACAAGTATGAATAATTTCGTTATGAATTCAAAACAACAGTACTAAACACACTCAAAATCTCTAACCTCCCACTGAACAGCATTCTTAAATTCATGCAGAGCTCCAAATGGTTCAGTGGGGGCTCCCAACCACAATAACCAAGTCACAAACCCAATCCTCTGCCACCCCTCTCTTCTACCTCCTCATCCTCTGTTATCCGGGAAACACAATGGATTCTTGAGATCCGAGTGAGGTGTTTCCGATCGCGGCTGCACCCTATCCAACATAAACTAGCCTAAAACACTCCAAAGAAGGTTTAAGAGACTATACTTTTGGGCCCTTCGCAATTAATTTATTCTAAGGCAGCTTGCGGCTGCACCCCCCATCAAACCTAACCTTTACCTAACACACTCAATAAAAATAGTACATGTCTCCGTTTTTTAAGGTTTCAATCCAAAGAAATATATTTTAAAATAACGTTTATGATTTATAGAGTTCTCGTGGTGAACACTTATGAAGAGATGATCCATGTAAGCTTTTGCGATTTCGGTGATGTTGATATTCTGCGCAGCGATCAACTGAAAACACTCCCTTCTAAGTTCCGTCAGCTCCCAATGCAATCCATTCAAGCTAAGTTATATGGTAAGTAACAAAATTATTATGGTTTTTATTATTTACTTCATCCTTTGTTTTTTTTCGAAAAAAGGTATTGCACCACGTAATGTTGATTGGGCTTTAGAAGATTGTCTACGATTTCGTGAATTAACAGTCGGCCAAAAGTTTGTCTCAGTCATAAAGAAGATATCTAACGGTGACAAAATCTGCCCAGATACTCAAATTCTCGAGTTAGATCTTATTGATGTTAAGACCGATGAGGATATTTTCATTCGGGACATATTATTGAAAGAAGAACGTGCCATTGAAGCTATCGTTGACGACGAATAAACACCGAAAATACATAATCCAATTGACAAAGATAATCTAAAAGAGGGAGAAAAAACGATAAATGTGCTCGCGTCAGCTCTCGAAATATTAGATGTTTCACCATGTCGCTTTATTTATTGAAAAGAATGGGAGTTGTCCTTCGAAAGAAATTCTCAAGACACACACTATGTTGATCGTCGTGTCGTGTTGAACGTAGAAATCGCATTTCGTTCGACGAATATTAAATGAAATACACATATAAAAATACTATATGCTATATGATTAACCTTTTCTTTTTAAAAAAAAAATCAGTTAAGTAATTTATTGGTAAAAAAAAGTAAACATTTTATGTTTGAAAAAATTCTGTCCGCTTTAGGTAAAGTATTTACAACCCTAGATATTAAATAAGGCATTTTCTTTCTTTGCAATTGAAAAACAAAATTCTGTTTACTTAAGTTGTTTTATAAATCAGATAAAAACCACATTCCGCTGAAAAAAGAAACACAATTCACTCGTAGAGTGTAGTGTCTGGTTTATTTATTAGTTTATTTATTTATATATACTTTTTTAACTGAGAAATTGCTTATGTAAATTTAGTGAAGTAAATTAATCAAAATCTCACAACATTTAATTTTTCGTTTAATGTAAAGGAATCAGTTTGTAGAAAACATTTGGCTCGAAGAAAAGCTTACATAATGTAACTTAAGCAAACATACATACTATGAAAATGTAATATCATTATTTAAACAATCAAAACAAAATATAAAAGAAAATATGGATTTAAAAATAAATACAGACGATAACATTGTTAAATCCTTAAGAAGAAAACTTGTGTCTTGATGAGAAATGAGGTAATGTCTTGTGCAAACTATTTGGAACAAGCAGATTTCTAAGATTCAGCACTATCACATATTCCATCGTAATCGAAAAAGTGTTAAGTTTCCAGCAAATACCCACCCCTATCATGAGACGTAGCGATTTCGGACTGATCACATAATCCATTCGGAGTGGAACGAATTTTGTAGATTGGTTTCACCAAATCCGAGTGAATGTAAATTCGTCGTCTTTATATACTAAAGAAGTTGTGTTTGCAGAAAATGTGGATGAACACAGCTGATTTCGAAAACCAGCATGGCGGCATTTAGTGTGGCAACTGGCAATGCTTTCTTTGATTTCATTCAGATTTTGTGAACACAAATTTTTGTAGCCCGTAACTTAGTTTCCCGTTTGGAAGTTTTTCACCGAGGGAACCGATAGTTTTTCTTTACTTTGAATAATGGTTATCTATGGCATCTATGAGTTAATTTCACTAGCTTTGACATTTACTTAGATGGGCATTACAGTTCGGGGTGAACCTGGCCTTCAACCAATATCCTTCTATAGCCATTACGATCTGGGGCGAACTCTAGTTTTGCACTCTAAGTCGGTTAAGGTCTTCTTCCACTTGATTGTGCCACCTAAAGCACGGGTCACACAGGGCTGCTTAGCTTCTTACCAGCGGCTGGCAGTAGTAGAAGCAGGCAGCCCGGTCCATTACACTACGCTACTCACCAGCTTCTCTCAGCAAACAACTACAGAAAACCGTATAAAATAGCTTTTGAACTACCGTGACTCCCATGACTAATCGGAGATTTAAAAGAAGAATTTTGATAGTGCAATTTCTCTAAGAAAATGTATGGGTGGTGTGAAAATAAAACATCATATATCATCATAACGGAATTCATATTTATTTCAAAAAAACAAAAACAACATTTTCAAATTTTACTAAAAAACAAATAACAAAAAACTAAAATAACTCCATAACTTCATGTCTCACAAATAATCGGACACTTGTTACTGATGCACTGTAGAGTGCTCAGTAACAGTACTTTTCCCGTCAAATTGCGGCAGGCTTAAGTATTCTTCTTTCGCTGCTCACTTTCAGTAGGTTTCTTGAGAAGTTTTGTGTTTAATTTAAAAATGGCTCCCAAAGGCAAACAGACATCGGTTGAAATACGAAAATTGGTAATAACGCATAGTCAGGATGGAAAATCAGTTCGTGAAATAGCCAAAATTGTCCAACGGAGCCGTTCAACTGTTCATGATATAATTTCACGGCATAAAAATGAAAACAGGATTCTTAATGTAAGCAGGATAGGACAAGGGAAAAAGTTGACTGCATATGAAGAAAAGCTTGTTCGGGAAGTGAAGGAAAATCCTTTCTTATCCTCGGAATCTCTGAAGGTTTTTTTTGAAGGAGACCAGGAATAAGGAAGTGAGTAACGAAACAATAAGAAGAGTTGTGAGAAAGCAAAATTTGAATGGCCGCGTGGCTCGAAAGAAGCCATTCATAAGTGAAAAAAATTTAATTATATTTCATGATATACCGATAAACAAAAAAATTGCTACTCGAAATATACTACTATCTTACGTTTTTCTAGTAATTAATGTGTAAATTTTGAATTTTTAAAAAAATAAAAAAAAAAATTTGGATTTGGACTATTTTCATTATTTGCATTTTCTGAGAACATTTACCATAGTAGTGTAAATTTTTTTTTAACCATCTGAAAGTAAAGATTTCAACAAACAAGAAACACACCAATTTTTTTAAAAAAGCAGATATTTTGACGTGAGATTTTTCGATTGAAAGTTAGGGTAATTTTTCAAAATTTTGTCAAAATAAGGTGAAAAAATAAATATTTTAAATCAAAAAAATTACTGTATGTTTGGAACATACAAAGGTATGTTTTCACCAAATTTCGTGCAAAAATAAGTTTTTTTGCAAAAGATAAAAATAAAAAACCAAAAACTCAGTTATTCGAATTTTTGACATACATTTTGAGGTTATGTGAAAAAAGTGTCTTTACAAAAGTTGTAGATCTTTTTAATACCTACAACTTTGCCATTTAACTTTTTTTCCTAAGACTTGCAGTTTTACCGGAAATCGAGATTAACCGTTTTTTACCCTTAAATACGGAAAAATTCTTTGTTTGCTTTTCTCCACACAAACTTTCTTCCGTCCGATCCTTTCAAGTTAAATTTACTTTCATCCGTAAACAAAACCTATTATATGATGTTTTAAAGCCTAACCGTACACAAACAATATAAATTTAAAAAAATTTACCTTATTCCAGAACGAAGAATCCTTAGTTAAATGTTCCCTTGCAAATGTTAGCCTTTCCTTTCTATTTTTTTCACTTATGAATGGCTTCTTTCGAGCCACGCGGCCATTCAAATTTTGCTTTCTCACAACTCTTCTTATTGTTTCGTTACTCACTTCCTTATTCCTGGTCTCCTTCAAAAAAAACCTTCAGAGATTCCGAGGATAAGAAAGGATTTTCCTTCACTTCCCGAACAAGCTTTTCTTCATATGCAGTCAACTTTTTCCCTTGTCCTATCCTGCTTACATTAAGAATCCTGTTTTCATTTTTATGCCGTGAAATTATATCATGAACAGTTGAACGGCTCCGTTGGACAATTTTGGCTATTTCACGAACTGATTTTCCATCCTGACTATGCGTTATTACCAATTTTCGTATTTCAACCGATGTCTGTTTGCCTTTGGGAGCCATTTTTAAATTAAACACAAAACTTCTCAAGAAACCTACTGAAAGTGAGCAGCGAAAGAAGAATACTTAAGCCTGCCGCAATTTGACGGGAAAAGTACTGTTACTGAGCACTCTACAGTGCATCAGTAACAAGTGTCCGATTATTTGTGAGACATGAAGTTATGGAGTTATTTTAGTTTTTTGTTATTTGTTTTTTAGTAAAATTTGAAAATGTTGTTTTTGTTTTTTTGAAATAAATATGAATTCCGTTATGATGATATATGATGTTTTATTTTCACACCACCCATACATTTTCTTAGAGAAATTGCACTATCAAAATTCTTCTTTTAAATCTCCGATTAGTCATGGGAGTCACTGTATATTTTTTAATTTTTAAACCTACATATGTATGATACATATTTGATATAAATTTTGAATAAAAAATTTACTAAATAGGACGTGTAGCACACGAGACGAGGTCTTCCCCCTCTGCGATTTCCCTAAGATTATCCGAGGAATTGATATCAGGGGAGCTGATAGGCCAATCCAGCGTCTTCAAATTTTTTTTGCGAAAAATTGGCTGATATTTTTTTTGACATGTGGGCTAGGCAAGGAAGCTAGATCTAGCTTTATCAATTTTTCTTTGTCCCTTTTCCTCAGTACATCATGCACCCTTGGACCGACTTTCAAATTTGATAGTTTTGAGATCGGGAGCTTTGAGTATTAATTTTAATTTTTTTTTTTTATTATTATATTTAATTTTTGTAGGGTAGATGTGATTGAACTCTCTGATGATTTTGTGCTTGATTTGGAAGAATTCGTGTTCTTGTTTCTGCAAGCGAATCAAAAGATAATTTTATGTTTAATTTTGAATTTTAAATAAACGCCACTTAACTATTCCGTTTGCATACCCTTTTATTATCGCGACGCCAGAAATGATGACAGCAGCTTTTCTGCCGCTGGCGTCGGTATGGGTATTCTCTTATGTCCCCGAATTACTTAATTTGACAACTTGTTTTGAAATTGCCGCGACTTCGAAAAACATTCACTTGAATTTACAAAAATAAGTTTCACTTCATTCTACAGACCGACTAAATTATAGAATAAGTCCCAAACCAAAGCGTTTTTGCAGTTGCGGCAGCGCGACGGGTCAAAAAAACGTAACGTTGTCATACATTTGTATTGTCACGACTCCGAAAATGATGACATATACGTTTCTTGACGCAACAGCAAAAAACGCTTTGGTTTTTGAAAAATTTTAAATTGTTAAAATGGAAGAAAAATCTAGAGACTTCCCCACAGCAAACTCAATTTCTTCAAATCCAACAACTTCGCTAAAACGGATTCCAGCAGTCGACGAAAATATTTTCGGAGATCTATTAAAATTGCCGTTAGTGTTAGCCTTGTATATAGAAACTATAGTACTTTTACTGGACACCTTTTTTGTGAACATCGGCGGAGAAGATTACGAAAAAAAGAATGCGCATGGTGGAATGTTAGGCGCGCATTTCTTATGAGATAGAGAGAAAGGCATATATCATGAATTTTTTTTATTTATTTATGCTTCCTGCTCTTACATATTTCACCTTTGTGGAATACATTCCAACTTTTGTGGACCACTTTCGAATTCAAGTTTGACAGTGCAAAAGGGGAAAGTGATAGTAGATTTTTCATATCTATACAAGTGTGTTAGTTAAAAGTCGAGCTAACAGCTTTGTATATGAAAAATCTATAGTACTATCACTTTCCCCTTTTGCACTGTCGAACATAATTCGAAAGAAGTCCACAAAAGTTGGAATGTATTCCACAAGAGTGCATATATGTAAGAGCAGGAAGCATAAATAAATAAATGAATTTCATCATATATGCCATTCTTTCTATCTCATGGGAAATGCGTGCCTAACATTATACATTCCACCATGAGCATTCTTTTTTTCATAATCTTCTCCGCCGATGTTGGCGTACCCTAGTGACGAACAAAGAAGAATTGCATATATATATATGCAAATCTAACTGCCAGAACGAAATGCTGCACCCTGTTGAAAGCAAATTTCAAATTTACAGTTTAGGCATCACAGGCTTAGAACCACATCCAAGTTAACACTATTTTGGAGCACTTACGAAGTTTGGGGAAAGCAAAATACAAATTCAGCTGTCATTTTTTCTATTCGTCTGCTTAAGTACAAATTTAGAAACAATCGTAGATAAATTTTAATTTCTCGTAAAATACAATGTCGATTTTCAATTAATAAAAAACATTTACTGCAGTCAATTTTTTTCACTGAAATTCATCTAAAAGGGGGATAAAATCGACCGCAGATAATCTCTTTTTCTGAGACGGATTCAAACAGTTTTCACACACAACAATTTTGACAAATCAAAACCAAGATGCAATGCAAAAATTAGAGGAAGCCAGGACTTTGTGTTTTTTTTTTTTGTAGATTAAACAGAACATTTGATGAGAAAAAACATAAAAATTGTGTGCCTATTAATTCAAAATTGTTGTATTTTTGAGTGCTTCATAAAAAAAACTTACTACTTTTTTAATTTCCTAAATACACAAAAAAAAGAGTTAAATTTGCTACTGCAGTGTTCAAAGGAACTCGACATAAGATAACAATTAACAAATATGTGCTCTCTTTTTATCGAATTTATTAAAAACACTGAAACCATACCTATTGTGCACTAACTAAACTCATTTTCCCACTTAGTGCTTTTTTTTAAATTTTCCGTATGCTTTTATTTTTGTTCTGTACTTAAATAGTGTTTGGAAAACGTTAAAACAAATAATTAAATAGGTCCAAAAGGTGACTAGTAGTGCCACTAAAAATGCACAAACGTGAAGAAAGTATAGACGAAGTTGCTGCAAGTAACTTTTTGAAGAAACTTTGGAGACTCGTCGAAGATCCTAAAACGAATAATTTAATTTGCTGGAGCAAGGTGAGTGTTACCAAGAAAAAAAAATCCAATAAGTCCACAATTGTTGTTGTTATAGACATTGGCAACAATAGGATTTTTAATAAAAATCAAATAATATTTATGACTGATCTTATGTACCTAATTTTAAGTTCAGATTTAGTGGAGTTCCTAGAGGCATTAAAGTCACACCAACATCGGACTTTTGTTACAGTGAATAGAAAAAAAAATGGGAATGTATAGCTAAGAACATAAATAAAAAAGTGCACCTGTTTAAAAACTGTACTTTTGATTTTAAAGTAAGAAAAATTGGATAGTTATAATAATTCAAATAGTACTTACTTACTTACTTAGGTGGGCATTACAGTTCGGGGTGAACCTTGGCCTCAACCAACTATAAAGTTTAAAACAATAATCTTGGACTCTAGTAGTATTCAACTTCTTTATTTAATATTAAGTACACTATACGTCTGTAATCATAGGCGGTCAAAAATAGAATGCCTGTTCACTTCTCTTTCTCTTATAGAATTTCCTTTTGGTGTTGCCGTGGTGTTACAGATTCGTCCATCCTGACCATTTCGATGTCCTCGTCGAAGTCTACATCAATAGTTATCCATCGCTTCATCCGATCCGCTGCCCATACCCCTGAATATGGTCTTTGGCTTCTGGGTGCATTTGGTATGTCCGCCAGCTGATATCTATCATGGGGTAGGACGGTTGTGATCTGGTAGGGTCCTTTATACCTTGGCTCTAACTTCCTCGACGTACCGGTGCTGCTGGAACTATCGTTTAAGATCATTACTAAATCTCCCACTTGATACTTCTTTGCGCCCTTTTGTTTTGAATCATGTATTTTTTTTTGTCTAGTTTGCATTTGTATAATAGCTTCTGCTCCTTCCTTACGTATCTCGTCAATATCCGGTCTTTGTTGATTAAGTTGAACACCTTCAGCCAGTACATCTTTCAAAGGCCCCCTTGGAATGTATCCCATCATCATTTGATGTGCTGTCTTTCCTGTAGCTTCATTGAATGTGTTGTTAATTCCCCATTGCACGATTTTTATATGTTGGTCCCATTTATTTTCATCATCAACAGTAGCATGTAACGCATTTAAGATAGTTCGGTTATATCGTTCCACTTGGCCGTTTGCTCGAGGAGTTTTCGTGGCATTTAACACATGTGAAATCGCACGGCTCTTAATGAATTCGTCAAACATTTTTGATGTGAAGGCCGTACCTTTGTCCGTTATAATACGCCTTGGAGTGCCAAATGTGTAGAAAACTTCTGTGAGAAAATTTAATACTGGTTTCGTCTGTGTATTTGGTAATGCTTTCATTTGAATAAATTTTGTAAAAGCATCCACAAGGACTATTATGAACAAGTTTCCTTTAGTGGATTTCACAAATGGACCCAGATGGTCCAAGTGAATGGTGTCGAAAGGTACACTCTTTTTTTTGATTGGATATAATTCTCCTCTGGGTTGCGCAACCTTTTTTGCATAAGCGCATTCCACACAAGCGTTTATATATTTCTTTGTGAATTGTGTGATCCTTGGGAACCAGTATCTCTCCTGTATATGCTTTATTGTTTTGTTTTCCGAAAAATGTCCCATTTCGTCATGACTGTTGCGCAATATTCGGTTTCGAACACCCTTCGGTATAAATAACCTCAGCTCTCCATTCACCCGTCGGTAAACTCGCCCATCCTGCAATGCGTAGTCTGCATGAATTTGTTTTTCCTTGTCATTGTCTGGTTTCCTCTTTAATACTTTGACAATTTCAAGTAGTTCTTCGTCTTGAAGTTGTAGCGAGTATATCCAGTCTTCCTCGTGTATTTTTACCTGGAGTACTTTCATGTCTACTACTTCCAATTCTCTTGCAGCCTCACATGGCTGACGCGACAGTGCATCAGCATGTCCCATTAGCTTTCCACATCGATGCTCCACTTCAAAGTCATACTCAAGTAGTTTTAGCCACCACCTCGCTATTCTAGGTACCAGTTCTTTCTTTTTCATTGCTGTTTTTAGAGCGGCACAATCAGTAACAACGGTGAATTTCCTGCCCAATAGGAATTGTCGAAACCTTTCTATTGACTCCACCACTGCCAGAGCTTCTAATTCGTAACTGTGGTACATACTCTCTTCCTGGGTCGTTTTCCTGCTAAAATAGGCAACAGGGTGGAGGCTTTTCTCTTTGCCTTGCATTAGTACACCTGCTAATCCTTTGCTGCTGGCATCAGTATGCAGCTCATGATCTGTTTCAGGATTAAAGAGCTCCAATACTGGTTTTTGCGTCAGGTTTCTTCTCAACGTATCAAACGAATTTTGTTGTTCTTCACCCCATTTAAAGTCACAACTTTTCTTTGTTAATTCGGTAAGTGGTAGTGCTATTATAGAGTAATTCTCAATGAATTTTCGAAAATAACTTGTTAAGCCTATGAATTGCCGTACCTCTTTTTCATTTGTCGGCACTTGAAAATTCTCAATTGCTTTAGTTTTTTCCGTCCCAGGTGTAATTGAGTTTTCTGTCACAATGTGACCTAAATATTGAATTTTAGTTTTAAAAAAACTGCATTTTTTCAGATTCAATGTCAGTTTTGCTTGTCGTAACAAATTTAAGAATTTTCTTAACTTGATCATTCCTTCTTCAATTGTGTTGCATGGAAGGACAACATCATCCATAAAGCATACCACTAATTCTGGTTTCATTTTCCTGGCTAAGTTGTTCATCATTTTTTGGAATATCGCTGGAGCGTTCGCGAGGCCGAATGGTACAGTTACAAATTCATATAATCCTCCTGGAGTTATAAATGCCGTCAGATACGTATGTTCTGGTTTTATTGGTATTTGATAATACCCAGATGCTAGATCAAGTACGATAAAGTATCTATAGCCTTGTAAATCGTTTAGTTGTTCATCAACGGACGGCATAGGGTACCTTATTTTTTTAGTTATTCTATTCAGCGCTCTGTAGTCGACGCACATTCGATCCTCGCCATTCTTTTTCTTTACAAGGATAACAGGTGATGAGTAATTCGATTCCGATTCCTTAATGATACCGTTCAAAAGCATTTCATCGATCATAGTTTGTAGTGTTTGTCTTTTGGCATATGGTACTTTGTATGGACCATAAGCCACTGGAGTTTTCTTTTCTAATTCTATCTCCATTTCTACTAAACTTGTTCGTCCTAGTTCATTTTGAGACATGGCTATACATTCGCGAAATTCTTGAAGTAGGTATAAAAGTTTTTTCGGTTCAACATCCGGGTTCATCTGAAGATCATCCTTGCTTATCTGTTTTTTCTTGTTCATATTTTCGCCTGGATCTCTCTTATCATTTACTACCATCCGTTTTACTATGAGAGTGTTTCCGTTTTTATTGAAAGCGCAACTTGGATCACATAAAATGTCCTTTCCAATCAAAATTGGTTCTGTTAAATGAAAATCTTCCACTACCAAGCCTTTGACTGGAAAAATCGATCCATCTATAATGATTTCACATGACACGCTTTCCGTTACTTCACAATTTCCACCACCGAAGCCATGCAAGATACTGTTCTCCTTATTGTAACCTTGCTTTAGAGTTCTTGCAACTGACCGAATTACGATCGTGCGTTCGCTGCCCGAATCGAGAAGAGCTTCGTAGTGCGTCCCTTGAATTGTGACCTGTTTGCGGTAGCAATCGTGTTCTCCGTAACTTTGAACCTTGTTGATATTAAATCGTTTTTCTGGTATATCACTCTTTGGCTGAATTCGCATCTTGTTGTCATGAGTGTTTAGATACGGACGCTTTCTGCCTTGTGGACACTGCCTCGAATAATGACCAGCCTGGTTGCAATTATAACAATTTATGTTGTTTTTCCTTGAGTTATTCGCTAAATTTCTGGAGTGCCAATTTGGTATCTGCTGACTAATTTTACTTGTCGTTTTATTCGACGTATTTGGGTACTGACGAAAATTTGACCTGATGCTTTCGTACCATTTCACTTTCTCAACTACATCGGCTATACTGATAAAATTGCTGGCTGCCAAACTTGAACTCATTTGCTGATCATTTAATCCCGTCAAAATGTACTGGATTACGGTTTTGTCACTGAGTTGAATTTTTTTTCCAATTAAATTCATTTCGTGACAATATGTTTCAATAGTTTCATGAGGTTTTCTTGATCTTTTGATTAATTGTTGGTGAATCTCTACTTCACTGTGATGCTGAGGAAAACTAGACTTGAGCCCATTAGCAAGTTCCCCCCAGGTTGATGCCGTCTCTTGGGTGGTATCCCACCACAATCGGGCCGATCCGTTCAATTTGGAAGCCGCAGCCATTAATACTACTCGTTCGTCCCATTCGTAAACTTTTGTGAGGTATTCTACTCTTCTAATCCAACCTTCTGCAGAATTTGATGTCATGTCGCCTGGAGTGAATGTTGGGAGAGCATCAGCAACTTCCCTGACGGTGCATTTCACTTTTGTTCGATTATCACTTCGATCTTGATTTTTTTTTTCAAGCAATCGAAGTTTCTCCGTCAATTCTTTTTCCTGTCTCATCATGGACCTCTCCTTTTCGATCAATTCCTTCTCTCTTTTAATAATATCCCATTCCCTAGCTCTTAGATCACTATCATCGATGCTGGTAACATCTGAGGCTGAGCTTCCTACCTCTTGCATTTGGCCGATTCCTGATTCGAGTAAGGTGGTCGTTACTCCTGCCACTTCAGAACTTGAAGTTTCTTCTTGTCTCACTTGTTGGATTGTCTCTGCCGGTATATCTTCATTGTCGTACGCTTTTAATCTGTTTATTAAGTTTCTCTTCCTACCAGTAATTGGTAGTTTCCTTTCTTTCAATTCTGCTTGAAGTTGTTTTACGCTTAGGTTTTCCATATCTAGAAATAAATAGACGATTCTTTAACAACAAAATGTATAATGTGTAATGTTCAAGCACTACAAATGAAGTTATTACTCCATCTCTACCACATCTTGAACTGTACACAGCAATATACTAAAACAATTTGAATTAAGGTATTTATTTCTAACTTAACAACAACTAAGAAAACCCTTGAAGTAAATCGTGTGTGAGTCTATTAATTTAGAATATCAATTTTAACCCATTTTCTGTTCTGATATTTAACCAACTTATCAATTTTATCAATAGTAACGTGTAGGTACTCATACACTAAATTTTAATCGCTCTATGCAATAAACATATTTATTGACTACCCACTCTAGTCTTTTGTCTAACGTACATATAGAACTTGATGTTCCATCAATCACTCACTTAAGTGTTCATCCATAATTCCTATTTTCATTATGAAGTCGTTATTGGATATGTTGAACACACACGCAATAACCAACCAATTTGATACATGGAAAAAAAACATGAAACACGTCCAATGACATCATTTATCTTTGCATAAATATAAATTTTTCGCAATGTTCATTGAAATGTATTAAACACACACTCAATTACATAAAATTCACTTTTATATGTAGCAAACATTTTTCAAATTGTTAACTGCTAATTAACAATTTTGCTGTCCAAATTCTTGAGTCTCTACTGTGCTTTCTGCTTTCCATGATTTACTAAAAACATGACAATCGTATTTTGACATACATGCCATCTCGTTTGCTTGCAAGTTGCAACTATAGCTTCTGTGTATACCACAGACGCTATTTATTTGCAGCCATACTACCTATACTTCAATTTCGTATTGAGTATTGAAGTAGTTATCTTTTTCATATTCATTAACAAGAATCTTGTTGTCCTTCTTTTATTTTTACAGCTACGTGAACCATAACCGCCATATTTTTCTTACCTATTCAATTTTCATTTTCTTATATTTTATGAATTTCCAAATAGATATTCTATTTCTTTTTTTTTTTTTTTTATTATTTATTCTAACATTCAATTCCTTTCATGTCCCAGCAGTTCGGACAATAGCACTTGAATGTTGAATCCCTTTTTTTTACTCACCGCGCCTCACACACACTTATACTTCGCAGTACTCGCTTTGTTTTCAATTACAAGTCACTTATTTGTTCAATTATCTTTAATTTGAAGATCTTTAAAAAACTCTCCTTGTTCTTTGTTGTAGGTAATCCCACTTCTGATTCTATAAAGTTTAAAACAATAATCTTGGACTCTAGTAGTATTCAACTTCTTTATTTAATATTAAGTACACTATACGTCTGTAATCATAGGCGGTCAAAAATAGAATGCCTGTTCACTTCTCTTTCTCTTATAGAATTTCCTTTTGGTGTTGCCGTGGTGTTACACAACATCCTTCGATTTTGGGCAAGCTCTCTCCAGTTTCGCACTCCAAGTCGGTTGAGGTCATCCTCCACTTGATTGTGCCACCTAAGACGAGGTCTTCCCCTTTCGCGATTTCCCTGCAATGTGCTTTCGAACACCTGACGAGCCGAAGCGTTTGTGTCCATCCGCTCTACATGGCCAAACCATCGTAGCCTCGCGATGCGTACTCTTCTGGCTATGCCCATGTCGCGGTATAGCTCATACAGCTCCTTGTTGTATCTTCTTCTCCACACATTGCCTTCGCATCAAAGATCATTCGGAGAATTTTTCTTTCGAAACGACCAAGGGTTTCCTCATCCGCTTTCGATAAGGTCCATGCTTCCGCGCCGTAAAGCAGGACTGGGATGATTAAGGTCTTATATAAGGTTACCTTGGTTTTTCTGGAGAGGGTTTTGTTTCTCAATTGCCTTCTTAACCCAAAGAAGCAACGGTTGATAAGAGTTATTCTCCGTTTGATCTCCGCACTGATGTTGTTTTCCGTGTCTACAGCGGATCCTAGGTAGACGAAGTCCTGTACTACCTCGAAGTTATGTTTGTCTATTGTGACGTTTTGTCCAATTCGTCGATGTTCTGTGTCCTTGTTTGATAACAGCATATACTTCGTTTTGCCCTCATTGACCATCAAACCCATTTTTGCCGCTTCTGTTTCGATACTCGCAAAAGCACCTATGACATCACGCTTTTTTCTTCCCATTACGTCAATATCGTCTGCATAGGCGAGTAATTGCACAGAACTTTGAAAGATTGTTCCTCTGGTGTTGACGTTTGAGTTTCTTACAATCTGTTCAAGTATGATGTTGAAGAAATCGCATGACAGTTTATCGCCTTGCCTAAAACCTTTTTCGACATTGAAGGTCTCGGTGAGTTCTTTACCGACCTTGACGGAGCAGCGTGAATTCTCCAAAGTCATCCTGCATAGTCGTACGAGTTTTGCAGGGATGCCGAAACTAGACATGGCTCTGTACAGCTCGTCTCTGTAGATACTGTCATAAGCGGCCTTGAAATCGATAAAGAGGTGGTGAATATCGATATTATGTTCTCGGGTTTTTTCCAAGATCTGCCGTAATGTGAAAATTTGGTCTATTGTGGACTTCTCTGGTCTAAAACCACATTGATAAGGACCTATCAAGTTGTTGATGTGGGGTTTCAGACGTTCACATATTACAGCAGACAAGATCTTATAAGCGACGTTTAGGAGGCTTATCCCTCTATAATTGGCGCAATTGTGAGGGTCTCCTTTCTTTAGGATCGGGCATACCATACTGAGGTTCCATTCATCGGGCATGCTCTCTTCCGACCATATCATGCAGATCAGCTGGTGCATGCTCCTTTCCAACTGATCTCCAGCTGCCTTAAAAAGTTCGGCATCAAGGGCATCTGCACCTGCAGTCTTATTTGATTTAAGTTTGCATATAGCAAGCTTAACTTCTTCTTGGTCGGGCATTCTTGATCATCGTCCAGGCTGAATGGGCAGTCTGCCTGACAGCGAAATTTGTGTCCTCATCGCCGTTAAGCAGTCTGCAGAAATGATCTTTCCAGATCCTCAGGTCAGTAGCGATTGTGACTCTATAACTATGTTTCCCTGCTGGTCTTTACAGGCTTGAGTTCGGGGTTTGCCACCCTGGCAGGATCTTTTTACCTTTTGGTAAAACTTCTGAATCTCGTTCCTGTCATGGCACCTCTCTATTTCCTCAAACAAGCGCTTCTCATGCTGCTTCTTTTTCTTTTTGAGAAGTCGGTGTTCTTCCCTTCTTCTCTCCTTGTAAATCTCGTTATAGCGATCGTAAGCAGCCCTCGTTCGTGTTTGCAAAAGCATTTGTCGTGCTCTTTGCTTGGCTGCATTTGCCTGCCTACATTCTTCATCGAACCATGGGTTTCGTTGTGGTGGCCGAGTGAAACCCAGAACCTCAGAGGCAGCGGTTCTGATGGCTACTTGGCATTGCTGCCACTGGTCTTCAATGTTTAATGCTGGCGGCATGGGATTCAAGGATAATTGAAGGGACACTCGATTGGAAAAGGCATTGGCAATCTCTTGCGATTGTAGCTTTCCGACGTCATATCTCTTCACAGCGTTAGTTCGTGCTGGTCGTGAACAAGATATCCTCATTCGCACCTTGGCTACAACAAGGTAGTGGTCCGAGTCAAAGTTGGCCCCTCGGAAAGTTCGGACATCTAGCACACTGGAAGAGTGCCTTGCGTCGATCGCAACATGGTCAATTTGGTTGACGGTTAATGGATCTGGGGATCGCCATGTACCTTTATGAATTTTGAGATGCGGGAAGCATGTACTTCTTACAACAAGATTTAGCCCCGCAGCAAAATCGATTTTTTTTTTTTAAATAAAAAAGAGGAGGCTTATATGCTAATCTGGAGAACTCAGACCTAATTACCAGTCTTTTGTACTACCAGGTTAGCAGCCTTCCCTTTTTTCTGTGTTGCAGTAGTTGGAAATAAGGTGTTAGTTATTTCACAAATAACCTCAAGGGCGGCGTCCATACGAAACTGGGAGGCTGAAAGAAAAGTAGATGCCCAGAGCGGGATTCGAACCCACGCGTCCGGCCTATCTACTGAACACTCTACGACTGCACCACGGCCGCCCCAGCAAAATCGATTAGCCTCAATCCGTTTTCGGAGGTTTTGTCGTGGAGGCTATGCTTACCGATTGTGTTTCCAAAGATGTCCTCCTTCCCTAGTTTTGCGTTGAAATCGCCAAGAACGATTTTCACGTCGTATCTAGGGCATTGCTCATATGTTTCTTCGAGGAGCTCGTAGAAACAGTCTTTGGAATCGTCGTCTTTCTCTTTTGTGGGGGCGTGGGCGCATATCAGGCTAATGTTGGCGAATTTAGCCCTGATGCGGATGGTCATTATACGCTCATTGACTGGATTTTGGCTAATCACCTTATCCCTGAGTCTCCCTCTTACGACAAATCCGCACCCAAATAAGCGCTGTTTCTGTTGTCTGTAGCAGTCGCCATAGTAGACGTCACAGTTTTTCATCTCCTTTATGCCCGGTCCACTCCATCACACTTCTTGGATGGCGGTTATGTCTGCTTTGCAGCAGTCCAGGGCGTCCGCTAATTCTCCAGCTGCACGTAATCCATTAAGTGATCTAACGTTCCACATGCAGATCCGGAGGTCATTGTCCTTTATTCGTTTGCTTGGGTCGTCAACTTTAAAATCATTATCGTTATCCGAGGCTTTTGGTTATTTCGGAACTGTCCTTTTTTTATACGTGGTTGGGTAGTTAACCCTACGCACAACCCCCAACCTGGAAGGCCAGGTCCTTTTGGATCCCTTCGGACACAAAGGGCTGGAGTATCCAGAGTCAGTACCCTGCTGAAGGGGTGTGAGTGCTGCCGTTAGCTCACCAGGAGCTCATCCGCGACCATCTCTTCTTTAATACCCTGTCCTAGTATTGAAAGACCCTTAAAGACCTTTAAACCAAATATGTTGGAGTAGCTCCTTCAGGGGTTTCTGCTTTTATGGCTGCTGAAGTCCACCGTTGATTCTGTCCTTCGAATTCGTCCGCTGGAACATTTACACGAAAGCTCTCGTAAGCCACTGAGATTCGTGCAGTCAGTCATTGTTTGCAGAGCAATTATAGTGCTGATCGCTCACAATTCTTTTGTTACGGATTCCTTCGTCAACACTCGCACTTACTAGTTTAGCAGGTCAGCTCTGGACGGAGCATCCCAGGTCCCAGTGGATACCGCTTCGAGGTATAGTAAGCACAATTGACGTGTACTATAAGTTACAGCATCTGGGCGCCGCCAAGTTGGCACCAGTCAGAGCCTACCCGAATAGTACAACGCCCATCCACCAATAGTGTTAGCATTGAAATGAGCACTAAATTGCACGATTTGAACAAAACTGCCAGGTTTTATTTCTAGTGGAGATTTAACTAGTGACGTCAGTGGGGAGACCTTCCTGTTGAATAGACACCATAACACTAGCTATAGTCTTACCTTCATAGCAAACGGCGTCCGATTTGTCGTGAAAATATGACAGAATGCTAACTTGTTTCTTAAGTGCACGTTGTGGGGTAAAAAAGAACTTCAAAATACTAGGCCTAGAGAGGAAGAATTTCCGGATTATTGTTAGAGACTGCGTGGTAGCCGTAGCGAACTATGTTTTCCACGGGTATCGCTTTTTGCTAGAATATGGCAGGTCCTCCGTTAATAAATTCATTGCCATTAAAAGCGCTTTCTAGATAAGCCGTTCGGAACCGGCAGAAAATTGTAGGTTCCCTGCATTCCGTCACAAGGCAATGGTTGTGAGAAATGCGCCAGGGCTTGGGGCTTCTCGCTCTGCTGCGCCACTCTATTTATTTTATTTTATTAGAGACTGCGAAGCTCTCATGAACAATAGACAAAAGTGCCTGGGATCATATGTACTACGTAGACGAAAGTGAGCTAAAATGTCCAAAGCGCAAGCCTTACTATTCATTCATTCCAGACATGTATATAGAATTTCAGTAGCGAAGAAATTGTACTATAGCGCTATGGAAAACGTTGTATATTTCCGCTAGTATTTATTTATTAATTGATTAATTTTTTTTTGCAGGATGGGAAAAGCTTCATTATTCAAAACCAAGTTCGATTTGCTCGTGAGCTACTACCTCTCAATTACAAGCACAACAATATGGCAAGCTTTATTCGGCAGCTTAATATGTGTAAGAACCTTTTAATTACACCACCATTGTTGGAGTACCTATTAGATGTTTTTTTTTTTTTTTCATTTCTTAATTTATTTCGCAGATGGGTTTCGTAAAATAACATCCATCGACAGTGGTGGCCTGAGGTTTGACTATGATGACGCAAAAAAATTTTGCCATCCGTTTTTCAAACGCAATTGTCCGAACCTTTTGAGTCAAATCAAAAGGAACATTAACAAAGACAAACCCATAGATGAAAAAACAACAACTAATCCTAATGGAATGCGTAAAGTGTTGATTGATGTTATGGCAGTGCGAGTGCGACAAGACTCCTTATTCTCAAAATATATTGAAATTAAGCAAGAAAACGAAGCCCTTTGGAGTGAAATTGAATCTCTTAGACAAAAGCATGCACAAGTCAGTCCTAGATTTTACATAAAAAAAATTAATATAACTGTTGCTTTTCAGCTCATTCGTTACCTTATGACAACTGTACAACCAGGAAAGAATACAGTGAGTACAGTAAATCACCTACAGTCAATGCTTTGCGATTCACCCAAATACATTCCAAATAAATTAAGGAATGCCAGTGAATCTGGATCGGAAAGTGAGTCGGTAATTCTTGAGCTGGCTGAGGAACTCTCCGATGAAACAACCGCCGAAAATGATTTAGATTTGGAGTAAGCTTAACACACAATAAGTGATTTGTGTATTTATTAAATGCTTGTTTCCAGTGAACCATCGATTCCATATCCGAATGTTCTGTCTGTGAGTTCAAGTCGAGCTGAAAATGAAAGTCCTATTCCGAATGTAGATCGACCTCAATCTAGTGCAAGCATTATAAGTCTCTCATTTGATGGTTCAAATCAGAGTGCTGAAGATTTTCAAAATAATCCTGATAATGTGACACCCGGAAGATCGGGATCTTTAATCAACACAGTTAATCCTGACGGATCTCAATTTGTATATCATGTGTCTGAAGTTATCGACAGTGCACCAAAAACATCCGAGTCAATAACTATCGAAGAAAATCATATCACCACTCCAATGGTCCATGAAATGTCGCAACACCATGCGCAGCAAACAAAACCAATAACCATCAAACGTAAAAATGCTTTCAGCGCTTCGGCAACAATTACGACAGCTGACTCAATCTCATCGAGTCCTGCAGCAAAAATGTTACGTTCATCTGTTACTGGAGCGGCTCAAGTGGTCAAGTCTATAAGAGCAAATCATTCTAATGTTACTAACAGCTGCTTAGATATGAGTAACGATGTTGCTTCGAACATAAATAAGGTAGTTGATTTAACCGAATCTGAACCGAACGAACTTTTTGAGGTGAGTGTAGTAAGAGAAACAAAAAACAGCAGCGCTTCGGCAACAATTACGACAGCTGACTCAATCTCATCGAGTCCTGCATCAAAAATGTTAGGTTCATCAGTTACTGAAGCGACTCCAGTGGTAATCAAAATCGAGGAGGATGAAATCGAACCATTTAAGCTCTTGAATACAAATTATGTTTTCCTAAATGGGAAATTAACAACTACTACAACACCAAATCTTTCGAAGGTTACAAACAACTGCATAGATATGAATAAGGACATTGCTTCGAACATTGATAACGCAGTTTGTTCAATTAAATCTGAACCGAATGAACTTTTTGAGGTGAGTGTAGTAAGAGAAACATTTGAGAGAGATTCAAAACCTTTTTGTTTAAAAAATGCAACGTTTTTCAAGAAAATGAATTCAGTTTTTGAACTTAAATGTTTATTATTGTAATGACCTATGCTGTTTTCAATTAGTTGTAAAATGCTATTTCCGTTTTTTTTCAGCTCTTCAATGATTCAGACCTTTTGGGACCATGTAGATTGGGATTGTCCCCAGAAAACTCTCAAAAGAGAAAAGGTAAGATAAGCTTTGTAAACTGTTAAGGTTCCTCAATTAAATAAATAGTGGGGAAGATTGTTCGTTTAAGAAAAAAGGGTGGCAGCATAGAACTGTCTATTTTTTGACCCATCGGTATTTTGTCGTTTTTTTCGAGAGATTTAGAAAAATAATGTTTGATCGGCTTTCTGTTCACACCAAGTGCATTTATCTCTGTCACCATTACAATCAAGTTTTCGAAAGAAATGCAGAGGCGTTTTAGATGCCTTAAAAGTTTAAGATGATAATTGCATTTTGTCGACCTAAATCAATCCGACGGAAAAACATATTTCCACTCAAACTTAAATCCATGAAATACCACTATGTGCAAAGATAAATGAGTTCTGTTATCAAACTGCTGTAGTGAGTTTTCTTCTGTATGCTAAAAGGAGATTGGTTGAATGTTATTCAAAATTTTGAGGTTCATCCGACCAATTTCTCATCTCATCTTCCAATTGTAGTGTCTTGTGAGTATGTAGTGAAGTGTATGTTGAGAACAATTCTCTAATAAGTAATAAACTTAAATGGCTAGAGCACAAGGCCATGTTGTATAAACGTAATCTAAGAAACCAAAAGTTTTCTGGCAATGTTAAAATCCCCGTTTCTGTTGAGGAAGGTGTTAATGTTGCATTTGAGTTGATACGGCGATCAACAACTGCAAATAGAACACGGTTTAGTTCACCCTGGAATTCAAAATGGTATTATGAAGAATGCAGAAAGTGTAGAGTGAAATCTTTTAAGTTCCTAAAACTATTTAGAGAATCAAATAATGATGCTTTTATGTAAGTGTTATTAACTTCCTTATTGACCGCAAATTTCGAAAAAATAAAGTTAAAAATTAAAAACACATAAAGATTATATTTTAAACTTGAAACTTTATTAAAAGGTACGAATTGCAATTTCGGGCAAGGGTAGTTCGCCCATTATCAACGCTCCACGCGTGAACACTGAAGCAAAAAAGATAAAAGGTGGGTGGGGGTTACAAAGTAAGAACAAAGCTATAAATTAAGTGCAAAAACAACAACATAATTTAAGAACATACATTGAATCAATGACAAAAAAAGTTAAGCGTTAAGTACAATGTAAGAAATAAGACTGAAGAGAAAGAACATTAAGTAAAGACTCAAATTATAAAAGAGAGAACAAGTTTGATTGTATAGGGCATTCGTCAATATTTAGTAAATTATCGTTAATTGAAATATATAAAGATTCATATGCATCTAATTTATAAGGTTGACTAACATGTTTAATGAGCTTGTAGTTATCCAACGGATTAAAAATGTGTGGTGTATCAGGGTCTACACCAAATGCGTGTGTACCAAGGGCTGTTGACAAAAAGAAATATGCGTGTTGCGTTGACATATTGGACAAGTGATCTGATAAATTCCGCTCTTATTTTCCATTTTTGGTTTGTCTTTTGTTGTGCCAAACGATGTGCGTAATTTGTTGGTATTAGTGTGTGCTAAAGTCAAACCAGCAAGGTTAAACGATTTACCTAACCGATTCGTGATCTCGGGTACATAAGAAAGAGCGATGTGACGTTTATTTGTTTGTGTGTTTATAAGATTTTGAGAGAAAAGAGTCGAACGATCATCTCTTTTAACTCTTTGTGTTTGCCTTTTCAATAGACGATCGATCAGTGACTTTTTGAAACCATTTACGTTGGCGATGTTGATGATGCGTTTGCATTCTGTCATATAATTTTGCGCTGATAAAGGTAAGCGAGATAAACGGTATGTCATTGAGTTGAAAGCTGCAATCTTATGTTGGTATGCACAGAAGGATTCATTAGTTATGTATCGGTCTGTTGTTGTTGTTTTTCGATGCACATCAAATTCAATTCCACGATCTGTAAATTTCACTACAGCAAAAATGTCATCGACATAACGCCACCAAATTCGAGGTAATATTCCGTCTCTTTTTAGCTCACGTTCAAATTTACACATGAACGCTTCTGCAACAAGTGGAGAGAGGCTGTTCCCATGCTACAACCGAAATCACAAGAATAATATTTGTCTCGGAATTTGAAACAATTGTGTTTTATATTCATACATGTTTTAATAGCGAAAATATATGCATCTTTCTCATTTTCTGGAACATTTCTTTTTTGAAGTTGTTCTATTATAGAGTCTATTGCAACATCTATCGGGACACTCGGAAATAAAGCAGTCACATCAATAGAAACGAGTATTTCATCATCCTCCAATTTAACATCTTTCACTTTTTCGATGAATTCGTATGAGTTCTTTACTGAAAATCCCTGAAAGAAAATGATGCTTTTAAAAATCTGTATCTTCAGCAAAATAAAGTATATAAAGATTTGCGTCAAAGAAAAAAACAACTGTACCTTAAGAATGCGCCTTGCAATCTCGTTAACTGTAAGAACTCAAAATCCTTCTGGAACAATGTCCGTATTCTAGGACAGAGTACTAAATCACTTTCTTTAAGTATTAGCGTTGATGAGCTTGATTGTTATTTCAAGAAACTTTTAATGTCAGATCCGAATCAAATTTCAATAAGTTTTGCAATCTCAAATATCAGTATTCCAGAATTAGACTTCAATTTTGCAATGCAGAGCTATTAACATCTTTAAAAACAATGAAAAATAACAAAGCTCCAGGGTCAGATGGTATTTCAATTGAGTTTTACCAAAATTCGCCTCCCGAATTTTTGCAGTATATACTCGATTTAATGAATAAAATGTTTAATGACGAGACTTTTCCGGACTGTTTTCGGCTGGCAAGGATAACTTCTATTTTAAAAAAAATCCCAATCACCCAGATAATTATAGGGGTATTTCTGTTTTGTGCTCATTGAGAAAACTTTTTACGCAAATTTTATATCTTCGGCTATTTAGTTGGGCTCAGAGTAATAACATAATTAGCTGTTTTCAAGCAGGTTTTCAGCCTAACCTTTCGACGATGGATCAAATTTTCGCTCTCACCACAGTGGCAAGGCGTTTTTTAGACAAGAAAAAAACTCTTTATACAGTGTTTATTGATTTTAAGGCGGCTTTTGACACTATAAACAGAAGATCATTGCTATATAAATTATCACTAATTGGGGTCTCAACTAATAGCGTTTTTCATTGAAATCCGAAAGAACTACTCTCAAATGCAGAAATACTCTTTTCAATGAAATATTTTTTAACAGTTTTGTCGTAGTATTGGTGGCAATTGGCATGAATAGCATTGGGTGCATTCACTTCTGCAGTCACTATGTAGTCAAAATTCAACAAAATTGAACTACAAACGCAATAAATCCTTTTTTGTTTGAAATCTTTCGCATTTTTTTTCCGAAAAGCCGATTGTGAAACGTCGAAATGATTCTAAATTAACTTTATATCTGAAAACGTTACATAACGTGGGGTGAAAAATTTTCAACTCATTTCGTAGTTGTTTCTAATGACTGGATTACGTAGTTACTAAAGCAGTGAAAGCGCCCACTTGCATCTTTTCAATTTTTTTTTACACTCCATGTAGGTGATGGATGGAAAGGGATGACGACGAAGAAGATAACAAAAAAGAATGCATCGAACTAACAAATTCTAAATTATTTACATATTTCTGTACTCATATTCAATTACTTTCTTTTTTCTTTTCAATTTTAATAATGACCAAATAAATTTCACAAACATTTTTTTCCATTTGACGTTTGATACAACAGCTGTTTTTGCATGTGTGTGTAATCTTCAGAGTAGATCTCCCAACCGATTGGGAGTAGATCTTTGGCGTTTATGTCGATTTCCTTTGCAAAAACAAAAGCACTCTAAAAAAGTGCTTTATTTTCGTGCTCACTGATGTCGATTTCCTTTGCAAAAACAAAAGCACTCTAAAAAAGTGCTTTTTTTTCGTGCTCACTGGAACAGAAAAGACAAAATTCTTTTTTTTATCACTGTATGTGTGCTATTTTTGGCAGCCAACTGTTGCAATTGTTCTGCAATTTATATAGAAAGAAAGTTTTCGAAACTTTATTAATAAGTGCACTAGGAAGAAACTTCCTCATCCGAATAATTGTACACAACACTTTGAACAAAATTATTCACAGAATGCCTTTCGTTTTGTGTAAGGAATTACAGAATTTCAAACACTTCTTCGTTGTAATCAGAACTAGATGACGACTCATAAATATTTTGATAATTTCAGCTAAAATTGAGCGATCCATTTTCACAAAATAGTTTATTGTTTATTTTTATTATCTCTCTTTCAGTCCTTTAACCGAAAATGCAAAATAATCAAACTGCAAACTGGTAAACGTCAAATGTTTTGTGTTGGTGTACGTGAAAGTGCGTGTAAATCTTTCCTCTGAATCGAGATTCGTAAAAGTGCTTTTTCGGGGCAAAAAAAAAGTGATCTAGTGCCTCAATGTAACATATTTCGAGCAAAAAAGCACTTTTAAAAGTGCTTTTGTGTACCACTGGAAATCGACATTAGAGTTACTCCAGAACTACTCTTTTTTCCAATGAAACACTAAAAATGAAAAAAGAGTAGATCTTTTCACAAAAGGAGTGACTCTTTTCGTCAATGAAAAACGATATATGTAAGTTTATTAGGGTGTACGAACAGCTATTATTGAACATGTGTGCAGTGGTATGTAATGGAAAGAATGAGTCAAATACATTTAGCTCAGAGACTGGCGTCCCACAGGGTTGTGTTTTAAGTCCATTAATGTTTGCCTTGTACATAAACGACATTGAGAACCATTTACCGGGGGGAATCTCTTTTGGTGATATATTTGTAAAAATTTTGTTATATGCTGATGACCTCGTCATGTTTGCTGACAACCCAGCGACTCTTCAACTCCAAATAAATAAATTTAAAGTGTTTTGTGATTTTTGGGAGCTAAAAATAAACTCAACAAAATCAAAAATATTGATATTTAAGAATCATGCTCGTTCTGAAAGAAACATAAGGACCTGGAAATTTGATACTAGTATCGAAGTCGTTAAAAAGCTTAAATATCTTGTTTTCGTAATCTCAAATAACTTGAATTTCAGTGCTCATATAAGAGAAAAACGATCTTTAGCCAAGTCAGCAATTAATTCAATATGGTCACAATTTTTTTCGAAGTCATTTGTAGACGAAGCGTCAAAATTTAAAGTTTTCGATGCTACCGTTAATAGTTGTTTCTGCTATGGCAATGAAATCTACGGTTACCTTAGGATGGATGATATTGAAAAAATTCAACTATATTTTTTCAAAAGAATATTCAAATTACCGTCGAATAGTCCTAACTATGCTATTTATGTTGAGTCCGGTTTACCGCAAATATTCATTCGAAACTTGAAGGCTAGTGCAGATTATTTAACCAAAGTTATGAAGAGACCCGACAACAACTTACACAAAAGAATGATGATTGTTTCTCTCCGGTGTGGGTATTCTCCTTTTAAGAACTGGCAAGAACTCGCTTTTGAACATGGTATTCCTTTAAATTTAAATCCAAACAATGGCAGAATGGCAAAATATTTTTTACGATTGCATTGCGAAAGTTGATGAGCGTAGTTATCTAATGCATATTGACAGGGCTAGAGAGTCTATCTCAAGGCCTATTTATAAAACTCTTAGGGCTGGTTTGTTCAGAGCGGGTTAAATAAGCAATTTGGTTATCAAGGATTCTTCTTAATCCTGGATTAAGAATCTGTGATCACCAAAGTGTTTTTTGTTCATTTATTTAAATTGACTGGTTAGCAAAATCATTGATTAAAAGCTCTGATCAGATATTCCTTGATTAATTAATTAATTAATTTCGTGAACAAACCGAAACCATGATTATCATCTGGAATAATCATTGATTATAAGTTATCAAGCTTGATTGATTGGCAATTAGTCTAAGGGCTGGTTTGTGCCCTTAGACTAATTGCCAATCTAACAGTTGGTCATCAAAGCAAAAAGTATGAGGCATAGCTCTCAGAGCTACTCAAGAGGCAAAAGCAGCATCAAACGTCCAAACCGCAGCCGGACAAAGTAAGAACGGAAATTTTTGAATTGAATTTTAGACCATATCGAAGAGATATCAACCCTATCTGTAGCTTATGTAATTTAGGTCAGAACGAGGATATTTTTCATTTCCTAACCGTGTGTCCCATTCTGCAAGAAATTCGCAGACTTTATTTTAATAAAAGTTATCTTACATATGACGAATTCGTCAGTGTTATGAATGGACGGTGTGGATGGAAGTTGCTAGTACGATATGTTTCTCAAGCGAACTCTTATAGAAATACGTATTTGAATCTGTCATGAGTAAACACACCATATTTTATTTTGTTTCAGCTAAACTAAAAGCCCGATCTTAAAATAACCCAATAATTTCTCTCATGTTTTGTTTAAGCTAAACTAAAAGCCCTATTTATTAAAGATTTTGCACTTTTTTTGCTTATACATAACATACATATAAAGCTTAAAATGATCTTGTCTATTAATTTTCATCTGATTGATATTTGTGTTAGTTTTTTCTTTTTAAAATTATTTTAACGTTTTGTTTTAGAATGTTGAAATAAATCTAATTTTCTAAATTAATTTATTGTATATTTAGACTTTGAAATCTCAGAAAGTAAAACTTTGAGAAAACGGCAGACGGCTTAACAGCCATGCTTTATTTATCTTTTGTTTGTTATAAATTTCTGTACATTTAAATTGAATAAATTTAATTGAATTGAATAGTGAACTTTGATATTTGAAAGACAATTGTATATTTACTGCTAAAAAAGAATACAGTCCCACACATAATTATTGGCACACAAAGCTTTTTAAACTTTAAGCATACTTAAAGTTTAAAAAGTTCTACCAACATGCAATTGAACAAATATTTTTTTTCCTTCAATGGTTGTCTTATTTTGTACCAAATGCAATAAATTTGACAGTATTATATGTGTCCACATTCAAAGAAATAAAATAAATAGCATAATCAAAGTAACAGTTATTTAATTTGTCAAATAAAGTCACGGTTTCTCACAAGAAAAATAAGTTAGAAGTCAGGAAGTTTCATTCAAACAAAATGAGCCCAAAACAAAAAGAAACCACCGAATCCGAACGAAAAATAGTGGTAAATTTGCATAACCAAGGCAAATCATATGCAGAGATTGGACAAGTTATGAATAGAAGCCGATACACTATCCGCAGCATCGTTCATCGCCTTAAGGGTGAATCTAATTTTAAAAGTTCCAAACATACCGGTCGTCCTCGGCTCTTGCATGACCGTGAACGGACCAGGATTGTCCGGAAAGTAAAAGCTGATCCGAAAATAACATCAACCCAAATAGCTGCTGAAGTTACAGAAGAGTTTGGGAAAACTGTTCATCCCATGACGGTAAGAAGATTGCTTCACGAGGCCGGTTACAATTCTCGAGTTGCTAGACGTAAGCCAATGATCTCAAAAGTCAACCAAAGAAAGCGCTTGGACTACGCTCTCGAATATCGGAGCAAATTAAACAGTTTCTGGGATGATGTGCTGTTTTCAGATGCAAGCAAGTTCAATATTTTTCGATCCGATGGCCGCATTTCCGTGTGGAGAAAACCGAATACCGCTCTAGAGAAAAAAAAAACTTAGCACTTACAGTGAAACTGGTGGTGGAGGAGTTATGGATGGTGTGGGGTTGCATGTCTGCTGCGGGTGTTGGCGAGCTTGTTTTCATCGAAGGCATCATGGATAGGAAAATTTATCTAGACATATTAAAAGAAAACCTGAAAAAAGTTCCAATAAGTTGAATTTAACACGCTCGTTTACATTCCAGCACGACAACGACCACGCACACGGCTCATGATGTGCGCATGTGGTTAGCATATAATGCTGCGCATGTGCTTCCACACCCGCCACAATCTCCGGACTTAAATCCGATTGAACATTTGTGGGAAGAATTGGATAGAAGGGTTAAACGCGCTATTACCACAAAAACAGAACTGAAACAGGCGCTAATCGAAGAATGGCAAAATATTGGAGAAGAAACGACAAGAAAACTGGTGCGTTCCATGCCAAATAGATTAGCTGAAGTAATAAAGCAAAAAGGATTCCATACGAAATACTAACAGTTTTAATTGTGTCTTTTTTTTTCAACTTTCCATGCACTGTGCCAATAATTTTGTGCGGCAAATATACCAATGTTTGTGAATTATGTTAATTTTTAGAAACCTATTAAAATGTTTCAAATTAATTTTTACTGTATTTAATAGTAAATAAGTACCACCTTGAAATAAAAAAATAATGGTTTGTATAGCATGTTTGCAAAGGCTTGAAAGCAGCATTACTTTTCAAAAAAGTTAAATGTGCCAATAATTAAGTGTGTGTGTGTATATCCTTAGTTTTCATCCAAATTTACACATTTTGCGGTCCCAAGTTTAGATTTCTTCTTTTCTAAAAAAAAAATTCTATTTTTTTTACAGATGCCATTTCCTCGCTACTACGAGCGTTTACAAAGGATCTCACGCCTGCTAAAAACCATCCTTATCCTCTATTGCGAAAGGACATTATTGAAAATTTGAAACTTCTTGACCATAATTCGGACGAGAGTGTACGCTACGAGGTTGTTATGGTGATTTTTGAAATAGTTAAAACAGATTTCGATATCGTTTGTGATTCAGAAGAGTTATTAGAGTTTGTCAAGCAACGGACACTTGATAAGGAATACAAAATGCGCAGAGAAGCCATGAATGTCCTTGCAATGATTTACAAAAAAATACTTTCTGCACCAAATGACTTCACCGAAGCAAGAAGGAAGACCGTTAGCTGGATAAAAAATAAAATTTTGCATTGTTATAATATGCCTAATATTGAAGACCGTTTGCTAGTGGAAAGACTTCTGATAACATGCTTGGTGCCATACAAAATGAGCGCCGATAATCGAATGAAAAAGTTATACCACGTTTTCGGTACTTTAGATGAGAACGCGACGAAGGCATTCATTAAATTGCAAAAGAGTCAATGTAAAATTCGTGAAACTGTTAGTGATTGGGTAAAACTCCACCATACAAAGCAAATAACAACCGAGCTAAAAAAAGAACTCAATATGAAACTTACCGCTATTAGAAAGTAAATTTGTTTTGTTATAGTAATACAATTTTTTATGAATATGCATTCTTCCATTTAAGACTACTACCAGAGCCCCTAAATGATTGGGAGTATTTAACGAAATTCAGTGTTAATATGCATAAAGATCCAGCATTACTTAGTTTCATGGAGATTATACTGAAACCTGATGTATCGTGTAAAGAATGTGTTCATATAATTTCAACGGTATTGGAGAAGCTTGATAAACCTATTGTGACCAGTTTGTATTACAACACAGTTAAAATGTTGCTGGAACGGATAGCGTCAGTAATGGTCGATAGAGAGTCCATTGGTATTTTAATCAGGTGAGTGAAATGATGTGGAAAAGTCCGAGATTAAAGAAAGCTAATTAGTTGTGGTTCTCGTTAAAAGCCTTATTGAGAATTGCATACAGGAGGGTGAATACGTCGAAGAAGTTGGTATTCCGCGTAAAGAGGCCGGTGAACGGGGATTGAAACTTTTGAGCGTAAATATTCTTATTAGGTAAAAATTGCATACGATTAACAAATGCTATTTGTTTTAGATTCTTTCCTCGTTATTCCCGGCCCATTTCCTAAGCAAACCTATAATGAATCACATGATTGACGTAATGTACGATATTGAATATGCAGCTCCTCTGATCCTCGAAACATTCACACATTTAGGACGTTATAGGCCTCTTTGTGAAGTTGACAACGAAGTCCTCGACGAATTGGTTCCGATTTGTCGTAGTTTTGTTTTATCAGGGACTGTTAAAGAAGCCAAACATGCTGTGCGTTGTATATTCATAAACACACAAACGATAGGCCCCGATCAAGAAGAAGCAACGGTGGTTCATCCAATGTTTCCAGAGATTATAGACATTCTTAAGAATTGTTTTGACTCAAATTGTGAACACTTTCGCACAAAGATTGTGAGCTTAGGTCATATTGCATACAACATGCCAGCAACGTTTCAGACAGAAATCAAAAACATGATTTCCAAGCATTTAGTTAAAGACCTCTTAGCCGAAAATTGCCCATCTGATTTGCCAACGAAAGAATGGTGTGAAGAATCCGAACTGCCTCCAGAAACGCTTTGTAAATTAGATGCTCTCAAAACGATGGCTCGTTGGTTGTTGGGTTTGAAAACCGATGAACATTCGGCGCAGAAGACATTACGCTTGCTTAGTGTGTTTATAAAAGAACAATCATGTACAGCTGAACAATCGTGGCTGCGGCTGACTGCAGCCTGTTCGATGTTGAAGATTTGTGAACTTATAGGGATTGGGGATCAGTACAGTGCTGAACAGTACTTCAGTTTGTCTCAATTAATGGTAAACTCATGACAATTTTTTAATTTCGTTAAGCTGTAAATTTTGTTTAAAGTGCGATCCAGTCCGAGAAGTTAGAGAAATTTTTACAAGAAAACTACACAAGGGTCTGAGAAAAGGATTGCCAGACAAGGGCTTACATCTTGATTTTATGGGATTCTATGTGCTTTGTGGACACGAAAAGGATGAAAAGTGAGGACTTCTTGTCGTAAACAATTTTTCTTTAACTGAATCTAATGATAATGATTTTTGTTCATTTTACAGGCTTTTGGAATCAATGAAGCATTATGTTGAATCCGACGTCAGCAGACGGAGGGACTACTTGAAAACCATTGGCTCAACAAGTAAACTAAAATTTCGTTATTGTTTTTTTTAGTCCAATTAAAAAAAAAAAACTACTTGTTTATTTTTATAAGCACCAGCAGATGAACCAACGAGACTCATCATGCCTGACTATATGCTGGCGTTTGCTATACCAGTTCTAGCTCATGATTCACAATTTACAAATTATGAAGATTCAACACAGCTGAAAGAAGTCGAAAAGTGCCTGCGATTTATTTTGGAACCATTGATGGCTGACAAAAAAACATTTCCATATGGATTTTATAAACATCTAGTTGAACAGATTAAAAATCACGAGGATGCCACACCAAATGCTGAAAATAACTCTTATAATCTTGTAAGTATGTTAACTTTTGCCTTGCTTTTCTGAAAATTACAGCACTGTTGATGGCTCCACATTTGTTGTTTTAAGAAGTTAAAATTTTGTGTTCTATATAAGCGTTATATTTTTTGTAATGCTCCGGAGGGCCAACATTGAGTCGGAACAATAACTTCTCTAGGAAAGGTGCAAGTGTAGAACACCTGAGTTCTTTTTCTGAAGCTGTATATATATATATTTCCAATAGCTTCAGGTTCCCATGATTCCTATACCGCCAGCATCAAGTGGCAACAGTCATTAACAGTCATCATATGTTCACTGCTGAACTGAACCAAATCAGAAAAATGGAATAAAAAATTAGCTAGAGGTTTAATAAATAAAATACCATTACTAAGTCAATGACTTGATTTTTTGAGCGTAATCTTAGGATCATCTCATTGTTTGACTTCAATATAGACATGAAAAAAGTTAAAGTAATTTGTTATTTTATATAAAAAAAAATCCATTACTTGGTTCGATTAAGCTGTTAGCCTTCCATATTCACATAAAAAAAATCAAGTTGTCATTCAACTCATCATCAGTAGACGCTGTTAACATCGCTGGTAATGAGTTGCATGTCAACTTCAAATGCATACGACGAATAAATTAGTTCAAAGTTGCGTTTTTGTTTTTATTTGAATTTCTTTTGATAGTTGTGCTCCTTTTCATTTTTCATTTTCGACTACAATATCAGTTCAACACTTTTAACATTGTATTTAGAAAGTTAACTATCTTGAGAAGTTGTTTTTTTTTTCATTCTTAATCCATTTTTTATTCATTTTCACTTACAACTACTATACAAAAATGTATAAAACTAGCTTATATAATATCTTGACTAACTTACTGACCCTAATCAGGTACCCTAAATTAAACAATATCTTAATTCTAATGCCTTTCGGCCTAAGGATAACTTATTAATTTACAACTTATAGGTATGGTTAAGACTAAGAAAAATTGAAAAACTTAGTTTTCTAGAGCATTTTTTGTATGTTCTTAAAAATTACTTAAATCTAATTAAAACTACTTAAAACTAGAGCAGCCACAGCAGCTTTTTTTTTTGTAATACTTTTTTTTTATGTTTTTTTTTTTTTTTGTTTTTTATGATTTTTTTTTTGGTTTTAAATTTTTTATATATATTTTTTTTTTATATTTTTTTTTTTTTTGTATTTTGTTTTTTTTTTTTTTTTTTTGCAACTGTGTCTACCCCCTTCCTCAGACTTACACGCTAAACCTTTGTAAGCCAGCCATTGGCGACTGACTATCATCATCAATAACAATTTGTTGCTCGGACAACCACCAGAACATATCTGGCATTTTAACAACGTCACGACGATCGCGATCTGAGACCGCCCTACTAAACCGGAGGAGCTCTTCAACTTCTCCGCCTACTGCGGCGACGTCACGGTTGTAAAGGAGCCGTCGTTCTACGGACTTACGGACTTGGTAGATTAACGGAACCGCCAATCTGTCCTGAATCAAACCTATCATGTCAAAAAAGAGGAAAGCCTCCGGTGGGACAAATCCACTGAAACGTGTACTCTCCAAATATTCTATGTTGGGGTAGTAGGCCCCAAATATCAGGCCATTGTTCGAAGACATCGCCCTTGCAGTGTGACCCCGAGTCAGTTTTATCATGAAGTTGTCGATTCTGTTTATTTGAGCCCCGTTGTAAAGGACCCCATTAGGATAATATCTTTTGTACTCCGACTCTGCTGTTCTGTGCAATCCAAGACAGGTACGCAGACACTGTCTCTCAAACACCCTAATCTTTTCCATCTGAGACGCTGTAACATTGAACCACACAGGGCAAAAGAGATATAGACATTCTGTAATTTTCTTTAATTAACTGATTTTTGATCTGTGACTTCAGAGTTCTAATTTCCAAATCGTGTCGGTCAGTAAACCTCCTGTGCAAGAGTTTGAGTCTTGACAAGAGTCTACTTTTTGGTTTGTAAAGTGCGTCTATTGTCGCGTTTCTGTACATGTTCGTAGGGTCATGTTGCCTATATTTAGGGATTGTCCTGTCCATTGTACTACGGATTGCATCCTCTATACGTTGCAGGTACCCATCGATCTCAACGTTCGACAGATTCCTGTTGCATGGCGGCGCAATACCGTTCAAACGAAGTTCCCTTGATACGGCACCGGAAAAGCGCGGCCAACGTGTCTTACCGTAGTTGTAAGAGTGCGTCGGCACGTACTTCCCCAGTTCCACAAGGTCGTTCGGAAGGAGTATGACGGCGGCAAGTCCACAGTGGTCACTGTCGTACTCAACCGTCGTCAAACAATTTTTCGTCCGTCGAAGAATGTCGTCGGTCAGTTTCAGTCTTGAGTCTAAAAGCAATAGATCCAAATAAGAGCCACTTCGAGGATATGAAGGCCTGTCAGTAGCCAGCAGATCGACTTTACACTCAATACTGTGGAGACCCAGCCAATTGAATAGCTGGTTCCCCCTTGGATTGGCTAATTGATTTCCCCAATCTTGGTGTTTAGCATTGTAATCACCAGCCAAAAGGAAATAGTTTTCTTCTGAGTTCAGTTTCAGGGTTCGAAAAAGTGATTCGAGCTCTGTTATAAAACATGAGGGTTGAGAAGCCTCCGGCGCATAGATCGCGACCACATACAACCGCCTCTTATCTTGCTGTCTTTTAAAGAAAATGAGAGATTCCATAACAAGAATAAAGTTGGGAAGTTTCATCAAAAGGTAAAAGGATCATGACAGGGTGACAAACCGCGAACTCAGACGAAGAAATCTTTGGTGACTAGAAAAAGATAAATTATCTTAATGATCGTTTGGTTAGGTTAGGTGTAAGTGGCTGTCAGCCAATGATTAATTAGGCCGCAAGGGCCCATTGTGGTACCACAGAGATCAGCAATTTGATCACCTACTGATCTCAGAAACCCGATATAAGATTTATTTCTTTATCTTCCATTGCGCTAGTCGAACCACTCGGAACTTTTAAGGTATTTTGGAAGACTTATAGGGTCTACGTAAGCTAAGTCGCTAATCATCGAAGAAGAATTCATCGAGATGAGTTTTCCTCCTATGAAGTAGTAGTGCATGGCATGAGCAAAGAAGGTGTTGAATGGTCGTTAGTTCTGTCGTTTATTCTTTTTCGTTTGCGAAAAAATAGACACTATTTCAATTTTCAATTTTAATAAACTTCATTGTACGTATAAGACATGATCAATAACAATAAAGTTATAAAATTACATTATAAAATTAATCTATGAAATTACATTTATTTTATTTTATTTACGTTAATTTATAAAAATTTTGCATAAAAAAGTTGGTAAATAAGAAAGGTTGTGACAATGATGGAATTACATTTTTTATTCGATTAAAAAGCAAGAAATTTCTTTTATCGCTTCTAGATCGAATATCGAATGTTACTCAAAAGAGAAAATTTTTTTAAAGTTTCATGTAACAGTACAAAGCAATAGCATTGCTATCCGCAGCGAAAAGAATTTGCAATTCATTGCGACCATGTTAAAGTTCTTGATAACGAACCCTGCTTTGTTGCAGAATTAAATTTTACATCTTAAGTAATAAAGTTCATTTCCACTTACAGAAAATGGGGGCGGCGTGTGACCTTGTGATGCACATTATCAACTCAGAAGTTGGGTTGTGCAAGAGCCGTGGTCTTAATTATACTATCCAACTACCAGCAATGTATTATAAACCATCAATAGGTTTACAAGACAAAAAGATCGACATACCTCTGGAACACAATTCTTTAACACCAAAGACTGAAGCATTTGTTAGTAAGTCGAATGATCGAAAAAATTCCTCTTCACCTGCTGTAAATAAACATTGTCTTACTCTTCCGCCCAACAACAACAAATCCATTGCAATTGTTGATTTAACAATAGACAGTCCGGAAGTAAGTCCAAAGAAAACACTTGTTGGAAAAGTTTATAAATGTTCATACTTTCCTTTTTAGAGCAACGGTTTATTGGTTGATAACATTAAGAGTGAAAATTTAGAAGAAGAGCAACAGTCGCCGAAAAGAACGAGAACACGAAGCGGAAAGTCGTAAACTCCAAAAAATAAAAACTGTAAATGAATTCATTACCGCATTTTATATTTTGGTTTCTTCTAATATTTAGGAAAATATATTTGTAAGAATTTATCATTATTATAGATATAGGATTATTTATCAACTGTGAAAAAAATATTATTTTTTTGATTCCACTCATTTTTCTGTTTCTATTCAATATTTAAAAAAAAAAAAAAACAGGTTTTAATTATGGACTTAGCTTTGTAAGATAATACAAAAAAATGTCAAAGATTTTATTAACAACTTTCTTTTTTCGTTTTCTGTTTATTTCTTTCTTTACAATATTTCATAATTTTTCTTTAAGTTATTTTTAGGTCAAATTTTGAGTTAAGAAATTCAAATACATATTTTTTGTTAGTTTGAGTTTAATAATATATTTTTAAATTTAAAGAAGAATTATCTTTTGACAAAAAAAAAACTTTTGTTTAGATGTATGTATTAGTCTCACAAAATTCTATTAAAATAAGTTTATATGTTCGATGAAATATTAAATGAGAAGCTGAAATGGAAATACATAATGTACCTACATGTACGTTAAATTTTAAATAATTTTTGTCTTAGCTTTGAGAAAACACAATTTTCTTATGTTTCATGTGTATGGCACTATGTAAGGGTCTATTGTTGTCGAGTAAATGCAAAATATGTGGAATCAGCAAGGAGTGTCTGAGCCACCTTGGGCTTGCAATCTTGACTAGTATTTAGCTAGTCGGAGGCGAGGATACTACTTGTAACTGAAAGTTTTTCTTTACAGAGTTTTTCCTAGCCAGTTCGGAGAGTAACATAATTGTCGTCTCTTGGACTGGGGCCCTACTCTGTAATTCGTTTCGAAAGCAAAAATTTCCGAAAACGAATATTTTGTACTCTTTATTTCTAAAGCGGATTCGAATCTGCCACTTTCGGAACGGCAAATCCGAAAACGATTTTTTTATTTCATTTATTTATATTTTTACTTGTTTGTAATTTGCTTTGATATTATTTTTTTGTTTGATTTGACAGATATCTTGAGAAATGTTTCAAGACTTCGCAAATATATTCCGTTAATGAAAATATTAACAAGTACTTTTTTTTCGATTCGAAAACGAAATACAGAGTACGAATTCATAATCGAATCGAAAATCACTTTCGAATAGACTTACGATTCGAAACGAAATACAGAGTAGGGCCCCAGGTTTAGATCTTATGACTTATGAGTTTAATGCCTTTAGTGGTACATCTTGTCTTTCTGAAAAGATAAAGATTCATAGCTGTTCTAATTTTCGACAGGATTAATAACGAAAACCTAAATTGAACCAATTTTTCAAACCGAAAAAGTTTGTTCTTATATCCGAACGGATTTATGTTCATTGGATCTGACTACTATTTTAGTATATGAAAAAGTTAATATAGTTCACCACTTGCCATGTATAGCAATAAATAGTATTTTTCCTAATTCATCAACCGAATTCAATTCAAAATTGTAAAACGGGAAGATTTGGTATCCGAACGAAAATCAGAACAGTGGCAATTGCTGAAATCTGTCTTATGTGAGCCGCTAAAAATTCTGGAGCCTATGCCAGTTACCAGCCTTACTGATGTTTAAATTGGGAACGCTACTGTGACGGATGACGTTTTTTTTACATTTTCTCAATGTACACATAATATACATATATGTACATATTCAAAAATATGTAAAAAAAAAAAATATTGTGAAAAAATCCCGAAAATTGACCGATTTACCCCGATTTGACCCGATTTATTGACTAAAGTTACAGGCAAGTTCGTGGGACTAGGTAGTGCGCCCAAGCCCCAAGTAGAGCAGTCAGGTAGCGCGTCCCCCTTGCCTGATGAACATATTGCCCTGAAATAGACAGTTTGATGTAAGTATCAATATAATACAGGAACACCCTAACCGGGAAATTAAAAATAAGATGAAACTACTTTTTGGGAAAAATCATGAAAAGCTTTAAACGTGTTTTTCTTGGAACGACTTTTTTCGACCTGGTCCCATCGATTTCTTAAAGACCAATAAACTGATTTTAATATCATTTTACAAAAAAAAAAAAAAACTAAAATGGAGACAAAAAATTTAAAACGCCGCCATTTTGCGAAAAAACGAAAAATTTAAAAACCGCTACTCAAAACGATAGCTGTATTAAGTATGTATGTAGATACTAACAAAAATTTAATTTTTCAAAATTCAGATAAATTCATCAAGCTGATGTCGTTATGAGGACGGAGATTTCATGTAACTTAATCAATTTTGTATATTTTTTAATAAAATTTTGTGTACATATACTTTAATGTATACTCCATATTCCTTTACCCAATCAAAAAAAAAAATATACCCACGCAAAAAAATTCGCAGTGGCATTCCCCCTTGATGTTGAGCTTCGCAGTTACCATATGACTCAACTGTCAGCACTAAGCTTCAAAATCCGATGAGATCTAAGTAAGCCGCTGTTCTTCCAGGAAGGCTTGGCAATTCAAGCAGAGGCTGAGAGACAGAGAAGCAATTGCTTCTCTCACCACCATTGGTTTTGGTATTCAAATTTTCAATTTTGGATACCATGAGTAGCTAGGGAAGTAATGTGGTACCTTCACACAGAGCTCCGCATGAGTGGATAGTTCTGAAATGAAACTGGATTTCGCCGCAAAACCAAAGTACAACTTAAGCGACTAAGCTAGCACCTTGATGTCGGTACATATGGTAAAAGAGTTTGGTTTTGACAACAGCGACTTCTCGGTTTGAAGTGAACCACTTAAGAAGCTTTAAAACATGTATGAGCTATTAGTGTTTCACTAACACAAAGACAGTTTATGAAAAGTTAAAACTGAAGAGAAATAATTTAAGGTGTTCCATTGATTTTAAAATACGTGCTTCCCTCAATGAAAACAATGGAAAACGACATTTATTTTATTTTCCGAAAGCAAATACTTTAGTGACAGATTTATTACTGTTCCTAAAATAAATTTGGAGTGAAGGTTCGGAGTTATTTCTTCCCGTCTGGTTTTGTTTTGAACTCAAATAAATAAATAAACTTTTTATCTGACTACTAATTACTACTATTACTTTTATCGGCTCAAAAAGACCGTTGAACCGTTGATAGACGGTCTCCACGTGCTTTGTCGTTTTCCAAAAACCAAATCGGGAGTGAATTGGAGAGTTGAAGTGTCAGCTTTGACATTTCTTGTATAGCTTATCTGTCAAAAAATCACCTCCAACTCTCCAAATCACTCCCGATTTCATTTGGGAGTGATATTTTGGAAAACGACATAAGTCTATCGCAGCTATTACAGCAGGAGCATCCTCTGAATATCGCAAGTGGAGACCATTATAGCAGCTTTATCTTCATAGCCTGCGATAGATAGCATACTTTTATCACAGGATATCTATCGCAGCTATTAAAGCCTTGCGCAAACCAACGTGGTGAGCGCGGCGCTGTGATTGCGATAAGTCAAATCCCTATGCATTAAGTCAAACGTCCATAAGATTACATAGGGATTTGACTTATCGCAATCGCATCGCCCGCGCTCACCGCGTTGGTTTGCGCAAGGCTTTAATAGCTGCGATAGACATCCTGTGATAAAAGTATGCTGCAGAGACGCAGCCGCAAGAGATGTCAAAACATTAAATACAAGCGAATACAACAATAACGCAAGACGGAGCTGGACAAGTTAACTTGATTTTAACTCTTGCGGCTCCGGCTCCGTATGCGTATGCATTGTGTTCACGCAGTAAAGCAGAGATAACAACTGTCATCTGCATTTGTTTTTCACTATTTTGTTACTTTGTCGTTGGCTGTTGGGCTTGGTATAAAAAGTATGCTACAAAATGTTCACAGCACAAAATTTTACAGTTGCTATGCTTTCTTGTGTCTGTCATAAGGCTGCTTTCTGCTATTAGTTTAAAGTAACGCTGTGTTTGTTTGCTTGCTTTAAATAAACTTTATTTACCAGCCGTCCCTGTTCTTCACTTCTGCAAGTGACTTATTTTTGTCCACTTACGTTGTTCACTTTAAAGTTGCTTACGATCATAAGACCCAAATGCTACCCGTGCATTTGGAGGTCTCAGCAATTTGACGTTTGAGAACTTTGTCTATCTCTTTTCAATTTTCTACTATAATGACTGACTTCCCATTGGCATTTTCTTTCACTTTTCATTTAGTTACAGAAGAATAAAGCCTTGCCCAAACCAACGCGGTGAGCGCGTGCGATGCGATTGCGATAAGTCAAATCCCTATGTAATCTTATGGACGTTTGACTTAATACATAGGGATTTGACTTATCGCAATCGCATCGCACGCGCTCACCTCGTTGGTTTGGACAAGGCTTAAAGTCATACAATCATTTTCGAGTGTGTTTATTTCAATCCCCTACAAAAGTTGTTAGACGAGTTTTATTGGGAATTTTTATATTCACTTCATTTAGACGCTCAATGAAACGTCGTACTCACTTATACAACTTTATTCCATAAACTCCATTTACCAGCCATCTCTGTTGTTCACTTCTGCAAGTGACTCACTTCTGTCCACTTACGTTGTTCACTTTAAAGCTGTTTTTTTTCATGTGCGATGTCTTGCGATGTTTTGCTGGAGTGAGTATGAGTTCCAAATGAAACTCGGCTATCGTTGTTAAATTTAGAGTTGTTGTTTTCCCATTTGCGATGTTGTGCTGAAGTGAATACTCTGCCTCTGTTCTGTAATTATCATCTCGGCGATAAACGGTGGAAAATGAAACGATATTCAAGGAATTTACCGTCTGTTTTTATCGAGGCGATAGTTACAGATCAGGGGCACAAATTCCCAAAACGTTAAAATTTTAAACGAACTGCTTCACCCTGCAGAAAACAAAATGTCAACTTCAAACTTTGGGCACCACAGGTATTAAGCTTACAGAACCACATCCAACTTAATACTATTTTGGGGCACACTCGAGGTTTGAGAAACACAGAGAAAGACTAAATACAAAATCTAAAATCAGTCGTCATTTTTTCTATTCGCCTGCTAAAGTGCAAATTTAAAAAAAACTTTAATAAACTTTAATTTCTCGTGAAATTGAATATTACAATCAACAAACTCTCCTGAGATAACCGTTTAACGAATTTATTAAAAACACAGAAACAAAAACTATTGTGCACTAAGAAGCAATTTTATTTTTATTTTCATAACCCCACTTAGTTTTTTTTTTAATTTTCTGTACATTTTTACTTTTGTTCTGTATTTAAATAGTGTTTGAAAAGCGTTAAAACAAATAATTAATTAGACAAAAAAGCTGATTAATAGTGCCACCGAAAATGCACACTTTTAGTGAAACGGGAGCCGGAGTTCCTGCCTTTTTGGCCAAGCTTTGGAGACTCGTCGAAGATCCTGAAACGAATAATCTAATTTGCTGGAGCAAGGTGAGTGTAACCAAGAAAAAAAAACCCAATGAGTCCACCATTGCTGTTGTTATGGACATGGCAACAATAGGATTTTTAATTAAAAATAGACATCAAAATAATATTTAAGCCTGATCTTATGTAGGTAAAAAGTTTAATAAAAAATACTTAGCCAAAGTCTTTATTTGTAAAACCCTAGCATCTACATTTCAACCAACAAACAAATGGTTATTATTTCGTCATAGCTGAACTGTAGGTGGGGGTTTGGCCTGCTTGCGTACTACGACGAATTAATTAAACAAGTTAACCAAAAAAATGTTAATGGCCAATATCTGTCTCCTTTTGATATATCAGATAAATAAAAAACATCGTAAGGACTTCATCTACATGGGTATGAACTTTGGAACCATAGAGAAAGTTGCGTAAAGTAATGTTATAGCCACAAATTATCTATTATTTTCATTTCTTGAGATACTAGGCTGGCTCACCGCAAAATGTAAAACATAATTTGTTTCGGCTACACAACTCGCTTGAGTTTTATCGATAAAAGTGGATGGGCAATTTTTTTTTTGTTTCCATCGGGTGTTTTGTGATGTATTTTTGTATTCCACTTTTCTTTTTGGTAGTATTTTTCAGTTCTTCGGTTAATGTGCAGACGGAAAAGGGGGCACCTATACGTCTTACGTCCTACACCAAATGTGAAAGCACAAAAAGCTTTTGTGTGACTTTGATGTTCGGATTTACATCAAAGTTTAATGGCATTTGTTGAGTTGATGCAGCTTGTAGAACAAATAACTAATTGCATTCGCTTGAGAGTATATTAGGGAGAAAACTGTAATCTGGTTGAACCTTCCTCAATATCAATAGTGATGTAAAAGATAACTTTTATTTAAAATAAAATTGAAGTGGCACTTGATGTCAATTTTTAAAATTGTAAATTTATATGTCTGATTCACGTCGTAAAGTTGCATATACAGAGAGGTGGGTTGGCGGCTTCTTTATCTAGGCCTATTGATTAATAAAATGTATTTGCAATAAAGTTAGGAAGTTCTCGTAACTAGGTATATCAACTTGTGTGTAGGTAGTGATCAAAGATATGATCTTCAAACCTAATATTTGCATGTCGATACTCATATATTTTTGTTGAAGCTCTTAATTAAAGTCTCTTTTTGAATACTGTAATTATATACAAATATAATGTAGAAAGAAAGATAATTCGATTAATTACTTGAGTATGAGAATTATGCCTTTATATAATATCCCAAAAAACCATTAGAGCTTAGCACAACCCTCTTCCCCGTTGATATAATTTTGAAACAAATGGACCAAATCGTGTATAAAATTTGATTGGAAACATTTCCCATATTCGGAAAATTGTTAGTTGTATTGACAATGGCGCTGCAAAGTTACTTTTGAAATTTTAAGTGGGCGTGAATAAATCTCCAATTGGAAATTTATCTGCTTTTTTAATTCATTTGTATGGCAAATACTTTTGTAAGGAAATAGAAGTAAACTTCTTCACTTACAACTTGCTTAGGTGGGCATTACAGTTTTTTTGAGTTCGGGCGAGCTCTCTCCAGTTTTGCACTCTAAGTTGGTTAAGTTCTTCTTTTACTTGATTGCGCCACCTCTTTCTATGCATTGTGCTTTCGGAAAACCCGTCGAACCGAAGGGTTGATGTCCATCCGCTCAAAATGTCCCAGTCATCGTAGCCTCGCGATTCGTATTCTTCTAGCGACGGCCATGTCGCGGTACAGGTCATAAAGTTCGTTGTTGAAACTTCTTCAACCAAGAGTTTCCTCATCCGCTTTAGGTAAGGTCCATGTTTCCGGACTTTAAAGCTGGACTGGGATAATCAAGGTCTTATAAAGCGTTACCTTGTTTTTTTAGAGAGGGTTTTATTCCTCCTTTCCTTTCCTTTCTTAATCCAAAGCGTTTTGCAATAATTCTTTGTTTGAACTGCACGCATTTTATTTTCAAAGTCTATAGAGGATCCTAGTTAGACGAAGTTATGTGTTTATTGTGACCCAAATGCTCCGACCCGAAGAATATTTGTGTACTGAGAGACTGCACTCTAACCAACTTGTACCACAAACTGGAGAAGATTTTTGTCTAAAAATCCGGGATGTACTACAATCTTACACCTAGGCTAACATAAGCGATTTACAATCGGACGATTATTGATTTCTAATCACACCTACAAGCGCAGTAGTAAATTTTAGAAAGCTTTTCACCTGGCACCTTTTAAACGTATCATATAAGGAGGAAAGATTTTTGTTTGTTTGTATTGATACGCTCCAAAACTGCTTTGTCGATTTGAATGAAATTTGGAACAGAGATGGTCTACAGTCAGAGAAATGACATAGACTATGTCCCGGAACGGGAAAGTACTTCACTGATTCCAAAAATATTCTCACTTTCGGGAATGGGAACACAATTTCGTTCTGATATGTTCTGTTCTGTACATTTCATCTACTTTTGATTGTATCGTTAGTCTTATTCACTTGGTTAGCAGTTTTAGATACTATAAAAAAATTATGTCTTATTGTAAAGTGTTTTCCAATAGTTATGATATGATTTTGCAGTGGCGTTTCGGCCATTTGGAGTATGTCATGAAATGTCATTTGTTTTTTATTGCATTCAGAAGTGTTTACAATTTCACCATTGGACCACCGTAAACGTCGTGAGTTTTCTGATTTTGTCATGGAACAACTTGAAAACTGAAACGATTTTTTAAGAAAATCATATTTTCCAATGAGGCTCACTTTCATTTGACAAGTTTCATTTGATTGAACAAAATTTTTTCATGTTAATTCTACCTTAAAACAAATTTGATGTAAAAACAATCATGTAAAATCTAATGGCACTTTGGAGCCAAATAAATTACTACAATTACAATTAAAAAAAAAGTGCGGTAAATAAACAAAACTGTCGATTCTGGTGCGATGGAAATCTACAAAATATTCATGAAAACCTATTACATTCACCTAAATTGACAGTTTGGTTTTTGGCCTAGTGGAATCATCGGTCCGTACTTCTTTCAAAATGGAGCTGTTAACACCATTACTGTCAATGGAGAACGGTATAGATCGATGATAACCAACTTCTTATGGCCGAAATTGGAAGAATTTGAGTCTTGACAACATTTGTTTTCAACAAGAAGGGATTGATTGAATTATTGCGAGAAAAGTTTGGAGATTCGATTTTATTTTAAGAAATGGTAATTTTGAATGACCTTTAAGAACACCATTAAATTATTTTTTATGGGGTTATTTGAAGTCATTGGTCTTTCAGGATAAACCAGATTCTCTTCAAGCCTTACAAGTCAATATTCAACGTGCCATTCAGGATATACGACTTGATTTATTGGAAACAGTGCTCGAAAATTGGGTTCATCGAATTTATTGCAGCAGAAGAAGTCGTGGTGGTAATTTGAATGACGTTTTATTTAAAACTTAATTGTATTGCTTGAACTGCCCATTAAATAAAAAATATTTTAATTCCCTTAACTACAAGTAGTCTTTTTTTTTTTAAAGAAATCATATCACTCTAATTGGAAAACACTTTGTAATGTGATTAATTCAAATTACAAAATACAAATGTAGGTTTTGCCCGGTGCTAAGTTTTCAAAATTGAAAATAAGTTTGAAGTGTTCATGCAATGAATCCGTGTTTTAATATGTTCACTACTTTCCAATATCTCCTTTCATTAGTTTGAAAACTTCTCGTTCCAAAAAGTTAATTTGTTTACTCCTATCATATTTTTTTATAATTACGGCGCACACCAATGGGTTATGGACAACCTTAGAACGTTGTAGACCACAGTGCTAGCATTTGGGAAAGTAGGAGAGGTTTAAGTAGGAGACACCGATTCAATTTTTGTGAGTAGTTCTGAAACTAAGAAATGAAGCTCTATACTTGACAGTACGTCAGAAGTTGGGCTCAAATGCCTTAGAAACAACAAGCGCAGTAGGCCTACTTTCTCCAAAACAATGTAATGACTTTTCGGTGAGATATGCCATCAAACCACCAGCGGAAATTTTGCTACGAAAGCAGTACTGCTTTTGTTCTTTAAGATATTTCATAAGTTGACGGTTTATCAACGTTTCCATGACCTTGGAACTATGGGATTAAACCCGATGTATCCCATCTTTTTCCAAAACTTTTATGGTATCTCTTCTGGCCCAGCACCTTTTCCTTTTTTTCTTAAGTGTCTCCCTAAATTCTTCGAATACGCTGTCGGGTGTTTTCCTAAGTTAGGTTCAACTACTGAAAAGTGCTCCCGAAGAAACTGTTCGTTCAATCAATAGAGTATATTAATACAATCATCCAAAAGAATCTCTTTTTTAGCATTTTCAATAAAGGTAGGCGAACGAATTTATTTAGCTTTTTAGATGCTTTTTGCCCCTTTATTCAAGTTGTTTTGTCATATTTGTTCTAAAACCAAAAAAAATATATATATATATAATGTCTAAGATGTTGTCACTCACTTACATAATCTCTCGAAGGCATTCAATTTAGTCAAACTTTTCAAAGCTGAACTAAAGTAAAGAAAAGACATTAAAGACGAAGGGTTCAAAAAAAGTGTAAGGCAAGGAACAAGTATTTACGGTCAGGAACCAGGGCATGTAGGAATAGGAAATAAAAAAGAAATGAGTAGGCTGAATAACTAAAAAAAACAGAAGCAAGGTATTCTCTCAGAGAACCGGAATCTTGTGAAGCAACAGAGATTTGAGTCGAAATATTGTTTATATGTTCAACATGAAACAACAAAAAACGCAATAAACCTAAGCAGGTACAGTGTTAGAATGCTAGCTGGTTTCCTAAATGCTCATTGTAGGCTAAGAAGAAACTTTAAAATACTAGGCGTGTATAGAATTTTCGTATCATAATTAGGAAAACTGCAAAGCTCTCATGCACAAGGAGACACTGTAAGCAAATATGTATATATAGAATTTAAGTAGGGAAGAAATTGTACTATGGCGATATGGAAAACGTTATGTGTTTCCGCTAGTATTTATTTATTGATTGATTATTTTTTTTTTTGCAGGATGGTCGGAGCTTCATTATTCAAAACCAAGCTCAATTTGCTCGTGAGCTACTACCTCTCAATTACAAGCACAACAATATGGCAAGCTTTATTCGACAGCTTAATATGTGTAAGATTTTTTTAATCAGACCGCAATTGCTGGAGCAGTTACTTAATTTTTTTTTTCATTTCTTAACTTAATTCTTAGATGGGTTTCATAAAATAACATCCATCGACAATGGTGGTCTGAAGTTTGATCGTGATGATATGGAATTTTCTCATCCGTGTTTCAAACGCAATTGCCCATACCTTTTGGAACATATCAAAAGAAAAATTGCCAACACCAAAACCATTGATGAAAAAACAACAATAAAACCAGAAGCAGTGAGTAAGGTTTTGAATGATGTTAAGGCAATGCGGGGACGGCAGGACTCCTTAGATTCTAGATTTTCTGTAATGAAGCAAGAAAACGAGGCCCTTTGGCGTGAAATTGCATCTCTTAGACAGAAGCATGCTAAACAACAACAAATTGTCAATAAGGTAAGCAAAAAACGCCTACGTTATACATACAAAAAAAAAAAAAAATACAAAAAATAACTTTTGTGTTGCATTTCAGCTCATTCAATTCCTTATCACAATTGTACAACCAGGAAGAAATATGACTAGTGTAAAACGTCACATGCAATTAATGATCAACGATACACCTGAACAAGCTAAACTAAGGAAAGCCAGTGAATCTGGGTCGGAACGTGGGCCGGTAATTCATGAGCTTGGTGAGGAACTCTTTGATGAAGCAGCCGCCGAGAACGATTCAGACTTGGAGTAAGCTCAATAGAAATTATATTTTTTTGTGATTTGTGTATTGATTATATGCGTGTTTACAGTGAACCATCAAGTCCATATCCAAATATACCGTCTGTGGGTTCAAGTCGAGCTGAAAATGAAAGTCCAATTCCGAAAGTAGAGCGACCTCAATCTAATTCAAGCGTTGTCAGTCCCTCATTTGATTGTTCCAATCAAAGTGCTGAAGATTTTCAAAGTAATCCTGGTAATGTGACACCCGACAGATCGGGAGCTTTAATCAACACAGTTAATCCTGACGGATCGCAAGTTGTATATCATGTGACTGAAGTTACCGACAGTGCACCACAAACTCCCGAATCAATAATTAACGAAGAAAATCATATCACAACTCCAATGGTCAAAGAAATGTCTCTCAACCATGCACAGCAAACAAAACCAAAAACCATCAAACGTAAAAATGCTGGCAACGCTTCTGCAACAATAACGACAGCTGACTCAATTTCATCGAGTCCTGCAGCAAAAATGCTACGTTCATCTGGTAATGGAACTACTCAAGTGCTGATCAAAACCGAGAAAAATGAAATGGATCCGCTAATGTTCTTTAATACAAATTATACATTACCAGGTGGGAAAACAATAACAACAACAACTAATATTACACCAAATGAAGACCTTACTTCAAACATTTATAATGCAAATGATTTTATTGGATCTGAAATACCTAATGAACTTTTTGAGGTAAGCGAAACATTAGAAAAGGATTGGAAAATGCCACGTTTTTCGTTTTTTAATTTTACAAACATAACAAGTAGATTTATGCAAATTTTTTTGCTGTGTTAGGATTCGCCCATTATTGACGATACTAATCTCATCAGCGGGGACAGCTATAGCAACAAATATGATTTAAAGCAAAAACCTTCTTCATCTGGCAATCAGCAGAGACAACTCAAATCATTAGGGAAATTATCTGGCTACGATACTAAAGGGCTAGCGTTACCATCGAATAAATCAAAGCTACAAGTCTCCAAAGTAAACAATTGCAATGCTTTTGGTGGCGATGATTTGCGGTAGAGTTCAGTGTTTAGTAACTGAGAGAAATCTTAGTTGCTTTAACTTTTAGTTACTTTAACTAACTTTATTTTTTATTTACAGTGAGGAAGTCAATTTACACTTGGACGGAGTTCAAGATGACTTAGAAAATCTCAAAGATCTACTGCGTAGCGATTCCTACTCGCTGGACGCGAATACCTTGTTAGGGGTAAGTTTTTGTGTTCAATTTTTAATGATGCATCCATGCGTTAAATTAGATAAGATGTCACTTCAAATAAATACATTGAATTGTGCATTGTTTAAATTTTGAAAAACACATGAATATGAGATGTTTCCTAAGAAGGCATTTTTGTTTTGTTAATCTTCCTTTACAATGCTGAATCAAAAAGACATGTCGTTTTTTAGTTTTTCGGTTTCTTCTAATAAACTTAAAATTCTATTCAATCCCACAGAATGGATCATCCGCTGCGGGTCGAATTTATTTACCACCCCAACTGGAAGCTGATATTTTTAATAAGGTCAGAGAGATATCTTTTAATATCTGATGTTAGGCTTAAAATATATTTCAGTATTCATTTTTGTTTATTTGACTGTTTGTTTCTTTTCTCACATGGTATCTTTTGTTTCTTAAATCAAAACCGATTCATCAAGCGAATCTTCAGAGAGGGTATCACCTTGGCATGATTTTAGAGTTGCAAAACTTAGATCCTCTTGTCAGTCTTTATATATTGGGACTTATTCAATTATACAATCTTTTTTTTGTTTTGTATATGTATACTGTGTAAGCTACGACCAGCTTTATTTCAATCTTTTGGGGTCATAAGTCATAACAGACAAAAATTTTATTTTTTATTTAAAAAATAGGTAACACTTTTCTATTCTATGTTACCTTCAATTAAGAGGCCAAATATATATCATCTCAACTCATTAAATTATTTTATAAACATGCACAATTTCTTTAAAAGAAACCTTTTTCTTTAAATCACGAATCTGTACTGTTCCGATCGGCATTTTCATATATATTGAACAAATCTATCATCTCGATACATCTATTAATTTTACTCTAATGTCGGAACTTATAACCTTTATATGCCATCGTATTAAAGATAAATAAAAAATGAAGGATTTAAAAATGAAATACGAATTCAGAACAAATAAATAAATAAATTTTATTACTAATACTTTTGTATGCAAGTTTTTCAATTAGTAGTTAAATACTATTTCTGTTTATTTCCAGCTGTTCAATGATTCAGACATTTTGGGACCATATGGATTAGGAATGTCCTCGGAAAACTCTCAAGACAGAAAGGGTAAGATAAAATGTTTATACCATTCAGGTTTTTCAATTTGACAGTTAAATAAATAAGTAAACAGGGTAAATAAGTAAATAGTTAAATAGGTTGTGGTACCCGTGGCGTGATGGTTAGCATGTACACCAGCTAACCCAGAGGCTCGAGGTTCGAATCCCAGCAGAGCCAAAATGTTTTTTCACTGGTATCGACTTTCGCGAGGAATTGGCAAGTCCTCCCTTAGAAAATTGATTGCCATGAAAAACGCTATCTCAATTAGCCGTTCGGAACCGGCAGAAAATTGTAGGTCCCCTCCATTCCCTCACAAGGCATGGTGGTGAGAAATGCGCTAGGCTCAGGGGCTCCACGCTCTGTTGCGCCACCCTATTTATTTATTTATGTTACTTGGGGCTGCCAAAAAGGTCTCCCACAAAACCTGTAGTAAAAATATAAATTGATTTGATTTTATTTAATTTGCGTTCAGTAACGACGATTCGAAATTGAAAATGATTTGTGTAACTCTGTGTGTTTTTTTTTTCAACTTCAGGATCTGAATTGATGACCTATCAGCCAACCTTTGATCTTAGTGATATAATGGATATAAACGATAAAAACAATGGTAAGTCTGTTTTCTTAATATATTTTATTTTATATATGTATTTATATTGAAATATAAAATTTCAGAAGATACAAACGCCGATGACAATAACCTGAAACTAACTGCACCGCCCGACTCCGTTCTGAACACACCGTATCATGAATAAGTTAAGCTTTTATCCTATGTTATGAATAGTGATGAGTTATAAGGCGCTCGGTGTGTGCTTGTATTTTTAAGGAATTATCTTATAACCTATTCTCCAAAAATTATAAATAATTCTTTGTTATAGTTGTTTTTAATAATTTTTCAATATAATGCATTATTCTCTTGCAAAAAGAAAAAAAACTAAATCATGACTGATGGACTGAGTCTATATACAAAAAGCTGGGTACTATGAATTGAACAAATTAGAGAGAATAATAAATTATTTGCTTGATGTTTGTAGGTACGTTTGTTGAACATACCTGCATCTATTTTTAATACACACATACACATATTGATATATATTCTGAATGTTATGTTTTCTTTATATTAAATTATACATATTCATACATATGTGTATTTATACATAAATATTTATACTTAGTTGTACCCAACCTTACTCTTTTTAACACTAATGTCTAGTAACTGGAGATGAAATTGGCTAAGGTAAATGCGGAAATTATAACTATACTGTAAGCTTAGCGGACTTATTCATTTTGTGGTGCTATTTTCATTTGTTAAAATCAATAGTGTTGGAATACTGTTAAATTACACAAAAGGGAGAATTACTTCTTATTTTTCTTGCAAGATTAAATTGTCAATAGCTAAAATCGCCTATGACCTTAGCCGATTCCATACCTGTTAACATTTTCTTCTATCAAAAACATTTTGCGAGCAGCGAGAGTTAAGTTCAGGGGGCCAACTATGTAACTCTATTCTACTTTTGATTCTATTCGAAAACCATTTGCGATTCTACTTTCAACTGGCACTACGTATGAAATAAGAATCGAATGCCGGTAATGCCAACTATTTTTCAACAAATGTTCGATTTTCGAACGATCCTCGAGCTGTCTGACAGTACACATTCTCAAAATAAGAAACAAACATAAAACTAATAATTACAAAAATGAACAGCGTTGCGATTTGGTTTGATTTATATGAAAATCGGGAACGAAAGGAGCAAATTAAACGTAAAGGAATTAGAGACAGATATATCTTCGCATGTGAATATTTGCAGAAAGATAAAATCCGCTTGGAAAATGATTATGCTTTCAGCAGCATTGAAGTTTTTGAAAACAGGAGGTCCCGATGAACAATCATGTAACTGACCAGCATTTCAAATTGTCATTGCGTGGTGTAAATAAAAAGTATAAAAAGTAAAGATAGTCGTTGGGTAGTTAGTTTTTTGAGGCAGACAAAGCTTTTTAGCTCTACTCGCAAACACATTTGATATCGAATGTTCTTACTCGATTTGCCTTCTACTTTCGCGATTGGTAGTTCCTCGAATATCCGAAAGTACACAAAAACATAGTTGGTATTACTTGTGCTGTTCGATTGTAGTATATTAAAACGTTCTTATAGAATTACATAGTTCGAATTTCTCGAATTCGAACATTTTTATTATAGAATCGAATTACATAGTTGGGCCCCAGGATTATCTAAATGGATTATTCCTTCGGATTCTTTTTATCTTGTTTCAGTTCTTCTTTGTTATAAATAAAATTCCGATGGAATTATTTATACCCGGGCTTTTGAGTGTGAAAGATTGGTTGCGTTGAGACAGAATTTCGTGTAGTTCTCTCATATTTTTTTTTTATCAAACTGATTTTTAACATAATAATATTGATATGAAGCAAAGCAATTAGCACCGTTTAAAGAAAAAACCACGATAGACACAAACGTGCATAATAACGTATCTCCGCCACAAGTTTCGTTGATTTATCTTAACACATTTAGCGAATCGGATATAAGTAAAAATTACTTGTGCACCCAAAAAACGATTTTATTTTAAAGCGAAGTGAACAGTTAGTTCAGTAATGAATAACATTAGCTTTATTCAGTTTGTTCTTGTTTTAAACGAATTAGGAAAACCTAATGCCGTTGAACGTTAAACATATGACTACATATTAAATCCAAAATGAGCAAATTATATTCAATGGGAGATTAGTAGATTTTTAACAACTAAAAAACTTCCGAAATGTACATTTCAGGACATATAAAAACATTTACTAATCTTTAACATATTAATAAAAAACAGGTTGAAAATCTTAACTATAAGAATCATCAAAATATATTCCATAAAACTACAAATAGCTTAGACTTTCAGAATTTCGAGTAATTTGCCATACTGAGAAGTTTTACTGGGCAATACAAACATTTTGTGATAGATGCGTTCGCCTAGATGGGCTCAATTGTAACTGAATCTTATCGGAACACAGCATACAATTCCTGTTTAACCATAATCAATCTAGGTTGAGTTGAGTTTCAACTCCATATAAGAAACCTCAGGGGCTGCGTTTGCCGCTGGGCTGAATAAAAGCCTCTCAGCGATAGTTGAAGGTGCAATATAATTTCACTGCGTTCGTTGGGATTGGTTGTAAACAGGATATCCGCATAGGGACCTTAGCTACTGAAAGATAGTGGTATTAATCAAAGAAGGACATCCATAATGATAGAAGTGTCTGTCGCCGATCGCAACATAATAAACTTGGTTAATTGATATGTGCACATACTGAACATGGTTCATTGATCTGTGAACATAATCAACTTAGTTGATTGGACTGCGGATTGCCACGTTCCTGAATTTTAGTATAAAGAATGTGCTAATTGCTATGATCAATCAGCCTGCATCAGTTTTCGGAGGTTTTTTCTTGATATGGACTATCAAAATACGCTCAACTGGATTTTTGTTGAAAACATTATCCCTGAGTTTACTTCAAACGATAATTCCGCATCCAAATAAGCATTACTTCTGCTGCCTGTAGAAATCTCTATAACAAATGTCGTAGTTTTTTTTTTTGCTGATTATGCCCGGCCCATTCTATCGTAATAGCCTAGGATTAAATAAATAAAAATAAAAATTCAGATTTCTCTTCGCACCCTTAAAGAGTAAAAAGTAAAATTTTATTTTACTCTTGAATACAGTTTTTGGGGTGAGAAGCAAGTAACGTCGGTTTGATAAAAGAAATAAAATTAGGAAAAGTAACAAAGTTTTCATTTTCTAAAACGCTTCATTCTCGTTGAAGTTCTTTAATTCTTCCCATCAGAATGTATTTACTTATATTTAGTTAGTTACTATGACAGTGTACCAATTTGAAATTATCTCCAACATCACCATAAAAATTATTTTTTATTTACTTTACTTGAATTGTTTAATAATTTTATATTAGTTCGTGGAAATAAAAATTGTTTTCCAGGTTCCACACTCAAACCGATCAAAAAATTAGTTTAATTTAAAAAATATTTACACAGCCTTATAGAGAGCTTAATCCAAAATAAATTTCACATACATTTTTTGTTCTCTCTTCATGATTTCATCTTGAACTCGTGAAAAGCGAAAAATGAAATGTCAATTTCCGAATAAAATGTCTGCAGTCTGCGTCAAACGGTAGAACTCAAAACCAGGCCGCTAATGTTAAAACTAACAATTTTCTATTTAGTAAAAAAAAAACTAATTTAATATATATACACTATATATAATTTTAAAACAAAAGCAAATAAAAAGTAAGTGCACGAAATCTGTGAACTCAAGAGAATAGGTACCATGTTTATATGTAATGGAAAAATAAATAACAAACTTAAGCCTTTGTGTCTTATTTTCGTTATAAAAGATATTTGATGTAGGAAGTTTTTTCAAGTAAAACTTTACGCAATCTTGACTTTTTTGGCTGCTAATCACACCACCAGTAACGTAAGTTGCTTGGGAATGAGCAAAAGAGTACTTAAAGAAAAAAACTAATAAAATAACATGAGTGTTTGTTAACCGGGACATTAAATCTATTTACTGGACATAATTTTTCATCGGGACTTTTTCGTATTTTGGAAGATACCAAATAGAACAGCTTTGTTTTTGTAGAATAGAAAGTCTTCAGCGAATAATTTAAACATCAATACATGATCTTCAGAATGATTAGTTCTTGCTGAGTGAGGTTCATAAGTAGAACTCTTTTCATATGTATAAATAAACAAAAATCAGTACAAGCCACATGAACAATATGATTTAGAGTTTTTCAGTTATATAATTGTCAGTGGTAAACTTTATTCCGCTTTTACGCAATATCATCACAAAAGTTCGTACCTGCTTCCAAACAATTTGCAACCAGTTTGATAGAAATGCTTGGGCGACCTCCAAAGTACCACATGATTAAAACAAAGTGTGTGAATCTCTTCAAAAGCTTTTCATAATAAAAGACAATCAGGGTCAGCACAGCAATATGAATATTGATTTTAAGTTTTTTTTAATGATAAACAATACTTTGTGCAGTTTTTTATTCGTCATTTTTATTAACAAATTTTAAAATAATTTAAATAAATAAACAAAAGATAACCTTTAACAGTATTTAAGAATTTTTGGACTGAAAGAGAGCTATCGTTTTAATTTCCAACTATGGGTACATTTTTGTTGTTATTAATTTTATGTACTTGGTCTCATGGTTCCGTCATCGATGTTTATAATCGGGTCCATTGTGCTTAATCTTCATCGTCATCATCATCATCTGCGGGAACAAATAGCTCGTTTTCTTCCAGAAAATTTGCAACGCTTTTACTTATAGCAGCACCAATAAAAAGCCCAGGAACTACGGCACAAATAACTCCAACAAATCCCAAAGGCATGGTCTCTGGTCGTGGTTTTAATGCTCCACTGCGATAGTGTGTAGCTGTTCGATTAGTAATTTGTTGACTTTTTTCTTTAATTAAAATTTCAGTAAGTAGTTTGCGTAGTGCGTTGAGTTGTGTTGTTTTGAGCGAATTCATTTTTGATTAAATGTTTAACTCGATTTTGAGGATTTTCGAGATTGCTATGAAGTTATGTCGCTGTAAAAGCAAAACGAATTATGGAAGTGCAAAAGTAAAAGTATATATATTAAAAATTATAAGTTTTTGACAGATCTCTGATTTTGATTTTGACAATTGGAGATTTTGACATTTCGATATACTTGATTTTATCTACTTTTCACAAGATGGCACTGAATATAATTTTTTCTCTCCAAAGATGGCATGAATAAATATTGAAAATTCTATGAAGATGGCGCTGTGTAGTAAACAGTTGCGTTACGAAATCTAATGTCGATTTCCTTTCACCAATTTGCAGTCGACTGCAGTCGCTACTAAATTCGATTCTTTTCTGGGTATTTAGGAAATTAAAAAAGTAGCGATTTTTATTTTTATGAATGTGTGTGTGTCCAACTGACTAATGTACAAAAACAAGCACCATGGAACAAAACAATTACATTCATATTGTTGAGCACACAATTTTTATATTTTTTTTCACCAAATGTTTTCCAAATTCACAACTAATTACAAAACAATTGTGCTTCCGTTAACTTTTTTCTTGTACTGATGTTTTTGTTTGCTGTTTTCGATCTGTCAAAATTGTTGTGTGTGTAAAAATCTGTGTGAAAATCCGTCTCAAAAAAGAGATCGACTGCAGTCGATTTTTTTTTCATCCTAAATGAATTCCATTGAAAAAAAATTTTTTGTTGAAAGGAATTCGACATAAAATACTATTATATTTCGATATAGATCCGTTCAATCAACTTTCCCCAGGGTTGGCCTAGGTTTTCTTGACAACCCTATGAATTGTCAACAAAAACCTGGGTTTTCAAGTCCTCAAAAACGTTAAAACCACAAATGACCACACATCGCTGTCATTAAAAAAAAAAAATATACGCCTTTAACAGCCCTCAACTAGTCACAGCAAAAAGCTAGGGCGAGTTGATGGAAAACCTAGGTCAACCCTAGGCTCAAAAAACACTCAATTTGAAACTCAGGACCTAAAGTCGCTCTGAGATTCTTACACAGTCATCTGTATACAAGCAGTGTATCTATTATCTAATACTGAATTATGTTGTTTAAGCCATCTACATCATTATCCTCCAAAATTGCTCTCTCACTAAACTATTCATTATTTTTATAGTTATAAATGATGTTTGGGAATACTTTGTCGATAAGTTCATCTTTTGTTGAGGCAAAGGTACAGAAATTCGGAGGAAATGGAACCAATCCGGAACCAATTCTTCAATAGTTAATCGACCATTACCAAAAGACAGCAATTGCTCAGCGAAATCTTCATCGGATGTATCATTCAGCAATGCAACTCTAGTATTTGTTGTCAGCTGAATTTTCTTCACATAGCGCCATAGGCTGGACGATTTCAGGCAAGCGTTTATTTCGTCGGCAGCTGTTGATCTTGAAAAATTGGCATTGTATGGCGGAAATCGCTTGACAGTGAAATCATTGCACCTCCAAAACATTTTGGGTCATTGCGTAGATCTTTTAATGTTCGGTTAAGTGCTTCCAATGCACGTTTATGTGCCATTGTCCATTCGTCTCAGATGATGATTTTCGATGCTGATAAAACTTTGGCGGAATGTTTTGCAATATTGCATGTTGGTTCTTCAATAGTTTGAAGATCTAACGTCAATTTTAATGCAGAATGAGCTGTACGGCATCCTTCTAACAATGTGGCTACTATCTCAGAAGAATCGATTTTGCATCTAGCACGATCAGTGACTAAAATTACTGACATGAGGAATGTTTTACCAGTTCCATCAGGGGCATCCAAGAAATATAAACCATCATTTCCATTATCATAGCATTCTAATGCTGAAAAAAAATATGAACAGTAGTTTTTAAGTCTGCGTTTCCAATTACGTTCCGTCGTTCTCGTTTTTTCTTTCCCGTGGGAATATGCGGATGAAATATAAGGTCTGTTCGTTGAATTTTCCCCAGGGTTGACCCAGGTTTTCTTCACAATACTATGAGTTGTCAAAAAAACCTGAGTTTTTCACTCCTCAAAAAACGCTAAAAAACAAATCACCACACATCCCTGTCATTTGACAGCCCTCAAATCGCCACAGCAAAAAGCGAGGGCGAGTTGGGGGAAAACCTATGGCAAACCTATGGCTCAAAAACACTCAATTTGACATTTAGGGCGAATTTAGGTTTCTCAAAAAACGCTTTGTGGTGACCCTAGGGCAACCCCAGGGCTTCAACGAACAAACCTATAGATTCATTTTATTCGGGCGGATTTTAAGCCATTATTTTTTTAACTGCGATGTGCGAGTTCTGTGATTGAAATGCAAGGCTAAAATAATTTTATTTTTAGTCGCAGAATTTGCAGTTAAAAACATAATGATTTGAAATTTGCGTCCGAGAAGAATAAATTTATTTTAACTTTGCATTTCAATGACAAAATTAATAGCACCTTCAAAATCGCGCGACCTCTTTCAACTCCATTAGATTTTTAACTGAAACGACTGCAATTGCTTCTCTTTGAGAGATTTCTTAAAAAATGCCCTGTAATACCACCTAAACCAAGTACACCTTGGGTGCGTATAGACACGACCAAATAAGGTGGCGCAACAAAGCTATTGAAACATCGAATCATAACGCATTTCAAGAACCTACAATTTTATGTTCATTCCGAAAGGCTAAGCGACAAAACACTTTTTATAGCAATGTTATTTCTCTAAGAATAATTTCTAATTTCTCGCGAAAGGCGATACCCGTTTAAAAACAATTTTATGTTTCCAATGGGTGTCGAACTTCGAACACCCACGTAACATCATACATGTTAACCATACGCCACCGCAACAAGTGACCTCCTGGTTTAGCGTTTTTTTGAGAACTGAAAACTCAGGTAATTGTGAATGAAACCTAGTTAAACCATGAGTAAAGTTCAACGAACGAACATAAGGATTTATTTTAATTTTATCGCAATTAGGTATTATCAATTTTCTCTTGCATCGATATCTTTTCCCAAGTTCAACAAGTATCCACTCAACAATCCTTAATACACCAACAAAAGTAGGTTTTCAAATCCGAGCGGCTTTGACAAAAATTCTCAAAGTCCAATAAATCACGACAGTCTATTTTAAATTACTACCATTTATTACATATTTTTTCATTTCACATGATTTTAATTTTTGTTTCTGTCTCACCCTAAGCAAAATACAAAGTGTATAGAATAGCATTTTGTACTATGTATATAATATGTAAATTTCAAATAAATATTTCTTCTACTTTGCTCAGCATGTTTTCAGCAAAACATCCTTTATTATTTATTTTTCTTTTTTTCTTTTTAAACTAAAATGGAACGTGTAGTTTTCTTCTTTTTACTTTTGTTTTGTTGTTATTCAACAAATAAATACAAATATGTTTTTCTCTTAAATACATGTTTATATAGTATAATTTTACTCTTGGTTTGTCCTTAATGTAGAATATAGAATACGATATTTATTTTAACTTTATTTTACTCAGCATGATTAAGATCATTGTTACTGTTTTTTATGTTTTTAAATAAGAGGATATAATATATTTTGAAATATGATTGTGATATTTAACAATAGAAATAAATAAAAATCAAATTGAAGGGTTTCTTGTTTGTATTTCATATTTTTAAGTGTAAGTGTATATCACTAAGAGTAGAGAAAATGGAAAAAACTTGAAATAGCTGTATAAGTAATTGACACTGTTATTGTAAATGTTTTACTTAAGGTGTCTGCACTGGGAATCGGAAAAAGACCATCCCTTTATTAAATAATTTTAATGAAAGAAGGCAATAGATGGCCCTACAAACTTAGTATTTCTTTTAAAAGAAAAAGAAAATAAAATGGTATGTATGTACTTATTTGTTATATTATTTAACTTAGAATAATTCTTCATTTGTTATAAACGTAAATTGCAGTCTTGCCTAGCAAGACTATGTAAATCTTATACTGGTCAGTGGTAGGCAGGTGTCTAAGAGTGTGTTGTGTGTGTGTATATGGGTGTTTATTTGTGTATTTGTGAAGTAAAGTACGTGCTGCTAATGTTTGGTCTTTCAAAAGTACTGAGAGCAGTCGGTTTCTTAAATTTTTAGGGTAATTCTGTACCCTGTGGATCGCTGTACTCTTCGTCATCTTCTTCTTCGTCGTCAACTTCGTCCTCGTTTTCTTCTTCGGTCACGCTTAATTCGTTTTTATTGAGATCAACTTCTTGTTGGGGTCATAAGTCGGGAAAACGGCGATTGTCCTCTACATAGTGATTCGGAATTTCAAAGAGTTCTTGAGCAATGTAATCGCAAAACTCAAATTTCTGAAATGTTATTTTAGCAGACACTGTTGTGAGGACGGGAATTTCGATTTTCACTGGAAAACCACTAGGCAGCTTAAGTGTTACGAACTCTCGCAACTTGCTGAAATGCTTAAACGGAGCTATGACTTCAAGAACGTTCAGAAGCATTTCCACACTAAGGGGAAAATCTTTACTCATTGCAACTGTCGCACGTAGACATTTGCTCGACTGTTTAAAAACAATGTCCCGACCCAGCTTCGGATATTTACCAACTTCGGCGGAAATGTAATCATTCCATGTTACAGTTGTTTCTGGTGGTGGCAGTAATGAATTTCTCCGGCCCAGTTCTCCGTTAGCGTCGATGCTAGCACGTCGACCTTTGGTAATTGTTTCGACGAGTGCTTTGTTCTTTTGTAAATCATCTGTTGAAAGATGCTCACGTCGTTTACGTGACTTAAGTACGAGACCATTTATTGAATAGAGATCACAGTTGTACTGACCACCCACGACTTCTTTGCGATCTTCCCGGAATATCCAGCCTGACTGTGCTCGCGAAAATTGAATAGCTTTGGTAGACATCTGAGCGGCAAGGATATCGCTGGACATCAGGACATCAACTTCTTCCTCGATGTCATTCTCTTCGTATCGCATTCTCTGAAAGCACTGAAATTCATTATCTAGTACAGTTAATGACTCATGGGGGCTTTTATCGCCACGAAAGATAAACGAAATGTCACCGCGTTCCCATCGCATATCGGTGAAATCAACCAAGGTCGTGTCCAATCGTATTGATGAACCAGATTTGTGAATTTTACATATATCCGAAGGCAAGATACGCGACACCAAAGGTACCCAGGAATGGAAATCCCATTTAAGTTCCATGTAAAAATCTTTCATTTGTCGAAGGGCATTAATTAAATTGGCTCGACGTGATTCCATTTGCTGACGGGATTGCTGTTTTAGTTTACGTAGGAGGGATGAGATTGTCTGACGATCACCAAAACTAATGGCTTCCGCAAGGGGCGACCAGCCTTCGAGGTTTTTGATTTTGACAGGTGCTCCATGGGCAAGCAGAAGGTGGGTGCACTCTTTACGACCGAGCATCACAGCAAGGTGGAGTGCGGTGTTTCCGTGTTTGTCCTTTTGCGACACATCATTCGCTAGCTGTAGGTGCTGTGATAGGCGTTTTATATCGTTTTGAAAAACACTATTGTGCAAAGGAAATTCCTCAGCGAGGCTGTCAATTTTTTCTTCAGCCATTTGTTTTTGAAATGATAACACACACGCACACATTGCAGAAATTTCGTTGAGGAAAATCGAAATTCGAAATCGTCTCGAAAATTCAAGTCAAAACAAAATGGCTTTTAGTGCTGCCAGACTGTCAATGTTTTGAGCTTTTTTTATTTTAATTAAAGAGCTAATTGGGTCGAAAGGTAGTGTCCTGCGTATTTGTATCGAACCGTACAAAATGAAAGTCGAATCGAGATTCAAAAGTTTTTGATAGCTGGATTGGACCTAAGGGATGAGTTTATATCGAAACCGAGTAATCATTCTATCAAGCGAGTTGGTGTGCGCGTATTTAAAAAAGCAAGTTTCTCATTCGCATTAACACACAGTTTCTGGATGTTATATTTTGGATCCGACTACCAGATTCGGTGAGACAATCTACCTGGACTGATATTCAATCTTAACCCGATTCAATTACTTGGTCCACTAGTGAGAAAGGGGTACCAACTGACACGTAACAGTTTCTTCGCCTCCTTCTTTTGTTTTATTTTTCTCTTTGTACTCTCTTATATCGAAAAGGATCAAAACGAAGTTGTCGCATGTTTAATGAAATACTGACCTATAACTCGAAAAAGATGATGAATATTTAAGGAATGTGTTATGCGACCTTTTGAATGTTAATTAAGTTGGCCTGCTCAAAGACAACTTTATTGATGATGAATATTGGTATTACTGTAAGTATGATAATTTATTCATGAGATCTGGTTTGAAAAAGCTTGTTTCTGTTTGTTTGTTGTGCCAGCGTCGGGTTAAGAAAATTGTTTTTAATTTTTAGGACTCGAGAAAATAAGTTAGAATTCAGTAAATTGCTGAAGAAAACAAATTACAAAATGTAGAAATATGAATTCCTTTATGTGAACCTCAGTTTGACCTTCAATACTAGCAAAAAATCTGAAAACATGTTTCATTGAAAGGAGTAGTTCTTGATTTGAATTTCTCTCTTTCATATTTCAATTAAAAACGCTATAAGCAAGCGTTGTCTGTGATATATTTTACTTTAACTAGGATTCATTTTAAAAATAAATGAAATAGTAGTTAGTTGAAGTTAGAAGAAGAAGTTTCTCATATTTTATCGAAAACAAAGTAATAAGAAAACGAAAAACATGAACGTGAACGGATAAAGTACTCAATGCAACTTGGCACCACCGAGCACCGACTGTATTCTGATCAATTCTGAACACATAGTAGATAAAGAGAATTATACTCTGTGATTCTGAGAGGACTTTCTTCTCTTAAAAAGTTCTCTTACATTTGTATTAAACCGTCCCCCAAGGCCCCAAGCTCCATCCATTTTCTATCAACAGCTGGCTTGCGTCAAAAATCTATGAAGAAAAGAGTAGTTATCAAAAAGGTAAATATCAAAATTTTGGCATATTCAAAAAAATATTTCTTGGCAAATAGCCAAATCTCTCACACAAAATGTCCAGTCAGCCATGAACGTGGTCCCTGTTGAGTTTAATTAACAAATTGAAAATTATAGAATTAGATAATCAGTTTCCTGTGTATTTTACCAAACAAAATATGGTAAGAATAATTGTTCAATTTGTTTTTGTTTCAAAGTTCAACAATCTTTGGGATTAGTTTAATTTGGTTGGTCTTTTACATTTTTCCATGAGCTGAAGAGTGAATGAGTGAAAGATTTTACCTGTTGTCTCTTCAATTGTGACAGTGACCTACAAAACTTTTAAGAATCAGCCCAGTCCCTGATTTCAGTTGGCATTGGGAAAGTGTTTTTGATACTGGGACGGCTCCAAGTGCACTAGTCTAGTTTGTTGTGATAATTAAAAACGGAGCTAACATTGAATTAGAAGAAAGAATAAAATTTACAAAAACATACAACAATGACTATCCACGTAATGTGTCTTACTGCCGATGGTGGACTTCCGATTTTTACTAGAAAGAAAGGCGATTGTGAAAACTTACCATTCTCGACCGTGGCTTCATTGAATGGCGTACACATGTTCTTCAAATCCATGGGAATATGTATGAATTCAACAACCACCGAAGACTGGACACTTCTCTGGAAGGACTATGAAGATGTTATTACATTCATTCTGTGCGGGCGAAATCTGTCTGAAAAAAAACTTGAAAGCCTATCAAATTTAATTTTCAACTCTATAAAGTTATTTGTAAACTCAGAAGACTTAAAAAACTCAAGTAAGATTGTAGAGCGGCTGAAACGGGAAGCGAAGCATTACATGCCAATCATCGATAGATTACTGGATTCTCTTGCATCCGACATTCCTGAATTTAATGATTGCATATTGTCCACAGAAAATGCGCACCTTTTGGGCAAACTAAACGAGTTCAGTGGCCAATGTGAATCTCTATTTTGCTGCATAGTAGTCAATCAAAAGTTAGCTGTTGGCACTGACGGGTGGTGGGACTTAGATGTTATCGATCGTAAACTTCTCATTACAATGCTAAACTCTTCGGATCGTTTACAAACCGATGTTCCAGTTTATTTGCCAAAGAAGAGCTCAAACACAGCTTACCGATTCATTTCGGTTCCAATAGCTGGTTGTGGGGTTTTATGTGTAATTTGTGGATCAGATCCTTCATATCAAGAAATTAACAACATTGCACAGAATGTCTTTAAAAACGAAGGCGAAGTGATGAAAAATGTCGAGCGATGTATATCAAAAATTTCCCCAGATGCTCTGGACATAAGTGAAAATATTTTCAAAATAGTTTTACTCAATAAGCAAACTAAAAAGTATGTTTTTGCAAGAAATGTAAAACATTTAACAAGTGAACAGTACTCTGTTACAAACAATAACTTGGAAAACATACGAATGTACATCGACGAAGTGCTTGAAGCTGATTTCCAAAAAGAAAGACTCGATGAAAATGGACTCAGTATTAATGTTTTTCCAGCTGACCAGCATTGGTGCTCGGAATATTACAAATGTTACGTGCATATGGATGGAAATGAGAATGTTCTATTTGTGCTTTTTACTGCTTCAGTACCAACTAATGCCATGAAGCTTATAACACACAAAACTTTTGGTCTTTTGATGCAGGATAAAAATTATTGTTGGTAGGGAAATGGAAAACTATTTACACCATCGCCAAATAAAGTCTTCCCCAAATTTTATACCAGTTGTTTTTAATTTTTATATTACAGTATTTATCTGCTTATGCCATAATGGTTAGTATGACTGCCTGATACGTGGCTGTTCGAGGTTAGAGACCCTGAAGCCTTTCGCGAGAATTGGCAAGTCCTTCAAAGGTAATAACATGCTGCCATGAAAGGTACTTTCTAACTTAGGTGGTCGGAATCGACATGAAATTGGACGTCCTTGAAATGCTTTAGTCAACGAGGTCTCGATAGCTTTGTTTCGGCACCCTATGTATGTGTATGGAGTGATTATGAAATGAAATTGAAACACTTTTTCCAAAGACTTGATAGCTTCAGTTAAGCGATGCGAAGAATTGTTTGTAGGGAATTTGTAAGGTTCCATTCAGGTTTTTTTAAAACTTCTTGGGTAGATTTTAGTTTAAGTATAGCTTTGATTTTGCTTACTGATATTCCCTCGCTCAAAAGTAAACCCTTCTATTGTTACATTTTTGAAACAACACATTTACTTTTCAGAAACAAAAAGCCTCGTTGAAATCCCCATCACGAGAAAAGGATAATGAATCACTTAATAAATCACCTAGCGAAGAACCAGAACCATCACCGCATGGCACATATAGGTACACCGGACGAACAAAAGAAATAATACAAGCCTACAATGCAGCAGTAATAACTCTTCATCCTAAATGTCCCTGGTACTTGTTTCCTGGTTCTGTGATGTACGCTGTGATCAAGCGCTACGTGGAAAACTACAAAGGCAAATACAAACTAGTTCCTATTCCGAACATGCTGTATGAGCTTTTGATTAAAAACGAATTCATCAAATCCGAGCATGTGATTTTCTCGTCCGAAGAAATATTTAACCAATATGCAGAGAATCGTGAAGCAAATTTTGTGAACTTACTTGTTACGGGACGATTGGGAGCTATAACAACCACAGGAAATGAGATTGTACAGAAAATGCTTCAAAAGGCACCTCAGACTATCGTTACTCAGCTTGTTCCAGTCAAGAACTGTTCAGAAAATTGTCTCTACGTACAGGAGAATTTTTATTCAAATCTGATGGATCGTTTCCGATATAATAACGGTTTTTGGGTTGAATTGGAATCTTTCAATGACTCCCAACAAATCCCTTCTATTGCTACTAAAGTTCACATTTACATGTTAAACAACCCATATGAACTGCCACAGGAGATTGTAGATTTGATTTTCAGTAATTACTTCAACACACCTCGAATTTTACACCGTGGCCACACCTATCGTGTAGAACTGAATGCGAAGTTACTTGGAACATCTGTTCTCTCGACTTTCTACCATATCTTTGCTTATCTTAAGGAGGTTCACTTTCGATGTGTTCATTTGGAGTTGAAAGGAAGTGAATTTGAAATGCAGGCAATTGTGGCGAAGAACTTTACCACCCTTATGCAGATTGCACATTCACATCATTTTCTGCCACGACAGATTTTGGATAATGTGGCTATTGTGGAGAACTACCCTAGCGGTTTGAGCAATGCATATTCTCTTCTGCGATCGTCTATTGATGCATTTTTACCAAAGAAATCTACATGTCTTTCTTCAAAACACATCTATCCTCTATTTATGCTGCAGGGAGACCGTGGCTGTGGTAAAACTAAGTTGATCAACGCCGTTGCCATGGATTTGGGACTTCACTTATATGGTGTGGATTGTGCTGATGTTGTTTCATTAATTCCGTCACATACTGAGCTCAAATTGAAGGGTCTTTTCGCGAAAAGCTTGCAATGCGAACCGTTGTTGTTTTGTTTTCATAACTTTGAGGTAAGTTGGGAAGTTGATTTCTTCCTTGCAAACTGTATTCCTTTTTTATTTTAGATATTTGGCATTGACAACGAAGGTAATGAAGATCTGCGACTATTGTCTTCCTTCCAAGCTCAAATTCAAGAACTCTTCGCTAGAGACCGTGATCACCCAATAATCATTGTCGCTCTTACCAATGAACGAAATCTAAAGCCAATGATTCAAAGGTTGTTCCTCGAAATAGTACACATTGAAATGCCTGATAAGGAAGAACGTTTTGAAATACTCAAATGGTTGCACATTCGTGAGACCTTCAACGATGAAATATTTAATCGCGGCAGTCTCGAGCGAATACCCTTATTTGCAATGGAATCCCGAGAACGATTTCTTCGTGATTTTTTTAATTGGGCCGATGCAAAAGACCTCCTGATTGAAGTTGCTGAAAAATCGCAGGGATTTATATTGGGTGATCTACAGCTGCTATACGACAATGCAATCCGAGACTTGCGAAAGGAACCAAAGCGAGCTACTCTCAGCATGCGTCATTTCAAAAAGAACCTCACCGAAATGCAATCGTCTTTCGCTAACAGTTTAGGTGCGCCGAAGGTTCCGAAAGTTTTGTGGTCTGATATTGGTGGCCTGGCTAAGATAAAAGATGAAATTCAGAGCAGCATTGGCCTGCCACTGAAACACGTTCACTTAATGGGAAAAAATCTTCGACGATCGGGAATTTTGCTGTATGGACCGCCAGGAACTGGAAAGACACTTGTCGCCAAGGCAGTTGCCACAGAGTGCAATTTGAGTTTCCTTTCAGTACAAGGACCAGAGCTTTTGAACATGTATGTTGGTCAGAGTGAACAGAATGTTCGCGAAGTTTTCTCTCGAGCTCGTTCAACTGCACCATGTGTACTATTTTTGGATGAGTTGGACTCATTGGCTCCCAATAGAGGTGTGGCAGGTGATTCTGGAGGTGTTATGGATCGTGTCGTGAGTCAATTGCTTGCCGAAATGGATGGCATGGGCGATCCCTCTAAGCCCATATTCATTTTGGCTGCAACAAACCGACCGGATCTTATTGACCCGGCCCTATTGCGCCCAGGACGTTTTGATAAGTTGTTCTATGTGGGACCATGTTCTACTGCTGAAGATAAAATATCAGTTCTTAAAGCTCAAACAAAGAAGTTCAGGTTACCAAAGGACTTGAGTTTAGAAAAAATTGTAGATATTTTGAACGAGGATATGTCTGGTGCAGATTTGTATTCAATATGCTCCAATGCATGGCTGGCGGCAGTAAGGCGGACTATTGAAAATCATCGTGAGAGTAAGTTTAGACTATAGATATAAAACATTGAATTTAAATTAATGTTAAATTTTTGCTTTAGAAGACGATGAAGATGATGGCGATAAAGACGATGAGCTACTACCAGAAGACGTTATTGTACAAATGAAAGACTTTGAAAAGTCCTATGAAAAGTACATCCCTTCCATCGCTAAAAAAGATTTGGACTACTTCAACAAGTTGAAAGCACAATACAGTGTTTGATTTGAAAGATTGCTTGTCCTTGTTTTGTTGTTAAGATTTTCGTCAAAATTTAAATATAAACTCAAGGATATTCGTTTGATGCGAAGCAGAAAATTAAGTTCTCACAAAGGTTTAGTTTATTTTTTTTTTTTATACCATGAAAGAACATTGGCAGACAGAAGTATTCGTTATAATTATTAGCAAGTGGTGGGAAGATTAAAAAACAAATTGAAGCGTTCAGTTGAAGAGAAGGTTGAGTGTTTTTCTTTAATGATTTATTGCTTTTCTTTAGGATACATATACGAAAATTTATTAGTCTCATCCAATAGCAATGGGTAGGTTCATTATGAGAATTTCAATCGCTAATACATCCGCTCGATTTGCATAAGAATTTCCCCAAAAATTTCGATTTCAGTCGAGCTCTCTATAGTTTTGCACTCTAAGTCGGTTAAGGTCTTTTTCCACTTGATTGCGCCACCTAAGAAGAGGTCATTCACTACCGTGATTTGTCTGCATTGTGCTTTCGAAGAACCCGTCGAGCCGGAGCGTTGTCCATCCGCTCGAAATGTCCCAGTCATCAGTCTCGCGATTCGTACGGCCATTTTATGAAAATTCATCTACTGAGAGTTTCCTCGTCCACTTTAGATAACTTTCATGCTTCCGCACTTTAAAGCCAGACTGGGATAGTCGAGGTCTTATGAAGCGCTACCCTGTTTTTTCAGAAAGGGTTTTATTTCTTAATTTCCGTCTTAAGAAATTGTTTGATCTCCGCACTGATGTTATTTTCAAAGTCTATAGAGGATCATAGGTAGACGCAGTTATGTACTAACTCAAAGTTGTATGTATGTTTATTGTGACCCAATTGCTCCGAGAAGGAAAATATTCGAGTACTAACAGACGGCGCTCTAACCAACTTGTAAGACAAACTGGAGAAGATTGTTGGTAAAAAACGTATGCTCATCCGGGATGTACCACAATCTTACACCTAGACCAACATGAGCGATTTACAATCGGACGATTATTGATTTTTGTTCACATCTATGAGCGCAGTAGACACGCATAAAAGATGATAAATCGATCAAATGCAAAACTCAATTAATATTTTTTAGAGTGATATAAACAATGACCTCCGACAAGTAAAAGTCCAAGAGTGCTTCCTGTATCTAATAAATAACGGACAACATATAACTAGCAATGTTATCTTGAACATAAGACACTCCTACGAATAGATTTAGATTCTTGTGTGTCCTACGACGCGACAATTAGAACCTTACTCAAAATAGTTAAAAGATGCACTAAAATTAAAATTTATTCTTTTCTATAAATCGGTACATTAATACCTAATATGACCTAAGAAACTCGCATAACTAAATGAAAAAATGAACACCATGAACGCCATAAAACAAGTATGTATTAGATTGGCCCAAGCATTGGTTTCCGGCCGGGCCATGCTTCCTTTGCGTACTTTTTCTTTTGTGGTTCATTGCTATTTTCAAGTACTGAATGATCTTCATACCGTTGCACTGAAAAAAAGTTACTTTTTGAATTTTACCAGTCCAGAAGCACACAATGTATTCACCATTTCCTCCTCTGGGGAAGGGTATTTTTCCTTTAACAACTGCCGGCTCAGCAATAGCTGGTGTGACATCAGGAGCAGGATTTGGTAGAAGCAAACCCAATTTTGTTCCCATTGCTATCGGAGTGATATCAAAGTCATTTCCAGAGTTTAGTCGATTTGAGACTTGATCGTGGGCTTCAGGTAGATCTTGATATAGTTGAGGGGCCACAGATGTCGGATGCATATGTTTCATTTCGTGAGAATTGCTGTGATTTACTGGACTTGCTGATATTCCAATTTGATTTGGCTCGAAGCGCATACGTTTGCTTGGCACAACTGTCGTCTGGATAAGATTACGAAAACGTCCAACGTTTGGATCGACATCCTCTGGGTTGATGATGATTTCTTCTTCGTTGAAAGTAACACTACGCCGTTTTCGTTGGGACTTACTCGAGCTCTAAAATTGAAGTCATTAACGTTTGAATATGCAGCATGTCAGTGCTCTCTTACCTTTCGAAGACTGTCATCTGTTATGCCCAGCATGGATATACGACGATTATGTGCTGTATTGTATTCAGTAAGATTCTAAATTGAAAAGAATATATTTTTTTTTTTTACAAATTTAATGCAATCGAGTTGCAGGGTATTACGTCTAATTCCGTTTGACTTTCCGGTAGGCCAAGCAATGCCCCATCGCTATTTTCACTCATTGGAAGATCTTCAATAATGCTTGATCTATGTCCAGCAGAAGGACGTTCTCTGAGTATATATTGTCGTGTCGAAGCACCAAAATGAAAGGTCGTGTTGATTTGCAACTGTGTTGGCTTATTCGATTCCAAACGCAGAGTGCCAATATATGTGCCATGGGCTGGAAAAGTGTGCAAATATGTTGTAACTAAACACATCATTACCTTTTCATAATCTCCTTGAGAAGAATTAAACAGCTTCTCCATACGATTAAAATACTTTTATTCGGCTAAGGTGTAAAAGCAATAACCGCAATAAAAGATAAATAAGGCAAATCGTTTTTTGGTGTACTTTTTTCGAGAGCTTCTTAAAAACTGAATTCATAAATCTATCTTAGCATTACACTACCTAATCTACCCGTTTACAAGATATCACATCTATTTTCGGCGGTCGTCGTCAGTAGCCGATACTTTTAATGTGGTGGGAGACAATACAAAACATACCTCGTTCATAGAGATAGCTGTGTCAGCATAACAAACAGTTTTAACTTACATGCTGTACATAAAATATCAAATGGTGTGATTCTAAAAATCAATAATCTTAAACCATGAACTGGCACCTTTGACGAAATTAAGGAGCATTGCAAGTCGTTAGATAGCTGTCAATATTATTTACTAGCTGGTAAATAAATTCAATTGCTTTGGTAAATTGGGCAAAACCAATAATATTTAATAGAACTTGGGAGAAATGAAAGTAGCTCTCAAATTCATAAGCCGACTTACCAAAGCCAGAGATTTTTTAGTCCCGTCAGAGTAATACATTTTGAATCTTAGTCATGGAAAGTACATAATCTAATTGATAGCAACAAGGCTCTACAGGAAGCAGGAAGCAAATTTAACAAATGTTCAATTATAATTATCAATGACAAGAGACCTACTTGCTAGAACACCTGTTGTAAATCTTTTTTAATGTAAGTTTATATAATAGGTAAAATATTTTTGCATGGATAAAAATATCAACCAAGTTTAGAGTGTGATACTTACTTGATCCCAAATCCACCAAGTAGGCGATATTCAAGTGCTTGTGATACACAAACGCCGCGTGTACTCTTGAGCACGATGCATGGTCTATACAAAAATCATTCATTTGAGCATTTCGCCCAAATAAGTAGCATTTCTTTTCGTCGACCATTAGCTTCTGAACTAACTTATCTTCCTTCAGAACATCTAAATGCAGTCCTGTTGGTGGTTTCCCCGCCCTTCGGGAAAAAAACAGCTCGTAAATACTTTGTTTATAATTTTATAAAAATTAATCAAAACATACCAACTAGGAACTTCGTAGCTACTAGCCATTTGAAATATTCACGAGTATACCACTGGATTGAAAGAAATAAAAGTTTTAACTAAAAGAAGCTTAAATAATAAACATTTTTCATTTGTGTTGTTTAGGCCGCAAAAAATAAAAAAAACTGACAAGTAAGAAGTAACATGACAGGGACAGCCGTGCCGTCCGACAGGGTGACAAGGGTTTCAAAGGTTTTAGAGCAACTGGAAAAATGTAACAAGTCTATTTATAGGTTCGTTCGTTGAGCTTTAGTCCCCTATTACATGATGTCTCACGAGCCCAGTCTCACATGAGTGCGAAAAAGAAAGGAGATGTGAGGAAATGAGATGCACAAAAAAATTCCCGATGAGTACCGTGCCGATTTTTAGCAGTCTCATATTGACGTTTCTATTTTCCCATATTCGTTTTTGCTATGTTGTTTTCATCGCTTTGTCATTTTTTTTTCATTAAAAAAAAATTATTTTCTTACAAAGAAGACAGACGTCAGACGCACTTTGTTCTTTGTTGCCATCGAAATAAGTAAGTTTTTCATTTGACTAACAATAAAATAAAGATTTTTTATTATTTGCAGCTTGAACTGTTTGTCTGAAATATATATTTCTATAAAGCGACGAAGGATATCTTGTAAATCATTAAAGTCTCAAAAAACAATCTATTTCTTAAGATTTTTAAAACTAGCCTTGAATATCTATTATTTGTATTTTTTTTTTAGCTACCAAAGTGATTGGTACTGTGAAGTGGTTCAACGTAAAGAGTGGCTACGGTTTCATTAACCGGAACGATACTAAAGAAGATGTATTCGTTCATCAAAGTGCTATCGCTAAAAATAACCCTAAGAATGCTGTAAGATCCGTGGGCGATGGTGAGCTTGTTGAGTTCGACGTAGTGATTGGAGAGAAGGGAAACGAAGCTGCTAATGTGACTGGTCCATCTGGTGAACCGGTGCGTGGAAGCCAATTTGCGGCTGACAAGAAACGCACATATCGTGCTTGGCTGTATAGAAGCCGTCGCAATCCACAACAGCGCCGAAATACAAACAATGCTGAGACTGGTGACGAAGGTGAGGCCACCGATGGTGGACCACCACAACAGCAGCAACGTCCACAAAGAAACTATCGTCGCGGTGGCGGACGTGGTCGTGGTCGTGGCACGTATACCAACTACTTTAATGGCCCAAGACGTCAACAAAGGCGTTCCGTAAACAATCAGAGCGGTGATGGTGGTCTTAGTGGTGATGATGGTGGAAACGAGAACGTTGAATCCAGTGTACACCGAGGAGATGCTCAGGGCGGCCAACAACGTCGCGGTGGACCACCAAGGCGTTTCTTTAGACGCAAGTTTAACTCTGGTAATCGTGGACCACCAGGAGGAGGTCGTCGTCCACGTAGTGATGATGGTGGTACTGAAGATTGTGTGTTCCTATTTAAGCAATTCTTTTATGACTTTAGTAACAATGACTTTCAACATTTTAGACAACCAGGGAGGCCAGGGTGGAGATGCTCCCCGTAATCCTCGCACTCGACGCAACCCCAGGAAGCAGAACAACGCTGGGGGAAACTCAAATGAAGGCGTACAACAACCCCAACAGCAGGTAAATTAGAGAAAAACGTGCGAAAAATACAACAAATAAGTAAAGCTATTAGGCAGCTCGCATTCAAATGGTACTCATCTCATTGAATTAAAAAAAAAAACAATTTGTTAAACATTCGGTTTAGATTAAATGTTCAGTCGAGCGTCTATATTCGCATTATTTTATTGTGGGATGTAATTAACATTCAATGTCCTTTTTTTATACACTTGATGTAGAAATTTGTATTTGAATTTAAGTGCATAACACCATAGAATGGTGAAAATAAAAAAAACATGTAAAATACAAAAAATTGGAAAATAAAACAAAAAAATTGTAAAACATGAAAGCATTTGCATTTTATTTTTTGAAACAATTGCTGTTTTGCTCTTTTTCTATTGATGGCGATGCGAGTATTGTGATCTCGAAGGTATCTGGGATCTGCAGTTTTCGTCAACGTCTTAAATGAAAATTCTTCAATTTGTGGTTGCTAATCACAAGATTACTATTTCGTAACAACAAAATTTAGTGCATAGCCCTTTTTTATTTGAACTCGGTCCGGTAGGTGAAGAAAATGTGTGTGGAAGATATTCGGCCCTATCGTGGTAACCTTCGGAGCGGAGTTTTCTCCGCAACGTATCTTTTTTCTTTTTTTCCTCCACGTTTTAACCCAAAGCCTTTTCTGCTTCGGTTTTTCATTCTCCAAAGCTGCTTTCTCGCACAAGTTCAGCAATCCCAATATAATAGACTCATCTCCACTGCTGTCTGTGTCCATGTCCTCAACTGCAATCGATGCACAGTTTAACAACTCTTATAATTGTTTTACTTCCATACCGAGATCTGTCTATTTTTTAAATCAAAAGTTGTAAAACCAATTTGTTATTTTTTTAATTTTATAAGGCAACTTACTTTGTTTAGAGAAAAATACAACTTTGAAATTTATAAAGTGTCAACAAGAAAAGGATTGAAAGAGAAATGAAGAATTGTCAAATTTGAGACGTGAGCCTTCAAAATTGAACATGTAATAGCGATTGTCTCACGGGATGGAAATTTAAAAGGAACGTCAAAAATGAGACATGTCTCGTGAGACATCGTATAATAGGGGAATTTTTACTGCGCGAACACAATGAATGCAGAGCCGCAAGAAATGTCAAATATTAAATATAAGTGAATACAACAACAGTGCAAGCCGGAGCCACACAAGTTAACTTTATTTTAACTCTTACAACAGTTACCCAGGGTTGATCCAGGTATCATTGATAACCCAATAAGTGGTCAAAAAAACTTAGTTTTCCAGTCCTCAAAAAACGCTAAGCCACAAAATCACCACACATCAGTGCCATTTAAACAGCAAAAACTTAGGGCGAGTTGAGCGCAAACACAGGTCAAACCAAGGTCTAAACTCAGCTTGACATTCACGACGAGTTTAGGCTTTTCAAAAAACGCTGTGGTGGCCACAGGGTGACCACAGGGCTTTACTTACATAGCATTGGCACAGCTTAGTAATCCTATATTGAGATCAACAGTATTGTGTGTAAAAAGGATAAAAATCGTGTACAGCCAAACAAAAACAGCAACTCTCACACACACGATTTTTCAAAACTTCCTGTGAATTTCGTGAACAAATAGTAGGATTGTTTGTTGAAGCCCTGGGGTCTCCCTGGGGTCGCCGAGGTGACCTAGGTTTTCCCTCAACTCGCCCTAGGTTTTAGCTGTGATTAGTTGAGGGCTGTAGTATTTTTTATTTTTTTATTTTGATGTTAAGGTATATAGTATCAAAAAATCACTGCTGTGCTTTACAAAATGTAAAGAAACGAGTTTACAAGTGCATGCATGGTATTTGGTTTGATCATCAGGTTGAGTAATCGAATTGTCCCGGATTGATTCGGAATAAAATTTCGACTGTGGCAACGGGGTAATTAAAAAAAAATCTTTCCGTTTTGACATTTCTCTTTGCTGTGGAAGGCTTTTTTATAAACGTGGACTTGTCGTGTCTCATAATTTTGTTTAATTTTGCAAAGAAAATATAATAAAAGGATAAAATCGCACTACGACAATTAGTTCTCCTTCTTCAAATCATTATTACTTAGCAAATCGTTAGTTTTCATTAGATATTATGGCCAAACGTTCTCAACCAGCCTGGCAAAAGCCTGCATCTCAAGAACGACCCAAACTGAAACTCTACAACAGTTTAACCAGACAAAAAGAAGAATTTACTCCTTTGGATGGAAATAACGTTCGTTGGTATAGTTGCGGACCAACAGTATACGATGCATCTCACATGGGTCACGCCAGGTAAGCAACAACGAAAAGTGCAACAACCTCTCATGACTCAAAAAAAAAAGTCAACAACATCATCTCTTGATTCTCTTTCAGGTCTTACATATCTTTTGATATTCTTCGACGTGTTATTTCGGATTATTTTGGCTATAACATTCAATACGTCATGAACATTACTGATATTGATGATAAAATCATTAAACGTGCAAGACAGAATTACTTATATGAAAAGTACAAAAAGAATGCAACATCCGGTGATTTGTCGGTTCTATTAGAAGACCAACGATCTGTTCTGGAGGAATTCAATAAAACTTGTGTTAAAAACACAGATCCTGATAAGAAAATAATGCTTGACAAAGCGCTAGATAAGATGAATGCTGCTATGGAGCGACTTAGCCAAGCCGTGAAATCAGGCGTCACTGTTAAGATAGAAGAGGCTAAATTGAATTACATGATTGAAGCTAAGGATCCTATTGCTGAATGGATGGACAAAAAAGAAGGCGACAAGGTGACAGACAAGTCAATATTTGAAGCACTGCCAAGTTACTGGGAGGAAGAATTCCACAACGATATGCGGGCCTTGAATGTAAGTATGCCGATCCCAAGAATGAATAAATATCTTCTGTAAGAGGCAGTGCCAGTTGCGTAATACTCGCAGTATGTGATGATTAACTAAGATAATATCTAACAGTACACGCAACAACTTTCTGCAGAAATCCTTTATAATACCGATGCAAATTGTGCCGATCTCACAATAAATTTCCTCTGAATTAGACCAAATCCAGTAGATTTGGAAATACCTTTGTTTGGGTAATGCTATTTAAGCTTGTGTCAAAGTTATTGTTACTATCTATGGAGGTATTCAACAACGTCGATTCTAAAACTACTTAACAGAATAGAATACATTGAGACAATTTGTTTCTATTACAATATTCATTTCTTGTTAGTTTTTTAATTTATTGGAAAACCCATGATGTCATTATATCAATTTGAAACAAATGAGTTTTCGATTAATGGTGATGACTGATGACGCACCCTCCTGGAGTTTAACCCGAAAACTGATAAGACATTCATTCAACTTATGCCTTGCAATTGTTTATCAACTATTCTTTTTGGTCTATTTTTGCATGACATTTTCATATTTGTTAGCTAATACAAGAAAATAAAAATAAACAAATAGTTTGTTTACATTTTTATAACTTACCTGCCTCAATGCTACTTATTATAATAATCTAGGCCGACGATTAGGTTGTACAATCTTTATATTCAGGCATGCCTTGTGAATCCGATTTTTGATTTTAACAGTAGAAAATGTTCTCATTTTCTTTCCTGTTCGCTAATAATAATCGCGGATAATTCGGTCCTATCGAGGTAACCGTCGCAGCGGAGTTTTCTCCGCAACGCATCTTTTTTCGCATTTTGCTTCGAAGTAGTTGTCGTTGTAAATAAATTTTTCACAAATGCGGCAATGCATTGCACGAGATCGTCGGATCGTTGGATCGTCCGATCGTAGAACTATCACGAAGCAAAATGTTTCCGATCGGAGAGAACTCCGCTCCGACGCACGTTTACCTCGATAGGGCCGACTATCTAAGAATTCATTTCAAAACTAAACAAGTGTAATTGATTTGAATTACTTGTGTTACAATAAATATCAATTTTAAGCCAACTTCAAAACTCATATCTTGTCTATTTTTAGATTCTCCCTCCGGATGTCCTAACTAGAGTGAGCGAGTACGTTCCCCAAATCGTAGAGTTTATTCAACGCATCATAGCTAATAACCTAGCGTATGCAGCTAACGGTTCTGTTTACTTTGATGTGAATGGGTTTGATAGAAATGAAAAACATCATTATGCAAAATTAGTTCCTGAAGCATACGGTGATACGAAATCTCTACAAGAAGGAGAAGGCGACCTCACATCAGCCGAAGATTGTTTGTCTGAAAAACGTTCGCCAAATGATTTTGCCCTCTGGAAAGCTAGCAAAGCCGGCGAACCGTTTTGGGATAGCCCCTGGGGACCCGGGCGACCTGGTTGGCATATTGAGTGCTCAGCAATGGCTTCAGATATTTTTGGTCAAACAATGGATATACACACAGGTGGAGTGGACTTAAAGTTTCCCCATCATGACAATGAACTTGCCCAATCCGAAGCCGCATACAATCACCCCGAGTGGGTTAAGTATTTCCTCCATACAGGACATCTCACCATTGCCGGTTGCAAAATGTCAAAATCATTAAAAAATTTCATCACCATTCAACAAGCACTGAAAAAACACACTGCGAGTCAGCTGCGATTGGCATTTCTTATGCATGCGTGGAAAGATACTTTGGATTATTCCGAAAATACAATGGAAATGGCCGTACAGTATGAAAAATTTTTGAATGTAAGTGACGAATGGACACGAATGGTTATTGTTAATTATGCTTACGTTTCTTTTGTTTTTAGGAGTTCTTCCTAAATGTGAAAGATTTGACACGACATTTTGTCACCGAAAAACCTCGCAAACAGTTTGACGCGTGGCGACCTGTTGAAGATGCTTTACAATTGAAATTTAATGCAGTGCAAGCCGAAGTGCATGAAGCGTTGTGTGGTAATGAAATAATTTTTTTTTTATGATTTCAAATGATTTTATTTAATTTTTGCAGATAATGTGGATACTCGATCAGCGCTGGACGCTCTACGCGATCTTGTTTCATCTTGCAACGTTTATATTCGTGATAATAAGTGCAGCAAAGTGAATTCTTTACTGCTGCGTAAGATAGCCACCTACATTACGGACCTATTGATTATTTTTGGTGTGATAGCCAGACCAAGTGCAGGAATTGGCTTTCCAGTAGGAAATTTGGCCAGTGGCGAGGCGAACAATGCAGATCTAGAAACCACTGTGATGCCTTATCTCACTGTCATGGCTGAGTTCCGAAATCAAGTTCGAGAGCAAGCGAAAACATTAAAAGCCGTCGATATCCTTAGACTTTGCGATGAATTACGGGATGATGTGCTTCCTAATCTGGGAGTTCGTCTGGAAGACCGAGAATGTGGTGCTTATGCCTTAAAACTGGTAGATAAGGAATCTCTTCAGAAGGAGAGAGAATTAAAAAAAGCACTCGAGGCTGAGAAAGCCGCAGAAAAGGAAAAAAAGAAACAAGCTGCAGCAGCTGCTACTGCAGCCAAAGAAGCACAAAAAAAGATAGATCCAAAGAAGATGTTCTTATCAGAGACAGATAAATATTCGGCGTTCGATGAAAATGTAAGTTATGTTTGTTTTTTTTCTTTAAACGATGCTGAATTTTTGTTTTTCAAATTTAAGGGACTTCCCACACATGACACGAATGGAAAAGAAATAAGTAAGGGTCAAACTAAAAAGCTACAAAAACTACAACAACAACAAGAGGCTCGCTATAAGGAGTATATAGAAACTGTAAATGGAGCATGAGAAAGTGTTGTTACTTTTTCTTAATTAAGAAGCTCTCTTGATGAAATTTTCGCTGGCATTCGTACTAAATTATTAGCTCACACTATTGTATTTTTTTGTTTTTGTATCGGTTTTATTTATACAACAATAATTATAATATCTAGCACCGATGAATGTAGTTTTTCTTTAATTATCAAACGAAAACAGCAACGTAAAATAATATTTGTGATACCCGTGCTTAAGATATTCGTTTCTTCCTTCCTATGTGTCGAGATCATCATATATCGATGGGAATAACAAACCGCAGTAGTATTTTATGCTTCCAAAACCCAAAGCTGTCTCTTGTCGTTGAAATGAAATCTACCAGCATGCCACTGTCCAAGATCAATCGTCGGTATGTACATTACAAACGGTCTCTTGACATCACTTAAAATGTCGCGAAGTTTCTTTTAGCGATTTAAGAAATTTTTGTCCCTTTTTAACGTCGATGTTATTTACAAAAAGATAACTCCTATTTGAGGGAAGGTGCTTCTTTAATTTGAATCCTTCAGGCATTCACCTTTGTTACAACAAGCGTTTGACTTAAACGCTCGGACAATGAGAGAGCTTTAGAAACTACGGTTTGTGTTTTAATAAAACTTAAAGTTTAGCCTTTTGTCTGTTCGTTCTTGTCCCATCATTTCGAAAATTATTTTATTCAAAGGGCAATGGTTGCACCTAGAACAGTGTCGTTTTACTGACGCTTTACTAAAACGTCTATCGTCATAAGAGTTATTATTCAGCAAAGAGCCTTGATTAATGATAAGAACGTCATTGAAACTTTTACTTTACTTAAACATCATCGTAATGTTTCTTGTCTCTCCTTGTTTTAAAGTCTTTTTTTGTGGAATGCACTGTATTTTTTGACAGAGTTGATATTCAGTTATCTGTTAGATTGTTTTAGGTTCGTTGGTTGAAATCGAGGGTTGACGTAGTTTTCCTTGACACCCCATATAAGTGTAAAAAAACTGGGTTCTCGGTTCTCAAAAACGATAACCATGAAATAACCACAGTTAGAATGGGGTGAAGGTTAATCTAATACCACCACACCTAGATCAATGTACAGTACATCCATTGTGATACCCTTATTATTTTAACGTCCTAAAAACTAATATGAGTTTGTGGTTGGTCAATTTTTAACCATTTAGCCTTAATGAAGTTCAACATGCTGTTTCTTGGAGTGTCTGATAATTCTTCTAGTTCGTTGAAAAAGTAACTGCATAGAAAATAAAAGAAAGTAAGTGGTATCCTCATGTTCGTTTCCGTCATTACATCCCCTCTACATAAGTCATCGGACCCATTTTCTTTTTGTAGTAGTAGGTTGTGTCCTGTTATAATACTGATAAGCGATCGTAATGAAGGGCCTATTCAGGGATAGTAGACTTTCAGATCAGGTCTTATCGTGTTTTTTCTTGGAAGTGACACAGGAATCTAGGCATTCCCATCTTTCATTGGATCGTATTATTTTGTTACCAAAGATCTGTTTAATTTCACAGGGTGGGACACTGATTGATTGTTCAACGAGAAAAGGGGGGTTCAGTGCTGAGCCTTTTATCGCTAATTCGTCCGCTTTTTGGTTTCCCGGTTTGCCACGGTGACCGGGAACCCAGCAGATTATAACGCTACGCTGTGTGCCAAGAACCCCTAGCTCTGGGCGACAGCAAGAAATAAGCTTTGATTTGAAAAGAGTGGCAGAAATCGCTTTTATTGCTGCTTGGCTTTTAATTAAAATAGTAGCATGTGATAGCACCAACATGGACACCAGTGTTTGTAACTGCCAAGATCTCGGCTTGGAAGACACTGCTGTGATTTGGACGTTTGAAGCAACTAGTATTCTATACTAAATAAAATATATATACATACATACAACTGACTAGTGAAACCTGCACATGTTCAAGGGTTGTGAGATTGAGGCTTACTTCCAATCTCGCGGTTGGTGTAGTTCTCATTGCTCTAGTGACGCAAATATAGTCTGTTTGTTGTACTTTGGATAGGGTTTTTGAATGCGTGGATTTTTCCGTGCTTTCCACCAACCCAATTGCCATATGATAGAATGGGTCTAACAATGGCACTATACATCCATTTGACAGCCCTATTCGTTGCCTAAACTGGACCCTGCAAAAATCTAGGGCTACCTTGGGGCGAGTTGAGATCAAACGTAGGGCTCAAAAAACACTCAGAGTTGACATTCAACGCGCGTTGAGGTGTTTAAAAAAAGACGCTTTGTGGCTTTGACCACATTGTCACCTGTTTAAACACCCTGAAAATTCTCATCGTCGTAAATAGCAAACCAATTGAATTTTTCTCAATAATAAGAACATTTTATTTTTTGACGATTTTTTAACGCCGAAAAAAGGAAGAAGAATATAGTAACTATTGCTTTTTGAGCATTAACACAAAAGCAAAGTTTTAATAAATTAAATTTAAAGATCTTATTTCTCAAAAATCTTTTAGTCAGGTTAACATTCTATTTATAAGGTATGTTGTGTGTAAAATAAGAGATCAAATAAAAAATAATAGGTATTCAAATATAATTCAGTTTGAAAAACAAAAATAAAATCTTTACAAAGGCATACCTAGGTATGTATATCAATCCTTGTAGGAACAAAAGAACATGAAATTACAAATCATCCATCCAACCCATAGCTAATGGAAGATCGAAATATTCTTTGTCCTGAGCCAAAAGTTTTCTTAACAATTTCTTATCCTCTAGCTCGTATGGGTCCTGCATATCAAATGCTAAATCTATATCATCATCAAAGTCGATTGGCGATATGTTCCGATCGGGTATATCGAAGTCAGTATCTATCTCACCGTCACCATTAATGAGACGTTCCAAGATCTCTGGTTCGAGAACATTCATTTCAGACCAGATCTCTTCCAATCCTAGTAAAAATGATAATACTTTGGTTTGTCTAGTATCAAAATTGGCTTTCTCTTACCTTTGTGGCAATTCTGATTACATGTTCTTGGTGCTGGTGTATCAATTTTCTGGTGAACCTCTACCTTGCTGGTTGCAACTGAGTGAACTTTATGATGTTGCTTACCATCAATTTGAGATTTTAGATTGTCAGTTTGTTTCTTGAGCAAATCAGAGAATAGGGACTTTGATGGACCAGCAGCTTTGAATGGTGTTACTGAAGCCTGGTTATGGATAACATTTTTAATTTCCCCTAACGCCTGTTTTCGAACGGTGTGCTTGCGTTCTGAATGGAATTGTTTATTCGGTAAAATTCTTTGCCTTAAATTTTCACCGTCAAGAAATAGCTGTTCGTTTCGAGCAGTCGACATGTTGCTATTTGTTATGGACTTTAGTTTTTGGAATATAAATTTATTGAAAGTACTTTTTAAGTAAAATACTGAGATTACTTGGACTTATTTCTTTAAAAAGTTTTACAGTTTGCTGTGAAAGTAGTTTTTTATTTGAATTTTGGCGGTGACGTTTAATTACCCCGTTGCCACCACCATAAATTGAATAGCCGAGTTCACACTGCACAATTAGTTGGACAGACTTCGTTTGATTAATGCTGGGTTTACATGCATCTGCAACTGCGGAAGTGCAGAAAAGTAAAGCGAGACGGATGAAGATTACAAAGCACAAAAGTTAAAAAGAGAGACGAATAGGATTATGGTTGCAGATGAAAAATTATGGTTGCAGATGAACATGTTCATCTGCACCCATAATTTTTCATCTGCAACCATAACTAGGAAGTTCGTTCCCTCTCTATCAGACAAGTATGAATTTTACATCTTGTTTCTTTTTCCGATTTTCATCTGCACTTGCAGATGCATGTAAATCCACCATAAAGTTGGATGATCGGATGTAGTTTGCGTTCACACTTATCAAGTTGAACTTTACCCAGTTGTCAAAAAAACCTGGGTTTTCCAGTCCTCAAAAAACGTTAACAAAAAACGCTACAAATCACCACACATCCCTGTCATTAAAAAAAAATACATGCCATTTGACAGCCCTCAACTCACCACAAAAACCTATGGTGAGTTGAGGGGAAACCTAGGTCAATACTGGGGTTCAAAAAACACTCAATTAGACATTTAGGGTGACTTTAGATTTCTCAAAAAATCATTTGTGGCAGCCCCAGGGCGACCAGGGGTTCAACGAATAAGCCTATTATTTTTGAGTCGCTACAGAACGCGCCCCATTAAATGAAAACCTATTGTGAATGAACATTTCTTAAACTTCAAAACTGTCACTTTGCGTAGAGAAGTTTTATTTTTGTTTCTGAACTAACTGAAGAAATAGAAAACAAAAATGCAAAAATCGATCAATGTTGAAATTACTCGAGGATTTTAGTTCTTGTTCCCACAAAAAATATAACATTTAAATACCTTGATCGTAAAATGGTAGTGAACGGCTATAGCCTTATTGATATTTGTTTTTTACAAGCGAAAGATATTTTAACTTGCAGCAAATAAATTAATATAAAGTAAAATTTTCAACTGCAAAAAATAGCAAAAACAGTAACATTAGTAGGAAAGATCTAAAAGCTTTCTATGGATACTGTTCGTGTTAGTAAATTGGAAGATCAGGACAGACAACTGGACACCAAAATGGAACAACTCTCCGGTGTTATGATTATCATCATCATAGGTGGTGGAATTCTAACTTTTGTCATGCTGTTTATATTTGCGAAGCGACAAATAATGCGTTTCACATTGAGATCAAGACGCGGACCCCATGTGCCTGTAGGAAATGATGCCAAGAAGGTAATCGTTCCCATTGTTTCTTTGCGCCTTAAACTTTTTTTTTATTGTTTTTTATCTAGGGAATTCGTCGTGAAATCGAACGCCGCCTCGATTGCATACAAAAGATCGCACATGAACCTAAACTGTTGTGGGATGATGATAAATATATTCTCAAACCAGACCAATCATTTCCTCCATACTACTATCGAATGAAAGCGGTCGATGATATCAAAATTCTCGGTAAGTCTTTTTGTTGTTAAATAAAAAAAACAGGAATATAAGAAAAAGGAGTCATACATTTTTTACTAGAAAAAGAAATAGCGAGAAGCGACGGAAGCTTTCGCCATCCCTATGACAGCCTCAGAGCCTTTCTTCTGACAACTCTCGCTTCGACATCATTAAATGGTTCTGGTCAACGGTTGATTCATCAATTTTGCGATATGTATGAACATGCTCGGCACGATCCGAATGACTTTGGAAGCGAAGAGTATGAAGCTTATCACAGGCTTCTACTCAAACTCCTAGATGCGTAAGTGTTGCACTACCCTGTACCCTCTTAGATGTAAATTATTGAATGTTTTCCCTTCCAGTGCAAAACAATTAAAATCCTTTTCGAACAGTCGCAAAACATCACCCTCCCGCACACCGAAAAAACAAACTAAAATGCATTCCCTCTTAGATCCATCCCGGTTACGTCCACCCCCACTGAGCACAGATCCTAATTCACCCGTTGTAGGTGAACTAAGTGGTCAGCATTCCAAAGTCAATCTAACCCTGGGACTTCAAGCACACCATATTCAGGACCAAGACCAAGAACGCGAAAATGTACGCAACCGTATCAAAAATGTTCCAACAGGCGACGAAAATGAAATTCTTAGTGTGTCAACATACCACGATAACAATTCCAGTGTTGTATGATTACGATTGAGGCAGATTTTACTGCGCATCTCCTATTCGTTTATTTCCTGGATACCAAAGTGAAAATTTAAAATTAAAAGGTTTGTGCTACTTGAGAGATGGATAAAGATAAATTGAATATTATTTTAGTCAAACCGATCAATTTACTCGTAGGGCCATTATTGTTTAGGCTTAAATATAACGATATATATACAAATTAATCTTTAAATAAAATATATACGAAGTATGGTAGAAAGAAGTTAAAGGTTTGTTTAATTTCATTTTTCATTTGACTTTCCAATGAAAAATTCACCTTTCGGAAGTATGTACCTCTATCTACACCTTTATGTATATTCTACAGACCTACATCTTGTAATCGTATCAGAATGCAACGCTGAAGTTGGCGTTGGCACAAGAAAAAGAAAATATTGGATAATAAAGTCAATGTGGAATATCAAACTGAAAACATCACAAATACGAATTGCTAATTCCTTAAAAAAAAAAAATGACAATTGGGAATGAAATCGCTCTCTAGGTTTTTTAAAAAACCAAAATGTTGGAACAGTAAGCTAGGAATCACAGGGCTCACTATGTAACTCGATAGTCGAATACCCAAATTTTCTTCTCCGTAATCCATAGGAAGTTTTTGTCGAAAGCAGTTGGAAGAATTCAAACCTGTTTACTTTCATTTTTATTGGCATAGAAAAATTGTTTCGAAAAAAAACATTCGAATGATTCCAAAGCAGAATAGAATTACATAGGTGAGTCCCAAATTCTCTTGAAAGGCATATTTTCTGTTTGCCAAGTTCTCCAAATATCAATGAGCCCGAGTGATGTAAAACAAACCCTTTTCAAACTTGGGAAGCACATTTTCACAAATTGGAATATTTGAATCAGAAAACGGTCAATACAAGAACTCAGTTTTTTTGTATTAATACGGTACCTAATACCTTCCAAAACTTTACCCATACGACGTTGAGTGCATCTTGTAGGGATGTAAAACCATCGATTATAACGACTCCATCATCATCATAGGTGTTCTCTACTTTATCGTCCAGCAGGTATTCAAGGACTGTTACTGTTGTTATAGATCAAAGGACACAAGAAGCTTACTTGGTATGACTTAGAATGCTCCAGTACGTCTTGATCATCTGCACATAGGTATTTGGAAATACTCAATTGTCTTAAGGCCAACCATGTAAGATCTCATAACGTTTTCAAAGTCAACAAGGACAATATGCAAATGCTCTAAGGAATCAAGATGTTTTTCCATTACTTATACTTTGGATTGCATCTGAAAGTTTATAAAGACTATTAGACTAAACAGAGATAATCAAATTTATCTATTTAAAATATACATCTCAAGGCTTAGACTCCTAAGCCGTTCAACGTTCATTTTATGAAACGAAATGAAATTCCTGGACCTATTTTAAAAATTCCTTCAACATTGGAATGCTACTTCCTCAGTAATATAGATTATATTTCATCCCATACTCCCACGGGAGCGGGAAGGTAAACTAAAAACTTTCAGGCAATCTTCAGCTTAGTTCAGCGGGTGTTAGGGATGGAAAACATTATTATTATAATTTTTACTGACAAATACTTGAAAGTAATTGACAATGTTAAGATTATTAAGCCTAGCTGCGATGGCTATTGGGTCTGAGTGGAAAATGTTATTAACTTTTAAATTTCAAGTTTTCTATATTTCTAAATTTTTTTGATGACATTTTCAGTAGTTCATACATTGGCGGTTTGTAATGTAAGTTGTTGCTGTCAAATTTTTTTTTTTGGTAATATGCATTAAAGTTTTTTTTATTAAATGTTCTAAACAAAGTGGACCTCCACAGGTGTTGCTTGTTGGGGCGGTTTTGTTTGTTGAGATGTGTGTCCAAGTCTCAGGTGGGCAAAGTTTATCTTCGATTTCGCTAGGTATCGAGGTTGAATAATGTTCAGCGTCAAGTTATTCAATTATTTTTTTTTAGAAACGGTAAATGTAAAATGACAGTATTTACACAGACGAGCTGTAGAGAGCCATGTCTAGTTTCCGCATCCCTGCAAAACTCGTGCGACTATGCAGGATGACTTTGGAGAATTCACGCTGCTCCGTCAAGGTCCGTAGAGAACACACCGAAGGCTATAGGCAAGGCGACAAACTGTCATACGATTTTTTCAACTTCATACTTGAAAAGATTGAACAAAACTCAAATGTCAACACCAGAGGAACAATCTTTCAAAAGTCTGAACAATTGTTCCTACGCAGACGATATTGACGTAATGGGAACAAGGAAGCGTGAAGTCATAGGTGCTTTTGCGAGTATTGAAACAAAAGCGGGAAAAATGGCTGATGGTTAACGAGGGCAAAACGAAGGATATGCTGACATCAAACAGGGACGCAGAACATCGACAAATTGGACAATAGACAGACATAACTTCGAGGTAGAACAGGACTTCGTCTACGCTATAGACACGGAAAAAACATCAGTGCGGAGGTCAAACAGAGAAAAACTCTTGCCAACCGTGGCTTCTTTGAGATAACAAGGCAATTGAGAAACAAAACCCTCTCCAGAAAAACCAAGGTAACATTATATAAGACCTTAATCATCCCAGTCCTGCTTTACCGCGCGGAAGCATGGACCTTATCGAAAGGGGATGAGGAAAGCCTTGGTCGTTTCGAACGGAAAATTCTCTGAATGATCTTTGGCCCCGTATGCGAAGACAATGTGTGGAGAAGAAGATACAACGAGCTGTATGAGCTGTAACGCGACATGGGCATACCCAGAAGAGTACGCATCGCGAGGCTACGATGGTTAAGCCATGCAGAGCGGATGGACCCAAACGCTCCGGCTCGACGGGTTTTCAGATTCAATGTTTGCGTAGCAAGATTTTTCTTCCTCTTAATCCAATGAGTTTACTTTTTTTGAATTTTTGCAATATCATAAATATTTATTGATGCGGTTGACCTAATTACAGAGTTACCACAAGTGTGGTAACTCCACATAAATAGTAATGACACATTGGTATTGATAAATAAAATGTAACATGATAATAAAAAATATTAAACTCTACTTAGTCGTTAGTTGAAAAATAAATAAACCTCTCTAAATTATTTACTGCTTTGTAATTTTGAAAGAAAATCCATTAGGAATTTATGCCTTTCTTCGATTTCGGGCAAAGAACGATTTACAATTTTTGAGCTGATTCTTTCGTACAAAAGATGATCCCTGAATCCTGATTTGATTTCTTCAAGAATAACTTTGTCTTCTTCCCTTGTCCAAGGTTGAGTTGCTTCAACTTTTATATCTTCTTTTTTGGGAGAAAGTCTAACATCATTTGAAGCTGTTTCTTCAATATGTTTTAAATCTTCTTCCTTTCTTTTTGTAGCTAATTTCTTTTTACCAATTTCAGGATCGTTAGAGTTGGGCTCCTCTTCAATCAGAGTTTTAAGTTTCTTTGCCGTAGCTATGGCATTGGACTTGGCTGATCCATCGACAGAGGGTCTTTTGACTGTTGACGACAGTGGTGATTTAACCAAATTCTTTTTCGGAGACTTTCGTCTTTCTTTGATAGCAGCTATACCCGAGTTAGCAGCAGACGAAGGACTTGCCTTGTACATTGATTTTCTTGGAGAGCCCTTTCCATCCTCAGCTCCAGATGCCGCCAATTTTAGTGGACGATGACAACTGTTTGAAGTGTTTGTCGCAGAGGAACTATAGCCCGAGTAATATGATGGATTTAGTCGAGTTGCATGTGAACGTAGACTTGCTTCGTCGCAAATCGCCAAATTATTTTCTTCTTCGTTTGGACCGCTGGGTATAGCTAGAGAGAGAACAAAATAAATTATTAAATTTATTTTTTATTACAAAACAACCTACCTTTAAAATCATCTTCTTCGAAGTTATCATTATCATCACTACTGCCGTCATTGATTGATGCAGAAAGTCTTTTCTCTCCATACTCGCGAATTCCGTGAACACAGCCACTTTCGTTTGTGATTAATTTATCCTCTTCTATTGATTCATTAAGTTCTTCTGCTTGGAAACTTTTTGCCATGAAAGAAAGTTTCGCCGGCAATGGAATCTTCGTTCCATAGAATATTCTTCCATTAATGTACTTTAGTTGGCACGGTTGAGACTCAGTTGGAGAATCAAGGAGATCATTTGGATGCAGAGTTTCAACGTATTCTTTGCCCTGATTCAAGAAATCTTCTTTGATATTGATGTTTTCTATAGAGCCGTATAGTCTGTGAAAAGGTTCATAGCAATAAAATTGGTAATGTGAGATGAAAACTTTTTGTTACCTTTCTGGAGGTGGTTCAGAGACAAAGAGCTGTGTAAACCAATCGATAAGAAAGGTATTGCCTTTGAGAAGGGGAAATATCTTTGATTTCATCTTGTCGACGGTGACATCTGGATCCTCAGATAGTTCGTTGAGACAGGCGTATATCTTTCTTATCTGTGCTGGTTGCTTGTTAAAGTACACATTCAATTTGTTGAAGAAAGTCCCAGTGTTAGTGTACATGAAATGCTCAAAAAATTTGCCGACCGATGCTGCCTCATGAGGCAAGAGAAAAGTGAGGAACACGTGAGCCAGCTCGGGGTGATCAGGAACAAAGAGTTTTTCTAATTTCTGTAATAGCGATATAGTGAGTATACAATACTACTAGACTACAATATGCGGAAAAATAATTTTTTTCACGTACATAGTATAGATCAGCAACGTTATCTTTTTTTGGATTGAATGATCTCAGAATGTAGTTGAACTTTTTGCAATCATCTGGCCTGTTTGATTGTTTGAGAACTTCTTCCACCTTTTCATAAAAGTTGAATGCATAAACTGTAAGGAAAAAGAAATGTTTTGGTTTTTTAATAAAGGCACGCTTAAATAGTCCCAAATCAAAACCTTACTTGCATCCTTTCGATTGGCATCCTCTGCACTATCTGGCAGAAGCATGTGTCGAAAGTTTTCCTCCTGCCGGTTAGCCTTGCGGGTCTTTGGTAGTTCTGGTTCTTCTCCTGTTTTCCGTTTACTAACGAGGTCCTCAGCGCTTTTTACTTTTTTGCAGTTCATTTTTAGATTTCTCAGTAAATTGGTATACAATTCAAGTGCTTTACAATGACGAAACACAGTTCGGAGACCCCGATGTTTGTAGCTCAGAAATTGTTTTTCCAAATTCGATCGATAAGCTGACAATAGGTTTTCATACCGCTTTTGAAGATTCTTTGCCGTTCTAAACTTTTTTGCTGTTATTTTAAGCTTCTTACTAAAGTAAGATCCAGAGTGCTTATTAGGGTGAAACACCGATTTCGACCTTGACTTTGAGGTTTTTGTTTTGGATTCTGCTTGTTTATTGATATTTTCTTTTTCTTTGATTTGGAAATAGTCAGTTAGTTTTTTTTGTCGCTCGGGAGAGATGGTGGTCGAAGTATTGGTTGTATTTCTTAATGGTGAATGGGAAGGGGAGAAGTTCGTCGTCGTCGACTGAATATCAGGCAGTTCCAATAAACTTGATGACTGATTACTTTTGTCAAAAGTTGGTAATGTTTCGGACGTGGATCCAAACACATAATTTATATTTATCGTCACAGAAGGCGTTTCGTTGTCTTTTTTTTGTGCGGTTTTCTTACGTGACCATTTAACAGACCTGTTACCAGATGAAGATGAAGCCCTTCCAGACAGTGGAAAATCAATTTGTTCTCCAGTGATGTCTTTGACGTAATTGATATAGTTCTCGGGATAGCAATCGTTTATTATACCACCTGCATTAAGCTATCAAATTAAGTTAATATTTTTTCGTGTATAGCTATTTCTTCTTTCAAGAAACAAATTTCTTTAAAGTCGAAAAATCAACGCCAAACGTCAAAACAATTCTAAGGCCAGTTCACAATGAACCTTGGAGGAATAAACAACAAGAAGAAAAACCATTACTTCTCTTGCCCCGCAACTTCCATTTATTTACATTGTTGCTTTTGTAACACGAGACCTGTCTGTGATACACGTATTCAGCTGAATATAAAGTTGGGTCGGTGAATCTACTACCACTGATTTAATTTCGGACTTCAAACTGGTTTTGAAATCCGAAAGTAGTGAAATATGAATGGGGGCGTTCGAGAATCGTATCCGGATAGTTTGTTGTTGTTGTTTACGTGTTAAACTTTTAGTAGAGTCACACACCCATTTCAACTAAAAAGCTATCTAAAAGTATCCGAGTATCTTTGATATACCTTTCTTTTCAAGTGATCAGCTGATAGAAAATTTATTTTTATTTCTTTTCATGTTGATTTTTTGTTTTGGTGTGCATTTATTTCAGCATAAGTCTTTTAAAACGCATGGGAAATCGAAAAAAATAAGTTATAATCGTCTAGCAATGATATTTTGAATGTTTCTCTATTTGCAAAAGCCGAATTTTAATATTTCACAGCTGTTGTCTTCAGCAATCTGGAAAAAGATATCTGGATCGTTCAAAAAGGTATCTAAGATATGACTATCCGAGGGTAAAAAGATCTTGCCAATGTGGGAAACCCTGAACTAAAGAGCAGCAGACGTTCTTGACTTATGTCGATTTCCTTTCCAAAAACAAAAGCACGATAAAAAAGTGCTTTTTTTTCGTGCTCACTGGAACAGAAAAGACAAAATTCTTTTTTTATCATTGTATGTGTGCTATTTTTGACAGCCAACTCTTCCCGTTTGTTTTGCTCTGCAATTTATATAGAATGAATGTTTTCGAAACTTTATTAATAAATGCACTAGGAAGAAACCTCCTCATCCAAATAATTGTACACAACACTGAACAAAATTATTCACAGAATGCCTTTCGTTTTGTGGGAATTTCCGAATTTCAAACACTTCTTCGTTGGAATCAGAACTAGATGACGACTGATAAATCTTTTGATAATTTCAGCTAAAATTGAGGGATCCATTTTCACAAAATAGTTTATTGTTTATTTTTATTATCTCTCTTTCAGTCCTTTAACCGAAAATGCAAAATAATCAAACTGCAAACTGGTAAACGTCAAATGTTTTGTGTTGGTGTACGTGAAAGTGCGTGTAAATCTTGCCTCTGAATCGAGATTCGTAAAAGTGCTTTTTCGGGGCAAAAAAAAGTGATCAGGGGCTAGATTCCGCAAGAGTGAATTTTTATTGTGTACACAAAAAATTGTGCACACTCTCTAATTTGAATTCCGCAAGGGTGAAGGTGAGTTTTTTTGACAGAAGACGTGTACACTAGGTCTGTTCGTTGAAGCCCTGGGGTTGCCCTAGGGTCGCCACAAAGCGTTTTTTGAGAAACCTAAATTCACCCTGAATGTCAAATTGAGTGTTTTTTGAGCCATAGGTTTGCCATAGGTTTTCCCCAAACTCGCCCTAGCTTTTTGGTGTGGCGATTTGAGGGCTGTCAAATGGCATGTATTTTTTTTTTAATGACAGGGATGTGTGGTGATTTGTGGTTTAGTGTTTTTTGAGGAGTGGAAAACCCAGGTTTTTTTGACAACTCATAGGGTTGTCAAGAAAACCTGGGTCAACCCTGGGGAAAGTTCAACGAACAGACCTACTATCCTTCAAATTTATTCACGCTCTTTCAGAGCGTGAGTTTTCAGAGGGCCGTGAGTGTGAGTTTTTTATACTCACTCTTGCGGAATCTAGCCCCTGGTGTCTACATGTAACGTATTTCGAGCAAAAAAGCACTTTTAAAATTTCTTTTGTGTACCACTGGAAATCGACATTAATGGGAAGAAGCAAGTGTTGCCATAGGTGCTTTGCGAGCATTGAAACAGAAGCGGCAAAAATGGGTTGGATGGTTAATGAGGGGAAAACGAAGTATATGTGTTCATCAAACAAGGATAGAGAACATCGACGAAATGACAAAACGTCACAATAGACAGACATAACTTCGAGGTAGTACAGGACTTCGTCTACCTAAAAGCTAGGATCCGCTATAGACACGGAAAAAAACCATCAGCATAACCGCTGCTTCCTTTGATACAACAACGAGCTGTAGAAAAGTGCGATTCCATTGTCATAATGGTCAAAAGGCACTTCTTGAAGTTGAGGTCACAGAATCTCTTGATTTTCCTCATTTGTTATAATATCGATATGGCCATTGCTAGAAGAGTACGCATCGCGAGACTACGATGGCTGGGATATGTAGAGCGGATAGACATCGTTAATTCGTTAAACAAAGGCATGTTTTTGCGATTTTTTTTTTTGAGAAACCAGTTCAAATTTCTGTATAAAAACCAATTACACATTGAAAAGTGATGTTTCAAGAATGTTGTGTAAAATTTTCACAAAGAAATATTTAAAAATACGGTAGTGGCAGCAATTATTCGGACGTGCCTCTAAAAAAAAGGCGAGTTGCGGTGCCCCTCATAACTTGGTGCTGGATCATCGGAAATCAAAAAATTTAAATTAATTCATTAGATAATTGTTTCCACCAGGTAATGTCGAGGGCGGAATTGAAATTTTAATTTTTCAATTTTTTGGAACACTGAAGGGAAAAACGCGATTTGTTGTTTTTTTTTTTATCAACAAATTTGAAAAAACTCTTTACAAGGTAGTGAACCTTGTAAATTATTTACAGAAATAGTGTTCAAAATTTCAAAAGAATCGGAGCAGTATTTTCGAAGTTATGAGGGGTGAGTTGTGGGAAAAACGCTTTAAAGTTTTGAACACTAAGAAAAACACAAAGAAAACACTATACCGACAGGAATAACAATATTCTTAACTTTGTCAATTTTGATCCAATCTAATTGAAATTTTGACACAATTTTCTTAAAATATTAGGCATTAATTTAAAAAAATATATAAAAAGCAGCAAAAAAAATAATTTAATACGTTACCAACCCCCCCCCCCCCCCCCCCCTTAAGAGTCAAGAGACACTTAAAAATCAGCTCGATACTAATTATTTTATCAGTAACGAATGCTGTTGGACCAAGAAACAAAATAAATAAATAAAAAAATATGGGGGCGCACCAAAGCGGGGAGCGGGGAATCGGTATGGCCTACAATTTTTTGTTTATTCCGAACGTTGAGAAAGTATTTTTCATGGCACGAAATTATTTTCGAAATTACTGCCCGTAGAAAAATTATAGATAATTTGTTTGTTTTTCAAAATCTCACTAATAACTTTTAGATTAAATTACGCTATAAAACAAAAGTATTTCTTACCACATGTAGAAAGTTCTGCCACAACGTTGGTAGTTCTGATATCCTTTGATTTGGCAGCAAAACATTTGAAAAATCTATCGATTCAATGTTGTGTTCAACTGGAGGTGCTTTTTTGTGTTCAAAAAAATACTGCAGAATATTAAAAAAAAAAAAAAATGTCTTTGTTTAAAATCCAATTAAATAAATAAATAAATAGGGTGGCGCAACAGAGCGAGAGTCCACAGGGCCTAGCGCATTTCTAACAACCATATCTTGTCAGGAAATGGAGGGGACCAACAGTTTCCTGCCGGTTCCGAACGGCTAATCGAGAAAGCGCTTTTCATGCCAATGGTTTTTACTAACGGAGGACTTGCAAATTCCTCGCGAAAGGCGATACTCGTGGAAAAACATTTTTGCCACTGTTGGGATTCGAATTACGAACCTCTGCGTTAACAACAGACCTGCTACCCATCACGCCACGGGTACCACATTTAATTGGAAAGATAAAAATACGAACCTTAACAGGATTGTACGATGGCATGTTTTTTAAAGTTTTTATATGTTCCTGAAGTCGTCTGAAGGTCTTTCCATGGATAAAAGTGGATACGATACGCTCACAAACTGCTGACATGGCTATGGATTGGGCATATGTTTTTAGTTTTAGATCGCTATTAACATATTTTTCCAAACCCATTGCGATAAGACTACAAACATAATAACAATATCCAGTTAAATAAACAACTACAAAAATAGATATTTTTTTTAAATATACTTACAGTGATTCAGCGGGTGCGAAGCTATGGAAACTAAATGGCTGTTCAGCAAATGGCATCACCGGAAGATATTGAGGATACAATATAACAGGGCTTGCTAGAAGCTTCTTCATTACACGAGGTGGAAAGCGGGAGACTTGACGCCTTTTTCTACTTCTAAGGAAAATAATTATTGATATACAGAAGAAAAAAAAAAAACAATAAAATGAAATACTCACTGTTTTGAGCTCACTTCGTTATAAATGAACCTGAAAAATAAAAATTTGTTTAAATAAAAATAGAAATGCTCATTTTATCCGTTTTCTAAGCTGCCATAAAAATTTTGTATATTTTCATCGTCATATCATAGAAATATAACGACGAATGTAAACAGTGAATGATGGGGAGCAGTAGCTAACAAAGAAAACTAAAGTGATGGAAATGCAATAGACGTGTATTTGTAATAACTAAGATTCTGTAGAAGTTTATTGCATCAAACAAACATAAAAGAGACAACGATCTGCTTTGCTTTTATGAAACAAAACCAACCGCACCCGAAACAGTGGGTAAAAAAGTGAGGGTGGGTAACTGACAAAAACTTAACAAATGAACTCAGTGCTCCAGCTAGAGGCTACATGAGATGTTTCAGAAACGGTATACGTCAAATGAATTAGCTCAACTAGCATTCGACAAGGTATGGCATGAGGGGCAAGAGTAAAAAACTGCAAAGGGACCTACCCAGGCAGTACTACGAAATACTAAAATCTTATATCTCAAACCGGCTCTGCAGAGTACGGTATGATCAAGAATATTCAAAGCTAAGTAAAATATAAGCCGGTGTTCTACAAGGAAGCGTCCTAGGACCTACCCTGTATTTGCTATATGCAAGGGATATTCCAGTGGATAACAACACCATTGTGGCTACTTTTGCAGATGAAACTGCAATTTTGGCATCCAGTAGGTGCGTCGTCAAGGTTGCTGAGAAATTGCAAAATGCCGTCAACGCCGTTAGTGATTGAACCAAAAAATGGCGTATCAAGCTCACTGAAGCTAAATCTGCACATATAAACTTTACAAATAAAAAGTTAAGCTACGTACAAATATTCATCAACAATCAAGCTGTACCTTACGCCAATATGGCCAAAATCTCTGGGATGTATTTGGATGCAAGGCTAAAATGGAAAGAGCATATCAAAAAGAAAAGGGAAGAGCTCAACTTGAAATATAGAAAAATGTACTGGTTACTCGGTAGAAATTCGGACTTATCTGTCGAAAATAAAATAATGCTTTATAAACAAGTATTTAGACCTGTTTGGACCTATGGAATCCAACTATGGGGCTGTACAAAGAAATCAAATACTGAAATCATCCAAAAGTTCCAAAACAAAGTCCTTCGTGGAATAGTAAATGCACCATGGTATATAAGAAATAACGATTTACATCGTGACCTACAAATAGAAACGGTTACAGAAATTGTAAGAAAGCATGCTGTATCACACAGTCAGCGACTGCATAGTCATATCAACTCTGAAATGGAGTCCGTGTTAAATACGAGAGGCAATGTTCGGAGATTAAGAAGAACCAAGCCACACGAGCTAATGGTCTAAAAGTCATGGGAAGCATTAAAAGTTTAAGCTTCCCTTAAAGCGATTATATTATTGAGAAAGAAAAAATCTGTTGTCGGTCGTTCATAGATTGGCTCTGATTACGAGCAGTTTTTAGTTAGGTAAGAATCCCACACTACTTGGTGTCGAATACTGCCAAGTGTCTTTTGAAGATTTCCTCCTGACAAAAAAAAAAAAAAAAAACTAGCAGAGGGAACGAAAAAACGCGACGAACTTCTGCACTTGAAGTATTAAATAAGGACATTAAGTTTCATAGAGGATTTTTTTTGCAATTCGTACTGCAATAATGTCCAAAATAATAAACTTACTCCATTAATTTTGTATTTTCCTCGGAGTTTTCTTCCAGTTCCTTTTCCCAATTCAGTACCAAATCCAAGGCGGGCTTCAAGTTCCAGACATTGAATGTTGAATTAATGCTTGCCTTCTCATCCAACTCCAAAAGCATTTGTTTTTGTTCTACAGCGTGTTTCCACAAACCCGGATGGGAGTACATCTGGAAAAAGTTTTGCGCAATGAACTGCACATGGATCCTCAGTTGCTGTTGGAGAATTTGATATTGAGTTGTGGTGAATCCAGATGAGGTATTGTCAAAACAAGAATTGTTTTCTGCCTTGGTGTATCTGAATTTTTCAAATTTATGATGATATTCAAACCATGCTGTATTGCTTCCTGGTTCTGCGATGGAAGGAGTTAAAGTAGTTGAAGTAGTTGAAGCAGATGCAATTTTGGGAACATAGATTGATCGGTTTGTGTTTGTTGTTGGATCAGTGTAAGACACTTCAAAGGCATTCGCAGAAACCGTTGGAAGTGAACTTTGTTGGTCGTTAGGAAAACATGCAGCCTGTTGTGGTGTTTCAATGAAGAGTTGTTCACGGAGAGCTCGTGGCTTTGGTGGAGGTGGTTGTGGTGTTGACATCAGTTCGGGATTGAACGAAAACTCTTCAGATGGTTGAAAGCTTGACGTTGAAATTGTTTCGTTAGAGATCTGTGGATGAACAATTTCTTCGAAGTTCTGTTGTGTGTGTCCATCGTTTTGCATAACTTCTTCATTTTTAAGAAAACTCGACTTGTTGTTTTCGATGAATTTCTTGGGTGTTTCAAGCTCAATACTCTCCAAACAAACTCCTTCGTTTAGAAGACCTTCGAACAACTCGGCTACCAGTTCGGTGAGCTCCTTTTTGGAAATATTTACGTCCCGGAGTTCCTCCGCATCGACTTTAGTATAAAAATAGATTAAAAATTAAAGTAAAGCTAGCTTGGAAGCCATGCCAACTTACATGGAACTTTCTCAGCAGCTACATACTCTGGGTCATTTACTGGATCATCATCATCTCCAGCAATGTTATTGTCTAAAAGAATAATGATACTTAACAGACCCGCTGACATTTAATATCCCACTTACTTAAAGGTTTTGAAAACTCATTGAGGAACTCCATCCATTCCGGGTCAATACCATTCAGTTCGGTATCAGTCATGTCCAAATGGTCGTCAGGCGGAATGAATTCCGATTGAAGGTCTTCAATTGTGGTTTTTTCGAGGCACAATTTTGACCTGGTTCGGGTTGCAATGATTTCATCACCAACGGTTTCACCTTCGATTTCACGAGGGACTTTGAAAACTCCATCAGAGGAGAATTTTTGGGGAGACTCCACTTCTTGGGTTTGGTAGGGCGTCATTGGAGTTCGTGGCTGAGAGTCTACATCAGAAGCCGTGAGGTTTGGATCTTCATCTGACTGAAAAACAAAAAATTCAGTACACCTAGTAAAACTAAGAAGTAGTGTCTCACAATAAAATCTTCTTCCTTAAACGTGTATTCTTCATCTTCTTCGTCGGAATGCAGGTCTTCTTGTGTGATAAGTGTAGCAATTTCTGAGGGTTGTGGTTCATTTAGTGAAGGTAGAGCAATCAATGGCGGCTTGTTTAATTCGCGTGCTTTGGAGCGGGTTAGTTTGGGAATTGATGGGTCTATTCCATTTACTATGACAGCAGCTGTCTGTATTCTATCGGATTCTTCTTTTTCCCTGGCTAGTTCATCTTCGGCTTTAAGACTTATGAATGCAAGTACGTGGTCGTTTGTTACTAGTTTCTGAAAAGTTGAAATATCGTTTCATGTTTTAAGGATAAAAAATGAATTAGTTACTTTAATCAACTTTTTCATTTCGACCGGTGAGAGATTATTAATTTTGGCTACACTGCGAAGTTTCTTTTCAATAGCCGATGCACTTTCATCATCTATTTCGCTTTCTTCATCGGTGGAAATTGATCTTTTTCTGAAAAATTACACCAGTTTATTTAGAATCACTTTTAATAGAAATTTTAGCCAACCTTTTTCGACTCTTTGGTGTAGTTTTGTTAGGTGAGTCGATAGAATGCGATCTTTTCTTAGTCGCAGAGTTATTTGGCATTTTTCTAGCCTTTTATATTATTTATATTTATTTAGAGAAAAAGAATAATATTGTAATAAAAACACCACAATTTTTAACAAAAACAATTTTGTTAGTTTTGACATTTTAACATTTTGACAGCTGTACAGAGTTCTTTTTATTTCAAGCAGTGTTCAACGAGTCTTTTCTAAATTGTTGCTTTTTTAAAGTTTTGCGCCGGAGTTTTTAAAAATATAAAAATTTTCTTGGTTGAGTTTTGACATTTTTTTGTTGTGACACTTGTACTTTTTCCCCCGGGTAAAGACGCTGTTCTTTGAAAAATAAAAAATTTTGCCTTCATTACTTAAATATTCAGCGAATGTTTTGCGGATTCTTCCAGCTTATTTTTTCACAACACTACTTTTTTCAGTTCCATTTCTGAGTTTTTTTTCCCAAATCTGAATGCAAAATAAACGTCAAAATAAATCCGTCGCGTTCACATTTACTGCGTGAACACAATGGCTGCAGAGACGTAGTCTCAAGAGATGTCAAAACATTAAATACAAGCGAATACAACAACAACGCAAGACGGAGCTGGACAAGTTAACTTGATTTTAACTCTTGCGGCTCCGGCTCCGTATGCGTATGCGTATGCATTGTGTTCAGCCAGTTAATTTTAGTCTGAACACGACGGGGTGGCAGAATGTCAAAATTGCTCGGTTGACTTGTCCCAATTACTTCGTTTCCACTTAGAATTGAATCACACTTCAATTCGAATTAGTGCCAGTGTATACCTACATTGAATTGAAATAGGATTACCCGATCCGATACAGCTCTTGTAGCTGGATCGATTCGAAAGGTATGTGTTGCATACCTAGATTACTCCATTCGGTGAGGTAAGTAGATACCTGCATTGAAATCTGAATCATAATTCGATTCGATTACCCGATTCTAAGTGGAAAAGAGGTAAATGTGAACAGCGTCTAAAATCAACTTTTTTGTTACCACGTTTCCACTTAGGTTTGGGTAATCGAATCGGATTATGATTCAGATTTCGATGCATGCATGTACTTACCTCACCGAATCGGGTAATCGAATTCAAATAGAATCGAATATGCGTATCAAACTTCCATAAGGTTATGTGTATTTCATTTTGGCAGAAATCGCATCACACGACGTTATCTCGCTGGTTTGCGCAAGTCTTAATTAAGTCAAGTTTTACTCGATCACGTGTCCGATAATTTGGTCGCTGTATCGAAGTCTGAACTATAACTTGAGTCGATTACTCAATCCTAATGGAAACGTGGTATATTTTTGAGTCATGAATTAGAAGACAAAATAATGATACGACACACATGATTCTTGGTTTTCCTTCTTATCTTTATACCTCTATGGTTTTCCGACTCCCTACTAATTTTCAAATATTTCTATTGTGAACTGTTCACCACCCCTAATTTGACGGCCGGCGCTTGATAAAGTTGAAGTGTCATAATTTGAGATAGAAAAATCTGTCTCGTCAAATCCGCTGAAAAGTTACGAAAAACACACAAAAAAGTGAAAAAAATATTAAAATGGATCAACTAATTACAGCCGATGTTGTACTTTACGGCATTCTCGGCTTGATTATTATAGAAAACACACTCGAGATCTACATCTCATCGCGTCAGGTAAGAACCTTGTAATTTGTCAATTGCAACGAGCAATGAGATTTTTATTTCCATGTGTTTTCTCCTCCTGCTAGGTAAGAGTCTACAAAAATGCTAAGAAAGTTCCAAAAGAATTGGAAAATGTAATGAACGAAGAAACATTCCACAAAGCCCGTCTATATGGTTTGGATAGAGAGCAGTTCGGAATTTTTAAAGCCATCCTTATGGACGTAATGCTGCTCACCTTGGAATTGTACTTTGGGTTCATAGCGTTTATATGGAACAAAGCAGAGCTATTGGCCATTCGACTAAATCTTGACTCAAGTAGTGAGATCATAGTCAGTTGTTTGTTTTTATTGATAGTGAGCCTCATAAGTTTGGTCAAAGACATGCCATTTAAAGTATATAAGACTTTCGTTCTTGAAGAGAAGCACGGCTTCAACAAACAAACTGGAAAGTTCTTTGTTATTGACCAAATCAAAGGATTTTTTGTATCGCAGGCCATTGCAACTCCAATTGTCGCAGCAATCATCTTTATTGTGCAGCGTGGAGGTGAACACTTCTTTATTTGGCTATGGTTGTTCACTGGCGTAGTGTCACTTGTGTTGTTGACTATTCATCCAATATTCATTGCACCATTATTTGATAAGTACACTCCGCTGGAAGATGGTCCTCTGAGAGAGTCCATTGAAAACCTGGCAGCGTCATTAAAGTTCCCTCTAACCAAGTTGTATGTGGTTGAGGGATCTAAGCGTACAGCACATAGCAATGCTTATTTTTATGGACTATGGGGCTCTAAGAGGATTGTTCTCTTCGACACTCTGCTTTTGAACAAAGGCAAAAAAGACGATTCTGAACTGAAGGAAGAAGAACGTGGCAAGGGGTGCACGGATCAAGAGGTTCTTGCTGTACTCGGACATGAGCTAGGTCACTGGAAGCTTGGACACGTCACAAAGAACATTGTTATCATCCAAGTTCACTTGCTACTGATGTTTGCCGCTTTTGGTTATCTCTTCCAATACGAGCCATTCTATGAAGCAGTTGGCTTTGAACCAGGACAAAGACCAATTCTTGTCGGCCTTCTTGTGGTCATGACTTATGTGATGGCTCCTTATAATGCTCTGATTAACTTCGGCATGACAATGCTGTCACGTAAATTTGAGTATCAAGCTGATGAATTCGCTCAGAAGCTGGGCTTCTCAGAACAACTAGGTGGAGCATTGATTAAATTAAATCTGGATAATTTGGGATTCCCAGTCTATGATTGGTTGTACTCATCATGGAATCACTCACATCCAACATTGTTGCAGCGCTTGGATAGACTTAAGGAAATTGAAGGACAAAAAAAAACGAACTAAAACTAAAGAATCTGCTTGCGTAGTATTTTGACTACGCCACTATAAACCTTTTGTCCATTTTAGTGATCTACGTCGTTTTTATAATTCATGCTAAGTTTGGTCTTGTAATGAAATATTTTTTCATCTTGTTCGTCTTTACTTTGAATAAATACACTTTTTTCTTTTATTATTTATTGACGAAAATTTTGGTTACTTTTTTTTTTATAGTACTTAAACTGTTGAATGAATTTTCAAGGCGAGCTCGAAAGCATCCGCTTTAAACTGAAACTATTTGACTTAGTATTCTTTTGAAAAATGGTGCCTATAACGGCATACTGTAACAATTTCTCCAATAATTATGCGAGTAGAATCGAATGTGAATACAACCAGCTATGTCCTATGTTCAACAAAAGGTTCGAAGTTTTGATCAAATCTCCTTTTAAACTTACATCTTTGAAGATTATAGCGCAAGACTCGAATACTTTTATTGTAGAACCATGTTTTACAGTATGGTCTCTGGAAGACTTTCAATTACCTACCTACATATATGTATGTAGTTTTCGCAGACTGATATTGAATATTGGCTAAAGGCGCTTAATGTTGTATATATTTTATATTTAGAACTCCACTATTTTTCGAAAGAAAAGAAAACTTGTCAGGAACACCAGCTTGACTAATGCCGTTTTCGTTTGGTAAAACTAGAGTACCCTTTTTTTTAGAGTACCCTGATTTTTACTCTGAAAAAATTTCTAGAGTAGCAAAACTTGCTCTGACTGTAATTTCTGACAGCAAAAAGAGTACCCTTAGAGTAATCTTTTTTCCCAAACGAAAACGGCATAAGTTTAAGAAGTTTCTAGTTTCCCGTTTCCGTGGGAATATGGTCATGAAATATTTTGGGGATATAATGTAACATCCTAATGCCGAAATAGTTTTTGATATCGGCTCAGAAGTTTAAGAGTTACCGTTCCGGTTCCCTTTCCCGACCCGGCAAAATTGAGTGGAAGTTAGAGCTCTCATAAGTGAACAAAAAATCAAATTACCCAAAGTTAATAAAAATAAAAAATTGCAAATTAACCATGGAAAAACAACAACTCTTAAGTGCACGGGCGTAGCGAGGGTCCAAGCCATGGGGGGGGGGGGGGGGGGGATTTTAATGGAATGCCGACTAGTCTTAAGAATTTGCCGACTGCAATGGATTTTTATGAAATTTTCAGTGTAGACATAGTTTACTCCAGGGATTGTTCCTGTCAAGGTTTAATCTCCATATTCCCACAGGAACGGGATTGGGAACGGAAACCTTGAAACTACTGAAGAGATTTCAAAAATTCTTTTGCCATTGAGATGACGCATAATCCCACAGTAAAAAAAATTTATTTGAACCCCATATTCTCACGGAAGCGGAAGAACGAGAAAGGGAATTTTAGAACTATAGACCGGAGTAACGCCGAGCGGCTCAGCTAGCATAATAAATAAAACTAAAAGCAATTAAAAACGTAAAAGTGTTCATTTCACAGAAATTTATTTAATGACAAAAAATCAATTTATAATAGCAATATAACGATCCTAACAACAAAACAAACAAATTAAAAGTATTTTTAGGAAATAATATTACAATATAGCATTTGGTATGAGAAAGAGCACATATTGTTTGATTTCAGTCTTTGAAAATTTTATTATTAGCTAAAAAGAATTCATAAATTGAAATTTAAAGTCCAACTCTCCGGTGTTTTTCTTTAGCCCATTTCTTGACGACCTCACTAGGTTGAATATTATCAACACTATCCTTTGAGGAATAAAGAAGCATTAATGAATTAAGCCTATCACTACCCATCGTTGTACGCGAATAATTAAGAACTTAAATGACCGCTCACAAGAAGCCGACGACACAGGAGCAGTTAACATGTAGCAAACTAGTTTGAAGGCTAACGGAATCACATCTCTTGATTTGAAAACATCTTTGAAAATTTCGTCGAAAATTGAGCATTTCTCACAAGTAAAAAGAAGAATTTGCAGTTCCATTAAGTAGCATTTAACTAATTCTATGGTGGCATCCGCTCTAGAAGCAGGCACCTTGAAAATTTTTAATTATCTGTCAAATTATCTTTTACGTGCGAAGTAAAAGTTTGAAGAACCATTTTGAACTCTTTTCTATAAAAGGTTTCCAGATCAAATACAAAGACGGTTTTAGAAATTTCATCAATTCTCTTTGGTAACCGACGCGTTCTATGATGTTTAAATAAATCGTTTTCGGGTCTAATCTTTAGTTTTTCAGCAACTAAGTACAGTTCGTGGTTGAGAGAACTTTACTACTCAATTGCCTTCTTAGTCCAAAGAAACAGCGATTGGCAAGAGTTATTCTTCGTTTGATTTCACCGCTGCGTTGGTGTCGTTGCCTGAATTAATAGCGGCGCCTAGGTAGACAAAGTCCTTAACTACCTCAAAGTTATAGCTGCCTATTTTGACGTTCTGTCCAAGACGTCGGTGTTGGGTGTCCTTTCTTGATGACAGCATATACTTGGTCTTGCCCTCATTGACCACTTAACCCACCTTCTTCGCCTCCGTCTCAATGCTCATAAACGCGCCATTGACATCACGCTGCGTTCGTCCAATTATGTCAGTATCGTCGGTATATCCGAGTAATTGGACGGATCTTTGAAAGATTGTGCCTCTTGTGTTGACGTGGGACTTTCGCACTATTATTTCCAGAGCAATGTTGAAGAAGTCGCATGACAGTGCATCGCCTTGCCTAAAATCTTTTTTGACATCAAATGTATCGGTGAGATCTTTTCCGACCCTGATGGAGCAGCGTGCGTTCTCCACCGTCACCCTAAACAATCGGACAAGTTTGGTAGGGATGCCAAAACTAGACATGGCTCTATATAACTCCTCCCTATAGATGCTGTCACACGCGGCCTTAAAATCGATAAAAAGGTGGTAGGTATTTGAAGCTCCTGGGTTTTTTCCAAGATCTGCAGTAGTGTAAAAATTTGGACTATGGTGGACTTTCTTGCTCTAAAGCCGCACTGATAAGAACCTATCAGGTTGTTGACGAATGGCTTCAGACGCTCGGACAATACGGCAGAGAGGATCTTGTACGCGATCTTAAGAAGATTGATACCTCTGTAGTTGGTGCAATTCAGAGGGTCTCCTTTCTTGAGGACCGTGGAAACAATGCTGAGGTTCCATTCATCGACCATATTTTGGAAATGAGCTGGTGCATACTCCTGACCAGGCCATCGCCTGCCGCTTTAAACAACTCGGCAGTGAGGCCATCAGCTCCAGGAGCTTTGTTGGACTTTAGCTTGGATATTGAAAGGTACATAGTACCAAAAATTCTCGAATACCTTCAGACAGCGTAGCTGGGCAACAGGGTTTGCGTCTCTGTTAAATGTTTAACACGCAAACAACAACAAAAGCTTTCCATATTACGTTTATTGTAGTAGGGGAGCCCGAGCCGCTAAATTTGCAGTTACTAAAGCGTCATGGGGACTTATTGGATTGTGAAGTTTACGTTCTAAAACGAAAAAAAGTGTAGGGCAGTTTTTCATTTCAGTGGGGCGATGGGCGTGTATGAGCTTTTGAAAATGTAAAAAAAAACAGTTAAATTGAAATACTCGAGCGCGTCAGATTTTCATAGAGTATACGCGCTTTGTCTTTCTGATAACGGATATATATTAATCTGACGATTGACTGGGGGCAAATGGGCGTAAAGAGAGGTTAAAAAAAATAAAAAAAATAAGTTATTCGAGCGTGTCAGATTTTCAAAGTGAATGTTAAGTGTACTCTAAAAAGTGTATATTTCAATAATCTGACAATTTGAGTGGGGCGATCAGTCATGGCTGATTTTTAAAAATGTAAAAAAAACACGTGACCTTGAAATACTCGAGCGTGTCAGATTTTTATACAGATTGGTCAACTTGATGTCTTCGTCCTCCAGGATGATAATCTGACAATTATATGGGGGCGTACTCTTAGTCTGACAATTTTAAAGTAACAATTCTTTGTTGTTTCTATTTTTTATTACTGGATGCAATCAAAAAATATGTACACATATTATGTATTTAAAAATTTTGTATTGAAATTTTGTTGAAAATACTTTAAAAAAAAATCCTGAAAGTTTGAGCCCTTAATATTAATTTTAAGTGCTCGATCAAGAGGTGTGAAGATTTTCCATTGAAAATATATGGAAACTCTGATTTTTTATTTTTAAATTTCTATAACTCAGCGGCATTTCATGGGATCGCTTTAACCGAAGATGTTTTTTTCTCAAAATTGAAAGCTCTACAAAAATGTTCTTTTTGGCAAAGTCGTTACTCATACCGGGAAGTTGGTACGGGCCACTTAACCAGATTTTTGCATAAAATTCACGTTTTGTCGCAGTTATCTCGTAAATAACAAAAGCTACAGAAAAATTGTAAATTACAAACTTGTAGAGAATTTAGTTTTCTACAAAAAAATCTTATGGACCAATTGCTAATATCAATATTAACCGAGATATTAACCATCATATATTATACATTTCACTGACGATTTTACCTCAATCGCCCCAACCAAAATGTCAGATTATATGTTTTCCGTAATCCTGATAAAATTACCTTCAAAATAAAAAAAAAATTAATCGCGCTCGAGTATTTCGAAACATCGATTTTTTTTTAACATCTTTGTGACTCGCCTACTTACGAAGGCCCCGCTGAAATTGTCAGATTATTGAAATATACACTCGTCTCGATGTAATCAACCTACCATCTTTTAATCTGACGCGCTCGAGTATTTCCGATGATCGACTTTTTTTTACTAATCTGACGGGCTGCTCTCAGCGAACGCCCCAACATTTAGGTTTAATAAATGGTAGGAGTACATTACATGGTGCAAGGTTTCTCCCCATATGATTTTCTGACGCGCTCGAGTAACGCGCAAAATCCCCTCTTGGGCTCCCCTACTATTGAACGTCCCTAATCAGGTAAAGTTGAAACAAATGGAAACATGAATCTTTTCCCGATGAGCGTTTCTAGCGAACAGGAAAGATATGTCATGTCATATATGTTTCCTTATGCAATGTACACCAGAAAAAAAAAATCCGCTGTGAGTCTGTCAGTGGAATACATGGAAAATGGAATCCAAATAATTCGAACGATTTGTTCCACTTCCGCTGAAACTTCAATCAGTTGACACGAAAAATGAAATTGAAACAGGAAAATAGAAAAATGCAGTTTTAACAGAAAATAATAATTTAATTGAACATTTTTTTGACGAAAAAGATTCTCTGGCTTTTTAGCCATCAATCAGCGATGGAATATAATATTTGTTATTCAATTCTAACGAAAACATAGGTAGTTAATAATCTTAAAATTTTTTCCTGATTCGTTTTCCTGATTACTATAACTGGCCCCTTAGGGGTTGTTGAGACAAATGGAAGCGTGAATTTTTACCTGATGAGCGTTTATAGCGAACAGGAAAAATATGTCACATATCCATCATGGGGAGTTCAGCATTGGGATTATTCCTTCATCCAGTCAAAATACTGTAACGTGCGCTTAGTTCGCAAAAATAAAACTCTACTTTTAAATTTAATTCTACCACTTTATTCAGTATCTACTTTCGATATACACTTTATTCGAACTCAACTCGACTTTTGGACTATCACTTGTATTTACTCTTAACTTTATCACTCTATAAACAAAACTGCCCTCTGGTTGCCTCGGGCGGGCTATTTATATCGAATGACATGCCATCTAGAACTCTCCAGTAACTTCTACATTGTCTCCACATTTGCTGTCTACTCTCTGTCTGTCTGTCTCTCTACACTCACACACACTGGCTTACAAGCAACGCCTGTCATTTATACCATTCCATTAAAGTGTTGCCAGTTGTGTTTTCGGTTGAACGTTTTTCGATTAGGAAATTGGTATAAAATGTTGGGTTCACGTTACACTGCCCCCTCCTTAGGATTGTTCGTCCCGAATAATTCCATCTGCAGCCTCGCCACTATATCGATGCAGCCTGTCACAATGAACTACTTTTAACTTGCCTCTTAGTCCTCTTTGGATGCGGTAAACCACGTCGTTAATCCTCGTGACTACAGTATAAGGACCTTCCCAGTTTTGCTGAAGTTTCGGTGACAATCCCTTTTGACGATGAGGATTATAAAGCCACACACGATCTCCTGCTTGGAATCCTGACGTTGTCGCTTTTGTGTCGTACCGTGTCTTCATCCGGTCGCTGTAGGCTTTCATCCGTTCCCTTGTTCTTTTATGGATGTCAGCGAGTCTCTCCTTGAGGTCGTCCACATACTCGTTTGTGTCCTGTGGCTCTTCTGTGGGGCATCCAAATTTAAGTTCGCTGGGCAGCCGCATGGTTTTCCCGAACAGGATGTCAGATGGTGTTTGTCCTGTCGAGCTATGTACTGCACTTCTATAGGCCATCAGGAATAGCGGTACGTGCCTATCCCAGTCTCTTTGGTAGTCGCCTACGACCTTGGTGAGGTGTTCTTTCAAGGTCCGGTTGAATCTTTCAACCATCCCATCAGATTGTGGATGAAGTGGTGTGGTTCTCGTCTTCTTAATGCCAAATAGTCCGCACACTCCTTGGAAGATGTTTGACTCAAAGTTCCTCCCTTGGTCGGAATGGAGTTCCATAGGCACGCCAAACCTACTAACCCAGTTAAACACAATCTGGTCGACCACCGTTTTGGCTTCTTGATTTGGGATGGCATACGCCTCAGGCCACTTGCTAAAATAGTCCATTACAACCAGAATGTATTTGTTTCCAGCGTTGGTCTCTGGAAAAGGCCCAGCCACATCTACTGCAATCCTCTCAAAAGGCGATCCAACGTTGTACTGATGCATCTTACCTTGAATCTTCCTACCAGGTCCTTTGGTTGCAGCACACTTGTCACATGTTCGGCACCACTTCTCCACGTCATCTCTAGCATGTAACCAGTAGAACCGATGTCGCACCTTCTCCAGTGTTTTGTTTACTCCCAGGTGGCCTCCAGAAGGTCCGTCGTGCATCTCCCGAAGAACTTCACTGATTTTCGATTGCGGTACGATCAGCTGCATCACATGTGACTTACCGTCAGCGGATTCCCATCTTCGCCTGAGGACACCTTCTTGCACATATAGTGAGTCCCACTGTGCCCAATAGGCTTTGAGAACTGGACTCCTGTCAGAAATGTCTCCCCATTCCGGTTTCTCTTCATTTTCTTTCCATGCGAGAATGGGTTCGATATCTGGATCCTCCTGTTGAGCAGTCCTCACTTCCTCATTGCTCCATCCGCTTATGGGGTCAGCTCTTAGTCGCTGAGCGGTAATGATTTCTTTGTCTTCTTGCCGCTTGCAATGCTTGCAATCCACTTTGCAAGGTCTTCGTGATAATGCATCGGCGTTTGAGTGCAGCTTTCCTCTGCGGTGTTGGATCTGGTAGTCATAGGTCTGCAATCTTTCTATCCACCTTGCGACTTGACCTTCTGGATTTTTGAAGTTCAACAGCCAGCTCAGAGCACCGTGGTCTGTCCGCAGAAGGAATTTCTGTCCATAGATGTACTTATGGAAGTGCTTTGTTGCCAAGATAAGAGCTAGCAGTTCCCTTCTGGTCACGCAGTAGTTCCTTTCGGGTTTCGATAGGACCTTGCTGTAGTATGCCACCACTTTCTCTTCGCCATCATGCACTTGGGATAGTACCGCCCCGATTCCAACGTTGCTTGCATCTGCGTCGACGATGAATGTTTTGCCAGGTGTTGGATGTGCCAGCACTGGAGCGTTACAGAGGCGGTATTTGAGTTCCTGGAAAGATTTCTCACACTCACCTGACCATTTAAACTGCTTCCCCTTTTCGGTGAGCTGATGCAAACTCTTTGCAACTCCAGCGAAGTTCTTAACGAAACGTCGGTAATATGTGGCAAGTCCCAGAAAGCTTCGGAGTTGATGTTTGTCCTGTGGTGTTGGCCAATTTTTGACGGAGTCAACTTTTTCAGGATCAGTCTTTACTCCTTGGGATGAGATGATGTGTCCCAAATACTTGACTTCGGTTTTGAAAAGTGCACATTTTTCTGGATTCAGTTTAAGGTTAGCCTCTCGAAGTCTCTGAAACACGGCTTTAAGGTTCTTACAATGTTGGGGGTTTCATCTCCTTTTTCCTTGCAAACTCTCCAGCAGATTCTCGAATTTTTATTTTCCGGATCTGGTCTAATTCCTTGGTGAGAACATCACATCGACTTTCTACGCCTTCGAAACGATTCTCTACAACAGAAAGCTGTTTTTCCACACCTTCAACTCGTTCGTCAAGGGCACATACATTTTTCTCAATATTACCCAATTTTCCTTCTAGAATGTTTTTCTGACCTTCCAAAACATTCTGTTGCGCCTCAAGTCTTTCGAGAATATTCTGTTGTTCTTTCTTTTGTTCGTTTCGTTGCTCTTCCAGATTCTTTTGTTGTACTTCGAGTCTTTCGAGAACATTCTGCTGTTCCTTCTTTTGATCGTTTCGTTGCTCTTCCAGACGTCCGAGAATATTTTGCTGTTGCTCTTCAATCATTTTCTTTTGTTCGTTTCTTTGTTCTAATAAAAGCTTCATTATACTAGAAAAATCTACATTTTCAATTACTTCCTCTTCTTCCACTTCTGTTTCAAAAACAAAAGTGTTCACATCTTCCCCTTGCTGTTCCAAATAGTTATGCAAGCGCAGGACGAGCTCATTTTTCGATCCCGCTCTAGAAAGATTTCGCTTACCTAACTCACTTTTAAGCTCAATGCAAGTGAGCTCTTCTAACAACTTACCCATTTTCACTGTATATAATTATTATTTTCTTTTTACTTTTTTTTTTTTTACACTTTACTAGTCAAATAAGTTTTATTTACACTTCTGACACCAATGTAACGTGCGCTTAGTTCGCAAAAATAAAACTCTACTTTTAAATTTAATTCTACCACTTTATTCAGTATCTACTTTCGATATACACTTTATTCGAACTCAACTCGACTTTTGGACTATCACTTGTATTTACTCTTAACTTTATCACTCTATAAACAAAACTGCCCTCTGGTTGCCTCGGGCGGGCTATTTATATCGAATGACATGCCATCTAGAACTCTCCAGTAACTTCTACATTGTCTCCACATTTGCTGTCTACTCTCTGTCTGTCTGTCTCTCTACACTCACACACACTGGCTTACAAGCAACGCCTGTCATTTATACCATTCCATTAAAGTGTTGCCAGTTGTGTTTTCGGTTGAACGTTTTTCGATTAGGAAATTGGTATAAAATGTTGGGTTCACGTTACAATACAATACCATTCGCCATTTACTTAAATTTTTCTAAGGCTGCACTACTTTTTCGGGTAAAAATTGCAGGTACACTGCTATATAAGTATTTCATGAAGGTGCGACTATTTGTTTACCATCAAAAAAGATGCCAATTCCCTCATATGTAGTTCACAGTAAACATATAAGTTAACGTCAACAAAATTATCCAACTCAACATATCCACGCGCAGCAACCTGAATTGCAATTATTGCATAATTGCATTATCGAATTCCCGAAAACAGCACAGACGACCTCAACGACGGTCATCACCCCAACACCGGCGACAGGTCGTCAGCAGTTTTAGAATGGCAGCAGAGGTTTCGATTAAGCTAGGTAGACTTAAGTAGTTTAGTTCAATTTTGTACTCCGTTTGAAGTTAATAAACAATGAAAAAAGGAAATTAAAAGTCTTTTTTTTAAGACAAACAAATGTAAAGTAAAATAACTGGCGCCCAACCTGGTTTGGCCTATAAGTGAAGTCGCGAAAAGTGAAAAGTTAGTGAACGCATACATAGCATAAATCGACCTTAAGTAGCTCGTCGCGAGTGCAAATTAATTTTTCAATTTCGAATCACTTCGGCTGTACCCGAAACCCAAGACCCAAGTTGCTATAGTCGATGGACATAGCAGCCCACGAGGGAGTGTGACGAAAAGTACCTGAGTAGCTGCTACTGCAAAACGGATCAAGCTGCCGTCACCAGCGTGGGATATGACACCACTAATTTTGTAAGGTTATTTTTAAGAATCTAAATTGAAAAGAATTAAGTGAAACTAGAAACTTAGGTCATTAAGAACAACATTTTTAAAGAAAGAAATACGTAAATAGAAACAGTAAAAGAAAAAAGTAAAATAAAGAATTTAAATTGAAAAGAATTAAGTGAAACTAAACTAGAAACTTAGGTCATTAAGAACAACATTTTTAAAGAAAGAAATACGTAAATAGAAACAGTAAAAGAAAAAAAAGTGAAATTACGATTTTGAAACATAAGAACTAAAGAACATTATAAATTTTCAAAATTCCGAAACACGAGAAAGAAAAAAAACACAAAAAGGCAATCATGACAGAACCTACAGGTTCTAGCAATGCATTACCAAACATTCCACTTCCAAATTTTAACCTTCCCCCTCCAAACCCAAACATATCCACTCCAAATTCATATACAGCAAGTGCTACACCCGAATTCGAGGCACTAGTCACTAGCATCGTTTCAAAGGTCTGCAACGACCAATGCAAAAACATCGTGCAATCAATAATAACTCCACATGCCAACTTTTACAAGGGCGTAGAACAAAGTATTGATGTGCAATATGCAGGAAATTTAGGTGAACTAGACAAAGTACCCGATGTGGTACGATCAATTAGGGAATTCTCAGGGAATCCTAGCGAATATAGCTCTTGGCGAAAGAGCATTGAAAGGATCCTAAGCATCTACAACCACCTTAGAGGCACACCAAAATACTTTGATATCCTCAACACAATTAGGAACAAAATTGTAGGTAACGCAGATGCGGTTTTAGAATCATACAATACACCATTAAATTGGGAGTGCATTTCTAAATGTCTCACTACCCACTATGCTGACAAGCGCGATTTAGGTACCCTTGAGTACCAAATGACAACTCTTTCACAGGGTAATAACAACGTCGAACAATACTATCAAATGGTATACCAACATTTGACATTGATACTGAATAAAATCTCCAGTATGGACATTTCTACAGATGCCATGCATTTGTTAACGGAAACCTATCGAGATAAAGCTCTCGATACATTCATAAGAGGCCTTAGAGGTGACCTACCTAGACTTCTAGGTATAAGAGAACCTGCTGACCTTCCTCAAGCCTTATACCTGTGCCAAAAGCTTGAAAATCAAAGTTTCCGCTCGCAACATGCTAACATTCCTAGCGGTCATAGCAGAAAACCAATCATTGAACTGCCACCTCGCAGAACAGCTCATGTTACACAACAGCAACAATTTTTCCCACATTTAGCACATGTTCCTCAGCATCCCCCACGTCGCGTCGGTCCCATTACCCGCAATACCCCCAACAGCCCCAACAATATTATCAGTACCCTCCACAAAATCCTTTTGCACAGCAAAACCAATTTGGTCCACCTCGACCAACTGCCCCAAAACCACTTCCTAGACCAGAACCTATGGAAATCGACCCAAGTCTACGTTCAAGAGGAGTAAACTACATAAATAGGCCAAAATATCAGAATCATTTATACGGCAAAAGGCCAAATGATCAGAATATTACAACCCCATCCACACAAGCACACCCACCGAAAATGCAAAGAAATTTCCACTTACCAACTAATCCAATAAATCCTAATTCCTATCCCGAAACAGTAATGAATCCAAACCTAGAACCAACTAATGATATTGAACACTATTATCAATCAAACATCAGCGATTATAACTCTTTAGTAAATGCTATGAGTACAGTGAACATTGGAGATGAATCCTTGAACGAATATATTGAAAAACAAAGCAATTACGATGAACAATTGAACGATTATGCAGACATCCATTTTTTAGGCTAACAAGCTCGTCTTTGCCATACTTTGAATGTAAGACGAGCGACGGTCAAATTTTAAAATTTCTAATAGATACAGGGTCAAACAAAAACTACATTCAGCCAAGCCTAGTAAAGAATCCAATCCCGAATAAAGAAAACTTTTTTGCAAACTCAGTTGGCGGTCAAGTCGAAATAAGCCAACATACTATGATAAATCTTTTCGGTATTAATAACATTCAAATACAATTTTTCATTCTTCCTTCACTCAAATCCTTCCATGGAATCCTGGGCAACGACAGCCTTAAGGACCTGTCAGCTGTCATTTTTACAAAAGAAAGTTATATGCTTATTAAAAATAAGCTTAAAATCCGATTAAAACAACAAATTTATGAGTCAATAAACTCCGTCACCATCAGAGACAAACACATGTCCGAAGAAAGCAAGTTTAAGCTTCGCAAGCTCACCGATACACACTCTGATCTATTCGCCGAACCAGATGAGAAGTTAACTTACACCACAACGGTGAAAGGAAAAATTAGAACCTCGACTAATGAACCAATATATACGAGATCATATCCATACCCTATGTCCTTAAAGGATGAAGTCGAAAAGCAAATAAATCAATTGCTTAAAGACGGCATCATCAGACCTTCTCGGTCTCCTTACAATGCACCAATATGGGTTGTACCCAAAAAAGTTGATGCATCTGGCGAAAAGAAATTTCGATTAGTTATCGACTATCGAAAACTGAATATGGTCACTATCCCCGACCGCTATCCGATACCGGAGATAAATGAAGTTCTATCCCAACTCGGACAGAACAAAGTCTTCTCAGTACTCGATTTAAAAAGTGGTTTCCACCAAATCAAACTACACGAGAACGACATAGAAAAAACAGCCTTCTCCGTAAGCAACGGAAAATATGAGTTTGTACGACTCCCATTTGGACTGAAGAATGCTCCGTCCATTTTCCAAAGAGCATTAGACGACATATTACGAGAACATATAGGGAAAATCTGTTTCGTCTATATAGACGATATTGTCGTCTTCAGCAAAGACGAAGAATCACACTTCGAAAACCTTTCAAAAATTTTCAGAACTCTTCAAGAAGCCAACTTAAAAGTACAGATGGACAAATGTGAATTCTTACAAAGCAATGTAGAATTCTTAGGTTTTATTATTACACCCGATGGAATAAAGACCAATCCAAAGAAACTAGAAGCAGTAGAAAACTTTCCATGTCCAAATACACTGAAAGATCTAAGATCATTCTTAGGCCTGTCAGGGTTTTATCGCAGGTTTATAAGAGACTACGCTAAAATAGCGAAACCCCTAACAGTCCTTTTAAGGGGAGAGGATGGACGAACGTCCAAACATGCCTCAAGTAAAAAAATTATAGCAATGAACGACGAAGCATTAGAAGCATTTGACAAAATAAAAAAATCTTTAACCTCGGAAGACGTAGTTCTCGCATATCCCGACTTAAAAAAAGAATTCCATTTAACGACAGACGCATCAGACTACGCTATTGGCGCTGTCTTGGAACAAGATAAGAAACCCATTACCTTCATCTCTCGAACACTTGATAAAACTGAAGAACATTTCGCTACAAACGAAAAAGAAATGTTAGAGATCATATGGGCACTCACTACTCTTAGAAATTACCTTTACGGTCAGTCAGTTGTAAAGATCTACACTGATCATCAGCCTTTAACTTATGCGTTGAGTAACAAAAACACCAACCATAAATTAAAACGATGGAAAGCTATACTCGAACAGCCTTATTTATTAGATTTCACTAATACTCGGTTCAACCTGGTATTAGTTAATACTAGTATTAGCACTTAATACTCGCTTACGCCAGGTCGAGCGAATCCTTATTTATAAAACATTTTCCAACCCGTATTAGTTAATACTTGCTTATGTCAAATTTTTCATCAAAAAAATGACCCATCTGTAGCTCTGGTTACTATAAACGTAAACAAATCCCAGCTGACTTCATTGTGCACGTTCAACGCATTAAGTTTTTTCAGATATTCTTACTTCTTTCGGACTCTGATTGGCCAGAGTTTCAGCTCTTCTTTTGATACGTGACTTCTGACCAATTAGAGGTTGAAAAAAAAGTTAGATTACATGAAAAACTAAATTGCGTTGAACCCAAGTGTTATGATTTATATTTTTTTTGTGGTTGGCGGAAATTTTTCTAAAATGGATATTAAACAAAACAAAACAAGAAATACAAGTTTTAATTTATTAATTTATTTATCTGGTATTTAAGGCGGAAAAAGAATTTAAATTATTAACAAAACCAAAATATTTTCCACTTTTCCTCCAGAAATTTCAACAATATTTTTCCTACACTTTTATCCTCAAAATGACATTTGACTATAATACGACCTTAATCCTCCCTTAAAACTCCTATGAACCAGTATTAGCTTAATCCGTCGCTAATACTGGTGTATTTTTTTTATAAATAAGGTTTGGAGTATTAGTGGAGTATTAAGTTCGTAGTAACCTTAATCCGCCGATAATACGGGTTTATAAATAAGGCTGGAAGAGTATAATTACGAGCTTAAATATAAGCCCGGCAAAACCAACGTCGTGGCCGATGCATTATCAAGACCACCAATTAATAGTAATGTAACGTGCGCTTAGTTCGCCAAAATAAAACTCTACCTTTCAATTTAATTCTACCACTTTATTCAGTATCTACTTTCGATATACACTTTATTTGAACTCAACTCGACTTTTGGACTATCACTTGTATTTGCTCTTAACTTTATCACTCTATAAACAAAACTGCCCTCTGGTTGCCTCGGGCGGGCTATTTATATCGAATGACATGCCATCTAGAACTCTCCAGTAACTTCTACATTGTCTCCACATTTGCTGTCTACTCTCTGTCTGTCTGTCTCTCTATACACTCACACACACTGGCTTACAAGCAACGCCTGTCATTTATACCATTCCATTAAAGTGTTGCCAGTTGTGTTTTCGGTTGAACGTTTTTCTATTAGGAAATTGGTATAAAATGTTGGGTTCACGTTACACTGCCCCCTCCTTAGGATTGTTCGTCCCGAATAATTCCATCTGCAGCCTCGCCACTATATCGATGCAGCCTGTCACAATGAACTACTTTTAACTTGCCTCTTAGTCCTCTTTGGATGCGGTAAACCACGTCGTTAATCCTCGTGACTACAGTATAAGGACCTTCCCAGTTTTGCTGAAGTTTCGGTGACAATCCCTTTTGACGATGAGGATTATAAAGCCACACACGATCTCCTGCTTGGAATCCTGACGTTGTCGCTTTTGTGTCGTACCGTGTCTTCATCCGGTCGCTGTAGGCTTTCATCCGTTCCCTTGTTCTTTTATGGATGTCAGCGAGTCTCTCCTTGAGGTCGTCCACATACTCGTTTGTGTCCTGTGGCTCCTCTGTGGGGCATCCAAATTTAAGTTCGCTGGGCAGCCGCATGGTTTTCCCGAACAGGATGTCAGATGGTGTTTGTCCTGTCGAGCTATGTACTGCACTTCTATAGGCCATCAGGAATAGTGGTACGTGCCTATCCCAGTCTCTTTGGTAGTCGCCTACGACCTTGGTGAGGTGTTCTTTCAAGGTCCGGTTGAATCTTTCAACCATCCCATCAGACTGTGGATGAAGCGGTGTGGTTCTAGTCTTCTTAATGCCAAGTAGTCCGCACACTCCTTGGAAGATGTTTGACTCAAAGTTCCTCCCTTGGTCGGAATGGAGTTCCATAGGCACGCCAAACCTACTCACCCAGTTAAACACAATCTGGTCGACCACCGTTTTGGCCTCTTGATTTGGGATGGCATACGCCTCTGGCCACTTGCTAAAATAGTCCATTACAACCAGAATGTACTTGTTTCCAGCGTTGGTCTCTGGAAAAGGCCCAGCCACATCTACTGCAATCCTCTCAAAAGGCGATCCAACGTTGTACTGATGCATCTTACCTTGAATCTTCCTACCAGGTCCTTTGGTTGCAGCACACTTGTCACATGTTCGGCACCACTTCTCCACGTCATCTCTAGCATGTAACCAGTAGAACCGATGTCGCACCTTCTCCAGTGTTTTGTTTACCCCCAGGTGGCCTCCAGAAGGTCCGTTGTGCATCTCCTGAAGAACTTCACTGACTTTCGATTGTGGTACGATCAGCTGCATCACATATGACTTACCGTCAGCGGATTCCCATCTTCGCCTGAGGACACCTTCTTGCACATATAGTGAGTCCCACTGTGCCCAATAGGCTTTGAGAACTGGACTCCTGTCAGAAATGTCTCCCCATTCCGGTTTCTCTTCATTTTCTTTCCATGCGAGAATGGGTTCGATATCTGGATCTTCCTGTTGAGCAGTCCTCACTTCCTCATTGCTCCATCCGCTTATGGGGTCAGCTCTTAGTCGCTGAGCGGTAATGATTTCTTTGTCTTCTTGCCGCTTGCAATGCTTGCAATCCACTTTGCAAGGTCTTCGTGATAATGCATCGGCGTTTGAGTGCAGCTTTCCTCTGCGGTGTTGGATCTGGTAGTCATAGGTCTGCAATCTTTCTATCCACCTTGCGACTTGACCTTCTGGATTTTTGAAGTTCAACAGCCAGCTCAGAGCACCGTGGTCTGTCCGCAGAAGGAATTTCTGTCCATAGATGTACTTATGGAAGTGCTTTGTTGCCAAGATAAGAGCTAGCAGTTCCCTTCTGGTCACGCAGTAGTTCCTTTCGGGTTTCGATAGGACCTTGCTGTAGTATGCCACCACTTTCTCTTCGCCATCATGCACTTGGGATAGTACCGCCCCGATTCCAACGTTGCTTGCATCTGCGTCGACGATGAATGTTTTGCCAGGTGTTGGATGTGCCAGCACTGGAGCGTTACAGAGGCTGTATTTGAGTTCCTGGAAAGATTTCTCACACTCACCTGACCATTTAAACTGCTTCCCCTTTTCGGTGAGCTGATGCAAACTCTTTGCAACTCCAGCGAAGTTCTTAACGAAACGTCGGTAATATGTGGCAAGTCCCAGAAAGCTTCGGAGTTGATGTTTGTCCTGTGGTGTTGGCCAATTTTTGACGGAGTCAACTTTTTCAGGATCAGTCTTTACTCCTTGGGATGAGATGATGTGTCCCAAATACTTGACTTCGGTTTTGAAAAGTGCACATTTTTCTGGATTCAGTTTAAGGTTAGCCTCTCGAAGTCTCTGAAACACGGCTTTAAGGTTCTTACAATGTTGGTCAAATGTTTTCCCGTAAACAATGACATCGTCCAAGTAGACTAGGCAAGCTTTCCACGTCAGTCCTTGAAGAACGCACTCCATCAAACGCTCGAATGTTGCCGGAGCGTTACATAACCCAAACGGCATAACTTTAAACTGCCAGAGCCCATTACCTGTAGAAAACGCCGTCTTTTCCCGATCATTAGGGTGGATGTCAACTTGCCAATATCCGCTCTTCAAGTCCAGCGTCGAGAACCACTGCGCTCCCTCCATGGCATCCAGGGTATCACTGATTCTGGGCAGGGGATAGCTGTCCTTCTTAGTTACATCATTCAGCCTTCGGTAGTCCACACAAAAACGAGTGCTTCCGTCTTTCTTTTTCACTAGCACCACTGGTGACGCCCAAGGACTTTTGGAATTTTCGATAAGACCGTCCTTTTTCATTGCTGTTATCATTTCCTCAACCTCACCTTGTTTGGCCAGTGGAAGACGTCTTGCAGGTTGACGAATCGGTCTTGCATCTCCTGTGTTGATGCGATGCTGCACCAACTGTGTCCTACCATATTGCCCCTTTTGCGATGCGAAGATATCAGTGTACTCTTGTAGGAGACTTTCAGCCATCCTTGTTTGTTGGTGATCAAGGTTGGATGAATTCAGTATTTTAGCTCTGATGGTTTCGAGCTCCTCCGGAGTTATAGGTTTTCTCGGAGCTTCGTCTGTGATCTTCGTAATTGCTGCAACCGATTCGCAACGTCCAACGACTTCTCCTTTCTTCAACCTTACATCGTACGGTCTGGTGTTTAGTAATCGTACGGGGACCATTTTGTTCTTAGGTGCTACCAGTGTTTTCCCAATGATGACGCTTTGGGAGGAACACTCTGGGTCTGGTTCCACCATGAGGTATCGAAGGCTTCCAAACTCACCTTCCAGTTTTGTCCAAACGAACACTTCAGAAGAAGGAGGCAGAATAAGATCTTCCCTGATGACAGTTCTCAGTGTCGACGTACTTTCGTTCGAATAAGTCATTGGAAGTTCCTTATTTTGGTACTTCAAAACCTGATTACCGATGTCCAAAATAACTCCGTGATGTTTCATAAAGTCAATTCCAATGATGCACTCGTCACATATATCTGCCACCAGGAATTGATGAGTAAACACTAGGTCGGCCAGTCGGATCTTAAGACACACTTCTCCATATACTCTTGCTGCTTCTCCCGTTGCGGTTCTTAGACGGTAGCTATTGGTGTTATGAAGCCACGTCGTCTTTACCAGGTCTCGACGTACTATGGAGGCTGTGGCACCGGTGTCGATGGTAGCCACATGTTTGTTCCCGTTAATAGTAGTCTCCACAGTCAGACTTTTGTTGTCTCGTTTGGTCTGAGAGACCTGGATGGTGGTTCTGGGGCCATCGATACAAGAAACCAGCCTCTGCCCCTCGAAGTTGGTTCTTACTCGTTTCCCTGATGGGAAACGGGCTGATAGGCAACGCTGGTGTTGTTGTTACCTTGCTCTGGGTTGGATCTCTTGCTTCCACAATGTTGACAACCTGCTTTGTTTGGTGGTAGTCGGCATTGACGCTGTAAGTGCCCGGTCTTGTTGCAGTTCCAACATCTTGCTAGTCCGCTCCGGTTCTTTTGTATTTCAGCTCTTTGGCACGAGCATTCTTCGACTATGGCCTCTCTTAGTCGATGTACTCCCTGAGAAGCCTGTTCTGCTGCTTCAATTGTCAATGCGAATGCTAAAGTTTCGGAAAGAGTACGTGTTCTAGCAGTTCGCACAGACCTCTGAAGATGTATATCGGAAATGGCACGAACGAAGGACTCAACAGCGAGCTGGTTGATGATTTCTTCTCCAGCATCCGGGTATGCCAGGTGAACCAGTCTTTCGACGTCTGCTTGGAGCTGCTGTAGACTTTCACCCCTTTTCTGGACTCTGTTATTGAGTTGGACTCGGAAGACTTCTTTCAAGTGGCTATCTCCAAAGCGTTTATCTATAGCTGCCACGAGAGAACTGAAATCGCCGCTCTTACCAGCTGGAACTGTTTGAAGTAATTCAGCTGCTGGTCCTCTAAGAGCAAGAGTCAGTGCAATGTACTTGTCTTCGTCATCCCAGCCATTTGTTGTCGCGGCTGCCTCAAATTGTCTCTTATAGACTGGCCAAGAAGACTGTCCATCAAATGTTGGGGGTTTCATCTCCTTTTTCCTTGCAAACTCCCCAGCAGACTCTCGAATTTTGATTTTCCGGATCTGGTCTAATTCCTTGGTGAGAACCTCACATCGACTTTCTACGCCTTCGAAACGATTCTCTACAACAGAAAGCTGTTTTTCCACACCTTCAACGCGTTCGTCAATGGCACATACATTTTTCTCAATGTTGCCCAATTTGCCTTCTAGAATGTTTTTCTGACCTTCCAAAACATTCTGTTGCGCCTCAAGTCTTTCGAGAATATTCTGTTGTTCTTTCTTTTGATCGTTTCGTTGCTCTTCCAGACGTCCGAGAATATTGTGCTGTTGCTCTTCAATCAGCTTCTTTTGTTGTTCTTCGAGTTTTTCGAGAACATTCTGCTGTTCCTTTCTTTGCTCGTTTCGTTGCTCTTCAATCATTTTCTTTTGTTCGTTTCTTTGTTCTAATAAAAGCTTCATTATACTAGAAAAATCTACATTTTCACTTACTTCCTCTTCTTCCACTTCTGTTTCAAAAACAAAAGTGTTTACGTCTTCCCCTTGCTGTTCCAAATAGTTACGCAAGCGCAGGACGAGCTCATTTTTCGATCCCGCTCTAGAAAGATTTCGCTTACCTAACTCACTTTTAAGCTCAATGCAGTTGAGCTCTTCTAACAACTTACCCATTTTCACTGTATGTAATTTTTATTTCTCTTTTTACTTTTTTTTTTTTTTCTTTTTTTTTTTTTCTACACTTTACTAGTCAAATAAGTTTTATTTACACTTCTGACACCAATGTAACGTGCGCTTAGTTCGCCAAAATAAAACTCTACCTTTCAATTTAATTCTACCACTTTATTCAGTATCTACTTTCGATATACACTTTATTTGAACTCAACTCGACTTTTGGACTATCACTTGTATTTGCTCTTAACTTTATCACTCTATAAACAAAACTGCCCTCTGGTTGCCTCGGGCGGGCTATTTATATCGAATGACATGCCATCTAGAACTCTCCAGTAACTTCTACATTGTCTCCACATTTGCTGTCTACTCTCTGTCTGTCTGTCTCTCTATACACTCACACACACTGGCTTACAAGCAACGCCTGTCATTTATACCATTCCATTAAAGTGTTGCCAGTTGTGTTTTCGGTTGAACGTTTTTCGATTAGGAAATTGGTATAAAATGTTGGGTTCACGTTACAGTAACATAAATTCTTTAACCGTCACACAACATAGTGACGAAAGCTCAGGACAACACCTTATTCAATTTGCAACCGAGCCTTTAAACGTGTTTAAAAACCAAATTATTTTATCAGAAGGACCTGTAGCCTCCTATAATTTCGAAATAATCTTCCCTACCTATCATCGACACACAATAGTAGAACCAGAACTTTCCGACGAAAAAATTATAAACATTCTTAAACGATATCTCAACCCTTCCGTAATAAATGGCTTAAAAACAAACGAAAGAATCCTGGGACAGATTCAAGAAATCTACCCAACTCATTTCAAGCAATATAGAACTAGATTTTCCAGAAACATAGTCACAGATTTACTTGACGAGGAAAAACAAGAGTCCGAAATTATAAAAGAACATACACGTGCACATAGAAATAGCAAAGAAAATAAACTACAAATTCTGAACAAATTTTATTTTCCTCAGATGCGCCGCAAGGTAGAGAAAATAGTCAAAGAATGCAAAATATGCAAGGAACATAAATATGACAGACACCCTAGTAAGCCAATGATCCAAGCCACTCCTATACCTACATACCCTGGTCAAATATTGCACTTAGACATTTATTTCACGAATAAACGCATTATCTTGACAGCCATCGACAAATTTTCCAAGTATGCTTTAGTAAAGATCCTCAAATCAAGATCAGCCGAAGATATTAAACAACCCTTAAGAGAATTAATCCTTTCATTTGGTGTCCCCGACACTATAGTCGTCGACAATGAAAAATCCCTAAACTCGAATTCAGTTCTTTTCATGTTAGAAAACTTTTTCAATATAAAAATATTCAAAACTCCTCCATATACCAGTACAGCTAACGGACAGGTAGAGCGTTTTCATTCAACACTATCCGAAGTGATACGTTGTCTAAAATCCCAAAACCCAAATTATACATTCCCAGAACTTCTGGACAAATCCATTTTCGAATATAATAACTCCATTCACTCAACCACAGGAAAAAAACCAATAGACATATTCTTTGCTAGACAGTTATCCAATAATCCCGAACAACTTGAAATAGAAAGAGAAATCACCAAAAACAAACTGATAGGAAAACAAGATGCAGATTTAGAATACCATAACAAGAAAAAAGCTCGTGTTAAAAAGTTCTCAAACGGAGAAACCATTTATGTCAAAGTTAATAAAAGACTAGGAAATAAATTATCAGCCAAATACAGAAAGGAAATAGTAAAAGAAGACAAAAATACAACCGTCATTACTCAATCAGGAAAAACTATACACAAAAGCCTCATTAAAAACTAGATTTTTCCCTTCCCCTTAGGTTATTGGTACAACTTTGTACCATAAGTGCAAACGTCCAAATATTGGACTACACCAATTCACAACTGATTAAAATTAACACCGGAAATGCCAAGATCCAAAACGGATCCTTCAAAATCGTACACGTTATCGACATCGACGTTTATGGCAATTTCATCCGACAATTGGAAACAGCAATAACCAACGTAAGACCCCAACATCCTATACATCCCATCCTTTCCTTCGAAATTGAAAAAATTAAAAATTACTTTCTAAGATTAAAAATAAAAGAAAAAAATAAGAGATCATTAGATTTCATCGGAAGTGCGTGGAAATGGATCGCCGGAAACCCGGACCAGCACGACTTCGAAATATTAACAGACAAAATGAATAATGTTTTAAGTAATAATAACAATCAAGTCATAATTAATAGAATAACAATTGAGAAAATTAATGAAATCACTAACCTTACAAACAATATAATCAAAACCTTCAAAGAGCAAAATGACGTAGAAATTAGTTTAATAATGAAAATAAAATATAAACTCGATGTAATAAAAGAAGAACTCATAAATATTGCCTACGGCATACATTGGGCTAAAGCCAACATTGTTAATTCATATATTTTAAGTAATAACGAAATCAATATAACTGAAACAATAATTAAAAATGAAAAAATTCCTTATGTTAATATAGATGAAGCTTTAGAATTCGCAAATGTGAAAATTGCTTCCAACAATAAAAATATAATTTACATATTAGAACTACCTACAAGTGAAAGTTATTCCTGTAGTGTTTTTATACTAAAAGCAATAAAGAAAAAGAATGTCATTAATAAAATTCCTTACGAAAATGTTTTAGAATGTAGAGATAAGATTTTTGGAATAATTAAAGAATGTAAAAAATTTAATGAATTATCCATATGTAATAAAAAGAATGTAATAGATATTAGTACCTCTGCCTGCATACCAAACTTACTGAAGAGCATCAAACCAACATGTACGCAAATAAACAACGAACACATTCCATCACTCGAAGAAATATCTCCTGGAATTCTCCTCCTCAACCAATTCAATGGTCCTGCAGTTATTAATAACGAAACAGTCGAACTCAATGGAACCTACATCATCCGCCATACAAACTCTTTGATACAAATAAACCAAAGAGAATTCACGAACAGAGAAATCATCAACCATCATCCTATGCCAGCAGTTCTTCAGCCAGCTCCAATGTTAGAAGCCAAAGAAGAATTCTTATCACTCGAGAGACTTAAGAATCTCTACGCAAATAGCACAAACAAAATAGACTTGCTAGAAAACAACAATATCATCCATAGCACAACCAGCTCAGCACTAGCATTTTGCCTAATAACAGTAACAATAATATTGGCTTTCAAATTCCTTCGAAATCGAAAGAACAAAACTATTGGGAAAAACGAAAATCTAACTACAACACCAGGATTAGACAAAAACCCAAAAACTATGGTAATAGGAATTGAAGACATCAAAAAACACCTGAGGTCATCAAACGAGGACGTTCGAATTTAAGGGCGGAGGAGTTAACGTCAACAAAATTATCCAACTCAACATATCCACGCGCAGCAACCTGAATTGCAATTATTGCATAATTGCATTATCGAATTCCCGAAAACAGCACAGACGACCTCAACGACGGTCATCACCCCAACACCGGCGACAGGTCGTCAGCAGTTTTAGAATGGCAGCAGAGGTTTCGATTAAGCTAGGTAGACTTAAGTAGTTTAGTTCAATTTTGTACTCCGTTTGAAGTTAATAAACAATGAAAAAAGGAAATTAAAAGTCTTTTTTTTAAGACAAACAAATGTAAAGTAAAATAACTTATACAAATGATAGAATATAGAAATCGAATGTATTCGTATGTTCCAACCTCCAGACCAATAATTTGTTTCAATTTAAATCTTTGGCGCCTTTTCAGTCACACTTCAAAACCCCAAAATCCACACACGCTGAAAACAGAACAGCAAAAAACTAAACAATTCAACTAAATCATCTCGATTACCTTACCACCTCGGGGATGATGGTAATTTGCGCAATCTAAGTGCTAGCAATACAAAGATCATTGCAGCAGGCGCAACATCACTTTTCTTTCGCCACACTCAGAGTTGGGGTTTTACACGCGATATAAAGGCGCCCGAGGACATCATTACATGGAACACAACATTAATGTATCACTAAAGTAATCTTCATCTATCATGCTAGCAAGCGTCGTATTAACCGATGTATTCATTGCGTCTTCTTACCACCAAGACCGGTAGCCATATAGGTAGTAGGTAGGTAGGTAAAGTCGAAGACTGTATATGTAAGAAAAACTTAATGATGCCTAGTCGTCCTTCCGTGCGAGTTTGTTTGGCAATATCTTCACAGATTAAGTCGAACGCGGGAGCAAAGCATTTGCATGTTGAAAATTGCTTAATTGAATTATGTTAAACTAACACCCGAGTATATGAGTAGACCCCTCGAGCCATCACAATAAATCACTTTCAATGTTTGTGGAATGTGGTTTTTGAAATTTTGCAGTTGATACCGGGGGTTACTTTGGGATTATATATGCCCAAGGGCATCATCTTTTCTCCTCAATTATCGTGGGTATTGTTAAAGGTTTATGCGTGTAGTTAAGAACTTTCTAGGTCAGTCAAATTGCAAATTTATTTCACCCATCAATCAGTGTAACTTGGCAATTGTTGAAGAAAATTTAAAAAGAATGTTAAGTCGTGCTTCAGACTCAGAGAACTAAGCTTCAATTAATCATGAACCATTCCTTATTATTTTGCCTTTTATTCTGTTCACATACCAACAATTAATCGTGGTTGGATGCTTTGTTGGCACCTAACCACTTACTCATAATAGTTTTGAAAAGAAATTTTGGTTTCTTGTGCTGTAATGAGAAATAAGACAACAAGCAAAAACTACATATTACAATATTGACAGCTTGACCCAAAACTGCGCGTAGTATTTGTATAAAGGGACACAGTTGAGGTTTTTATGGAATCCAAAGCTCAAGAACAATGTGAAAGGCGATAATTGTGATTTAATTTACGCCTATTTGTATTGATTTGCGGACCTGGTATTGCTAATAGCTCGAAGTACGAGTATTTTTCATCTTTTATTCCTCGCCATTTATATTTTTAGATGATCTTTTGCTTGCATCTGCCACAATACTCATGTTTTAGCTCTTAGAAGTTGGGGAAGAATGAACTCACATAAAAGTTATCCTTCATTGATTATATTTTACCTCCATGTCCTTCGTGACAGGCAGTGCGGTTTTCCACTTAGGCGGGTCAATAACGGGAAGCCGATAGAGGTGTGAGCTGTGCCAAAGGAAAAGAAAAAGAGGAAGAAGTTCTCAATAAACTGAACAGCCGGTGATGTCAATTAGTTAACATGAATGGCACCTCTCACTTGATCAGGAAAATAAGTTATTGAATACCTTCAGAATTCTTTTTTATAGAAATGAGATTGTACTTCCGTTATAGATCCGGCCGTTTGTTTGCAACACGATTTTTTGCTCTGAGTACGAACGACCGCGACGCCTCAAGATCTTATATCAGAGTTAAGGACTTTTTGTAAACTACCTGCAGGTGTTGTACTAGTAAAAATCCTTGACAAACAACACTAGCGTTTAAACCATTCAGGAAGTAATTTTAATTTTTAATTTTAATTTTTTAATTTTGGTGGGGCTACCGCCCATTTATTAGCTTAATACGATTTAAAATAACTTAAACATACTAAACTTAAACTAATTAAAACTAAATTAAACTACAAGGATGAGAAATGGTTTGAGAGGAGGACTTTCAAATATGGACTTGGAAGATTGAGGTCGAAAAGAAAAGGAACTGAATTAATCTTATGTCACTTTCCATTGGACGAAAAGAACCGTCCAGGAGCGTCCAGAAGTATTCTCAAACCGTTCCATTGGTGCAAAAAGAGCGCTTCTCATGATTCTGAGCAGTGACAGTCGCTTCTCGATTTGACTCAGATGCACTAACACATGTTACTCAAATATCAAAAAGAAAAGTTTCTTCAAGGAATATTTTTTAAGAGCCATAGGTGTTTCACTCACCCAAAGGAAATTACGTTAAACTGAATAGAAACAGTTTTGGTTTTTAAAATGAGTGCTTCCCCGAGTGAAACCAATGGAAAGCGACATTAATCATCGGGTTAAGGGTTCGTTGAGACCATAGGATGTACGATGAGCAGGAAGGAAACAAAAAATCGGGATGATCTTACATTTAGGGGATTAATTTTGCAGGAGATAAGGTCTAAAATGGGGGAGCAGTCAGTGTTACCAGTAGGAAGTGTTTTCTAGGGAGTGGAGATTAATGATTGCGAGACGTTCGCGGTAAGGAGGCAGGGTGAGAAAGTTTCTAACGTCGTAGAGATCCCGAAGGCCAAAGAGCAGAAAACGACGTTTAATACTTTCGATCCTTGAGATATGAACCGCTTGATTGGAGCCAAGAGCCCACACTTGCGATGCATACTCAAGGAGAGGGCGAACATAGGCAATGTAGAGGGATTTCGTTACAAGGGGGTTGTGGAACTCTTTGGACCATCTCTTGATAAAACCAAGAGTGGAATTAGCTCTTGATATTACTTCGTCAATATGAGAACGAAAATTGAATTCACTGTCGCAGAGAACTCCTAAATCTCTGATAAGCTGCACACGGTTTATAGAAATGTTCTGAAGACGATAGGATCTGGGGGGGAGGTTTATTATTTTTACGAGAATAATTTATTGCCTCGCAGTTGGCAATGTTTAATTCAAGGAAGTTTTTAGAACACCAAAAGACGAACGAATCGAGGTCATTTTGAAGCTGGAGAGAATATCGATTGGAGGTGATGACTTTGAAAATTTTAGCACACCGGAGGTTGCCACAAAAGGAACTGAAAGAGTAGAACGGAAACAAACTCTATATTGGCGGTTATCCAAATATGAAGATATCTATTTGAGTAGAATAGGGCTGAATCCGAGGAAGGAAAGTTTAAAGAGAATTAAAGTGTGAGAGATTTTGTCGAAAGTTTTGCTGAAATCTGTGGTAATGATTAATGAAGTCTACTTCGTTTCCTTTTTCCATCGCAGAAAGAGATAAAGAAGCAAACTCAACTAGATTAGTGGTTGTAGACCTTCCCTTACAGAAACCATGCTGCTTGGAGGATATCATTGATTTGAGCTGGAAAGAAAGTATTTCATACAGAATGCTTTCGAAAAGCTTAGGGATATGAGAGAGTTTGGCTATGGGTCTATAGTTAGAAATTGGGGTTTTGGGGCCTTTTTTATGAATAGGTGAAACAACAGATATTTTCCATAAATCCGGAAAAACTCCGATTGAAAGGGATAGTTTGAAAAGGTTAGTGATGGGAAGGGCTAAACTGGAACAACATTTTTTAAGTAAAATGGCAGGAATGCCATCTGGACCTTGATTATACTCGTGTAAAGTGCTGTGCAGTAACACGGCACACGGCTTAGAGTATCACAACCGCCAGCGCCTCCCAGTTTGTCGTAAGCGGTGCGCGACTAAAGGAGAGATCATATCTTAACAATTAACATCAAAGTCTAGCGACATCCATATTCCCTAAAAACTTTTCCACAAGTTTGTATGCATGTTTATATGCAGATCACAGAGTTAACACGAATGAATATTGTTGGTGTAGGAGAAGAGATGTCGATTGTCGAACTCAAAAAAGCACGATGCACGAATCGAAAAATGAAATTTCTTGAAATTCGAGCATTATGGAAATACCTGCAAATAGTAATGGCTCTACTCCGCCAAGGATACTTCTGAGCTGACCCTGGGTAGCATAAATGCTCGGTTCAGAGCTACACGAATTCTGAGGGCTAAGAAAATGCGAATTATTAATATAATTAATTAATAACTGAAGAGTCGCAAGTTGAAGCGTTGGAAGTATGAATGGTTGAAGTTTCTAACTAGACGAGATGATGAGAATAATATACGAGTGGACATTTTGTGAGTCGTCGCTAAGGACAACTCCTTCGGATGCCCCAGACATACTACTAAAACTTACACCCCTAGACATTTTCGGCAAACAGTCATCAGCGAACTCAGCTACTCGACTAAAAGCTAACTCACAGTGGACCAACAATCAAATTGATCACACTAATATTTTAAACAACTTGCGAGACACATCCTGAATTGATTAGACTACACCACCCCTGAGCTCGTGTTTGATAATAATTTCAAAACAACTAGAAGCTTGGAAGAATGGTAATCTCTTGGGTAATGAAGCCTTATGGCGCTTTCCATTGGTTTCACTCGGGGAAGCACTCATTTTAAAAACCAATGGAACACCCAAAATTGTTTCTAATCAGTTTAACGTAATTTCCTTTGTGTGAATGAAACACCTATGTCTCTTAAAAAATATTCCTTGAAGAAACTTTTCATTTTGACATTTGAGTAACATGTGTTAGTGGTTCTGAGTCGATTCTCACTTCAAATCGAGAAGCGGCTGTCACTCCTCAGAATCATGAGAAGCGATCTTTTTGCACCAATGGAACGGTTTGAGAATGCTTCTGGACGCTCCTGGACGGTTCTTTTCGTCCAATGGAAAGTGCCATTACACTTCTACACTTACGGATCCAAAACCTGTGATGGTGTAAGAAGTGTAATTTTCTCGAAAGGACTGAGTTTAAGCCTTGTCTTCCGCCTGCCTGACTACTGTAGTGTGTTCCAAGCGGAAAATCTGGCGATAAAAGAAGTCCTCTCCTGGCTAAGAGAAAACGTTGTATCCTCCACGGATATTCGCATCTTCTCGGGCCGTCAGGATGCTCTCAAAGCCTTGGCTCTGTCTCTTCAAAATCTAATTCGGTTCAAAGCTGTCGCAGGTCTCAGAACTGATGTCAGAACAGTTCAACATTCACCTTTCATGGAACTACCTGGTAGACACGCGAAAAAACTGCAGAAGCTGCATCAACGAGGAGGAAGAGAAGACAATCCATCATCTCCGTTGCTCATGCCCTGCGCACTTGCTAACAGATGGAAAGCTTACTTTTTCGAAGACACCATCGATTTAGCTAATAAAGACCCTAAAAGTCTCTCCCTTTTCGTACGAGGTTCTGGATGGTTTGAATAACTGGTTATCAGCTCGTTAGCGCAGGTTCGATTAGAGGGTGGTTCAACTCTCTAATCCCCTAAATAGGAACCAAAAGGTGATCAACCTCCTGTTCTCAGTGGTATCAGGTATCACAATGAACTCTATGTAGTCTAAATGTGTCAGTCTCCTTATTACTGACAACCACATCTAACCTAAACATAAAAATGGAAATGGGGGAATACTGGAAACAACGTCCGTTTTTTCGATGCAAAGACAAAAGTCTACAAGATGTTCTAATATAATGCAACGGATCAGGGTATAATCCTTGCGGATGAGTTACTTGGCTATATATTGAAAATTTGGAAATCTAATTACCGTTGGTGTAGAATATTTTTGATTCCATCTCATATATGTATTATGCTCCTCAATAAGGATATGAGTAGTTGGAAAATAAGTATTTTGGCTGTATCGTTATTTACCAGGCAACCACAACAAAACTCCTGGTTCAATGTGAAACTCCACCTGGCCAACACGAAAACATAACAGTTGAGAACAGAAACAACCAATCAGTACTGGAAACTTGAACCACAGTTTCTAAGAATGCTGCCTGTAAACGGTATAGGAAAAAAGAAAGAAGGAAAGCTGAACTCAGTAACCGGTATCGTTAACCGCAAATCAATGTCACTTGTCAAAACAGGATCACCCTCTTGTCAACTCACTGTCTATAGTCAAAAGCCAAGCAATCTACCTCACCACTTTAAAGTAGGTCCGAAACAACAAAAAACATTGACAGGAGTCTTTCAAGTGCACCTAAATCGCAACTCCACATGAACAAGTATCATGCCTCAAGCACATAAATTATACAATGACACCTCCAATCAAGCACACCTTGTATATTTGTCATTTATCCGTACTTTTAATTCCTTATGACCCCACATCAACACCTACAATTTAAAAAAAGTGACAATCGACAGATCGATAGTATGTCAAGCCAGTGTTTCCGATACCACAACGGGTCTTATTAAATGAAAAGTCTTATAAGTCGATGGGCAATAATCGATAACTTCATAGACATTATCTTCCATTTTGTATGCCCACACCTGACAATTGAATTAAACCGGCATAAACGGTTAATCGTTGTTAAAACTAATCCTCAGTCATAAGCACATAGCACACACAAAGCCGAATGCACAATCTATGTCTGGATTTAAATATCGCTTTATGCACAAGTCAAGCCGCCATTAATCAGGTTCTCCTCTGCTGCGGCAGCGGCAGCGACGCGACGTTCTGTACAATCAATACAAGATGTAGGTGGGTAAGTTACAAGCCGCGCTCCAAGTGCATTTGACGCGTGCTCCCAATTATTGATCTGCGCCACTCGTTGGTGATCGATTGATTCCTTGGATGTATTAGAAACTCCGACGTCTGTCTGCACAATCGTATTTCTTAGACCAGTTTTTAGTTACGTGATTTGATCGATTCTCGATCACTGACGTCGCATTGCATTTATAGTTAAAGTATACATATAGATAGTTAAAGCAGGGACGTAGTTAAAATGGAGTCGGCCTAGGAGTCTTCCTATTTGCTGACATCCATCCTTATTCATCCACCAAGAAGTTCGCTTTATGAAGATGGACTAAGATCATTTGAAAATAAAGCTATAAATTTAAGGTTTCAATTCTGAAAAATGTTGCCCATGCATTCACATCACCATATCGCCTTATCTACCTTTAATTAAATGCGATCCTGGACGCGTGTGTAACGAAATCAATTTGCATAAATATAAATCAATAAATGAAAATATTTGTTCAGCTAGTTTTGTGTAATTTTCTCTTTGCTGCTGCGGATGGTCGTGGATCATAAATTAAGACTAAGCCTGGCTTAGTTTATGGTTGAATTTGCATATAATCGCGGTACGCTGCAGCTAATTAGATTGGTCATACGTTTATTTCTGGGTACGGCTCAGGCACAACAAGATCAGCTATTGACAAGGTTTGATTAATGTTTAGTTGCATTCCCGACCCCAGTTTGGTTGGATCTTAGAAAGAAGAAATGAAAGGCAGAGAAGTTAAAAGATAATCTTCATAAGGATATACCTGTTTGTTGACAGATCTGGTAACAGTGTGGCTTAGTGTCAGCTTTTTTCTGATAATCCTATCAGAGTTGCTGTTTTGCAGACCACTTCTAAATTAAGTTAACATACATTAATTGGCTACAAAGTATAGTAACAAGGTGATAAGAAGCTTACGCTTCTACGCGGTAAACAAGTAGATCCACCATTTTAAATCTGATAAATTAGGAATATACATACATATGTACATGCACAGATATGTGTGAAGTTTCTTCAAAGAAAGTTATAAATAGAGCTAAGCTTTCGCGGCAGTCGATGTTGCAGAAGAAGACGGAAGACAGAAAATCACAAAAAATCTTTAGATATAAAATTGAAAGCTTCAAATCCTTTATGTGAATGGAAGCTATATATACACGTTGAAATTTGTGTTTTATAACTGAGTCTGAATAAAGAAATAAATATTTGGGCATAACAAACATGGCTACGGCTGGTGCACGATACATAGCACTTCTGCCTTTCTTCTTTTTCTTTTGTAATCATGCGATGCCTGAATGTTTGTATGCTATTCCCTAGTTGACGGGGTTCTCTGAATCTCCCCTTTTAACGGGAAAAGATGGTACTTTTGACGTTAAGGTTTTTACGTTCCATCAGGTTGCCAACGACTGTAATAAGAACCAGAAGACTCAAGACTATTGTTTTGTGTACAACTACTGTGACTTGGAATGCTTGAATAATTCCAGTTGGACATTTAACGTTTGTCTCCGTTCCTTCATACATATCCTTAACCATACGCACAAAAGCCTCTAAAACTCCTCGTTGTGTCAGCGTCTCCGGCTATATTATAACTCGTATTTGTCGATCAATTCTTATTTCGAAGATAATCAGAAAAAAATGCGAGCCTTCTAAGGAATCAAGATGTTTTTCCATTCGGATCTTATACTCCGGGTTGCATCTGTTGTTGACATACCCGCGACAAACCTAATTATTTGTCGTAGTCTTATACACAATTAATGACCGTATAGTGACCATTCGCATAAGGGCTTAATTCGCCAACATTAGCCTAATATGCGCCTCTTCCTAATGTGACAAAACCTCCGAAAACCCGCTAAATCTTGGTAAAAGTAGTACACGCTTCCCGCATCTCAAAATTCATAAAGGTACATGGCGATCCCCAGATCAATCAACCGTCAACCAGATTGATGTACGAACTTTCCGAGGGGCCAACATTGACTCGGACCACTACCTTGTTGTAGCCAAGGTACGAAATACGAATGAGTATATCTCTAACGCTGTGAAGCAATATGACGTTGGAAATCTAAAATCGCAAGAGATTGCCAGCGCCTTTTCTAATCGAGTGTTCCTTCAATTATTCTTGAATACTATATGCCGTCAACTTCAAGCATTGAAGACCAATGGTGACAATGCCAACAAGCCATCAGGACCGCAGCCCATGAGGTTCTGGGTTTCATTCGGCCCCCAGAAGAACAAGGGCTGCTTACGATCAGTATAACGAGGTTTACAAGGGGAAAAGCAGGGAAGAACACCGAATTCTCAAAAAGAAAAAGAAACAGCATGAGAAGCGCTCGTTTGAGGAAATTGAGAGGTGCCATGACAGGAACGAGAAGTTTTACCAAAAGGTAAAAAGATCCTGCCAGGGTGGCAAGCTCCGAACTCAAGCCTGTAAAGACCAGCTGGGAAACATAGTTGTAGAGTCACAGTCGCTACTGAGGATCTGGAAATATCACCTCTGCAGACTCTTTAACGGCGATGAAAACTCAAATTCAGCTTGGACGATGATCAAGATGTCCTCCCAACCTAGAGGAAGTTAAGCTTGCCATATGCAAACTTAAATCAAATAAGACTGCAGTGCAGATGGCTTTGATGGCGAAATTTTCAAGGCAGCTGGAAATCAGCTGGAAAGGAGCATGCACCAGCTGATCTGCATGATATGGTCGGAAGAAAGCATGCTCCTTGAATGGAACTTCAGTATCGGTATGCCCGATCCTATAGTAGGGAGACCCTTACAGCAGCGCTTATTATAGAGGGATAAGCCTCCTTTACCCGGGTTATGCCAGCGTCACCATACGTTCACACTCAACTGAATTTTGAGCTTTCAAAACCCCCATAAAAAATCGAACAAAATAATTACAACACTGCCCTGCAATATGTGAACGTCTGAATTCTGAAACCCCACGCCAACAACCTGATAGGTGCATCCATCACCGAGACCTTTGATGTCGAAAAAGGCTTTAGGCCAGGCGACAAACTGTCATTCGATTTCTTCAACATCATACTTGAAAAGATTGTAAGAAATTCAAACGTCAACACCAGAGGAACAATCTTTTTACTCGCCTATGCAGACGATATTGATGTAATGGGAATAAGAAAAAAGCGTGACTTTTGCGAGTATTTAAACAGAGGCGTCAAAGATAGGGTTGATGGTTAATGAGAAAAAAAACGAAGTATATGTTGTCATCAAGCAAGGACACAGATCATTGATGAATTGATGACAGACATAACTTCGCGGTAGTACAGGACTTCGTCTACCTATGATCCGCTATAGACACATTAAACAACATCAGTGCGGACATCAAACGGAGAATAACTCTTGCCAACCGTTGCAATTGAGAAACAAAACCCTTTGCACGACATGGGCATAGCAAGAGGAGAAGCATCGCGAGGCTACGATGGTTGGGCCAGGTAGAGCGGATGGACCCAAACGCTCCGGCTCAACGGGTTTTCGAAAGCACATTGCAGGGACATCATGGAAGTCGAAAACTTCGTCTTAGGTGGCGCAATCAAGAAAAAGAAGACGTCAGCCGACTTAGAGTGCAAAGCTGGAATGAGCTTGTCCAAAATTGAAGTCGTTAAAGAAATAGAGTTTAGACCCAGGTTCACCCCGAACTGTAATGCACACCTAAGTGAGTAAGTAAGTTCAATTTGAAAGCTGGTAAATGTGACTAATTATTCCTGAGGGATATGACAAATGGCTGACTGACTCACCATCCGTCTGTAGTATTTTGTAAGTTAATTTTGATTACGAACACATATTGCAATGCCCCATATATTTTTTAAATTGTTTAAGAAGCATAATATTCAACCCTTAATACTTTTTATGTTTTTTGAGAAGTCGTTTTTCTAACTTTGATTTTATTGACTATGAAACAAATGGGAATGATCTTCCTTCTTCCTCTATACTTTTGAATTCAAATAACATTGTTTTTTCCCACTTTTATTTTTACATTTTTCACATATGTTATTTACCATTATGTATTTACTTATTTATTTATCTTTTAATTTTTGCACAAAAAATGTAAAAATCTGATTTTTGTAGGTACTCTGATTTGATCTTTTTCTCTAGCCTTGACACAAATATGCATCGACTTCTTCTGGTAGGAGCATATTGCCACACACACAAATTAGAAAGTGTGTTGTTCCTGTTCCGTTCAAGGACTGGATTCTCCTTGGATTGTATAGAAGAAAAACAGACTACGTTGGTGCATATTCTATGAGCCTTTTATAATTTTTTTTGTTCTTGTTTCTTTTGCATGCGCACATAGAACCATACATCCTATTTTTTGTTTAGTTTTGATTGATTTATAGAGTCATCCTTGAGCCAACTTTTGTGACTGATCAACTGTCACGGTCAATGCCAGAGGCTGTTTTTATATTTTTAGTCAAAATCTGCATGCTCTTTTATTCCTTTTAAGTGGGCGCGGTAGATGTCTACACCAAAGAAGAATTGTGAATATAATTTCATCAATTGCATCACCACACCCCATATAATTTCTAACACAAAACTGGCAGGACATCGGTCATTCGATAATGGGTTTGAATTTTAATTCCTCTTCTCGCAATTTGCTGTCTACAGATGACTTTTTCATGTGGAACATCTGCATCAAAAGGAGTGGTGTTGTTCATTCAGAAGAAAAAGTGGTAGGCACTTGGTTGGCCAAAAGATAAAAATGTATTCTATGTTAGAAGCCAACTACGAGTTAAATACATACGTAGATTCATAAAATTGCAGGAAAATATAACGAAATTCTTCATTGTTGAAAATCGCAGCTGCCAAACATTGGACAACTGCATTGGAAAACCAAATCAGATCGTGTTTTATGTAAAATAAATTAAAATAAGTAGGGTGGCGCAACAGAGCGAGTAGCCTCTGGGCCTAGCGCATTTCTCACAACCATGCCCTGATGTGAGGGAATGGAGGAGACCTACAGTTTTCTGCCGGTTCCGAACGGCTTTTTGAGAAAGAGCTTTTCATGGCAATGAATTCACTAACGAAGGACTTGCCCATTCCTCGCGATGGGCGATACCCGTGGAGAAACATTATTGCCTCTGCTGGGATTCGAACCTCGAACCTCTGGATTAGGAGGTGGACATGCTAACCATCATGCCACAGGTACCACAACCACGTATTTTATGTAGGTATAGGTACAATAATAGTGGTGAGTTGAGAAGCTGTATAGTAACAAAATTCATTGATTCCCGCAGACACTGTTTCTTTTTACGCATATGGTTTGTGCAAGACACAATATTCAATTTTTAAGAAAACAGAAAAAAACATTACGAATATGTATCCAGAATAATCCTACCTACTGCATTCAAAATCTCACTTAAGACATTATCTCAGTTAAGAATATATATTCACAAGTACATGAAATCCTTAGCTCCAAAAAGGACATTCATCAGACGTTGTCTCCTTTTTTCACAAACAATTGTTTGCATTTTGCATCTCAAAATGAACATCTTCATCGTTTATGTACTTCTATCCTTGGACAGTTAGTTTATGTCTGTCTCATAGCTGTCAACTTACCTACCTGAAGAATGAAAATTTGCCTTCAAGCATTCAAAGCTGAAGAAGTACTATCTGCCTTTGAAATCACAATAGACCACTCAGTTCTTTTTGTAAAAGATTCACTTGAGCGACACTGCAGCATAAATTTCTGTTAAGTTTTTATTAATTTTGGAATCATGGGAGTCTTTTTTTTTGGTTGTTTTGGAGTGTTTCTCTGGAGCTTTGGAGCTGAAGTAGGTATGATGGGAATCTTGTTATTTTGTGTTGATGCGGTATTTTTAAAGTCTCTCAATCTTGCAAGAATTTTGTTGACTGATAGTTAGAAGTAACACCAGAGTTTTACCAAAATGTTTATATTTCTACTTGATGCAGACGTTTTATTAGCGATTTCAGTGTATTCGCAGCTTATTCACTGGTCACAATCGCCGCTGTAAACACCCTCAAAATAATTTTTTTTTTTTTTTATAAATAACGCGCACATCAAGGGGTTAGGACTACCCTTATGGAGAGGATTTGAAAGGAGACACCGATGCACGTTGCTTTTGAATCTTTGTGAATTGCAATGCAGGGGAAATACAGAGCCAGGTAAAGCACTCCACATTCGGGTGGAGCGACTGAAATACGAATCTATATGTCCGAAGTTGGGCCCGAGGCGGGTGTTGCGGCTAAATTGTTTCAGGGGAGGAATGCAACTGGCTATTTCACTAGAGCACTGTTTGTGAAAGAAGCGATAAAAAAGATTGAGGCAAGTAACATTTCGACAAGAGAATCAATCGATTCTACAATAGAACTATCACCTATCAATCTCAAAGCTCTGTTTTGTATCCTATCAAGTAGGCGCGAAAATGTTTGAGAAGCACCTGACCAGATATGGGAGTTATACTCCAGTTTTGGGCGGATGAAAGCCTTATAAATTGTAGCCAGATCAGAAGGGGTGAAGAACTTCCTGCATCGTCTCAAGAAGCCTAAGCATCTAGCAGCGTATTTGGCGACTTCGAATATGTGGTCATTACAACGAAGATCATCGCATACCAAGAACTGACAGATTTTCGGTTTCTTGGATGCAGGTATCATTCATGGATAATGGCAATGGGGGAATGCTAAGCTTCAACGACAAGAGACAGCATTGAGTTTTCGAAGCATTGAATTCTACTCGGTTCATAAGACCCCATGTAACAATGCTGTCAAGGTCAGAATTCAATTAGCTAATCATACGCAACCGTTCCAGTTCCACATCCGAAGAGCAGGGATGTGAGTTTGGAAACGAATATGAAAAGCTGAAGGTCGAGTCGTCAGCAAAACAGTTGAGAGGATTAGAAGTTTCAGACAAGAGATCGTTTATGAAAATAAGGAAGAGAGTAGGAGACAAAACGGAGCCCTGGGGCACACTAGCATTTATGAAGTGGGTATCAGACTTGAAGCCATCTAATACAACTTGTATTGAACGGTCGGAAAGATAGTTCATAATCCAACGAAGAAGAGACTCATCGATATTCGATACCAAAAGCACGCATTTTCGATAAAAGAGCCTGATGCCAAACTCTATCAATTGCTTTAGTATTTCAAGCGCAATAATCTTACTTACTTACAAAACAATGTAAAGATTGGTTCCACTTTTCGGTGAGATAAGCCATCAAATCACCAGTGGACCGTTTGCTATACGAAAGTCGAACTGACGGTCATTAAGAAGCTTTCGTTCTTCACGATATTTCATAAGTTGACGATTAATCAACGTTTCCATGTTGAAAAGAAGGGACGTTAGTGCAATTGGACGGTAATTAAAGGGGAGGAACATTCGCCTTTTTAAGGGACGGGCTGGACAAAAGCAGTGTTCCATCTCCTCGGAGAAATCCCAGCAGAATAGGAAAGATGGAAAAGTTTACGCAGTGGTTTTGCCAGCGTAGAAGAACACCTCTTTGTGTTGAAATCAAAGATAATCGTCATTTTTCAATTAACCATTTTATCTGGCTGCAATTGTGTGTAATTATTTACACTTTTTTAAATGTAGTTCTTGCTTTGATGTAAAAAAAATTGTTACCGCAGAAGTTTTGAATTAAGTTTTCAACACTCTCAATTGCTGCAAGCCCAAAAATGTCGAAAACATGTTCATTTTTTAAATTGGTTTCCAATCAACCTACAATAAAAAAAAAAAAAAAAAAAAAAATGGTGAGGTGAGTTCCCGGTTTAGCTTTACTTTACTTACTTAGGTGGGCATTACAGTTCGGGGTGAACCTGGGCCTCAACCAACATCCTTCGATAACGCCTTCTATTTCGGGCGAGCTCTCTCCAGTTTCGCACTCTAAGTCGGTTGAGGTCATCCTCCACTTGATTGCGCCACCTAAGACGAGGTCTTCCCCTTCCGCGATTTCCCTGCAATGTGCTTTCGAACACCCGACGAGCCGGAGCGTTTGGGTCCATCCGCTCAACATGGCCCAACCATCGTAGCCTCGCGATGCGTACTCTTCTGGCTATGCCCATGTCGCGGTACAGCTCATAAAGCTCGTTGTTGTATCTTCTTCTCCACACATTGCCTTCGCATACGGGACCAAAGATCATTCGGAGAATTTTTCTTTCGAAACGACCAAGGGTTTCCTCATCCGCTTTCGATAAGGTCCATGCTTCCGCGCCGTAAAGCAGGACTGGGATGATTAAGGTCTTATATAATGTTACCTTGGTTTTTCTGGAGAGGGTTTTGTTTCTCAATTGCCTTCTTAACCCAAAGAAGCAACGGTTGGCAAGAGTTATTCTCCGTTTGATCTCCGCACTGATGTTGTTGTCCGTGTCTACAGCGGATCCTAGGTAGACGAAGTCCAGTACCACCTCGAAGTTATGTCTGTCTATTGTGACGTTTTGTCCAATTCGTCGATGTTCTGTGTCCTTGTTTGATGACAGCATATACTTTGTTTTGCCCTCATTAACCATCAAACCCATTTTTGCCGCTTCTGTTTCAATACTCGCAAAAGGACCTATGACATCACGCTTTTTTCTTCCCATTACGTCAATATCGTCTGCATATGCGAGCAATTGCACAGACTTTTGAAAGATTGTTCCTCTGGTGTTGACGTTTGAGTTTCTTACAATCTGTTCAAGTATGATGTTGAAGAAATCGCATGACAGTTTATCGCCTTACCTAAAACCTTTTTCGCCATTAAAGGTCTCGGTGAGTTCTTTACCGACCTTGACGGTCCAGCGTGAATTCTCCAAAGTCATCCTGCATAGTCGTACGAGTTTTGCAGTGCTGCAGAAACTAGACATGGCTCTGTACAGCTCGTCTCTGTAAATACTATCATACGTGGCCTTAAATAGATGGTGAATATCAATATTATGCTCTCGGGTTTTTTCCAAGATCTGCCGTAATGTGAAAATTTGGTCTATTGTGGACTTCTCTGGTCTAAAACCACATTGATAAGGACCTATCAAGTTGTTGACGTGGGGGTTCAGACGTTCACATATTACAGCAGACAAGATCTTATAAGCGACGTTAAGGAGGCTTATCCCTCTATAATTGGCGCAGTTGTGAGGGTCTCCTTTCTTTAGGATCGGGCATACGATACTGAGGTTCCATTCATCGGGCATGCTTTCTTTCGACCATATCATGCAGATCAGCTGGTGCATGCTCTTTCCAACTGGTCTCCAGCTGCCTTGAAATTTTCCCCATCAAGGCCATCTGCACCTGCCGTCTTATTTGATTTAAGTTTGCATATAGCAAGCTTAACTTCTTCTAGGTCGGGAGGAACGCATTCTTGATCATCGTCCAGGCTGAATGGGGCAGTCTGCCTGACAGCGGAATTTGTGTCCTCATCGCCGTTAAGCAGTCTGCAGAAATTATCTTTCCAGATCCTCAGTAGCGACTGTGACTCTATAACTATGTTTCCCTGCTGGTCTTTACAGGCTTGAGTTCGGGGTTTGCCACCCTGGCAGGATCTTTTTACCTTTTGGTAAAACTTCCGAGTCTCGTTCTTGTCATGGCACCTCTCTATTTCCTCAAACGAGCGCTTCTCATGCTGCTTCTTTTTCTTTTTGAGAAGTCGGTGTTCTTCCCTTCTTCTCTCCTTGTAAATCTCGTTATACCGATCGTAAGCAGCCCTCGTTCGTGTTTGCAAAAGCATTTGTCGTGCTCTTTGCTTGGCTGCATTTGCCTGCCTACATTCTTCATTGAACCATGGGTTTCGTTTTGGTGGCCGAGTGAAACCCAGAACCTCAGAGGCAGCGGTTCTGATGGCTTCTTTGCATTGCTGCCACTGGTCCTCAATGTTTAATGCTGGCAGCATGGGATTCAAGGATAATTGAAGGGACACTCGATTGGAAAAGGCATTGGCAATCTCTTGCGATTGTAGCTTTCCGACGTCATATCTCTTCACAGCGTTAGTTCGTGCTGGTCGTGAACAAGATATCCTCATTCGTACCTTGGCTACAACAAGGTAGTGGTCCGAGTCAAAGTTGGCCCCTCGGAAAGTTCGGACATCTAGCACACTGGAAGAGTGCCTTGCGTCGATCGCAAAATGGTCAATTTGGTTGACGGTGAATTGATCTGGGGATCGCCATGTGCCTTTATGAATTTTGAGATGCGGGAAGCGTGTACTACTTACAACAAGATTTAGCCCCGCAGCAAAATCGATTAGCCTCAATCCGTTTTCGGAGGTTTTGTCGTGGAGGCTATGCTTACCGAATGTGTTTCCAAAGATGTCCTCCTTCCCTAGTTTTGCGTTGAAATCGCCAAGAACGATTTTCACGTTGTATCTAGGGCATTGCTCATATGTTTCTTCGAGGAGCTCGTAGAAACAGTCTTTGGAATCGTCGTCTTTCTCTTCTGTGGGGGCGTGGGCGCATATAAGGCTAATGTTGGCGAATTTAGCCCTGATGCGGTTTAGCTTTAGCTTGTGGATAAAATGGCACAACTTTGCTGCAGTTGTTTTTCTCTATGCCCTTTGTCTGAAACACCCTCAAAAATGTTTCTGTGATGGTGAAATCAGATAAAGAGTCTTATTTGGCGGCGACAGTTAAATTTTATTTCCGGTTTTTTTGAAATGTAGTTTTCACTTACATAGATGACAAACAATGTTTATTACATTCTTTTTTTTTAAATAACCAAAAGTATCGAAAAGGCACTCGTTTTCTAAAACTTTCAAACCAGCTGACAACAAAATGGCGACGCGACGGTCCCGTCGAGCGTTTAATTTAGATTGTGGACAAATTGCCACTGCCTTAGCGCAGTGGTTCTACACTGTGTTCAAGAGATTCCATTCTGGAGGCTTTTGGTGAAATTTAGCTTGTAGGCAAAATGCAAGGGACTCAAAGATGTAGACTCTTTGCATTACCTCCTTTGTGTTTAGGTGTAAGAATATGCAGTAGTTTTCCCTTCGCTCAAATAAAAAAGTTGAGGGTGCTTCTGGAAGAGACAGCGATTCGTTTCTACTCTGTTGGTCTTGTAGAACAATTATATGTGTCTATGTGCCCTTGAGGAAATGGAACTAAAAAAAAAGATGGCGCAACAGAACGAGGAACCCCAGAGCCTAGCAATTTTCTCACAATCATGCCTTGTGAGTTGTGAGGGAGTGGAGGGGACCTACAATTTTTCTTTTACTTCGACGATATGAGTTTTTTTTTTGATTGCCTTTGTGAATTTTAGATTAAGCTCAGCTATGCGGCGTACCCTACGAACTCATCACTACTGTGAAACAGGTTAGTGGAAGTGCTCTGATCGCTTCGAGATCACAATGCTCGTAACGCCGGAAAACGGAAGAAGAAAAAGAAGCTTAACCCAGCAACCATTACAAAAATTATAAAAATAAAATGATTCTTCTTCTTATGAAAAACTACAATCTATGCAATATTTTTTCTGTTGAGTTCCATGGTCAACACAAAGGTGACTGAACTGCACTTCATATTGCTTTATACCCTCACTGTTTGAAGATTCAATTTGCCAGTAACGCCTCGTTCGTTTGTCACAAACTTTCAATTAAAATCGAACAGATCCCAAGAGGTATGGTACACATATTCTGTATATACTGTCGGGCAGATGAATGAATTCAAAATCAATTTTGCCATTTTAATCAATTAAAATTGAATTCGATGTGTGATTGAATTTGAGCGCTTTGGCAAACGTACACACATATTGAATGAGTTCAATTTTATTGTGTATACGGTGACATTAATGACTCTTTTTCGGTGTGGATGCCCGCCAGACGTCTCCATGGATGTCGCTGTCTGCCAGTGAGAAGGGTAATTGGATTATTTGCGAGAAAGACACAAAAGGCAAAAGCAATCAACTGCCGCAATTTAATTGCCAGACCTCATTGTCGGCTGTGGAAGTTTGCTTTTTTTTTCTTAATTTTTTTTTCAATAAGAGGCAATTGAACCCAGATGACCTAATTTGCTTTGAATATGGCACTTGACAGGTGCAATATTTTATTTAGGACACGAAATAAAACTTAACAGACAAACAAATCTCCGAAGGAAACTGAACTTCACATATAAATTTAACCAATCTGGCTGATGCTCAAGCATAACTGTGCTACTGATACACGAACGCCACGAACATTATTCTTCAATTAAAGAAATCAGTTCCCGATTTAAAACATTTTTTAATGAATATTCATAAGCTTTGGACTTCCAAAAACAAAAAAGTCACATCCACATGCCGGATGAGGTAAATGATTTTTCAAATAATTTTTTACATCTTAATCGAATCAGACTGAAGTTGTTATGGTTTCCCTTCGGTTTACAACACGAATGAATCTCTTTGGGGTGGATAATAAAACAAAAATAAATATGTAAATTACAAACAATGAAGTGTCTATGGAGGATGCACAAGTACGCTCATATTATTTACTCATGTCGTTTAGGATTTTTGGAGTATTATCTAATTACTTGCCAAATTATCTGCAACTTTGTCCAGAGCATTGCAAAACTTTGGGCAACTTTAAGGAAATAGTTGAAATTAACGGAACTTTACTGAGCATTACGAAGCTTTGTTGAGAAAGAGACTTTCCAGTGTTTTGTTACTATGTGCAAATACGCGCAACTATTCGCAACTACCTCTCACTTCTCGCAACTAAGCGCGGGAGCTTGCAAATACGCTCAGCTAGGTGCAACTACGTGGAACTACGTGCAACTCCTCGCAACTTCATTCATCTTCTGATAAAACTTGTGGCTAGAAAAATTGTCAACGCTTTTCTGAAACTTTCTTTTTATTGCTTGCAGAATATTGAAAAATGTGAACGAGCAACAGACTGAAGCCAACATCAACTGTGATACCACCTTAAACTTAACGCGGCTGGGAATGTGTTAATGTTTCTCAGATAATTGGTATCAAAGAAGACACATTTTTTTCTCCACTTCGTTCATGCAACTTTAGTAGAAGTATTTTGCAAAAACGCGTTGTATCGTTTCCACCAAGAAGTCTGTGTTCGATTATGACACCACTTACGGAACTTAGGTCAGCTATGCATTAGTTAGTTAGTTTAGTTAGTTAGTTTAGTCAGTTAGTTTAGTTAGACTTTTATTTTCATCAAAAAAAAAAGTTTTTACAATATAATTTGTTTCTATATGAATTTACTAAGTCTATTGACAAAATTAGTTTCGCAAAAAACGAAAAAAAAAAAAATACAATAGATAAAGACATTAAGAAAAATTTGAAAATATTAAAAATTGCCTTCTATAACACATTCTCTATAATTCAGGGCAATCTTTGAAAAGTTGAATAAGATATCCCAGCCATTTGCCCCGTTTAAAATGTTGATTGTCTCATTTTCGTTCAGGGCCGATTTTCCAAAGAATCTTATTCTAAATTCCTTCAAAACTGGACTTCTCTTACTCTCATATTGCAAACATCGCAAAGTATGGGGAGATTCGATCGGTGAGGGATATAATTTAGTTGTTCTATATCGCCCCTTATTTTGAAAATTGTGCTAATTTTCTCAATCGAGTAATTATTGAGGAAGTAAGTGTTGTCCTTCAGGTTCAATTTGCTGTAGTAACACCTATACACCGACGATGAAGCTTCATTTACGAATCTGTCGTACATAACACGCAACAAGTTTTCTAATATGTCGTTGAGTTTTTTTCTAATCGAAGACGGATGTTCGTTGGGCGTAACTTGAAGACTGGTTCCACAATCGGCTGCAACTTTTTCCCATTCCTCCCAGACTCCACTTTTGGATTTAATTGATTAACAGAATTAGTTTTGGAAGTCTTTGATCTTCCATCTCTAGGACCTTAGCTACATATTTAAAATGTAGATCTAATGTGCACAGGAACATTGGTGGAGCTCCGGTTGCAATATGTAACATGTATAGTTTGGGATGTTTTTTGGAAGACGAAAAACCCGTTTTAAGAAATAGCAAAGGAATTTTTCAACAGCTTCATATTTGTTGTACCCCAATATTTGTGCCCCATAAAGAAGCACTGAGACTGCAGTTGATTGGAATAGCTTATACTTGGCGCTATGAGAAACATGCCTGTTACTCATACAGCGTCCCAAGATTGACGAAATTGCTATTTTTACTTCTGAGAGTTTTTCATTAAGGTGAACATTCATACAGAGGTTTGATGTAATCCACATGCCAAGATATGTGTATTTTCTTACAATGTCGACGACTTCTCCGTTAAACTTCCACTTCTCTGAGTTGCAGTATCGTCCTCCCTCATTTCTGAAGATCATAACTTCGGATTTTTCCAGATTTACTTTTAGACTCCAAAGATTACAGTATTCGGAGAGCCGGTCATGAGCTGCATACCGTTTACCGTATCGCTAAGAAAAACGATGTCATCCGCATACATCAAGCCCGATATTGTTTCTCCGCAAAATTGTATTCCACCTTTTACGGTTTCAAGTATATCATTAATGAAAATAATAAACAATAATGCACTCAGAATGCAGCCCTGCTTCACACCCATTGAAGTCGAAAATTCTTCCGAAACAGACTCTCCATCCCACACAAAAGCTATGTTGTTTTCATATATTGATTGAAGCGTTCGTATCATTTTTGTTGAAAGCCCAGTTCTATAAAGGTTGTAGAAAAGTGCTTCACGGGAGATGGTGTTAAATTCTGCTCTGAAATCAACAAAAAATGCATATAGCTTCTGCTTTCTTTTCAAATACGCGCTTGCAATGATTGTGACAGTAAAGCTGTCAATATGTGACCCTAAGTTGAAGAGAAGACTCTACACCATAGTTGAGAGTCTTGTTTTCATATACGGTTCCTAACATTGAACAATTTAGAAGAAGTATTAGAGTTAGTTGAGAGCTAGCTTCCATGGTGTGCGCAATGCTGCCCAGAGATCATGGTGTGGTAGAATCATTCATGTTGTGGATTGAAGCAACGCTAGTAACTAGAACCGTGATCGCTTAGGCGTAGTTTGGACAATATGTTGCAACAGCAGTGAGTAAAAGTAGTGCTGATAGACTCTATACTTGTAATGCTCAATGGATCTAACGTTCACGTCGCCGTGCTCTTGGTTGGTTCCAGCCTCCAAGCTTTCTGTTCCAGAGCAGAGGCTGCGCTATATATGATTGCCACCTGGTGTGCTAGAAACGATCTCTGCGTCAATCCTCTTAAAGCTGAGGTTGTCCTCTTCACGGGACGTAGAAAATTGACTGTTCTGACCCAACTTACACTTAAGGGCGTCAATGTCCCCTTTTCAAACGAAGTCAAACATCTTGGAGTAGTCTAAACATGTCGAGTCTAAAATTACTAAGGTACTGTCTGTCTTCTGGCAATGTAAAGCAGCCTTTGGTAAGACATGGGGTCTTTCACCGAAAAGGGTTCTTCGGATCTATACGGCTTTGATAAGAACAACTTTTTCCTACGTCAGTTGTTTGGTGGAATAAGCTCTCTCGTAAATACGTTATTGCCTCGTTTGCCAAATTCTCGATGTACTGCTGAATCTTCCTCCTCTTGATACCTACATCATGGGGTGTACTCTCAGGACCATTCCTTGTTTGTATTTTTGAGGAATTAGCAAGCAGGATATATTTTGACGCACGTCTAATGGATATGCCGCCTGACACGATGATCCCAAGGCTCAAACTGCTTCAAAAATACTCAGTCAGCTTTCCATCGGTTCAGGACTGAGCCTGGAAAGAACTGTTGTCGAATCTTCACAGATGGTTTCAAATCGAACGATCTGGTGCTAGTACCTTTGTGGAGAACGACGACATATGACTGCACACCTCTTTCGGATCATAGGTACGCATCCGTTTTCCAGGCGGAGGCGTATGGTATTCAAATGGCAGTGCTTAAGGACCTTCTCAGCCCTCTATGAATGCGGTCGGAAGACTAAATTTCTTGAATCATTTTGCTTTCTCATTTTTCCGCTAACAGCCTCATGATTGAAGTTATAATTGTACCAACTTCTCCACAACTCCTTCCACCCGCTCTACACAATAAGTTTATGTAGACTATATGAAGGAACTGCAAAGAGAATCTGGCTTACCCCCAACGATCGACCTTTTAACAGCAGAGCATATTTTCGTTGGATCAATAAAGTCCGTTTTCTGAATCTCTTTTTCTTGAAACAACTATGTGGCCTTAAAACACGAGAACAAAAAAATGTCTATATTAAAAATGCGTTCTAGAAACAATCTTCACGACTAAATGAAAAAAAAGAAAATGTATTTTATGCAAAACCGAACCAAGTAACGATCGAGCTGTCAATTATTGATCGTTGCTGGCGGCGTTCGATTTCGTCCTAACACAGCTTTCCGAAATGAATAACCCTTTAATGACATTAAAGGGCACTTAACGTAATGATTTACAACTTTAATTCACGCAATTAAAGCGGAATTCCTCGTCATGCGTTTGCACCGCCAAAACTGTGGCAAGCACAGGGAGTCACATTTTTCTTATGTCGTAAATTTTTCTCTTTTCTGTTAAAGGAACCTCGTCACTATATAACCACGCACAGAAGGGAGAATACATTTTGTTGGACAAGATAAAGTTAAAAAAAAGTTTTAGTTAACTGGGTAATCAAATCGTTGTAGACATGTGTCGATCAGTATAAGAGCAGTCATCTAGATAGTGAGAGAGCGGTTTCGTTTAATGTGCATATCATACTCATACATATACATAATATACAATATTAAAAGGAACTTCTTTGAGTGACCTCGAAAACGAAGAAACAAGATGAAGCAATTAAATTCTGTCGTATGAGCTTTTGCACTAAAAATGGCTGTTAAATGAATCGTTCCTATATTTTAAATGAAAAGGTTGAAATTTTATAGGTTGAGAGATAGGGATTACGATGATTATTGTCTGTAAGTGGCGCCTTGCCTTTCATTTAAATGAAACGTCTTAAGATTATTGTTATTGTTGGTCTTATCTCTGAATTCACAAGAAATGCACATGCCAGACAAAATTTTACCGACAAAGAGTGGTTTTTTTTTTTCAAATATATAATCCCATTTTACTAGCATCCTTCCAATAAATCACTTCCTCATCGTTGTCTCCTTTTGGCATCACCTCAAAGACGACAAGATTTATTGCTGTTGAAGAATGAGAAATCATTAACACTTCTCCAAAGAGCCACGGAAAAAATGCGACTTTAATTAAGACCAAAACTCATACACAGGTCAGATGATCCTCTCATTCAAATGAACACCACAATCCACAAGGCACAAGGGATCAGTTCTGATGGGATATCATGTTTCAACATTTAAGATGGCGGCCCCCCAAACACATAACTCACATTCAACACTCATTTATAGATAGGAAATCGTTAATTTTGCCAACTTAAAGGTTTTGATTCGGATACCTTTGGGTGCACTCATGTGTTTTTATGTATATTGGCCAAAAGTATTTTCGAAACAGTTTCAAACTGACATCTTCATCGATTGTGCGATTTAAACAAAAAAATAATGAAAAAACGAATCTCAGCGGGTGTCGCGAAAATCGATACTTTTAATACCTTCTTTGCTCATCGGCTTTTTGGCACTTTGATTAAGAAAAGGTTTCTTGTGCGAATGTTTCAACGTGGTGGCACAAGAATCCGAGGTGTTTGTGTTGGTGGTGTCAATGTTATTGGCAACAGAGAGATTTTTTTTAGTAATAAAATAAAATCAGTTAATGTCTGACTGGAATGAGGAGAAGAAGAATCGTCGGTCGATGCGAATTGTTATTTATGACCAACTTAAACGATATCAAAACGAGACATTCCCGTCCCATTGCACAATCATACATAAAAAATAAAAGAAACATACATCATTGGGATAGCCGGACTTCTCACTCCATTCAGTTCAAGAAAATATATGCAATGTTTAGGTTTAGTCTTTTTTAAAAACTGCTATGAAAATTGACAACGTCAAAGGCATTAAGATCTTGGAAAATCTCACATTTCGAATTTTTCTGATTATCTAACTTACTATTTTACTACAATTTTATGAGCACTGCGCTATATATGATTGAAACCTGGTGTACTAGAAATCCTTCAATCCTCTTTAAACTGAAGTTGTCCTCTTCAAGAGACGTTAAAAATTCTTAGGCGTCAACATCACTTTTTCAATCGAAGTCAAAGATTTCGGACTAATTCTAGACAACAAGCTTTTTTGGTCTAAACATGTCGAGTCTAAAACTATACGAAATCACTGTCAGTCTTCTGGCAATGTAAAGGCGCCTTTGGCAAGGCATGGCAACAGCTCTCTGAATGCGGTCGCCAGACTAAATTCCTTGAGCCTCATTTGGGTTCCATCACGCTATAACTGGAAATAAGATCGCCGATGAACTTGCTAGGCAAGTTTTCTCAGGACCTGAACCATCGATAGGTCTGCCAGTGTCCTCAGTGAGGGCTTCAATCAACGATTGGATCTTTCAAGAACACAACCGTAATTGGTATGCCTCCATTTGATGCAGACAGGCCAAATTGCTCCCAACGTAAATAAGAAGACTGCAACATCTTTGCTATCTAGTAGCAGAAAAGACTGTAGAAAGCTTATTGGCGTTGCCAGCTGGCACTTCTCTTTTGCCAAGTATTTAAACGTGTTAGGCTTAAATGATGTCCTGCTCTGTGAATCTTGTGGAGAAGATGACGACACCGCAGAGCAATTCCTCTGTGAATGTCCTGCTTTTTCTCACATGAGGTTACAGATACTCGGCGCAGACATGGTGAGAGCTAGTAACTAGAAAGTTTGTGCAGAAAGTGATTTTTGTGGACAACGAAGGTCCTGTCATACGATCTGCACAGACTGGAATGTGGTTGCTGTAACCGAAAGTGTGAGATTCAATTTACGATCACGTTTCTACGCTCCGCTTTGATACTGACATGGACCACTTTCAATTGTAGGTATGTACTGTGATGGATCGATGCTATGTCAAAAATTTGGAAACCATTCAATCACGTATCAGCTTTTGCGAGGAACTGGCAAGTCAAAAGAATTAAATTGCAATGAAAAATACCATCTTACCTAAATGTTCGAATTTTTGCATAAAATTGTAGATCTTTTGAATGCGATAGACCCAAAAATTCCTAGTTTTGTTGCACCTCCTATTGCTTTCTTCATTTACTTATTTAAATAAAACACAGCTTTATTAGTTATCCAAAAACATTTATGTAAGTGAAGAAAGCGGAGCAGATTTTGTTTATTCTTCAAAAGTCCAGCAAATTTACTCCACATTTCGTACCAAGTTGTCTAGACAATAACGTTCTGGTTTCCCGAGCCTTAGAAGCCTGATATAGGAATGCGCCGCGCCTTTTTACTACACCAACCGTTGTCGAACTCAAGCTGCCCTATGGGCAGGAACAACGACCACAGAATGAACGAATATTCGTTTGTTTTGACATTAATTTTACGTGGCTGTTTTGCATTCGTAGTGTATTAAGTTCGACTCATAGCGTTTTCAAGGAAACCTGCGTCAACACTGGGTAAAGGCCAACGAACGAACCTATTTAGTATGGATCCACAGAGTAGTCAAAATAGAGAATTAACTTGCACCTCCTTTGACTGAAACTTTCTCAAATTTATACCTGGCTTTAATTTTGTTTTTTATTTCTTCTTTTTTAATGTAATTTGCACTTAAGTGGGAAGTAATGATTATAACGGCAGCTGAATAAAGTTTTCTAAAGCCTCCACAGTGAAAACCCAAATATATCGACAAAAAGTTAAAGCTCGTGGGCTCCCTGTCGAGCTTTTACTTTCTAACAAAACACATTTTTAAGTTGATTTCAAACCAACTGTTAGTAAAATGGCAACCGACTGTTCCCAAGAATGTGCTTCCAGTCGGATTTATCTCGAAGGGTAAATAACACTATACCTTTCTGCAACTAATACTTTGTGGTAAAAGCGCTATATGCGGCATATACACTGTTCAAATGCTTGACCAGCATGTGAGAGTGTATTAGTAAATTCTATTTGACTTTGGATATACATACTTCAAGCTTGAGTCTTCAATCATTGTTGGTGTTGTTGTTGTTTTCCCCACTAAACTTCGCGCTCTGTGACGACGAATGTTCGCTTTGCGGTGTCTTTACGAAATGTATGCTGGATCAAGCATTCAATCTCGCATATACAGTCTTCAATGATTGAAGCCTGATTGAACGAAAATCAAAACGATTTGATTTTGCTTCCAGCATACACACAATGCATACGTGAGTTATTTTCACTAATACACTCTTACATGCTGGTCAAGCATTTGAACAGTGTATATGCCGCAATAGACATCATATAGCAATACTCGGCTCATATTACTGAGGTGAAGCTGGCCTTACATGTGGCTTTATCAATACAAGATGAGTTTCAGAGGAATAAGAGTTCTTTTAATTATGACTGACCCAGTCTTCCAATGTATTCTGAAGGCAGGCAATATTTGTTTAAAAATTAATATTGGCACTATTCTTCTATTCTATGCTTCTTAATACATAAACAGAACCGTTATGAATCTAATAATAAAAATTGAAGACTTCTTAAATAACTTAACCGTAGTTGTTCTTACCAATGGCTTTAGAGCACCTCAAAACACTTTACTCAACAGAATAATTCTCTTATTATCAAAACTCATATATACTTGAGTTATACAAACGGCTTATCACCGATGGACGCCACGCCACCGAGTGGTATTTTCGGCGAAGATAAAAGTAAGTCAACAATGAGGACACAAAAACAAGACAAACAACGCGCCAGCAGAATCAAGTGTTTTCACAAACATCTTGTAAGGACGTGGGCTAAATTAAATAAATAAATAACACAATGTAAGGAGAAAAGGCATCACAACAAATTGGAAATGAAATGGAATTCCATTAAGCTTCCAAGAGCAGTCGGCAATGCAGACGAAGTTACTAAAAGACGAACCCATTGGAAAGAGATTTTACAACCTATTCAGAGAAGACCAGATGAACTATTTTTGTAAAAGTTTGTTGTTTAATAGGTACAAAGTGGCATCTATCAAAGGCTCTAATTACATTCGTGCCTCATTACCTATACGCTCCCATAACATATGGCCACTCGGAAATGCAAGTTTCAACAGTTTGCATGTTAATACCATTTCAAACTGTCAAGTTGAACTAGATTAATTAAGGCTTGCTTAACTTCCTCTCCCCAAAGCTCAGACTCCAATCGAATCACGTTAAGTCTTTCTGCATAAAACTCCATATGAATGCCCTTCCCATATATTTAAATTGTTTATCACTACACTACTTGATTACGATTTTGAAAATAAAAATCATAACATTCCGCTATTTGTAACCCGATATTTCTTTGATTTTATTTGAATGTTTTCATTTGTTGTCTTCAACCAAGACCAGTCAGATCTTTTGAGACACAAATTAGATTGTCAAGCAGAGTGTCCCACGGAACAACATTGATAGCACTGCACAAACACAATCTGATTCTCATTGATTATGGGTACTGCGGAATGATCCATCGAGATCGATATCGATGCAGTTTCGGAAAGAGTTAAGAACTACCTTTTCGAAGATCATAATACCTATACCAAATTTTTTTTTTGAGAAATTTTAAAGTCACTATCATCACCTTTGAGGCCAAGTTGTGTGCGTACCATTGGTACAACGGGTAAGACATGGTCAACGAACAGGTTAAATTTATAGAGGCTTCGTAGAAGTCAATCTTTTCCACGGTCTTAGGTGGCTTTTTCGGTAATTTATGCAGTCGTAATAGCGTTTACATGACCATATGCAGCATCACCTGTATGGCTGTTCACATTAGTCACTAGTAATGGCGCTTCCTCCTTATCATCATCTAGTCTGGCAGGGAAGCGGTAAGGTATCTCTTTCACTTGCAGATGAATTGGATGTGGACGTAGTGGAATGAATGAGTGGGTTTGTTTGCTGCTGGGTGTTGCTGTTGCTTGTGATTTTGGTCAATGTGTGTTGAGTTAATATGTAAATCATATGGAAAACAGATTGATGTTCCATTACAGTGCCTATGTTACAGGTATAGTTTGTTGATGCACTCTAGCCTTTCATGGTTTCGATTCTTGTAGTTCAAAGTTCAAACATATCCATATGCCTTCAAGGCATAGTGTTAATCACCTTAATACAGCGTAAAAACTTTCAGCTCAGGACGATATTGGCCCCTTTGGTGTGCTTTTTTGATCACATTTAGTTTCTTATCGGTTTTTGGAGAACGCCAGCAATAGGCGTTAGATCTCTAACAAAGTATAATTTACATCAAGAACGATATTGAAGAAGTCACACGAAGCTCGTCACTCAGACTTGAGCTTTTTTGACAAATTGGTGTTATGGTCTATTTTGACGGACCATAGAGATTTCTAAATCACTACCCTGGGCTGTGGAATGAGTTTGAAGGGGAGTCCAAGAAAAGGGATTTTGTATACCTCGTCCGGTGACTTTAATAACTTCCATGTCGGTCTTTGGGTCTTTTATTAAAATCTCCTAAATTGTTACGTGCTTTTAGTTTCCCAGCCGAGGTAATGCTCACGGCTAGCCAGGGTTTAGTGAACCAAAACACTCAAAAATTCATAAGGTCAGAAACTCTCTTTATTTGCGAACTCTCTATTTTCAATAGTATTATTAGCAAAGGATTATATAAATTCGGTTAGATATCAGCCCCTGCTGGGTTGTAGGCTTGTCCGCTTTTCGCACTGCGTTAACGGATCTTACTAGCATCTACTCCTTCCGGTCGGTTACAGCAGTAACAGTCTCCGTAGTACTGCTGGGCTCGTAATGGCTAGGGGAATAAAAGAAATCAATAGGTATCGATATATGTAGTTAATGCCTTTAACGGCACGATCCCTTGCGGCACATTCACCCTATAGGTAGCTGCAGGTAAGTCGAAGCGCGTAGGCGTTCGAAGACCCCGGTGGGCAGAAATGGCAGGCGTCCGAAGACCCTGGTAGGCAGAAACAGCGGGCGTCCGAGAACCCCGGTATGCAGACGCGGCAGGCATTTGAAGACCCTGGTAGGCAGAAACGGCAGGCGTCCGAAGACCCTGGTAGGCAGAAACAGCGGGCGTCCGAGAACCCCGGTATGCAGAAGCGGCAGGCATCCGAAGACCCTGGTAGGTAGGCTCAACAGGCAATAGCTCTGGGGGATCACTTGCACTAGTCTCTGCCCCTGGAGGAACAATACTTAAGAAATTTAATATGTCTAACAAAACTTACTCAAATCACTGCTGGTCGCTATCCGGGAATTACCTTTGTAACTTACTATTCCTTCAAGGGAACTTCACCTTTTGGCCGGTGCCGGCGAAGATTTGGTACATGATTGGCCTGCAATAACGACGCTAAAGAAACTAGGCTCCATCACATCTGTTTTCTTGTGGATGAGTAAACCACTATATAGTTCCAAATTCCAATACTAAATTTTTGAAGTGAGTTGGGGTATGCCCCTTTCCAAATCATCTCCTGCCGCTTTTAAGTGCTCGGATGGGATGTTATAAGCGCCAGAAACTTCGGTAACTTTTTTTCTTTTGAATGGCAATAGGTTTGTTCGTTGAAGCTCTAGGGTCACCCTGGGGTCGCCACAAAGCGTTTTTTGAGAGACCTAAAGCCGCCCTGAATGCCAAACTGATTGTTTTTTGAGCCCTAGGGTTGACCTAGGTTTTCCATCAACTAACCCTGGATTTTGCTGAAGCAGTTTGAGGGCTGTCAAATGGCATGTATTTTTATTCAAGTTACAGGGATTTGTGTGTGATTTTGTTGCTAAAGGTTTTCTGAGGACTGAAAAACCTAGGTTTTTTTTGATGACTCATAAGGTTGTTAAGAAAACCTGGGTCTACCATGGGTAAAGTTCAACAAACAAACCAATTATGAGCGTTTTGATGTCGAAGGAAACACAGTTGTCTAACTCATTTCTTTCATTCTTATGATCGGCCTCTGTGGTAGCCCGACAGCATCAATCAATCCATGATAAGTCTCCTGTTGTCCTAATTGTCTGAGGGTCACCTTTGCTTTTTCGAACCAACACAATTTTCAGTAAAAGTTTTCAGTTGGTCTATGTTTTCAAACTTTGTAACTATATATTTCTGCTAAGCTTCATTCAGATGCATATTAGAAAGCCAAGATCCACAGATCCAATCACCTTCAGGTCGAACAACCATCCAACGTGCTGAGATAAGGTGTTGGCTAAAAGTCAACTTTGATTTATTTTCTCATATAAAAAACACAACAGTGCCCATTTTTAAAATATCTTTTTCCAAAGAACTTTCTTTTCAACAATTTTCCATTAAATATCTCAAAGACATGAGTCGCCCTACTTAAATTTTTGTTCTCACTGCAGTTTTCGCTTAATACACCCATCAAGAGAAACAAGGCAATACTTAGGTACTCCAACTGTCGGCTCGCATTCACTGTCAGTCGTTCATTTTATCATCCCACCTTAAGGTCAGCAGTTATCTTGTTGTCTAATCAGTAATCTTGTCAGCATATTTGTCATCTTTTACCCCAACGACATGAAAAAGCAAATTAATGCTGAGATTACAACGCAGCGAGCTCGCATATATGCGCTAGCAAGACATAACATTGTTCCATTCGGGTCATCAATCTTTGGAGTTTATGAAGATGTGTCTGCCTACGAGAATTCAACGGAAAAGCTGCATGAAAAGAACGATAAACTCAAAATGAGTAAAAACAATTTAAAATGCGACTTTCGCTTAACCGACTTGTCACCCATCATATTCCATTCCGAAATGCTACTCTTATGTCAAGAAACGCCACCACCACTCGAATAGTCATCAATCAAAACTCATCATGTTAATCGCACCCTCTAAACTCACACATGAACAACAGAAAAGAAAAGCAAAAAAAAAGAGAAGACTGTAAACAAAGCTAAAACGATAATAATTGACAAAACGTAATTCCGAGACCTCCTCCTAATGTCACCCCTGCGGTCATCTGTCAAAAGTGTCAGAAGTGACAAATGTAAGTGCACTACCTTCTTTTTAACAACCCAGCAGTAGGAGGAGAAGACTCCTTAATCAAGCGGTCACAGAAGTGCCGGCATTTCGCGCGACATTTGTTTGTCTCCGATGGCGATTGCGCGATTGGTGTGCAGATTCGCACTGTCACTATCCGCGGTACCCATGTCCATGTCTCAAGAGACTGCCATCCAAGAAGGTGGTTTAAAGATTTCCTGAACGCACCGCACCAGCACCGCAAGCCGCAACCACAGCCGCTGCACTGCGTCGCGCCATGCCAGTTCAGCCGGGGGCACTAGCTGGCTGATGGTGTAAAATGTGTGCATGCAGATTCCAGACAAGACATCTCGGATCTTCTTCAAATGAACATTTTGAAGAGGACCACACACGCAGCCGACAGCCATTTTCCTTCTTTTTTTTTACTCATTTTATTATTCGATAGACCGCGCCGACGCAACATCGGCATTCCAAGAGAAATGCGGTTTGTTGCGAGTGGACATGGCATTGATTTGTATACGATCCACTCTGGACTTCGATTTTCTTTTAAATAAAACAAAGCAAACGATCGTGTTAAGGGCTAAATGAAGAAGTACCTACATAATCGCGCGCCCAGAGAAGGATGAAATCAAACAAGAACAACGGGCACGGGCACGGGCACACAACGCGAATGAGAAATTATGCGTGTTTTCGTAGACCTATTTTAAGTCCATAGCCATATAACAACGGTAAATGGTTTTCCTTTTTTTTTCCAGGACCGGCCTGAATTAATAATTTATACGAAAGGTTTGATCTGATTTCGTTTTGGTTTTTGTTTTTGTTTTGATGTTGTTTTTTTGAGACATGTCAGAATTTTAAAACATGCAAAGCGGTGCAAGTGATAAGCCCCTTTTTTTGGTGGGTGTAGGACATGTGAAGCCCACTCAATCGGGATATTGCAAACGATCGATTAAGATTTATTTTATGTACGCGACCAAAGGAAAAAAAAGAAGAAACTATGAACGACAAACGACAATACAAATGTCAGGTTAGCCTGTCCAATGTGACACTTTGAGTGGAGAGGTTTTATGTGCTTTTAACGGTCCGGTCGTCTTGTTTAATTTTGTAACTGAATTGGTATGCCTGCATAATGGAAACATATCCAATCCATACCTAAGCGAAAGCATCGATTCAAAGGAATTTGATTAAGAATTTCTGTGAAACAGTAATTGTGTGAAGAGAATAAAATATTCGAATGATATTTTTGACTAATTTATAGACGGAAAGAAAAGGTAATTAAATTAATTCCGTTGCTTAGGCATTTATGGTGCACATCAAATCAACATTAGCATAAACGACTTTACTATGAAAAGCCAGCAAATTGTTTTGCGAGGAATTGGCAATTTCTACAGTAATAAATTCATTGCCATGAACAGCGCTTTCTCGATTAGCCGATCGGAACCTGCGCAGAAAATTGTAGATCCCCTCCATTCCCTCAAAAGGCATGGTTGTGAGAAATAGACCCTTACGCTCTGTTGGGCCACCCAACCTCCGTCAACTTTTGATTGTTTTCTTGATGAAAGCAAATTGAGACCTGGAAGTTATACACGTCAGACATACACAAGTATTTCCTTCAAACTAGAGACAAGTAAAGAAGCTTTCTCCTGTGCTTATTATTCCACTCAAGGTTTATTTTTCATTCTTCACGGTATAAATAGAAGAAAACTTCATTTAAATTTTAGCAATGAGCTGTTCCTGCCATTCAAGTCAACATTTCAATGGCTTCAAAAAACATTGATTAACCTTAACTGCTGCAGACACTCTTTCATTTCTTTTAAGAGTCTAGTCTGTTTTACTAGTAAAGATCATTAATTTAGTGAAGGGGTTATGAAAAAAAAAAATTGCCTACCATTTAACTCAGGGGTTCCCAAACTATTTTGAGCAATAGACCCTTTTTCCAAAATGAGCTGATACCCTAGACCCCCATCTCCCATAGCCAAATTAAGTGTCTCTAGTTTTTTACTTGTTTTTATAGGTACAAGGTATATCGTGTAAAAAAAAAACATGACATTGCGATGATAAGGCGAGTTCACACTATAGGTACAACTAGTTAGACATACTCCGTTTGACAGATGTTGGACGGTCGGATGTAGTTTGAGTTCAGTGTTGTCGTCCAACTTTATGTTATATGTTCCTCCACTCCGTCCAACTTCAAAATTTTCAAAAACATTTGAAAATCTTCCAACAAGTTGGTCAAGCGGTTGTCTGAGAGTCCAAGTTGTCAAGCATTGGTCGTTCAAGCCAAAGTCTGTCCAACTAATTGTAAAGTGTGAGCGGCTCTATAGAGAATACGAAAAAACTGGATCCTCCAATTCTGTCTGACAGATAGACTGTCTGTCAGTATATGAATCCACAACCTGAACCACTTGACTTCAAAGTTTGCTGTTATTTTTGGAATTGGGTTTCTAGATTGTGAAATAACGGTACCTGCTAACCAATGCGATAATTCTTTAATTTTTAAAATTTGCAGCTGGTTAAGTTAGTAAGCTTGACCTCATTTTCTCCTCAAAATCATACAAAATAAGCAGGCATGAAACTGAGAAAAAAAAACAATGAATTCAGAATATGAAAAATTAAGGCGATGGATAAATTTTGTGGCCTTCTGACAATCTAGCTAGATCTGGTTTAATATTGTTGTTGCAGGCTTAAATCTCCGCGTTTTTTGCAATCACACTGCGGCCTTTTTGAACCAAATATGATGATGGTAAAGCGATGTGATATTTTTTCACGAATGTTCCACAATGGAGTATTTTGACTTTTAAAATAACATCGTCTTGAAGGATTTCTGATGGTTTTGACAAACACTTTCACTTAAGTATTCAGCCCTATCACAGATTCCATCGTAATCGGAAAAAGTCTAAGTTTTCCGTGGTAACTATATCACATAATCCATTCGGAGTGGAATGAATTTCTAAACTCGTAGATTTGGTATCACCAAATTCGAGTGGAATATAAATTCGTAGTCTCAATATACGAAAGAAGTTATGTTTGCAGAAAAATGTGAATCTTCCACATTTACCGTAAAACAGTTGATTTCGAAAACCAGCACGGCGGTATTTAGTGTAACTGGCAATGCTTTCGTAGATCGTGTGGAAGTTTTCTACGATGGAATCTGTGATAGGGCAGATTGTTTTCTATTTAAATTTTGTTTATAAGGAATAAGTTTTTTTTTACAAACGCGCGCCGCCCGCCGACGATAGTATTGATTTTGTTTTGATCCAGTTGAGATCGTAACCTGCATTGTTGTGACTTTTGTTGGGATAATAGAACTGATTTTCTCAAAAGCACAACTTTTTCCAAAAAAGAACACATTGCGACCATGAGTATCGTGCTCTTGTTCTAGGACGAACAGGAATCAGAAAATAGGTGAAGGTTCCTTGTAATCTCTCCAGATGATGATATGTAATAGATTTTGTTCCAGATTTTTTAAATAGCTGACTATTTATTTATCGAGGAGCTTCATAAGATTCTTTTGGGCTATCAGTCTCAAGCCAAATATAAAGAGTAAGGTCTTCGGAAGAGGTTGATTTTGCTGCAGATCGCAAACTATGACGATTTAGTCATCTTTTGGTTTGTTCATTAAGGGGCTCGGTTAGTTTCTCATTTTCAAAAATCCATTTTTTTTATTTTTCGATGTGTAAACATCTCAAAAATGATGTCCTAAAATATTGTGATGATATCTTGGATATTTTTGAAATGGCAGAGTATAGAAGATAAGCATCTCGGGCGCTCGAACTCCTGCTCTGAAAACTTTAAACGCGTTTTTCTCAAAACTGCATTTTTCAAATTTGCCGCAGCTGTAACTCACGCAAATATTAACGAATCGTCTTGAAATCTTAACTGCATACTCTCCATATGTTTTTACTTACAGCCATCTACAACTTTTACCATCGGATGAGAATTTCAAAATTTGGCAGTAATCGAAAGACGATTTTTTAGACGAAACTTGGACCTCTTTTTCTAAATTGCGGCCATTTTGTCAGTTTCCAATTTTTCATTCCAATTATAGATGGCTGTATGGGAAAAAAGGTCGCCATTTTTTTATTTTCTTGTTACAGGTACCAGAAAAATTCAAAAAAATGCGGCAAATTGACGTCTTCTAATTTCAAGGAGTTCAAGACATGGTCCATATCTCTCTTGGATTTTAATATTTTAAATCTAAATTTCCAGACAATTTACATGAATATATGTATAATAAACTCCTAAGATTACAGAATACTTAAAGCTATAGTTTCTTTCACGCCTTCAAAAAATCACCTCCGTTTGAGCTCGAGAAACTAGCCGAGTCCCTTAGCCAGGATTGAACTTTGAATAAAATAACTTTTTTATGTTTGGACAGACAGCATACATGTGGGTTTCCTGCTTTCTATTGCGCTTCTTCAAAAATGTCGAACACTATCAACTGTTCTGATTTGATTCTGCTAGATTTCGTTATTTTCATTTTCGATTTCAGTCGATTTCAATTTTATTTTCATACTGAATAATGAAATGAAATATATAATCCGCCATTTCATAGCAACGGCCATGTTCTAGATCGATCTATGGCAACTTCCTTTGAGTAGATTCGAGCAAAGTGTCAAAATCAGCTGCTGACATTAGTTTTGTGTACCTATATTTTGTGTTTTGTAGCCAATACGGATAGACTTGACTCCTATGTTTTGCAAAAATTATTATATTTTTCCAAGCGACATTTTTAAACACGACATTTTTAATTCTTTTCTGTTTTCATATTGGCTACCATGCTCTAAGTTGCTCTGATCTGCTTTTTTTTTATAATTAAACGCAACTATTGATAACGAATGCACATATTTAATTTGGTTGTCTTCAGAACATCAAATTCCAGATCAATCCATAATCAACATTTGTTTTTTGACAGCGAAAGAAGAAGGAATGCCAACATAAAAACTTGGTCAAAGAAAACATGCTCTTGTTGACTTTCCTCAACAGAAAAACAAAACCTTGACGCGGATGGCAAATAGCCGTTCAAAAAATAAAAAAAAAACATTTTTTTTTTAAAAGAGCAATGTTCACCATCCCGCGCGCGGTCTTAATGGCAAGCATGTCTGCCTGTTCGTGGTTTGAATCTAAGCAGAAACTAAAAATGTGTTTCCATGATGGATATCGCCTGCTTTTCGCTAGGTTTTGACAAGAACTCTGATAGTAAACTCAATAATTCATTGCCATGAAAAGCACTTTCCCAATTCACCTTCCGAAATCAGCAGAAAATTGTACGTCCCCTCCACTCCCGCACACGGCGTGGTTGTGATAAATATGCTAGGCCCCGGGGCACCCCCGCGCTTATGCGCCACCCTATTTATTTATTGATAACAAAAACTGCAAAAACGTTGAGACTTATTACTTCAATTGTTTACCCGTGACAAATTATTGAAAAAGCCGTAAAAAAACAGCCGAGAAACTAGAGGACCGCCTTAATTATCGACTGCAAAAAAGTCCTTTTCCAAAAATATGCATCCAACACCGGTACACTGATGGCATTTACAAAAAGTCCTAAGTGTTTGAAATCTCGAAAGCAATCTTCAAAAAATTTGCATTAACTGTGTCATTTTTCAATACAAACCTGTTCCGTTAGCTGCCGGCGAATAAAATTTGCTCAGAGTTACAAAAAATAAAACATTACTAAATTTTTTATGTATTGTGGATTACTTTATTTTCATAATAATAAAATTTATTTGAAAACAAAAGTATTTCTCAATTTTTCAATGTTTTTTGTTTATTTATTTTTTTGTATTGTTTTGCTTTTAGTTTGTTGTTGTTGTTGTTGTTGGTGTTGTTATTTTAAGTGAGGATTAATCATTTTCTTGTAATTTTTGACACAAAATAATCTTAAATTAAATATTAATATTAACAAAATGGGTTATTTTGTTTTAAAGTTTAAGTTAAAAATAAAAAAAAATAAAAACATCTACAAAAATAACTAATCCTTTTATCTACAAAATAAAATATACATCTCGGTCGATAAAAAATAATTAAATAGAAAAAAGATAAATATATATTTTTGTTTTTATTTTCGTTTTCCTATAATAAATTCCTTTATTTTTTTTTATTTCAAATATTTTTGTTTACAAATTATTTTATTTTTATATTCATACAACGTGCATACAGAAAGTGTTTTAAACAAAAATTATTGTTAAGGAATAAAAAAGGAACGGCTAACAACAAAGGTTCATTCACATGCACGCAAGTTATTTTTTGTTTTGTATTTAAGATTTTTCTCTGTTCTCGTTTTCTATTTTTCTTTCATTAAATATACAATTTATTATTTTTTAAATCAAAAAAAGATTTTTTTTAGGTTTTTTTCATTTACTTATATGAATTTGAATATTTTCAACATTGAACAGTGTTTATATGTTATATAATAATAATAAAAGTAATTAAAAAATAAAAATAAGTTAGTTGCATTGCTTACATTCATTTTAAATTAATTAATATATATATATATGTTTATATTTATTTATATATATATACTTAATATCTTCATATGTTTTAATTATTTATTAAATTTTTATAATAGTGCTTATTCAGTTATTTTTACAGTTTACGTAGTCAAAGTTCTGGTTTGTATAAATTCAATGCCGAAACAACTAAGAAAGAAAATCAAAAACAACTAAAAGAAGCAGTTTTGCGGGTATGCTTAATATACCAATAGCTATATTCACTTTAATAAATATTTGAGAAACAGTTAATCAAAAAAACTTTATTAAATTTATTTTAATTATTTTAAGTTTTATTTTTAGAACGCGTGTGTGTGTTTTTTGTTTTTCTGAGAATAATTTATTAGTTTCCAAATGCTCGTCGGATTTTCTAAAAGAGAAATTATATTTTTATTTATATATTTGTATATGAATTCTTTATAACATTTTACTTCCAAACACATTTTTCGACACAATGTATTTCTGGTTTGTTAACTTATAGCTTAATCAACATTACAAATGGATATTGTTTTCGATTTGTTTATATATTAATTTTTTATTTCATTTAATTTTCTTATATAAATAAGCTTTTTTCGGAGTTCGTAAATTTTAATTTTTGTTTTTCTTGTTTAACATACGGACAGGTAAAAATAATTTTGTTTTATTCTTTTCAATTGAATACACATACCTACATTTTAATGGAGTTTTGTTTTGCATTTAGTTTTTTTGGTAGATTTATATTTTAATATTTTTTGCTCGTTTATATATAAATTAATTAACGAGTTACAAATTTTTTGTTTGTTTAATAGATTAGCTCTTTTTTGTTTTAAGAAGTTTTTAAACTTCATTCGGAACGATTTACTTCAATATTTTCTGAATATTAGTCTAATACACTACATAACACGTCATTTTTATTGTCATAAATGGCTTTGTCTATTTAAGCTGCGGGAGGGGCGCTTTGCTCCTGTTTTTCTATTTGAATAAATGTTTTGCGTATATTTATGTACATTTATAGATATAAGGATAGTTATCAAAACGATTTGGCGGAAAGAGTTTTAAGGCAGAAATCAAATCGATCGCCAGGCGGCATGAGCATAGCTTGACCTTTTAATATCATCTTATTAGTAGCACTTACGTACGTTCGTTTACAGTTCCACGGAGTGAAAGCCTACCTTTTTTTCAAGTTGAAAGGTGAATTCAATCTAAGCATCGGGTGGGTCTTTCAATTAAACGACTCATCATGAAAGGGTTTACAATTGAATTCAGTAAAATGCTGCTCAGTTTCTATATCATTTTGAAGTTTTGTCTATGGAGCACTATGGACCTAACGATAGGTTTATTATCTCTCAGGTTTAAGACACCATTTTGGGTACGATTAAGACAGATAAGTTACAAATGTTGAAATCCTTAACATGCTAACTGAGCTTATTTCAACTCGTTTGAACTGATCGCTTCCATGTGTTTCAGCGCGAGTGGCGAACAGGAAAAAACAGCAAAACTGAAGTGTTCTGTCAGGTATGACGCATTGTTGGATTTTCAGTAGTCTACTAGAGCTATAAAGAATGTCAATCATATCAATGAATTTAATTTATAGACTGCAAAAATAAGTAAATTAGTAAAAGGGTGGCCCAATAGAACGATTAACCCCAGGGCCTAGCTTAGTTATCACAAAAATGCCTAGTGAAGGAATGGAGGGGACCTACAATTTTCTTCAGGTTCCGAACGGCTAATCGAAGTGCTTTTCAATTAATTTACTATCGGAGGACTTGCCAATTCCTCGCGATACCAATGGAAAAACATTTTTGTCTTTGCTGGGATTCGAACCACGAACAGGCAAACATGCTGGCCATGACGCCACGGGAACAGACTGCATAGCAGAATGTCTAAAAAGGTTTTTCTCTAGAACACTTTCTCTTCTATCGAAGGGGCAAAGTAGCACTTCTCGATATGGAATAATTAATGGCGTCTCTTTAACACCATTTACAGCCTGTAAATTACAGGTCTTTAAGGATGCGTTTCTTCGTCCTTAGTTAATTGGAACGCATTCTTTAAAGATAGATTGGTGTATAGTGCTGCTATCGCCAATTTCTCGGCCATAAGTTTAGTTTCAAAGCAACAAATCTTGGATACGAACAAATTTACTATAGTGGCAAACAATGCAAGCACAATAGGGACACCTATTTCGGTCCTATACGTGATATTTGAGATACGTTTATTGAAAAAGGATACAGCCGAAAAATAAGCAGATACTCTAGCTTTGAGCTATTCAAGTAGTGCGATAAGTAAGGCCACAAATATAAACAAATAGGGTGGCATAACAAAGCCGGAGGCGCCTCGAGGCTTAGCGCACTTCTCTCACCTGTACCTCATAGGAAATGGAGGGAACTGATTCCAAACGACTAAGGAAGAAAGCCCTTTTCATTCCAGTGTAATGACTCTCTGGGGGATAGCGAATCCCTCACAAAATGCGATATACGCGAAAAAACATTTGAATACTCTTGGATATCGATGTCGAATCTCGAACTACCACGAAATAGGCAGACATGCTTTGCTTACCCTTATAGTAAGGATAGAGTGAGTTATGTGAGGTCCAAATTTATAACTGTGATGTTTATTGCTGAGACTATTACTGGAAACAAAAGTAGTCCTTAATTTAAGTGTTGTTGGTTCGTATTTTTGGACAAACTAAAGTAAGATGTTTTGAAATATTTTTGGGCTTGCATACAAGTAACCAACATAGTAAACCTAACGTAAAGCGTCTTATTGAGACTCGCAATTGAAGTGAATATAGAAATTCCCAATAAAACACGGCTACTTTACATGCCATTACCGTTCATAGTGAAGAAAGATGGTGATACAAAAGACAGGCTAATCGATTCTATTGGAATTTTCGATTCACGTGAAAATGTTTCCTTCAATTTTAAATCCTTCGTGGTAGAAGTGTTTGTTTTTCGAGTTTCTAAAAAGAAGTACAAGTGTTTGCTCTTCCATAAAAGTGTAGTTTATAGCCGTGTTTTATTGGGAATTTATATTCACTTCAGCATTTTCACTTGCCGAAGTGAACAACAGGGATGGCTGGTAAATGGCGTGGGAAAGTGAACTTGGTAAGTGAATATAGCCAAAAAGGGTTTTATTGAGACTCGCAAGTGAAGTGAATATAGAAATTCCAAATAAAACAAGGTTTATATTAGTTTTTGAAATAAACAGTGCAAAATTTGAGCTCAGAATGTTTAGATAAGCAATCAAGCAACTCCTACTATTTTACATATTTGGATACTTCTTGTCCTTTTTTTTTGTCGCCATTTCATGCATCGTAAACTCTTACTTGTCTGCTTTACATTAGCCGTGTTTTATTGGGAATCTATAAGAAGGTTTGCAAAAGATCGCAAAACATCGCACATGGGAAAACAACGATTAGTGAATAAAAATAAGTCAGTTATCAGAAGTGAACAACAGGGATGGCTGGTAAAGGTAAAAGTTTATGGAATAAAAGCAGAGTTTTATTGGGAATTTTTATATTCACTTCACTTAAGCGATCAATAAAACGCTGTACTCACTTACACAACTTTATTCCATAAACGCCATTTACCAGCCATCCCTGTTGTTCACTTCTGCAAGTGAGTTATTTTTGTTCACTTACGCTATTCACTTTAGAATTGTTGTTTTTCCATGAGCAATGTTTCGCGATGTTTTGCTGAAGTGAATATAAATTCCCAATAAAACACGGCTTATAAAACGCACCTACCAGTGACCCATCCGTGGGGTACGCAAATGCCGACAGATGAGGAAGGGGGAGGCAAAGAAAAAATTAGGAAGCTGAATGTACCAATTAAGTTTATTGCCTGAAGTTACCCCACTAAACAAGCTCTTAATTTTCCAATCACTTTCCAAAACTGTTCGTTGGTGCTTCAAACATTATTTGATTCACGATCAAATAAACTGTTCCTGTATATAAATTTAATAAATCGTTTTTGTGTTTTAGTTTGTATTATGTAAGTATGCGCATTTGTTACAAAAACCATAAAAAAAGAAAAGAAAAAAATTTATTTTCATTAAGAACCTATGTGCAATTTTCTTCTCAATCGATTTCGACGTTCTCGATTAATTTTGATTTTAGCTATTCGAATCGACTCTGGCAATGATGACAATGATGTTGTAGTCGGCAAATAACCCACAGCTACTAATTTACCTCCAGTTGCATCAGGAATAAAATCCTCATCGGCCATAGCATCGTAAGTTCCTTCAACAATTTCACCAGCATAAAAATTATTGACATTCAAATAACCGTTATTCATGGAAATCTTCCTGACATTAACAAGAACCGGGGCTGGCGGCGTTGAGGGCATCGTCGATGAAGTCGATGACGTTGATGGTGTCGAAGGCGTTGTCAATGATGCCATTAGTTTAGTTTTATTTGGTACTACTGTTGTTGTTGTTGTTGACGTGTTTGATGTTGCAGTTTGTGTTTGTGTTGCAATTGAAGCGCTAGTAGTTGTTATTAGTTGTTGAGTACGAGGAGTAGTAGGAGAAGGAGTTGGAGGAGAAGGAGAATGAGTAGTAGTAGAAATTGTAGTTGAAGAAGATTTTTTATTATAATACTTTTTCGTTTCGCTATCCAACAAATTGCTATTGTATAAGTTTCTATTGATTTTGGTGCTGCTAGTGCTATAATAACTGCTATGCTGATTATTGTTATTACTATGAGTAACATTTTCATCAAAATTGCTGCTGCTAATAGTTGTTGTTTTTGTTGCAGTTGTTGTTGTTGTTGTTGCTGTTGATGTTTGTTCGGTTGAAGACAATCTACCAAAGTTATTTCTACTATTTGTTTTTCTACTACTACTACTGCTACTATTATCATTATTATTATTTTTACTGTTGTTTAAATAGCTACTAATATTATGATTTCTATGTTTTGTTGTTGTTGTTGCTTGTGTTGCAACGATTGTTGATGTTGACGCGCTGGAAACAGTGTCACCATTGTTGATATTGAAAGTGGTTGGTAACTTTTTACTACTGCGATTGAGCTTTTCAATGCCCATGTTGCCATTGTGGTAATACTTTTTAAAATTACTATTGTTAATATTTCTATGCCTATTACTACTACTAGTACTATATAGGTATTCAGTCATACTATTATCCAAATTGTTTGGCAAGATAGGCATTGAACTTGCCTCGTCATTCGAGTATTCATCGTTGTGAATGCGGTAGGTGACTGCAGCTGCCGCGCTATCGATTGTACTACTACTGCTACTGGCATCACTGCTACTGTCACTGGAATCAGTGCTAAGACTGCTACTGCTACTGTAATTGTCGGTCGAGGTAGAAATGCCGCCAGTTCTGCCATTGCCGATTGGCTCCTTCACCATTGCCATCAGGTCATCGCCTAATTGTGGTGTTGGCAATAGTCCATCGAATGATAATGATGATGCATCATCTAGTGGAGTGGAAATAGACCATGGATCTATTGAGGATGTTGGGGACGATTCGGAAAGGGTTGATGGTGACGGATCGATAGATGACGATGATGAAGGGGATGGGAAGGGGGATAAGGATGGGGATGGAGATGGGGAAAACAAGTCATCGAACAGTGACGTTGGTGAGGGTTCACTAGATGAAAAAACTTCTCCTGATGACGTGTATGAGGTAGGTGTGGATGACGATGGCGCATCGGCAGATGACATCGATGGCGACACCATCTCTTCAACCATTGTCGATGACGTCGATGACAATGAAGATGAAGTAGATGACACAGACAGACTTTCGTCGATGCTTGTTGCTGTTGCGGGCAATGGACTGCTTAACGCCGCCAACAACTTCTGTTTTTGCTTCGAGCCGCCTTGCCTACGTTTGGTATCTAATGCGTTTGTCGATTGCGATTGACGGTTTTTCGTGGTAATTTTTTTTCGCCTCACCTTCCGACGGCCGGGCACGGCTGAAACGACATCATCAACGGATAATGTCGGAAGCGGCAACACAGAAGAACCGACTGGTGATGAGCCAGCCATCGATATTGAAAGTGTAGAAACTGAAGAGAGCACCGGTGCCGGTGGGGACATCGGTGAAGACATTGGCGACGACAATGATACCTCAGACGTCATTCGTTGCATATAATTCGTTGATTGCTGTTGGTGTTGTTGATTATGGCGTAATCGTTGCATTTTGTGGTCGCGCTGATATTGCTGACGCCGAGCAATGAAATTAGGATCGTTATGATGATGACGTACTTGATGGTGCTGTGCCGATTGTGGATGCTGATGTATGTTGTGTAACTGTGTGGCTGGCTGTTGCTGTACATTGTTGTTGTGGCTGTTGTTGTGGTTATGATGATTTCTATGATTTATATTAGTGCTACTTAAATTATTATTTCCTCTACGACTATTACTGGTTCTGCTATTACTTAGGTTTCTATTATGGCCGTTTGGTTGTCGAGTGACAGTGGCACTGCCACGGTTCCGGGCAGCAGATCCTCCTCCGCTTCCTGCTATACCGCGATTCCTGCCGCGGGGCAACGATGACTGTCCACTTCCTTCTAAGCTACTTGTTGCTGCATCTTTTCCAGCGACTAGGCTGCTTGCTTTCGACGGTGACAATGAAGATGATGATGATGTTAGTTTACCGGATGCGAACTTACCAGACTTAGGCAGTCTTTGGGAAGATGATGATGACGAGGGTGATGAAGATGGTAATGTGTGGTGATGGTGGTGCGGGTTAAAGCCGTTTGTGTATTGATGGAAAAATCGATCGGCTTCAATTTTCGTAAAGAAATAACAGGCATCTGTGACATTCTTTTTAGGTCCGATTGCTTTACCTCGGTGCGTGAAACCGACGCGGCGGTTTGGATCGACAGCCGACCGATATTCGAAATAACCGTGTACAATGGACTCGTTGAAGTAGCAGGTTTCTTGCAGTTTTTTCTGAAAATAATATCAAGACAAAAAATAATTGTTGGTAAAGATTTGAAGTCATTGGATTATAAAGTAAAAATCTGTAAGGAATCATAATGACAAAAATTTTACTGTCAATGGTTTAACAATAGTGGATGCTGTACAAACAGCACTGGAAACTTCTATTGAAGTTTGTAACGAGTTTTTTTGCTAATAATTTTAAAACAAACGAGGGTTTGCATTTTCAAACCAGATACGATGTTATTTCTCAGAAAAATTAAAATAAAGACGAACAATCGGTTTTTTTCCAGTCGACTTTATTACCAACGAAAATGGTAATAACGTGGTCCTCCATTTCAGCGTTATTATCGAAAAAGCGTCCAAAAGATAACTTTCTAGTTTATTTCTCAAAAAGCATGGTATTCTTTGGTCATTATTACAAATGAAATGCTTAATGTGTGTAGTGAATTGCGGCGGGCGAATATTGCACTACTATTTATTCCGAATATCTCATTGGGAGCTCCAGCACAGTTCACTACTGTTTTCCAACTATTTCTTAAAGATTTTCAAATAAGCGTAGTGGAGAAAGTTGGAGTTTCTAATGAGCCATGTGGAATAAAATAAATAGTAGTGAAACACTCGGGCATTAAAGAAAGACATTTCTCTATCTTATTTCTCCACTCCATTTATTACCACGCCCAATTTGCGAACAAAACAACAAATTCACATGAAATCGGTCTTAATTCTACTAGGATAGAAATAAAGTCGAATTAGGTTGGTTCGACCTTATTACACTCTACCTTATTTCACGGCACCATGACATTCACTTGGTAAATGAAACAGAAACACTAACGGGGGCCACAAAAAGTCTACGTGCTTTAAATTATGGTGCACGGAAGATAAATGTTGAAACGAAAAATCTACTACAATTATCCACCCATAGAACCTATTTCGCAAAGCAGCAACGTACTGCAATGAAAAGGATAGCGAAATTTTCCGTATACCATTTCGTTTTGTCATTTTTGTATGGAATTTTTCTTTTCATTTCAACAACGTACTAGGCTTAAATTAGAGAGTTAAGGTCCCGACTTATAGAATCCGTTGCGTCCGTTCACTGCCGGATTCAACTGACAGCTCGATTCACGATCTTATAAGAGGTGACCCATAAGCATCGGATGCAGCGGAAGCAACGGAAAAGGAAGCCCAACTTTTAACTTTTTGCGTCCGGCAGAACTGATGACATGAGCTGTCAAAACCAATTTGAAGTTTTCTCTTCTGCTAGTTATGGAATAAGTTAAACCGCTACCTCAGAGATGTGACTCTTTTTTTGTTTTTACTGCTACTGAAATAACAATTGAGGTAATGACAAAGCTAAATCAACAAATCGACAAAAATGATTACATTGTTCAAACAATCGACCGCAAATTAATACCGACAATTTTTTTTTTTAGAAAAGAAGGAGAGCAAGAAAAAAATCGCTTTATTCGCACGAATTTTCAATAAATCGACCAATTCGTCGATATTTTACTATTGGGATTCATCCACAGCAACACATGGCTATTCAAAGAAGCTCACTGAGAAACATTTGCAAAAAACATTTGCATTTTGTATTTGTTTGATGAAAAATTTTCCAACTTAAGTTTTCGTTTCTCTTCAGGAAGCTGTGTGGAAAATTGAAGCAGTTAATTGATTGGTTTTTTCTTGATAAAAGCAATCTAATTCAAGGCGGCTATTAAACTATGTAGACAATTTTTGAAAAATTGTCTTGATGAAAATTTTGAAATGGAACATTCTTGTCACTATGCTGAGCTTGGATACCATTCATTCATATCAGTGTCGCAATTAGTAACAAATTGCCAAATTCAGTTTACCTTTCTTTTACAGATATGATTGAATGAAGGCTCTCTGAGGTCAGTATGTTACATTTCAAAATTGAGATTGAGGCAAAATTTTTGAAAATTTTGACATTTCTAAAGGAGAATACATATCTCCGAAATGAACTCTTTATATTGAAAGTCTTCACTTTTATGCTCTTGTACTCATAGTTCGGACTCAAAGTTCCTTAATCCGCTGTTCTTTGAAAGTTACTTTTATGAAAACCTTACAAAGATCTAGAAACCACATCAAAAAAACTGTGAAATTTTTTTTGAAGAGCTCACTCATCTCCAGTAGGAGTTGACTCATCTCTAGTTTCTCTTTTTCATTTTGACTAATTTATATCTGTCAAAACACTGCAACGGATTCTATGGGTCACCCCAGTCCGTTTTGTCGGATAAAACTCACTGATGTCAGTTGAATCCGTCAGCGAGCCGACGCAACGGATTCTATGGGCCGGGGACTTTAGAGTGATGGAGTTGACAGATAAACTATACTATTAATGTCAAATATAAATAATTTTGGAAAATGACATAAATGTTTGCGAGATTTTGACAGTTCAACTGTTTTTTTTATTTTGTGCCACAACAATAACAACACCGACAAAATGGAAGTATATTCTTTAAAAAAAAAGATCAGAGTAGACAAAAATAATAAAAAAAAAAAAAAACAAAGAAAGGCAAATTACTGTGGAAGAGAGCTTTTGTAAATTCATTTTGTTAATATAAATTGCTTTCTTAATTACTTCTGGTATGAGCTTTACTTGAATTTGAGTGAACATTTTTCTAAAATACTCTAAAGAGATATTTTTCGCTGAGTTTTCGTTGACGATTTCGTCGTGGATTTGGAGACAAACAAAAGATTTCGCTTCGCATCAGTAGCGTATTACGAGTACAGTAGTGAAATTGCTCGTGAAGACGTGTGGAACCCAAAGCGGAGAAATTTCCTTCACAAGCCGTTAACCTCATTTACGTGCACAATGTTGGGAAACCTTACATTTTTTTTTTTTAAAGAGGAGTCTTATGCTTATCTGAAGCACTCAGATCTAATTGCCGGTCCATTGTACTACCAGGGTACCAGCCTTCCATTTTTTTGTGGTGCAGTAGATTGAAATATGGTGGATGTAATTTCGTATATAACCTCAAGGACGGCGTCCAGATGAAACTGAGAGGTTGAAGGAAAAATAGATACCCAGAGCGGGATTCGAACCCACTAGTGCGACTTACCTACTGAACACTCTACACCGAAAGAAAAACCAGAAAAACCTTGGTAAAATCAAACATGAAGCTTGTTTGTTTTTGCGTCAAGCACGAACATACTTAAATTGAACAAGATGGCATTTTCATTTTATTTATTTAAATGCTACAATTTTCATTGCTCAAATCAACAACGTCATTTTCAATTTCATTGTTAACATTATTGATCAAATATAAATATGTTTGTGAGAATTCAGCCACGTTTTTATTTGCTCAACAGATTTAATGCAAAATTTCTATGATTGACCTATACATTTGATAGGTCAAACTTCAATTCAGGTATTTATCATAGAAATTTTACATTAAAACTGTTGAGCAAATAAAAACGTGGCTGAATTCTCACGAACATACTTGATCAACAATAAAGAAAAATTAATTATCCCTTAAGATAAAATGTTCACGAAACTTATCATATTGAATTGAAGTTCCGTTATGCGACTTCACGTTTTCTGTGGGCTTATGTATGAAAAATATTGGAATTCAAAATGTTACTGATACTTTAACTATTCTTTATTGATTAAAGAAGTACCCCACAGGCGGATCACTAGTGTGAAGCAGAAAAGTGGGAGAGTTGTGATCGCTTCAACATCACTGTTAAATCTATATATCTACTAAGCCCAATTTTCATTATAAATTACAAATATTAACTTTCTCATTTCTGAACAACTAAACTTACTAACGAGTACTAATGAAAACTACATCTGTTAACACTTAAATATACTTCATTCTCATATCGTTTCACTTTCTTCTTTTGAAGTGACAGTTTTCCTTCTGTAATTCATTCTTGTTCAGTCAGCGCTAGCCGCAAGTAATAAACTCCTTGTAAAGAAAATAAAAATTAAAATTGTTCTACCTAACAAATTCCAGCGTTTCTTTTCGGAATTTAACATTGGCGACCGTGACAGGACAATTTTGTCTTGTGAAAGTTAATTTAACTCAACAATTAAAAATAATTCAATCACTGTTCACTACAGTTAGAACTACCTTGCACCGCCCCGCTCCTTTGCAATTTATAACAGAACAAAATTTTTTGTGTGAACAAAGTCGGACGGTAGCGGCTTATATAGCGGGACTGGCAAACCCGTACATGTGATCAACTGTTTTTTTTTTACATAGTCAGGCTATTGCGGGTCTTAAAAGAGAACGGTTCCTCTAAAGTGGAAAAAAGATAATTCCACATCTTTTTGGGTTTATTTTTTGTTTTACTTACTCAAGTTATTTTTTCTTTTGGAACAAACCATAAGGTTAAGCAATGAGTGAGAAAAAATTAGCGAATCTAAAGGTAAAGCGAAAAACTCTTATCGACCAGCAAAATAGAGTCAAGGAATTCGTAGACGGGAACTTAAATGAAGCTACGATCTTTCAATTAGAAGCTAGGTCAAAGGGACTTGAAAAATATTACACCGTGTTCGAGAGTATTCAGTCTTTAATAGAAGAACTAGACAATTCGGAAAGTGAACTCGCTATTCGCGCATCTTTTGAAGAACTTTATTTTAAATTACAGCCGAGCATTGCATACGCGATCAGCAAGTGTAATCAGGTTATAAATGAACAATGCAACAAAGACACAACGATTTTTAATACAACTGTCGGTGGTTCTACGGTCAAGCTTCCAAAGTTTACTCTGCCCACATTCTCCGGGGACAATACAAAGTGGATAACCTATTTTGAATCATTCACCTCTTTAGTAGACAACAACGAATCTATTGATAGCGTTGCCAAATTCCACTATTTGATTTCATCTTTGTCGGGTCAACCGTTGCGCTGTATTGAGTCTATAGACATTACTGCAAAAAATTACAATGAAGCTCTAAAAATTCTAAAAAATCGGTACGGAAATACCTCGGTTGTCGTTGAAGAGCACGTCAAAAGACTACTTAACTGTTCTCCGGTTACTAAGGCAGCGTCCAATACCATTCGCGATCTTATTGATACGGTTAACATTCACTTGCGGTCTCTTGCTTCGCTCGGTCGACCGGTTGCTCATTGGGATGATCTTATCATTTGCTTGATTCTTTCGAAGTTAGATTCAACGACAAACGAAAAATGGATAGACGAACGATCAACTGAAAGACTACCAACTCTCAAGGAACTGCTTAAGTTTTTGGACAAACGATGTCAACAATTGGACCAAAAGGCATCCCAAAATATCATGGCTTCGACATCCTCCTCACTAACAGCATCGAGAGTAAGTAATCGGTCAACGGTATCCAAGGCATCCTTTGTTACAATCAACCACCAGAAGGTATGTACTTATTGCTCAAGATTAAATCATTTCATATACAGATGCACGAAATTCTTATCACTACCACCGAAAGAGCGTATTTTATTTGCCAACAACAACAAGCTATGTATTAATTGTCTTCGATTCGGTCATGATCATGAAGTTTGCGAGTCACAAAAATGTCGAATATGTCAAGGTAACCACCATTCTCTCCTACACGAGTCTTGTATGTCCATAGCCAGTTTAGAAAACTCTTCATCCGAAAACTCATCCAAGGGAAGATCTTCAGGAACATTCACTAGCAACACTACCAGTCTTGCAATTATGAAGGCTGGAGGTAATATTAAACAAACTTTGCTTGCTACAGCTGTAGTTTGTGTTCTTGGAAAACAAGGCCAGAAACTCAGAGCTCGAGCCATTCTAGATCCGGGATCTCAAATAAACCTAATGACAGATGCTTTAGCACTGCAACTAGCCCTTCCGCGGCACAAATCGTTTACTCCTATCTGCGGCGTCGAAGAGACTTCTACGTCTGCACGCCATGTTTTATACACACAAATACAATCGCTTGTTACAGCTTATTCAGCAGATCTTTGCTTCCACATCCTTTCGCGGATAAGTGAACCAATGCCTAATTTCAGTTTCGACACAGATGGCTGGGAATGTCCTCCTGATGTTGTTTTAGCAGATCCAAACTTTAATACACCCTCAAAAATTGACATTTTGATAGGAGCGGAGATTTTCTACGACCTTTTGCTCCAAGATCAAATACGCCTTGGAAATAACTATCCACACTTGCAAAACACCAAACTTGGATACATAGCTGGTGGCCCAATCGACATTCCACGTGATCGAATAAGCATATCATACCACTGCAAGTTGACTACTAACCCATCCTTAGCTTCAATCGAGAAAATTGTGCGTCAATTTTGGGAGCTTGAAGGCTACAGCACACCCAACATAATTTTAACTGAAGAGGAAAGGATTTGTGAGCAACATTTTCTAGACACCGTTCGTCGTTCAATTGATGGCAGATTCATTGTCCGTTTACCATTTCGAAATAAGCCTTCAGCGTTAGGAAACTCATTTCAAAGTGCACAAAGGCGTCTTTTTTCTCTTGAGCGCAGGTTTAAACGTCAACCCGAACTGAAAACGCAATACGTATTGTTTATGAACGAGTATGAATCTCTTCAACATATGAGTAGAGTAACAACACCACCCCCACTTAAAAATTATTTTTTACCGCACCATTGCGTCATCAAGTCGGAAAGTTCGTCCACAAAGGTACGTGTAGTATTTGATGGTTCGGCAAAATCAACAATCAACGTTTCCCTCAATGATCTCTTGATGACGGGACCAACGGTTCAGTCAGATTTGTTCACAGTCTTAACCCGATTTAGAACTTATCGATGGGTGTTCACAACAGACATCAAACAAATGTACCGACAAATTGAGGTAGACCCAATCGATAGGCCTTTTCAAATGATTGCTTGGCGTTCGAATGTTAGTGAGCCTGTAGAATATTTTCAGCTCAACACTGTTACGTATGGAACCACAGCTGCTCCGTTTTTAGCCACACGCTGCCTTAATCAACTAGCACTTGAAGAAAAAAATAATTTCCCGTTGGCTTCCGAGTCTATTTTAAAGGAAACATATGTCGATGATATCATGACTGGTGCACACCAATTAACAGATGCCTTATTGTTGCAGAAGGATCTCATAAAATTGCTGGGCAAAGCGCAATTTGAACTTCGAAAGTTTTGTTCCAATGAGCCTTCCCTTCTTGACTGCCTTCCAGAAAATTATAGGGAACCTTTGCTCCGAATTGGGAAGGATGATGTCGTAAAAACACTTGGTTTAGCATGGGAACCAATCGCAGATTCTTTCTTATTTCACATCTCCGTTGATGAACGGCCGATAATCACTAAACGCAGCGTGCTATCAGACATAGGTAAAATATTCGATCCACTCGGTCTGATTGGACCCGTAACTATGGTTGGAAAAATTTTTCTCCAAGAGCTTTGGAAACTCGATCTATCTTGGGACCAGCCTTTGCCAACACAATACCAAGAAAAATGGGCTCGATACACGCAACAACTATAAAATCGCTTCATGACATTAAGATACCTAGACATCTACTTTCAAACATTTTTCCGAGTAATGTGCAACTGCACGCCTTTTCTGACAGCAGTGAAAAGGCTTATGGTGCCTGTTGCTACCTACGATGTAAGGACAAAAACGAAATTGTGACTATACGACTTATTTGCGCAAAGTCAAGAGTTGCTCCTACAAAATCAGTAACACTTCCACGTTTGGAACTTTGCGCTGCACTTTTAATGATTGAATTAGTTGAGCGAATCCAGAATATACTGCCTATCAGCATTAACAAGAGGTTCCTGTATACTGACTCGAAAATAGTACTAGCTTGGATTGCAAGACCCTCCTACACATGGCACACCTTTGTTGCTAATCGAGTTGCAAAAATTCAGGAACTCTCAAGATTCGAAGAATGGAAATATGTGCACACCAAGGAGAATCCGGCGGATATCTTGTCTCGAGGTGCCATGCCTGACGCTTTCCTGCAATCTTATCTGTGGAGAAATGGGCCAAACTTCTTACAGGAGTCTTCTGAAGCCTGGACGTGTTTTCAACTTGAACCTGAAGATGTTGACGTACCTGATCGCCGCCAGACAACTTCTGTTCTGCTTGCTTCTCAATATTTAGACCTTTTCTCATCAATCTTTCATCGAGGTTCTTGGCATAAACTTAACCGCATTATAGGATATTGCTTTAGATTTCACACTAATTCTCTAGCGATCCTAAGGAAAACGGAACGAAGCACGGGACCTTTGACAGTTTTGGAACTTGAGCAGGCACACAATGGAATCATTCGCAATATTCAACGACGTGAATTCAACATTGAATACAATTGTCTGCTAAGAAACAAGGAAATTGGTCCACAGAGTCGTTTAAAAGGGCTAAATCCATTTCTGGATAAATATGGTCTGATTCGCGTTACTGGTCGCTTACAAAATTCTCTACTTCCCAAAAATTCTAAACATCAAATTATTTTACCAAAACACGAGATTTCGAAAATACTAATTAATTCTTTTCATTTCATGTACTTACACGCTGGTCCACAAATGTTACTAGCTGCACTCCGACAACGTTACTGGCCAATCGATGGAAAACATGCATGCCGCAATGTCGTTCACAAGTGTGTCAGATGCTTTCGCACTAAACCAAGGATAGACCAACCATTAATGGGAAACTTACTAGCTGAACGCGTTCAGCCTAGTCGCCCATTTTATACAACTGGCATAGACTTTTGCGGCCCTGTCCGTATAAGTTCGAAAGTCCGAGGACGTGCACCCATAAAGGCTTACATTTGTGTATTCATCTGCTTCACAACAAAGGCTATCCATCTCGAGGTTTCGAGCGACCTGTCGACAGAAGCCTTTATTGCTACCCTTCGAAGATTCATCGGCAGAAGAGGAATATGCAAAACCATCTTCTCTGACAATGCGACAAATTTCGTGGGTGCAAAAAACGAACTATCCGAACTGCATAAGTTGTTTCAAAAGGAGTCACACCAACTAAAGCTATCTGAGGTTTGTCAGCAAAACAAAATTGAATGGCGTCATATTCCACCCCGATCACCACACTTTGGGGGGCTCTGGGAAGCCGCTGTGAAGACCGCCAAACACCACTTAATACGTGTACTAGGCAGTACAGTACCGACCTTCGAGGAACTTTGTACATTGGTAGTGCAAATAGAGGCAGTAGTCAATTCCAGACCAATCACGGCATTATCCGATGATCCAGGTGATCTGGAAGCGCTTACCCCGGGTCATTTTTTGATTGGGTGTCCGTTGACATCATTTGCAGAGCCTGACATATCAGACATTTCTATCAATCGTCTTTCGAGGTTTCGAACAATGCAACAAATTCAACAAGTGTTTTGGAAACGCTGGTCAAACGAATATCTACACTCTCTTCAACAGCGACACAAGTGGACATCTAAACCAAACAACTTAAAACCTAACGCTTTGGTCCTTCTCCAAGATGACAACCTGCCGCCATACAAGTGGGCACTAGGCAGAGTGCTTCGAACGATACCAGGCCATGATGGAATCTGTAGAGTAGCAGAAGTCAAAACGCAGAATGGGGTTTTCAAGCGGGCAATAACCAAACTGTGCCCTCTACCAGTGGATGATTAAAGCATTAATAAAATACTTTAAGGCGGCCGGCATGTTAAATCTATATATCTACTAAGCCCAATTTTCATTATAAATTACAAATATTAACTTTCTCATTTCTGAACAACTAAACTTACTAACGAGTACTAATGAAAACTACATCTGTTAACACTTAAATATACTTCATTCTCATATCGTTTCACTTTCTTCTTTTGAAGTGACAGTTTTCCTTCTGTAATTCATTCTTGTTCAGTCAGCGCTAGCCGCAAGTAATAAACTCCTTGTAAAGAAAATAAAAATTAAAATTGTTCTACCTAACAAATTCCAGCGTTTCTTTTCGGAATTTAACAATCACTACTCGTAACGCCAAAAATGGAAAAGAAGAAGAAGAAGAACATTGTTGATCAAACATATTGGTGATAGTTCAACAGTGTATTTGATATTTCAATCACAAACGTGATGGTTTTTGTAATTTCAGCCTTAATTGTTAGTTAAAAATGTTTGTTGTTGATCAAGTATGAAATCAACAATCACGATGTTGGTTAAAAATTAGAAAATATTCAAATCGACTACGAACATACTTGATTTAAACATTTTTATGATACTTACCTGAAAAAAATTGATCGTGGCAGCATACTTGATTTGAAAATGCGTTCTTATTTAAATTCATCACGAAACTTGGTTAATTTCACAACTTTAGATGAATTGTTGATTAACAATGAAACATGTTTAAATCAACCAAGGTTTTTTCTTTCGGTGTACTATTGCACCAAAGCCACCCTCGGAAATCTTGCATACAGGACGCGAAGATCTGACAGTTTGATTACAAAAGAAAAAGCGTAAAGCTATTGTTTATTGAAAATATCAACGTATTAGCTTTTGGCGTTCCTCAATCAATAAAAACATTCCTTATTTTTTTTACGATTTGCGTTGAGTGATTAATATTTTGAACGGTCATCGCCACAGGTGTGCTACTGGCTTATAGGTGTCCGCATTAATCGCTCGGTTTGATGATAAAAATATACCTACTATTTTCGTAATATGAGTATTTTTGAAAATTCTAAGGCTGACGTTATCTATCTATCGGAAACATTCCTAACCACTGAAGTAAATAATCAATTATATTCTCTTAACGGGTATAAAATTAATTTTTTCGACGTTACAGAGGTGGCGATCTACGTAAGGAATGTTATCCAATGGACGATAATGAAAATGTGACCAAACAAAAAAAATTTGTTTTTCACAACTTACCTCCATCTCTGCCCACACATTTTACAAATTTTGAGCTTATTTTGTTGGATTTTTTTTTGTAAGTTACAAAAGTAGTTAAAAATTAAGTCATGCAAAGTCTATTTACTTTTAGATTTACCGTGAGCCTCTGGGGTTAGCATAAAATATTGAATATTGTGAATATTTAAGTTTAATTTCAATTTCCATTTTGCAGTATATACGATGTTCGATCACAATAACCTTTAAGATATTTATTCTTGAAAAACTATTGAAATCCACATTTTTGAAAAGCCAGTAGCGAGTTTCAACTAGTTCGAGTGACAATCAAACTTGACAGTATTAGCACAATGGTGCATGTATCTCGTTGCACCAAAATTACACTAGATAGCGTTGCAAGGACATTGAAATATTGAAGGGAGCCAATAAACATACGTGCAGGAGCGACTTTAACAGCCATATTATTGAGAATTCGTAAAACTAGAAATGAAACTAGTTTCAGGTAAAACTAGTTTCATTTCAAGTTTTGCAAAAAATAATCAAAACTAGTTCTAGAATAAAATTGGCATTATTCATTTCTGAAGAAAAACTAGTTCGAGTTTTGAAAATCATTTCTCGTTTTGAGTAAAAAAAAACAAGTTCTATCAAAGAAGCTGCTGTGATTTTGAAAATGAAATAGAAAATTAAAAAAAAATCTGTAATTTTCAAACGTTTGAATGTATGCACGAATATTATTCGCATCTTGAACGAGAAATACATACATATGTATATAAAAATAAAATAAATGTACGCAATTTTTTTTAATTTTCTATTTCGAAGCCCCATTTCGTGGAATATCATTCTACGCGCCATCTTTAAAATTATTTCCTTACTCGAATTATTTGATGACGTTTCGAAATTTATTTAATCTCTGTTGACTTTGATGAATAATACAAAAAGCCTTCAAAACTAGTTTTGAAATCCTTAAAACTAGATATTTCCAGTTTCATGAATTTCTAGTTTTATCAAAAACTAGTTTTACGATTTCGGGTTTTATACGTCATTATTTTTTTGAATAATACCGATTTGTTCAAAACTTGAAACTAGGAATCTTTTGAAAACTAGTTCTATGTAAAAACTAGTTTTGAAGTGAGTCAATAATATGGCTGTAAAAATGTTTTTCCTTTTTTTAACAGGTTGTATATGTGCAAACTCTAAATCTATTTGTTTACTTAACCACCTTAAAGCTTTTCGACCGCTCGACCTTGAACTTAAAAGTTGTTGCGACTCAGTCTTGTGCTACCATTAAAAACAGCCCCTTGACACGCAATTGCAAAAGTACGAAGAAACAAAACGAAAAAAGGTTTTAATTTCAATTTCCTTCCTTTTTTTTCAACCAACAAAAAACTCCCAACATTAATTTGTTTAAACACAGTGCTTAAATGGAAAAAAGACCTTTGGAATGTTTTGTTTTTCGCCAAAGGGTGTCTTGAAAAGTTCGCAGACAAATTTCACTCTTCACCTTGAATTCTACTTGGAAATTCCAAGAATGCTTGTTTCACACTCATTCCAGAGACGTTTCAATGCTGAACCTACATAAATTTGCACTTAACTCAACGCTACAGTTAAGTACAACCAAATTCCATTCAGCCTCTGTTTTAGCCCAGAAAAAGCACTGAGTTTATTTTCCCCCCGAAACACACCTATTTTCTAAGGAACATACATTTTTCTGTTCTGATAGCGGGTACTAAATTGAAACGTTTTTTTTTTTCATCCGCCCAATTTTAAATACAAAATATACATCCGAAATGTTTTCTTGCGACATGGCACACCCAGTTAAAGTGGCCCTACAAACAGTGCAGGGAATAAATAACCCGACCTGTACTCGTATATATGGTTGTCTTTTTTTTGTAGTTATGTGTTTACTATGGCATAGGCACAGTAAACAAAGCCTGTGATTCTTTAACACAATTGTATTAGAAAACTGGGTTAGAACGTGTTTCTCAATTGACAGATATATTTAATTGTCTATTTTGAATAAGAAATCAAAAGAATGTAGTAGTCTTTCCAAAAGGTTTGAACAGACTCGGAAAGTCGCCAACACTGACTTACACATAATATTGTAGCGTTGCAAAAGAAAAACTGATTCTCCCGCAAGCCCTTTGCATTTTAGAATTATAATTGGACTTCTGACTTCCTCTGCGTAGTGCTCGAGACAAAATGTTGTAAGCACTCTTCTTCTTCTTTTTCCTTTGCGCCCGGTGCCACAGACGCTATTTCGCTTCAACTTTCAATTTTCACAAATTGTTATTTGCTACCTATAGGCACTGTGGTACCATCAATCGTCAGGTCCTTAAATCAAATAAGCTGTTCATGACAGCATTTTATTCGTTCTCATTAGCATTAAAATACATTGTCTGTTCAATTTCACTGGAGAATGTTTTTATTTGCTAATGTTCGTATTATTGTTTTTATGGATTCGCCTGCCTCGTATATCAGCTAAAACTGAACTTTGTTCCTTTAAGCCATAGTCCATCAACACGCTTGTTAAGTGGTTACTTTTCAAATACCTATGCCAATCTGAAGGTGTGTAGCTTGTCCTTGTACTCGAAAGTGAGAGCACTGAAACTTAGAACCTTCCCTTGAAATGTGTGTTGATTATTATTCTTTCTATAAATACATGTTTTTTTTGTATTTCAATCTACAAGTAATATCTTGTATTTCGAGAGCTGTGATTAGTCTATATGTCTGAATGTTAAAACGTTTTAAGTATACTCGTATCTCTGTCTAAATCATCAAATGAATAAGTGTCGAGTCACCTCTATTATGGCACTTGGTTAAGGGGGATTTTGCGATTAAATACACATAACTATATCTTTAGGTGCAAGCGCACAGCACACGCCGATCTTTTCTTTGAAAATTCATAAATATTTGCTTTGGACACACGCTTAATTATTTTATTAAACTAAAAGCTCAGATATGAGTAGGTTTCATTGGGTTTGTATTAGAAAAAAAAAAAAAAAACATAAATAAGGTTAAGTATTTGCGAGTAGCTTGTAATTCAAGCGAAATGCGAAAGAACTGGTTAAAACTGAAATTGTTTACTGATTGAATGATTGGTCTCAAGTATAGGTAGAATGTTACTTTTATTAAATGTTTAACAAGCTTAACTCGATTGGTAGAATTGAGAAAGTTTTTGCTTCCAGCTAAAATATAGAATCCCACTAAAATCAAAAAATGTACATAAGCCTAATACAAGTTTCATTGTATAAAAATGCAATAAAATGAACAAAATGAAATTTATATATTTTCACTAGGTATGGAACACAACGTCCGTCGGTCGTCCCAGTGGATGCCTTCACAATAGCGCATTCTGCATGTCACTCCAATTTTTCTAGACCTTGCTCATGGTTTTGGGCTGTATGTCACGGATAGTTTGGATGATCTTGGTCGTTGGTAGGTTTGAATCGTTTTCAGACTGTTGGTATAATATCGGTCCTTCGCGATTTCACATAATAAACCAAGAACATCAGAACGCAGGAGTTGGCCAAGGATCCAAACTAGGTCCATTTCTCACATCCCCAAGTTGTACGCCTTCTATAATAAATAATTTATCCGGGTCAACTCGGCTAAATCAGAACTCTTCTGCTTCAGAAGGCCTGGAGTCAACAGAGCCACAACGATAACACTCCCTGATGGAACCGGACTGCCACCCCAAAAGAATGCGAAGTACCTAGGCATAGGCATCAACTTCAACAAGGTGCTTAGATACAACCCGCACTCAGCGCTGTACTTAAGAAGGTTTCCATTAGCTTTGTTCTTTGCTGAGGAGAAGGACAGAACTAAGTCAGCCAACTAAGCTTTTGATGTACCCGTCATCAACTGTCAGCCCAGTTGGGTTCACCATTTCAAAGACAACGATTGAAGGGGCTCCTCATGATCGAGTGGAATATCCTGAGAATCTGGCCTCACTGTCGACCAGTAGCGTCAAAAGACACTGCAGTGTCTAGCAACTGTGCGAGAAAGCTTAAATTACTCCCTTGGACCAATACGTGTTACTGACGGTAACGAAAATGGGTGCAAGCCTTGACAACCAACCGAATCACTTATTTGAGAAGGATGGCCAATGAAGACCAACACCCTGACCCAAGATACCTTCACGCGAGGACAACAAACGATCTCAACCAACGACGAGGTCACCAACTTCTACGCTGACCCTGGTTCAGCATATTTCCGTGCCTAGGTACCACCCCTGGCGTAATGGTAAGCATGTCCACCTGCTAGCCCAGACCTTCGAGGCTCGAATTCCAGCAGAGGCAAAAATGTTTTTCCACGGGCATCGCCTTTCGCGAGGAATTGGCAAGTCCTCCGTTACTCAAATCATTGCCATGAAAAGCGCTTTCTCAATTAGCCGTTCGAAACCGACAAAAAACTGTAGGTCCCCTCCATTCCCTCAAAAGGGATGGTTGTGAGATATGCGCTAGGCCCTAGGGCTCCTCGCTCTGTTGCGCCACCCAATTTATTTATTTATTTTTAAGTAAAATTCAACCAAGCGAAATAAGCTAAAGGACGCCAACGACAACCGGGACAGAACATCCTGAGAGCACTCAAGTCAGTCGAATTAAATTTAATACAGTTATATTCATTTATTATATTTATTTTATATTCATTTATATTTAAAAAATGACTAGATGCGGCAATTTCGTTTGTCGACGTATCCGCCGATATGAAAACGCTCCTCGTCGGAAAAAGTTTTTTCGTCCCAAAATCGTTATCTAATTCAAGCTGCTTTCAGACCCAACCTGCGAACCTATAACAAAGTGGATTGCTGTGCGCCTTCAATAACTTCTTTATTGGAGCTTGTAAGCAAATTATCCGTGATTACTGTGCAGAATTCTTCTCATGGTGTTGCTGCCCTTGTCGTTATCGTTAGTATACCTGTAAAGTGGGAGATTAGAGGTCCGAATCCCAATAAAAAGCTCAGTTTTTCGCTATAGTAGTTTCTTCGACATGAAAAGTACATTCTTCATTAGCAGTGGAGGTTCCCTCCATTCTTCACAAGGCATGGTAGTAAGAAACGCGCTAGGCCCTGGGTCTCCTGGCTCGTTATGCCTCTGATGCTAATATTTAAGTTTTCCACATTTATTTCAATATGATATTAAAAAATAGCTTAACAATGTGTCGCCTTCTCGAAAGCTTTTTTTGACACCCAAAGTCTCGGTGAGAGTCAGACTGCATATAGGCGTACAGATTTTGCAGCGATGCCAGGGATGGCATGTCTTTCTCTGTAAAAACTGTCATATGCGGCATTGAAATCGATAAAAAATTGGTGTACATATATCGAAATTGTATTCCCGAGTTTTGTCCAAGGTCTACCGCAGATCACACAGGGCGATTGTGAACTTTTCTGGTCTTTTCTGGTTGACGTGGATATCCGTTTTTAAGGATTCTGCATACGATACTAAGGTTCGGTTTATCAGGCACGCTATCTTCTGACCATATCATGTAGATCAGCTGGCGCATGCTCCTTTCTAACTGATATGCAGCTGCTTGAAAAGCTCAGCGTCAAGGATTTCTATACTGAACTGCATTCTAATTGATTTTAGTTTGAACATAGCAAACGCAACTTTTTCTAGGTTAAGAAGACCGCTTTCCTGATCATCGTTCAAGTTGAATGGGGTACTTTCTCAAACATCAGAATTTGTGTCTTATTCCCCGCTTAATCTTTGACTATCTTCCCCTCCTGGTCTTTACAGGTTTGAGTTAGGGCTTGCCACTTTAGCATGATGTTTTTACCATAAACTTCCGAATCTTATTCCTATCATGTCATCCCTCAGTTTCCTCAAACGAAAGCTTTTCCTTTTTGAATGAAATTTGGAACAGAGATGGTCAAGGCAATAGGAAGTAACACAGGCTATATTTTATCCCCATATTCAAACTGGAAGGGGACGGAAACTGGAACATACACGATAACTTAGAAAAAACTGATTGTTGGGATGCAGTATATTGATCTCGGTTGTGTAAATGCGAATTAAAATAAGAACTTTTATTATGAAAGGTTCACAAACTGTTTATTAAGGTGCGTCCACACTATGCCGACCGGCTTTTGGTAAGGAGAATGGCCGATCGGGACGTCCACACTAAGTCGGTATTGCCTATCGGCGACGCACCTTTATGAGCAAGTGATCTTACCTCGACGTTAGTAGAAGGAGAAGGAAGTATAAAAGTAAAAAGTCTACAGGAAGGCCAAAATAGAGGAAATTCAAGACGCCCCCTATGACTTCATACAATTTAATAACTAAGCAAGTTACAAATTAAGGAAAGCAGGATAAGCTAGTTTTTGACTTAAACACTGATCTTATCTCAAAAATCTTTAATCGATAGAGATTGCTTCATTGTTTCTGAGTAACATAGACTATATTCTATCCCCAATTTCCCACTGACACGGAAACTTGGGAACTGCTTTACTTATAATTGACTCAATTCGACCACCGTAAAACCCCTACGGGCGGAACAGCTAGTAACATTCATAAAGGTGCATCCGCATTATGTAGGGCGGCATCCGATCCGTTTCATTCGGTTCAAATTCGTGACAGCTTTCGGTAAATACGTAGGAAGCTCGATGGGGACGGGAAGTACACACTGATTCGACATAAGCCAATCGGTGTAGTGTAGAAGCACCTTTAGAAACAGAAATCGAGAACGGACCATTTCTGGACAAAATGGTTACAATTTAAATAAAAAGATAAAAAAGATGCAGATCCGAAGATGACAATATGACATACGTGTTTATTAAAAAAAAGAAAAAAATCACACAGTTCCATGAGCTCAAGTTTTTGAATCCTTCTTCTCATAAAGTGAAGAAAATAAGATCATTGTAATAATGACGGTTGCCGATGGTGGATTGTTTGTCAAACAGAACAATGCGACAAACCTCGGCAGAACTTCAAAGTTAAAATAGGTATATTACAAAAAACAATGCTGCCTCGGAAGCTCACTAAAGTTTAAAGTACCAATGACAGTAGAAATACCAATAGGTAGGTATACTTACCATTCCAACAAGTTTCCAATTGCTGTTGAAACAAAGATACATTTGTGTCTCTTTTGCGTACAGCGTTATTTTGAACACTTGCGTGGACCAAAAGTCTGTTGTGCCGGCTATCGTTATATTTTCTGCAAATAAAAATGAAGAAAAAAACAAATTAATAAAAATCAATAAATAACTACCATTGCAGCGCATTCAGCAATAAGGCAAACTCCATGAACAAACAAACTCTGCAACACCTACGCCCTCAGCACAGGATATTGAATCAAATAATTAATCAAGAAACCAAAACAAAGTCTAAAATGCCATTCGTGACTTATTTGACAAATTCACACACATACATATACGATTTGAGTTTGAAAATTAACTTGCGCAGCTTGGGTAGTCAAGAGTTTAGCCACTATGAGAGGACATTACGTGTGTATGTATAAGGAAAGAAAGAAAATCAGTTTTCGTTCTCGGGTAATATTTTTTTCTTTATCGTCATCATTAAGCATGCCTTTTGTAGATATCGCCGACAGATATTTAGACAGAAGCGTATAGTCGGTGTTCCCTTCTTCCCCCACTAGCAGAAGCAACGTGGCTTCCACAATAACAATGGAGACGACCACAACAACGTTTGGTCCGGTACAACTGCAGTGTTTACATTCGTCTTGAGGCATCAATATTTGTTTTTCATTAAAACTGATCTCTAGGCAGCGCAATAGCATCAACATCGCAGTGACCACTGGGCAGTGGGCACTCGTCACTGAGCCACTGACCAGCACTACAGCTAGTGGCCTTACGCCTCAGACATATAGTATTTTGTTTTCAAGTCTCTCCTTCCTAACTTACCGTTTCAGTTCCCTTGGAAGAAGAAGACATACAGAAGAAACTTAAATGTTTTCATTTGCAGTGTTGTGCCATGCCAATCTTAGGAACCCTCCCCCGTGAAGCCGTTCTTAGAAGTTCTTTATAGCTTGCGAGCATATTTGTTGTCGCCTTGCTAATGCTCAGTCAGGCTTGGGGCACACATTTGCAGATACCAATTGCATATGATTTATAAGTGCATGCAACGTCAACAGTGTTCCCAATTTGAATTATCTTTCAATCCTAGACAAGTATAAGTTGAGTTTAGAGACGATTGAGATCTGCTTGTGCACTAATGTCGCTTAACGCTTTTTAAATTACTTTGCTTCAAGTACTATGTAACGTAAATAAGATTGAGCAAAACATTGGGGTGTGCTGATCATTTGCTCGCTTTGACAGCTTACAGCTACAGAAAAAGGAAATAAAAAACGAATGGAAAGTAGAGATTATTTTTACTGTCATTAAGCTTAAGTAAGCTGTGGTTTCGTATTCATTTCGTTTTGTATTTCGCTTCCATTTTCCAATATTGTAATGTCGTTTCCAAAAAATAAAATCAGGAGTGATCTGGAGAGTTGAAGTGACAGATTTGACATTCCTAGCATAGCTAATCTGTCAAAAAAATCACTCCAATTCTCCAAATCACTCCCGATTTCATTTGGGAGTGAATTTTGGAAAACGAAAGAAAGCTTATTTCAGTGAATTTGACGTTTAAGAGAGTGGAAGTGATTGGAGACATTATATATAGAAACTAAAGTATTGTTATGTAGACTTTTGGACTGCTAGTGGACCTATTGTCTCCGGTTCAACTTAGCAGTCTCCGTTCCAAGCTATTGGTTTCATCATTGTGTGTAGAAAAGCGAATGTTGCGCCACTGCGTTTCTCCGATCCATAACATTGTTAAATCACGTTCTGAATTGACTATAGTTTCTATTCGCAATGGTGGACAGAGAATGGAATCTCTCATAGATACGTCGGTGACGTTCTGCTCACATCTTATGTATATGTCACTTTTTAACTTAAAACAAAAACATCAGCAACTCAAAACTTTTTTCATATGGGAACACTACTAGGTTAACCCAAAACTTCCTGGAATGAAACCTAGTTAAACTTCAAGTGGGGACACAGCATTAGTCATAAAGTTGTTCTCGTTATAAATTAATCAATTAATTAAAATTAAAAAACGTCCAAACAACATGGCCACCTTGCATTCGTAGTCAAGACCACAACCATTTTGAGAACGCTTAGTTAATCTTGCCTTATCCCTTTTTTAAATATGAGCAAAATTATTTAACTATTTGTACCAAAGTGGAAGCAAGTGGAAGCTCTATTCGGATAGTTTCAGCTTCTTGAGGAATACGTCATAGGTTTAAATCTTTCCAAAGCATACATTCCCCGTGATGAATTATTGCGCGAAAATCTGGACTTTAAGTCGATGTAGATGATGATGGAATGTTTACACTGAAACTCACACTGACATTGCACAAATGCACATCATGTACAAATGTACATTTCCACCAAGAAAACCGATTGAAAGTGTGCTAAGTAGGTACTCAGAAACCTCCCAACCCTCCTCGACTCGTGGACAGGCCGCCATCTATAGGTGGAACAACAACTACGACTTTTTGTAGTATGGATGCTTACACATCGGGTTATTGAACTACTCGGTAATTAAATTTATACCTTTTTGCATACCATGCTAAAGTTTGTAGCAAAAGTGCATAGCTACTCAAACTCGTAGCATCGTAGTTGGGGCTAAGTGGAGTGTGCATAGGAAAATTAAAGCAGGCAACCATGCACTTCTAAGAAGGGTTGGTGGTGTGGCAAATTGTGAAGGTTTATTTGTTGGTTTTAAAGATCGTTTGATGTATTTCTAAAGTTACTTTTGTTTCTCTAATGTGCGTTAATCAGAAAACTTAATTGCTTTATGATAAAGCCTGTGATATGGATACACATAAATAAATTGAATTGAGTACGAAGCACTTCGTGGGAGAATCCCATGGGAGAAAAGAAAATAAATTATAACGCTTTTAATTGCTACGTTAATTTGGGTCAAATTTAGTGTGGAAATTTGTATAGTTCATCACAACTGAATGTTCCGGCAATAAATCGAGGTCATGATAGGAGTTGAAAGTAAATAAATAGGGTGGCACAACAAAGCCTTAGGAACGCATTTCAGGGATCTACAATTTTATGTGACGATTCCGGACGGCTAAGTTAGAAAGGTTTTTTCATGGGAATGTGTAATTACTCTCAGAGAATTTGCCAATTCCTCGTGAGAAGCGATACCAGTGGAAAACATTTTTTCTGATTTTCCTGCGGGATTCGAATCACCAGATCGAATCAGAACCTTCTAAGTTACAGTCAGACATGCTAAACGATAACGCCACCGACCGTCATCATGAGCATTGTGGGCGAGAGGAGGGTTGTGGTTTATGCCGTAAGTTTATTCATTGGAAAGAACACCGGGTAATGGAACCTAAAACAGTAACAAGAAAATTATTGCTTTTGAAAACTGTATCAATCATTTTCTGCAGTTTCAGAAAGCAAATATGTTAAAGAAAATTAAGACTCATTGAATAACTTTCAGGAAATTTTGAAGAAACTTTCGAAACCCGCTTTGCTTTAACACTGCGGCTATACGATCAAGATGTGACATGTCATCAGCCTATACAATGAACCTAATTCCAGTTCGTGTTTTCGATGTGGAGTAGACGACTTACAATTTTGTAAGCAGTTTCCTTTAAAGCATTGTGTTATTACTTATTATTAAGACGACGCGTCGTTAAGGGTAAAGTGGCCTTCACGACTTCGAAAAAATTATTGTCTCATTTAATTCTAAAATATCTCAAGAATATTATCCTTAACTTTCAAGCTGTCCCAAGTAATAGTTTTGGAGATACAGCGCGGCTTCTCACCGCGCACACGACATTGTTAGCCTAAGCCCTCAAATCCTTAAACACGTTTTTCTCGAAACTGTGTTTTGAAAATCGGTGATTTATTATTATTGTATTAAATCAGGTCTTCGAAATAAAATTTACAAGAACAAGATTTTAAGTTTCTTGTATTACAAATAGTATAACAAGTATTAACAAATAACAGAAAAATGTAGAAACTTTGAACGACATTTTGATATTTTTGTGAAAATTTGATTTTAGAGCAAGTCTTTAAAAAAATGTTTACTGTGTTCTTCGCTGACTATGACTACAAAATCTGAGCCTAAAAATTGTATTTTGGGTGGCAATTAGAAGCATCCCATATCTCTGTTATCTGTTAAAAGGATATTAACTAGCTCTATATAGTGGTACCCGTGGCATGTCTGCTGTTGACCCAGAGGCTCGTGGTTCGAATCCCAACAAAGGCAAAAATGTTTTATCATGGTTATCGCCTTTGGCGAGAAATTGTCCTCAAAGTCCTCAGTAAATAAATTCATTTGCCATGATAAGCGCTTCCTCGATAAGCCGCTCGGAACCGGCAGAAAATTCGACTACCACCAAAGCGATGGTAGTGAGAAATGTGCCGGGACTTGGGGTCGCTCACTCTGTTTCCCCAGCGTATTTATTTTAAATATTTTTCGTCCAATGATTTTTACTGCTTTGCCATACAGGGATCCCAATGCGGGAAAGTTGAATTTATTCAAAATTTCAAACGAACAAAATGTTTCTTGTCAATGCATCTTAAGCAAACCAAAGCAGTTATGTAAAATCGTTTCCCAATTCACAAGCATACTACAAACGCAAAGCACATTTAGACCAGGAATAAAGGCTTGGGCCTTAGTCAAATGCATTTTACATTTAAGTGCTTTCATATAACAGTGTAACAACTTTCTGAGTGTTCCTAATTATTCTCGAAAAGGGTATCTTCGAAAGAACATTGAAATCCCACTTCATAATGCTGACCTTTTTAAACAATACAGTAGAACCTGCGACGATGGCCACTCTAATAAGTTGGCCAACTGAACCAGTTGGCCAAAATTTTAATGCACCAAGAAAATTGCATACAAATGTTGCATAAAATAACTTTATCCGAAACTTCATCACCATATCTCAAGGAATAACCTCCTGAAGTTGGCCAAAGGCAATGTGTAAAGGATGAATATCATTTTTTCGCTTTGTCCAATATTTTCGTTCAATCACTGAGAAAAGCTTCTAATGAATATGATGATCTGTTGCTACAGATCGAAGATGCTTTTATCACTCTTGGCAAAGGGTCAGGAGCCAAATTTTTCAAGTCAATTAATGTATTGGATGTCTTAAGATGGTTTGTGTCTGCTTGGGATAGTGTAGAACGATCAATAATCATGGCATGCTTTTCTCGTGTGGGATTTCCAGTCAATGCCAACCCAACGGAACAGTTACAAGATGATCTCCAAGTAGCAGAGACTATTCAAAGCTTACCGTTAGGTCAGAATTGGTTTCGGCAGAAGAGATAACAAAGGTAGATGAAGGCACAGCTCTACACGATTTTGGCATATTCACAAACGAAAATATTGCAATAGGTTCTTCACGAGTTGCAGTCTCCTGATACAGCTGAAAGAAGTGAAGAATCTTCTTTGAAATCCGAAGATGAGAATGTAGAACTTCAGCCTGTTAAAGTCAATGATGCCCTTGACAGCGTTAATCTGCTTCTTTTCGTATCTACGAACCAACCAAACTTGATTGCAGAGATCCTTATTAGCCTTAAAAGCAAAATCAAGGAACATAAGTCAAAGGTCAAACAAATTCAAGCCCTACATGCAACTGTTGACTTAGTTTAGATTTATCGTTTCTATAAATGCAATGGATTTATTAGTGTATGTGATTTGTTATTTTCTTTGTTAAAAAAACATACCTACATAAGACGTTGAAATACAATTTCCCTTTTTTATTTAACAAACACGAAAACTAAAAAAGTGCACCCTTTCATAAGCTGACCAAAAAAACTTGCACCGCCGCAGGTGGCCAACTTAACAAGGTTTCACTCTACAATGATAGCCTTAGCAATTAAAATGATGACAATAATGATCCGAGTTAGATTAGAGTCAAATCAAAGGATGTTACACTAGTTTTTTGGAATCTTGGAGGTGGAAAATCTCTTAAACACTGCATTATTTTGCAATGGTTGCCAATTCAAACAAATAAAAAAGGAAACAAATTGAACGATGTAGCAGAGTGGGGAATTAAGAAATGCAGGGGACCTCCAATTTTTGTCGATTCCGACGTTCTATTCGGTAAAGCGACTTTCATGACAATGAAATTACAATCGGAGGACTTGCCAAACTTCCTCGCGATAACCGTTCAAAAACATTTTTTATTTTCTATTGAGATTGGAACCTCGAACAAGCAGATATGCTTACTACTACCCCACGGGCACCAATCCAAGTACATGCCCAATAAGCTTCGAATACGTCTTCAACTTTGCGCCAACTTCTAATCCAAGAATCAGACACATCCACTGCTCTTTTTCTTTTATCAAAAGAAGCGCAGGAAGCTTGGAATAAGAATTTTATGAAGGTTAATCTTAAGGATGTCAGCTCGACTGATACACTAAAGCCATATGAACCATTTGAGGCTTTCCAGACGCTAAAAATCTTCATGAGAATAAGGTCAGAAGAATTAAAGAAATTAGAAGAGAAGTTCATCATACGTCCTTGAGCTAAAGCGAAACATCCACATAGAGTTTCTGCAGAAGTCATTCAAAGTGACTTAAAAATTTACTTGGGTTAAGATCAAGGTCAATTGTAGTCAACTGGAAAACTTTGTATGATGGGCTCGTGGAATTACACAAATGAAACATTTAAATTTTTGGTCTTTATATAGTCATAATAGATGGCAAAAGGGGTCTACTATAACCTTTACCGAAGTAGAACAGTAACCCCTTGTTGTCAACAATAAATACTTCCATTTAAAGACACCGTTATTTGAAAGATACCTAAACATGTCATTGAGTTCGGTTTATTTATGTACACCGTACAAAGAGAATCTGGTACACGAAAAATGATCAAGTAAGTGACACTAAAAGTTTAATTGTGATGAATTGAGTTTCCGAAGTACGAGAAGTTGCAAGTCAAACAGGGTTGCCAGATTATTTAAATGTAGGTAAGTTTTGTAAGAAAAGAGAAAGGCGTCAAGTGTTCAAAAACGGCAGGCGCTAACGGTAAAAAATATATTAAAAAAAATTAACTCGATTGCAACGTTCTATATTGTTTTTTGGCATCCCTAACGGAAAGCGTTAACTAAAGTATCTCTTTCAGTAAACATGTATCCCTGTCACCTTCTGTTCAGACGTAAATCTAATGGAATTGTCATGTGAACACTAAACTGTTTGCTAATTAACCCAATAGATCAATTATTTACTCTCTGCCAACCACAAAGCATCTGACACGCAGTTTAGCATAGAGTTGCATATATCTTAAGCTCGGGAATGTAATTTCGCGGAGGCGGTTCTGATCAAGCACCGATCACGTTAAGCTGCTGCTGCTAGTGCAACAAGCACATGCCATGGGTAATTATTTATGTGATCGTGCAGAACGGCTTATTATGATCAATTTAATCAGTCCCTTGCAGCAAGACAGAGGAGGGTGATCACTTTTTGATATGTCTGCACTTGACACTTAGTCGCATTCTTTAGCTTCAAACGAATCCCCTCCCAGTGCAGTTGTGTCAACCATAAGCACCGCAATCCAAGACACCATTTGGAAATGGAAACATACTTTATAAGCCTGATCGTTGATCGTATAAGTAGGTATGTATACATACGTCTAACTGAGATTTCTTTTATGTGTCTGTTCAGATTTGTTTGTTTGGCATCTAAGAATTCTTGGAACCGTGACAAAACATTAAATCCATACGCAAAGCAGTCTGGAAAAGAAGCTGACCAAAGTGATCATCATAAACATAAATGCAACTTAATGCAGTAAAAAAATATATGACACTGCAGCTAGACAAGCAGTGAGATGCGATGCTGGTGGCGCTACATTTTGTGAATGACACTGCATCTATCAGGCTTTTCACTTTATTAAGCGACAGTATTGTTGGAAATAAAATGAAGTTATACGGGGAGCGTGGCGCTTAAATTGCGACACTATGAAGACAATCTTAGCAGTGATGTGTTTTAAATTATTTTTTTTTTTCATCGAACTGTGATTTTCTTAACAGAAATACAATTATGATCAACAAGCCACAATCAGTGCGTAAATCCAACGGATATAAACCACTCAAGAAGTATACCAAAACTTTCTACTTCTCAACTATGTATTTGTTAAACGGTACAAGAAAATTTCTAATGACAGTTCTCAAGATATTGTCTTTGAAGCGATATTTCCTTTCGTTGCATTTCGCAATTAAATAAACTTCCGGCCAGTCTATAGTCAATAGCTTTCAAGTTGTTTGTTATTAATTCAGCTGAAAATCGGATATTTAGCGCTAATGAATACAAATGCATATAAATTCTTTAAAGTTGCTAATGTTTTCCAATACAGAATGTTCTCTTGAATATCTTAATATATATAAATCACGTGTCACAATGTTTGTCCGCGATGGACTCCTAAACTACTTAACCGATTGTAATCAAATTTGTACACCGTGTGCAGTTTGATCCAACTTGGTAGATAGGATAGCTTGCATCTCAATTTATGATCGACCACCAAATGCTGTTGAGACAAAAGTATAATTTAAATTTATTTTAAAGTAAACGAAATACAGTGAATTTTACTTTTTTATTTTTGGAGTAAGTATAGCCGTCTTAGTGTAAATTGATTAAAGATTGATTCAACTATTATTCTCCTACGTAATTTAAATCCACCTCAATTATGCAACGGTACACGTTTGGTCGTTAAAAAGATAACCGGAAAAATTCTTGAAGGAATCATTTTAATTAGAAAGTTTAAAGGAAAAGTGGTCCTGTTTCCACGTATTCCAATGATTCCGTCAGATTCTACCATCCCCTTCAGTAGGTTACAGTTTCCAATTCGTTTAGCTTTTGTCATGAATATAAATAAGTCTCAAGCCCAAACAATGACCATTTATGGCTTAGATTTGGAAAATCAATGTTTTTCTTATGGGCAGCTATATGTTGTATACTTACGTGTAGGAACGCCGTCGAACCTATTTGTGATAGCAAAAGACAGGTTAACCAAAAATATTGTGCACCGATCAGTGCTTAATTAAATTGAAATTAAAAGAATTTATTATTTTTTGAAGATTTTAAATTATCAACCCTACAAACCTCATTTATAAGTTTAATTATTACATGTTATTTATGTAATATATACTCATTTGTTACAAACTTGAAAAAAATAAACAATTTTAAATTCAATTTTTTTGTTTTGATTATTGCTTTATATCAAAATTTTCATCAATTGTGTTCAAAGTTCTTCCCCTTCAAATCCCAAACCAATAAATTTTTATACCAGCTTTAACGTTTCTGTCTTCTTTCATAAATAATAATTTCATTTCAGTAAGGGGTAACGGTAGTAGAGAATCAGTAATGAAGGTCGCCATGATTTTTTTACAAGTAGCATCTATGTAAAAAAGCATTGTAGTCCCCAGGTCTAATGTTCTCCTACTATTCCCTTTAAATACTTTATAACAATATCGTATGACAGAAACGCTAGCCACAGCAACGCGTGGCCGGGTCAGCTAGTATAAAATAAAGAAAGAAGGATCCATTCATTATGCTTTATGCTACAAAAGTTTGTATAGAATTAGAAAATACTTTGCAAACTTTGTATAGATCTGGATGATCCCGTCTTGAATATAAAGCAGTCAAGGATCTCCAGAAAGTATGAAAAAGTTGAGTGCTAGTGCTGTGTTGGAGAGAGATTCTAAAAGGTGAATGATTACTGAAGCTTTCTCCATAGCCAATATTATAATAACATAGGGGATGTTTATATTGTTCGATTTGTTGAACAGTTTATCGGCAAAGTGGTGAGGGAGGATTTTTTTGTCGGCAATAATTATAATGGGTTCCTATTGACCTATTACAAATAAAAATCTTTGGATGTCTCAAAAAGAGTATCTATCCTGAAATGCAAAGAACGCCTGAGTCAGACAAAGTCAGCGTAAAAAAGTTGACAGTTTTAGAGTAAAGTTGGTGATGATAGTAACATTATGAGTTCGGATGAACTTTGTTGGTGCGGTGTTCGGTCGAAGAGACGGCTGGGTTGAAACCCACGAGCATGATTCCGCTCGCACAAAAGACGGTTGTGATCTTGTGAAGGAAAAAATTGCTCAACTGTCGAGGTTATAAGGCAGGGAAGGCTCTGATAGCGCTAACGAGAAAATTCTTACAATGACCTGTCCTGAGTGAGTTATCATGCTTTGAACAAAGCAACTGTCAACTATTAAAAAACTATCATTCAAAATCCATAACAGAATACTTGCTGATTTTTAAAATGTTTTATAAAAAAGTCCAATGGCCGTAGTTGATGGCATGGTTCAGTTACTAGCAGCGTTCAGATGGTGAATTCATATTCGTACGTTCATAGCTAGCAACTATCACTAAATCACTACCCTTAAGTTCTCGTAAACTCTTTTTCAGTGCTTGGATTTCAGACGAAAGTCGTCTTGAAAGTTAAGCCCTGGGTAAGATGTTTAAAGTTCAATAAGAACCACAAGTAAGAAATATCAGATTCTTCCGCGACAGAGCGCTATGCTGATGGCTGCCAAAACCTCAAGAGTTTATACTCGACATAAACCATCAGCATGGAAAGAAAGCACCATACCGTTGACGATTAGAGCTCTTAGCCGTCTTAGAATGCAGATGTGGGGTGGGTGAGGCAACATACCTTATTGTTTACGAATAATTATGATGATTAGTTGAGATTGATAATGCAGTGTGGGATAAGTTTGATACTCTAGGAACATGCAATTGCTTTTACATATTGTCTTAGGCAAATAATTGAAGTGTTTCTCTTTCGTTTCTGAAGACATATATGTACGCTCAAGAGCTATGTCTTCTTCTTTCGGAACACATCCCCAGTAAACTCACAATAAAATGAGCAAGGAGACTGAACGCACCCAAGCTTAAGCGCTGTATTCGAAAGATCCCCGGATGGTCTTTCGAATAGAGTACAATTCAATATGATTTCCCTCTAAATAATACTACAGTAAAAATTTTTTTTTCGATTTTAAAAATTCAATATGTCGAACACGTGACGTGACAGACGAATTCTGAGGCCAGATTTGAATTCAGGAAAAAAAAAAACCTTCGGAAAAATATATAACACTGGCCTACAGTGGTTCTGTTGCCAAAAGCAAGTTATATTATTTTAAAGGTTTTTGCTTCGCTGAATCTAAATATGAGCTCAGAATCTACCGAAAAATATGTTAGCCCAAAAACAAACCATTGCTTTTCCGATGATTTGGTATCCGCTGAATCCATATCTGGTCTCAAAATGGCTCTATAACATCAATTTTTTGAGATATTTGGCTTCAAAAGTTGCAATACAGGGTCATACGTTATTTTGAGGCCTAAGTGCAGTCTCGAAAGGAAATTGGAATTAGAAAACTCATTTTTTTAAATTCCAAAACCTTCAAAAATATGCTTTCTGACTCTAATTTCTGCAAGAGTCCTCAAAATAATGCATGGCTATGTATCACATTTTTTGAAGCCAGATATCTTAAAAATCACCTGATATGTTGGCTACAGATCGAGGAAAACCTTTAATTGGTAAAGCATTCAAAATAATTTATTTCAAAAAAAATTAGATTTTGAGTAACAGCACATTTTTTTATAACTGCGAAACTGGAAACTGGATGCACTCATGTTAAAAAATGCCAGAAGGTTCTAGCAGACGAAAGAAATTTGCCAAACAACCTCAAGGAATCTCCCGGCTAAGTGGAGGAATCGAGCCAAAAATCTGTTCTATTTTATTTAAAATTTGACATAAATCACATTGGTGAAGATTTATCAGACTAATCTCATAACAGATAAATTTATGCTTAAAATGTTGTATCCAACATATGACTAATATGAGTACAAAAGTTTTTATAAGCGATTTAACAAAAAATGGCACGCTTTACCCCTTAACTTAATTTACAATGAGTTGAACCTTAAAAACAGTCCGTAGTCCGTACCAATATAGATTCTGTAGGATCATTTTTAGTTTCTTACTGAAATGTCTTAAGAGGCTACGAGGTGTAAAGAATCTTCGTCTTTTCATATGAAGTTTAACTTGGGAGAATACACTAAGCACTTAAACACAAAATTGAACCACTTCCGCCCGCCGCCCGCCGATAGAAAAGTACTATTTGTAAGAATTGTATATCACCTAATTTTCAAAATTACGGGCCTCATAACTTTGCTGTGAGATATAAACATTATGTCATCTTCAACTTGGAAATTTTGTTTTGAAGAAATAATTTTAAAAACTACCAACTTTTCTGAGAAACATTCAAGCCTTAAGACATACTTTAAGGAAAAAGTAGTTAAAGATCAACAACTTGTAAAAGAAATAAACAAATCAATCGATTGGGTTTCATATGAAAACGCAAAATCCAAGAAATGCTTTTCACGGTTTTTAAATATAATAACCACTTCTAACAGCTTTACCTTTTTTTTAAGTGTGTTTTTGTTTTGTTTGATTAGCGCAGTTTAAGACCGAAAAAGAATAAAACTGATTGCTTAGTTCTTCTGGGAATAGAATAGAAGATCCCGGACTGGCTGATTCCAATTAATTTGGAATTATTGCTACTCGTACCTACTGAAAGTTCTAAGTCAATAAAGACTTTGACATGTTGTCTATTTGATGGATGATGAAAAAATATGAAATTTACAGATTAAAAAACACTCTCTATACAGACATTATGTACATACTACAATACTACATAGATTGATTGCACCATGTTAAGTCTGTTTTTGTGCGTTGACACAATTGCTCGTCTTTTGTTTGTGTTTACCCATGCGTGATTGGTAAATTTGCTTTTCTGAATTTGTTTTTAATGTTCTCGTAGATCAGAAATGTTTTGAACTTTTCAAGTTTAAAGCACGAGCAGAGTGGAATAGCTGTCATTTTTGCAAATGGTTTCAACAGCTGAATTTGAAAAAAGTCCTTTCTGTTGTAAATATTTAATTCACTCAAGCTTTATTCACCTAGTTTGTATTCTAAGTTTACATAGACTTATGTTTATAATAATATTTATTATTCTCAACGTTCAGATTCAAGATACATATACATATACATATATTGTTTTTCCTTCCACAACGTACATAACAATACTTTCTACTGGTTGAATTTACAGAGAAGAACTTGCTAGGAAAGTGGACAGCAGTCTCTCCCATATCAAACAATGGCCTGCATCACCAAACCATCAGCTTCTAAATAAGATCTCCTACACCGAACAATCAAATGAGCGAATGTCACTTCTGGATGTTTTCGTTCCTATGCCCATTTTTGACTGACTCACTATATTGGATGCCCTTCCGAGTAAGTAAGTGCATCTGTGGAAAATAGTCAACTGCCATTCTACTAATTCCTCTATGCTTGTGGTGTGCATCGCAAAGTTCTCAAATTACAAGCACATGTCGATCAGTTGGTTCACCATACAACCAACCACAACCTACACAATAAAAACGGGCATTGAAGAAATGAAAAGGATTATAATATTGATTTTGTATTAGGCACATCATTTGGAAGTTGAATAAATCAAGTAATAGATGTCAAAGAATGGCAGACTATGAGGGTTCGGCTGCAGCCCACATTTACACGTGCAAATGTATCATAGAACAACCATGAGGCTTCTTATTTCCAGAACACCTCGTCATGTCGATGTCAGTCAATATTACTCAGGCGGCTATAGGAACTCATTGGGAGTTGTTTTTTTTTTTTTAACTTTTTATTCAAACGATTTTTAAGTAAATATTTTTTGTTTGTACACAACACAGCCCATAGACTTTGCAACGAACGTGTGTAATTGAAGAGTGTCCGCGAATAGAATGTTTGGATTTTTCCCCAGGTTTTTGTTGTTGTAGTTAACTTACATACATAGTTATGCTGTTGACATTTCCAAATGAACAAAACATTCAATGAGCAAGTGATGATGAATAGAGAAGAGTTTTGTAATGTGCAAATAAGCGAATGGATATGTAAATATTTTTTAAATGTGTTCTCAACTTGGGGTGTAGATATTTTGTGGCGTAACACACCGGAGGGTTTTGTGTTGATTTTAATTAGAGGTTGTAGCTGTCAAATTAGAAGAAATAGGTGGAAAACAAGGTATAGGTGCGTGTTGTTGCTTAAATTATCCAGGTTAGAAATATTGAATTGTCGTTGAGCTTTGCTTTTTGAACAAATAAAAGTTGAGTTTGAATGTTTTTAGGTATACATATGTAATATGTCATAATGGCGCAAGAAAACGGAAGGAAATGGTTGTTCTTGCATTAAAGCTTTCTGGAGTAAAAAAAGGAAATCAAGTTGGGACTTAACGTCACCAATGACACTTGTGAACTTTTAGTTCGAAAATTCATAGTTAAATCTGCACTGGTAATTTCGTTTCTTTAACTAATCCAGTAACTTTCAAAAGTTAATTACGTGAGAAAATTTCAGTTTCGAACTATCAGTTGTTAAATGCTTTAATAAGAGAATTCGCCATGATGGGAGATAAACATTGAAATAAGCAGCACAAGGCTTTTCATCATATTATTTATTCGTTAGCAGCTTCTTCTTCTTTCTCCTTTTCTGGCATGCCGAGTATCGTGACCTCGAAGGCATAACAGCCCTCCACTTAACTGCTTCACACTAGTGATTCGCTCGTGGGGTACGCCGCTCGTGGGGTACGTCGACTTAAAAAAAATGAATCGGTGAACTTCCCGGCTTTGTGTTCTTCAATGTCTGAGCTCTGAGGTGAACTTGGACTTACCCGACTTACTCTCATACATTTGTCTGCGCCATTGCTAATTATCTCCTTTAAACGGAACAATACAAACTGAACAGGTCGTGCTCTTTTTTCCAAAATTGTGTTTTTGACATGAAGGTCATACGAAGGATCTTCATCTCAGTTCTTAACGACTTACTCTCATACTTTTATTACATTCTCCTACATTATGAACCGTATGTGGGTACTGGCCGCACTACCACCCCACGGTGGAGAGCGTTCCCTTCACCATATAAGGTATTTTTCTATCACATCATCAACCTTACGCTTGTTCGAAAAATGTATGTCGTTACTACAGGTTGCTTTACTTTTAATCCCTGATCCCAGATATCTAAACTTTTCACACTTTGGAAGCAGATTTCCATTCAACTAATGACTAGAATAGTTATATAGTTATATAGTTATATAGCTCAACAATCTTCAAAGTATAGCACATCAGCTTAATGGAGGTTTAACTATCACAATTTCGTATATCTCCCTTTCTTTGTACACTGCGGTAAAAGATAACTTTCCCTCCAAAGGTTAGGCAAACTATTACCTTCTATAGCCTGGAGATGATAATCGTGAGCTATCTCAGCATTACGTTCCTAATCACTTCGCAGAGCGCATATGGTACCTCATATCTGCCCCAGCCCCTTTTTTGAGTTCTTAAGTCTTAACTGCTTAACTAAAGGGTCCAGCCCATGGAATCCGTTGCCTTCAAACAAGAAATGAGTAAGGTTTCCATTTGATTTTTACATTTGGATTTTTTCAACTGGTGTACATGTAATAAAGGTTCGTTCGTTGAACTTTACCCAGGCTTGACCCATGTCTCTTTGACAACCCTATGAGTTGTCAAAAAACCTGGGTTTTTCAGTCTTCAAAAAACGCTAAACCAAAAAATCATCACACATCGTACATTTGAAGAAAAATACAGGCCATTTGACAGACCGGTTCCTTACCCTTACTCGCCCCAGCAAAAACCTAGGGCGAATTGAGAGAAAACCCAGTATAAACCAGGACTTAAAAACACTCAGTTTGACATTCAGGGCAAGTTAACGCTTTTTTAAAAATGCCTCGTGGAAACCACAGGGCGACCCCAGAGCTTCAACGGCCGAACCTAATCATAGAATGTTGTGAGATTTGCATAAAGGTAACATTTTTACTTCAAATCGGTTTTGAAAGCTATCGTCATTTAAAAATTGGTCTACTCATTTCGTTGCGTCCGTTGCATCCGGTGGTTCTGGGTTACCACTCATAAGAACTTATGTTTCTAATAGAGCTGTAAGTTGAATTCGGCAGCGAGCGAACGCAACGGATTCTATGGGTCGCTCCCTTAACTTAACTACGTTAAGTTAGGTTCTGCAAAGCGTTCTCGAGGAAAAGGCTACCAAAATAGTGTCGCCGTTGTGCAGAATTTTATCTTCATCCACAAGAAGATGTCCTTGAATATCTTTTATGAACTTTGGCGAACGAATCTCCTGAAAGTCTCTCCTTTTTTGAGCATCTTTTCTGAAGAGTGTTACTTTCTTATTCGAGTTATTTTGTGATTTATAAATTTCAGTACTTTTTGAATAGCTATATTCCAAAACTTTAATGAAAATGACAAACATTCATCTTTCAAATAAAAACCGTTTTCTCGTGCTATAAAGAATTGATCACTCTTTATAAAAACGGTGTAATATTTGCGTTAAAAAATTTCTATAATCTATAAATTGTAAAAAATAGTGACATTAAAAAGTGTACATCACGCACATTGATCTCCATGACAAAATACCAAAAGCTTATCAATCATCTAGCCCTGCGAATGCCCATCCATTATACCCAACATAAAAAAGAGAAGTCTATGAAAAGAAAATGAATTAAAACCGATATACTTAAAAATCACAAAAATTCCCTATCGTAAAACTATACAACAATGTCTAACAAGCTGTGTATAAAAATACGGAATTAGCATTATAAACCCTCTTTTTCACAGTTATACAAAAATGGGGTTGATATTTCCAATTTAAAATACAACGATGACAAATTAAAAAAAAATATATATAAGCCACTTTAATCGGATTCCAGGAAAAACACATTTTCATAATGGTTATGATTATAAATGTTATGGATGAGAGAGTACACTGCGGAAGGAGCCGCATTTAAATTCACATAACCATTTACCCACTGCGGAATTTTTTTTTTTTTTTTTGAGGAAAGGGTTTATAAATTCACAAAAGCATTCACCTGATTGAAGATTATGATTGTTGAAAATCCATAAGCGATAAAGTAGTGTAGTCGTCTTGTCCCGAATATTTTTATGGAGTAAAAAACATGCAAATATTTGAGTGCATCGATATTTTTTTTCTTTTATAATTTTTTGATCCGCAAATGGAAAATTAATATTCAGAAACACGTACTGCGGAGCATAAAAATCGTGTCTGCTTTCAAGAAAGGGGTGATGGGAAAAAGTACAGTAAATTGTTGGGTAAAAAAATTTATAATTTTTTTTTTCTTCGGTAAAGGCTTACTGTCGGTGTTTCAAAAGATTCTCTTTTCTTTTCTGTTTTCAAGTCGAAGTTGTTCTCTGCTCAGAATATAATCAAAAGAACAGAAGCTTCTGAAAATATCACAACAAAATAAAGCAAAACCAATTTTCCTAACGAAATCGAACAATATTAAACTATAAGTTCTTTATCACATAAATTAAGTCCTTCTTGGGAGGGCAGGAACTATTAGATGCCTTCTTTGTATTTTGTGTTTAAGGTGGGAGATTTCCGTAAATCTAGTTTTGTTCTGTTTTTGCTATCCACTCTTAAATAAAATTAAATAAATAGAGCTCTACAACATATCTAGCGCATTTCTCTCAACCATACCTTGAGATGAAATGCAAGGGACCTACAATTTGCCACTTTTCATGGCATGATATTGATATCGTACAAATTGCCAATTCTTCGCGAAAGGCGATACACATTTGCTCTGGGTTGATGCATCTGGGTTTCGAACCTCGAACCTTTGACGTAACAGATAGACACGCTGAACATTACGCAACTGACACCACTCAACTCTTTCAGTAATATTAAAGAAGAGGAAAAGGCTGTAATATGGCCCGTGGACGTATAATGGCGCACTTCAATATTTTAATATTTTGCCAACGGCATCTAGTATAATTTTTGTGCAACAGGTTACAAGCGCCATGCTTATAATTTAGTACCGTACAAATCCAGAGCATGCTGTTACGTTCAACTGTCATTCGATTAAGTTGAAACTCGAGAAGTTTCTCAGTATTTCTGAGTATTGTGATTTTGTTTCCATAGTTGCTTAGAAATAGAAAGTTTTGGCGTTTGTGTTCGAACATTGTATTCATTAAACTATTCTTCTTTCAATTATCTGTAACACTTTCAATTATTCTAGACGAGTTTCATTCAATTCAATGATAAGACATGTTTCAACAAATGAATAAGTCCTGTAATGAATTTTTTGGGTTTCTAACTCCTGTACTTCTTAAGTAAAGCTTCAAAACAAAGTGGAGGACCACATTACCACCTTCTCCTCTATTTCTGCCAGTCTAGCAAATTGAGAGGACACATATATGGTTTAGTAAAGGGGCTGATCCCTACAATCCGTTGCATCCGTCGCATTACCGTATACCGCGATTGGGACCCATAAAATCGTATGCAACAGTGTGTGCCTTTGAAAGCTTGTCGAGCCAGGGCCTTGGAAGCTTCGGTGTCGACCATCAGCTTTACGTGGCCAAAGCATCTTAATCGTAATCTCGCAATGCGTATTCTTCTAGCAGTGGGCATATTACGGTACAACTCATGCAGTTCGCTCTTGAATCTTCATATCCTCGCATCATCTTCACGTTTAGTGATCACTTGAATCATTTCTCTTTCGAAGAAGGATTTCCTCATCCGCTATAGATAAGGCCTATGCTTCTGACAGGTGATGGTCATCCTTAGAAAACATACCTAGTCTCAAGAAACCTATGGCCAGATATTTCCAGAAAAAAATTTTCGACTCTCATTGTTGATTGGCATTCTCGCTAGTCACAACTCATTTGGTACTCATTCATGATGGGGATTAGCATTAGCACATCTGACTTATGTAGAGATTGCCAACACGAAGAGGCAGAGGAAGGATCATTCCACTCCCTCTGTGGATGCCCTAGCTTGGCCAACAGAACAAAAAAAGCCTCCAGAGAATGCTTCTTCGACGAATTGGGTGAAATATCTAACCACTGTTATCCGGGGAGCACAATGGATCCCTGAGATTCGAGTGAGGTGTTGCCTCTTGTAGATGCACCCTCTATTCAACCTAACCCAACCTAACATAACCTAACCAAACCTATGCGTCTGCGCTGTATATTAAGACTGTGTTGATCAGGGTCCTACAGGCTTTCGACAAAGACTTTTATTTTTCAATATCTTAGTAAACTATAGGGTGGGCCATCTAGTGGTTTCTTTTAGAATCACAGGTAATTTTGGCATTGTTGTTTCCCGTTCGAAATTTTGATAGAAAGTCAGTATCGTACCTCCACTAAAGAAATGAGTCGCTTTACGCTTGGACAATGTTGAGGAATATTGAAAGCTTGTTTCAAAAGCGAAAATTAGCCTTTTCAGACGTCAGGCTATGTTGTCACCAAAACTGCCACATCTTAAGAAACCTGGAAGTTATCACAGTTAACACAGATTCTCTTGCACGTTTTGTTTTCGGCATAAAGTAACATATTGCGTGTTATCAAATTTCACCTCAAACCTTTCCCTTAGACCATGAGCTTAACATAAAGAGGCTGAACTTTGTATAAACACAAAAACAAGACAAAACCAAAAATCTATTTCTCAACAAATTCAACTTAAAAGCTCTTTGCGAACAATGTTGCGAGTATAAAACATTCGTATATTCACTTTCCGAAAGATGATGCAATTGTAATGCCGCGGGCCTACATCCAATTAAGTCATAAAGCGTCTTCAATTTTATTTAAATCTACTTAAGTTCTCATAAATAAATTGAAGATCCCCGTCAAACAAACAACAAAGAATACAAAAGATAGCACTAATGCAGCAATTAACGATTCTCATCGCAAATGCATCAAGCAACTGTGACCCCCTGACATCCAGCGGGATTACCACGCTCCATAGTTTAAAATAATACTCATGACATGACCCTACAACAATTACAATCGAGTCTATGCATTCCCTTTTTATTAGAGACTTAAATTTTACAGCATTGGGGTGAGGTGAGGGTGAACGCTGTGCTGTCTCGACTCACGTTCACATTTCTCATTACTAAGTCGATGTCTAGCTTAGATACATTTCAGTATATCTGCATCTAAACAGTGTTAAAACGTGTGGCTAATCCAAGTCGTAGGTGCGATACGGTCTGCCGGAGTTAATCAACGAAGCTTATGCGTATCTAAAGTGTCTTAATTTACAAGCAATATCGATGGTGTTGAATGTATCTCTTACTTTGTCTGATTGTGTACGGCGCACAGTCGCATTTTGGTGGTCTCTCTCTTTGGATAAACGTATATCTTCTGGATGTAAGGAAATGCAATGTGCTGGCTCTGTAGGTCAAAACCGCTTAAGAGATCTCTGGAAACTACTCTCGCTCTACCTCGATGTGGTATAGTGTGATGTTAATAAAGTTATTAAAGCATTCGACTTGGATGTAAAGTCAGGTTGCTGTTACTTACTTTATGTACCGTGCAAAACAGACATTTAGACGGAATTAAGCTGGCTAATGCTGGGAATTGTGTGTGGGATTTGGTGGTGTTCCTATTCGGAGCAATTGGAATGCAAATTCCTAAACAAGTTCGTTTAGATAGGAATTTAAAAAGTTGACAGGACAACAAGTTGTTTTGATTTAGATGCTTGGAGTGCATAAGGAAATAATGCGCTTTCGAAGGTTCGAGTGTGCAACGAATTGTGAAGGTGATTTTCTTTATCTGGGGGTATTATTTTAATTGACTTGGGCAATGCAGTCTTTCATGTGGAAATAGCAAAAATCTTTCGAATTCTGCTGGTGGTTGGATGAGTCCGAAAGGTCAAAAGTCGATGTTTACGATGTTAATCGTTGTAGAATTCATATCATAAAAGGAGTGATTCGGAGTAGTCTCACATTATAGTATTTTGGAGACAAAGTGGTGACATTTGATGCATGATGAGGAGTCGAAAAATAGGCTCTGTAGTCTGCACTTTGAAGTGAGGTAACTTAGAACTGTGAGTCTGAGTTTTCCTTTTCAGTCCTGCGATAAAGACGCTCGAAGTATTTACCAAGTGCTCTAGTTAGCTGTTAAATGAAAATATAGCTGTCCGTTTGGACAGTTGTGACTTGTGAAGGTTGCCAACACCACCATTCAGGGAAAGCCAGTGTTATTTGGAAAAGAAAATCCAATGTCCTCAAGACGTTATCACATCAAAGAAAAACCCGGCTTAAGTTAGCTTCACAGGCGAGTCATTTTTTACCATACAAAGTTTGGAGTTTTCAATTTTGGAAAAATTATGAAGCCTGTTGACGACAAGAGGCCTATACCACAAAGCTACAAGTCAAGAGCTCTTGTCCATTACACTTTTCGAAGAGCAAGCTTCATTTATCACACATGTATTACAAGTACTTATAGGTTTGTGTTGCTGCCCTCTGGCTTATCCCTAGCTTTGATATTGCAAAATCGTTTCGTTGAAGAAAGAAAACTATCGGGAAGGTATTGAGATGCTATGTTAGCGCCACAAAAGCAAATTTGTTCAGTGATGATTTAGAATATCACTGCAGTGTCTTCTTGGGGCCTATAACACAAAGCTACAAGTCTGCATGTCAAGAGCCACTTGTATGATGATGTCCATTAAATTTCAGAAGAGCATGTAAACTTGTAGCTTTATGTAATAGAAATTTTTTACGGTTGCCATTTATTTGTTTGTATTACAAGTACTTGTAGTTTTGTGTTAAAAGTCCTTGCTTATTTTAAAATGCAAAGCAAACAAAAAAATCAAACGGATCCTAGCAACTCTTTACTTTACCACAAGTCCAAGGGCTAACATGTACCTGGAGATCACCGTTCTAAGAGAGATTAAGCACAGAGCATGTATGCGTCGAAAAGGTAAATTAAAGAGGCGGCGCGGCGCTCCTCGCACACGGATCACTATTGTGAAGTAGAAACACAAATCTACAAGTAGTTGTAATATAAGTGGATTAGGACAGGTCTAAAAAGTTTCTCTTACACAAAGCTACAAACTTGCTTTTACAAGTGCAAAGGATAAGTGGCTCTTAACTTGTAGACATATAGATTTGTCTTACAGGCCCCAGGGCTAACCAAGGCTAACAAACGTCATCTAACTTCACTTAATCTTTGCAACGCTCTTAAGAATCGAAGAACAGCGGATGCCTTTACAGGACATTTTCTCACAAATTTTTTGTGACCAAACTCAAATCAAGTCAATTAAACTTTTGACCTCTCTATCTCTACCTTGTACTTAGAAATTGGGAGCATAAGGACTCATGTTTTATGCACCAAAAACTCTGCGGGGTACAGGTGGGAGTTTTCCCGCAATTGTGAATATCTACATTTTTTTCTAGAAGAACGTGGTGGTTTCGATTTAAGCGAAGAAGCATTTTGGATGATAAAATCAAAAAAACTCCTGGTATACAGACAAATGCAACGAAACCGGGAAGCCTGACAGAACATTCTTAGTTAAAAGTTGCGTATCCCACGAGAAGATCTCTAAAGTGAACCAGGTTAGTTTACATCTGTGATTTAATCGAGGTCACGTTGCTCGTAACGTCGAAAACGGAAGAAGAAAAAAGAACAAAGATCATAACACTACTGCTACCGCTACAATGTCGCGCCATTTAAAAGAAAGAAAGCTTAAGCTATAAAAAGCTTAGGCCAGAGGCAGACGGAAACCGTAGTTTTATTGCATCAAGAAGCTATTGAACTGGCTATTTTACACAATTTAGAGTTATAAATCTGTAAAAACAAAAAAAAACTTCTGGCATCTCACTAAACTTTATGCTAAGCCTATTCATTTTTACCAGTTTTGTTTATTGTAGCTGATATCCAAGGTGAGTGTCTCAGTCACAACAAAATAAACAGATTGTAGGAACGGCCTCAACAACATTTTGCGCAAAACTAGAAGAGTGAGAATTGACATTCCTCAGCATTTGGGAGATGGTTTCATTGGAGCCAAAAAAGGTTCGATGGGTGGGAAGATAGAAAAGAGACGAGGATTAATAGTACGTATTTAGAAAGATGGATTCGTTAAGGGCTGGGCAGTCAATGATACCTGAAAAGATTCGTGAATGAAGAGAATGTCAAATATTTCTCTTCGATCTTTCACCGTATTGAGGTTGAGGAGTTTGATTCGGTCTTGATAAAGATGTAATATCAGAGGATTACTCCAAGTAAGAGAAGACCTCGAAGAGTAAATCGGAGGGAACGGCGTTGCTCTCAGTTCTGGCAATGTGCACTTGTTGGAAAGGCGATCAAACTTAACAAGCGTATTCAAGGAGCGGACGAAATGTAAAGGGATCGGGTTACGTAGGGGTCTGCAAATTCTTTGGTCCATCTTTTCACGAAGCCAAATGCTGAATTTGTCTTAAGGATTATATCGTCGATATGCTATGAAAAGCGCTAGGCCCTGGAGCTCCTCGCTCAGTTGCGCCACAATATTCAATTATTTTTTTATTGGCCCACAAAAATCGGGTCCTTCCCTTCAATGCTCCCTTGCGTGCTTTCGAAAGCCCTTCAATCCGGAACGTCGGTCTCCATTTGATGCTATAAATGTCTCAGCCATCGAGGCGTAGTCTCACAATGCGTAGCTATGCTCGTGTACTTATGTATATAGTTTTTGTTGAATTTTCTCCATGCGAGCTGCACCCAAAAATCCCCAAGAGTGTTTTTGTTTCAAATTGTTTCAAAACAAGAAAGTGTTTCCTCATAAAAAAGGTCCATACTTCTTCTGCGACACACTTAGTCCACTATTGAGATGATCAGGGTCTTATAAAGGGGTTTTTGAGAGAGGACTTCATTTCCCAATGGCTTTTTCAACCCAAAGTAGCGGCGATTGGCAGATAAAGTCCTTCGTTTCCATCTGATGTTGTACAGAATTATTATGTCTGTCGATTGTGACGTTCGTTGATGACAACATACCGCGCAGGCTATGATTCAAAACGAAATAAATAGTATAAAGTTTAAACGTCCTTTTATTTCACTTTCTATATTCTTAATAATTGACAAGCAACAACTCTTTATTTAGTTTACAATTTCTCGATTACTTTTATAGGTTGATAAAATACACAGCAGGGATCTCAGTCAGTCAATGTTTACTTATCTTCTGAATTCCATTCGCCGTGGCTTTAGTCGGCTTCCTGGAATAGTATATTGGAAGTCTGGAACAATGACGGAGGGTCACCAGGGTCGTTACACTAGATGGTACAGGGTTGGTTTCAAATACAAATACGAGTAGAAAACTACAAAATCTAGCGAAGCAAATGCACATGAATACTGAAAAGTTATTACTCATTATTTAAATTTTTTCTCTCCAATCAAGCTCGATGCGATGCAGTGAATGAATTACGTTGGAAGTCAAGAAGAGTAACTCTCCAAGCAGGTCTTTTTTGTCACATATTTATATTATTATTTATTTATTATAAGGGAAATAAATTCAATCTAATTTAGGTTGGAGTTAGGTGAATACGGCCAGAAAGTATTGTAACGTGCGCTTAGTTCGAAAAATAAAACTTCACTTTTTAATTTAATTCTATCACTTTTATTCAGTATATATGCTTAATTCGATCTCAACTCGACTTTGGGACTATCACTTGTATTTACTCTTAACTTTATCACTCTATAAACCAAACTGCCCTCTGGTTGCCTCGGGCGGGCTATTTATATCGAATGACATGCCATCTAGAACTCTCCAGTAACTTCTACATTGTCTCCACATTTGATGTCTACTCTCTGTCTGTCTGTCTCTCTATACACTCACACACACTGGCTTACAAGCAACGCCTGTCATTTATACCATTCCATTAAAGTGTTGCCAGTTGTGTTTTCGGTTGAACGTTTTTCGATTAGGAAATTGGTATAAAATGTTGGGTTCACGTTACAATGCCCCCTCCTTAGGATTGTTCGTCCCGAATAATTCCATCTGCAGCCTCGCCACTATATCGATGCAGCCTGTCACAATGAACTACTTTTAACTTGCCTCTTAGTCCTCTTTGGATGCGGTAAACCACGTCGTTAATCCTCGTGACTACAGTATAAGGACCTTCCCAGTTTTGCTGAAGTTTCGGTGACAATCCCTTTTGACGATGAGGATTATAAAGCCACACACGATCTCCTGCTTGGAATCCTGACGTTGTCGCTTTTGTGTCGTACCGTGTCTTCATCCGGTCGCTGTAGGTTTTCATCCGTTCCCTTGTTCTTTTATGGATGTCAGCGAGTCTCTCCTTGAGGTCGTCCACATACTCGTTCGTGTCCTGTGGCTCCTCTGTGGGGCATCCAAATTTAAGTTCGCTGGGCAGCCGCATGGTTTTCCCGAACAGGATGTCAGATGGTGTTTGTCCCGTCGAGCTATGTACTGCACTTCTATAGGCCATCAGGAATAGCGGTACATGCCTATCCCAGTCTCTTTGGTAGTCGCCTACGACCTTGGTGAGGTGTTCTTTCAAGGTCCGGTTGAATCTTTCAACCATCCCATCAGACTGTGGATGAAGCGGTGTGGTTCTAGTCTTCTTAATGCCAAGTAGTCCGCACACTCCTTGAAAGATGTTCGACTCAAAGTTCCTCCCTTGGTCGGAATGGAGTTCCATAGGCACGCCAAACCTACTCACCCAGTTAAACACAATCTGGTCGACCACCGTTTTGGCTTCTTGATTTGGGATGGCATACGCCTCAGGCCACTTGCTAAAATAGTCCATTACAACCAGAATGTATTTGTTTCCAGCGTTGGTCTCTGGAAAAGGCCCAGCCACATCTACTGCAATCCTCTCAAAAGGCGATCCAACGTTGTACTGATGCATCTTACCTTGAATCTTCCTACCAGGTCCTTTGGTTGCAGCACACTTGTCACATGTTCGGCACCACTTCTCCACGTCATCTCTAGCATGTAACCAGTAGAACCGATGTCGCACCTTCTCCAGTGTTTTGTTTACCCCCAGGTGGCCTCCAGAAGGTCCGTCGTGCATCTCCTGAAGAACTTCACTGACTTTCGAATGCGGTACGATCAGCTGCATCACATATGACTTACCGTCAGCGGATTCCCATCTTCGCCTGAGGACACCTTCTTGCACATATAGTGAGTCCCACTGTGCCCAATAGGCTTTGAGAACTGGACTCCTGTCAGAAATGTCTCCCCATTCCGGTTTCTCTTCATTTTCTTTCCATGCGAGAATGGGTTCGATATCTGGATCCTCCTGTTGAGCAGTCCTCACTTCCTCATTGCTCCATCCGCTTATTGGATCAGCTCTTAGTCGCTGAGCGGTAATGATTTCTTTGTCTTCTTGCCGCTTGCAATGCTTGCAGTCCACTTTGCAAGGTCTTCGTGATAATGCATCGGCGTTTGAGTGCAGCTTTCCTCTGCGGTGTTGGATCTGGTAGTCATAGGTCTGCAATCTTTCTATCCACCTTGCGACTTGACCTTCTGGATTTTTGAAGTTCAACAGCCAGCTCAGAGCACCGTGGTCTGTCCGCAGAAGGAATTTCTGTCCATAGATGTACTTATGGAAGTGCTTTGTTGCCAAGATAAGAGCTAGCAGTTCCCTTCTGGTCACGCAGTAGTTCCTTTCGGGTTTCGATAGGATCTTGCTGTAGTATGCCACCACTTTCTCTTCGCCATCATGCACTTGGGATAGTACCGCCCCGATTCCAACGTTGCTTGCATCTGCGTCGACGATGAATGTTTTGCCAGGTGTTGGATGTGCCAGCACTGGAGCGTTACAGAGGCGGTATTTGAGTTCCTGGAAAGATTTCTCACACTCACTTGACCATTTAAACTGCTTCCCCTTTTCGGTGAGCTGATGCAAACTCTTTGCAACTCCAGCGAAGTTCTTAACGAAACGTCGGTAATATGTGGCAAGTCCCAGAAAGCTTCGGAGTTGATGTTTGTCCTGTGGTGTTGGCCAATTTTTGACGGAGTCAACTTTTTCAGGATCAGTCTTTACTCCTTGGGATGAGATGATGTGTCCCAAATACTTGACTTCGGTTTTGAAAAGTGCACATTTTTTCTGGATTCAGTTTAAGGTTAGCCTCTCGAAGTCTCTGAAACACGGCTTTAAGGTTCTTACAATGTTGGTCAAATGTTTTCCCGTAAACAATGACATCGTCCAAGTAGACTAGGCAAGCTTTCCACGTCAGTCCTTGAAGAACGCACTCCATCAAACGCTCGAATGTTGCCGGAGCGTTGCATAGCCCAAACGGCATAACCTTAAACTGCCAGAGCCCATTACCTGTAGAAAATGCCGTCTTTTCCCGATCATCAGGGTGGATGTCAACTTGCCAATATCCACTCTTCAAGTCCAGCGTCGAGAACCACTGGGCTCCCTCCATGGCATCCAGGGTATCACTGATTCTGGGCAGGGGATAGCTGTCCTTCTTAGTCACATCATTCAGCCTTCGGTAGTCCACACAAAAACGAGTGCTTCCATCTTTCTTTTTCACTAGCACCACTGGTGACGCCCAAGGACTTTTGGAATTTTCGATAAGACCATCCTTCTTCATTGCTGTTATCATGTCCTCAACCTCACCTTGTTTGGCCAGTGGAAGACGTCTTGCGGGTTGACGAATCGGTCTTGCATCTCCTGTGTTGATGCGATGCTGCACCAACTGTGTCCTACCATATTGCCCCTTTTGCGATGCGAAGATATCAGTGTACTCTTGTAGGAGACTTTCAGCCATCCTTGTTTGTTGGTGATCAAGGTTGGATGAATTCAGTATTTTTGCTCTGATGGTTTCGAGCTCCTCCGGAGTTATAGGTTTTCTCGGAGCTTCGTCTGTGATCTTCGTAATTGCTGCAACCGATTCGCAACGTCCAACGACTTCTCCTTTCTTCAACCTTACATCGTACGGTCTGGTGTTTAGTAATCGTACGGGGACCATTTTGTTCTTCGGTACTACCAGTGTTTTCCCAATGATGACGCTTTGGGAGGAACACTCTGGGTCTGGTTCCACCATGAGGTATCGAAGGCTTCCAAACTCACCTTCCAGTTTTGTCCAAACGAACACTTCAGAAGAAGGAGGCAGAATAAGATCTTCCCTGATGACAGTTCTCAGTGTCGACGTACTTTCGTTCGAATAAGTCATTGGAAGTTCCTTATTTTGGTACTTCAAAACCTGATTACCGATGTCCAAAATAACTCCGTGCTGTTTCATAAAGTCGATTCCAATGATGCACTCGTCACATATATCTGCCACCAGGAATTGATGAGTAAACACTAGGTCGGCCAGTCGAATCTTAAGACACACTTCTCCATATACTCTTGCTGCTTCTCCCGTTGCGGTTCTTAGACGGTAGCTATTGGTGTTATGGAGCCACGTCATCTTTACCAGGTCTCGACGTACTATGGAGGCTGTGGCACCGGTGTCGATGGTAGCCACATGTTTGTTCCCGTTAATAGTAGTCTCCACAGTCAGACTTTTGTTGTCTCGTTTGGTCTGAGAGACCTGGATTGTGGTTCTGGGGCCATCGATACAAGAATGATGGAAAACGGGCTGATAGGCAACGCTGGTGTTGTTGTTACCTTGCTCTGGGTTGGATCTCTTGCTTCCACAATGTTGACAACTGGCTTTGTTTGGTGGTAGTCGGCATTGACGCTGTAAGTGCCCGGTCTTGTTGCAGTTCCAACATCTTGCTAGTCCGATCCGGTTCTTTTGTATTTCAGCTCTTTGGCACGAGCATTCTTCGACTATGGCCTCTCTAAGTCGATGTACTCCCTGAGAAGCCTGTTCCGCTGCTTCAATTGTCAATGCGAATGCTAAAGTTTCAGAAAGAGTACGTGTTCTAGCAGTTCGCACAGACCTCTGAAGATGTATATCAGCAATGGCACGAACAAAGGACTCAACAGCAAGCTGGTTGATGATTTCTTCTCCAGCATCCGGATATGCCAGGTGAACCAGTCTTTCGACGTCTGCTTGGAGCTGCTGTAGACTTTCACCCCTTTTCTGGACTCTGTTATTGAGTTGGACTCGGAAGACTTCTTTCAAGTGGCTATCTCCAAAGCGTTTATCTATAGCTGCCACGAGAGAACTGAAATCGCCGCTCTTACCAGCTGGAACTGTTTGAAGTAATTCAGCTGCTGGTCCTCTAAGAGTAAGAGTCAGTGCAATGTACTTGTCTTCGTCATCCCAGCCATTTGTTGTCGCGGCTGCCTCAAATTGTCTCTTGTAGACTGGCCAAGAAGACTGTCCATCAAATGTTGGGGGTTTCATCTCCTTTTTCTTTGCAAACTCCCCAGCAGACTCTCGAATTTTTATTTTCCGGATCTGGTCCAATTCCTTGGTCAGAACAGAGAACTGTTTATCACATCGGGTTTCTACGATTTCGAAACGATTCTCTACAACAGAAAGCTGTTTCTCCACACCTTCAACGCGTTCGTCTAGGGCACAAACATTTTTCTCAATATTACCCAATTTACCTTCTAGAATGTTTTTCTGACCTTCCAAAACATTCTGTTGCGCCTCGAGTCTTTCGAGAATGTTCTGTTGTTCTTTCTTTTGTTCGTTTCGTTGTGCTTCCAGTTGTTCGAGAACATTCTGCTGTTCCTTCTTTTGATCGTTTCGTTGTTCTTCCAGACGTCCGAGAATATTCTGCTGTTGCTCTTCAATCAGCTTCTTTTGTTGTATTTCGAGTCTTTCGAGAACATTCTGCTGTTCCTTCTTTTGCTCGTTTCGCTGTTCTAACAAAAGTTTCATCATGCTAGAAAAATCTACACTTTCACTTACTTCCTCTTCTTCCACTTCTATTTCAAAAACAAAAGTGTTTACGTCTTCCCCTTGCTGTTCCAAATAGTTACGCAAGCGCAGGACGAGCTCATTTTTCGATCCCGCTCTAGAAAGATTTCGCTTACCTAACTCACTTTTAAGCTCAATGCAGTTGAGCTCTTCTAACAACTTACCCATTTTCACTGTATATAATTATTATTTTTCTTTTTTTACTTTTTTTTTTTTTTTTTTACACTTTACTAATCAACTCGTTTTTTTTTCCAAATAAGTTTTATTTACACTTCTGACACCAATGTAACGTGCGCTTAGTTCGAAAAATAAAACTTCACTTTTTAATTTAATTCTATCACTTTTATTCAGTATATATGCTTAATTCGATCTCAACTCGACTTTGGGACTATCACTTGTATTTACTCTTAACTTTATCACTCTATAAACCAAACTGCCCTCTGGTTGCCTCGGGCGGGCTATTTATATCGAATGACATGCCATCTAGAACTCTCCAGTAACTTCTACATTGTCTCCACATTTGATGTCTACTCTCTGTCTGTCTGTCTCTCTATACACTCACACACACTGGCTTACAAGCAACGCCTGTCATTTATACCATTCCATTAAAGTGTTGCCAGTTGTGTTTTCGGTTGAACGTTTTTCGATTAGGAAATTGGTATAAAATGTTGGGTTCACGTTACAGTATTTTGGACTAACTGGACTTCTGGCGCATGGATGAGAACTCATTTCGTTTTTGCCTTTTCACAAAAAATCGGAGCGTTTCTTTTTTTATGTCTGTCGTAATAAACTACTTAAAAGTGAGTGATGCTTAAATCTTATGACCTAAGCAAGTCCCGAACGTCTCTAGCCACATTTTCTATTATCTACCCACTTAATTGAGCCATTTTAAATGCTGTCAGCAAAAAATGGAAAACAGCAAATTTTAAGCAGAAACCCATTTTTTGTTACCACCCAAGTCTTAAAAGTGAGAGAGGAAAGGGAAAACCAGCTGAAATACTAGGTCAACTCTCCTTGCAGGTGCACTTGCCTTTCTTTCAAGGACATTTTAAAGATGCAACTAACATTTTGCAAATGTATGTTTCTTTTGTTAGACGTAGGTACTCTGAAACCATCCAGCAGTTGCTGTTTCAATTGTTGGCCTTTTTTTTCTCACTCCGCATCTGTTTATTGACTTTTGTTTCGTGTTGTGTTCATAAAAGGTGTGTGATCCTTACACACTGGGAGTCTTTTGTTTCACGTCACCTTCTTGCCCGCACATCAATGTCAAAGTTGTAACAATTGCAAATGCAATGTTCTGTAATCAACCACCCCCTGGGAGGAGGCCAGGATGCTGGTTTCTTTTGGTCGTCCTTTTTGAAATGTTCTCGGCTCACATTGGTATTTGCCTTCACCTATTCTGGTGTCTTGTGTTTTTCGAGCTAAATTTTGTTTTTATTGTAATTACAGCAAAATGTTTGTTGTTTGCGTTACCATTCCTCAAAAAAGGCACAAAATAAAACAGAAAAAGAGGCAACATCATTTCAGAAGTGCCTAAGTGTTATTTTATCGCGCAGCTAATAGAGAGATCATATTTTTCAGTGACGACAGACGAGAAGCGGCGACCATCCTGGGCTACATACGGTCTTCACGGCTCACTGTTTGCTTTTTTTTTTTAAAGTCAAGAATTTATGCACAAACATTCGTGCTAGCACACCTGGGACACGCGGTAATGCAATTTTAACCTTCGGGGGTTCTGTTTTGAAATCCTTTTTCTTTTTCTTTTTTTTTGTCTTCTTAAGAGGTGAGAATCTTTGCAGCCTTTCATGTGATTATTGCGTGCAGAATGAAGATATTGCACACTGTGTGTGTCTGGGATTTTGTCTTAACCATACAGATGTTTGTGCGTTTGTAAGGATGGCAGCACACTTAACTTATTTGGTTCCATTTCTTCATCGATGCAGACATCTTAATATGGCTTTTTTTCAAATTCAATTTGCACTTCATTTGGAGTTCATGTACGTGCGGTGGCATGTACCGTCACCTTGCTGCCACAGAAGGACATGCTAATTTGAAGACGCCACATACCCAAGGCATTCGTGTCTGGTTGTAGTCGCAGACATTGGGGGGTCGTCTGATAAGTAAGTCGAAATAGTTTTTTTTTGTTAGGAATGTTCGAAAAAAGCTCGGAATTTCGCTTTACCAAGGAAAGAACATTTTATTACACGTTAATTTGAACATTTGTAATTGTTTCGAAAGTCCTTGCAAGGAAATGCATTGCGCTATACTCCGGTTTCTCGGCGCTATTTGTATTCAGAACTAGCTTGGACCTGGATCATTTTCTGATTAAGGTACATCACCGCAATATGACTGTTTTGGTAAGTCCCAACCTATACTCCTAAAAAATGGTTTCTTCACTCGTAAGTGGCTTACATGCGAGGTCTCGAATTCCCAACCCAAGTGACGATGCAAAAGATCTCACAATTTTTTTTTTTTGTTAAATAAACAATCTGTGTATTGATTACGAAAAACAACTTCTGATATAAGAACCATTTGCCATATCACACACAAAAACTACACTACAAAAACGAATGACGACAACTGGACGCCTGTCACCTATCTAATGTCAAACTCGCAAAACTTTTGAAAATCCTATTAGCAGAAGAGGCCAATTGAACGTTGCATTAAAATTGTGTTATGTGACAACCTCTCGATGACATCAATTGTAAACTGTAATAAAATTATTTTTAGAATAGATTACACGTGTACTTTTAGTTTTAAATACAACCTTCGTTGAGGTACTGAAAAGAGCATAATGCTAGAAAATAAAATCACTCAAACGTGATGTCATGAGAAGTTTGATTTGTTTCTTGTTTCTTTTTTATTTTGCATTTATTGGAGTGGGTTCACAGAATAAAACGCTGATTTAATGCATCGATGCAGTTGAAACTTGTTAAGTGAATTTACATAAATAATTTATAGGACCCTCCTTATTATCTTCTTAAGCAAATTCAAGTTGTAAAGGTCTTGAGAATCTTTTGAGATGAGCACACACATTTTTTTTTTTTAGCTATATCTGGTTTGATAGTGAGGTAATTAATTGACTTAAGTTGTTAATGATAGAAATGCCTTTCGAGACTCATCATCACCCACTGGAAATTTTGTTTTTTATTTATAGAAGCAAAGGAATTTTAAAAATAAATAGTTTATTTAATTGTGTCGTCAATGTTGAGGCAGCAACGGAAATAGAACAAAAAGCAAAAGCAAAAAAGAAAAAAAAAAAAAAAAATAGAAAAAACCAAACAATCACCGATATGGGAGAATATTACAATTAACCTTTCAAGCTTCTAAACAAAAGCAAGTCTGTGACCTGAATGTAAAAAATTGGCAATACGTGGCAGGAGTCTTGTAAGAAGCAAATCCATGCAAGTGGGTCAGTCGGCAGCGGGTGTCTAATCAACTTTTTTCGCAATGGAATATCTCGTCAAGTTTACTCTTGGAATCGGTTAGTATGGGTTCGTGGTGACTGATGAGTATAAGACAAAAAACGATGTGTTGGGTGCTGGATTTATAAAAACATGAGAGAGATTTTCGAAACAAAAAGTCGTTTTTTTGTGAATGTTCTATGCCCTATCAGAGATTCCATCGTAATCGAAAAAAGTCTAAGTTTCCCGATGTATCTATCACATAATCCATTCGGAGTGGAACGAATTTTGAAATTCGTAGATTCGGTATCGGTATACGACAGAAGTTGTGTTTTGCAGAAAAATGTGAACGATCTTGCACATTTGGCGTAAAACAGCTGATTTCGATAACCAGCATAGCTGGAAAGTTTCCAGTGGAAACTGTTAACTGGAAATGTTTTCTTCGATTCCATTCGGATTTCGTGATCACAAATTTTCGTAGTTCGTAACTTAGCTTTCGGTGTGGAAGTTTTCTACGATGGAATCTGTGATAGGGCTGGTTACAAATCAAACGAGTCACTGGTGCAGAACGGACAAGTGGGAGTGATAATACTTACGATCCCTTCGAAATCAGAATACAGGAACCGGTCCTTACTAATTTTACAAATGGGAAAGTAACTATGTTTGTCTATTTTTCTTTTTCACATTCTCCCGCCCAAGCTACTGACAAACTTCCTCATCCTCTGTTTATCCCAGGGAGCACAATAGATCCTTGAGATCCGAGTGATGTGCTGCCATTTGTGGCTCCATCCCCAACCTAACATAATCTAAGCTACTAAACCGATTTAAATGAAATTTCATACAGAGATGGTCTAGTGCCTGGGGAAGGGCACAGGCTATATATTTCATTCCTATATGCTCACCTAAATGGGAACGGTAATCTAAAAACTACTGACTGATTTCAAAAATTCTTTCACTGTTAGAAGGCTACATCCTATCATCCTATCCACGAGTAACATAGAACTGAACTCTTTCAAAAAATTCACATGCAAAAGGAGCTCTGTCTGCCTGTTTTCCTTTGTTATCTTGCCACTACTAAAACGATTTTAATGATCCATAAGAATATTCCCACGGAAACGGGAACGTTACCTGATTCAAAAATACTGAAACGATTCCAAAAATACTTTTACCATTAAAATGCTAAGTCTTTGCTTTTTAATAGGGAAAAAGGCTGTAAGGTGTTGAAATAGAGGATGAACAAAGACAGCTTCTTGATAAATACATACATTCATAGGGTGGCACAATAGAACGGTGAGCCCTGGGGCCTAGCGTGTTTCTCACAACAATGCCTTGTGAGGGAATGGAGGGTACCTACAATTTTCTGCCGATTCCGAATGGCTAATCGGGAAAGCACTTCTCCCGCGTAACAGGCAGACATCCTAACCACGGGCACCACAAGTTCTTGATACAATTTCTCAAAAAGTTGCCAGAGGCGATGAAGGTTTGTTCTTTTTTTAAAAACCTATCTTTTAAATTTACTACTAGCCCAATTATGGGAAGATAAAGGAGTTGCTGCAAACCTTCTTCTAGAATAGCTGCTACTTTATCCCTGGTAAGGGACGTACAGCACACTCAGTTCTAAAAATACCGTTGAACTTAGCTCATGACGTAATACCAGTATGTAAATTACATTAGCAAAGGCAGTGAGCGGAAGAAGGTTACAGCAATGTAAGCTGTTGATTTGCTACGAATGTACGATGTTCCACAAAAGAGCAATTGAAGCACTAATAAAAGATATCAAAGGCAACCAAGGTATCATGGGCGGGATGGTGGTACGCTTAGCTGGTGACTTTAGAACGACCTTCCTGGTAAATACAGATGAAATAAATGTTTGAAAGCATCCGTTTTATGGGTACACGTAAAAAAGTTCTGTCCCACTACAAATATGCCAATACGACTCGACAATGATTCTCAAGCTCGGCAATATGCAGCTGCTCTTTTGAAATCGAAGAAGATTGTATGCCAAAAGACAGTAACGAGTTAGTAAAATTGTCGATAACTCAGATGACATAAAAAAAATGTCTATACTGATCTTTAAATAAATATGGGCAATCGGGAATGGCTGTGTGAAAAGGCAAATTTGGCGTAGACTAAGGAGATATTTAATCGCATAAAAGAAAAATTATGACAGATGTGGAGCGGGATGTTGTTGAATACCTATCAGTAGACAATGTTATGGACACTGAGCAAGTCACATCGTACTTTATGCAGTTCCTAAACTGTTTTGAATTATCATGAGAACCTTCTCATAAATTAAGGCTGAAAGTTGATGTTCCAGCCCTATAAATGAGAGATCTAGAAGCGCCAAAGCAATGAAATGGTACATAACTACAAATTACACATCTAGGACGCAACATAGGAAAAGCTATAGTCATGACTGGAATGGCAAAAGGAGAAAATGTTTTGATTCCTCGTATTGTTATAAATCCCGCTGATTTGTCATTTCAGTCTAAAAGAGCGCAGCATTTCCTGAAAGCAGCATTTGCAATTACATACCTACTATAAAAAAAATCTCAAGGACAGACACTTAAAGTTGTGGGTATTCATTCTTTCAAAAAAAGTATATTTTGGTAAAAGATTGAAAAATGAAGAACTTTAGTCGTATACAAAAATGTACTTTTAATGCAAGTATGTGTTTTAGTATAAGAAATTGAAAATGCTGCCGAAAGTCATTATGCGACGTGGACGAAGTCGTTGCTCGGGAGCACAACTAGTAAGCAATAAATTTATAATGAGCTAGCTGAAAGCTGACCCATCCGGCGTATAGTGGTCGTAGCTCGCGTACTACGGTGATCTTGTGAATAGCATCGACACACGGCGCCATTATTTGATGCAGGCAAATGGCTCAAGGGCAATGTACTTTCATAGGCAATTTAAAATATATGTCATTTAATAAGTTGTGGTATTCAAAATTGGTTGCATGATCTTGCTGCACTGCTTGCAATATAGCGTTGAAATAAAATCTACATATGTTACTGAGGCATATTGAAGCATCTTGAGGGATATGGAAGCATATTAATGTTGAAAGTATTTTAGAAATCCATCCAGCAGTCCTTGAGCTCTATTTTACGTTCTGGTTCAAGTGGGAATATTAGGATGAGTATAGTCTATGTTGCTCGGGGATAGTTTAGCTTTTTAACAGAGAAAGATTTCAGGTAGTTTCTAAGCTTTGGTTTACGTTCTCGTTGCCGCCAAGGAAGTGCGGGGATGAAATATAGAATATATTATTTCATAGATTCTTTACCATCTCTGTTCAAAATTTCATAACCGCTCAGTACTGCTTGAAAAAACATTCTATCAACAACAGCAGGGCCTAATGTAGGTGGTATTCAGATAATGTGGAGTCCCGGACGCTTTTGTGCGGATGATGTACACCAATGAGATGTCTAGAAACATTTGCAATACAGTCCTAGACTTCCTTAATAAATAAATAAAAAATAGTAGCGCAACAGAGCGAGGAGCCTCAGGACTTAGCGCATTTCCCATAACCATGCCTTGTGGGGGAATGGAGGGTACCTACAATTTTCTGCCGGTTCCGAATGGCTAATCGAGAAAACGCTTTTCATGGCAATGAATTTACTAACAGAGGACTTGCCAATTCCTCGTGAAAGGCGATACCAATGGAAAAACATTTTTGCCTCTGTTGGGATTGGAACTACGAACCTCTGGGTAACAACAGATATCCTAACCATCACGCCACGGGTACTACTTTCTGCGAGAAGATAAAGTACAGAACACTAAAGTAGATATATCGACCGTTCTTTGCTGATGACAAATCCATCATAAGCGAAGATCTTACATCTCTTCAACGACCAACTGACGTTTGGGTAAACGTTTTAGAAGAGAGTGGATACCGCATTTAACAAAAATAAACTATACGCTTGTGTTGCCCGGTTTCTGATACAGACATGCCTGTTCCAGACATTTCGTTAAATGGAAATGTGTTCTCCAATGTGACCTTGATCTTATAAAAAAGACCAAAATCCGTGGAATCTTTCACGTCCAAAACATGGTCTTTCAAAATATATAGAGCAACACATCAACAAGTCATTTGGTTGGCAGAAATGGAACAATTCCAAACCGGACCACTTAAAAACGCTTTCTGTGGTTAACACGCTATACCCTACAGTCGTATGTCGTATCGGTAGTGTGAGGCTGATAGGATGGAGAGTTGTGATGCTTACGATTATACCGATGCTCATGATGCCGAAAAGAAAAAAAATTATCACCATAACCTTTTAGCTGCTTTTCTAAATTACATTGCTTTGCAGAGTAATCGCTGAAGGAGGAAGTAACGCAATTAAGTGGATGAAGACTTCAGCCGACATAGAAAGCAAAATGGAAAGAGCTCGCCCGAAATCGGAATTGTTGGCGAAAGTTGTTTACTGAGGCATATATTCACCTCGAACTAATACCCAAGCAAAGTAAGCAAGAACCATGGTAAGAAAGTGATTGCAAGATACCAAAATTGCGAACGAAAGTTGTTTTTGATCATTGCATTCTTCATCATAGTCGTATCTATTTACAGAAATTTACACGTTCAAGTGTTTCTTGCTGGCTGATGTTATTGAAACCACACTCCAAATATTACTAGAATCTCGAAACAGATAACTCCGGCGACTTTGGACCACAATTTCTTGAGATATTAGAATAATAGCGTTGAACTTGATCGAAGGTCATGTTTTTACTTCATTTGAAGGATATACAATTTTTTATTATTCAAATAAGTCTAAACTGGTAGCAAAACTACAAATCAATCACAACGATCTAAGGCATTAATTACCGGTGATTAGTTTCTCTCAAGTTTCTCAAAACATACCAACCCAGAACATATTTATATGTGAATTGAAGTTTATTGTTGATCTTTGAAGCTTCGTCGTTATAACAGGTGTGATCTGTCCATAAAACGAACAAGACACAAAAGCACCACCCTGATCGTGTCAGCAAAAGTACACCAAAAGCAAGTGGCGACATTGATGATCAATTATCATCCTTACTTAAACAAATCAACAAACACACCACTATTGTCCGGTCGTTTCTTCAACCTACCACATGAAACACGATTTAATCACCATTCATCGACATCATTAAGGTTTCCACAAGATCACTTCAAACAACCGAAAATAACCTTTCTACAAAAAACACAACAACACCCAAAAATAAAACATGGACAAAAAAAAAAAAGAAATTCAATTGATACCGAAATGGGCGACCGAAAATCGAACCGATCATTAAATATAAATAAATAAATACTTGAACACACTAGAAATAATGATGAGGAGTCAAGGAGCGATCCTCTCTGCCTCCTTCGCATCATTGTTCCCATGACACATACTCGATGTGCAGCAAGCACTCAATAGCTCAATAGGTCTGTTTATGCTTCCTTTTCGCTGGATGTTTGTTATTTGCTTCCCAAAAGCAACACATTTAACATTTTCTAAGCGCCAATTTGTGAACACTACACACTTGAAGAACAATCGGAGACGTCATTGCCATACAACGGCAGACAGAGACTATGTGCGGGCATGGTTATGGGAAACATTCCGGCAGCAATTATCTCCTCGAGATCAACTGTTGTTGTTGGTCTCACAGACTGCCATGAACTTCTTGGAATCTTGAAAAGTATCATCAAGTAGATACCGTGCCCTCTAAAACATACTGATCGTAGCAAGGGTTGGAAGGAATTTCACCTGCAGGACTAATTCTATCGGGATAGCCCAAGATTCATTCCTTTTTGAATTTAAAAACTGTCCTGATGGCGAAATTTATATTGAATAGTCCTCTCTCCCAACTTCGAGGAAAAGAAAGTTCTGTTTTCCGTTTGTGGTCGCTAAGGCTTCCATTATCGGCCATCAACGTCATTATCACTTGAACATGATCACCCATGATCAGCATAGCGATCATCGCCATCATTGTGGCCTTTCATCTTTTCTATCATCGAACGACAACGACGACAACGCCGCTCTGGGTAATAAACGCATCGTTCCGTGATGAGCATCTACTAATGGACAATGTTACCTTTTCATCACTCCCCTAATAATGGCTATGTACCACCTTGGAAATCTGACTGATGGGACTTTTCAATTTTCCTTCACTCTTTCAGTTCTTTTGTTTTTTTTTTGTTTTTACTTAGATCGGATCTTTAAAGGGATTCCGCTGCCGATCAGCAGTTTTGTGTATAGTGCTTTGATTAAGTGTTGTATACCAACTTCGTTTCAGTGTCGTTGCGATAAAATCTTTTGAATCGGTTAATAAAAATGTTTGTTATCAAATGGGATATAACAAAAAAAAAAAAAAAAACACTATTCAGGGGTCGTCGCGTCGGTTAGTCGGTTAGAGGCGGTTTTATTGTTGCGAAATCAAGATTACGTTAACCACCAACATGGATTTCCGTTAGAAAATTATTATTAAATGTTTTTTATCTGATTATAAGGAATGGTAATTTATGTTGAACTCGAAAGGTTTGGATGCTATGATCCCAGCGCAATAGAATCAATAAACAAAGATAAAACTACTGAGGGTCCCGAATATACGTCTTTGAATTAGGTTTTGTTTTTTATTGAATAAATGATGGAATAATCAAACGGAAAGGTATGCAGGCAGTTCTTGCTATGTGAAGTTATATAATTGTGAAAAACTTGTATGGATGGCACATATTTCATGAGTTTGTACTTAAATTTGCTTCGTCGCAAAGGCTTTAGAAAGAAAACCAGACCAAAAAACCTGGTCTTTTGAAATCAGTCGCAGTTTCTGTTTCCGTGGGAGTACTGGAGTGACAAATGGCCTGTGTTACGCAGCTTCCCATTGGTGACAGAATTTTTGAAATCGGCTAAGCGTTTTGGGCCTGAAAGCGTTGCAAATAAACAAATGGATAATGAAATGGAACGATTTCAGTAAGGTGACTTTTTCCCTGTCTGGCAAGGATGTGTTTTTATTGTCTACGTTATGATACACACATAAGCGAAGTTATTGATGAATATGCAAAATAGAATGGGTGCCAAAAGTGAGACTTGCGGAAGCTCATAAAGAAACATTTTTGGTGTAGAAAGGAACATCACGTTTCCCAGCACGTCGACCTGAAAGATCTTTTGTGCTGTTTCCATAGGTTTAAACATGTAAAGTGTAAGGTTGTTCATTCGAAGTTGTGAGAACCTAAGAATAGTCGAAAAGAGGTATTTCTTAGGTCAAGTGGATTACTGAATCCTCTTTGGAAACGTTTTAGCCTGGATATGGCTATATGGCAGGGCATTCCCATAAAATGTGTTCAGCTGTTTCTATGACTTTGAAGCAGAGACGGTAGGTGTTTGTTATCTTGGCTGAAGCCCATGTTTTTATGTTGATATTTGGAAGAGCAGTGACTAGTGAAGAAGTCCGTAAGCAACTTTGCGTCACGATTGCTCATGTCAAGAATTTCTTTCATACGTTTTTGAGACTAGTCGATGAATAGTTTTGATTGGCGGTGGCCGGTAGAGTTGTTCCAGGTATGGATCATGTTCTTCAGTTCTCAGGTAATCAGTTCATGTTAAATGCTACTGATTGGAAGAGCGCAGTAAGGTTCCGGGCCTTTGAATTGGAATTGAGAGCCAAGGATAGCTAGGTAGTCAGCCTCTACGTTACCCAGTTCACCTTCATTTCATGGCACCCAGGAAAGAGTGACAGTTCAAAAATAGTTTGGATTTGTCTTTAGGGGTCTTTAGAGCTGCCTGACTGTCAGAGCAAATAAGAATGCGTGATCTTTGCAGGTTTCTTCTAATGCATTTCCTAAAACAGAATTCATTAGCTATTACCGCTGCTTGAATCATTAATCACCACAATTTTTTAACGACTTCATTGTAAGTAGTTTGCAATTAAACTTACCAACCTACCAATAAAACCAAAATGCAGACTAAACTATTGACACAAAATGCTGCAAAGAGGTGATTACACAAAGAGAAGTGAGTTTTCGAATATTCAAAGACGATTTTCAGTTGAAAGCCTGTTCTAACAAGCCAGACATATCTGTTATGCGTACATAGAGCTACGTTTTTGCATCACCAGATGTTCGACTATTTTTCTTGAGATGCCAATTTTATACAGCTTATAGAAAAGTGCCTCACACGCAATTGAATCAAAAGCTGTCAACGAAGGAAGCATACAACTTCTTGTTCCTTCCCTTAAAGCTCTCCGCAATGCTCACAAGGGTAGATATTTGGTCTAGCGTAGAACAGGTCCTCCTGAACCTCGCTTGAAATTCATTCAAAATTTTATTATCTTCGATCCATTGAGTATAAGCCTATTAAAAACAAGGCCACTAAGCAGGTTGACCGAAGTATTCAGGAAAAAAATGCCTCGATAGATTTCGGCGTTTCCTGGCCGTCCTTTTTTTGTGTGGCGGGAATAAAATTGCTCTTTTCTTTTTAAGCTTTCTGGTACGTTTGCTGTTTCGAAAATCCAATTGTATTCTTTGGTTAGTCCAGATATTAATTCGGGTGTATGATTTTTGTAGAATTGGGCCGGTACGCGGTCTTCCACCTGGAGTTTATACCGTTTTAGCTATTTCGATTACTCTTTGCACTTCTAATATGCTAAATAGGGCATCTAATAGTTCATCTGTAAGAAATGGGCAGCGTAGTGTGTGGAAGTGGTGAAAATCGTGCGGCATTCAACAGATTCATAAAATAGTCGCGCTATTCCGGTGCTTGTAGCGATGAAGCAATAACATTGGTACTTTGGATGATAGTTTTGGCTGCTTTCCAGAACTCTGCTGATGACTGCGATGAATTAAAAGTAGGTATTGCTATACGCATTGCTGCTTCATTTTTCTTTATTGGTTGCGGCTGCTATCTCCTTGAATGCCCTATAAATGCCAACTTTCTCTCTACCTTCAAGACACTCAGCATCAAACCAGTTCTGTTTCAGTATGTCCTTACTCGTATTTCTACTGATTTTCGGCACTGCTCCAATCATTACTTCTGTAAAGCCATCCATGTGAATCGGGGTGTTTTCTGAGCTTCGTTTGGAGAATTCCTTATTGGTTAAGTTGTCTTTATATCTGTCTTGGAAACTTTGACGCCACGCCGTGTCAACTTTGGTGTAGGCCCAGTTGTTTTTTGTATGTGCCTTCTTTTTCGGTTACTCTACATGAAACTTCTAATGGCATGTGGGCTGAAAGCAGTTATCTTAAAGCCTCCTAAAATTTCGTTCCACTTCCCTGCCATGAAGCAGTAATCTATTACAGAGCATGCTGTTCCTCTAATAAACGTATATGTGTCCCAAAGCTCGTCTTTTAATACTCTCCGTATATGTGAACTCCATCGATGCCAATAATTTGCTGGCAGCTCAATATGCTCGATACTTCGTGTTTTCATATTAGCACCACTTGTGCTTGAGTCGGTAAACTAAATGCTGAAGCAGATTCTTATGTTCACTCATTAGCGAGAGTTTTCCAACATCGCAATATTCATAAATCTGCTGGTCTAGATGGCATCTCCAGTGCTACCCTAAAGAGGTGTTCTTTAACGATTAAAAAATCATTGATATATCTATCGAACAGAGGGAAGACTGCATTTGTCTATCCCGTCCCTTAAAAGCAGAATCTTAATCTCCTTTCATTTGTCATTGAATGGTACTTACGTCTGTTCTTTCCAAGGTCATGGAAACATTGATAAACCGTCATATTATGAAATTTCTTGAAGATTCTAAATGAAAAGTGGAATTAATCTTTTCACTTTTTTGAAGAAAGTAAGCGCGGGCTCTCTAATCGAAAATGTGTACTTTGGGTATTAATGAATCTCTTCTTCGTTGGATTAGAAATCTTCTATTTGAACTTTTAATACAAGTTTTGTCTCCGACTCTTTCTGATTTTCATAAATGCTCTCTTGTCTGAACTAATTCTCTGAATTGTTTTGCTGACGACTCAACGCTCCGCTTCTCATATTCGTTTTTGATTTCACGTCCTTAATTTCACGTCGCTGTTCTTCCAATGCGGAACTGGAACGGTTGCGTTCTTCTCAGCTTGAGAGCAATATTTTATGGGGTAATTAATACAGAATAGAATTCAATGTTTCAAAAAATCAATGCTTTTTCAAGCCATTAAAACATACCCCCATTCCATTAACCATGAATGAGTCAACGGCCTTACTTTCATAAACAGGGTGGCACCACGGAACGGGGAGCCCTGGGGCCTAGCGTGGAAATGGAAGGAATGGAGGGTATATTTATGTCCAATTTTCTTTCAGGAAGGAATGAAACTTGTTGCTTCACTACAGTACTGTTTGTAAAAAAAGCGATAAAAAAAGAGAGAAAAATGAAACGTTATTATGCATAGATACAATTGAACCTACAGTTGAACTGCTACCTATTAAATTTAATAATCTTTTTTTGAACCAGCCAAGCAGGCGCAATGATGTTTGAGGAACACCTGCCCAAAACACTGGATTTACACTCTAGTTCTGGAATATTGAAGGCTTTATAAATTGTAGCCAGATCAGAAGGGATAACAAATTTCCTGCCTCGTTTAAAGAAACCAAGGAACATTTAGGTTTGTTAAAACTTTTGCAGAAAAATTTTAACTTTTTCGGATCTTGCTCCCATGTTTGGTCAGGTTCTTCTCAAACATCCTTGTGTTTACTTGATAGGGTTCGATAGAGCTTAAAAACTGATAGGAAACATTTCAATTGGGGGATCGATTGATTCTGACCCTGACCAATATTCAGCAAAGAACAGCTTGCTTTTAGAAATGTCTAGTTGCTGATATTCTTGAAAACTGTGATCAGTTTTTGCTTCCAAACGAAATTCAGGGTTTCGAAATATTCCCAAGAACACATTGCACCAATTATACGAAAATCTTTCTTAAATTAATCCGTAAAAAAAGCTATAAAAAGCCCACATCAACAACAAATAAAAGATCAAACGTATTAATACTATCAAAATACAGTCCTCTATTCCACTGTCAACTTTGGGGCGATGATAGGTAGGTTTGTATAGGTACCTACTTCACATAGATCTACATTTTATGTCGCACTCTGTACCCTTTTTTATTATTTCTTCTTCCGTTCTAAAATAAAAAAATGTTTATCATACAAATTGTTTTCTTCCATTAAACAAATCGTTCACGCGCATTTACACAAATCCTTTTCATACATAAAGAGAAAGACCCCCGGTGCACTCGACGACTATTCGAAAACCCATTCATGACTCATCCACACCTAATCCCTTGATGGAAATATAAAAAAAAAAACAAATATCTTCAGCTCCAAATTGAATTAGAGCAGAGACAGAGAGATACACAAACCCCACATAAAACAAACATAAACATTAAAATGTAACAAATCAATGGCTTTCATCACTTTCTCACATAGATGTCGCCACTTAAGATGATCGTTAAATCTTTTTAACATTTCCTTGGTGTATCGTGTTTTTTATTGTGCTCTTATAGAGTATTTATGATGAGCTCCGATTTATGACGCCAGAGTTAAACAGTTTATGGGGATCATGATCTCCCGCCAAACCCCGAAAAATACGAGCATATATATGTATGGATATATATAAACGATCAACTGATTGAGCCGATGATTATTATCTCTTTCGAAATGGGGGACCATCGCATCAGCTCTTCGAAAATCTATTTATGAAATCTTTTGTGGTCGATGTTCTCGTTGTTGTGGATCAATTAAAAAATTTAATAGAGTTATCCCGAAAATAATCGGTTTCTGACCACAAAATTAGCAGAAAATTGCTTCTAATTGAGGGGAAGCCGAAGCCGAATTTAGCGATATTTGATATTTCAACAAACCCACGCCACGCCGCCACAACCAGACCAATACCAAGACTTTTTTGAAAAGGAGATCAGAAATGAAAATTGTATCTACGCACGGCTAAATTTTGTTCACTTTGGAGGCGGTTATTCGTGTCTGGGATACTTAAATATCTAATCCACCATGGGAAAGCGCCTTTGGGGGCTCGCACTCGTCTCTGTCTCATTCGCCAGATAAAGCGATTTCTTAGAGATACGACTTAAGGTGTGTTAGACGCAACTACATAACATAAATTTTGTAATGTATCTGGTATAGAATTTTATTATGATTACTGTCCACCCGCTGTGTTATCAGCCATTTGTATGGTAAATTCCCTCACTTACGACTCTTGGTTTTAGAAGCATTCTACATGGAGAGGCAGTAACAAAATTGTGCCCATCATCACAGTTTCTGTGCGATTATTTATTTTGTATTTTGTTTCTTTTTTATTGATGGACGAATAATGAAACAATTTAGATTCATCGAAAGAGGTGCTCCTGCTGTTGAAAGGCATAAAGATCCACCACGGTATAGTTAAGGCACGAAAATACTAAACATGACCATCTGGAGTGACGAAAATGATTTCATAATTGAGGTAATAAAAAAATATATTTAAATTGTTATTGGGGACTCTCTGGGGGCTGAGAAAGCTTTGGAGATGCCATCATGCCTGGATCATTACATTCATAATTATTATGATGATCACCATTACTATGTAAATGATTAAAAGTGGATTCTAACAACAGATGATGGGCATAGTGTGGGTTTGGGTCAATTTGAGAATGTTCTTCCCGAGTCGAAATACCTCGCGCACCTAGAAAACAAAAATGTATCTTAAGAATGAATTTGCCTAAGTCTAAGTATCTATAATACACAATGTTGATGCGACTTGATTGTGTACTTTCACTGGGAGGTTGGGCTGAAGTCTGGTGAAGACTTCGGCTTACATTCTCTGAGTGCATAAAATTAAGTTCTCCTCATGGGATTGGGATTTGGGATAGACGCATTTAAGTGACATAGGTGGGGACAGAGGCGTTGTCGTTCGTTGTTGTAAACGAACGGTCTTCTTATGTTTTGTGTGATTATTTCCATTGATAATTGTGCGTTTGTGCAGTGATGTTATAGTGAAAGCTGTAGCTGCTGTTAAGATAACAAATTGAATGTGGGCAGAACAACTTGATTCGGATGGTTATAGACAGACAAACATGGGAAAATAAAACGTTTACCTTGATTAGATGTTCTCGAGAGATTAGCTTTTATGCGTGGAAAAAAATCAATTTTTTTTTTGGGAATGCCATGGAGGCTTGGACGAAATTCGGAATGTCACAAGAGATCCGGTTTTACTGACCTTTTTTATGATTTGGCTCCAAAAAAAGAACGTGATACTTCTATGACTTGTTTAGGAGACTAACCTTTAAGAGTCTTTTTAATGCATTGATGTATGAGTCTTGGGAAAGAAAAACTGAGCAGTTTGATATTTATCTATCTAAAAATTGAGATATGCTGCGATAACCTATTATACTTAACGCAAGACAAATTTATTTTCATGGCATTTTGTCGAATCAAAAGCTTTAATAGAAACATTTTGAAAAAGAGTAAGAAAAAGATTTTTTTAGAGATAAGTGGGTTGGCAATAAAAGCTATGTTTCTTTTATGTCACACAAAGATCAATTATACCCATCATAATATTGGCTTTTTAACAGCCCATTATAAGTGTCCTAAGAGTGTGAAGTAGAATCGGTCAGTTTGGTTAACTTTAGTTTGGCTTGCGCTGAAGAATCGATGAGTTAACTCTGGAGAAACTTCACTGCTCTAGTTAACCAAAGATTTTTGATAGCAGTAGTAAATCAAATTGTAGCAGTAGTAGTAGTAGAAGTTGTAGTAATAGTAGTAGTTCTAGTAATAGTAGCAGTATTAGTAGCAGTGGTAGTATTAGTTCCGAAACAACCAACCGAACAGCCTCGAATAACGGTAATGATTTCAAAGTTAACGACCCAAGCAAACGTAAGAGGGACAAAGACCTCCGGATCTGCAAGTGGAACGTAAGATCTATTAACGGATTACGTGCAGCCGGACATAACAGACATAACCGCCAACCAAGAAGTGCGATGGAGTGGACCGGGCATAAAGAAGATGAAAAACTGTGACATCTACTATGGCGACTGCTTCAGACAAAGAAACAGCGTTTATTTGGGTGCGGATTTGTCGTTAGAGGAAGACTGAGAAATAAGGCGATTAGCCAAAATCCAGTCAATGAGCGTATAATGACCATCCGCATCAGGGCTAACATAGCCAACATTAGCCTAATATGTGCCCACGCCCTCAAAAGTGAGAAAGACTCCAAAGATTGTTTCTGCGAGCTCCCCGAAGAAACATATGAGCGGTGCCCTAGACACGACGTGAAAATCCTTCTTGGCAATTTTAACGCAAAACTAAGGAAGGAGGACGTCTTTGGAAATACAATCGCTAAGCATATCCTTCATGACAAAACCTCCGAAAACGGACTGAGGCTAATCGATTTTGCTGCGGTGCTAAATCTTGTTGTAAGTAGTACACGCTTTCCGCATCTCAAAATTCATAAAGGTCCATGGCGATCCCCAGATCAATTAACCGTCAACCAAATTGACCATGTTGCGATCGACGCGAGGCACACTTCCAGTGTGTTAGATGTCCGAACTTTCCGAGGGGCCAATTTTGACTCGGACCACTACCCTGTTGTAGCCAAGGTACGAAATACGAATGAATATATCATGTTCACGACTCGCACGAACTAACGCTGTGAAGCAATATGACGTTGGAAAGCCAAAATCGCAAGAGATTGCCAATGCCTTTTCCAATCGAGTGTCCCTTCAATTATCCTTGAATACTATGGCGTCAGCATCAAGCATTGAAGACCAATGGCGACAATGCCAAAACAAGCCATCAGAACCGCAGCCTCTGAGGTTCTGGGTTTCATTCGGCCCCCAAAAAGAAGCAGATGGTTCGACGAAGAATGCAGGCAGACAAATGCAGCCAAACAAAAAGCACGACAAATGCTGATGCAAAAACGAACGAGGGCTGCTTACGATCAGTATAACAGATTTACAAGGAGAAAAGAAGGGAGGAACACCGAATTCTCAAAAAGAAAAAGAAGCAACAGGAGAAGCGCTCGTTTAAGGAAATTGAGAGGTGCCATGACAGGAACGAGATTCGGAAGTTTTACCAAAAGGTAAAAAGATCCTGCCAGGGTGGCAAACCCCGAACTCAAGCCTGTAAAACAAGCAGGGAAACATAGTTGTAGAGTCACAGTCGCTACTGAGGATCTAAAAAGATCACTTCTGCAGATTGCTTAACGGCGATGAGGACCCATTCCGCTGTCAGGCAATTGCCCCATTCAGCTTGGACGATGATCAGGAATGCCGTCCTCCCGACCTAGAAGAAGTTAAGTTTGTCATATGCAAACTTAAATCAAATAAGACTGCAGGTGCAGATGGTTTTGACGCCGAACTTTTCAAGGCAGCTGGAGACCAGTTGGAAAGAGCATGCACCAGCTGATCTGAATGATATGGTCGAAGGAAAGCATGCCCCATGAATGTAACCTCAATATCGTATGCCCGATCCTAAAGAAAGGAGACCCTCACAATTGCGACATTTGCAGAGGGATAAGCCTCCTGTACGTCTCTTAAAAGATCTTGTCTGCTGTAATATGTGGACGTCTGAAACCCCACGTCAACAACTTGATAGGTCCTTAGCAATGTGGTTTTAGACCAGAAAAGTCCACAAACTACCAACTGTTCACATTATCTTGGAAAAACCCCGAGATATAATATCGGTATACACCATCTTTTTATCGATTTCAAGGTATGACAGTATCTACAGAGACGAGCTGTACAGAGCCATGTCTAGTTTCGGCATCCCTGCAAAGCTCGAAAGACCATGTTTCATGACTTCGGGGAATTCAAGCTGCTCTGCCAAGGTGGGTCAAGAACTAACCTAGACCTTTGATGTCGAAAAAGGTTTTAGGCAAGGCGACAAACTGTCATGCGATTTCTTCAACATCATACTTGAAAGGATTGTAAGAAACTCCAACGTCAACACCAGAGGAACAATCTTTCAAAAGTCTGTACAATCACTCGCCTATGCAGACGATATTGACCTAATGGGAAGAAAAAAGCGTGATGTCATAGGTGCTTTTGCGAGTATTGAAACAGAAGCGGCAAAAATGGGTTTGATGGTTAATGAGGGCAAAACAAAGTATATGCTGTCATCAAACAAGGACACAGAACATCGATGAATTGGACAAAACGTCACAATAGACAGACATAACTTCGAGGTAGTACAGGACTTCGTCTACCTAGGATCCACTGCAGACACGGACAACAACATCAGTGCGGAGATCAAACGGAGAATAACTCTTGCCAACCGTTGCTTCTTTGGGTTAAGAAGGCAATTGAGAAACAAAACCCTCTCCAGAAAAACAAAGGTAACATTATATAAGACCTTAATCATCCCAGTCCTGCTTTACGGCGCGGAAGCATGGACCTTATCGAAAGCGGATGAGGAAACCCTTGGTCGTTTCGAAAGAAAAATTCTCCGAATGATCTTTGGTCCCGTATGCGAATACAATGTGTGGAGAAGAAGATACAACAACGAGCTGTATGAGCTGTACCGCGACATGGGCATAGCCAGAAGAGTACGCATCGCGAGGCTACGGTGGTTGGGCCATGTTGAGCGGATGGACCCAAACGCTCCGGCTCGTCGGGTGTTCGAAAGCACATTGCAGGGAAATCGCGGAAGGGGAAGACCTCGTCCTAGGTGGCGCAATCAAGTGGATGAAGACCTCAACCGACTTATAGTGCGAAACTGGAGAGCGCTCGCCCGAAATCGAAGTCGTTACAGAAAAAGTACGTTGAAGGAGTATGTTGAGGCCCAGGTTCACCCCGAACTGTAATGCCCACGTAAGTAAGTAAGTAAGTATACTTGAAAAGCTAATAAACTCTCGTTCAGGATTCATAAATACCGACTCGGCCAATTTCGTCAACTATCACAGCTCACTGAAGCATTTTTCAAAAAGAAGCCATAAAGCTCGGACAGGTATACAATGACAAAGCGAAAGGAGCAGGAAAAATAGAACAATATTGAAAGCTCAGCGGCAGAGCACCAAAGACGTTTAGTTTCCATTTTTTTCTAATTTTACTGCTCTTTCGCTTCACCACTCACTACAACGACTGCCTATTCATCATTTTAATCTTAAACGCAATAGCCGTAGCCAATTCTTACAGCACAGTAATTTGTAGAAAAGAAAAAAAAAGTGTAGGATCGGATAAGATGAAGCCTTGAATTTTGCTTTAAGTAAAAATTGTTGATGTAAGCAGAACTACCGACGATGTGTTTAACCTCGAAATAACTCAATTGACTTCCACTTCGATTTCATTAAGTAGTTACTTTAGTCTTAAATAAAAGCACGCAGCTGTTTTATCGTTATCCATGTTTTGTAATCGCTATGTAAAATTTTTTCAAAGCATGATAAAAACCTTTAAAAGGTACTTCAATAACATGAACATCGCATAGCTCCTTAAAATTGCAGATTAGAAAGAATTCATTGTATGTCTTCTCTCTATTCTCTCACAAGAAAATGGTTTTGAATTGTTCGATAAAAATTCAAAATCACCGGCTCTAAGGATACGAACGCGTCTCCTCAGTTTCTCAGTTATCCTTTTCAAAGAAACTAGAAATTTTTTACATTTTCAAAATGTCCAGACCAAAAAATCTCTGTGTTATCAAGCTTTCATTGACTGAATTGCGTACTATTTTAGACGATTATCGTCCAATCATCTATCGTCGATTGTATATTCAAAAGACTGTTTCATGTAACTTCGCTGTCAGCGCTTGATGGATAGATATTTTACTATCGTCTTATCAACTGTGGCAGGTTTTGAGGGTTTTAAACACGTTTTTGAAGAATCTAGAATTCAGACGATAGTCGTCTTAATAGTAACGAAATCCAGGGCCAGCTGATTCAATGAAGGTAGCAGCTTGGAATCGAAAATGATAAATGGACATTGCAAAATAAAAGCAAATGCAAGAAAGCTAAGGATGAAGGAGGTGTACAAAAATCACTCAACAAAGAACCACCAAAAAGCGAAAAAGACACTCTTGAAACCGTATCTTTAACCTAAATAAAGTCCTGACTCATTAATTAAAAAAATCTTATCAAATTATTATCTTCTTTTCCGTACCAAAAACCCAAAAAATTAAAATTAAGTGCAAGTGAATAAAATTAATTAGTTAATTGAAATCCCAAAACCGTCAAAAATACACAAACGGATTATCACTATCGATAAGCTTGCCTCCCATACATAAAAACTGACGAACATCAAAGTATGTTCCAATGCTGGCACTGCCCCGTGTGCTGATTAAATTCCGATCCCGAAAAGATAGTATTTCCCTACAGCTCACAGATATTTTTGTTTATTTTTTTTTTCAAGTAGGTATCATTATTCATTTGTTATTGTTTTGACTACTTGCTAAAATCTAATTGAAAAACTCAATCCAGCCGAATGAAGTACGATATAGGTTAAGAACCCCAACACAGCCAATACGAAATGGCTGAGACAAGACTCGACTTTTGGACCTTCAATGGCTTGCTTTCCGATTCAACATTTTTTTTTATGGTAGCTCTAATCACCATTGACAAGACGATATTCATCTGACAGTAGGAGGTAAATAGTATAACTACCTATATAAGTGTCTGATATTTTTGTTGTTTACGTTTAATCTATCATGGTCACATGTCATACCTACAAATTCATTCAGCGCAATTATCAAAGATTCAAACAGATAGGCTTTGAAATTCACAAACAAAAACGGCCTTAATCAGTTGGGTAAAACCCAAAACAGAAGAAGGAAAAAGAAGAATGACTATGAAAAGTACTGCCTCTTAATTGAACTGATAGGAATATTTTCGAGGTTCAGGAAGCACACATTTAAAGTCAATACCACTAAACATGTGCGGTGGTGCGAAAAACTTATTTGCATTCAGTGAAAAGATAACAAAAGTTCTCTTTGATGTTTACAATTCTTTGTTTTCATTTAATTTACCTGCAATAAAAGAATAAATGACCATAATAGGCCCACCCTGATGCCCATAACAAGGAATTACCTACCGAAAATTCTACGAAAATCACCGTTTCCTTTATGATATAGACCATTGGCTATCATAAAGTAATAAAACAATGAAACACCTCATCAAAAAATAACATACTTTACTAGCCCAAAAAGTAGGTAGGCAGAGTGAGTTCCAAAAAAAGCAAAAACTAACAATCCAAATACAGTGGGAAATACCAAAAAATCTCACACCTGTTTTCACGGAGTATTTAGCACGAGTTGAACTATTCAAAATTTCTCCGTCCCTTTCTCCAATTCTACTCGTGTGAATACAATAATGTTTCGAAAATTCTTTTGTCGTTGAGGTTTGAGTGGGAAATACTAAAAAAAAAAAAAAATCAAATTGTCCAACCCTCGCATTCTGCCATAACAATGAATAATTTTCCATTTCCTTTTTAGTCTGTGTGCAGTATTGAAACATCTGCCAATGATTTGCGACACAGAAAGTGTGGCAAATTGTCGCCTTAGGTCGTCGTTCTGTTGGTCGGTTAGAGTCCTGAAGGATATAAATCTTTTGCGTGTATTCCCAATTTCTGTTTATTTTGAACTCAGTTTGCAGTGTTCTACAATCTCAACCACCCCTGGGGCAAGGGATTTTCACTTAATTGCAGGGAAAATTTATCACCACATCCCATAGTACAAAGGGTGCTTGATTATCGTATCGAAGAAGGGTGATCATGATCATTCATACAACTCGTTCGAATTTAGCCAAGCGATAATTGAATCTTCAAATAAAAATCACGTTGCATTCAACGGGTTGATAATGAAATAGGAAAAAAAAGAAGGGAGAAGAAAGAAAGTGTGTAGGTAATAATTTTTCCACGTTAAACGAGGTAGTTCATAACATTTGTAGTTTATGTCTGTGGATTTCTTTTACAACAACAAAAAAAGTCACTTCTTCAAATATAATTTGAACCTCATCAATTTCTAATGATTTCTCAGTAAATACATAAAGGCAGCAGCAGCACACACAAGAATCCATACACACAAAGCACTGTGCTGAAACATTTTTCAAACGATGCCGCGCTAGCCGTGTGATACAAGGTAACCTCAAGAGTCCATCGAAGTACCTCATCTATTTAAATAGATGCATTTTTGCTTGGACTTGGGGCCTTCCTCTTTCATTGATGTTTGCTAACATCGTAAAAAGGACAGATTCTTGTGTTTTCCCAATTTGAACTCTAGAGATTGTTCAGAGCTGGACTTGTCGAAGTGAAATCTACGGGGCCCATGTTGGTCACCACAAAGCATTTCACTACAAAAGAGATCAAATTGAAACGAAGTGTAAATGACATCTTTGTTTTTCAATTACGGTGTGGTGCCCGTGCCGCAATAGCAAGAGTGTCCGCCTATTACGTGGGAGGCATCAAGGAAAAAATAAGTTTTTCTACGGGTGTCACGTATTTGCTAGGAATTGTAAGCTTCGGTACTAGTTTCATGGCCAAATTCGCACTTTAGTTTTGGTGAACTCGCAAGCAGCAAATCTTTTGACTCACGTCAAATTATATGCCGCCCCACACGATTATCCCAACGCTTTAACTGCGTCAAAAATACACAGTCAACTTTCCTTCGGTTTAGAACTGGTCCACTTTAGAATCTGAGTCAGGAAAGGACTGTTATCGAATCTTCACAGAACGATGACATACGACTGGACGCCTCTTTAGGCTCATACGCATCCCTCTTCCAAGCGGAGGTTTATATCCAAATGGCTATAAACTATACGTTTCAAAGAAAGGCTGGATGGGGAGGAGTGTCTGTGTTTGCAGCAACAGCCAAGCTGTGCTTATGGCCCTTCTCAACCCTCTAACTACTTCGAAAGTTATCCAGGAACGCAAGAGCATTGAATGTCGCAAGGCTAAATTCTCTGAGTCTCGTCTGAGTTCCAGGCCACCACGGCTTAGCTGGAAACGAAATTGCCAATGAACTTGAGAGGCAAGGATCTCAGACACTTTTTTTAGGACCTGAACCGTTGTTAGGTCTGCCAGGGTTCTCAGTGAGGGCTTCAATCAACGATTGGATCTGTCAAAAGCTCAACCGTAGATGGCATGCCTCCATTGGATGCAGACAGACCAAACGTTTGCTCCCAAACTTTGATAAGAAGACTTGAAGGATTTTGCTATCCCGTAGCAGAAAAGAATGTAGAAAGCATATTGGCGTTACCACGGGGCACTTCTCTTTTGCCAAAAACTAAAACGTGTCAGGCTCAAGTGATATCAAATTCTGTGAATCTTGTGGAGAAGATGAGGATACCGCGGAGAACCTGCTCTGTGGATGTCCTGCTTTTTCTCGTACGAGGTTACAGATACTCGACGCAGACATGGTGAGAGCTGATAACTTAGTCTCCTTATCATGGCAGCGTCTTTTGGCTTTTCTACAAACATCTGGAAAGCTATTGAAAATAGAAGGTTGTATCTGGCAGTACAATGGACCGCCCTTCGCGAGGAATTGGCTTGGTGTGTCCTCCAAGAGGACTTAGCTTAGTCGTTCGGAAACAACATGAAATTGTAAGTCATAGAAATGTTTCAGGCCCTGACAATTTTACATATTTGTTAAGCCCACTCTTTTATTTATTTATTGATTTACAAGGCAAGCACATAACCAATGAACTTTACCCAAAATCATATCCAATAAACTTAAACTTTATTGAATGCGCTCCTGGTCATTGACCAACATCACTGATCGACATTTGAACTGTGGTCAATATATCAGAGCTTCTTTTGAATTGCTTTTTTTTTTTTCTTGAGAATGGAATTTGTCTCACAGCGGCTTTTCATCATCCAACGGCAGCAAAGAAATACACGAGTAAAACATAATTGTTATTGAAGAGGACAGGTTGATGTTAATAAGCGACGCAAATAGGGTGCACATAATCACCATATAGCTACAGAATAAAGTGAAAAGATGTTAAAGAGTTCGTATTTCCACTATTTTTCGGTTTCGGATGAAAAACATTTAGTGGTATTGGCTCGTCATCATTGTTAAGAGGACTGACACTAGTTGTTTGGTTTGTATTTGTTGTTCCCATGATAAAGATTCATTCAATTCTGAACTGAAGTGTATATCGCACTGTGGTCATAAATACATATATGAAAAAGAGAGATCAAGTTCAGGTCTAGCACAATGTGGGTAAGAAAAGGGCTGTCTTTTTTTAATGTAGTTTTAACTAGATGCGCGGCTAAAAGACGATTTATGTGATTTATTTTTATTTTTTGTATGCTTGTTACTTACGTGTCATTGGAATGTCTGTGACAGAAACTTTTCCTTCTGGAGCTAGGTATATGGCTTTGTTGTGTGCACACTGTGACATTATAACATAATCTTGTGCTGTACATAATGCACCCGAAATCACCACCTGCAAATAGAAAATAAAAAAAGCGTTGAAATATGACATTAGGCTTTTAAAATCAATTGGACACACATTAACAAAGTACGTACTTTATTAAAATTAATAAAAAAAAAAAAAAATCAATGGCGAATAACTTCTGAAGATAGTAATTGATAAAAAAGTATCAGAAGATCTTTTTTGGAGAACATTCAATTTCCTTGTAGAAACATTTTTGTAATTTTTCACAAATTGTTTGGTTTGTTATAGTTAAAAAACTTCAAAGATGAAAAGTAAAAGCTTAAACATTTTTAAAAAAACGGTTGGTCTGAGGAAAATTTAAAAAAAAGATCTTTTTTGAAGAAAATTCAATTTCCTACAAAAACTAGTGTCGATAATTTTTTTTGGGTTCAAAATGGTTCAACAGTTTTGAAGCTAAAGTCATATCAGGTCAAAGATATAGAAAACACGATTTCTTCTTTAGGGGTTCTAGTAGGGTTAATTCGCCCAAAAATGGTAAATTTCAGTAAATTTTTGTGGACAAAACAGTTAATGTCTATTTATTAAAATTAAGGTTTCTTTCAAAGAATATGGCAGTGGCAGCAATTATTGTGAAGAGTCTTGAAAAAAGGAGTGCCTCTCATAGCTTAGTACAGGGTGGCGGAACAGAGCGAGGAGCCCCAGGGCCTAGCGCATTTCTCACAACCATGCCTTGTGAGGGAATGGAGGGGACCTACAATTTTCTGCCGGTTCCGAACGGCTTATTGTGAAAGCGCTTTTCATGGCAACGAATTTACTAATGGAGAACTTGCCAAATCCTCGCGAAAGGCGATACCCGTGGAAAAACATTTGTGCCCCTTTTGGGATTCGACCCACGAAACGCTAGGTTAACAGGCGGACATGCTAACCATCACGCCCCGGGTAGCACACATAGATTGGTACTGGATCACCCGAAATCAAAAATCCAAAGTTATTTCGCTAGATAATTGTTTTCCCAAGGCAATTCTGGGAGGGTTTTTCTAAATTTCTATTTTTCACATTTTAGGAACACTTTGAAGGGAAAATTTGATTTTATGATAAAAGATTGGCAAATTTGTTACTGTTAATATAATAATAAATATTAACAAATTTGAAAAAAAGCTCTCCAGCGTTACCTCGTCAATCGTATACAAAAATAGTATTCAAAATTTCAAAAGGATTGGTTAAGCAGTTTTGAAATTATGAAGGGCACCGACTTTGAAAACGTAAATTTTGGGAAAAAGCTGCCAGGTAAGAATAGGGCTCTTGAATCAAGCAGGTAGGAAAATATTCATAACCTCGTCAATTTTGCTACAATCGACTTGAAATTTCGACTCAATATTTTCTAGGCTTTATGTATTCATTTATAAAAATTTAAAAAAAAACCCAAAGCCCAAACCTTTCCTTGCCCCCCCACCCCACTTTTTAAAAGCTCAAACTTGAATGATATTTATATGTTATGCTAAATGATTTTTCAAAAAGAGAATTCTCATTTTTTTTGACCCAGTCTAATAGGCATTCTAGTACAAAAATCAATGTTTGTTTGCTTGTAACGCATGCGTTCCTAAGCCAATAGTCAGGTAGCAATAAGACTTCGTGAATTTGTTAGGTGTCAAGTAAAGGGTTTTCCAATAGGTATAATATGATTTTGCAGTGGCGTTTCGGCCATTTGTAGTATGTTATGATCTGTCATTTGTTTTTTATTTGTAATTTCACCATTGGACCACCGTAAACGTCGTGAACTTTCTGATTTTGCCTTGGAATTGGAACAACTTGAAATTGATATCAATTTTTTTTTAAGAAAATCAACCTTTCCGATGAGGCTTACTTTCATTTGACTGGTGCGGTAAATAAACAAAACTGGCGATGAAAATTCATAAAATATGCATATGAACCAATACATTCACCTAAATTGACAGTTTGGTTTGGTTTTTGGGCTGGTGGAGCGGTATAGATCGATGATAACCAACTTTTTATGGGCGAAATCGGAAGAAATTGATTTTGACAACATTTGGTTTCAACAAGACGGGGCTACGTCCCACACAACAAATGCAACAATTGAATTATTGCGAAAAAAGTTTAGAGATTCGATTATTTCAAGAAATGGTGAAGTAGTGATTTAACACTATTAGACTGTTGCTTGTTGTTGTTGTTGTCTTTCAAAATAAGCCAGATTCTCTTCAAGACTTACGAGTCAATATTGAACGTACCATTCATGGTATACGACTTGATTTAGTGGAAAAAGTGCTCGAAAATTGGGTTCATCGAATTTGTTGCTCCAGAAGAAGTCGTGGTGGCTATTTGAATGACGTTTTATTTAATACTTAATTGTATCATTTGAACTACATATTAAATAAAAAAATTTGAATTTTCTTAACAAAAAGTGCGTTTTTTTTCAAAAAAGAAATCATATCACTCTTATTGGAAAACCCTTTACAATAAATATTCAATAGATGGCGCTGAAATCTGCGTAGGTTGTTTCTAGAAATGTCTATCACAGAAGATCAAGTGTGACCCCGGACGAGTGCATATGTTCCACAAAACTTGTCAACGATGGTTTTTAGAAGAGTGCAACTATTTTTAAATAGGTCGTGTTAGAGTTTATAAATTACACCAACAACATTGTTTCTATACAATCTCTCTGGACTCCCAACAAGAAAAAATGGAAACTCGCGATAGCTAAAAAGACACGACTAGCCAAAGCACCAGCGTTATACGAAAGAAAACGTTTTTGTTTTCAAATCGTACGAGTACAAGGTCTTTTAGCAGCTGTTCGCTCATGCGATAAAAAAGAGTAGAGTAGTGGGTGAACATTTATTTCAAACAAGCAATGGAATTTTTTTGTGTTGACTTTTATTCAAATTCATTTGTTATCGTAATGACAAAAAAAAAGAACTTGCAAAAAAAGGCGCAAACTTGTTCACAGTTCACTGTGCAACAATTTGTTTTGCTTTGTGTGGCGTGATTTCATTATCACTAGGTTAGTATGTGCCTGATGAATAGCTTTTAATTTGTGTTATATTTTCACAGAGAGAAGGAGGATAAATATGAGATTATTAAGTCATTTGTATGGATAGCGATTGGGTAATCATAAATTAGTGGCTGGTGAGTATTTGAATGCATTCTTTAAGAAAGTGTTCTCAATATTCACGGGTCCAAGCATATTACGTTGATAGGTCTGATATTTTACTTCTATCTGGCCGACGAATATTCCTCTACACTACGTGTAGAATAAACAAAGCCCACCTTACTACATCACCACATTTTTATTGGGTTCACAAAATGCCTATTCTATTTCTGTGATGATATTTTGAAAAAGCATCAGAAAAAAAATATGTCTATGTCGTACAAAGTCATTCTGTGGATTCTATGAAACTTCGAACCTCCCACGTAACAGACAGACAGACATTCTAACAATTACGCCACATGCATCACGTGATAAGCTGAAAACTATATTTTGTTGGGCCCTGACTGCTTTGAAGCAGAGAACGAAAGATGCAAATATTCTAACGATAATACGACGGCGGGTCAATAAGCCTGTGACTTTTTGAATTTCCCGCCTCTTAATTGAAATAGCAACACTGCTCCCGTCAACAGTCATCTGTCAGTTGAATCTTGTCAAAAATTTACAAGCCGCGGCATTTTGTTTGTTTTTGACAGCCGTTTATATCAGACTCCCGCGTTGTGATTCACCCCAAGAAACCCCCTTTTTTGACTGCTGTTTGGTCTTCGGTGTCAACTTCTTGTTGCAAGCTCGCTTAGATCTCTTAAACTACGCAGCAGATTATGATGCGATGATATTTTTAAATAGATAGAATAATCCAAAAGCGTATGTATATGTATATTTCATCCCCTATTCCCACGGGAACGGAAACAGAAAAGTTAAAAGAGAACTTTGTGCTTGGTTTGAAAGGATTCCAAAACTACTCAGCCAAATTGAATGAAATTTGAAACAAAAATTGTCTAGAGCTTGAAAAATGAAATCGTTCTTATTTCATTTCCATTTTCTCTCGAGAACGGGAACATAATCGGGAACATGGAAAGTATTCGACCCATACTAAAAATTCTTAATCATTTCGATCACCATAGGGACCGAGCTATGCCGTACTGGTCAGCTAGCTCTAAAATATAAGAACAGTCCTGGGTTCATGCAAAAACAAATCGCAGTAGATTTTTTAAATCTTACAATTAAAAACTCTTGGATTTTTTTTTTGCGTAAAAAATGTAAAGAACTGAGATTCGATAACTTTATCCGCAATGGTTTGAAAATAACGAAAAGTTCACCAGTGAAAGTATATTCATTCCAAAGGCCTATTTGTGGATGATTAAGGATATAAATATATGAAGGAGGGATGACGAAGATTAGATGTCTAACTGGAGTCTAGTAGAATTCTAAGCCACAGAAGGTGTACACAAAGAAAGCGCCTTGAGCACTCTGCTCTTACAGTTCTTAACTACCTGCTGGAAGATAAAGTATACAGAGCACGAAAGCTATTCATTGCTATAGATGTAGTTAAAATAAAAAGGATTTTGTGATAGCGAGAGAAACTGGATCGTATTAGAAGTACGAAAATCCGTGGAAGCCTTCACATCATAACTCCATATTGGAAAAAGTAGAGCACGACCGTTTCATTTAGGTCCTTTTGTTGATTCGAATCATAAATCCTGTTCTCTCCCCAGCTAAGCTTTTAGCATTGAATAACTATACAGGGTGTTCCGTACTTCGTGTAACATCCTCTGGGGTGTGATTCTTGGTCATATTCTAAGAAAAAAAATGTATGACAGTAAAGCTCAATTCTCAACTTTGACATCACTTTTTGACAATTTAAGAAAAGGCTAACTTTGGTGTACCCTGACCTATGTTAAATTCAATATCTCTGTCAATACTAATGATAGAGACCTAATCATAGTTTTAATTTTTTGTAGAAATAACAGCTTTTAAGACTGTATTTAAGTTTAGCTTCCAACGGTTAAGGGTTGCCAGATTTTCAGTTTTAAGTGCTGTTCAAATTTTCTTCCCGAAACAAAGTTTTGACTTTGAGGTCATTTTTTTGCAGAAAATGCCTGATAAACATGGAGTTTCTTTATTTTTTACAGATGAACTAAACAATAATAAAAAAAAAACTTAGTAATAAAAGCACTCTAAAGCCCATAGATTTTATGATATTTGAAAAAATACAAAATGGGTAAAATTAAAAAAAAAAAAAAGATTTTTAAATTTGAGGTTTGTTTGAATAAAACAATAATATGGGCACTTTTAGTAGTTTTTTTTTATGTATTTTATACAAATACAGTTATAACAAGTGCTCAAAGTGCCCTATTTCGTTTTGAATGCATGCCAGAGCCCTTTTTTGAATTTCATTGTAGGTGTTTGCTCTCGATAACTCTTGTCTTACTTGTGTTCTTGTAATCTTTGAAACTGTATTTAAATTAGATTCCTACAGGCTTAGGGTTGCCAGATGTTCAGTAAGGATAAAGTTCCTGGTATATTCGTTGTGCTCTTCTTGAATTTCCATTGTAAAACTGATATAAGAAAAAAATGTCTGCGTAGGCACTTTGCGCATATTATTGTTTTATTCAAACAAACCTCAAATTTAAAAATCTTTTTTTTTTTTTTTTTAATTTTACCCATTTTGTATTTTTTCAAATATCATAAAATCTATGGGCTTTAGAGTGCTTTTATTACTAAGTTTTTTTTTTATTATTGTTTAGTTCATCTGTAAAAAATAAAGAAACTCCATGTTTATCAGGCATTTTCTGCAAAAAAATGACCTCAAAGTCAAAACTTTGTTTCGGGAAGAAAATTTGAACAGCACTTAAAATTGAAAATCTGGCAACCCTTAACCTTTGGAAGCTAAACTTAAATACAGTCTTAAAAGCTGTTATTTCTACAAAAAATTAAAACTATGATTAGGTCTCTATCATTAGTATTGACAGAGATATTGAATTTAACATAGGTCAGGGTACACCAAAGTTAGCCTTTTCTTAAATTGTCAAAAAGTGATGTCAAAGTTGAGAATTGAGCTTTACTGTCATACATTTTTTTTCTTAAAATATGACCAAGAATCACACCCCAAAAGATGTTACACGAAGTACGGAACACCCTGTATATAGAAGCTGACACCCGAATTAAAAAACTTTCTCAAACTCGGCATAAGAAGATTGTTACCTAGCAATAGTCACACTATTTATTATTGTTTATGTTTTTGTCTCTGCTTTGCTTATTTCATACACAAACTATTTTGAAATAAGGGTAATTTGGCAGTTTAGGTTTTAAAATATGTCCCTTAAGGGATTTATTTCTGAAAATGGTATTGAGAAGCGACAACAATCTCTAATTTTGAAAATAAAATCTTTGAATAATTAATTGGTTGAAAAATGGTGTTTTGTAATTTTAAATATTGTAAAAATAGTCATGGATCCGGAGTTACTCGTTTTAAGTTACCAAAAGACCCAAATCACCGCAATATTTTGTTTTTAAATTCGGGAAATTGTAACTTAAAAGAAATGAAAGAGATCCTACCGTTGCCACCGTTAATATTTGTTATTTTAAAGAGAACAACATAAGAAATCAAAACACTGTCGATTCCAATTACAACGTTTTTTATATTAATATACAAATTATTCAAAAATCCTTCAATAATTTTACATTTAAATAGTACTGCCAATAAAAAAAGACAGTCTTCTTCTTTGATGTCCATAGAAACTAAAAGGAGAAAACTGGAAACAATCGAAGAGGAAGAATATTTTTGTTTGAATAAAACCTTGCCACACAATATCTCATCGGTAACCAACGAAACAATAATAAACAATAATAAAAAATATCCTTCGGGATTAAATTTGCAAAAAGTTTGGTGAATTAACTAGCTCCGACTCCGATGACACTAGCGACATAAGAACTCCTTGTGGCGATTTTCTCCGGTGTCACTTCTATATATAGTTATTCAATGCTTTTAGTAAAAAAATTAAAAATACAACTAAGTTCACTTTGAACTATGCAATATGTCAAAATTTGAGAAACTCACATTCAAATTAAAATTTGAAATTATGAAATTGTCTTTCGTTGCGTATTTTTGTTTATAAAATAAATAATGGCAGAAAAAGTAAAAAAACGTAACCCAAAATTTCCAATTTCCTTGATTCTTCATTGTGTCTACGAAGAAAAAGGAGTTAAAGAAAACAAAAAAAAAAAAAAAACCAGAGATGCCGCTACATGGAAGGACAAGGAAAGTACTTGGCGTCGTGTCGAACATAGTTTTAACAGCCAATCTGGATCTTCCAGCCATAGAAGTAGCGATTCCTTAAAAGATTTTACGCAAACTACAAAGCGGAAACACGGAAAGATGCTGCTCAAGGAAAATATTCTAGTGTTCAAACTGGAGGCTATCGCTATTATGAACCCAAAAACTGTCCATAGGTTGGAGAACGAGTTTGATGGTGACAGTGAAATTAAAAATCGAGACGAAAACGTAACTATATACACAGCTTAACAGTGTTTGTTACGTACATACCTACTTAATTTGATTTTAGATTGACGATATCTTGGGAAATGAAAACAACTGGAGCAAATATAATCCATCTATGCTTAAACAGGGTGTACGTCCCAAATTAAAAACCCCAGTACCTTCAGCTATAGTGATACGAATGATGATAGCACCTCCTCTGAAGTAAATAAAGAAAAATCACCAAATATATTTTTGTCAAAAGGTTCCAGAAAACAGTTTGAAACATTTGATAAAGATTTGAATACGCCTCTTATTTCTAGAAGAAGACCCGTCGCTTCAAGTCTACCAAAGCATCAAAATAACTGAACAATACTCAGAGCTTTCTCGCATTTAAATGGAGCTCGCCAAGTTGCAGTACGATACGCTAAAGGAAGAATCTGCTGAAAAAAAGTATCAGAAGATTAAGAATATTCAACATGAGCCGAAGAAAAAGTCCATGGAACTCGACATCGAAATTAAAACTGAAATTTTGAAGAAAATTAAAAAAGAAAGCTGCTCTGCCAATGAGGCTCAAAGTTTTGTGAATGACATTGAAGTTTATTTTAATGAGATGTACAGTGATTAACAGTAGATAGAATTAATTCCACTTTATGTACCTTTATACATGCAAAACAAAAATAAATAAATAATTTATAAAACATATAAACCCCTTATGACACTTTAGGAACAATTTAAAAGTCACAAACGTTTTTTTGTGTATTAAAATTTGAAGAATTTGTTCTTGAATTATTTTGATGAGAAGAATGGGCAATATCTATGTCCAGAATTAATAACACATTCAAGATCTTCATTATTAAAGTCTAAACTTACTGGGGACTCATCAAGTATGTTGTTTTCTCTTAAAATGTTGTGCACTGTAATCTAAAATCGGAAATCTTCGTTTTAAAATCCCAAAGGCCTTTTCGATTACACACCGATTACATACTGTGTTTCCAAAACATTTCTTATTTTGCAGCTATTGAAAATCGTTGCATCATGACTTAATCCAGGCCATCTTGTTACCACATTGGTGAATATCGTTTTAGCATTGGAAATCGCTTGAACATTTATCGAGAAATAGCTTTTTTGTTTCGAAAAACTTCTGCATCAGATGCACCTTTATGTAACAAACCAATTGATATAAATTTACGAGTCAATCTTAAATAATAGCCTACCGGGAGATTGAACTCTGATGTGAGTGCCATCAATGGCTCCAATTACATTTGAAAACGATGCTATTGCAAAAAAATCACGTTCGGTTTTTAAAATGTCAGACGCCGTTTCAGGAAATTTTATACAATCGTTTCAAAGTTTAGTTATTATTCTTGAAACTCTCAAAACTATTCTTGAAACTGTTGAGACATGCATACCACCAAAATCGGCTATACTAAGGAGATGATTAGCCGTTGCAAAAAACGGTTTTCGATCGGATTTAAAACGGAAACCGAAATTAAATTCGTACGGATTTACAAAGTGTGTTCTTATTTCCGGAAGGATTCACTATTGGTTTTATGTCACAAAAACGTGTTGGAAATTAAATTTTCGTGTTCTTTGAAACTGTTTTCAACTTAAGTGCATGTTAACGTAGTTTATTATTTTTCATTTTCAGCAATAAATAATGTTCTACAGAATTCATCAAGTGGATTCAATTCCGCTAACAAAATAATAAGCGAATTGAAAACGCACGAAATCGGAATTGAGAACAGCAAAAATTCTAAAACGGGACGAACGAAAATCAGAACAGGGGTCATAATAAGAAATTCGCCTGTGTGTGTAAAAGATTTGTTCTTACTTGGTTTAATTTTAAGATATTAGTGATGAACTGTGACGAAGCGTCACAATTTCTCCACAACACCGCACCAAAACACTGTACGTGTTTGTTTTTTTATTAAATTGCCCACACGCAATTAAATCCCACACTAAAATTTTATTCCAAGGTCAAATATTGCTTGCCGCTTAGTTTGTGTGCATTTCCTTATGGGGAAATGCATTGCCAATAGCCAGCCTATTTTTGTATGGAATATTATCATTGCCTTTCAATTCACACTTACTTATAGTAGGAAAATCTATGAATAGGAGTGAATTAATTGCGATAAGTCAGAAAAAGATTTACGGGCTTTTATGCCTTAACGTACATTACTTTTTCTCTTCCCCGATTTCGACTTTTATAGTCTACTTTCTAAGGGAATTACATTGAGGTGGTTTACTTCAATCGTGTAAGTTCTTCTTAATTTAATCTCCGTCTAAGGGAATTACATTGAGGTGGTTTATTTGGCCAATCGTGTAAGTTCTTCTTAATTTAATCTCCGTCTAAGGGAATTACATTGAGGTGGTTTACTTGGCCGCTCGTGTAAGTTCTTCTTGATTCTATCTCCGTCTAAGGGATTTACATTGAGGTGGTTTACTTGGCCAATCGTGTAAGTTCTTCTTAATTTAATCTCCGTCTAAGGGAATTACATTGAGGTGGTTTATTTGGCCAATCGTGTAAGTTCTTCTTAATTTAATCTCCGTCTAAGGGAATTACATTGAGGTGGTTTACTTGGCCGCTCGTGTAAGTTCTTCTTAATTTAATCTCCGTCTAAGGGAATTACATTGAGGCGGTTTACTTGGCCGCTCGTGTAAGTTCTTCTTGATTCTATCTCCGTCTTTAAGAACCGACCTATTCGTTGCGGGTTTCATTTGGCCGAGCGATTAGGTTTCCTTCAATACGATCGACATCAATCATTCAAAGAGGAAATCCCATTCCCACAACCGCAGACTATTACTACGAAATACGCCGCCGCCGACAGAGTGTTTTGCCTCCGAGTAGACGCATACACTTCCTACGAAGTCCGCCAACGCCGATGAATTGTTCTGCCATTCCCAGGAGTTGAAGTGAATCCAGAGAAGAAATCAACGCAGGCACTTCCCACGTAGTCCGCCGCCGCCGATATATTGTTCTGCCGACCACACTCCGCAAACTTTGGTTACGAAATCCGCCGCCGCCGACAGAGTGCCCTGCCTAAAGCAGACAGACGTTTACCATTGATAGATAGAAGTAACAGTTGCTGCGACCTATACACCTGAGGGATCTAACATCGCTACCCCGAGAAGAAGAGGCGTCCCGGAGACCAGCGCCAGAACCGAGCCCTTAGCCAGACCGGGACAACCACTATTTTTGAATCAGAGTAAAAACTTGTTTATAACATTGTAAACCAAATCCTGAGAGAACCGAGAAAAATAGAAATAAATAAATATAGAATTATTTAAACTGTATCCGACCGTCTCCTCGTTTTCATTTAAGAAAGTTGGACCGCCGAAGCCCAAGTCTTACGAAGCTTCCTTGGGTAGACCCTGGACACCCTGAGTATACCCCAGCCTAAGTAAAAGAAGCATCACAGAACTTAAAAAAAACATCTACAGCCGCTGCCTTAAGTACAGAAAAGGAAGCTATACACGAAGCGGAAAAACATTTGGCAAGGGGAGTATGGGTTTGTGTTCTGAAAATTAAAAATTTTGGCCGAATTTGTATCACAAATCTGAGCAAGTGTATCTTCATTTCTTTCGTTTTATTGAAAAATCCTAAAAAAGCGTCAGGGTACCAAATCGGCCTAATGACGCCTAACAAAAGCGTCACTGTACCAAACGATAATGTTCGGCCCAATGTCGCTTTACCAAAGTGTCATTGTGCCAAATTTCTGCATTTGGCATAATGTCACTTGGCACAATGTCGCTTGGCACAATGTCACGGCACCTTGAACTACTATTAATTCAATTTTCTAACTGAAGAACTCCTTTGGTACATAAGCCTCTGTTTTTCTTCTCTAAATCACCTTCAGTAATTACCACGATGACAAATGTTCTTGCTCCTCAAAATGTAGAACAAGTCCAAGTTGCTTAAGCGCAGTCAGTGTAAACGACCTTGGTGTGGAAAATCAACAACACGAAAGATTTCTACTGAATTGGGACATCATGTATCACATAAAATAAAAAAGAGCTAAATTGTAATAGAAATCTTCTTATCTTCACACATGATACGAGTACGCGAGTACGCCTCCTCCTCCTTCATATAGCACTGCTTCTCATTCAACCTGCTGATTAAGGTTGTTTACAAGCCAAGCGTTCTTAACGACTACATACAGTATACGTACATTGCGCTCCCGCATAGCTAACCAAGGACATTTTTGTTTGGTCTTCTGTTTTTTTTCTTAATTTTATTTTTCAGGTGGACTTACATCTGCAAAGAGGTCGTCTCTCTTTATTACAAAACATTTAAAAACTCGATTTTTATCAAGAACCAGATGGGATGGATTTCGCGCAGTGCAACGCATAGTCCAACGACGAAGTTGCACTGTGCAGTGGTGGCAGAGTGGTGTTGTGGTGATTTGAAATCGAAAGTAACACAATCCTCTTAGCCACAGCAGGAGACTACCGGCAGCAACAGTGAAGCCTAATAGCTTAACCGGCTTAGTTTTACCGATTATCGGAATTAATTTTTATAATTTTTATTCGTTTGTGAAGTTTTCAGTGTTTATTTTTTTAAAACACAAAAAACGAAGAAAAATATGAAAAGTAAACAATTTATTTCGCAAACTTGTTTGAGAGACGAGTTGAAAAAAAAGGAAAAACTTTTTCGCGCGAATGTCGTCTCTTCACAGGTGAATAGGAATGAATATTCATTGAGTACACTCTGAACATGAACATTTGTTGATACATTCCATGTAGTAGGTAAGGTGATGCTGTTTCTTTTTTTCGTAGACCTGAGTATGCAAACGGAAATTTATATCTGTGCTTTTGTAAATGCCTAGGTATCTGGATGGGTAAGGAAAGCTTCGTGAATTACTGGGTAATTTATATCTTTTTGCAGTTGAAATGCTAATTAACATGTTAATATCTTGACAATCATCTTTGCACGGCTTAAGTAGCGTCACGACGACAACGCGACGTTGTCATGCAATATGGCTGGGCAATACTTTGATACGAATATTGTACCTTTAATGAATTGACATAAGGAACTACTGAAATGATTTTATATTTTGCAGAGAAGGGATATGCATACTTTTTACAATTGATTAGCAGGTTTCCGTGGTTGTTGAGCTATGATGACGTACATGCAAATGTCGGTTTTTATAAGCTGAAGTCGTGACAGCTTCAAGATTATATCCAAGGTCAAAGGTACTAAGATGTAAGGCAATGACAGACTTCTTAGAGAGAAATTTTAAGGATCCTCTAACTTTCCTGATGAAAGACGAACAAGATAACATCTCTTCACAGAAGAAAAAACTTAGCTCTGCACGCCCAGTTAAAAGAATAGTTAAGCGAAGTGATATTTCTTTAATAGTGAACCAATGAAAGGCCCAGGGAGTTTCAAGGAAGATCTATTAAGTTTCCATTTCCCTGTGGAAGATCAATGCCCATAAATTTGTACGTACATCATCTGATTCCCCCAATAACCTGACAGCTGGGGCTTTCCAGTATGACATATTGGAAGGACTGAACAAAAAAGAGGACACATTGGTACGGTTGGTACATTGATCACTGACAATGTTTTCATCGCACTCATCTACAAGTCGACTGAACTGTGAACTTGCGTTTCGATGAAAGCTGCTTTAAGCTTAAAAAAGAATTTTTTTTTTGCAAAAAACTCCTTTTTTTTCAACAAGTACCTAAAGAAATGTCAGGGAAGATGCCAGTGTCTCAAAAGACGGAGTTCGGAGCTTTACCAATGATAGTAAGTGGGGATTCGACTGACGGCATTTGAAATATATGTAAATATTGTGAAAATTATAAACAAAAGCATGAATAATATATAAGTCACTAAAACTAAAAAAAAAACTAAAACTAAGAACTGGGGAGGTAATTTCATTAATAATTCAGGCAAATTCAAAACTATAAATATAATACTAATGCTAATGTTTTAATATTAAATGAAATAAGTGAATGTCAAAAGACGGACTTTACAAAGAATGGAGTAGACTCCTGTCAAGACTCAAACTCCTGCACGGACGGTTTATTCGCCGCGCCGGTGTGATTTGGAGATTAGAAGACTGAGGTGCTGAGGTCACAGATTAAAAATCTCCAAGAGATCATCAGAGGAAACAATTAAATATCCATTCCTTTTCTGGAACAACAAAATTCGGGCCATACATTCCAAGGTTCAACAATTCGAGTATGTTTCGGGAAGTCAACAAAACTTTTTTTTTTATTATTTCGGACAGTAGGAACTAATCCTGAGAATGAGAGTGAATGAGAGCATTCGCCCAAACTTCGGCCTTAAGAATAGAGCCTTTATCTGACACCCCTATTTGAGAGACGAGATCTCGCAATGGCGATCTAAGAATCTTGATCTTGCACTAGGTTCAATGACGACACTAGAAAATGTAGTCATCGTTGAGTAAAACGGGGATAACACTCTGTTCGTTTCGAAGATAGATCTCGAATGCAATAAAGAAAATATTTAACAATGCTCTGAATAATGCGTTGAGACAGCACCTTAAAAAAGGATAAGATGATACCAATCCAACAAATCTCCGGCCAATTGAAAAAAGCTGAGTACGGGTGCATGTCTGGTCGAATAGGAGAATTCATTCGATACCGTTCGGTAGGACGGTCTTTTCTATAAGCTAATCAGATATGGCAGGAGTAAACCACTGCTATACATTCTTAATGATATGCTTTATGGTAGGTGAACTCGTCTACTTTACTAAGCATTTTCATCGGCGAACTAATTGGCACTCTTTACCATTCCATAACGTATGCTGATGATCTTACTGCTAACAGAACAGGTTCAAAGATCGAAGTCACCAGAACTTTTTTGCAGCGGCACTGCGATAAGATTCAGCAGTATTGAGATGACTGTAATTGGATGTCTGCCTGTTTAACCCATGGTTCGAATCCCAACAGAGGTAAAAATGTAAATGAAAGGTATCGCGAAGAATTGGCAGGTCCTCCGTTACTAAATTCATTGCCTTGAAAATCACTTTCTCGATTAGCGTTCGGAAATTGTAGTTATCCTCCATTTCCTACCTCGGCCTATGGCTAAATCAGTATCTATATTTCAACAAACAAAGGAATGCGGGTCTAGCCGGGGTCTTGCCGGTATACTATACAGAGCAGCTACTATACAGCAGACAATTTGATAGCAGGGTGTCCTCTGTGGTTCAATGTTATAGCGTCTTAAATGTCAAAAATTCGGGTGTTCTAAGGACAGTTTCTGCGTACCTGTGTTGGATTGCACAGAATAATAGTGTCCGAGTACAAACAATACTAATGTGGTTCCTTGCAACGGCGTTTAAATAAATAGAAGTGACAATTTCATCACCAAACTGATTCGCTGTCACACTGCAAGAGTGATGACTTCGACAAAAAAGAGTGATGACTTCTCATATTTGGGCCTTATCACCCAGTGTTGAAAATATGGAGAAAACGGGTTTCAGTGTATTTTTTCCACCGAAGGTTTTCCTCTAATTTGATATGAGAATTCTGATCCAAGTCAGTTTGGGAGCACCACCTATTTACCACGTCTATACAGTAAGTTCGAGGAACGGTGGCTCTTTTATAGCCAGGGCGCCACCGTAGTAGGCGGAGACGTTGAAGAGCTCATTACCACATGTTCTTTACGGCTACAGCTACAGCCACAGCGTATATGGTATGAATTCTAAAATTTTGAGTTTAACTATTTTTAGGGCAAAAAACAAACGATGAAAAGAATTGGGAACTGGGAAAATGGCTGCCCTTTTGTCATTAAAAAAAAGTCTTTTGGTATGCGCTATTGCAATTTAATTGCTGAATCTTAAGCTATTTTTTATTTTTCTTCATATCAGCCATTCTTGATAATTCATCAACAGCACACACCCATTTTTTTCGGCCAAGTCTTCCGAATTTGTTTCTTTATTTTGTACAAAAACTGAGTAAAATAGATGTAAATTTTTTTCCCTTTTCTCAATAGTGTAATCTTAAGGCTTAGTAAAAGATAAACAGTGCATTTCGTCAGTTTCTCGTGGTTTTTCGGTAGTTGTTCTCCTTCTTTCTGGTTTCCCAGTGTCGGTGAAATTGCTTTTCCTTTTTTTTTTGATAAAATCAATTTGAAGCGTTCAATCCTTTTTTTCATTTTCAATTCCATGTTCTGTCTTGATTCTGGATTTTTATTTGAATTCTGTTTTTTTTGTGGTCTTATTTTTCTACGTATTTAGTACACTTCAAAGCAAGTTACGACTCTCTGGTTTCAACCAAGTGAAAGAGCATTTCAAAAACTATCCAAAAACTAGCCCTCTTTTCATAGGCCGGGTCACATATTCATATTTATAACTTATACCGGCCAAAAAAATTTGTGAAAATAGCCCTTTTTTAAAAGTTTACCTTAAAGTTAGAAAAACATTTCACCAAGATACTACTAGCAATGTAGAGAAAAAATATTTACTGTGTGGTTACCGTTACCCCGTTAAACCACTAGGAAGCAAAGGGTTGTTAGGGTCATCTGGAGTAGAGGCATAAATTCCAGGTAATTTTTGAAGTGTCGCTAAACAAGCAATCAATACATTTACTATTACTATACATGTTTTTAAAAAGTATTTATAAACATTAAAAGAAAACAGGCAAATATAAAACAATAAAAAAACGTTAAGAATGAAAAAAAAACATCAAAATCAGCAGCTGATTAAGTGGGGAGTTTCAAAAAATTAGCACGCAACCAACCCGCGATTTCAACCCTACTAGCAATCAGAAAAAAAACGAAAAACGATTAAAAAGCCTAAAAACCCAATCTAAATTTTTGGACTTTTTAAAATTATTTAAAAGTAGCAAAATTAAGTTTAAGGAATAAGAATAGTTCCAGATAAAGAGAAGTATAAAAAAAAAAGACTTTCAAAGTTCCAGTAGAGCTCGAGAAGTTGTGGGTATAGTCACGAGTCTAGACTCCTCACTTCATCAGCAGCACAGTTTTTTAATTTTAAAATTTTTTCTTTAAATTTTAATCTAAACTTATACAAAAAATGGATACTAAAAATACTGACTGCTTTTTTTACGACACCACAAAATTAACTGAAATTCATGTCTCTAAGCCAGAATACCCCTTAAGGATCAGTAAGTTTGTTAAGTTCTATTTAAGCTGGTGTAGTCCTTTTATTTTTTGCATATAATTAGGTAGTTTGAACAAAAATGAATTCAAAATGAAATAAGGCAAAGTAATCTTATTTAATAACAGCCTTTGAAATTTTGTATTATAGAAAAGACTTAAAAACCTATTTCGGTAACTTACAAAGATGTCTACGATTTTTGATAGATTAAACAGTTGAAGCAAATGCAAGAAAAATTGTCTGTAGGTACTTGCTAAGTGAAAACTTAAATCCAATTACCTAATTGTAGGAAAGTCTGCTAAGACTGTTTCCTGTAAATACGTATCATAATAGCATTCCTAAACGGTTTCAGCTTTTATTAATAATTGAGATAAAACTGGTTTTGTTCTATTGTTCCAATTTGACCAAGCCTAGTTATCTGTCCTCAAATACTACAAGCCCTTGATTTTATTAAACCAAATAAGTTATGAATATTTATGTTCCTTTTTTCTTTTCAGAGTAGTAATTTAAGTTCGGTACAATTGGTAGTCTACATAAAAACATATTTTCATTTCCGTTGACAGGTAGGTAGGTACCTACCTTTTTATAAAATTCACCAACAAATAAAAAAATTAGCTGAGCAGCTATTAAAATTTTACAAAAAGATTAATTAAGACAACTTTCTTCGTAGAAAGTTGTCTCATTCTTGCGCCAAATCCGAACTTAATTTAAAATTATCTAAATCTGTTCAGTAATATTCTACACAATTTTTTCGTCCTATTCCTTTATCTAAAACCCCCAAAAAGGTCAAGATATCCTCAGACAAATCAAGGTAATTTCCAGTTTGTTATTTCTATTCTAAAAAAAAAAGGCTGAATAAGGTGTAGTCAGTAAGTAAGGTAGGTACTCACAATAAAAATAAGCAGTCTTAGCTGATTCGACATTCATTCGGCGATGATCATTTAACATAATTTATTCCTTATGATCGAAGCGTGTGTAATCCTTTAAGGGTCACCATGTATTATTTTTGAGCTGATGTTTAAAAGGTATCCCAATCGTTTTTCTTAAATCAAATTTTACCCGGAATCGAACCAACTCACAAGTTTACACTTTCGAACTTATCGTCCGTTTCAGGGACATTAAAATGTGTAGCTATATTTTCAATATAATTTACTTTTCAAAACAAATAAACTTCGAAATGAGAACTTCACTGTAAATCACCTCCTAAACTCGACCCACTTTCAGCGTTACAACAACATTCATGTGTAATAATATAGTTTCGATACCGGAAAAGTCTGAACATTTTCCAATACACACAACCGGTCAGCGAAAAATAAACAGACAACTTTGACCCTTTTTTTCTGAATGTGAGTCAATCACGCAATATGAAAGAAAACCACAAATATCTTTTTTATATAATTTGTGAAATCTTGAAAAAGAAAACGACTATAGAATGGCACCGCAGGACTAACCAACAAAAACTCACGGACTAACGACGATTTGATAAAAAATCGAACCAACTTCGGCAGTTGAAATCTCTCATGGAAATGCGAGAGTACGCTCTACTATGACAATAAATGATGATGGTATGCACGCGTATGTGTGAGAGTAGCTGTATAAATGTGTAGTGTACAAATGCAAATAGTCGGTGTGGAAAATCACTGAAAAACGTCTTGCCACTGCGATAGAACTGTTAAGACTGACTTTGAATATGACTAAAAGTTTTGTCGCCCATTTCATGTGAACGGTGTACCGTTGCTTGGCTGTAGCCGTTGATGTTTCTTCTGTTGGCTGACTGTGTCTGCCTCACCAACAAACCCAACACAAAATGCACAACGAGAAAGAAATAAAAAAAAACGAAGAAACAGCCACTAGCCACTATTCCATTCACATACACTAACAACCCCCACCCGTTTAACATATTAGTCCAACCATATCGTTAAAGATTTTTTCTGGTTCGGCGCGCAATGCGTATTTTCATATTAATGTACTTTTCGGATAATGTTTGATGTGTCCATGTGCTGTAACTCAACTCTGGCTGTCGCAGTGCCATCGAAAGAGTTTAATGTGCGTGTAAGCACAGGTGTATCGCACGCGACAAACACATTTTTCAACGAAATAATAACTTCACCCACATGTCTCTGTATGAGAAAGATACTAACCGTCTTCGAACTCGAACATGTGTTATGTTCGATGAATGAAAATGGTTGGATTAGGAGTTGCATTGAACATGTTTGTGGAATGTGTCGTATAGCATGTCATACTCATACTTATAATTATTCAAAATGATTAAAGAGTTTCGATTGAGTGGATTGCCGAGTTGAAATACGAAGAATGAATTTCTGTTCGAGTTGACTGCAATATTAGTTTTGTATGGCTTCAGTAGAAAAATTTGAATGGCTTTATTAACCGTTGTTGACAGTAATGCAAATGCAAACGCAAATGAGTAGATCAATGAAAAGACGTTGTAGTATAACTTTTGCAATAAGGATATTCATTCACTTGAATTTGGTTGCAGAAGGTAACACTGACCACGAAGCTAAGTTGGGTATTCATAAAAGCAGGAGAAAGCGCTGAATGATTAAAAGATGATCTCTTCATTTAAATGTCAGGTAGGTAGATATGTACCTACAAACATAGAAATCAAAATCGTAACGTATTTTTTGATACTCCAGGACCCGAACCGCAAGACGGTATCTTAATTCGCATTCATCCCATGCAAACGTCAATCTCTTTGTGGTCAAATGAAAGGTAACAGATTGAAAGGTGGCATTAGCTCGATGTAAGCAAAGCAAATGCACAAATGCACTTCGAATTTCTCAGTTTGTTAACAGATGAAAGATGGTGATATCAGTACGAAATAATTTTCAACCAACTTTTTTGAACTAACGGTGGTGGGTACTTTCAAAACGAACTGTTCAATTGGCGCCCCAAATTGGACTCATCAATTTAATTAAACTGCTCGTTGACTTTTGGCTTGACTTTTCTACACCAACTGCTCCATCATCTTTCAACAATAAATTGAACAGCAACTGGGAAAAATTCAATACCAACGATATCAGACAACAAAGATTTTCGAAAAAATCATAAGCAAAATAAACTCAAAAACACCGAACGGGGCAATTGGAATCTAATTGAACAGGTTTTCGGCCTTTTATTTCGATCAATAGAGCGAAGAATCGCCGTGCCTCCGATTGTAGTATCACTATACGGAAACGCGCTCTCTCGATAAGAACCAAAAATAAAATTGGTGCAAGAGACGGGGACAACCGGTGCCTATAGTGCATTTTTCTCAACCTTAGCTTGTAAAGAATGGAAGGGACCTAACAGTTTTATAGTCAAGAGCATATAAAAATACGTAAATAAATAAATAGGCATAGCGTATTTCTCACAACTGTCAGGGAATGAAGTGGACCTACAATTTTCTGCCGGTTCAAAACGGCTAACCGAGAAAAGCTATTTTCATGACAATGAATTTACTAACGGAGGAATTGCCAATTCTTCACGAAAGGCGTTATCCGTGGAAAAACATTTTTGCCCCTGTTGGGATTCGAGTAAGGGTATCACATTGTTGATGCCAGCGGAATAGAAGAAAAAAAAGTGAGTTTGCCATACTTAAAAAACCCAAGTCCAGTGACCATTGTTCATATAAAGTATAGTAGGACTGTGTTGTCTAAACTTAAGACTGATGGCGATCCTTTTGTATTCGGCACAGAGTAGAACCAGAGAGTACACTTTGGCACTGGAGTACCATTTGTCTTCTTCTTCTTTTTCATTTCCGGCGTTACGAGTAGTGATCTTGAAGCGATCACAACTCTCCCACTTCTCCGCTTCACACTAGTGATCCGCCTGTGGGGTACGCCGCGTTGACCTCAGAAAGCGTCGGCAAGCCTCCCGGTTTTGGATTGTTCCATGTCTGAGGCCAACCAAATGCTGCTGTTTTTGCATTTGCTTGTACCAGGTGTGTTTTGGCCTGCCTTTTCTTTTTCGTCGCGAATTTGTTGAAACGTTGTACGATATTGCCTTTTGGACGGGGTTCTGCGGATCTCTCCTTTGAACATGACAATACCAACTGAGCCGGTCGTGCTGAATTTTGTCCAAGATGGTACTTTTGACATGAAGGCTTCCACGGATCTTAGTACTTCTAATTCGATCAAGCTTTGTAACTCCTGCTGTCATCCGAAGCATCTTCATTTCGGCTGCCGTCAATTTGCTCTCATACTTTTTGTACATTGTCCAACATTATGAACCGTATGTCAGAGCTGGACGGACAACTGCTGTGTAGAGTCTTCCCTTCAGCTTAGGGGGCATTTTTCGATCACAGAAGATAGCGGAGTTTTCTCGCCACTTCATCCACCCTACGCTTACTCGATGATTGATGTCGTCATCACAAGTTGCTTCACTATTGATCATAGATCCCAGATATTTAAACTTTTCACACTTGGGAAGCACATTTCCATTCAAATAAATGTCTGGAATAGGCTTGTCTGGATCTGAAAAAGGGCAGCACAGGTATTCCGTCTTTTTAGCGCTAATACGGTGAGTAAGGGTATCACATTACTTACTAAAAAAACAAAGTCGCTTTCCGCTGTATGTATGCTTGGATAAAACTACGCAACGGATTTTAATGCGGTTTTTTTTTTCTTAATATTACGGTTTATGTGTGTATTTCATCCCTATATTCCAACGGGAACGGTAAGGGGAACCTATACGGGAACCTAGCAGCTGCTTGGCCAATTCCAAAATTCTTTCACCGTTAGAATGCTGTTTCTTTCTATATTTTGACGGGAGTGGGAACTTAGAAACTACTTAACCAATTTCGGAAATCAGCCGATTTGAATAAAATTTGGAACAGAAATGGTCTAGAAGCTAAGAAATGAAACAGGCTTTATTTTTCCTCCTTATAAATAAATAAATAAGTAAAAAAGTAAATATTCTTTGGGGAACGAAAACGTAAATATGGACATAACCAGGAACGTAGAAATCACTGGATCGATTTCGAAAATTCTTTCAATTTATAGTGCTTCATTGTCAATGAGAAACATAGAACATAATTCTTTTCCGTTTTCCAGCACTGGAACGGAAGCTTTGAAAATACTTTATTTAATATACTCAATTCGATCACGGTCGGATCCGACAACGCCGGGCGAGTCAGCTAGTACTGGTGGCCGAGCTGTTTAAAGTCGACTCTCTAACGTTTGATTATCAAATGGTAGACGACCGATTTGATAAAACTCATACGTCAAAGAAGCGCCAGATCGGCAGAGGACATCGTCGCTTCCATTCGTTCGGTGGTGATCATTTAACATAATTTATTCCTTATGATCGAAGCGTGTGTAATCCTTCAAGGTTCACCATGTATTTTCGAGCTGATGTTTAAAGAGATAGGTTGGTTAGCGTGTATGCCTGTTTCGTTCTAGGTTCGAGGATCAAATTACAGAAACATAAAAAATGTTATTTACTATCTGAGGAATTGGCAACTTCTTCGATAGTTATTTCAAGCAGTGTTCGACAACAAATTGTAGGTCACTTCCACTCACTCATATGGTATGGGTGAGCGAAAAAGAGTTTAGAATAAAATTGTCTTTGTTATTAGACTGTCAAAAACAATATTTTTCTTCTTATCTCGTTGGCAACGCAAGGTTTCTGAGTATCTTCAGGTCGCGCTGTTCTAGGGTTTATCTATTCTCAGACCACTTCTGTTTTAGCACCATCAAGCTGCTGCCAACGGTAGTAAGAGGCATATTTTATAAAACTACCCAAAATTCGAATGTGGCAGTGTGCCGCAATTTCTAAAATCGGTTCAGTACTTTTTCCGAAGAAATACTAACTCAGTGATAATACAGCAGTTAAATGAAAGAATTACTTGCAATAGTAGATTTTGAGGGGGAATACTGGAACAAAATACATTTTAAGTTATTAGGTATAGTGTAGCATTTTAATGGTGAAATAGTTTTCGAAATCGTTCCAGCCACTTTTTGGGTGTCACGAACGCAAGCGAACGCATCGTTTTGCTTTTTCTGGCATAACGAGCATCGTGAAATCGAAAGAATCACAGCTCTCCTACGTAATTGCTTCACACTAAAGATCTGCCTTTAGTGTTGACTTCAAAACACGTCGGAAATCCTCCCGGTTTTAGATTTTTCCATGTATGAACCCAACCAAACACAAAAGTGTATGGCATGATTTTCTTTTTTTCCTCTTCAAGATCCTAACTATTTCTGACTAGAAAATTTTTGTTTCTCTGTGGTTTAATCTGGTTGCAATGTTTCACGTGAACGTACTTCGTGTAAAGCCAAGAACTGAAAAATTTATTAAATTGTCATTAAAAAACCATTATCTAGTAATCTTATTAATTTTTTCCCTAAAAAGCTTAAACCAATTCAGTGTATAAAGAAACATACGTTTCTATATATAAAAGCAAACAATTTAAGGGTCTCAAAATAACTTGAGTTTAATTTATTAAGCTCTCAGTGTCAAAAAATTGTAAGTTTGATATTTGAAGGAACAAATAAAAATATCTTTAGATGACGAACTGTGTTTAGGAATCTGTTCAAACTACAGATAAGTTTTGCTCATCCTCGTCGGTATAATTGACTCAATTTCTCCTCCGAATCAAGGAGCTTCTATCCTTTTTGAAAATTAAGGCACAGACATTTTGGTCCAAAGTAATAAATTAGGGGCTTTACCCTGTTTTAAGTGATATTTGAAAAGGAATGTTGTTAAATGTCTTATCTCTCCCGAAGCCCCTGCCATTGCACTACATACAGAAATACCTTATCACTAAAATACACCTAACCTTCGGTTGCAGAATATACATTCCTTGTCTACCTAATGAAAAGAAGAGTTCAACAGACGACGTTACTTTTTGTTTATCTCGTCATCAAAGACGCTTTATCAATCAAAAAACAATATTAAATGAAATATCTTTTCCGAACTGCGTTTCGCAATACTTTTAATGCGCTTTCCTGACTTGTCATATAAACCCACTCACATTCCTACAGACTCAGTAATAAATCCACTTGAGCTAAGAATCGCTTATTGTACCTTTTTATGGTCAAGAATTTGTGATTTTAATCAAAATAATTCACTTGGTCACTGTGTCCAAGGTGGATGGCTTGAATACACGTGTTTTGAGTGTCCCTTTTTGACCGCATTTATATGATTTCCGGAAAAAGCCAATTTTATCAATATCAATATACTTACAGCAACACTTGTAAACATTTATTGATGAGAAGGCTTTGGTAGAACATTGGCGGCCCATGAACTTGACTTTATCTCTCTTTAAATTGTAAAGTACCGGAACAAGTGACTTAATGAATAAGCATTAAATTCATAGCCGATGGCGCAATCGAATGTCTTAGATTCTTTATTATAAAGTAGAAAGAGAGAGGGAGAGAGAAGGAAGTGATCGTAACGACATGTAAAACTAAGGTTTTCGATCTTCTTAAATGAACTGGGTCTTTGTGAAACAAGTTTATCAAATGAAAATCTGCCCTCAACATGACAAGACCATAATTGCCCCAGACCTTCGGCCACTCACTCATCAAGCCCAGAACGACACAATAAACAAAAAAATAAAAAAAACTTAACCCCAGCGCACAGAATCTCAGTATAACAATGCAGTGCCCCAATAACCTAATTAAGAAATTTCCAAGTTATTGCCACGTTTCCAGTTGAGAAACTACACCATTAAAAAACTTCAAATCCACCTTGAGTGTCTCTATTCATAATGAACAACCAGTCTATCCGCCTAAGGCCCTCTGTTGTCATTATAAATCCTCCTTCAATTCCACAAAATACCCAAACGACCACCTGTCATGAACATCATCTGGCACTTGTAAATTAAATTTGAATTTCAAATTTCCCTTGCTTCATACAAGGCTGCGAAATTCCTCTGAGAAACGTGTGTATGTTTGTTATATAAACAACAAAAACAACCAGAACCAACCACCCCCACATCACATCCAAAAAAAGTTTTGAACAAAATAATCGTCTGCATCAAGAAAGATATAATTTTGTCAATCAGTAACAGTTATATGACATCTTCATCTTTTTCTTGGGAAGAAAACAAAAGATCTAAATAATGATAAATTCCAACAATAAATTACCCCTTCTTCTTTGGGTACCTTACCCATACCGAAAGCTATACTACAAGTGTCACAGATACGCGTGCGAAGAGTATATCCAAAAAGGTGAAGCGCGGCGCTATACGCAACGCAAACAAGTACACACGTCTTGTGTCTCTTAAAATAAGACGCATCTTCAAGACTTAATCAACGGTAATTAATAACCTACCCCGCCACTCTGTCGAGGAAGGGAGTTGATTTTCCTAAAAGCTGCGCCTGTGAGGGCGATAGACAGACACATTGACCACTGCAAATAAATCATCCCAAAGAGGATAATAATTTTAAACATCTAAAATGAGAAAAATCCCAAAATTTATTGCCGATTAATTTCAAGTCTTTTCCGATATTTATCTTTTAGATGAAAATATGTGCTTCTATTCACGGAGTTCACAGATACAAAAGTATAACTATGATAGATTGCTTTGTATCTCAGGGTCGAAACGTGAGGATTGTTTGATATCTTTATGTTGTGCGTTCGATGAAAGAAAAAACATAAGTCGTGAATGATAACAGACCAGAAAGATCAACACAGATACAAGGTATGTACGGGTACGCTCCAATACGCCACCTGTTTCGAGGCACGAAACGCATTATACCGCTCCTCTTACTCATCCTCCTCCATCTCTTGCCGAGGATGAATTTCCATATTAAAAGTAGCGTGTTAATTAAATTATCTTATAGCTCAAAATGACAGTTGTTTTTGGTCTGTCAGCTGGAGGATCAACAAACGTTTGTATATAGTGAAGCGTGAAGCGTTAAGTCCATAAGTGCGTTCTCCGTTGCTTTACAATTTCTATACTCGTGCACTATACAGTCGAGCCGCCCGCCCACTCACGCGGACAACATTCGAATGTTGGAAATTATTGTCTTGTCATATTCAATGCTTATCTAGAGCAACGGGAACATAGCATTCAAAATTCATTGGCATTTTCCCATAGATACTAGATATTTTATACCATACACCCATATATCGATCCACATAAAGAGTGGAATGCCCTTAAGACGGCCTGCCGCTGCCGATGAGAAAAATGGTCGCATTATTCGGTTGATGTGAATTATTGAGGAATTCGTGTGCTGTGTGGCAGAGCATTTTAGCTGTGGTGGGCTTTAGTGTATACCTATGCTTTTTTTTCGTTCTCATTGTTCGATTAAGCTTCGACTATAAATATTTATGATTTTACAATGGCATTTTCCAGATCCATATAAATACAATCGTTTGTTTTGTGCTATTTATAATCAAGAAATTATTTTTCTGATTTTTCAGATGGGGAATGGACGCGGACACACATATTGTTCAACGAAATTGGTTCATTTTAGTCATTCAATTTGTGAGGTAAGTTGTGCCTATTTTTCTAAACAAGATTTGTCAAAATATCGAAGAATTTATTTACCATTTAAATTGTGGCAGGTTTAGGGTTTCATTTTTTCTTTTGAAAGGTCCATTAGCAAAAGTGTGTATTTGATTGAAATTTTTGGACTAACAAAGAAGGATTTCTTTGTGTCAACTGTCGAAGAAATTGGCAAAAAGAAATACAAATTTTGTATAAAGATATCATCAGTCATAAAGAAGGAACAACGTTTTTCAACATGAACATAGAGTAGATCTAGCCTGGTTTTGTAAACGGTTTTCAGTTTTTTGCCCTCAGTTAATTATTGAGTACCAAAAGCAACCAAAGCATCTTACAGAGTCAGATAGTGTGTCATCGAAGAGCATAAATCGGTTGGCTTTTGTGTCGGAATATAAGTAGCCCTTATATCTTATAGATAGATTTTTATAAAATTACATAGTTATTTACATATGTAACTGATAATACAAAAATCTTTATACATAGCATGGAGTGAAGCCGTCTGCCAGAATGATAACATTTATGTAATTTTTTGTAAAAAGTAAAAGTAAAGTAAAAAAAAAAGTTATTCTTTAATCAGACAGCGGAAGGCGACTTTATTTTAAACTATGTAAGGATAAGGACTTAATTCAATAGCGAAGCCCAAACAAGGTGTTATCAGGTCCAAAAAAGAAATCGTAATTCGCAGTTTAGTATTCGATCAAAGTATCATAGTTCATCGGAAAGTACTTGAAAGCCTATGTAATTGTCCGGAAGTCTTGGGCTTGCTTTCCTCATAATGATCTATTTCGGTCTTATCTGTAAATTAAATTTTTACTAATTCGAGTCTAACGGTCGTGCAAATTTTTTGTATACATTGCTGCTGATCTGATAAGGAAACTTTGAACACGACTATTTTAAAAACGGGAATTTCTTATTTGATTAGACTATTAAGCCTCTAAAGTTCACTGACCGACCTTGAGGTTTTTTAGAAATTCAACCTAATTGGGTATATGAGAAAAGCTTGTGTGTTAGCCGGATGGAAGATGTGTAGTCTGTACTATTTTATTTGCTAACGCAAGCGAGTAAAACAGCACTTCCCATGGCTGTGTAATTATTCTCAAAGGGCTTGCCATTTCCTCGGGAAAGTTTTGTCGATTCATACCTCGCAGCCAGAAAATCTTATCAATACATAACAAAATACAAATAAATATATAGTAAAATATATAACAGGCAGAACTCTATGTTTCCATTGAAAATCCTGAATTCTTTGAGCTCTTCATATCCCTTCATACTTGAAAAATATGTAATAGGTATGTAAATATGTATATATAAAATGCACTTACATAGTGAAGCTTCCGAAACCATAAACGCCTTTTGACTATTTGTTAGTTTTGGTGACAATTTCTTTTGACGCGATGCGACGCATCGAGTCCCCGATTTTCAATCAATTACAACTTTTTTCACATCAATCGAAATCGAAATCTTGAGAGTAAGAATATACATACTTGACAATTTGAGAATAAGGAGGCAAAAGTATAAAGATCTCCAGGATCAAATCACCAAAGCATTGCCACCACTTACTAGTCTATCATGACTAGCAGCGGAACTAAAGAGAGGAAGTTTTCATTCGTCGCAAGTCCTCCAGAGATATAACCGGCCGAATAGACGGTGTTTAGACTGGCGCAAGTCAACCGTGCAATTTTGACATTCCGCCACCCCGTCGTGTTCAGACTGAAAGTAATGTGAGCACTATGGATTTATTTTGACGATTATTTTGCCTTCAGATTTGGGAAGAAAAAACTCAGAAATTAAGCTGAACTGAAAAAATAATTTATTTATTTTCGTATTTTTGCTTCAGGAACATGAAAAAGAGCATTTATTTTTCAAACAACAGTCTTTTTACTCGAGAAAAAAAAACACAAGTGTCAAAACAAGAAAATGTCAAAACTCCGCCAAGAAAATTTTAAAATTTTTAAAAACTTCGGCGCAAAAAAACGTCTCTTTCTTACAAATATGTGGGAAAGAGAAAAAACATATAGACGTCAATTTTGCACGGTTCACTTGCGCCTGTCTGAACAGCCTCATAGGAAACCGAACTGTCACCAATTTCTTACAGGAAAAAGCAGAATGATATGTATACTGTAGGAGGCAACATGAAAAGGAAGATAGTCTGCTGAAGAAGCAGTCAATGGAGAAAAGAGGATTGTCGAAACAAAATCGTGCCAAGCCGAATGTCAAAGATGGTTTGAATTACTAAAATCAAATCGAGGAAATCTAAAATCGGTCATCTTAAAAAAATGGCTCGTACAACCTATCATCTGTCATCTGGCATGTGTCACTTGCACCTTGTCATCATCTGTTATCTGTTGCCTGTCGTCTGTCATCTGTCATGTGTCATCTGTCATGTGTCATTTGTCATGTGCCCTCCGCTATCTTTCTATTGCATTTGACCAACAATGTATATGTAATTCAAAATTTGCGTATTTTCTGTTGCTCCTAAACAGCATAAGACTTTACGCCGGGACATTTTGCAAATAAAATATCCCCTTTCACTTTATTTTGTCTTTTAGAGTGTGTTTTTAAGGTGATTTTATTTTTTTTCTTCACAGACAGAAAATATATGTCTGAATGTGTTCGATAACACGAGGAGTATTACTAAAAACACATAATTCAGCCCAGCCCCACGTGACCGAGTAATCCGGCTCTATGCTTAGGTCTTCTTTGCGAGTTTCTTGAATTATCCGATTGAGGTTTTGGTCGACATAACTTTTATCTGCATACATCTTTGTCCCCGCCGAGGAGTTTCCTTAAATCCTTCTAAAAGTTTAACCACACATGCATTTCTTATGAGGTTTCTCGAACTGAAAGACAATCTTTTTAGAGTTTTATGACTACTCGATTTAAAGCTAAAGCAATTCTGCAAGAAAAAAACTAAAAATAGCTCAAATACATTTGCCAAAACCAACCTCGTTCATACAATTATCACATTATTCGACAACAAAGAAATCAGAAGAACCACTTTTCGGGACACACCTCTTCCACTAATGAATAACATTTTGCAACAATCAACCTGCATTATTTCACTACATTTCGTCCCCGGATGTCCTTCCTGGCATGTGTGGTTTTCGTCAGCTTGTTACATTTTTTTCCTTTTTGATTATTGATTGTTGCTTATATATGTACGTGCGTCAGACGACAACCCTCATCGATTAACAGGAGAAACCCAATGGCTGTTTAAACGCCAATTCATGTTCGTATAGGGTACTTTAAAATTGAAGTCTATAGACTGATTGACACTTACCACACATAAAAATTACAACAGAAGATCAATAAATAGAATCGACTATGAAAGGCGATCACTTTTTTTCTATCACCATTCACCACACTACCCTCTATAGGAGAGTATCCTTTGTGTGGTCATAAAAACGTAGTGAAAGAGTGTTGAAGTGTGCCATCTATTGTTAGGGCATCCGTCAAGGCATTGAAACGCATACAATAGGGATAAGAGTAACAACTGCTGCTGCATAATTTGCCCCACCCACTTCAAGGACTTAATCGTTTTATCCAACCAAAAACGATTTGTCGCTGTCCATTAAACGGGTATGTCAATCGTGAGAGAGGTCCTTTTATTTGCTTGAGTAATCTGATTAGTTTTATGTCAACAAAGGATATAGAGAGGATTAAGACTCTTTAGTGCCAAGGGCAGTTCTTGTAACAGTACGCCATTTAGGGACAAATGTAGGAGGGATTCCCTGTAACACATGGACGTTCACCAATGGTAAAGCTTGAATACATACATAACTTCTTTTGAAAGGAGCAATAAGAGTCTCCATTAATTATATCGTTTTTTAAAAGGAAGGTTCCCTCATTCACAAATTACCTTAATGAGAAAGGCGCTAAGACAATTTATTACTCAAAAAACGTATTTAATTCTTCAATTTACGACTCAAACATCAAAGTTCTTTTCTCACATCTCTGCTGACCCGAAAACCGAAATCAAAGAATCTTCAAAAAGCTCACTTTCACATAAAAGAACATCACATAAAGTATAACATTAAAAGAAAAATATTATTAATAAAACTATCAAATAAATAACACATGCCATTTATGAAATATTTTATGATAATCTCAACCCGTGCCTCGTGTTAAGTTGACGCACAAGATATCTATCAGCTTAATTATGCAAATTGAACGAAATTGTTTTCTTGTTTAGTTTTGTAATGTGATTTTTATTTTCAAACATGATTAGGGAATTTAATAGTGTAAACTTTTATTAACATATACGTTTGCGCAACACCACCGATGGCGATGCAGTAAAAAATGCTGTCAAAACATTAAAAATAAGTTACCAATATGACCACTGCAGAGGAGTTTCCATCTACAGATGGCCTTCCTTAAATAGTCAAGCAAAGCCCTATCAGGCTACTATCACAAAACAAACGTCCTGTCTGTATTCTAATTTTCTAAACAGTAGCCATCCATAATTGGTGATAATTCCATTTTTGTAGCATTCGCATTCCAAACAAGCCCAAACGAATACCTGCATAAATGGTGTGATGCTTTCAAACTTGTTATCAGATAAGTCACATAAAAATTTTAGTGGCGCGAGATCTATGGGTTTAGGAAAACGTGTCATTGGGATTTGCATTCAGATGCGGATTAGCTGAAGTCAGGAATGTTGAATTAAATTTCAGCTTTTAAGCCTCAAAATGGCCACATAAAGGGTGTTACAAGCTAACTACATAAATAAAAGACTAGCTGTAGTTTTATAGATTTGTTAAGGTGTGGGTGGATGTTCTTTGTATGCTGTGAAAAGGGCCAGTTATGGGTTTATGGATGGTTTAGTGATTTGAAGACTAATAGAACAGATTAATGCTTTTGGCCACAATTTAAATTCATCAAAGTTTTTTTTTTTTTTTTTTGAGGAAGCAAACTGGGGAATGCACGTAACGAGTGATAATCTCACAAAAGCTGTAGTTTGGTAATATCAATAGCTAATATCGATATCATTAAGAACTGATGTTGATTTTAAAGTACCTTTTTAAGTAAAAAAACCACATCGATTTATATAAAAAATATTGAGTAGGCATCATTGAAACTACTATGCATTCTCATCAAGTTTAACCGCACATTAGTTTATTTGAGCTCGAGTCTTTCTATGATATTTTCTATTTAAATATTTTTAAGAACCAGAATTCTACCAAAATTTATGTGAATTTACAAAAAAAAAAAAAAGAAGTTGAGTAAAACAATCTTTTGACGATATCTTGGACGATTGACGATCGGAACCTAATGATCTTAAAAATTACGTTGTCCGAGCCGAGCAGAATATCTGGCTCGTTTATTTCTGAGCTGTTGAAGCTCCCTTACGATCAGTATAACGAGATTTACAAGGAGAAAAGAAGGGAAGAACACCGACTTCTCAAAAAGAAAAAGAAGCAGCATGAGAAGCGCTCGTTTGAGGAAATAGAGAGGTGCCATGACAGGAACGAGATTCGGAAGTTTTACGAAAAGGTAAAAAGATCCTGCCATGGTGGCAGTCCCCGAACTCTAGCCTGTAAAGACCAGCAGGGAAACATAGTCATAGAGTCACAGTCGCTACTGAGGATCTGGAAAGATCATTTCTGCAGACTGCTTAACGGCGATGAGGACACAAATTCCGCTGTCAGGCAGATTGCCCCATTCAGCCTGGACGATGATCAAGAATGCCGTCCTCCCGACCTAGAAGAGGTTAAGCTTGCCATATGCAAACTTAAATCAAATAAGACTGCAGGTGCAGATGGCCTTGATGCCGAACTTTTCAAGGCGGCTGGAGATCAGTTGGAAAGGAGCATGCACCAGCTGATCTGCATGATATGGTCGGAAGAAAGCATGCCCGATGATTAGAACCTCAGTATCGTATGCCCGAGCCTAAAGAAACGAGACCCTCACAATTGCGCCAATTATAAAGGGATAAGCCTCCTTAACGTCGGTTATAAGATCTTGTCTACTGTAAATTGTGAACGTCTGAAATACCACGTTAACAACTTGATAGGTCCTTATTAATGTGGTTTTAGACCAGAGAAGTCCACAATAGACCAAATTTTCACATTACGGCAGATCTTGGAAAAAACCCGAGAACATAATATCGATATTCACCATCTCTTTATCGATTTCAAGGCCGCGTATGACAGTATCTACAGAGACGAGCTGTACAGAGCCATGTCTTTGTCTAGTTTCGGCATCCCTGCAAAACTCGTACGACTATGCAGGATGACTTTGGAGAATTCACGCTGCTCCGTCAAGGTTAGTAAAGAACTCACCGAGACCTTTGATGTCGAAAAAGGTTTTAGGCAAGGTGACAAACTGTCATGCGATTTCTTCAACATCATACTCGAGCAGATTGTAAGAAACTCAAACGTCAACACCAGAGGAATAATCTTTCAAAAGTCCGTACAATTACTCGCCTATGCAGACGATATTGACGTAATGGGAAGAAAAAAGCGTGATGTCATAGGTGCTTTTGCGACTGTTGAAACAGAAGCGGCAAGAATGGGTTTGATGGTTAATGAGGGCAAAACGAAGTATATGTTGTCATCAAACAAGAACACAGAACATCGACGAATTGGACAATACGTCACAATAGACAGACATAACTTCGAGGTAGTACACGACTTTGTCTACCTAGGATCCGCTGTAGACACGGACAACAACATCAGTGCGGAGATCAAACGGAGAATAACTCTTGCCAACCGTTGCTTCTTTGGGTTAAGAAGGCAATTGAGAAACAAAACCCTCTCCAGAAAAACCAGGGTAACCTTGTATAAGACCTTAATCATTCCAGTCCTGCTTTACGGCGCGGAAGCATGGACCTTATCGAAAGCGGATGAGGAAACCCTTGGTCGTTTCGAAAGTAAAATTCTCCGAATGATCTTTGGTCCTGTATGCGAAGGCAATGTGTGGAGAAGAAGATACAACAACGAGTTGTATGAGCTGTACCGCGACATGGGCATAGCCAGAAGAGTACGCATCGCGAGGCTACGATGGTTGGGCCATGTTGAGCGGATGGACCCAAACGCTCCGGCTCGTCGGGTGTTCGAAAGCACATTGCAGGGAAATCGCGGAAGGGAAAGACCTCGTCCTAGCTGGCGCAATCAAGAAAAAGAAGACCTCAACCGACTTGGAGTGCGAAACTGGAGAGAGCTCGCCCGAAATCGAAGTCGTTATAGAAGGATGCTGGTTGAGGCCCAGGTTCACCCCGAACTGTAATGCCTGAGTAAGTAAGTAAGTTGAAGCTCCCTGGTAAGAAGAAATATTTTGAAAAACATTTGAGTGCTTTGCATGCTTTTGAAGCGAAGTTCCTTATCGCACGTATTTTTTAAAAACATACGCGGCCTTTAAATCGATCTTTGGCAAGATATTTAAAAAAAAAAGGATTCCGTTGATTGGCATTCTCACGGGCCACTACTGGTTGGGTACCCACATGCTGAGAATGGGCATTAGCACATCCGACTTATGTAGATGATGCCAAGACGAAGAGGCAGAGGAAGGATCAATTCACTTCCTCTTTGAGTGTCCCAGCTTGGCCCACACTAGGAAAAAAGCCCTCGCACAATACTCCTTCGACGAACTAGGTGACATTTTTTATCTCCCATTGAGCAACGTCTTTAATATAACTCAGGGCTCTAAATGGTTGAGTGGGGGTTCCCTACCCCAAAAAAAAACAACCACCAGCCCAACCCTCTACATCTCAAATTCTTCCACCTCCTCATCCCTTATTTCCAGGGGAGCACAATGGATCCTTGAGATCTGAGTTAGGTGCTGCCACTTGCGGCTGCACCCCCCGTTCAACCTAACCTTACCATTCTGCTTAGAGCAGCAAGATTGGTTTCATTCTCAGAAATAGATTCCAAATCTTTAGTTAAGCAGTTAAGTGGAAGAGCAGAGCAGTGATTCCTTCTAGATCACGATGCCCATAACGCCGGAAAAGGAAAAAGAAGAAGAAGAATGTGTAAGAGTAATAATTTTCCCTGACTTATAAAAGTAAACTGTGTTTCATTAAATTATTTAAAGTAATATTCATACAAATAATTTATCATCAGCAATCAACAATCGGTTCTTGAAATCGTTTGAAATTCGAAATGACAGCGACAGCGTAGTGTTTCAATGCACTTGAGGCAAAGTCCAACCACCCTTCCTATAATACGTGATGAAACTGCTTGTACGATGTACTTGTACGTGTTCCGCTGATAAAGTCAAGTCAACATGTCAAATCATAATTAGGTATGAGCTTACCCCATCATTTTTTCCAAAAACAAAACACCAAAATATTTTGTCAAATATTATTCCTTACTATGTCATATCCTCCAATAAACATCAAAAAAAGAAAACTTTTCCACTAAAAATATTTTCGATCGATTCAAAAATAAAATGGAAAACCCAAGCTCGTCATTGTGAAGCTTGTCCCAAATTGATTCCAACTTTCAAACAATGTTCGCCCCTCTGGCTCTATGACACCACTCGTATCTAAGATTTGTAAACTCAAATTGAAAGTAGCGCAACTATTCATGTCGGGAGCCGTGTCAAATTTCACAATAATTTGTCGATTAGAATCGGAATTACCTTCCGTGTGCGTAATGCGAGTACATTGTTATCATTCGATTGTCATTTTCTCTGCGATCGTTTTCAAAATTTTAATCCCAATACGTTGTTTAGAAAATAATGGTACCTATACAACGTACTGACTCCATATATTGATGGCATTGTTTACTTGCTATCTATCTGCTCAACTCAACCTTCGGATATGGAAGTTGCCGTGTTAAACTCTGTTGATGTGGCAATGTTTGCCTTACAACTGCAGTTGACAATAAATTTTCATCATGATATCTCAGGCTAGTGCTAATTTTTGGATTCAAGCATGGCAAACAAAAGGGGGTGACAAGAGTATAGCAACTTTTGTTGCCAGACATGACAATATTTACAAAGAACAAATTGTAACAACTCTTTGGCGCCGTAATGGAAACATTTTTAATTCAAATCTTGGAGGTCACACATTTTTAAGTTTAGTCTTAGACAAACACCTTCGAATCGATTTACAAGTAGATCAGCGACTAATATGATGTGTTATATGACAACTGATGATGGATCGATGGTTTAACTCAAAGGAAATTTTTTCAATTTGAAAAAAATAGGTACTTAAGTCTATAAAGTAGATCTGGAATGCGAAAAATTTATTTCTTGGGGGTTGTAGCGCCACCACTTCAATTTACCGATTTTCGCTAACATTTGTATATATATAAAGGCAGTTATTAATTAAAGCATTTTGTTTTTGTTCTTCTTGTTTATCTTAATTCAGCTGAACACACAAAGGGTACCAAGAGTTATGTTTCTGAAAGGAAATTAAAAATAGTCAAACATTGTGATTAGCTATAATCCATTTTTGGGTTTGATGTTAGTAGGTACCTAGTCGTGAATTGTGTCGATTTATAACTGGTTACGACCTTTATTGAGATTTTTTTTATTTGCTTTTGTTTTGGTTTGCTAAGCTGTTGCTGTTTTTTTGGAATGCCATTCTTTTGAGGCATGAAATGTATACCCTGCCTATGTGATAAGGTTTCTTAAGCTTAAGATAATTTTAGATACCTATGTTTGTGGGTGAACTAGCAGATAGTTATTTGTATTTAGTTATTTGGTTTGTTTTAGACAATATTATGTGGTTTTTCTTGTCCTCGGAACAGAACATAGGAATGTAGATAGAAGAAAGCAGATCTCCTTGCTCCGAAGTTTCATTTGAATTCCAACCCAAAACTTAAACAGTTTGGTGCCCTTTTTGTGATGGTTAGCATTACGTGGGAGTAAGAGGTTCGAATCTGAGAAGTTTTTTCACGTCTATTGCCTTTCGTGAGTTGTCCTTCGAGAGTTGTTACCCTGCATAAACTAAGCATTTCCATTTTATCTTTCGAAAATGTGCAGAGAAATAAGTCTCAGAGATCAAAATCTACCGATGGTATCAAAAAGATTGTATGACCATAAGCCTCAGTGAACTAAGTCCACTGGTGGTGGTAAGAACGTTGCATGTATCACTTTCTCTTATATGGAATACCAATAGCCACTTATTCTTAAATATTTTTTGGAAGGTGTTGTTTTTGACCGTGAAGGCTTTTACGGATCTTGGTACTTCCAATATGACCGCAGACACTTTAAATATTTCAATTATCACCTTGCATGAGAACTAAGCCCACTTTGAGAAAACGAACTGAATTCAATCTCGCTAAGTGTGAACATAGTCCACGAGTGACTAGGTTCTAATGGCCTTATTTCACATTGCCCCGCTCCAATCAGAATCGGTGAAAAATCTTAGGTTCCTGGAATGCATTATGTCCTGTCGTGCCTCGGCATTTGCTATGACTCCTTATTTTTTGCTTTATTGTGAGCATTGCGTCTACAGCAAAAGAAAGCTCGCTATTATGAAAGTCAACAGGAGCACATTTTGACGAACTTGGATTTGAATTTATGACTCAATCTTCTTATTCTTCCTTTTTCTGGCGTTACGAGGATTGTAGTCTCAACAGGATTATAGCTCTTGCACTAAATTTCTTCACACTAGTGAAGCTGTGGGATACAGTTATCACTTATCGTTCATGGAACATTTGAAAGTCTTGGGTATAGTTTAATGCCAAACTGTTGGAACTTTTGTGGATTGATAAAACTTCTAATAAGGGTAAGGAGATAACCCTCAAAGCAGCTGTAAAACTCAGTTCTTTTGTCACTCTTTTATTTAGCTAGCTTTGACAACAATAATTGAGACGAATCGTGACATTTTACTTCTATAATAAAAAAAAGCGTTTCGGGTTTTTGGTTTATCACAAATGAAGCTGGTACCTCCAATACTTCTTTTTCAAATCCAGACCAGCTTTTTTAGTTCGTTCTTTTCATACTTTAGGAGGCTTAATCAACCAACATACACACAATGCGAAACGATGTTAAAATCCTTTTTTTTTTAAGATCATGCTGAATGGGAAGAATCGACAGTGAGCTTTACTGGTCTGAAGCCGCGTTGGAAAACAGACAAGATCTTACAAATAAGTAAAAGTCCCTTAAATGGGAAATTATTACTAACGGAATATGCAATTCAATAGATTTTTCATTGCATTTTGAGGTGTGAATTATATGCGGCTACCTTAAATTTTCAGATACTAGTTTTTTTTAAGGAAAAAAGCTTTTGGTTCGATTTTAACTTTTTTATGGGCAACTCCACCAGCACTAGCAGTGCTCGAACTCCTATTTTCCTAAATATGTGTTTTATAACATTTAAATGATATATCCACAACTGTCCTGATTTTTTTTTACTTCGTTTAATTTTGTCGATTTTTCATTTTTTATCCTAATTGGTCAAAAAAGAAAGAAAGTTCTTTGAAAACACTCATAAGCGTAGTCTCCGATTAGAATATCTCTTGTCAGCCCCTTGGAGCTGTTTCTTTCTTAACAACTTTTGGCCGCACATAAATAGTCGTGCAATCAAAATCCATTCGTTTTTGAGTTCCTTAAGAAAGTACGTCATCGATTCCATCAGTTACATCAGTAAGTGTTCTTTTTTTTACATTTATCAACTCTTTTGTTGAATCTATGGCAATCCTATACTAAATTTAAACAGGAAATTGCACACACCAAAAAATCCACAAAATAAAATGATGTTCCAACCTTTTTTTCTTTTTTAAAGGTCACTATACCAAGCCATGCCCCTTTAAATCTCATTCTACGCAGTAACCAATTTGGTTGAATTACAACGTGGGTGCAAAAAGCTTGCAATCAAAATAAAAAAAAACTTCTCCCATATATTTCGCTTACAATGCGCAATTATTCCACCTGCTCACACATTTGCTTATTATATATTATTATATATAATACAGAATTAAATTTCATGTAAGATATGGTTAACAAGTTTTGAACATTTTGCAATTCAACACCTTTATACCGAAAGCATAAGGTAGCCATTATTGTTTTGGTGTCATCATATTCCTACTTAATTCTTTTTTATTATTTTTTTTTTATTTATGCCAATTAAGCAGCGCTCAATTCTCAGAGCCTGATATGGTTATTGCGTGTTAACTAATAAATTTAGTTTTGAGGTAAAAACGGGGGGAAATTCGCCTCAGTGCAGTTTTCATATTGTGTCGTCGTTATAGGCACATGTTTGCATATACGCAAACCAGCGGATGTAATGTTTCAATTCAAAATGCATTTTTCGGAGCATATTGTTTTTCAATGAATTAAATTGCCTCTTGAACAAATATAAGGTCGACAGCATTGAGTGTGCAAACAATGAATTAAATTAGCACATTTACACTCCCTCGCATTCATTGGAATGATATCCTTGAACTCCTTGTAACTGATGTGCGGTTCTGATCGTTTTTCACTTCATTATTCAGACCGTTTGTCTTTTACCCCCCAACCCAGCAACGCACCCCTCTGGTGTCTCCTGTAAATAATCCACCATATAATTTGAATAATAGAATAATGATAAGAACCTTTTTAGATCATGCAGGGCTATAGTCAACCCTTGATAGAAAGTTAAAGCCAAAAGCTCCCCTTTAAATAGACGTTTGCGTGCACTTTTGTCATTAAATGGGCGCGGTAGAGCTGTTTTCAGAAAAAAAGCAAGAGAATCAGTCTTTTATCCAGGAGTTAAAAGCCATGGAGAAAATGACTTTTGAAATGTTTTCTAATCGGCGAACCCCTAGAAAGCCTTTGGGGTGTTTAATTTCTTCTTCCTGTGGAGAATGTTGTATAATGAAATCATGCAATCTTAAAACGTGTGTACGAGTATTCGAGTCCATGTAGAAAGTTTTATGCCAACTGACTTCCTGGGACATAAAAACGGTCACCGGAAATGTAATAGCCTCTGCCAGAAAAGATTGATTAGAATGGAAGCAAGAGTTTGCAATGAATTTTCTTCGTCTTCTACACAAAAGCTACACAGAATCCCCCAAGGGGATGAGTTTGCAGTTTACACTACACGCAAAAAGAAACAAGAGAAAATAAAGAGGAAGAATATAAATGTACATATTGCAGGATTATATGACTCACAAAGTATACAAAACACGGAAGGAGGCATACCACACACACACATAGGTCTTTTAACCCTCAAGGAATTGCAATTTGCTTTTTATGTGTGTTACTTGTTACAACATCTTCTATCTGCTTAGTTCTTGAACTCCTCAATCGAAAAAGAAATGCATTAATTTGTCAAATATTTACATGGGTATAGAGTTTGTTTAGCATTGAATGGCGCACGTAGGTCTCTCACATCGTATCAAAAACAGTAGAAGGCAAAAGTTAAAGGTTGCGTGATGTCCTTTAGAGAATAGTGGAGGGGAAGTTCGCTTGACTTCGGCAATTATCATAAAAATTTGTTAAAAGCACACACAAAACTCAATCTCTTGAATTCTTGCTAAATGGAATACATTATTACTTGCGTGCTTGACTAAATTCAAGTTCAGAAACTATTCGTCTTTTATGTGCTTAGCCATTTTAGAAATTAGCAATAAAAAAACAGTGCCCACGTACAAGGAAAAGCCAATGAAAATTAGTTGGATAGAAAGTTGTTAATTGAAAGGAAATGGGATAATAAATACCTTGGCTCACCCTGTGACTAGCCAATGCTTTTTTTCTTTACCCTCTTAACGAAGATTTATAGGCTGGCTCATGGTTAGCATTTCTGCCTGTTACGTGGTAGATTCGAATTAAAGAATCATCCCAGAGAAAAAAATATTTGCAAAGGATTGACAAGCATAGCCATAGCCATAGCCACAGCCAAAGCCAAAGCCATATAGCCATAGCCATAGCCGTAGTCATAGCCATAGCCATAGCCATAGCCATAGCCATAGCCATAGCCATAGCCATAGCCATAGCCATAGCCATAGCCATAGCCATAGCCATAGCCATAGCCATAGCCATAGCCATAGCCATAGCCATAGTCATAGCCATAACCATAGCCATAGCCATAGCCATAGCCATAGCCATAGTCATAGCTATAGCCATAGCCATAGCCATAGCCGAGCAAATGGAAAACTGTTTTTCCAGCCGGTCCCTAAAAAAGGTGAATCTTCCTCCCCATTAAATTACCGTCCAATTGCACTTACGTCCCTTCTTTCCAAGGTCATGGAAACGTTGATAAACCGTCAACTTATGAAATATCTTATGGCTTTCGTAGCAAACGGTCCAGTGGTGATTTGATGGCTTATCTCACCGAAAACTGGAACCAATCTTTACATTGTTTTGGAGAAAGTAAGATTATTGCGCTCGATATTTCTAAAGCATTTGATAGAGTTTGGCATCAGGCTCTTTTATCGAAAGCTCATGCTTTTGGTATCGATGAGTCTCTTCTTCGTTGGATTAGAAACTACCTTTCCGACCGTTCAATACAAATTGCATTGGAGGGCGTCAAGTCTGATACCCACTTCATAAATACTGGTGTGCCCTAAGGCTCCGTTTTGTCTCCGACTCTCTTCCTCATTTTCATAAACGACCTCTTGTCTGAAACTTCTAATCCGCTTGACTGTTTTGCTGTCGACTCGACCCTCAGCTTTTCATATTTGTTTCCAAATTCACATCCCTGCTCTTCGGATGTGGAACTGGAACGCTTTCGTATGATAAGCTCATTGAATTCTGACCTTGGCAGCATTGTGCCGAAAAGCTGTCAGTACTTGGTATGTGAATATGTGTGCAACCGAAGATCTTTGTTGGAATGACCACATATTTGAAGTCGCCAAAAACGCTGCTAAATGCTTAGGCTTCTTGAGACAATGCAGAAAGTTCTTCGCCCCTTCTGATCTGGCTACAATAAATAAGGCCTTCATCCGCCTGGAGTATAACTCTCATATCTGGTCAGGTGCTCCTCAAACATCTTTGCACCTACTTGATAAGGTACCAAATTGAGCGTTGAGGTTGATAGGTGATAGTTCAATCCTAGAATCGATTGATTCTCTTGAACATCGTCGAAGCGTTGCCTGTCTCACTCTATTTTACAGCTTTTTTTACTAATAGTGCTCTAGTGAAATAACCAGTTGCATTCCTCCCCTGAAACAATTGAGCCGCAACCCTCGTCTCGCTAGGAATGCTCATCAGTTCCACCTTGAGCCCAACTTCGGACGTAAAGTCAAGTATAGAGATTCTTATTTTAGTCGCACCAACCGAATGTGTAATGCTTTACCTGGCTCTGTGTTTCCTCTGCATTACGATTCACAAAAATTCAAAAGCAACGTGCATCTGTATCTCCTTTCAAATCCTCTCCTATTTTCCTAAAAGCTTCCAGGCTACTGTGTTCGAGTTAAATAAACGTTTCGCATAAAGAGGTAAAAACCTTTCCGCATATGAAATTACTAGTCAATCCATCAATTCCTGTTTTCAATTCTTTCCGAACAACGTATTTTTCTCAAATTTTCTCCGCAGTGAAATTCTTTTTCTGACTACACTGTATTTTGCTTCTTTTGCCGTGTGAGCTATGAACAATAAGGTTACAATATAGTGAAGGGTAGGAAAATATTAGCTTTTTGTCAAATCGAACCCAGACTGTAAATAAAGAACAAATCCTCAACTCACCAGTGTTTTATTTAGCGAACATCTGCTGCTCAGCGGATTAAGTGGGCATTATCTCAGTAAAGAATTGACTTTCCTCCTTTTTTTCTAGATTCAGCGGAAGCCATTTTGTAGTTAATTTGTTGGATTATCAAAAGACCAAAGAGCACCAGCAAAGCAATAGTGCAAATCCATTCGAAGACCATTGTAAAGCTCTAAGCTCATATGATTGTATGGATTCAGCTTAACGTTAAAAAAAATCAAAATAATTAAGTCCTTCGTCAAAGAAGGAGTTGTCAAATACCAATAAGTTTTAATTGAGCACCACAAATCATTGAGTGAAATGTCTGACCTAGAATAAAACCATAAAATATGTCAATACGACATTCTTTCACAATATTTGGGCTTTTCCGTTTTATTTGTTAACAATGAATGACCACATTTCGAAAACAACAAAAGCTTTTGAACCTTACCGTAATCTGCCCGCCAATCAATCCAAACCCCTTGCGAAGCTTGTAAATTGGAACACTAATTGCGTATTATCCGGCTTTAATCGCTTTTTCCGATCTCCTTTTGGATATAGTATCTGCCGACCAAAAGAATGCCAATTAATTTACTACCACCAAATCTATACATCAAACAAGACATAAAAAAAAATGTAGGTACTTGCAACTTCAATTAAAAGAATGTGTAACTGCCGCCTAATACAGGTAGCCATAATTTCGAAGATTATAATCTAAATTTTAATCCATATGTTCAGCCTAATGAGTGTGATAAATGATTAAGTTACCCTGAGTTCACCATACACTTGCGTGTTTTTCTTGCGGCCGCGACCGGTGCGGATCACGTTGGTGGAGGATTGGATTGTATCATAAAACAAGAAGGTCTACGTTCAAGTCTGTGCTGATGGCTAAAGTACGTGCGCGACATAATCGTACACAGAAACCCTAGATAGCCCCATCATCACTCTCCACAGCCTTAACTCAACTCATTCGCCCATAAAAGAGCATTTAATTTCATCGAACATCGCTTTGAGATAAGATTTCATTGCCTTTCCAATATCGATGGCCATCGGTAAATCCTAAAACGGTGATAAAACGAGACATCAAACATTTAACAAAAAAAAAAAAAAAAAACTAAGAAAATAACATTTTCAGATTAGAAATGTCTTGCAAGAGTAGTTTGGGTGGTTATGGGGGCCCATAAAACTCCCTCACCCCAGGATCGTGTGTATATATTATTGTCTGCGGGTCTAATTGGATTCTGTTGCTGATGGTGGCGATGGTAGGAGGAAAAACGATTTGTTATCATAGCTAAACCATACGACCACCCTAATCTTGGTTTTGTTAGGTAATTAATTTGAAATCTTTGTCCTGCTTTTTGTGAGGTAAATTTAATTGCGAAATCAAAAGACTGTGGAGTGGAATGAGTTCGAGTGAATGGGTGGTTAGGTTTTAATGTGTAAGTCATTTGGTACTTTAATAGTTTAAATTTAAATTTCAATTGGCTTGAACACGATTTATTCTAACAAAGACATAATACGGTATACGGAGGGGACAGTGATGAGGTCGTGTGCTGGTGGCTCGTTATGAGTTAGTCGTCATCGTCATTAACACTCCATGTGATGATTATTGTTATGCCGTGGTATCAGCGTGACGTTTAATCCTTGTCTATAGTGTGTTATAGCTTATAGGTTTAACAAGTTTACATGGTGTCCGAATATCAGACGATTCTAATGGTTAAGTTACACTGAACCAAATGTCGTAGGTGGTATTGAAGAAAATATTTTGTCAATATTTGATGAATCAATTATTCAAATAGTGGTACCCGTGGTGTGATAGCATGTCCGCCTGTTAATCCTGAGGTTCGAGTTCGAATCCTAATAGAGGCAAAAATGTTTTTTCCACGGGTATCGCCTTTCGCAAGGAATTGACAAGTCCTCCGTTAGTATTAATTGCCATGAAAAGCGCTTTCTCGATTAGCCGTTCGGAACCGGCAGAAAATTGTAGGTCCCTTCCATTCCCTCACAAGGGCGCTAGGCCTAGGGTCTCCTCGCTCTGTTGCGCCACCTTATTATTCAAATTAACAAATTATTATTCAAATTAACATGTTTTCATAACATATTTCATATTATTGAAGATTTAATATTCAACATCAAAAAAGTTTCTTCAATTGTTCTCAGTTCTCAGTATGTTATTCAAATCGAAGAATGGTTGTCATAATGACGAAAGTAAAATTGTATACTTTATTGAAAAACAATGCGTAAATGTAAATTTCTTCAATTTGACAAATTTCTTCAAAATACAAATTTTGTAATCGAAATTCCCGACCGTATAACCTAAATATATACAGCTCCTTTTATACTGAAAAAAATTCGTGAAATGTAATGAGCATTTCTTCAGTTTGACAAAGTTTTCTTTCTTTCGTCTTGTTTTTTGCATAAATATAGGAAAACCTTTTCCTCAAATTGACAATTATTTTTTTAATATGAATAAATAGTTTAAAATTGCGGTGTTAACGAAATCAAGTAGTCATAGTTTCAGTGCTCAAAGTGTAAAAATTGGCATTCTCTTAGTTTAAAAGTGAAAACATTTAAGAAAAATGAAAAGAAAAAATATAGCTGCTAAACAACTTTGCATCTATAAGTAAGTACCAATATGATTCAAGAACTTATTAAATAAATCCGATAAGAAAAATAACTAAAAATAGTTTGTAATAAACTAAAAAACAGTCCATACTTATTTCGTTATAAAATTAATTCTTATATTTTATTTTAAAAATGCGCTGTATTGTATTTCAAGTCATTCTGTCCTAATTTCCTTCCGGCAATAAAGCTCAATCTAAACCTAAGCTAGATGGTGCACCGTTGAGTCTTATTATCACTGGGGACGGGAAGAATCTTATTTAAAGATTAAAGAAAATGTAATACGTTTAGAATTTTCACCTACATACATATGTTAACCATTTTTTGAAAATAAAATTAAAATGTTACAAAAAGATTTTACGATTCATAAAATAAATGACGGGATATTCTTTTTTATCAAACTAAAGAATGGTAAGCTAACTTAAGGAAGATGTATTGAGTTTAAGAATTTCTTCTTTGACTATGGGATGTTAAAATAAGATTCTGTTTTGGAAATGAGAAAAACGCGAATAATTTGAAAAACTGAAGAATATTTCATGAAAATTAAGAAAAAGGTTTGCCATACTTTGAAGAAATTTATTCACTTCAAAAAAGAACTTGATGTGAAAATGAAGAAAAATCGTATCGTTTTTTGAATACAATGAGTCGAACAGAAGAATGTTTAATCGATACGAAAAACAAGATTTGTGGATTTGACAATTTTTTTATCAAAAGGAAGAAAAGTGAGTGGAAATTTTAATAAAAAAAATTAGAGAAAGTGAAGAATGTTTTATCAATGAAACAACATAATTATTCAAATTGAAAAATCTTTATTTACTTTGTTTATTAACGCTTTCGACAATTCGACAACCTATCATTCGATTTTTTTAACATCACATTTGAAAAGATAGCACAAAACTCAAACGTTTTTATATTTCAAAAAATACTCGTCTTCTCACGTAATGAGAAAAGTTGCAGCTTCTGTTTCAATGCTCGCAAAAGCACATTTGATATGCAGATGCCACCAAAAACTTGAAACTCCAGTTTTACTGACCCACCCCCTTTTCTGGCCTCAATAGGATAGCTTTTAGGAGCTTGGCTTACGTGACCAACTTAAAAAAAATTGTCTTCAGGACAGCTTCAAATAGAAAATCTTTGTTTGTTTGAAAGGAATTCATTGCAATATGAAAATATCCTTAATCATCGAGTTGCGATTTAGACATTGAAAAGTTGCCGCATATTTTTATCAAGGGTCTAAAAATGTTTTGAAATCCGGGTAATTCTAAGCATCATCGCCTAGACCACTGCATTAAAATTTTTTTTAAAATGTATCCAAAAACATTTTTGAATTGGTAATGGGGTAAGGGTGTAGATAATGACCCCACCCCCTTTTTGAAGAGGGTTGGTAAATGCAACGTGTTTGCATGAGGATGTTGTGGGGGACATCCCCTACCCTAAAAAAAAAAAATACAACAACATATGACAAACATTTTTTTTCACTAAAAAATTTTTTTTTTTGTTTTCGTTTTTTCCCACTGTTTTACTTAAATCATACTCAAATTACTTCATAAACTGACTTTTAACCTTTTTAACATAATATACCAATTATGTTAACCACCTTAACTAAAACTTTTTATTTCAACAGCAGATTCTGAAACACCCTGTAAATATTTTTTCTTCAAATTATCAAATTTTATAGCCTTGGAAATTTCCAATAAGGTAAAAAAAAATTGAGTCGATATCTTTATTCGTTTAAGAGATATGATTTTTGCAACCAAAAAAGTCAATTTCGGCCACTGTGCGCCGAAGGAACTCCTGTAAATTTTATAAAATTCATCAAATACATCAAATTTCATTAAATGGTGGGGGGTGTTACTTTTTTTGGGGGCGTAACCGTCACCTGTTTGCACTTGGCGGTTGTTGTGGGGGCATCGCCTACCACCCCCGGTAATGGATTAGGGAAGTTAGCTTAATCCAGTCGGTCTCGAGTCTTTTTTATTAAATAGTGTTCATTAACGGCCAGTTTCTTCACACAGAACTAACGATAGATCTGGTACTAGTCCTAAAAATAACAAACAAATCGGTATCAACTCATTTCTTCACATCAAAAATTAAAATAAGTTCTGTCAGTTTGAAACCGAGTACTACTTAGAATCCGGTATTAGCTAGCTCTTCTAAAACAACAAAAAATATATTATTATACCAGTCATTAGTACTCAAATGAGTATCAACTCATTTCTTGACAAAACATAAACACACAAGTTCTGTCAAATTGATACGATAAATTAAATAGTACCCGACCAAAATAAGAACCAAAAAATTGAGGGTCTAGCATTATACAATATCAAGTCGTATCGTTAGAGAAATTTTTTTAGGTTTTTTGCTTTGAATCGATTGGGAATAATTTTTTGAATATGTTTCCTTTTATTGGAATTAGTTTATACTTTGAATATTATACACTTTTTTTGTGGTTTTTTAGATTAACAAAACCAACATTTCAATTTGTTCTTCAATTAACTACAGAAGAATTAGCACACATGCAAAAACGGTATTGTAAATATTATTTGTAGAGCATTACAGCTAGTTTTAAACTGGATATTATACAGATCTCATTTTATATCACCGGAACAGCAACTTCTCGTTACTTTGCGTTTCATGGCATGTGGATCAATGCAGTTAGCAGTTGCCAGTTGCTGATTTCATGCATGTGTCGGCCTCTTGCGTTTGTCGCATATTACCAAAAAGTCTGTATGGCATTAATATGACATTTGAACTAGTTGTGAAAATGCCCGCAACATTTACAGAACAACAGAGAGCCTCATCTGAATTTTGCAAGATTGCCCAGTTCCCACGAACAATTAGGGCCATTGACTGCACCCAATTTATAGTTATAATTAGTAAGTAGTAATAATACGACTGAGCTACACAGTGAAGGGTTTCGTAGCCGCAAATGTGGGTTTTCTTTAAATTTGCAAACAATATCGTCGGGTGATCTAAAGATTTTATCGATGTTGTTGCTAGTTGGGCTAGATCTGTGCATGATCAAACCATTTTTAGACATACGGAAGTGCTAGCCAAATTTGAAGCAGGTAAATCTGAAAACTACAAATATGTATATTGATTGGTGACTCTAGTAATGCAATTACGAATTATTTGGCAACAACATACACCATAAACAATCCGGATATGAGTCAAAACTAACAATTGCAAAACAACCAGAGACGAATCATTTGTATACCAGAAATGTTGTTGAGAGACAGTATGGTGTATGGAAACGCAGATTTCCTGTGCAATATTATCAATGCTATCGACCAGCAGCCACCTTAAGACTCAACATGAAGATCGTTTACGTCGAGCTATTTTAAGTAAATCAATTGAAAGCGATTCCGCCTCAATCGGAATAAATCTAAGAAACAGAAATTGTGCAGCCAGAGAAAGTATCATCCTACAATTGTAATAATTAAGCTGAAACTAAAATTTTTTAGTTGTTTTATTTAAAATAAAAAAAACCCAAAAATACTAGTTATATAAAAGTGCCTAACCAAAATTAAAAAAGAGGATCCAATGACGTAGTTGGGCATGGTTCAAGGTATCTTCTATCAATTCTGTTACTTGACTTGTTTCTTGCGGGATTTTTATCTTTTTCTTCCACCCCAGGGTTCTATATGTAGGTATATTTAAAATAAACTTTATGTATATGCAATTATACGTTCTAATCCTTGTAAAGAACAAACTACATACATAAATACGACGGTATCATTCACATATGTACATATCTAATCAACTCAACCAATTCAAAAAGTCAAACCAACTGTAACGACAAAATTTTCAAAAAAAAAACTGAGAAATTTGAAGTTCAATTCAAATTTATAATTTTAATTGTCAATCAAATGTCGTTAAAAGGATTCGACCAGTTTTAGACTTATCTAGTTACTAGTACTGAAGTATGAATTTAGATCTCGTATCAATGATGTGAAGAAATGGAGTTTTATGTAGGACCAGGTATTAGAGCTAGTACCTGGTCTAGCTAGACCAGGTATTAGAGCTAGTACCTGGTCTAGCTAGAGGCTAGACCGGGTACTAGACCGCCTTAGTACTAATGTGAAGAAATCGGCCGTAAGGCTGCCTTGTGGTCGATATCTTTTTAAATTTTTCAATAAGGAAATAGTAAAGCTATAGCTATGTATATTATTTGAAATCAATCAAAAGTGCTCAAATCATTTAGACAGACAAAAGAAGCAATTAAATTGCAACACCCTCTCAAAGGAAGCTGATATCTTAGCAAAAAATCCAAGAAAGATGATAAAATATACTTCCTATCTCAATACACATTGCCTCCTTTTTGTATCATCTTCAATAAACGACGCATAGCAATACAAAGGCGTTCCCCTTACCTTTTGCAAAAAAAAAAAATCAAACCAAACAAATTTCTAAGCCTTAATGACTCATTATTTCTTTCTTAGTTGAAATTCCACTGAAGCCAATTAATGTCCTTGTATTCCCTTGAATCCACATGGATCGGCTTTTGCGGTTTTAAAGAGTTCAAAGCAATAAATATCAGAAATGAAAGGCGGCAGGAATACTTATAACCACACGTGCTGTGCACACCGGAATATGGAGGCCATCAGTGCAAACCGCACTAACATCCGCCTGTCGTTGTCAATTCATTCGCCATATCACCTAATGAAACTATAACTGGCTCGCTTTGTTACCAATTCAACGTCATACATTACTCTGCGGTGGGTTCATATATGCAAAATCAATACTGGTGGTGGTGGTGGTGGTGTCTGTCCACCCAACTAGAGCAGGCATACTCAGTAAATGTCATTTACTAACTAAAGTGACAGTAGTATCACTGTCATCATCGTCATCATTATCTGTCTATCTTTCAAGTTGGGGGCTGATGGAAAGCGTACACCGCATGGAGAACGGAACGTAAAAACCGCATACACGGTCAAGGAAACTGCTGTCGGTGCAGATATTTCTATAGAAAGAAAAACAGACAAAAAGAAAATGAATAAAAAACATGTTCTCCGCCGCAAATCACCCGCGTTAAGCTAGGGTAGACTAACAATACGAAACTTCTCAAGTTCCCTGCAACCCGTTCAAGGTCGGACTTGAGCTCGTGAAGGCCCATGCTCAAAGTGCTGGTGAGATTTCTTTGAACAAGCTCAATGAACTCGAATGGTGTTCTTAATTGAACACACAATTTGATGTTTGAAATTATTGTCCTCATTTTGTGTCACTTCCAGGCCGGAAGTCGACTGAGGTTGCTGATGCGGCCCTGTAGCTGCTTGGCCAAATGATGCAAAATTATATGGAAAATAAGGTAACGGAAAATATGTTTTTTTTTATTCACTCCCACCGCAGACGAAACAACTGAGACTGAACACAACTCCTTCAAGTGTATCTAATACATGAACAAACAACACAACATCAACTCATTGCTCTACGAAGCTCCGCATCGCGAAAAGATTTTCACTTCAGTAATTTGCAAATGCGGGGGACTTGCTGTCCTAAGGCCACTTCTATACTTGCACAACCCCATTTCTATAACTTTTGTGACAATGGCATCACATTTCAAAACAACGCTCTATAAGTAATGTTGATATTGCAAAGGCTTAGAAGAATGCTGCTGGGTCTTACACCGAAAAAAAAAACGTTGGTTGAATCAACAATCTTTCATTGTTGGCCAACGAATCCCAAAAAATAGTGATATCAACCAAGCTTTGTGGTGATATCAACAAAGGCGTCATTGTTGATTCAACGAATGGAGGATTGTTGGCAAAAAATACCCAAAACTTGAAAAAACTGATCACGAACGTTTGTTGATTTCACCAAGGTGCTTTGTTGATTGCATTGTTGATCAATCACAAACGTGGTAAAACGTGATCAATAAAAAATGATCACGTTCGTGATCCAACAATCAAGGTTTCTTGGTGAAATCAACTAATAAACGTTGTAAAAGCTTTGTTGTATACGAATGGTTCATCTAAAGTACATAACAAATATATAATAAGATAAAAAAAAATTAAAACTGATCACGTTCGTGATCAACCAACCAAGTTTTCATGGTGAAATCAACCAATAAACGTTGTAAAAGCTATGTTATAAACGAATGGTTCATCTTAAGCACAAAACAAATATTAAATAGATAAAAAAAAATAAAAAAACTGATCACGTTCGTGATCAACCAACCAAGTTTTCATGGTGAAATCAACCAATAAACGTTGTAAAAGCTATGTTATAAACGAATGGTTCATCTTAAGCACAAAACAAATATTAAATAGATAAAAAAAAAATAAAAAAACTGATCACGTTCGTGATCAACCAACCAAGTTTTCATGGTGAAATCAACCAATAAACGTTGTAAAAGCTATGTTATAAACGAATGGTTCATCTTAAGCACAAAACAAATTTTAAATATATAAAAAAAAATAAAAAAACTGATCACGTTCGTGATCAACCAACCAAGTTTTCATGGTGAAATCAACCAATAAACGTTGTAAAAGCTATTTTATAAACGAATGGTTCATCTTAAGCACAAAACAAATATTAAATAGATAAAAAAAAAATAAAACTGATCACGTTCGTGATCAACCAACCAAGTTTTCATGGTGAAATCAACCAATAAACGTTGTAAAAGCTATGTTATAAACGAATGGTTCATCTTAAGCACAAAACAAATATTAAATAGATAAAAAAAATAAAACTGATCACGTTCGTGATCAACCAACCAAGTTTTCATGGTGAAATCAACCAATAAACGTTGTAAAAGCTATGTTATAAACGAATGGTTCATCTTAAGCACAAAACAAATATTAAATAGATAAAAAAAAAAATAAAACTGATCACGTTCGTGATCAACCAACCAAGTTTTCATGGTGAAATCAACCAATAAACGTTGTAAAAGCTATGTTATAAACGAATGGTTCATCTTAAGCACAAAACAAATATTAATTAGATAAAAAAAAATAAAACTGATCACGTTCGTGATCAACCAACCAAGTTTTCATGGTGAAATCATCCAATAAACGTTGTAAAAGCTATGTTATAAACGAATGGTTCATCTTAAGCACAAAACAAATATTAAATAGATAAAAAAAAAAATAAAACTGATCACGTTCGTGATCAACCAACCAAGTTTTCGTGGTGAAATCAACCAATAAACGTTGTAAAAGCTATGTTATAAACGAATGGTTCATCTTAAGCACAAAACAAATATTAAATAGATAAAAAAAAAAAAAAAACTGATCACGTTCGTGATCAACCAACCAAGTTTTCACGGTGAAATCAACCAATAAACGTTGTAAAAGCTATGTTATGCATCCCCAGAACAAACAACTTTTTTTTGTGTAGCTGTGACATTTTTTGGGGTTATCCTGAAAACCTGACGTGATTGGGCAAAATGGACTTCGGATTCGGTTTCAGCGATCCGAAAAACATATTATAACTTAGTCGCACCACCAGGTCACACTTTTTTTTTGTGTGGCTGTGTAATTGAAACTTATCGCGTTTTGCCAGTAGAAAGGTACAAAACAATATCAAATATTGTACTTCAATAATAATGTGTGTATGTAGTTAAATTTAGTTACAATACTATCATTATGAACGACACATTTATAAATCCAAAATAATATTTATCATATCCTTTTTTTTCCTATTCTTCGAAAAAGAATAAATTTTTGATTTAATGAAGTTTAAACGCGGCCTTAAACTCAGTCAATGCATTCAGTGATCACGAACGTGGTTTTTTCTTGGTTGGCCAACCCACGTTCGTTGTTGAAACCGACGCGACGCGCCAAATCAAACATGTAAATGTATGCGATTTCATTTCATGTTAGATTAGTCTTTAGTATAGTTCGTCTTCGTTTCGTGCCGTGCAGTGCAGTGTCAAGAAAAAGTTTTTAATTGTGGCCTTAAAAAGGCAATTTAATTGCATTAAATAATTAATAACATTATATTTCAAGTAAGTACCATCAATTAACTAGTATGTTTAAGAAAAAAGAACAAGTGCTATGTCAATCTTTTTGATTTCTTGGCAAAAAAAAAATCACATTTTTGTTCGCAAAAAATGATGCTTTTGCAAACAATATAAAATTTTTCATCAAAAGATGGACATTGCATTATGTCGTTCTTGTTATTATATAGGAATTCTGAGATTCAGTTTATGAACTTTTTTTGATTTCTTGGCAAAAGAAAAATTATATTTTCTATGCAAAAAGTGATGCCTCTGCAAAAAATATAAATTCATCATCAAAAGATGGAGACTTTCCCATACCGAATTCTGAATTTGAAGATGAAAATGGTCTCAATCGATAGATACGCGTTAATAAAGCACAAATAAACAGTTTTTTTTTTTGTCTGAAATTAATATTTTTATTTTTTGAGGACATTTTGAGTTTTGAATATATATACCCAGTAGTGTTTCCTCACTATTTAACAGCTAAAACAAAGAAAATAAAAAAAAACATAGAATCCGGTATAGGAAAGTCGCCCCTTTGTTACTTTCATTACTGCAATCTACTTATCTATTCAATTTTTTTGTTTGCAGATAAATTTTCACCTGTAAAGGACAGAAACAAAAAAATTTCGCGGGTAAGTCATTCAGATGTTCTAGTTCTAAGTCCTTCATATTATTATTAATATCAAATCTTTTGCTTCGAAAATATGGAGTAAATAATTTTTTGTTTTCGTCGAAAAATTGTGGTCTATAGTTGTGATCAGTGCTGCCACCTGCCACCCTTCGAACAATTTAGCGCAGTATATTCGACAAAAAAGCGCAGTAGATTGAAATAAAGCGCAGTAGATTTTAAAATATGCAATACCAATAGATACAAAAAGCCAACAAAAAATTGCGTGTGTATTTACTAAGAATTAAGTTTTCCTTCGGCTATTTTGGTCACTTTAATCGTTGCAATGAACAAAAGGCTGTTACATTAGCTTTTCCCGACGTTTCGGCAGGGTTTGCTGCCTTCCTCAAGGGAACTTTATTGCACATGAAATATAAAACACATAGTACAATATTATGGACAACAAGAATAAGAAAAATTTACAATTTAACAATTAAATTTTTTAAAAATTTACAAAAACAACTCCTAACTAAGAAGTTAAGTCTGTAACTAAAAGAAAGAGAAAGAGAAAAGTTTTATGAGGCAACAAGCGAGCAGTATACAGATGATATACTCTGTGTGTCTTGCTTGCGATTCATATTGTTTTGATTTTAAAATTGAAAGCATTATATTTCAAGTAAGTACCATCAATAAACCAGTATGTTTAAAAATAAAGAACAAGCGCTATGTCAATTTTTTTGATTTGTTGGCAAAAAAAAATCACATTTTCTATGCAAAAAATAATGCCTTTGCAAAAAATATAAAAATCTTCATCAAAAGATGGACATTGGATCATGTCGTTCTTGTTTTTATATAGGCATTCTGAGATTCACAAAGTTAGTGATTCTGATGTTCTAGTTCTAAATCCTTCATTTTAATAATTTTTGATAATTTGAGGACTATAGAATTATAATCTTTTGCTTCGAAAATATGGAGTTAGTAATCGAATAGTCGAAATCCGGAGAATGACCCTTCTCTATTGAATGGGCCGCCAATGCGGTTTTAGCTGGGTTACTGATATTGATGTCAGATTTGGACAATCTTTGGTGCAAGAATTGTTTGGTGGTTCCGATGTAACAAAGGTTACATGGTTCGTCAGGTTTACGTTTGCAGTTTATTTTATAAGTAACGTCAGTGCGATTATCTTTGTCCATTTTGATCTTTAGTTTGGTGAAAAGGTGTCTAATGGCACTTTCCATTGGTTTCACTTTTGGAAGCACTCATTTTAAAAACCAATGGAAAACCCAAAATAATTTCTGTTCAGTTTAACGTAATTGCCTTTGTGTGAGTGAAACACCTATGGCTCTTAAAAAATATTCCTTGAAGAAAATTTTCTTTTTGACATTTGAGTAACATGTTGTGTTAGTGCTTCTTGAGTCGATTCTCATTTCAAATCGAGAAGCGGCTGTCACTCCTCAGAATCATGAGAAGCGATCTTTTTGCACCAATGGAACGGTTTGAGAATGCTTCTGAACGCTCCTGGACGGTTCTTTTCGTCCAATGGAAAGTGCCATAAGTGTCTGGTTAGATTTGAAAGCCAATCGGACATCATTGATGTTCTTGGTGACAACTTGCTTAAAACTCTCAGCCAGTTTTGGAACATAAACAATGCTTTTGAAGAATCCTTTTTGAAACCAATCACACAACAATTGAGTGTCCATACGGTGAACTGTAGTTTTTAATGGAATCCGTAAGGACGTCTGATTAACTTCCGGTCCAAACAAGCCAAACACATAATCTTTAACACAGCACCCATTTAAATTATCAAAGTTTTCACGTTGAGTGACGAAATATACTTTTTTTTCAAAATTCTAAAATGAGGAGTAGATTGGTTTTGCTGCGCAGTATATTTTCGTTTGGGCCAAAACGCAGTAGATCTACTGCTATAGTAGTAGGGTGGCAGCGCTGTAAATGTGATTCAGTCTTAGGTTCAAAAAATTTTCATTTGCATAAAAAAACATGACGGAAAATAATATTAAAGTTCTCTTCTAGTGTATTTGGTTGCATTGGTACAAACGCAATGGAGATTTTTACACAATTTGCTGATGATGAATTCTCTGAGGAACTAGATCATGAAACTGAAAAAAATCAACTTGAACCCACTTATACTACGCTTCATAATAAATTTAATAATGGTGAAATCCCAAAATCTAATTTCGATGAAGATGAAGATAGTAATGATATTGATGGCGCCAGTAAAGAAGTAGTAGAAGAAATATTAGATTGTGAACTATTTAATTTGCTCTCTTCTTGGGGATTTGTTGATTTATATGATCATTTTATAAATCTTAAGCTAAGCGTTGACATCTTAAAGTATATATCCAATGAAGACCTAAAAGAAGTTTTTGCAGATAAATCACTTGGAATAAGAGTTGAATTTAAACATAAACTTCATACGTGGCGAAGAGAAAATGTAATATACTTAATGAAACTTTAATTAACTCGACGTTTAATTGATTTCTTTTAGAACATTGAAACCGATTTCGATCCATCGATAGAAATATTAAATAGTATTAAGATTTTAGTAGAAGAGGAAGTAAGAAAAAAAAAAAAAAAAAGCAAACAGTTGTTCCGATTTGCATAGCGAGTCTTCAGCAATTTCATTGTCACCAGCTCCTTCATCCATTGCTTCAATTTCAAATCCTTCATCACCCAGTATTGGCTTTGGGAATTTCGTAAATTAATTTAGTTATAGCCTCTTTTCACTACAGCCAATTGAGATAATTTCGCAAATTATATCATTTCGAATGTAAAATCGTATAGGAAATTAAGTTAATTTGAAATTAGAACTCATCTAATTTGCGAAATCATCTCTCTTGGGTCTTGGATCACTTTTAAGTTTAAACGTGTAATAATTTTTTTTGAATCCTCATTTAGGATATCGATAAATAATAATAATATAATAATGTAATAATTTTTTTTTAATCATCATTTAGGATATCGATAAAATACTAAATTCGTTCCCATCGGGAAACTTCGTCATCAAGGAGTTCAAAAAGTATAAGAAAATTGGTGATTCCTCTCGAACTATTTTAATAGATTGCTTGACAAATTGGCTTTTAGCAAAAAAAGAATCAATAACTCGCCGAGATTTTCAATTTATTTCCACACAAATACATGATCGATTTGACGAAGACCCCGTAAGTTTATAATTCTGAATATACCTTAAAAAAAAATATATATATATATAAACGAAAGCTGTGTTCAAATGTAGCCCTTATCAAGTGGAAAATACTGTAATTGTTGAAGTACATGGGAATATAGTAATAAATAGAACTAAAACAATGTATTTTTGATTTACTTTATATTAATGAAGTGAATTTAAGAATCTTTTGTTGATTTTTGTTTTCATTGGCAGGCTATTCTGGTTAATTTTCAATTAAATGCAAATAAAAAAAAATTAGTTCATCTTTTCCCAACGTTTCGTCGTTATTCGCGACTTCTTCAGAGGTTTCTTAATAGATATTTTTTTTTAGTTTGAGTTTACATAATTTTATAGCATTTTTTGTTTTGGAATTGTATTAACAGTAAGCAGTAGGTATATATATAAATACATAATTTAATAAATTAACATTAAAAAAAGAGATTAATAGATTAAAAAGACAAACAAAAAATTATCACAGTGTAGTTGAAATCAGGTAGTTATTTATTGTTAATACGTAGCTTACTAGGCTACGCATTTTCAATTGAATAAGTACCAGATGAAACAAAATTTTTTTTATTTGCATTTAATTTAAAACCAAAATAGCCTGGCTATTAAAAAATAAATCTACAAATATACGTTTGAAAATTTGGTCGCTAACAAAATTCATATACATACACATTTTTGCCTTAATTCGGACAAAGAACATATACTTTACAAAACCCAACAGCGGGTCAAAAGGAAATCCTTCTGGAAGATTATACTGTCGATACTATAACATAAAGCGTCGTTATAGGAAAATTGGTTTTGATACACAGGAAAAGGAAGCACAATCTATTTCTGGTTCAATGCTTGCAAATCCTTTTCCAGACGAAGAAGACATTGAGTTTTTAAATAGTATGTTTCTTTTAGTTTGAGTTTCAATAGTTTGATTTTAATTTAGTTCTCTTTCAATTATGATTTTTTGCTAAAGATGACTTTTTGGCGGATGTGAAATGGCTTCAAATTTATAAAGAGCCTTGGGAAGAAATCAAATCTAAATGGCGTAAAACTCATAAGACAAGACAACTCGATATTTCTAAACAAAGTTTCCCCGATGTTTTATTAAATTGGCCTCTATTGAAGCACTCAGCAGGAATGACATTGGTAAATTATATAAATTACGTGTAGGTTTATAAAAGTTCATCACTGCTTTTTTCCGGTTTGGATATACAAGGCAGTTGATAGCAGCAGATAGAGTTTTTTTGCCTCCATTCTGTTTGATGTGTGCAGTGATGAGTTTCTGAATTAACCTTATTAACCTTTTGAATCCTCTACCTAAAATATCCTTTTTTGGACCAACAAATCTACACTTTATTTAAAGTATAGTTGTTGTCATCAAATTGCAATAAAATCAATCAAAAGAATAACAATTTTTAACACTCTTGATTGAAAAATTATATTTTTAAATTTGAGAGTATTTCAAAACATTATGAAAACGCACTTTATTGTTGCTCTTGTTTTTTTTTGTTTTGGTTTTACAAAAGAAAAATAATATATTTTATTACTATTTTTTTTCTAATTTAAGATCGATATTGACTTCCAAATAATATATCCTGGAAAAGAAAACTACCTAATTGATAAATGGGACACATTCAAAACCACTATCCTTCCTATTTTCAATGTGAAAATAAAGGATAAAAACTGCCTAGACCTACTCTACAACCTAAATAACAAAAACTTTACAAAAGGTTGGTAAACATATCTGTAATCTGTAAATGAAATATGTTAAATAAAGTAAAATATTAAATTAATAATTATTTTAAAGAGATTTTTTAATTAATAAAATAAAATAAAAGTATTTAAATTTTTAATTTTATACATAAATAATTATTTTCAGATCCAGAAGACATTCTCATCATTTCCCTGCTCCACGCTATACTTCTCCCACTACGACACCCAACAACTTCCTTACAAGCGAAGAAAAAATTCTTAAAACCAACAATAAAGGATTCGCAGCAGGCCCTTATTATCGAGGTACATGATGCAAACAACTTCAATCCAACGATTGACCAATTTGCAACGAAGGTGAGAGCACTTGGTCAAAATTTGCAACCACTTATAATTCGTTGCCATTTTGACAACTCCTATGTATTTTATTTTAATGAAGTTAAATATAAATTTAATGATATATTGGCTGCATTAGAAAGCTGTTTCAAAATATTTTTTGTTCTTAATTTAAAATATCCTATGCCTTGTAAACCTGTTTGGATTTTCATCCAAAAATATTTTTATGAAATTGACACTTCTGAAAGAGCTTCAGCAGATGTTCTAGTTCTCATTGAATCCTTAAAACAATAAAACTTTATATTTTCATTATCAATAAATTTGATCGTCCGCCTATTTCCTTGTTTTCAAGCCCAATTATTTTGATGATTCGTAATTTACTTTAATGAAATTAATTATAAATTTAATGATATATTGCCTTCTTAATCTAAAATATCCTACGCCTTGTAAACCTGTTTGGATTTTCATCCAAAAATATTTTTATGAAATTGATCCTTCTGAAAGAGTTTCAGCAGATGTTCTAGTTCTCATTGAATCCTTAAAACAATAAAACTTTATATTTTCATTATCAATAAATTTGATCGTCCGCCTATTTCCTTGCTTTCAAGCCCAATTATTTTGATGATTCGTAATTTACTTTAATGAAATTAATTATAAATTTAATGATATATTGCCTTCTTAATCTAAAATATCCTATGCCTTGTAAACCTGTTTGGATTTTCATCCAAAAATATTTTTATGAAATTGATCCTTCTGAAAGAGCTTCAGCAGATGTTCTAGTTCTCATTGAATCCTTAAAAACACAATAAAACTTTATTGACGTTATTAATAAATTGGATCATCGTTATTAATAAATTGATCGACACCCAACAACTTCCTTACAAGCGAAGAAAAAATTCTTAAAACCAACAATAAAGGATTCGCAGCAGGCCCTTATTATCGAGGTACATGATGCAAACAACTTCAATCCAACGATTGACCAATTTGCAACGAAGGTGAGAGCACTTGGTCAAAATTTGCAACCACTTATAATTCGTTGCCATTTTGACAACTCCTATGTATTTTATTTTAATGAAGTTAAATATAAATTTAATGATATATTGGCTGCATTAGAAAGCTGTTTCAAAATATTTTTTGTTCTTAATTTAAAATATCCTATGCCTTGTAAACCTGTTTGGATTTTCATAAATGAAATTTTTCAATTGTACTTAAAACCGTTTTAAAATTGTACTGAAATGGTGCCAATTGTATTGAAAACCAGTTTTGTATTAAAAGAAATTCGAGCTTTAATAAACAAATACAAAACAACAACATTAGCTTTGTTTATGAAAATGCAATAAAATGAACAAAAATAAAAAAAATTCTAAAAGAGTCAAAACGCAGGTGCCTCGCCCAATTGACGTACAAAAAACGATTGTTAGTGCGGTTCGATAGATAGTGAGCGAAAGATCTATAGCTGCATGGGCCTTGTACCATGGCTCGTCATCCTGAACGAACTAGAGGAAGTTGAAGTATATTTCAATAATTTCAGTAAGAAACTGGGGCCCTACTCTGTAATTCGTTTCGAAAGCAAAAATTTCCGAAAACGAATATTTTGTACTCTTTATTTCTAAAGCGGATTCGAATCTGCCACTTTCGGAACGGCAAATCCGAAAACGATTTTTTTATTTCATTTATTTATATTTTTACTTGTTTGTAATTTGATTTGATATTATTTTTTTGCTTGATTTGACAGAAAATATCATGAGAAATGTTTCAACACTTCGCAAATCTTTTCCGTTAATGAAAATACTAACAAGTACTTTTCTTTCGATTCGAAAACGAAATACAGAGTACGAATTCATAATCGGATCGAAAATCACTTTCGAATAGACTTACGATTCGAAACGAAATACAGAGTAGGGCCCCTGAAATGAAGATTCTCGTCTTTACGCACGGAACGAAGATAGAAGCCATTAGCGTTACGTATGATACTGACTTTGCGTCAAGATTTCGAGCGGGAGCCAAATGTCAGTTTTAAATGAGTCAATGACTTAAAAAGAAACTGTAAATGAAGAGTTAATGGCCTCACAGCTGTGAACAAGAGATTTCTGGTTTTACCTGGATTTTATCTCTTAGCAAATTATAAACTTTGTTTTCAATCAGTTTAGTTTCCTTTTATTTTTTCTGAAACATATAATATGAAAGACGTAGATATGTAAATTGTACTGAATTCTGTCGAATTGTACTTTTGTACTTGTACAAACTCAATTGTATCGAATTCGGTACAATTGTATCGAATTTTCCATCCCTGCTCTGAGCACGTGAATATAGCGCCGGCGCAGTAGCCCAGTACTCATTTGCAGCATTGCTTCTGCACACTTCGGTGTTTGCATGATATTGGTTTTATAAAAGAAAAAAACGCTTTCCTTCGTATTTCTTCCCATGGACACATGCTTATAAACAAAAATGTATGTTGCAGCTTGCAGCTTGAGGTAGGTCTCTACTTGAAGAACAAGAAAATAACACGCTGCTCTCCGACTTATTTTATGAATTTGTATGTGTCTCTGCACTGGACTCATGTGTCAAAGCTCAAAGGTTGCCACTTTGATAACAAATATGCGTGGATATTGGATCTCATAGCATAAAGCATTTTTTTGGGAGAAAATGCAAAAAATAATGGGAATTTTTCTAAAGTGGCACAAGTGGCCTAAATCAATTCAGTTCCCAATGAGCCGTATTTTATTTGAAAAACGCTGTTTACCAGCAGAACGCAGTGCAATACTTATTTAAATTGATTTAGTGCTTTTGGTGATTTTTTTAAATATTACAAATTTAGGCTTTAAAAATTGAAAAGTGCAAAAAGTCTGAAAAGTTTTCCGATAGTAAGTTTCAGTGGTTTGATTATGACCTTAATATCTGTTGACTGTTGCTTAACTGATTTTCACTTAGAGGAAACAAATAGTTTTAATAATTAGCTTAGTTTTATAAAAAAAAAAAGTAATGAAGCTATACCTTATAGCAAAGTTGGTTTGAAATACTTGACTTTTTGGCTTGATGCCAAGACAAACATTCCACAAAAAAAATTTCAAGTAAACTTTTTTTGTTGGTGACTAAGTTTCCTTCGAGTTACCATTTGGAATTATTCACCCCTCGCCACTGATGCTCGGTCCTCTTAAACATTTTTGGTCATTTAGATTTGAATCAAAACATAAAGAGCTTAAAAACTATTGTAATAGCATAACTTCTCGAAGAAATCTTCCATTGTCCTTGGGTATTAAAAGCTCATTGATGTTTTCTAAAAGAATAACTTGCATCTCAGAAATTTCTCCTGAAATTTCAAATATTTCAAAAAGTGACGGGACTTTAATAAAAGAAAGTTTTTTTTATTCTAAACTACGAAATATTTCTTCTTATAAAATTCATTTTGATGACGCACTTTGTTATAATTCACTAACGTACCAAAAACTTTGCTATAAGATTAATGACTACATTGGCTTTTCTGAAAATATTTTTAGAATTGAATGTCTAGTTTTGTTGAAAACTATTCCATACGTAATTTGTGAGAAAATAATAGTTTCCAATTACATTGATCATTTTAATTCTTATGAAGTCCTTAAAAGCACTCATGATTACTTTATTTACATTATTAATACATTTGATGGTCCGCCTGTTTCCTTACTTTCAAACCCCAATGGTAAAAATTATATATTTTTAAAATTTTTTTGAAAGAAGTTTTAAAATAATTTAAATATATCAAAAAGTGATTAATAATTCTTTCTATTCCATTGCACTTATGTATATCCACTGTCTACGATTCAAAAACCAATAGTTTTTTTCGAAATCCTCTAAAAATTACACTTTACACTCACGCCTTTTTTAATTTTTTTTTAAATTTCTATTTGATTGAGCCCCGGTATATTTGGGATTGATTCAGAACTATTATAAAAGCATAACTCGAAGCTATCTTTCTTTGTCCATAAGCCTAAGGTCAAATAACGAAAGAAAATGTTCAATAAATAATCTAATTTGCAAAAAAAGGAAATATTGATTATTATAAGTTTGATTAGTCTTTAAAAATAATCTAGTAACAATATTTATGTTATTTTTGTTGAAAATAATTATTGATGCTAACATTAAATAAAATTAGAACAATTGAAATAATGTAATGTAAAGTACAGTGTAACATAACAAATTCATAAAAAATGTACATTTAAAATTTATTATTGTTGCTATGAAAAAAGTATTAATTTTTATTATTTATTGATATATATTTAATTAGGTACTTAAATAAAAAACTGAAAATAAATAAAATAATCTTTTTATTAATCTTTTTGGAATTTTCAGGATTGAAGGTAATTTTACTACGAACGTGATCAAAATCGCGTATTCCACGAACGTGATTTATTGATCACGCTCTATTTATCACGTTCGTAGTAAAATGACTACGTTCGTGGTAAAAGCTTGTTCAGTAAATCACGTTCGTGGTAAAAGCTTGGCTGGTTTCGTTGTAAAAGCTTGGTCAATTGATCACATTCGTGGTAAATGCTTGGTCAATAAATCACGTTCGTGGTAAGTGCTTGGTTGGTTTCGTTGTAAAAGCTTGGTCAATTGATCACATTCGTGGTAAATGCTTGGTCAATAAATCACGTTCGTGGTAAGCGCTTGGTTGGTTTCGTTGTAAAAGCTTGGTCAATTGATCACATTCGTGGTAAATGCTTGGTCAATAAATCACGTTCGTGGTAAGTGCTTGGTTGGTTTCGTTGTAAAAGCTTGGTCAATTGATCACATTCGTGGTAAATGCTTGGTCAATAAATCACGTTCGTGGTAAGTGCTTGGTTGGTTTCGTTGTAAAAGCTTGATCAATTGATCACATTCGTGGTAAATGCTTGGTCAATAAATCACGTTCGTGGTAAGTGCTTGGTTGGTTTCGTTGTAAAAGCTTGGTCAATTGATCACATTCGTGGTAAATGCTTGGTCAATAAATCACGTTCGTGGTAAGTGCTTGGTTGGTTTCGTTGTAAAAGCTTGGTCAATTGATCACATTCGTGGTAATTGCTTGGTCAATAAATCACGTTCGTGGTAAGTGCTTGGTTGGTTTCGTTGTAAAAGCTTGGTCAATTGATCACATTCGTGGTAAATGCTTGGTCAATAAATCACGTTCGTGGTAAGTGCTTGGTTGGTTTCGTTGTAAAAGCTTGGTCAATTGATCACATTCGTGGTAAATGCTTGGTCAATAAATCACGTTCGTGGTAAGTGCTTGGTTGGTTTCGTTGTAAAAGCTTGGTCAATTGATCACATTCGTGGTAAATGCTTGGTCAATAAATCACGTTCGTGGTAAGTGCTTGGTTGGTTTCGTTGTAAAAGCTTGGTCAATTGATCACATTCGTGGTAAATGCTTGGTCAATAAATCACGTTCGTGGTAAGTGCTTGGTTGGTTTCGTTGTAAAAGCTTGGTCAATTGATCACATTCGTGGTAAATGCTTGGTCAATAAATCACGTTCGTGGTAAGTGCTTGGTTGGTTTCGTTGTAAAAGCTTGGTCAATTGATCACGTTCGTGGTAAATGCTTGGTCAATAAATCACATTCGTGGTAAATGCTTGGTTGCTTTCGTTGTAAAAGCTTGGTTAATTGATCACATTCGTGGTAAATGCTTGGTCATAAAATCACGTTCGTGGTAAATGCTTGGTTGCTTTCGTTGTAAAAGCTTGGTCAATTGATCACGTTCGTGGTAAATACTTGGTCAATAAATCACGTTCGTGGTAAATGCTTGGTTGGTTTCGTTAAAAAAGCTTGGTCAATTGATCACATTCGTGGTAAATGCTTGGTTGGTTTCGTTGTAAAAGCTTGGTCAATTGATCACGTTCGTGGTAAATGCAGGGTTGATTTCGTTGTAAAAGCTTGGCATATTGATCACGTTCGTGATCAGTTTTAATAATTTTCGTAGAACATAATCCTTATGTAATACATAGTAAATAAATTTAGTACACAAACCATGAATATTGGTTGGCCAACAATGTAAGTTGGTTGACCAACAATGAAATCAACAATGTTTGTGATCAGTTTTTGATAAATAATTTTATCATAAAGTGATCACGCAGGCTTTGTTGAAACAACAATGCCCATTGATTGACGCAAAATCAACCAAGGATATTAGTTGATATCACCAAGGTTTTTTTTTCGGTGTAGGTTTAGACGGCCGGCGGGTGAGGCGGTCGTCGTGGTTAGAAGACCCATTCATAACATGTTCAATTTGAAGTTTTCTTTTGATGTCAGCATTGCCACTTCACCAAATTTCCGTAAACAATGGAACGTAGTTTTTCTCTGGTTGAAATAGTGAACGGGGGATTGAAAAGAATGCACGTGGTTCAATTCGGCTGTAGGGTAGGAATTCCTTTTTCAAAACAACGTTTTGCTTCAAGTCTCAGTGAAATGAGCACCTGACTTGATGAGCATTGCCCCTTCTCGATGGCCGTCCTAATTTTGCTTTTGGCTTGCCCCTTGGCGACCTATCAACATAAAAGTCAATATTCATTCTGTTTCGATAACTTTGTTCTTTAATTCGATGTCTATGGATTTGTTATCGTCTTCCCATCGCACACAATTCACATTAGGTCACGCACATGGTGCAGAACCTGACAAAAAGTTATTCCTCTACACATTTCATAGACTCAACGGCTACGCTTGTAAGTTAACTGGAGTCTACAACTTCTCCGTCTCCACAACAACAGACTGCGATAATAGAGACGGAGTCAAGATATATGTACGTTTTCGTATATTCAGTAGTAGAGAGGAAAAAATCAATTGTGTTATCGATTATGTACTTGGCAAACAAAAACAAATACGGGAGTGAGTTGCTTTTCGATTGTCATCTTTAGATACATAGCTCTGGCTACTGCATTGCTCCTTGCCGACTTCAATTTTAAACGAACGTGCCGATAGATAGCTTTTGTGTTTGATATTCCAATTGAATGGGGTGCCCAGCATGCAAATTTTCTAAAGATAACATCTTCGAAAGGTTCGGTGTTGTATTGAGTTTGAAAAACAGCACCGATGGGCTTGTCGAAAGGTACACGAAACATATTACTGGCATTTTATAGAACCTAGAAGACAGACACTTACCACTTTTAAATTTGAGTGTTGAGTTGTTCTTTTGAAATGAAATTATTTTAATAAAAACTACCCGTGGACCTAAGCGTACGGACCTCAGTGTAAGGACGCATTCTATTGTGTTTAATCGTTGGTTTTAAGGAGGGGGAATGTTCACGGTTTTTATAAGTATAGATAGCTGCAAGTATATTGGAGCTGGACTTTTCTTTTCAATCCTGCTTTGGACTGTGGAGTGTGAACGAATGTGTTCTCTTCTCTTCCGACCACGAGCCACGACTATCCCTTGACAAGATTTTCCTTTGCTGATAAGAAGTCGCGCATTACGTTAACTTGTGGAAACACTGAAGTAGCGAACGTTCGATTGATATTTTTTTATGAAAGAGATTGACGTGGTGTTTGTTTACTAAAGAAAGGTGCTGGTGTGATTTTTTTTACTTCAGAAAAACGAAGCAGTTAAAAAAACATTCCTCAAAGGTGAACGACTGGATGTGGATACTGTTTGTGATTTATGGAGTTTTCGATAAAATACTTAGCTGCACTTGTGATAGGTACATACGAAGTTTTGGGGTTTGCTGAAACGCTATAGTTTTTCGAGACTGTATAGACACCTCAGATGCAAACTTTACCAATCACCGCCACGCCGCGCCGAGTCAACACTTCAGGGATTTAAACAATTAAAAAGCATGGGTGAGAAACTCGAAAAGTCGAAAAATGCTCGTAAGTGAGCTGAAAAGAGTTTATAAAATAAATAAATAGGATGGCGAATTAGAGCGGGCAGCTCCGGGGTCGAGCGCACTTCTATCAACCATACCTTCTTAAAGAACAAAAGGGACCTACAGTTTTTATGGATTGCAAAAATACGAGTTCCAAAAACAAAGTTCTACGTTTTCGATAACAGCAGAAAAGAGAATCATGCTTTTTACGAGGCTGAAGAAGTTTTGAGATATCAAGAGATCAGTGGCTCCGGAAAGCAAACTTTTATGCTGGAGGCATGTTTTATATCAACGTCAAAAAGGTGGAAAACTAAAACTAAACACTGAGAGCACGAAAGATTGAAAGTGGCCTTAAGGAAAAAGTTTCATGCGGTTTGATCGTCCGCAGTGCTATCTCTCTGTGTCAAGTTCCATCTCACTGTGAATCAATTCGGTGTCCAGTATTATCTCGCTGTGAATTTAGTGCGAAATGCTGTCGGGCTATGAGGTCGGTATCCATTGTTACCTAGCTGTAGGTTTAGTGTCCAGTGCTGTCGCGCTATGAGTTCATGGTAAAGTTACGGTTACCACTTGCCAAAAAATATGTATCCATAAAGATGAAACTAAAAACTACCAAAATAATGAAATGGTTGATTTTTGTCATGATAGTTATGAGCTTCAAGGCTTGTACCAAAAAGGTTAAGAAATCAAGCCAAGGGGGAAAACCTCAAACCAAGCCCGCAAAGATAACCAAGCAAACATAGTCACTTCTGAAGATTAGGAGAAACTATACTTTTGAAAACTGAACTAGCACGTTGGTCAAGAATACCACACTCCAGACTCAGAAGAATTTAGGGTAGCCATACTTGTAAGTAAGCTAAAATCAAATAAAACTGGTCTCTATAAAATGTTCAATTCACCTGGAGATTAGTTTAAGAAAAATGCACCAGCTGTTCTGCTTTCAGCCGGGAGAAAGCAGGTCCGACGAATGTACCTTACAATCTCACCACTTATAAGAGGACTAGCTGAGCCGCCCGGCTTTGCTCGGGTCTGTAGTCTTAAGGTTACTGTTCTCGTTTTTCCTCTTCCGTGGGAATTCGGGGATGAAATATAATCTTTCTTGCTGTGGAACTATATGGCATCCTGATGCTGAAAGAATTTTGGTAATCTGTCCAGTAGTTTCTAAGTTTCCGTTCCCAACCCCGTTTCTGTGGGAATATGGGGATAAAACCTTGACAGAAAACATCTCTGAACTAAACTATGTCTACTTTGAAAATTTCATAAAAATCCGAGGGGTGGTTTAGGAATCTATACCGGACATACATACATACATACAATGTACAAATGTACATATATATCCTATTTTTTATATATAGATTTAGCCTCCTTAGTTTCGCATCTCCTCTCTTGCCTATGTGAACAAAATAAGCTGTACAGAGCTTTGTCGTGTTTTGACATCTTTGGAAAACTTGAACGACTGCGTAGAATGACTTTGGTGAATTCAGTTGGCTGAGTCAAGCTCGGTAAAGATTTCATCGAGACTGATGTCGAAGAGAGCTTTAAAAAGATTGTGCAAAACTCTTACGTCAACACCAGAAGCAAAGTCTTTCAATGGGATGGGAAGTAAGAAGTAAAGGTGTTGTTAATCTTTTGGGAGCATTGAAATAGAAGTGGCAAAAAATGGGTTTGATAGTTAATCAGGGGAGATTGGAGAAATATAAAAGTTTTTTTTTGTGCATTTAATGATTGTGCAAGGGTTCTGCAGTTCTTTCAATTAAAAACAGTAGGTTCGGTCGTGCTAGTGGGACAGCTCAAAGAGCTGTCCCATGTTACCTTGAAAACCTCATAAGTTGTCAAAAAATCTTGGTTTTAGTTAAGAACCTAAAAGCCTTACCGCAAAATCAACACACAAGCCGGATATTTGAAGAATACGTGTCATTTGATATCTCCGTTATATCTGAAATCTCCCCAGCAAAAACTTAGGTCTACTTCAAAGCGAATTTATGGTAAGCCCAGGACTCAGAAAACTCTTAGTCTAATATTTACGTTGAGTTAAAAAAAAAAAAAAACACTGTGGATACCTTAGAGAAATCTTTGGGCTGGATCGAACGAAATTACTAATTCACTTTTTATATTATACGATAAGACAGCTGATTTATGTATAAATTTCATTTTTTAGAACCCAAAAAATGATACATTTTTTTTAACATTTCGCTGAAAAAATGATCAAATGGAATAAGAAATGAACGAGCGAAAAGATTATGACCAGATTCGGTCATAAATGAGCAAACTGACAAACCGTGGGCCCAGTACTTTTTAGCTATGAATTAAGTGGTTCTTGCTATTTCCGTGGTACTAGTGGCGTGATGGTAAGCGTATCTACCTGTTGACCGGGAGGTTCATGGTCTGAATCTCGACAGAAGCAAAAATGTTTATTCACAGCTATCGCCTCTTGCGAGGAATTAGCAAGTCCTCCGATAGTAAATTCATTGCCATAAAAGGCGCTTCGATTGACCGTTCGGAGTCGGTAGAAAGGTTCCTTCGTAAGGCAATGCTATCATGCTATCTCAGAGCAAAAACCCTAATCAACACTCCCCTTTTAAGGAATCACAATACCAGACGAGAGTCGCAATTCCAAAGCTTAGTTTAGGTGCCCAGAAATTGCATCGATTCAGAGGAGCGAAGACAAGATACAAACCCATATCCGTCATCATTTCAACCTATTTACCCAAAGAAATCGTGGAACCGAGAATCACCACATCACAGTTCGAGTAACGAGAAGACTTAAGCCCCTGACTTGCCCTGACCCAGAATTATCAACAATCCAGCCAAACATCAAAGTGGAACCCTTGTTCAACGATAGAAACTTCGCCAGAATCTACCAGACCTACAAAGTTCAACGGAATTTTTTACTGAATTACACAGTGTGTTTTGCATACCGTCCGACAAAAGCTCCGTATACGGATAAATTATGTCAAAATCGTATGGGAAGGTGGGTCTATCTCTTTTCATTTAAGCGAAAACGGTAATTTAACAAAAAAATTCGATTACTTTTAAATCTGACTTTGAGACTTGAGTACTCAAAAACTATTCACTCAATTAACTTAAACAAAAATTTTAAAAACCAAGGTATTGGCTTTGAAAAACACTACTGTGTGTGGTAGCCTCTTAACCAGGTTGGTTTTTAATATGTATTTTTGTTTTTTTAAATTAAGTAAATTTTTTTTTATAAAACTGCCCCCTCTCGTTTTAAAGGAGGAAGATATAGACTACATCCAAAACGACTTGTTCTTTTCTTGGCCTAACTTATTCGTACTATGTTGCACTGTGTGCGAAAAACCCTGTATATGAATGCAACTTTTTTAATTTGTAAAGCCTATTTTTAAGAATATCGCAAAAAACCATATGTATTCAAATAACTAAAGTTTTGGTGCTTCCTTAGTTGTAAGCCTTAGATCCGATGAGCTAGCCTCAGCTATAGAAAAAAGTATCAAATTTTAAATATAGGCCACACTTTAACGTGTAAACTTGCGATTCGCTGTTACCATCAGATTATCTGGCTATAGAACATCTGATCTTCCATTTGCTATAAAAGTCCTTGGCAACAGAAAAGAGGGGCGCTAGAAAGGTCGGGGAACCTCAAGGGCTAGCGCGTTTTAGAAACCTACAATTTGATGCCGATCTCGAAATGCTTAGTGAAAACCCGCTTTTCAAGGCAGTCTAGTAACCCTCGGAAGACTTACCAATTCCTCGCAAAGGCTTCATGGTGATGTCTGTAAAAAACACACACTTTGCCATCAGATATGCCGGCCATTACACCATCATCGGCAACACTAATTGAATGATGACTGTTCATTTTAAACTGTAAAGCCTTCGTACGAAATATTACCCATTCTAGAACGACATTGACACAACTTCTTGATCGACTTTAAGTCCCCACTTCTCACATGTTAAAGATTTTAAGAAAATCGATGAAAGTAAACCTCCTTCATATTTTATAACCGTGTCACCCCAGAAACATTCCCCCATTTTTTATACGCACCCTACTCATAAGATGCCCTACAGCTCTTGTGCAAACTCTTTTATTGCACTCCCCTATATGTCTTCTACTCTCGAGTGGGGAGAAGCTACTTGAGAAGATCCCCTTTCCAGCAGCTAAACTAGACTTACCCTCTAACTGTTTACATGCGATAAATATTCCTTCTCACTCTAAGTGTGAAAAATTCAATAGTTCCGCCGACCGACCCAGGAAATTATTAGGGGGCGTATTGTCTGTGGCAGAAAAACAGTGCGCTCCCTCATAATATCAGCTGCAGCACAATAACCCCAAGATTTGGATTATTGATATCTGCAAAGTTCAAGGAATCCTTAAGTGTCACTTCCCATAGCCCCAAAGACTTGAATAAATACTTACGGAATCCCTTTTGCTTTTTGCTGGGTTGGACAAAGACTTATGCAAATGACTGCTCGCTCATAAATTTAAAATAGCTTCTGGCACGGATATCTGGATAATGGACATTGCCTGCTGCCTATGCGATGGGGTTGTTGGCCTTGTTTTGGCAGTTTTCACAAACGGAGGGCGTCACTCTTCTGATTTATTAGCCACAAAAGATATTGACTGCTCTAAATTGAGGGTATAGCAATGCGGAACTACTTCGCACTATTTTCTATGATTCTGTCTGAAGCTGCTGATGCTCATAGCAAATCCCAAATGAGCCATATCGAATCGCAGGTAGTTTGCTGCCAATTAGCAGCCCTGATGAACAAATGCATTGTGGTTAAATTTGCATGCCTCGACTGCCCCACAATGTTGAGGCCTACATTACCGACCACGATACCTGCCAATTTGGTGTTGTGTTCAAGAACAGGTGTTAAGAGTGAGAGCCATTAATCAATGGACTGACTGTGGCCAAGCACTTGCGGCGGCAGTTATAAGATCAGTCAATCAAACAAGACAAGACCAAGAGTGGAAGATCTGTGCAGAGCAAAAAGGGGGGCGGCACGCGGAAAATTAAATGGACATCAATTCACATTGATGGTTCAGGCCCTCTCATCAGTGCAGATTCAATCAAAACAACAATATGCAGTTCAAGGAGCCCCTCACCCGTGATTCCACTTGTAATGGCAGCGACGACGACCCACGGCTGACGACAACGTAAGAGAGAAAGGGGGACTCCACAAAAAAGCACAAAAAAGGAGCACGCCATGCCGCACATGGCCAACGCCAAACTATGCAGACAGGCAACAAAAAGGTGTCGAAGCTACCAACAGCGGAACAGTTCGCCGCTGACGGCCACGGACGGTTCGATGGTCTTCGTCTCTGTCTGTCGGCATCTCAAGTGCTCTCGATTATTGTTCTTATCGACGGCAATTGAGATTGTGGCGCTGCTGCTGGTGCTGGAGCTGCTGCTGTGCTGTTACATAGTAGAGGTACATATACAGCGCAGCGCACGCGAAAAGGTGGTTTATGGCAATCCATTAGAGGGAAAATGTTTTCTGCGATTTAAAATCTGCCAGGGAGTCAATGAAGCAGAATCGCGCGCCTTATACAACAAGTGGGGTGGACTGATGACCGGTGCCTCTATCGAGTTTTCTTCGTTAAAGTAATTGGTATGAATGTTTTGTAATCGGTTGAAAATGAGATACACAGCCACACTGTTTCTGGGTTTGTGTGAAAATGGGGGAATTAAGTTAAATTGATGTAATTAGTGGTTAAAGGGATATCCTGGGGGACTATTATTTTATTTTTGTGCTTGTAGTTGTTGTGTTTTAATTATCATTTAAAGAGGTTATTGCAAAACGTTAAGAATCAAGTCAAATAAGCTGTTAGCTTAAGAGTTTCAAATGAAGATGAATGGGGAAGAAAGTGAGGTTTTTATTGCCAGTGCCTTGCTCCAGTTTTTAGTCATAAGAAAATAAATAAATAGCTACTGAGGCGCAGCAAGCTAAGGATGAATGAAGATTTTTTGTGAAACAGGATTTTCTTTAAACCTTATACTAATTAATATAACTCTGCTAATGATTCAAAAGATTTTTTCATTCTTTAATCGTTTTATTAGCCTACCAAGGTTTTTTTTGGGGCAGTGATACACGACCTGGAGTTGAATTAACGCACACGTGATCGAGTAATACGTGACTGAACTATGTGTTTTTGGCATAAAAAAAACTAAACCTATCAAAATTTCAAATAATGTGAGCTAAAATTACCCATTGTACACTAAGAAAATAAGAAAGCTTCGCAACAGAAGAAATAGTGCTTGGCGGGTCTGCATTAAGACGCGTTCTGTTCTGAATCTGATCACCTTTCTAACATCTTTTTTTTTTTTTGATGAATTTAAATCGCTATCCCTAACACTCTGTATGTACTCAAGTTATATTCATAGAATGGGCAACTCATAAAGGGATGACCCAAAAAGTTTCTGGAACTTTGTCAATTCAAAGAAAGATTCGGATGGATACCCAGATAACTTTACTTATGGTAATGTCACCTTGACAAAAACAATTTTGCTCACAATTTTTGTAATTCCTTCTCTGATTCTATTGTTGATATAGATCGTAGTTACTTCGAGTTTCTACGTAAATGTCATTAAGTTAATTTAAATAATGTTCCAATTCACCTAGAAAGAGTCCTTCACAATATTTCATCTTTGAACGATGATTACTCTGCTGGCCCTGATAACATCCCTCCAATAATTTAAAAAAAGTGTAAACCCCAAATTGCACTTCCCCTTCATTGTTTGTGTTCATTGTCGTCGATTGGATTAGGTCGTACCAAACTGATAGATCATGTGTGGTAAAATTTAGAAGCGTTCTTTCAGACTCCTTTAAGGCTCACTCAGGACTCAGGAGTACCACAAGGTACAAGGTACCTTGGCCCTATCCTCTTTATTCTAGCTTTGTTACTTTTAGCTCGTCATCGAGTGAATTTTTGATCTTCGCATAGTGCGATAAAAATGGATTGATTCTCAATCCAAGCAAATGTCAAAGTATAACTTTTTCGAAGAAACGTACATCGGCTTTGCATAATTACTTTGATTTCTCATCAAATAACATGCAAGGTGTCCAGTATTAAGGACCTCGGTGTTTACTTTAGTTCCAATTTAGAATTTACATCTCATATCAATTATATTGTTACATAGTAAAGGAAATTCAATGCTAGGCTTTATTAAAAGATGGGCTAAGGAGTTTACGGACCCCTACGTGACTCTTTCGCTCTATAACTTTCATGTCGACCCCATCTAGAATATGCTTCTCAAACATGGTCTCCTTATTGGGCAGTCCACAATTCAAGGATAGAAAGTAAGATTATTAGATTTGCTCTCAAAAGATTTCCTTCGATTGATCCTTATTACCTTCCACCGTATGAGCATCGTATTCAACTTTTGCAGATGCAACTGCTTTCGCAACGCCGAATAAATAATGATTTAGTCTTTATTCACCAGCTTATAACAGGACAAATTGATGCTCCTGACTTGCTCTCATGCATAAGTTTTAATTACAGGCTCATACCAACTGCGCAACTTTGGAGCTACTTCACTGTCCTCATCATAGAACTAATTATGGCATGAATCAGCCTATTATTCGTATGATAAAAGTTTTGAACCTAAACTCAAATTTAATAGATTTTCACATCAGTAAAACTACGTTAAAGTCCTTGATTCGAACCAGAGCTCCACTCTCTTGACTATGCTTTTTTATGTTTCTAATATCTTAATAATTGTCACATTTAATAATTAATTTTATGTATGTAGCCATCTAATTTGTTTTTGCATATGTTTATCAATAATTTTGTAATATTTTTTAGTTCTGTTGTCTTGAGTGTGTAAGACTTAATTTTTGCTTCCTAACAACTAACACCTCGCTAAATGATGACAGTGACACATATTTCTGAGTACTTAAGGATGAAAAAACTCTTGAAGAAAAGATACCTACATTGTTTCACAAGCTTGAAATATGCTGTTCTGATAGTGAAATTACTTATCGCATTTTCGAGTACTTTAGTACCACAATTTGACATTCTTTCATCAGTCTTTGAACGAATTGAAGTCGATGAATGAACAGCAGACTATATATAGACCGTATTTTGAAAGAAAAATAGAACTCACTCACTCGATCACTGATGCGGTAATTCGACCCCTGACAGACTTTGGTTTGAACGACCACTTGTCCAACTTGTTGGATGGTTTGTAAATATGTTTGAAAATTTTAAAATTGGATGGAGCGGCGGAGTATATTTCATTATGTTGGACGACAAGCCTGATAAATCTGAACGCAAACTACATCCGACCAACATCCATTGTACAGTGCGAACTCCGATATAATGATGAGAAAGTAAAATGTAAGTCATCTGTCAAAACAAAATGCAGGTCTCTTGGAAGACACTTTAAGATCAGTCTTGAAAATCGGTTACGTACAAGCAGATACTCAAGCAAGTACCTATTTATATTTCAAATTCAGACTAATTTTCAAACTCAGACCTTGATCTTCCGATCGACAGCCAAAAAATAAAAACGTTATGTGTTTTTCAAATTGTTTTTATAAACTCTTAACATGTTGTGACTATTCACAAGTCAGTAAACTTGAGTGGGCTCATAAAATATTAACTGATTGTGGCTCCTGAATGTGTTTATAAGGCCCAATTAAGATATGAGCACTTGACAACTACTGGAATTTTTATTTCTCAATTTTTCGATAAAAATACAGCAACATCCAAAAACTATAATAATTTATGTGACCTATGAGGTAAGTGTTCACACAAAAATAAATAAAAAACAAAGATGTCCAGGTGTCCAAGTTGTTTGGAAAAGCTCATAGAAAACTAATCAATCAACATGGGATATAAAATATTTTTGTTTTTGACAAAACAGCATAGTTTGATAATAGACGCAAAACAAATGGATTCCAGAACGAAACGACAAGCTGTGATGGATAATTTTTCAAATAATTTAATCTATTTTTAAATTAAATTTATATTTATCGCAAAAATAGCTTCAAAACAAATGAGGTGAGGTTTCAGAATTCAAAAAAGAAATTATTGGGTTGGATACACATATGTACAAGATTGATTATTTGGTTTTTCTTTTAAATCTAACACTCTGACATTTTACTAATCGGCACAGAGGTTTGAATGTTTGCAAGACTCTGAACCTGAACCTTTGAATGACCATTATCGGTATAGCTCTACATTCACAGGGTCAGCCAATTTCGCGTTTTATTTTCAAATGCAATAAAAAAAAACAATATATATATATTTTCAATGTACTATGGCCGTTGGTAAGAGCAAACATACCCATTAATCATGGAACACAATGTCGTTCAAGTGGCTGCCACGGCTGGACTTACTCTAATTTTCGAAAATCTTGTTGGTGATTTTGGGGCTGTAGTTTACGGATTAGTAAGAAGATATTGGCCTTGAAGCGTTTTTGGGATGTTAGCATTGGTCAAATAGCCTTATAAGGTTGAATTGCAGCTACGAAGCGGCCAATTGCGAGAACCTCAATTCGGCTAAAACTTATCTCCAAAAAACGCATTTCCTGGTCTCACTTTCTTTCTAAATAAGTTTTCAATATTTGACAAGTTTCTTCGAGCGAAAAGTGGCTTATTTCGCTCCGCGGTAGAATGATATTCACTTTATGTCAAAATTTCTAGCGAGAAACAGCTGTCAGTGTCAAAACAACCTATGATTTTAAGCCTATGATGGGCCTACCACATGAACTAAAAGTGAATGAAGAAACACTTTGTGGTTTTCAGTGTTATGAGTATAGAGTGAAAACGTCTTCAACGTGTAAGAACAGTAATTGAACAGAAAGGCTCGTTTCAAATAATCAGTAGATGAAGAATTTACTATACTAAACGAGTGTAGCTCCAAGCTTTGGAGAAGATGTTTCGTTTCAATTGCTTCCTGTGATATTTTGTTTGCATTCCTTTAATCAAAATGTTTCCTTGCTACAGCAAAAATACTTTCATTTCCACTGCGTTTACTTAAACACAATTCTTTACTGGAAGCAATTGCCATATAGCCCACAGCGAATATCCTCAATGGCGTTCGGCTCGGAAGTTACTCCCAAAATGTAGGTAAACCAACCCAACCATACCACACCCCGAGCTATAACCTCGTATGTGCACCTATCTACAACAAAACCGCCATCATCTACCTTATTCAATATGCAAATTGAACTCAACCATTCCACCATTCCCCGCACCGCAAATTTCAATTTGGAATCATTCCAAAGCTTCAAAACAGTTACTTTCCACACAAAGTATCTAAACTTACACTGTTTCCATTACCTACATTATTCATTTCCATTTTGTATATTGCATAACCTCTTTTTACATATGCCAAGTACCTTTACATGATGTTGGCGACGACGACCGACAACGACGACGGCGACGCATAAGGCCACTCTTTATTTAGAATGACCACCGCCCAACCCAGTTTCAATCATCACATCACAGCAGAGCAGATGGACTTGGAAGCTCTTCAGCTGGCTTATGTCAATTTTTGTGTCAAGTGACATGGTGATGTGAAGAAAATATCACACTCAGGCGTTAAAACAAAATAATGACCAAAGCAAACAAAGAAATGGAAAATCTTTAGAGAAAAACGTATACCTATGTTTTAGTTGTAAGACGCCCTGTATACTTACTGGCGCCAAATGTAGCTCTTTTGAGAATCTTGTACATACTCGTATACCTGCTGTTACACCTGTGCTCTGCTGTGCTCAGAAAGTTTATGTTTTTTTCATTAGACCAAAGATCAAAACAACACATCCAAGTCATCTCCATCACAAAATTACTGCGCCTTTTAGATATTTTAGGAAAAGAGGTATTTCGCCAGCGATATTTTTGCAGTTTATAATCTGAGATGCTCTTGACTTTGAACTTCTTCAATGCCGGCATTCATAAGAGACAAATAAATATTTAACATTTATTATTCCTGTCAGAAATGAAGGGGACATACTACATTTTGCCGGTCTTCAACTGCTACTTGAAAACCACCCCGCGACAGAACTACGCAACAAAAGTTTGCATATTGACCGCGGTAGGTGATACCATAAAAGCATTTTAGATCTTCCTGGGGATTGAACCATCAGCGTCGGACGCTCTCCACCTTTTTATTCTATCAGAGGTTTTTTAAATACTAGCTGGAGCCTTCAAACCAATCGAATGCTCCACCAGATAGCAAACTTTTTTAATTGTAGCTTTTCAGATGTTCGAATGAAAGCTAAAAAGCCTTGGTTACCAGGTCTTACCATGGGATCAATTCTCGAACCCATTCTAAGCGATTCCTGATCTCAAAATGTAAAGTAGCTCTCAAACTGTGTTCTTAAGGGTTCTTAAACGTTCTAAATGATAAATTCTGACAGTTGTCTCTCAGTTTCCAATTGGATTTTTCCGCGCTTGAGTTTTGCGCGGTGAAGCTGTGATAAATGTTTTCACTTCACAGCTTCACAAGTCTGCATTGAGCATCTGTAAGCTGATGCGAGAAAATGCACAACATCCACAGAGGAAGTGCTTGGGGTTAACACGTTTAAATTCTAGGCAAAAAAGAAGTGCCACGTGGTAACGCCAATGAGATTTCTTTTCTGCTAGCTGAGGTACCAAAAACTTTTACAGTTTTCCAACCAACTTTGGGGAGCATACGTTTGGTCTGTCTGTATCCAAAGTAGGCATGTCATTCACAGCTATGCTCTTAACTGCTCCAATTCTTAATTGGTCACTGAAGAGCACGGCAGTCCAAGCGCTGGATCAGGTCCAGAGAAAGCAGTTTGAGATCATTGCCTTAAAAACTCTTTGGTTATTTCGTTTCCAGTTATGGCACGATGGCTTGGAACCCAAAAGAAACTCAAAAAATTTAGTCTTTCCACCGCATTTAGAGGGTTCTTGCATTCCTTAATCTCTTTCGAAGTGTATAGAGGGCTAAATAGAGCCTTAAGCACTGCGAACACAAATACTTCTCTCCATCCTGCCATTCCCCGTTACATACCTAATAACCATTTGGATAGCATATGTCTCTCCTTGGACGACGGATGCGGATGTGCCTTATGAGGCGTGTAGGTAGTCGCATATCGTCGCTCTCCACAAAAGAATAAGTGCCAGATCCATAATTAGTTTTCGAACCAGCTTCGAAGCCACGCCTCCCATAACAATTCTTTCTTCGTTCAAATTCTAGAGAGTGGATGAGTTCGGAACCGACCGACGCGACGCGACGCCGAGAAAACCATCGCCACCATTTTCCTGACTTAAATAACGAGCTCAGAGCTCGTAGGAAGATTTGAGACGCGAACCTAGGTAGGTAATATAAATTAACAGCTTTTTTTAATTTTTTGCTAACGTTCTCACTGTTGAAGTCATTTTGTTTTTTAATCTTTGCCGACTAGTGAAATTCAACTTACATTATTGTGCAAGAAAATTGAATTTGCTTACTGATATGATATGAGCCTATTCTGGCCAGCCTACCTTCGAAAATACACGTAAATATGCCACCATATGGCAAAACGAATGCAAGACTTGTAAATTCACTGTCGGGGACACCGACACATGGTGGCTTTGTTGGTATCACAAAACCAAAGTGCAGTTTATGATCTGGCTTAAAGTTTCCGACATACTCAACTCAACCTCAGATAATACAAAACGTAAACAGTAAGACACTTACCATGGCTTACACTACGTCCAATGTACGAGACACTTGCAACTTCGCCATGGGCAAGTTGTTATCTAATTTAATTTTTTTGTATTGAAATTGAAAAATACTCTCATACCACACCTTGAGTTAGATTTGAAGTAAAATTTGACTAATGGCCCGCTTAGGTGGAGGAAAATGTGCGTGAGCGTATTTACACCACACAGCAGATATCGCACATTGGAGTAGTGTTGTAGGAGGTTGGAAAAAAGTGAAATTGTGAAAATTGTGAAATCTTCTAGCACGTGTTTCAAAATCATTTATAGCAAATTTGTTGTGTAAACAAAAGTTACTCTCAGAGTCGTTTGACACTTTTTGATAGTTGCACTGAAGCTGCAACAGACATAAAGCTCGTTCTATGACTGCTGCCAATAGAAGTGCTGACCAACACGCTACGCCGGCAGCGATTAATTGATGTCTGTGCAAATTTGCTTAATTAATTGCATGGCACTTGGACCAGACAGTTTGCCGTGTTGATATTCTTGCTAAAAACTAATTGTTTCTAAGAAGTACAGGTGAATCGGTAGGCAGAACTATTTGTAGACATAAACTCAATACGGAATTTTGAGTAGGTGGAGCAGCTGTGGCCCGAGTTGTATCTCTCTCAGATACAAAGCCTACATTGTAAGAATATCATAGAATGTTATGCAATTTTCAGAGCATTTCGCATGATGACAAGAGGACGAAAACCAATAAAACTGAAAGCGACATAATTCGAATATGAAATTTATATTCATTGTATTTTAAGTGCTTCAATGTGCAATAGGAATTGACGTTGAAGCTGGACTTTATTGAACTTTAAAATGTTTAAGTACTTATGGATTGATATTAAAGCTTTATTGCGTAGACAAGAGACGCCTTAAAAAGGTGATAAAGTATTTTCTTGTCAATTACTGTTGTAGTTTGGCCGGTGTTACAGTGTTTATTTGGCACTTCAAATGCCATAATATAATTTTATGGGAAAACGGTACACTTTTGCTTTTCAAATTGCAGTTCGCAAGATACACAAAAAAAAAATAAATTAACTGACTTCAATGTAAAAACTAACCACACGATACGTTTTTTCGTGCGATTTTGGATACTTAGGCACTAATTACATAAGCTCTAAGCCAAATGCGACGGAAAGAAGGCCAAAGAACCAACAAAACCGCTAGATTGAGTCAGTGGCGTAGCTAAGTATTGCATATTTCTGTTTTTTTTTCGTAGTCAAAAAATATGTTTGTTTTGTTTTCAGCAGTGTGATAGATCAATTTTTCTGAGTGAAACAGTAAATACAACTAAGAGGACTAACTTCTGTATGTTTATTTACTCAAATTTGAATTATCAAATTTTTATCTTTCTATACTTTTGAGCTGCACCAATAAAATTGCTGATAACGTAATGAACGAATCAATAAAAATGTTCAATCATTAGATTTATAATATCCGAACATATTTAAATCATGAAGATAAAACAAAATCACCTAAATGTTGTTTGTTTTTAAAATTGTTATACAATCCTTCCCCGGCCATACATCTGCAAAGTCTTGCAACAAATGCTTTTCCATTTCAGTAGGCAGATGGATTCACTCTGATAAAGATACTAATAGATACTAAATAATAAAAAACAGACCTCATCAAAGGTCTTTACGTACTTCACATCGTAGAGTTGGGTAAAGTTCTTCAAACTTCAAAGAACACTTACCCATACTTTGTTGTACTTTGACGTTACTTAAAAAAAAAAAAAAAAAAAAACAAACTTCAACAAATCTTTAAGAAATATCACTTTGTCCACTTCTGCTATCGTTCTGTGATTTACACTCCTGGATTTATTTCTATAACCATGCTGCAGTTGTAAATTTAAATTCCAAAATAAATAACATCAGCTGATAAAGTACATCCTTACGCAAGCCCATATCTAGTTATCCATCCACACGAGGTTAGTAAATTATAATTGAGATTCGTAACAATAAAATTTGTTTTGATTCAATATTTTATAACTTTGTTTTATTGCTGTTGTTTTATGCACCTCTTATGTACATTATTGTTTTTCTTAAACAAAAGAAAAGGAAAAGAGCCATTGACTGTATGGCCTCAAGTGAAGTGCGCTTAGATTAAAATAATTATTTGCAAAACGTTTATTTTACTAATTCCGTGTCATAAAATGAAACTGATTAGGAACTATTGCTGTAGTGCTTTTGTTAAAGCATATTGGAGAGTTGTCTATTTTTTCCAGAAATGTCTTTTTATGAAGCCTATAGTGTGGGCGAAATACGGCCTTTCTTCTTTCTGAAATCCGAAAAAAAACATTGGGTTGCCTCTTCCCTACAAAGAACAAGAATAAGTAGAAAAGTTTGCAAAAAAGACTTCATGGCAGGAGCACTTCAGTTGAATCTCATTGAATCCTTTGCGCTCCTCGGGACAACGGAGGTTTAAGATAGAGAAGGAGTGAAGGAACGTGCATAGTTGATGGTAGTTTCTTCATCAAATTTTGACAGTACAATACTATGATACTACACTTTAACAAAAAATCGAACTAAATACTTAAGCAAAATGTGATTTTTCTCTGAAAAATCTGAAGTGGATCATTTCTTTCCATTATCAACTCATAGATTGAAGCTGCACGACATTTTATGGCTTTGTAAAAATTAAGCACTTATTCTATAAACTAAAATTAAAATTAGAAAACACTACATTCCACTGCAAATACCATTTGAGAGAAAGTTTGTAAACTGTGTTTTTTTTTAGTTGTATAGAACTATAAATTGGCAGCACTGTTTTCACTGACAATTTCTTTGTCATCAGCCATGTGATTTATTTTTAGTTTGGTTAGCTATTTCATCGTGGAAGAGTTGAAGCTGCAGGACTACTGCGTGAATTATTTCAAAACGTAATCGCTGTGAAGACGATTAGCACATACATTTTGCGCCTCGTACCTGTCAGTAAAGCTTTTAAGATTGTGTTATTTAACATTACTAGACTATTACCTTTTGGTGAACTTTCTAGTCCACACCGATGATCCAAAGACGATTACCGATTTACGAACCCAAAAGCTGCAAAGAGCGATCGAAATGGTACCTCAATATTGAACAAAATCCTAGCCGTCGCGGTGGCTATACACTAGAAATCATATATAAAAAAATGACAATGAATAAGCACTCAAACTGTAACTTTCTTCACTCTCCTGGGCTTTTCTAAAGCTTCTGATACGGTCAACAATCGTATATTATGTAGTAAACTTAGCGATGAGTTTCAATTCGAATCATCGGCTTGTTTTCTCGTATCTTAGCTCTAGATTCCAAGCTGTTGTTGCTGATAATGATAACCAAACTTCGACTTTCCTACCACTAAGCAGAGTCCGCAGGGATCTATTTAGGGTCAATCACTGTTTTCTTTATATGTATATCAAATAAACTTCCGCTTTTAAGCTTCAATTACTCTATCTACAGGGTGATTCACATAAGGTGTGACAAAAAGATAGGGTGTGTAGGTTGGACCTAGACAAGCAAAAAATCGTACGGGAGGGGGGGTCCATTTTCCCCCGTTTAGGCGGGAGGGGCAATTTAAGAAAAAAATCACTAAAAATGGGGAAAAATTATTTTAAGAAAACGGTTATACCTACAGAGTCGTGCTATAGCATTTTGAAAAGCCAAAAACCTATACTTTCATTTAAATTTTAAAATAAGTTGTTCAAATGAATAGTTTTTGAAATATTAATTTTCAAAGTCAAAATTTTGAAAATAAAACATAAATTTTTTTTTTTTAACCATTTTTTTTCAAAATTTTACGTTATTAAGTAGTATTTTTCTGGCTTACTTTCAATGCTCTTATTTATTTTTGATCAAACACAAAAAACCGGATGTCAAAATAACCTGTAGTTTTTGAGAAAACCAAAAATTACAAAAATGACTTTTTTAAATTTTTTGTTTTTTTAAAGTTTTTTTTTCGTTATTGGATTCTTAAGTGAACTTACGAAATAAAGGATGAATTTTTTCTTTACTTTTTTTATTGAGAATTCACTTAAAAATCCAATAACGAAAAAAAACTTTAAAAAAACAAAAAATTTAAAAAAGTCGTTTTTGTAATTTTTGGTTTTCTCAAAAACTACAGGTTATTTTGACATCCGGTTTTTTGTGTTTGATCAAAAATAAATAAGAGCATTGAAAGTAAGCCAGAAAAATACTACTTAATAACGTAAAATTTTGAAAAAAAATGGTTTAAAAAAAAAAATTTATGTTTTATTTTCAAAATTTTGACTTTGAAAATTAATATTTCAAAAACTATTCATTTGAACAACTTATTTTAAAATTTAAACGAAAGTATAGGTTTTTGGCTTTTCAAAATGCTATAGCACGACTCTGTAGGTATAACCGTTTTCTTAAAATAATTTTTTCCCCATTTTTAGTGATTTTTTTCTTAAATTGCCCCTCCCGCCTAAACGGGGGAAAATGGACCCCCCCTCCCATACGATTTTTTGCTTGTCTAGGTCCAACCTACACACCCTATCTTTTTGTCACACCTTATGCGAATCACCCTGTATATATGTATGTATGTATATGCCGATGATGTACAACTTCGTTATAGCTGCCCATTGGGCTTAATTGAAAATCAAGTCAACGAAGATATTAGTAAAATTCTGGATTGGTCATTGTCGAACAAGCTCTGCTTAAATCCGTCAAAGTCAATAATTGATCATTTCCATCAAATTGATCAAATCCAAAGACACTACTTACTTTCCAAAGTACGGCAAAACAACACGCCTATTCAGTTTGTCAATTCAGCGAGGAATCTGGCAATAGTTTTTAAAAAGACACTTACTTGGACAAACCACATACATATATTACTATGGGTCAGTCAAAGTATTACTCCTATTAAAATAATATTTCGATCATATGAGAAAACTAAATGTTGTTTACAACAGTGTGGCAAGGTACATTTTTGGATTAAAGAGATATAATCATATTCACTTTCTCCGGTTGTGAAATAAGAATAACCTTCCCCGAGCATTAAGGTTGACAAGCTATACTAATCCGTTTAAGGTAAGGCTAATTCAATATTTTGAAGAGCATCAAAGACAAACTTTAGCGTTAGCAATTCGTAAAAAAGTATTACGTTATAGTGTGTTTATAATTTTATTCATTTAGTTGTTTCTGTTTAAACACACTGAATTCTAATTTTTATTTTTTGATTTTTTTATTATTATTATTTCTTCATTTTCTATATAGAATTACCCACTCAATTTTAATTTAAAGTATTGTATTACTGAAGATTGCACTATTTAAATAAATAAATACTACAATACTAAATACTAAATAAAGTTAATTGTTTGCTAATGAATGCAACTCGTCTGAGTTTTTTCATTTGATAGTTCTAACCTCAAAAAAAAAGTAGAAAAAACACGTTTATATTTAAAAGAAAACAACATCACCTTGATTTTTAGATGAACCAAACCATTTAGGAATTTAGTACGTAATTTTTTTAATTTTTATCAATAATATATTAAAATATTTCAGCAATAATTAGCTTGAAAACTCTAGTGACGGATAGCTATGGGTCCTTCAGCAGTAGTTAATAATTTATTAATGTTCAGCAGCCCAACCAAGAGGAATAACTTACAGAAATAATTCGATGATGTTATTGTGATGTTGAAAAACAAAATATTTGGTTTAGTAGTTTATAGTGATACTCAAAAATTCCATTATGACGATCCCATGTTTACTACACAAGGCACATTTTCGACGCATGTACGCATGTACGACATGTTTTCTCATATTGGGGTTAGCCATTCGATTACTCGTCGTAAAGTCGGAAGCTAATGAAAATTATAGGTATTATCGATTAATCACTCCTTGGACTCGTGACATTGAGACTCATTGGCTGAAATACTTCAATGATATCACCTAGTTTCTGAGGATTTTTATTTTTTAATTACAAGTGTTAATGCATTCACAAACAAATTACCCTTCGAAACAAAAAATTGCACTGCAAGTGTATTTATGTATATCAATAGCATACGTAAAACAAACAACTTATTCCACTCTAAAAGTATGTAAACATTTAAAATTTAAGATTATTACAAACCGCACAATAAACATTCCGATGCGACACGCCACACACATCGTGGCGCTAATTGGCAAATATTTGGCATCCTTGTGTGTAGTGTGAAGTGTTTTTGTTGTTGTTTTTGTTTCATTTCTATAATTTTAATATTTTCATTTTATTGATATCCATCGTTGAATGGTTGGATCAGATTTCAGACGACCGATTGCATGTCTATAAGAGGCGCATTAGCTTGCAGCAAGACTGAACCTTCATAGTTCAAGAACTTTTAGATAAAATTATATAATTTATCTTTTGCCCAGTGGCGTTGAATTCTCATGACTTGACAACGTTATGGTGGGGCAAGCTGTGTGTATTTCGGCTAGTCATTGTACTGATTATAAAGTATTTCAGTTTTACGAGCTTTTATCGAACAGATATTTGGGTTTTGTTTTATTGCTTGACAATCAAAACTTAGTCATGTTTGTGTTATGGCAGAGTCGGAGTGAAAATATTTTGTATTTTAATAATTACTGGGGTATAATTAGCATCATAAAATACATAAATAGTTGGAATGTCATTTAAACACTAACGCAACAAAAAATTCACGTCATCAAAGATTAAACAAACCTAATGGAAGATACTGAAGAACGAATATATTTAAATCTACGCATTGGCAAAATTGAGGTAGAGTCTGTATAATGCAAGTACGAAAAGTTGAGGCCTTGAAGAAGCATAATATCTTTCAAACGCTACTCCATCAACGCATTGGCTTTTATTTCCGAAGTGTCCGCTAGTATAGGTACAATAGCATAAACTTCTAAAAAAATAACCAATGGCAACAGCTGTGCTGGGCACGGAGCACAACACTTTCCTCGACAAATCAGATTCCGTTATTGTTTCTTCTGGTGCCGGTCATATAAGTACTTAGCGGAGTAAGAGTGTGTTGAGCAGTGCTTTAAAAAGACGTTCGAAGTTGTAATAGAAAATAGATTGGACTTCGGTCAAGAAAAGCATTACAGATTATTTCAAAGGAAAGTTGTAACAGAAAATTTTCGCTTCAGAAAAACGCATCCCACCACCTAGGGTGCGGGAGGCTTATTAAATAACCTTTGATCTGCTAATAACTTTTTCTGTCTTTAAAGTAAAGACATAAGCAAATAGCTTATGCAGGTAAATTGACGAAACTCATATGAAGAACAACGATATTCATTTTTATATTTTGGCGTTGGTCTATTACTTTGTCCAATGTCTGCTTATTACGTAAGAGTTTCAGGTTCACAAGCAGGTATCTAAGATTATTTACACTCCTTTTATAAGCACTTAGCAGTTACCACTTCGCCAATCGGAATTGGATAAAAACTGTAGCTACCGTATTCAAATTTCTTTTTTTTAGAGACAGAGGCAAGAGCTTTGAGAGTAGCCTGACTGTCCGAAAAGTTATGAATATAACCGCGGAGGATACAACGTTTTCTCTAAGCCAGGAGAAGACTTCTTTTATCATCAGAATTTCTGCTTGGAACACACTGCATTAGTCAGGTAGGCGGAAGAAATAGCTTAAATTCAGGCTTTTGAGAAAATTCCAATTCCTTAACCATACCAGGTTTAACATCCGTTCTATCTCGCAAACTTCTCTTGAGGGTATGGTTATTTAGAAATTGTTATTATAACACCAACTTGGGACTTAGGAGTGGTGTAGTCTAATCGATCCGGAAAGAATTTTTAATTGTAAAATATTAGTCTGACCAATTTGATTGTTGTTTTACTGAGAGTTGGCTTTTAGTCGAGTAGTTGAGTTCGCTGCTGACTGTTTTGAAAATGTCTAGGTGCCTTCAGTATAATAGTATGTATTCGGGAATTCGAAGGAGTTGTCCTTAGCGCGCCGTTGATGCACATACCTCTCGTTCGCAGAATTTTATCAAGCTCTTACAAGCCTGTTTGTCTAGTGAGGCCAACCATATAGGTTAGTATAGGTCTTATGACCGATATGCAAAATTGGGGGAGAAATCCCATTTGCCACAAATAGCCTTCTTACATGAGAAAAGTGCAATTTTGGCTTTACTTACTCTTGCCTCTATATTGGCTTTCCAGGTTAGTTTCTTTTCTCAAAAGTTACACTCAGATATTCAGCCTGATTCACTAGGGTGAGAGTAACACCTTTAATGGCAGGAGGTCTGAAATCCGTGATTTTATATTTTCTCGTGAGAAGAACAAGCTCCGTTTTGATTGAAATTCAGTCCTCGAACCTCAGCCCAGTGATTGAGTTTATTTAGAGCCCTTTGCAACAGCCCTGCTAGAGTTTGTGGGTGTTTGCCTGAGACAGCAATTGCCACATTATTCCGCGTAGGCAACAACCTTGAAGCATGCTTCTTCTATAGATCGTTAAGTATAGTTAATTTATTGAGAAAAGCGATAACTACCCGTGGAAAAACTTATCTTTTTTTATTTCGGGATTCGAACTTCGAACCTTACGTACAAAAAGCAAACTTGCCAATTACATAATTCGCCACGGGCACTGCAAGTCTGTGAAACATCTAACCAATATTCTTGCTCTTCTAGAATCCCTTTACGATGAACTTAGCATGAAAACGTCCCGGGAATCCGTGGATCACCAGATTTCTAATTTTTCCATTAACTGTGAGAACAGCAACTGAAGAACAGTGCGATAGAGCTGGTATCCCTTGTTAGAAATCATACGCATCTTTGGGAGAAGCATTGAATACTCTAAGTCACTCAAAAAGTATGCAACCGATTTTAAAGGATCCAGAGCCTTTAAATAATTCAAATAGTTGTATTGTTTTAAAAACAAAAGCTGATAAAACGGAAATAATATATGTACTTCTAAATTTGGCAAAAATATTCAATTTAGGTTCATATTTGACACACTTACAGCTACATTCTGCCCAAAAACCACAAGTCACTACGTTGTGACCCGCTAAGAACCCTATAGCAGTTTGAATATTGAGTTGAAAGTTGTGACTTGATTGGAACGTTATGACTTCTGAGGTATTCAATTGAAAACGTTTTTTTTTGTTTTTCTTCCTTTCATTTTATTCCAAAAAATTCTTCTATTTTCGTTACAGAAAAGCATGACAGAGCATTACCATTTTGTCTTCTTCGAAAAGTGTGGGGAGTGTCTTCTTAACGATGAAGTGGATAAGTTTTGCCGATTTGGCAGCTCAATTTTGGCTCCTTATCACTAAAAATTTGGAAAGCAGATCTTTTAAAATATTTAAAAAAGATATTTTTAAGAACTCAGGGCTAGATGAGAAATTAGTCATCACACCAAAATTCGGTGAGATGGCATATTTCTTTATTGTAAACCCTTTCAGGCGCTTATCAGCTGATTACAACAATTCTCAATCGATCTTCTTACGTTATTTTGATTGATAAAAATATATTTTGTTTTTTTATTTCTTAAGAGAGATAGATTTTTCTTCAGGAAAACGGACCTGTTGAGGTATTCTTTTGTATTGCAATGTTTCTATTTGAACACCTACTTTTAAATACAAATTTGCACCACTGTAATTGACCGATTTCGCTATTATTTGCTTTTGAGAAAAAATAAACTCTGTACTCTGAGATACATTACTTTAATGAAGGGGTTTTATATGGTGTTTGAAACTCCTCCTATAAAGAGAACTTCTTGTCTTCTAATTTAAAATTCATGCGATATTCAACTTTTTTTTTTTTTTGATTATTTTCCTACGGTTTGATATTTGGTGGCACTTTGACTTAAAATGCACTAATTGGGACCAAACGCCGAAAGTGGATGCTAATACTTCATGCTGGCGCTCTTTCTCCGTTATGTATCAGGTGAGTAAAATCTTAGATATAGAAAACTTTAGTGGTAAAAAAATAAGGAGCTGTTTTAGCTTCAAACTAATTTTAACTGTCAAAATTGATACAAAACCAGAACAGAATCCAAGAAACTCATGGCTTCAATAAACTGGGGTCTTCAATCTTCGTGAAAATGTTGACTGTTCTTATCATCTTTTTTTTCTCACAAAACCAGACATCGAACTTCCACTGAAGGCACAACATTTTTCTAGGTCAGTGTTGCATTCTTAGAGCGTTGGTAACTAAAAGGGGCTTAGATTTGTATTGCATTAATATTGTCCGCATATTTTGAAAGACCCCTAGTCTGGTACACATGGACACTATACCATCAAAATATGTATATTAGGTGTGTATTTAAATAATAATTAAAATTTATAATCGAACAGTCCAACAAACATGTAATTACTAATATTTTCTCTGTATCTTAATTCACCACAAGCTAACCACTCATTAAATAGCTACACACTAGAGCCGGTGCTGTGTGTTGTTGCGCTGTGGTTGACTGTGAAGCTTTTTTTTTTTTATATAGAAGAAAAATAAAAAAATGGTTTGTAAATATTCATTAGCATAAGACACAAATGCCGATCTACGTCTACTGATAGCTGCGCCAATATGTAGTTGTTGACAGACGACACTGGTGTACGACTTCATTGAGAATTATGAAAGAAACTCCTTCGAAAGCGACATTCCATATTTTACAGTTGCGATGGAGAGTAGTGGTATTTTTCCTCGACACATATAGTCAAATAGAAAGGCAGTGTGGATCGAGTTTTTCAGAATCGCTGTTCAAGACTTTAAAACCAATGAAACTTTAAATTTGTATAAAAATTCCTGGAAAAAATTTTTAGACTGAAAAGTTTGGTTTCCATGGAAGACTGTTGCGTATTTTTCTACTTCCACTGTACTCACAGGGGTTACCTACCTCACTCAATTTAAAGAAAAACTTTAAAGAAGAAAACCTGTCCGCCAATCACTTTATTTGTTTTTAAACGCAACGGCAATTCAATAATTTAAACAGTAATTTCAAGTGGGAAATTTGAAGGAGTTTTCAGTCAGGTTTTCAATTTTCTCATCATCAGCACACACATTTCTGTAGATTCCTACTAACCGCAAGCAATCTAGTTGGTATCTTACATTTAATTTTTGTTTTTAGTTGTGGTTGTGTTTGTTTCATTTTTAAGTCAACGACGCGACGATGACGAGGATGACGAAGATCTGTGATAACCTTTGCAGTAGTTGCAGCTATGTTCATAGAATATATGGAAAAGTAGCTGTAGACCTTTTAGTGTGTAGTCAATTTATTTGCCAAAGATTTGCGTGAATAAATATTTTACCAATGTTTGAATGAGCTTGCAGTTGGTTTGTGTGTTTGCTTTGGGTGCACTGTGTAACTCATTGTGGTGGAATGTTAGCATAGTCAGATTGTACACTTGACCAAGAAAAAAACTACTTTCGTCCATTCATACGTGGCGACTATTCACAAATTTTCCTATTTTTTACTTTTCATTAGGTTCGAATTGCTTTGAAACATTGGAGTTTCTAAGAAGGAAGTTTATCGAACATTTTAGGCCTTTTACTTGCTTCTAAAGAATTCAAAAATGGGTGCGTCGGCGACATATCCAAAAATAAGTTTACACAATTTTGAGAAACTTTCGAGTATGGGTTGTTTTATTGTTGAGCTTAAATACAAAGTGTGCTGGTACTTCCCCATTGTTTTGCCATGAATTTGAACTCTTAAGCCTCACTATCAACTGCTTTTGGCGGAAACACTTGTTAATGTAACTAGGCAATAATAACTTTGCGGCGCTTGTACCTCAAACTGCACCTAATTTTTCTGTTTCACTTTGTGTACACAATCGACACTCTGTTTTTTCCTCTTCTATGATACAAAAAAACCACTCAACAACTAGAGACACACCTTTTGCTGATACAATTCAATTATTGTTTCAATAAAGAATCATCAAGTGTAGAGTAAAAGTTCACCTTTTATCATCGTAAACAATATTTGGATTTTAATGACGGACCGCAAAAGGGTGTGGCAATCCATTCCGACATACTCTGATACTGTGACGTTGGTGTTTTACCACCATTTCGACACGCGTCATACTTTAAGATCTGATATAGAATATCTTAACTGTGAAGTCAAGTCTGAGCCATAAAGTAATTCCGCACGAATTTGGCAATTGCTAACGATATTGCATTGGCAAAATTCGCATGGATTGCTTTGCAAGAATGTGGCTTGCTTAGTTTTATTTCCCACTCTGGCTATCAGCTGATCATGATTGCTTCATATTTTATTAATATTACGGCTAAAATTTCGAACAACTGTTATCGATAAAAAAATGTGACCATCGCAGATGTCGTCGACCACTTTGGAAGGACATGCTTTTTCTGTATGAGTGAATCACAGTCATGACATAGTTAACATTTATAATTGCTCAGATATCTTTTAAAATCTTCGATAGCTGTTCCAGAAATATGTTGATAGTGAACTAGAAATTATTAATAAAAATTGAGCGTACTTACGATGAAGGAGCAATTAAACTACGCATGGTTCTAGAAACTTATATTTCTTATTAATTATTGTGAGGTTTTAGGGTTGTATTTTAAGAACTTTTTCAAGTCAATAAATGATTTGGGGAGATAAAGTTAGGTGAAAATTGAAAACCATGCTTTTATAGCTGACATAAGAAATAACCTCAGTAAATTTTCAGAAATCTGTTTGATTTTATTTCTTTTTCAAGCGAAGTGTACATTAAAATCACCCAGTTTGATTTGACTACAATTGTTTTCTAATTAAGCTAAAAGTCCTTAATAAGTGAGGTTGAAATATGGCCACACAGATAAAAAAAAAATAACTATTTCAAAAACTAAAGTTCTCTAAAACAACTTACGATCAATAAACTCAAAATAGTGTAAGCCATTACAAAATCGGATTTGCCAAAAAAAAAAAAAAAAAACCGGTGCTATGAAGGGTAACGTTCGTGGACTTTTTCCTAGAATTTTTCTTACATCATAATTCTTATTTCATTTCACTTATCTACAAGCAATTTTACAGCTAACAGATATAGCACTCCAAGAATAAATCTTAAAATATAAATAAGTATAATAAATCAGTCTTAAATTTACTTCGACTAAGAATTGAAAAATCAATTTCTGAAGGCACTTCATTAAAATCAGGTATACATCTTGATAGCGTTTCATAACATCCATAAATTGTTCTATGCACTTTTTGAAATAGGAAAATTCTTGTTCTCGTGGACCTAGCAGGTACATGAATACGCAATAGAGCAAGGAGTGTTGGACACTTTATGTGGTAGCATAGTAAGTCTCTTATGGCATCACACCACGCATTTTTTTCTTGATTCTAATGATTTAATTCCAAGCAATAAGCACCTAGCGTTGTAATCAGGACAAAAACCCTAGCTCATTTTGTTGAAAAGGTATTTCGTAAATCTTCTTTGGACCGATTCTACCCTGTCAGAATTAACTTTGAACGCGGGACTCCAGATTACATCATCGTATTCCATAAGCGATCTGACAAGAGATATATACAAAGATAATAAAATAAAAGCATCTCGAAAGTCTTTGCCATTTCTTTTTATAAATCCAACAAACTAGTTAGCTTTTGGTACTAAGAAATTAATGTGGTTGAACTGAACCAAATACTGGTACATTTTCGAGTAAATGAAATAATGTTACACTTTCTAATATTAAGTTTCAATCAATTTTCGTGACACCAGTGTGTAAGAAAATCAAGGTCAGATTGAATCAATTGACAATCACCTAAGCTGTTAATTGTCAAGAAAAGCTTGAGATCATCCGCATATAAAATACACCTACAATTTTTGAATGCAGATATAATGTCATTATTATACTAAACCGAACACGTGAAAACCGAACACAATTAACATGAACATTAATTAAAGACTAATTAAAACACCTTAATGTTTTCACACTTTTAGTTTTATCTTTTTTTCCGCGTTTCGCGTTAACAAATAGTCACAACAAAAAACGAAAAAACGATCAAAAACACGTACCTTGAATGCATTTCGGACTGCATGCAGTCCATCATCAGCATCACGACTGATCAAATCAGTGGCATCTTCTTTGGTATTGGTGATTAGATGAGAGAAAAGAGGCTCGAAGTAATGTTGCCGTTATCAGCATTGATAGAACGGCTATCTCTTTGTATAAAGTAACTTTCATACGCGTCCAATTTTCTCTCATCTGTTATTTGTTTTTTTAGACTCACACAGCTTGCATTTATATTAAAGTGGTTGAGCTTTAAGACGTGGTCTGCAATAGCAGAACTTTGATTTTTGTTTTGTTTGATGTACGCACTATGTTCTTTGAATCTTTTTTCGATGGTTCTTTTGGTTTGACCATAGTAAACACCATCGCAGTCACCACACTTTATTGCATATATACCCGACTTTTTCATGTCGTCAATTTTATCTTTCGTCGACCCGAGTAGATTTTTTAGTTTTGCTTTACTTGAAAAGACTAATTGAATGTTATGCTCTCGGAAATTTTTTGATATTTTGTTTGTTAATTCAGGCACATAACACACTGAAGCTCGTTTAACTTCACTTTTTTCAATATTTTGTGAAAAAAGAGTCGACAATGAAGATTTTTTAATTTTGTTAGAATGTTTCCTTATCATTCTATCTACTAAACTCGCACTGTACCCGTTTACATCTGCAGCTTTTTTAATATATTCATACTCAATTTTGTAGTTTGAAGCTGACAAAGGAAGTTTACACATTCTGAAAATCATTGAATGAAACGCGGCATGTTTATGTTGAATTGGACAATGTGAATCACTTGTAATAAACCGAAGTGTACTTGTTGGTTTATGGTAAACTGAAACATCTATTTTATTTTCACACGTTTTTCTGACTTCAAGGTCTAGAAAACAAATTTTATTGTTTGCCTCCATTTCAATTGTAAATTACTTCGAGCCTCTTTTCTCTCATCTAATCACCAATACCAAAGAAGATGCCACTGATTTGATCAGTCGTGATGCTGATGATGGACTGCATGCAGTCCGAAATGCATTCAAGGTACGTGTTTTTGATCGTTTTTTCGTTTTTTGTTGTGACTATTTGTTAACGCGAAACGCGGAAAAAAAGATAAAACTAAAAGTGTGAAAACATTAAGGTGTTTTAATTAGTCTTTAATTAATGTTCATGTTAATTGTGTTCGGTTTTCACGTGTTCGGTTTAGTATAATAATTACAATGGCAACCAAGCCAAATCTGAACAAATTCTCTCGATTGAAAAGAAAGGTGAAACTCTTATTGGAAGATATTCAATTCCTTCAATTGTGCAAAAAGAACAACGTAATGCCAAATTTTATAAAAGTGACGTGTGCGGTTAGTAATTCTCGCACAGAAAAAGTAATCGCGTTTGCACAAAAGAAATGGCTTAGACTAGAAATAAAACATCATTTCGAAAAGTTAGCCAAAATTGAATTAGAATTATATAGCTTGCATCTAGAGATTACAAAAAGTTTAACTGTAGCGGAATCGTCGGAGTGGTTTAAGTTTGAGAACAGAATACAACACCAAATTTCAAGTGCAGTTAATAAGAAAAAAGAAACACACCGTAAAAAATATGAAAAATTGAAAGAAGTAAATAATAAAAAGTGTATTCAACCAAAATTCATACCGGAGTTCATATGCAATGAATCGGATGTCGTTTTTAATGAAAGTGAAATAGGGTTGCTAAACAAAGGTTTGAATTTTACCCCAAAACCTAATAAACCACAACTAGTGGACGCCGTTGTGGATATAGAAACCGCTTTGAAGTTTAAAACGCACTCGGTTCAAGATGATGTTAGGCGGGCGGCAAAAGAAATTATTGAAGATATAAACAATGTCACAAGTACGCAAAGAAAAAGAAAAAATAATGATTTCGATATCATTAAATCGTTAAAATCTAAAGAATGCGTATATGTTAAAGCTGATAAAGGTAATAAGTTAGTGGTTTTAAATAAATGTGACTATGAAAAAAGAATGTTAAGTGTAATTGAAAAGTGTGATTACAAACAAACAAACAAAAATCCTTTACCAAAAATGATAAAAGAAAGTAGTGAAATCATTAAGAAAGTGAGCTTAGTTTTTGGTTTTTGGCTTAAAAGAAAATTGTCCGTGTCCAATCCACAAGTCCCCCTAATTTATTGTCTTCCAAAAATTCACAAAACTGGTGATAGACCAATTGTCAGCAGCATCTCGTCTCCTAGTTATCTATTGGCAAAATGGTTGGTTAGTGAAATGAGACTTTTACCTCCAATTAACAGCCTCTCCGTAAAAAATTCATTTGAATTTGTCGAAAAAGTAATGAGTGAAACAATAATAGAAGATGAAGTGATGGTGTCGTTTGATGTTGTGTCTCTTTTTCCAAGTATCCCAGTTGATGTTGCATTATGTGAGTTTGAAAACTATTTGAATACTGTTGAGATAAGTAACGAGAAAAAAGTGTGTTTTTTGAGTGTTGCTAAAGTTTGTATGCAACAAAACTTTTTCCAATTCAGGGATAAGTTTTATAAGGTTGAAAAGGGAACAAATATGGGTAACCCATTGAGCCCTCTAATATCGGAATTGTTTATGTCAGCGTTTGAAATTCGGTTGAAAAATAGAAATGTATTGCCAAGGTTCTGGTGTCGATATGTGGATGATGTATTTGCGATTGTGAAAAAAGATAAGATAGAAGATACATTGAGTGTTTTAAACAGTGAATTCGAAACAATTAAATTTACAATTGAAATGGAGGCAAACAATAAAATTTGTTTTCTAGACCTTGAAGTCAGAAAAACGTGTGAAAATAAAATAGATGTTTCAGTTTACCATAAACCAACAAGTACACTTCGGTTTATTACAAGTGATTCACATTGTCCAATTCAACATAAACATGCCGCGTTTCATTCAATGATTTTCAGAATGTGTAAACTTCCTTTGTCAGCTTCAAACTACAAAATTGAGTATGAATATATTAAAAAAGCTGCAGATGTAAACGGGTACAGTGCGAGTTTAGTAGATAGAATGATAAGGAAACATTCTAACAAAATTAAAAAATCTTCATTGTCGACTCTTTTTTCACAAAATATTGAAAAAAGTGAAGTTAAACGAGCTTCAGTGTGTTATGTGCCTGAATTAACAAACAAAATATCAAAAAATTTCCGAGAGCATAACATTCAATTAGTCTTTTCAAGTAAAGCAAAACTAAAAAATCTACTCGGGTCGACGAAAGATAAAATTGACGACATGAAAAAGTCGGGTATATATGCAATAAAGTGTGGTGACTGCGATGGTGTTTACTATGGTCAAACCAAAAGAACCATCGAAAAAAGATTCAAAGAACATAGTGCGTACATCAAACAAAACAAAAATCAAAGTTCTGCTATTGCAGACCACGTCTTAAAGCTCAACCACTTTAATATAAATGCAAGCTGTGTGAGTCTAAAAAAACAAATAACAGATGAGAGAAAATTGGACGCGTATGAAAGTTACTTTATACAAAGAGATAGCCGTTCTATCAATGCTGATAACGGCAACATTACTTCGAGCCTCTTTTCTCTCATCTAATCACCAATACCAAAGAAGATGCCACTGATTTGATCAGTCGTGATGCTGATGATGGACTGCATGCAGTCCGAAATGCATTCAAGGTACGTGTTTTTGATCGTTTTTTCGTTTTTTGTTGTGACTATTTGTTAACGCGAAACGCGGAAAAAAAGATAAAACTAAAAGTGTGAAAACATTAAGGTGTTTTAATTAGTCTTTAATTAATGTTCATGTTAATAATGTCATTGATAAAAATTATAAAGAACAATGGACTGAGGTGGCTACCTTGGGCTACACCAGATGTACACTGAATTTCCCTTGAAAAAGAATTTTCCCTGTTGTTTTCTACAGGAAAGGTACGAGGATATCCAACGAATTTGTTGAGAATGAAATCCAAACATCTCAAGTTTAGCAAGGAGTATTTGATGGTTTACAGAATCGAGCGCCTTACTAAAGTCCGTGTATATCGCGTCGTCTTGAAAACCACTTTCCATAGCATTAGTTACAAAAGAAGTAAAATATGCCAGATTTGTTATAGTGGATCTACCAGATACAAAATCATGCTGTACTTCCGATAAATATTCGCTTGTGAAGAAATCTAGTTTATTTTTCTGGACAATTTCAAGCAATTTTTCGATATATACGATGTAGAAAAGAATATGAGTCTGCGAAAAAATCTGTATATAAAAGCTATATGCGTAATATTGAGAATAATATTAAAAGTGATTCTCGAGCCTTTTGGAAATTTGTTAATTCAAAACGTAAGTCATATGGGATTCCAACTTGCATGAATTACCTTGATCAGTCATCCAATAGTGAGGAAGTTATATGTGATATGTTTGCGTCTTATTTTCAGTCCAACTTTGTTCTAGATCCCGTTCCTCATTCGCACGAAATTCAAAGTGGTGAAACACTAACTAATCTTGGAAGCCTAACTTTGTCAGTGGACCAGGTTTTGATTCAGCTTTCATCTCTGAAGTCTGATTTCAAACTAACCCCTGATAATTTTTGCTCGGCTTTACTTAAGAAGTGTTCCTTAAGTCTTGCGACTCCACTTACTAAAATTTTCAACCTATCGCTTTTCACTGGTAACTTTTTAGATGACTGGAAATTGTCGATGATAAGTCCAATTTATAAATCAGGTTCAAAACAAGAGGTTACTAATTACAGACCCATTTCAAAACTGAAGTTGATACCGAAAGTTTTTGAAGCGATTGTGAAGAAATGTCTTTATGATGAGGTTAGTTCAAGTATATCAGTAGATCAACATGGTTTTGTTAGTGGTAGGTCAACAGTGACTAATCTAGCCTTGTTTTCTAACTTCTGCATTAGAGGTATCGAACGTGGAAATCAAGTTGACGCTATCTATACAGATTTCTCCAAAGCGTTTGATAGAGTTCAACACGATATTCTGCTAAAAAAAACTGAAATTGTTAGGTTTTCACACTAGCCTACTTATATGGTTTGAAAATTACTTAACCAATCGTAAACAATATGTAAAAATTGGAACGGTTGTTTCAAAAGAAATTTTTAATCACTCAGGTGTTCCTCAAGGGAGTCATTTAGGACCTCTCCTCTTTATATTATTTATAAACGATCTACCACCAAGAATTCGATATTCGGAATGTTTGCTTTTTGCAGATGATCTTAAGATTTTTAGGCCAATTAAGTGTGAATTGGATTGTTATCGACTTCAACGTGATATAGATGAAGTGTCAGCTTGGTGTGTTGAAAATCGATTATTTTTGAATATAGCAAAGTGTAAGAGCATTACCTTTACCAGGTCACCTAATGTTATAGATCATTCATACGTCATTTCTGACATTCAACTTGAATCAGTGGATAGACAAAAAGACCTAGGCGTTATTTTCGATTCAAAGCTATCCTTTAACTTGCATCTGGACTACGTTATTTCTAAGGCTAATAAATTAGTTGGATTCATCATGCGAAACTCAAAACAATTTCTGGATCCTTACACGATTAAATCTTTATATATTTCACTTGTGAGATCACTTCTTGAGTATGCATGTTGTATATGGTGTCCATTGTATAGGTTGGGTATAAATCGTATTGAATCCATTCAAAAAAAAGTTTCGAGGTACGCTTTGCGTAAACTAAATTGGGTTGATAATATTTTACCTAGCTACAATGCAAGATGTCTGTTAATAGATTTAAAGACTCTCGAAGCTAGGAGGAAGTATTATTTAGTTATGCTTGCTAGAGATGTTCTCTGTAATCGAATTGATTGTCCTAAACTTCTATCTTTTTTTTCTTTATATGCTCCTTCAAGACAGTTGAGGACGAGGTCGATTCTGTTTTTTGTTCCCCGATCTTATACAAACTACGGTAGATCAGATCCGATTTCACGTTCTAGTCATGAATTCAATTGCGTTTATCAAAATATAGACTTATGTTTAAGCAGAGAGGTTTTCAAAACTATTGTTTTGAGTCTAGTATCGTAGCATGTTTGTATATATATTTACATATGTAAATTTTTTTTGCTACTTATTATTTAATACTTGCTCTTACTTTTCTCTATATAGTGTATGTAAATATTGTTAAGTCTAGAAGAGTTATGAACTCGATAGATGGATAATAAATAAATAAATAAATAAATAAATTTGGGAATTGCAGAGAGTTTGCAAATACCCATATAATTTTGAATATCACTTTTTGAGCCTGATTTATGGATCGGAACTTAATGAGAAAGTTTCCATTCTTCGATGAAGATTCCTTCTTGAAGAGACTTATTAAATATCATAAGTGCAAACAGAATAAAACATTCCTTACGCACTGTGGCAGGAATGCCGTCGGGACCAGAGCTAGAACTAGATTTGAGAGATAAAAGTGCTGTATTAACTTCTTCGAAACTGAACTGAATGGATCCAATATTAATGCTACTGTTCAATTGTGTGAGTGAGCTTTTATCAAATCTAGATACGGAATAAACCGATTCAAAGAATTTAGCAAATAATTCGACTGTGGAATCTAAGTCCGAGGATTCGACGCCACTACTTGGAACCTACTGATTTTCTTTTGGAATTTATAATAGACCAGAATGATTTCGAATTGTTTTTGATATTGGTTTCAATACTTAGAATATAAGCTCTATAGAGAAACTTGCTAAGAACCACAAAATCTTTGCGTAACTTACTAAAATGTTCGTAATCAGGTTGACTTTTAGATTTACTATATTTTACGTAGGTATGCTTTTCGTTTTTTTAAATCGCTGAGTTGTTTATTAATCCAAGGTGAATTCAAGGACATCTTTTATCAAACATCTCGTTATCAAAACCCAAAAACATGATTTCAGTGAAGCGATGATACATATTTTGTAGATCAAGACATACAAATTCAGTTCGCCAATCAATATTGCAGAAATAGTCATTTAGACCGGTAAAATTAGCTTTAGAGAAATTATACGATTTCAAATAAGAAAGACAATTAAAAAAAATCATCCCAAGAAACCCAATTCCAGAAATCCCTCTTTAGGCTTATTCGCTTTAATCGCTAGTACGAAATATGTGTATGCAGTACAAACGCAGCAACAGTGAAACTTCAGACTAAATGAATCAAAAAGGCCAAACGAAAAAAGACGAATATTTTATGAAATATTTGTGTTCGACTTCATTCTCTCGCCGACTGAATCATATATCATATCAAGATAAACCCCCTATCTAACTTGACAAAGGAGCATGCGTAATATGGACAGAGCTTAAAAGTCAACGGTGGGGAAGGTACTAATCATCACAACCAGAGGAGATCGAGAATACAAAAAATGTATCTCATTTTCTCCCCGACTTTGTTTCTTATATAAATTAAACAATAACAAAAAAGTTTTGTTATTGTTTTGGTTTGTCCTGGAGTTGTATTGTTTCAAAATACAAAAACATAAAAAGAAATAAATTTCTTTAAGGCATGTTGAATGATCATGAAAATCAACCTCAACTCCAAGTTTGCGTTTCGCCACAGGTACGGCAATGGGCTCATCAGTTAGATGTTGCCGTACCCTCCTACGCAAACTTGGAGCGGAGGAAATTTCATGAAAATCCATGAACTGGCCCTGGTTTTGCCAATTTTATGTCTAACGGCACTCCACTATTAGTATTGAAAGAAAAAAAATGTAAAACAACTATGTTAACTATCAACTAAGCCTTACCCGATAAACTTATGCTAGCTTTCACCACAATAAAAATTTTTAAACAAAAGAACAAATCGGAATCGGATCAGCCGTTCTTGAGTTTATCGGCGCACATACATAGATAAGGCGAATTTGTGTAGACATTTTTTACTGAGCAAAGATCCTTACTAACACGCTCGAACTTATCCTTGCATGGTTCATGAGTTAGGAATCCCAAGCACTCGTTTTAAGTTTAAAACCTACCCCACAAGCTTCTAGGAGTCCTCTAGGAAAAGTTTTTTTTTTTCTTGTTATTACTTTTCACTACTTGTTACGTTGAGGAGGAGGATATCGTCCAAATCAGCAAATCAGTCCAAATACCTTACGAAACTATATTTTTTTCTTTCTTTTTTAATTCATTGCTTTGAGTGAGTTATGTGACTGACGCTTTCCATCTATTGCCCAGAAGGTCTATTACTTCCTACCTCTTCTTGTCAAACACAGAATTGGACTCCAACACACAAAGTCTTTGACAATAGCCTCACTTCAACGTTGAAATAGACTTGAGTGCATGTTTTCTACGAATAATCGCTAACCTGTGTTAAATACATTTACATATAACAGAATAAAATTCCCATAAAGTTCAAACGGAACTAAAATCCTAACATCTAACGGGTTTTCTTGTACATAATTCAAATCTGCGGCCTATCTGATGTAATTTAAATTTTTAAATTTTGATCTTCGTTTATTGTTTATACAAATAATCATTAATATACGAGCATGCACGTATATGTGTAACCATTCCCTTCTTTTTCTTTCTTTTCTCAATACGCTTTTGATAAAATATTGTATTGACTAAGAGATTAGGAATTGAACATGGTTTTTATCGTGTTTTAATGGGTCTTTTAGTAGTTTTTGAATTATGTGTGGTATCGATTTGAATTTCCGAAACATGTTTACTTTCGTTCTTGTGAATTGTGATGGAATACGTGATGTTTTGCCTTAGGAAGAAGATACTTGAGGAAAAAGTGGGAAGTTTTTGATTTGTATTTTGGTTAGGTACTCCATGTAAAACTCACTCAAGATTTAGAGAAGTTTTTTAATTAAACTTGGTTCTTAGAAAGTTGTCAACAACTCTTGACTTGCATTGTCTTAGGTCACGTTGTTCGTATGCCACTTAGAGTTTCGAGTATCGAAACTAGAATAGCTCTGCATTTGTCAACAGCACTTTATAAACAAGACACACAGCTCCCACTTGAGCTATGAGACAGAGTGCAGTTATTTCAGTGAAGTTGGTGTAAAAGTAGATTTGGACTTTGCCCAATCGGCAAAATAGTTTTAACTTTTGAGTCCAGACCATCCGGTCTATGGCTGTATGGATCGCACTTTTTCAATTGTTTCTCCATGCACAGGCACAATTTTTTTCCTCGCTTCAAGTGGATTGTCCATGGGTTGATAAGAAAATAAATTCTTCATTTGGTTTTTCACCAATTTTCACACGAAAAATAGAGTCTGATTGATTGAGCGTTTGGTTTTTCAAGTTCCATTTTTGTAAAATGTTTGTTGTCAAGACTTTTTTTTATTGTTGAATCATGGTATGGTTGTGTGAAACTTTGGTATGTGTCTTTTGATGCAGAAGTTGAAAAAGATAAACGTTATCTAGTAAAAGGTTTGGAGTTGGACTTTGATTGCAAAACTCTAAAGTGCTAATCATTCGGAAACACCCTTGCAAACGTCTCAATTTTTACATCATATCGTTTATACGATTGCGACAATGAATAATTTATGATGAAATAATGTACTCGCTTTGCACCTAACGATACAGCCCATTCACTGAGAGGGCAGCAGGCTAATTAAGACTGTTTAGGAAGACATTAGAAGGGTAAATATTTGACTTCGGAGAAAAACACAGAAATTCAAGTGTTCGGCAAACTGGTGGACTTCTTATACAGTGGCACGCTGTTATGTGAAAGGTAAAGGTACATTCATGGTCTCAGCGATTGGAATGGAAGTCAGTCATATGGAGATGCACACGTATGAAGGTAGCGACTGAAAGAAAGTTGAAATATCTTTTGCGAAGGAGGCATAACAGAGTTCAATGGAATTAGTGTATAGGAAGTGCTGGTCGTGTTATATCGTATCAGAGTTTCGAGATAGTAAGTCTTAGCCAATAATATGCTGAGTACAACATAAAAGAACGTAGGAGATTCATTCAAATTTGCTGTGTGATTTCCGCTTTCTCTCAAATCCTTCAGTCTGAAATGTAGGTAGGTACTGCTTTCGAGTTAATCAATAAAACCATAGAAGATGGTTTTTACATTAAAACAAAGTTAGATGGGATGTGAAAGAAAACTAACAACATAGTTCTCTTCTCAAAACTGATTATAAACTAAACAAACAAAGGCTGGCGCTGCAAAGCGAGAAGCCTCAGGGCCTGCAGCATTTCTCACAACCATGCTTTGTGAGAGAATGGAGGTGACCTACAATTTTCTGCCGATTCCGAATGGCTAATCGAGAAAGCGCTTTTCATGGCAACGAATTTACTAACGAAGGACTTGCCAATTCCTCGCGAAAGGCGATACCCGTGCTTAAACATTTTTACTTCTGTTTGGATTCGAACCAAGAACCTCTGAGTTAACAGGCGGGCATGGTGACCATCACACCACTGGTACCAAGCTACACATTCAATTTAATCGAGATCGTTTAATCGGCTTTGAAGCATTTTATAAAGCTTACGGCACTCCACTATAACCGAAGTTGGTGGTTTGATAAAATTGAATTTTTAAACAGAAATTATTTTTCCTCATATAAACATTTTATTTTTAACATAAGCTCCTTTTAGCTCATTTGTTTCAGTGATGACCTCTTCATTTGACTCAAATCTCTTACCACCCAGGTATTTCTTCAAAATTGGAAACAGGAAATTGTCGCAGGAGACTAAATCTGAAGAATATGCTGGATAGAGTAGCATTTTGTAGCCCAATTTACGGATTTTTGCCATGGTAACTATACACGTGTGCAGTGTGCACCCGTTCATTATCTTGATGTCTCATCTCTTTTCTCTTCCTCAAAAGTGGTCTTTTCTGCTTCAAATCTGAATAGTATTCAAGATTCATCGTTTTACCCTTTTCAAAATATGCGATGTGAATGATGCCGCTTACATCTCGAATAACTGTGGTGATGACCTTGTGCATCGACAAATCCACTTTAGCTTTCTTTAGTTCATCCGGGAAAACCAACTATTTTGACTGTTTCTTGATCTCTCGTGTGCATTGTGATGAATCCAGATCGCGCCCACGAATTGCGGCTGGACATAACCAAATACTACTTTGAAGGGGTCACACGGTTACGCGAGAGCAATCGCAGCCCACAACACGCGGGGAGCTCTTTCATATCCAAATATTCAGTAAAATGTGATGTACCTGCTCAGTAAGGATGCCTTCAACATCTGCACTTTCATTCTCCGGTCTTCCAATATCAATACATGGATGTTATCGACGATTCCTGATGGTGTGACGACTTCTTTTGGACAATCTGGACGTTCAACATCACTTTTGCTGATACGACCACAACGAAACTCCGTAAACCACTCTTTAACCATTTTTGATTTGTGGTCATTTTTTTCTGATTTTTTGAATGGTTCTGATGAACTGCACGGACCCCGGGTCGATTTACGGAAGTATCCTCTGCAATTCGAAAGGCCTCAATAAAGATGTGGGGTGATTTGTCTTCAGCGGGCTATCTCGAAACGCTGTTTACGTCTTCAAAAATCAACAACAGAGATTTATGCCCAAGTGGCTTGCTACGAAGCATTTCTGATATTGGATTTTCAGCAGGACAATGTCAGAATTCAGAAGTAATTTATTGGTTTGGGCTCGATTTGATTAACTTTTTGTAATGACCCTCATGCCCTTTCGTTTTTATTCCTATTGAGCCCCACGACCTATCGCATTTCTCACATGCCTTGTCTTTGAGGGAAACCGAGGTGACCTACAATTTTTTGCCGATCCCGAACGGCAAATCAAGAATACGCTTTTCATGGAACGAATTTACTTTCGTAGGACTTGCCAATTAATTGCTCGCGAAAGACGATATCAGTAAAAAAAACATTTTCAGCCTTATTATGAGTTTCACGTAAACAGCTTTTCGCCAGGAACATTTTTGTTCGCCCAGAATTTTAAAAGCTGTTATGAGTTTCCCCTGAAAAAAATTCACTTATAATCAGAAAGTTCCTTTCTAAAAAAAGAGCCACGTTCAGTTGAATTTTCGAGAATATAGAAAATTTTTCCCCCGAAACTCATAATAAGGGAACTGTGAAATGGGATCTTTTTCGAGGCAAATTTGTTCACGTGAAACTCATAATAAGGCTGTTTGTGTTTTCTGTTGGAATTTATACGTTAGAAAAAATCTACGAGTCTACAGAAAAGCTATATTTACAAGTTCTGCCAACACAATAGTATAGAATTGATGCAATTGTGGAAAAAAGAACATTTAATTCTTTTCAGTACTAATTTTGACGAACTTTGAATACTTTGGAATATAAATATGGAATATTCTACATCGTTTTGGTTAGAAAAAAATAAAAGTGTCTCTGCTAAGTGCTGTAAATGAATTGCTTGTTTTAATAAGCTTTCAAGGACATGACTATTATTTGACATACAATTTTCTGCAGTGACAGAAACCATATTGAAGATTTTTGGATTATAATTATGAACTTTTTGATTACGTTACAGCGGACTGTAGCTCATTGTTAAACTATTATTCGGTGAAAATTCCATGTCAATTCACACCATTCATAATTAATTCATACAATTTACCAAATCTTTTACTTAGACATTGGCAGTGAAAATGGGAGATTATTTTAAGATTTTACGAATCAAGCACTAGCCTTACAGTAGTAACCTTCATGGGAACAGCAAATGATAACCATACGCTTCAGAGGCGCACGATATTCGATTGATTGTTTTCCAGGTTCATTTTAATTATATTTGAAATTTCAGATTACTTATAAACTAAATTCATAAACCTTTTATTTTAAGAAATTTAATGGTTTCTTAAACTTTAAAGAACAAAAAAATACAACTATATTACGTTTTTGCGGGTGCCTCTACGAAGTATAACTCACGTCATTAGGGCTAAAGAAATTCAGATTCATCTACAGTTTAAAGCATTTACCAACCATGAAATAGTGATTGACAAACTAATGTGTTTGTCATACAAAATGCATGCATTTTCTTTGGGAGCTTAAGTTGTTGATGTGGATTGTTTGTTTAAGACTTACGAAAAAAAGCCATGTCATCAGAGACCGCAACAAATTGAAGCCAACCATTTTGAGGAATCATTCAATAAATCAAATACCCTTGTCTCAATCAATTTAAACTGCAGCAACTTGAATACACCAATTAATTAAAATATTCTGAATTAAGATATCTTTCTCTTAATTTAAATAAATAACCAATTAATGTTGTTAGCACCAGAGGCAATTAACTTGTTTTGTATTTATTAATTCAAATGACCTACATCGATCACTGATTAAATTTCGTGTATTCTGACCAAAATTTGATTCGCTGTTCAATAAATAAATTGTTTTCATAAATATTAATATCTGTGCGTATTTGTGTTTATCTTATGACCAATAAATAATACTCCCTTTCAAATGCTGAAGGCGTTCCAGGTATGGGCCAAAGTTCTTTTGTCATTCAAAACTACCTCACTGGCCATACATATGTAAACATTATGTATGCATATTGTCTTGTTATGTACAAAAGTCTCGCCTTTTACATATAAACAATTTTCTGCAAAATATTATGACATCTTTATTAACCTAGGCCATGTGGCTTGAACCAGAAAAGCTACATAGTTAGAAATACCACTTGAAAGATGTGAAGTTGTACCAATTTGGGCGCGTCAAATTGTCATAAATTCGATATTTAATTGCACACACATACTATTTTCGCAGCTAATGCTATCGAATGTTACCTACCATTCACGTAAACACACGCTTTCGAAACCTGTCAGAGGGATATGACTTTTTTTTCTGGGTATGATTTTATGGTTACAAAGTAGAAAAATTGGATAGTAAATAGAGCGGAAGCTATTTCATTAGTTATAGGTTATATTTATGCATGGATCGAATTCGAATAAATTAATTCCTAGGTGGACTACTTACGTGTGTGATGTTATTTTCGTTTACACGTGAAAACGTGAGACGGTTGTTTTTGTGTTGATAAAGTTTATTTTTGCGTTAACGACGAATTTAATTTCAATTTCAATGTGACTATACTAAGAGTGATAAGTAGTGCTGCAGGATTTGAACGATAAAATGATTTGAAGTCATGTGTAGTGCAATTTCGCCAGTGTTCAATTGAGTAATCAACCTCAGGGCGGCTGTGGTGCAGTTACAGAGTGTTCCGTATATAGGCCGAAGGCGTGGGTTCGAATCCCGCTCTGGGCATCTATTTTACTTCCAGCTTCCACATTTCATCTTATGGATGCCGCCTTGAGGCTATTTGTATGAAATTACAAACATCTTGTTTCCATCTACTGCAGAACAAAAAAAGGAAGGCTATTGCTCTGGAAGAAAAATGGATTTAGAGTATTCCAAATAAGCTTTAGGGAAAATATCTACCTCAGTTAAAGGATTTCGTCCAGTTTCGTCTTCCTGACCTTAACATGGAGATGGTAAGAAAAGTCTACTTGTTTGATGCAAAATCTTCGAAGGCCTTGATCTAGAGAACGAGTATTTTTTAATATTTCCATTGCCTCCACTACTTTCTTAGATCTAATGCTAGAGTTGACTCAATTTAAGGATTTCGATCCATTTTGTGGTGTGGCTATGTTAATTCTATTACTTTGTTTCACTCCTTTACGTGGTACGTGATTTTCGATTAAGCCACCAAATGGTTCATATGCATACAATCCAAGTACCAATGAAAACCGCACTCAACCTAGAGGGTTTAGTGACTCATCCCTAGTTCGCTTCACATTTGAGTTGCCTATTTCAAATACCGCGTCGGATTCATTGAGTCACTCTTATCAGTTGCGTGCGGGACAACTCAACGCATCAGTTGCCGCGAAGCTTCAAACGCGTGCAACTCGATCTATGTTCCGGGGCCTGACAAATTGTGATGTGTGCAAGAGTTTAGTGCTTCTGCTATAGTTTCATCTTGACAGTTTCTCATTATTGCAACGGTCCTATTTTTATAGCTTCTTTCTAATGGTTAGTTCGGCTGATTCTTTCTTTTTAGCAACACTGATTTTGACAGCTCATACACGTTTCGTGTTTTGTATCACTGTCAAATGCTTTGTCCCCACCTGGCACTTAAATTTGTTCAACTCAAAACTACCCCAAACCTTCATGATAACCAAATGGGTTGCCATACAAAATGAAACCATTTTTTAGTAACTGGGTTTCATCTCAACCTACTTGAAACAAACTGCGCTGAAAGCTCTATTTCCAATATTCAAGTGGACTTGACGTTTAATAGGGTCTGTCTTAAGTCGTCTATTTTCAACTAAAGATTGACAAAAAATTACTTATTTTTCCAATTACAGTAAATTTGACGTTTAAGAGAATGGAAGTGAGCGGAAAGAGTATGTTATCTCTCATTAATAAAAAATGAATAAATAGAGTGGCGCAATAGAGCGAGCAGCGAGGAACCCCTGGGCCTAGCGCATTTCTTACAACCATGTCTTGTGTGGAAATGGAAGGGACCTAAGGGTAATCAAGAGAGCGCTTTTCATGGCAGTAAATTTACTAACGGATGACTTGCTAATTCCCCGCGAAAGGCGATACCCGTGGAAAAACATTTTTGCCACTGTTGGGATTCGAACCACGAACCTCTGGGCTAACAGGTGGACATGCTAACCATCAGACCACCGGTAATCTCTCATACACCAGGCAAATTCTGCTTACATTTTACATTTTGTCTGTCTCTGTTTAGTTAAAGACAAAAACATCAGCCTATAACTTGTTTCTCAGATGAAAACACTTCTAGGTTATCCCAAACTATCCTAGAATGAAACTTAGTTTATACTACATTTCCACCTGAAAAGTTTGTCTAGATTTATTTCCAGGATGGTTTGTGTTAGCCAAGAAGTATTTCATCTTGACTCCAGCTTGCATTTCCTTGTTGAGCTTGGCTTTGACTACAAACAAGAAAGAGGCATGTAAGAAAATGTCACCGATAAATAACAGCAGGTCAGCAGAGGCACTGCTGTCAAAAGTCAAACTCACAGAAATTTTGGAAATGGTGCGTTCAGCACGATATTTGTTACTAGGTTTCGAGTAGGTTTCATTGAAACGTAGCAACTGAAAAGGTTTCATTTTGTATGCTAAACCGCGTAGTTTTCATGTCGGTTTGGGGTAATTTACCTAGTTACCTAAGTTTAAATATAGTATTAGCTTCAAGTGGAGACACAGACATTACGAGCGAACAACGCTTACATAGAATGCGGGCTGAGGAAAATATCGCAGCAGTGTTTGTTCTGACCATGAACTATCTATTCGGCGTTGGCTGTTGCAGAAATCGAGACTCTGTTATTTTACTACGTAGAATTTTTGGGAAAAGATTGAATTGTGAAGGCTTTCAAAATACAACTGGGGTAAGAACTGAAGCCGAACGACCTACCATAACGCTTAACAATGGACAAATGAAAAGCCAAGTTCGGTAAGCAGTTTATTTCACGGTCGACGCCAGTCAGTTGACAACCTACATACATATATCATGTGGAAAAAAAAAATAAAATTCCGCTTTGATTGACGCCAGCTTCGATTCACGAGGATTAATTCGTGACATACCCGCCGAAAAGTTAGAATGAGTATGCAAATATTGGACTAAGCGGGTGAACTATTTGAGGCGCAGCAGCGGCCAATATTTGAATGTATTAATCTTCAAACATGAAACGATCCACCGGACTATCGATTGATTCAAATAAGTGTCTCAAGCATTTCTATGAATCCTAGGTTTTTATTTTTTAATTTTCTATAGCTTTTTAAGAAATCTATCATCTATACACCTCATCACATTTGCACATTTTGACTTTTGGGTGCAAAATCCACACACCGCTTCCATCTGTTGTTTTTTTGAATGCATCGTTAAGAAAACCCTTCTTTCTTCCGCTTGTGTTAGAACATCTTCAGTTATTCGATTTTCTGCGTGACAACCCATACAGGGTCTAAGGTTTTAGAAATCTTTTATTGCTGTGCTTGGACAGGCTTTAATTGCTTATGCTAATGTTTTCACCACGCTACTGCCCCATAAGATTGGTCTTACCATCAAAAAGATAGCTAGTGAAAGCTTACAATTCCAAGTTCTGTCTACTTTTCTTTTGCCAGTCGTACAATTTTTAGTCCTTTTTTCTAATCTAGTTTCTATCTGCTCTTTCCATTGTATTTAGCTATCTAGGATTATTCACAGTTTGTGCAACCAGAAATAGTACAGGTGAAAGGACTGCATCTTGTTGACATCCCCTTTTCAATGGTTCAAAGCTAAGGCTTTGCATGGACGAGCCATTAGCGTAAATCTATAAGTACCGGCTCCAGTTAATATCACTTAAAATTACATCATTAAACGATTTATCAACGCCTCACTAATTAAAGACAACTGAAAAATGGACTTGGTTAAAATAAATACGAACAGACCAAACTTTTGACAGTACAGGCAAACGAAGGTCTACTTCAAAATAGAGCAAACAATTTAGTAGAAAAATGAATTCAATTTTTCTTGAAAACAAACATTTGGAATATTAGTTTCGCTTCTCCAAGAAATATTTGACTCAATACTAAAATTGGCTCAAAAGTAAATAACCAAAAATTACAAACGTCAGATAGGTAAGACCAAGGTCGTAAGTATTCCAACTTGAAGTTTTGCCTGGTTTTGAATATAGAGTGACTCAAAAAGAAAGTCTAAAGTTAAAATCAACTTTAACGTTTTTCAATTAATACAAATTCCTACCCATTGCCTTTAATCCCTGCGGCCGTTCGATCATATTGATAAAATGTTGCACGAATTGACTTTATAGACGTAAAGAGCAACAATATCTCAACAATGCCTTAAACTTCTGAAATTGACGGCAAATTTTTTTTTAATTTTGAGCACAACATACAATTTCTCAAGATCGTACTAAACGATAAAGTCAAAAGAAGTAAATAAACACGCAACTAATGACATCGATACACAATCAAAATTATATTTTCTATTATTTACCCAAATAAAATAAAAATCAACGTTCAAAGATATAATCTCTCCCAATCTAAAAAGGAAAAATAAAAACCCGCTGACATTGATGAACTACATACTTTCCTTTCATTTCGAAATATTTGACCTGGAAACAGTTGCTAACTGCTAACTCATTCCCATAATCATCAACGAGCTTGTTGTAAATATTATTTCAACATGGTTCGCCATATTTCATAGCCATTTCCGTGCAAATTACCTGTAAATATGTCATGTTCCGATAGCCATTTTTTTCGTTTTTTTTTAGCAAAAAAGAAAAAAACTAAATAATAACAAATGAACACTTCTAGCCGCTACAATCAATTGCGTATTCGTCTTCATATACAAATACAATTTTTTGTTTGCCATGCCCCCCGGAAACGGCCCTTATCTAATCTCTACCCTAATCCATGGCTGGAGTCCAATCTACTTAATCGCTTCGAACTGAATTATTCGCCCATTAAGTGCAAACTGTCATAACTCATAATAACTTAAAATTGCTATTCTAGAAATAAATGTCATAGAATTTTTGCGAAATTCCTTAACGGTAATAGGTAGCCTTCGCCTTCGCGCATTGTCAGCACGACACAATCACGTATCAATTTGAAATTAAACAAAATACCTTTAATGTCAATGCGTCGTTGTAAGGTGAAGCTATATTTGTTCCTTTTATCTTTTACTTTATCGATGGAAATGACTGTCAGCGCCATACTCTTGACACCACGGCATCGATAAGATTACAACACCAACCACTTACACTACACCTCAATGTTATGAGAGTTGAATACTCATGTAGGTAGAGGTACATATCTTTGTTTGGGTGCATATTTCTCTTTATTATTTACTTAATCAAGTACACAATTTCGTTGCTATGGTGTGTCAAATGAGGAAATGTCAAAATTGAAGAAAAAATTTCATTCTTCAAAAATTTGATCAATCGATCTTGTGGATGTCAGAATATCGACACTCGTCGATGTGCTGCTTGTGCATTCACCTTCAGTTTTCTCCGAACGTGAATCGCCCACCGGTATGCCCGATGGGAAATAAATAAATTAAAATTGTGTTACTATTTCACATAAACGTTTATCATTGATAAAGGCTTTAGGGCTTTATCTTTGTAAAACAACATCGCAGTTAGTTATTTAACTGTGCTTTGGAATAGTAAGAGGTTTAAGGGGTATTGTAGGTGGAAAAGCCGTTCGAAATGATATCCCTTATAATAAAATGCCCAACTGGTTTCGTAGTTTATTATTCTCGATTGGTAGTTATTGATGCAGTTTTCTAGGGAATTATATTTTCCAGATAAGTATACTAATGGGAACGATTAAGAACATTTGATTTATTTAATTGGAAATGAATTTTCGTTCGAACTATTACACATTTATCTTCAAGTGGGATTGTGAATTATGACGGCATTTGAAGCCATTCTATACAGCTTTGGTGGGTGTAGCTCTATAAGCATAATTTCATGATTTCTTACTGATCGTAAATTCAATAAATCTAGACCCATGCAAGATTCAAATATTCTCACAGTAGTAAGCATTATGCAGTTCCTATATTACCAAATCGCCGGTTTTTCAAATGAAGGAGTTATTGGATGATCTTCTCTGATCTTGAATTTATTACTACTACTTGCACTCGCAACATTTTAGCAAAATTTGAGTGGTACTTACCATCAGGAGGTAAATAATCTTGGCATAGACCGTAAGCTGTGGTAACCTTAAAAAGAAAAGAAAAAAAATATAAGTTTTATTTATCTATAGCAATTCATTTAATAGCTTTTAGATTTAAGAAAACGAAAGATGTCAATTTTAAAAGTCTTAAAAATATTATAAAGCTTTGCTTATCAAGAATTGTGTTAAGGTTTTGACGTTCAATACAAAGGAGTTTAAGGATGTAGCTAGAACATGAAAATGTAACCAATAGAAGATAGAGATTGTAGATTGAAGAAAGAAGAGAGAGGACAGAAAATAGGACAAAGATGATTTTTTTTTTAGATTTCAATTTATTCAAGTATTCAAAAAGAATTTATAAGTATTATAAGTTCCCGCAAAGCCTTTTTGCTTGCCTGCATGAGATTTTATTTCACAAAATAACTTAAAGTAAGTTCTTACGTGATATAACAAAATTACACAAGATAATTAAAAAATGGGCACGACTGGGTCGAACGAACTTGCGATTTTGTGCTAGATAGATAGATAGATAGATAGATAGATAGATAGATAGATAGATTAAGGGGATGGGTAGAGCTTGTTCAGCTCTGGGCCTGAATGAAACTCGTTGTGCAAGCCCATGTGAGGTTTCAGGGCAGTTCTCCTGATCCTGAATTGAACCAGAAGTTAGTAATCTTCTGTGGGTGAATTAGTTTGATCTCATAGTCAAGTATTTGCTTTCTAAGGTGGAAAAGTGCTGTACATTCTGTAATAATGTGCAGAGAATTTTCTTCATTTTCCAGGCATAGTCTACGGATAGGGTCCGCTACCAGCCTCATTTGGTGAAGATGTTTCTTTAAAGAACAGGTTAGTAGTCCTGTGCAAATTTTTAGGGTTTTCCTATTGAGGTTCAGAAGGAATTTTGATTTTTTTTTTCAGTAATTCTGGCAAAAAGAGTTTTGAACAGATTTAACCAGATGAGTTACTCCAAGCTTTATTTGATTCCTCCAGTTAGATGTTCTTGGCAGTGTGTTTGAAGTTGCTTTTATTTACACCGCAGAAGAGTTCAGGAATGGTTTAGATGCGCCGTCTTCAGCTAAGATGTGTGCCTTCTCGTTACCATCATAGCCTTTGTGTGCTGGGATCCAGTGGAGGATTACAGTGTTTTTCCTTGCTAGTTCAGAGTCTCTTGGACTAGTTTGGATCTTATGACAGGTGAGCTTAACGCCTTTAGTGCAGCTTGGCTGTCTGAAAAAATGAATATTGGTTTGGTTTTCGTGTTCGATGAACATATTATTCTCGAACATTCTTTAATGGCATAGACTTCAGCTTGGAAAATGGACGAGTGACTGCCCGGACTTACTGAGAAATTCGTTCTGGTACAGTCGCTGAAAATGCCGGAACCTGTACCATAGTTTCCATTTTTTGAGCCGTCCGTATACCAGACCATATCTTGCCTTGAAGGATGAGGCTTTGTGTTCTCCCAGGAGAAGTTGAGTTTGAAGTTTTATGTACGTGGGAATAATAGCATCCAAGCACATACTAAAGGTATTAAGTTTTTCTAGACTTTCCATTATCGACAGATGTCCTTTCTGGTATGGATGTGATTTTATGTGTCCTTGATGGAAATGACGGTGGGTCGCCAGTCTTGCTTCCATTTTTAAGAAAAGGTGGATTGGAGGTAGTTCTGTAATGACGTTTAGAGCGTATGTTGGTGTTGTACAAGTTGAAAAGTAAATAATGATCTGATGTGCTCGAAAAGTGTAAAAGCAAGGTTTTAGTATTTGCTCTTAATATATTTAGTGATACAGTGCTGCCAACACATTAATTTTGAAAATTGATTTAAATCACGCAAGATATTAAAAAAAAAAATTTCCCAAAGGCTACAACCGAAAATCTAAAAATGCCATTCTGTTGCAGTTGCTAATATTATACATAAACGCTGAAAATTCGAAATTTGAAAAAAAAACAATTTAAAAACTTTTTTTTACGACTTCTCAAAAGTCCAGTATGCAAATTTTAAGGTCTTGTCAGAAGTTGTGTTGACAAAAAATTTAAAAAAATCAAAGATACGGTTTTGAAGTAATTTCAATAAACCAATTTTTTTTTTATAAAATTTATAAGAAATTGAAAAACTTAGATTTTTCAAATGTTGATATCCAATCTTTCTTAAACAACCTACGACTTCTAAAATACAAGTTTTTGTCGATATCGTGTCTTAACTAGAAAGTCGGTTAAAAAAAGATTCTATGGAAGGAACCGTTCTTAAACATTTTCGTGGTTCGAATCTTAACAGAGACAAAAATGTTTTTCCACAGACATAGCCCACCGTGAGGAATTGGCAAGTCCTCTGTTAGTGAATTCATTGCCAACGAAAGCGTTTTCTCGATTAGCCATCCGGCACCGGCAGAAAATTAAAGGAGTCCATTCCTGACTAGGCATGGTTGTGAGAAATGCGCTATGCCCTGGAGCTCCTTGTTCAGTTGCACCACCCTATTTATTTAGATATTTTAGATATTTATTCGTTCATTGACTGCTTGCACACATCAAGAAAGAATATCTTGTAAACTAGTGGCAAGCTTAAAATAGACAAAGTTTATTATGTAAAGAAAATTTAGTTGAATCCAAAAATAATTCAATTACAAATCTAATTTAATTTAGATTAAATTTTTATTTTTTTTTAATTAATTTTTATTTTAATGAAGAGTTAGAAATAGAGAGAGAGAGAGAGAGAAAATAAGAGAGAGAGAGGGTGAAAGAGAGAGAGAGAGAGAGAGAGAGAGAGAGAGAGAGAGAGAGAGAGAGAGAGAGAGAGAGAGAGAGAGAGAAAGAGAGCGAGAGAGAGAGAGAGAAATAGTTAGCCAGGATGAAGTTGGTAATGTTTGAAGAGTTCTTTACGGAAAAGAACTATGTCACGTGGAATTCCACAGGCTATAGCATTGACGAAAAATTGCCGATCTGACGTCAAACAAAAAAATCGAGGAAGTATAATAATTTGTTCCGATCTGTTAGATGAGGATCTGTGAATTTTTTCAAAGAGGTAGCAAGGCTGATGTGTTGGAATAACCTTAAAAATCAAAATTAGAGTTTTGTATCGCAATAAATTGTAAAAGGACAAATAACATACACTTTTTGAGAAGAGAGATATATGATCGTATCTTTTTAAGCAGTATACATAACGTGCAACATTATTATAAACGACGTTTAATTTACGTTTGCTGACAGCATCACAGTTGGCAAATATCTCACAACGTCACAACCATAGGTAAGTACCGGAATAATAAGTGTTTTAGCTAGCATAAGTCTAGTTTTAAGGGGCGTGAAATATTGTGATGAATGAAGTTGACGGAGAATTCCGTATGCTTTAACCAACAACTTGATTAATGTGGGTTACCCAGCTAAGATTCCTATTAAAAGTTCCAAGATTTTTTGCAGTTTCAACATATTCAATTACAGAGTAATTTAGCAACAATGTGGGAAAATATGAGAGGTCGAGTGTTTTTTTTACTAATAACTATGTATTTAGACTTGATTGATAGACTATTTTTAGATGACCAGGAAAAGATATATTGTAAGTCAATTTTAAAAGAAGCTAAACAGTCTTCGATCATACCCAGGGGACAACTTCGATCATAGCCAGGGGACAACTTTTATATAGCTAAACATCATCAGCATACATATGAACAATTAATCATTTTCATGCAGACTGTAAATCTATATACTGACAGACAGACAGAATTGCAGGACCCACTTTTTTCGTTTCCCAATCATCATAATGTCACGTTTAGTTGTTATCTCAAATTCTTTTTCCGTAAACAATACTTTTGTTTTTTCTTAATCGTTTTTGACAGCAAAAAATTAAAATAATAAATAACAAATAATAAGATTATTTAATTGTTCGTTTTTGAAAATTATTTTAACTTTTTGACTGGTAAGAATTTAATTTATTGCCCATGAGTACAACACTATATTTCTTTCTTAAGTTCCCACAGGAACAGAAATGGGAACGTCAAATAGTCAATTTATCAAATTAGATCTCTGAAAGCAACCATAATATTTAAGATTTGACAACCAATCTTTATGAGTGAAGATTACCGCTACGTGCGCGAGAACTTTCTGTACTTTTGTGATTCTCTGTGGTAGTGACATTCCAGTTAATGTGCTTTTTCCAATATTTTTATTTTTTTTTTGATGTTCTGTGATAGTGACAATTTACTACTAATTTAGCAATTCACGATAACATGGAGAAGGCGACCTGACTTAGGTCGAGGATCTCAATGCGTCCATTCAGAATTTTCTTCCAGGACAGTTGGTTTCCTTCAAATCAGTTGACACCGTTATGAACCAGGATAACGTAGTCAACTATTCCACGGAAATTCTAAATTCACTGGAATTGCCTAGACTACCACCTCACAATTTGCAGTTAAAAGTAGGATCAGTTGTCATCATGCTGCGTAACATTAATCAACATCGACTATGCAATGGAACAAGACAGGCTGTGAAAAAGCTGATGAATAAAGTTAATGAAGCAACAATCATAAAAGAACAATACAAAGGAGAGGATGTCTTGATCCCGCGAATACCGATGATTCCAACGGAGTTATCATTCGATTTTAAACGGTTACGATTTCCAGTACGTCTGGTCTTTGCGATGGCCATAAATAAATCACAAAGACAGTCGTTAGAAGTTTGCGGAATCAACTTGGACAACTAGACGTCGCATGTTCGCGCGTCGGAAACCCGTCTTCTTTGTTTATTTACGCACCACAAAACAAAACAAAAAATATAGTTTATGAGAAAGCTTTAAATTGACTAATAGACCGTATAATAACAGTGTGTGTCTGTCATCAAATTTAAACCTTATAAATAGCCAGTGTTTCAGGAAGAAGACACTGTTCTGTAAGTAAGCAACATGCTGTGCCGAAAGTAATAATAATATTTCCATCTTCATAAAAAATGTTGTTTTTTATTAAAAACGGATTCGTTTTGTTTGTTTTGAAATTTATTTAAACAAAAGTATAGGTCTTTTATTTATCGGAACACAAAAAAGCCATTTTTGATATATTTTCTTAACCCATTTCCGGCTAGCGTTGCGAAAACGCAACGTCATGTTTGAGAGCGTCTCCAGCTTAAAGGATCCTTTATTTTAATGAACTAACAAGTGATTTTGAAAGCTTATTAAAATATCTAATCGACCTGTTTTTGGATTTTTTTCAAAAACTTAATTTTGTAGTCTTTTGAACACCGTCAAAAACTGTAATTTAGGAAATTTTGAGGTAGCCTTTGTTGAGGAACTAAAAAAGTGTACAAACATCTTACTATTTTAAATTTTTTTTCACAAACTGTTAGGGAAAGATTCAAATTATATTTCAATGTACATTTGATGCAAATTATACGGGTTACCTGATTGATAGGTGAGGTAGAAATCCTACGTTGCGTTTTCGCAACACCCGCCAAAAGTAGTAGCATTTACCAAAAGAAAAAAAAAATCCGTTGGGTTTTCACTGCATATAAAATTTGGTTTCTTCGAAATAATGTGCACTTTATAAAAAAAAAATTTTATTAAAAAAGAACCGAAAATTCATTCCACAGCTATTTTGGAAAAACCACGGTGAAGGGTTAGAAATTCTTAGAAATAATTGGACTGTACTCAATAGTTATAAGAAACCTAATAGCTCAGGTAATTTATTTTTTCAACAGAAAATTTATATTTATTTTTCCTGGAAGAAAATGAAACCAATAATTCGTGAATGAGTGGTGTATTGTAAAACCACAAACGAATAGAAATATTTGGCAATTGATTTATTTTTTACAGTCATCAGCATCTACAACAAATGCACGGCAACAGCTTCAGACATCAGAGACGATCTCCATACCTTGAACAGGATATTATGCAGAAGCACCTATGAACTTATTGGAGGAGACTTTAACGCTAGACACCGAAGATGGATGGATACAAAAGACAACAGTGACGGGAATGCAATTGTCAATTAGCTGGACGAAAATATAGAACATCACTCTCTGGTAGTAGTGTCCCAACCCAAACCCACCTTCCCAAGGACACCATAGACGCTCGACTTTTTCCTCGCAACATCCAATCCTATATTTATCCTTCCGGAGCTCCGAAACTTCGTCTGCACGACAATAGCCAGCGATTGGGATCACGAGGCCGTCCTTCTTTCAATCAACCTCCGGCACCAGATAATCTCTGTGAACCAACCAGAGGAGAGAACTAACACACTACCGTCAACCAACACAAACCTCCGGAATGAGGAAATTGATACAGCAATTGACAATCTGGAAACCGTAATTGAATCTTCGCTTGAGAAGAATAGGCAGCCAAGAACTTCCCGGGACAAATACGAGCACCTGCCCGACTACATACAGAAGCTCTACCACCACAGGCAACACTTGAGGAAGCTGCTACAACGTATTCAGCAACGGGAACTAAACACCATCAACAGCAACTACCAGGCTTCTCCAGCGAGCTCAGATGCGTAAACATCATGTTCAAGAACGCAGTGAACTATCACAACGACATTCTTCTCCAAAACAGGCTCCAGCCCATGGCGAAGCTTCAATCAACGCAAATAGAGCCAAAGGATTTGCGGACTTCTTTGCTGAATACTTCAAACCAAATCCACCCTTGGACCCTGCATTTTTGGAAGAAGTCAACTCCTCAATTCCACTCGCACAAGCCCCCCAACAGACCATCCAATTCAGCGATGAAAATCCGTCCAACGATCCAGCAGACAACCTTGACCACTCCTGAAGAAATTCAACAGTTCCTACTCAGAAGCCGCCCAAAAAAGTCAACAGGACCGGACAAGATATCCACATTCATCCTCAAAAGACTACTTCAATCAGAGCATTTGTTGTCGATTCCTTGTTGAGATCAGTGACAAGCAGCAGTCAGCCTATTTAACGAGATGGAAACCCTAATGAAGCGGTTCGTTTCGATGACATGAAACACACTATCATCGAAACAAAAAAACGTCTTCGCTGTCGGAAATGTTCTAGTCAAACCATTTTTTTTCTGCACTAAGTGTAACGTAGCACTTCATCCAAAATGCTTTGATGGGGATACCACACAAAAACAAATATTTGATGAATATTTTGTCAATAAAACTGATTTAAACTCCGTATTTAAAATTTTTTTTCTTTAATGATTTTGCTACTACATTTGGCGGGTGTTGCGAAAACGCAACGTCAATTTTCAGGGAAACTAACAACTTTTCCAAAAAATTTTTTTTAGATTTTCTCTAACTAGCCCAAATATAGACAAAGTGTGAAATTTCAAGTTCCTAGCACACCTGGAACTGGTAGCCGCCGGAAATGGGTTAAGTATAAATGTATATTCTATTGACTCTGGCGTATACGTACTGTTTTTTTTTTTTAAGTTCTATTCTGATAATAAACTGTGACTACTTTCAATACATACAGGGTGGGCAATTTAAAACTCCCCACTTTCAAACGCGTCGTGAAAAAAAACTAGACAAGTTACAAAGGTGGTAACACTGCAGGGCGCTTCTCCAGACTATGCCATTTCCGTCAGATATTGTTGGTTAGTCGACATGGTTTTCTGGAACGCGAAACATCGCGCTTTCTGCGTGGAAGCGTATTTTCGGTATGCTGAAAAAATGGTCCTAGTTCGTCGCTCGTTTAAAAGAGAGTTCAAGTTAAAGCGTCATGAAAACCTTCTCGACCACAAAACAATTTTGTTATGGGTTAAAAATTTTCGAAATTCGGCCGAATTCAGTCCCTGAAACTGTTAAACGAGTTCGTAGCGCTGTGTTGAGAAGTCCTGCGCGTTCAGTGCGTAAACAGTCCGTCGCGTTTAACATTCCGCGTTCAACTCTAAGAAAAATCATTAAAGATGATTTAAACATGCATCCGTACAAGTTACAAGTCACCCAAGAATTGTTACCCACCGACCATCCGAAAAGATTGGAATTTTGCACTCGATTTTTGGATATTCTCGACGAAGAAGACGAGCGTTGGACGACGTTTTCTTTAATGATGAAACGCACATGGGGGTCACCTGAACAATAAGGCCCTCAAAACATCGACTACGAGGCACATCAACGAAATTAAGAGAGAAATGTTAAGTAATGTAATGACAAATTTTTGTAAAAGGCTACGTGAGTGCAAGCGTTTCCGTGGCCACCATCTCAATGGTGTAGTTTTTAAAAAATAAAGCGTATATTAAATGGCATAGTGTGTACTTTATTCCCTTTTTTAAATCGTCTTTCTAGGTATTATAGTTTTTGTATACGACGCATTTAAAAGTGGGGAGTTTTAAATTGCCCACCCTGTATTATGTTTAATTGTTAAATGAGAAAAACTATAGTTGCTGATTGTTGCAGAATTAATTTCGTCTGTATCAATTCAAATTCATTGAACTTATCCCTCAGTCACATAAACTTATATTTCATTCACATATTTGCACGTGAACGGAAGATTCCCTCAGGAAAGGAGTTGGGAATGGAAACTTGGAAACTACTGGACAGATTTCACAATATCTTTCGGTACTGGGATGCCACATAGTCCCTCAGTAACTTATAGAGAGCCCCTACACTACAAAACCGTTTGTGCAAACATATATATTTTGATTTTTTTTAAATCTTTGTGCAAACTGTTTGAGTAGTGTGTAGCGATGTTGAGTGTTTGCGCAAACACTTTGAAGAAACTAAAAAAAAATTGAATTTTCCGTGTTTGCAGAAACATGTTTGAGTCGTGTGTGTTGAACTTTGCTCAAATAGTTGTCAATTTTCAAGAAGTAAAGATGGGTAAACAAGAACAAATTTTTGGACGGAAAGTTATCGAATTATATAAAAGATTAACTGTGTTGTGCGAAATCGCTCATTGCTCATAGGTCTTGATTGATATGAAAAACGTCAAGCAACTAATATCTCTCAAACATGTTTGTGAAGTGTGTGGCGAAACTATGTTTGCACAAACATACGTTTGTACAAACGTGTTTTCGTAGCCCTATTAGTGTATGTTTTATCCCTCAGGATTAAAACTACAGGCCCAAGCAACGCCGGGTGGCCTGGACCTATTCCAAAAACTCTCTCATCATTATAGTGCTTAATTGCCTCTGAGTAGCATAGGCTATATTTCATCCCCACTCTGCCACTAAAACGAAAGCTTAGAGACTGCTTTACTTAACTTTCAAGTGATAAAAATAGGGCCTGAGCTACGCCGGGCGGGTCAGCTAGTTAAAAATAATTATGCTTTTACTTATTTGAGTTTGAAAAGAAATTTTAAATGCTTACTAAATGTATTGGTAATAATTAGTTGATGGTTGAAGGAACGCTGTATAGGAGTTGAGTTCTTCCGTATGTATTGTAGTTGGTGGGCAATTTAAACATTCCTTGAGCACGTCGTCTGGTGTTGATCATATTGTCAATTGATTGAATGAATCGGTTGTCATCGTAGTACTCCAGCATAAGAGTCATCTCAAAAATTTGTTCGACGTTGAGAGTCTTAAATGTGCTATCATTGTTTCTCGAATATCCATTATTTATTTATAGTTTCAATACTGAGTTTTAAAGTTTTTGTATTTTTTGAATGTGAGCTGTTGCTGCATTTCCTCAAGCAAGTATGCCATACCGAAGCTTGGACTCCACTAATGTATAATGCACTTGCTTCAAAACAGGAACTGTGGTGTAGTACCGCAAACGGGATATTGAATATAAAGCCTTTTTAAGATCCACGCACAGCTTGTCTATGTTTTTTGCTCCATAGAAATGACAGTCGGTGTCTCGATGATCACTCCAAGATATTTGTAAATTTCTTCAATTTAGAGTGTTTAAATTGGGGTGTCGGGACAGTCTTCATTTCTTACATAAGATTCTGCTATGTGTTGATAACCATTGTCGTGACTCCAACTGCGCATTGAACTCCTCCTCCATGTCGTAATGTCCAATAATCTGTTGCGAGCCACAATCGCTATATCATCAGCAAAGGCGAATGGAATGCCCTCCTTAAAGACGCGGAATAACTCGTTAGTGTAAAGAATGAAGACGATCGGACCGACCAAGCTTAAATCCCTGAGGAACACCATATTGCAAACACTCTTTTTCCCTCATCACATCTTTAATCTTGACCACAAATGACCTTTTGTGCAAATAGTTCATGATCCAATCGGCCATTACTCCTCTTATTTACTGCTTGTATGTTTAAGAGACAGAAGATAGACGATAGAAGATAGAAGATAGAAGATTGAAGATAAGAAGATAGGAGGACAGAAGAAAGTTGATAGAAGTTAAAAGATATAGAACAGATGCCACTTTACATTTGAATAATAAGCAAAAACACTCTTTTATTGTGAAATTGAATACAGTTTGAATAAAAATATTGATAACTGTTGCCTAATCAATGACAAAGCTTTGCACATTTTTGAGATAAGTCTCCAATGTCAACTAAGCAATTTAATGAAGTCAATAAAAAATATATATAAAGAATCTGCAACTGCGTTTCAAGTTTTTTTCTCCGAAGAAATTCCCGCATTCCACGATGTCGTAAAATGAGTTGTAAAATAATTAACTACCTATGGCGCCGTAAAGTCAATTATACAATTACGATTAATCGCTTCAAAACCACATTTATGCTTATTTTTATTTTCCCGAAAGACAAAATTTTGTGTTATTCACATGCGCGTGTACAAAATTTTCCATTCAAAGTCATAATTAAATGATTTATTAGGCTTGTAGTCATTGAGGTCCTCGTCACACTTATTTTCGATAGAATTCCACCAATTTAATTTATGGTAGCTACTCGATGAAGTGATGAAGAACATTTTTAAAACCTTGGCAAGTATCAGTTCATCTAAGTGCATCTTCCTTCTTCTATTTTGATTTTGCGAAGGATCATTTTGATAACACCACCTGACCATTGCAAAACCTGATCGGGACTTCTCTCCTCCGCTTTTTCAAATACTCCCACTCAAAAGAGCTAAACTGCATATTTAAAACGATATCACTTGTTGGCGCCTACTTTCACGCGGCAGTACTAATGCCTTGCGGTTCTAGTACCCACAATACCACGGGGTGCCAATATCTCTCCATCCTGGTCATGGTTTTTAAAAACAAATTCAAAATTAAAGTAAGACGTTGATAGTTACTTTATCAAGTGGGGGTTTTTTTCTTCTGAAGATTCATGCTGAGAGATTGTCAGGCTTCATCAATTGGCGTCGACACAAATAATACAGATAGTGACAACGTTTATGAAGCGACGACGACTCTGACGATACAACCAAAACGAAAAAGGAATCATGAATGCACTTGCGGAACAAGATTCACTAACAAGATGACAGCATTATAAAATAAAGATTTGCAAACTAGAACTCGATAAAACGAATCACACTTAATTTTCATCGCAAAGTGTTGGAGAAGCACTTTAAGGAAAGTGTTGCCAAGTTGTCTAAGTTAACTACGTAGACTAATTTTGTAAAGATTCTAATTCCTTTAGAAAAAGAATATACCGCAGTTATGGACCGTGCAAGCTTAAGCTCATGAGCTTTTTACTTAAGCTGATATTGAAAATCGGCTGGTTAACAACATTCTTCCATTCATCCATCAGATAACCGATTTTAAAAGAAAGAATTTCATTTGCATCCCATGGAGACTCATTTGGGATCAACTGAACTCTTTTTGGATGTATTGTTCTGGTGGAAATATAAGCCCATCGTACTAAAAAAAATTGCCATATCGAGTTTCTACAACCAAGCCGTTGAATTTATCTAGCGGCAACCCTGCGACTACTCACTAATACATTCTTTTTATTAATTTCATAAAGAAAAGTGTTCAGCATCTAAACGTCTTCCAAAATCGCAGCGATTCTTTATTAAGCTAATGTAGTTTGGAATTTGATTTGACAAGATGTGGGTTCCACACAGCATGACGTTTCGCTTACGAGTGTTTTTAAATCTGGGTCACAAAAGCGCAACAAGTTTGATGGAAAAAAAGAAGGAAAAAAAATATTAATGACTCAGTTTGTGGTGGTGGCAGTGGCATGGGTTTCATATTTTTGTTTAAATAATTTGTTTATCTTACGATTGAGTCGCAGGCGGTTTTGTAGTAAATTGAGATGACCTACGACAAGGCTAAGTACACAATTTACAGGCTGAATTTCACCAACTCACTTCGTTTGCTGTTTATGTTTCAGACTCGGAACAAACATAAGCCGATCTCTCGAGCTGACATTGAATTTTTTTTTTTAATTTTATTGTATTGTGTGTGTGGTCCCTTTAAGGGCGTTAAGTTCAATATTTGCAATCGAATTACGACGTCAAATGGAATGGGAATATTTTTTAATTAAAACTAAAATGTAGCTTGGGTTGATAGTATGTTGTTGTGTTGAACCAATTGGATCTGGAATGTCAGCTCAAGGATAAGACTTTTGAAGGTGTATTTAGAGTTGATTAAACGTTTTGCTTTTTCTGGGAAATTATCATTTTGTTCCTGGGGTTTTTAAGTTTTCACTTTAATTTGCACTCCATTGTTTAAGGATATTGGTGTCAGGAGGCAACCTTGGTGCATGTTGACCTTGAATTTAACTCATTGGTTGTGGTGACTATTTGAGTATTTTATTTTGAAGATTTCAAAAGTCTTCTTCGTCTATTTTAATATTTTAAGGAAATTATAGAAATTGCTCAAGCTTTTGATCATCCCAGTCCTGATTTACGGCGCGGAAGCTTGAACCTTATCGAAAGCGTATGAGGAACTCTTGGTCGTTTCGAAAGAAAAATGCTCCGAATGATCTTTGGTCCCGTATGTGAAGACAGTGTGGAGAAGAACGTAGAACAACGAGGTGTATGAGCTGTACCGCGACATGGTTATTAGATGTAGAAGACTACGCATCGCGAGACTACGATGACTGAGACATGTAGAGCGGATTTACATCAAAACTTCGTCTCAAGTAGAAGAAGAGTTCAACCGGCTAAGAGTACTCTAAGTCGGAGGAGAGAGCAGCTCGCCCGAAATCAAAGTCGTTATTGAAGGATGTTGGCTGACGAGGTTCACAAGCCAGAGTTTTCAGTAAAAGTCAAACTGGGTTTCAGACGCTGAATGTACACTGTCAGCTCAATACGATCAACTAAATCAATATCGTCACATCGAGTCTAATTTGGCATAGCCAGAAAAATATACGCATCGCCAGACTGCGATGGCTCGGATATTTGGAGCGGGTGGACATCAACTTCGACTTAGAGTTCAAACCTGGAGAGCTTACCCCTTGTCGGAGTCTTTATCGAAGCATGCTGGTTGACTCTGAATTGTAAATTCCACGTTAGTGAGTAAATAAGCTAAGAAGATTGTTTCACTCGGGAGGTTAGCCAAGGCATTCTGAGGTAAAAATGGCGGCGAGGCGTAGGTTAGGTTTGGTTGCAAGGGTGATGCAGCCGCAAGCGACAGAACCTCACTCAAGGATTCATTGTGCTCCCCGGGAAAATCAGAGGAGAGGATGGGAGGATTGGAGAGGTAGAGGGTTGGGCTGGTAATTGGGGTAGGGAGCCCCCACTGAACCATTTGAAGCCCTGAGTTAATTTCAGGACGTTGCTCAAAGGGAGGTTAGAGATGTCGCCCAGTTCGTCGAAGAAGTATTCCCCGAGGGGTTTTTCCCTAGTGCGGGCTAAGCTAGGACACTCACAGAGGCAGTGGAATGATCCTTCCTCTGCCTCCTCATCTTGGCATCATCTACATAAGTCGGATGTGCTAATTCCCATTCACATCATGTGGGTACCCAACGAGTTGTGGCCCGTGAGAATGCCAATCAACAGAGAGAGCCGAGGTCTGCTTAGCTGGTGTTACCGTGCGGTGTAACACTCGAGTGAATTACTAGTGTGATATAGTTAAGTGGGAAAGCTGTGATCCCATCGAGATCACAATGTTCGAAAAGTAAGAAGAAGATGAAAGAAACGTCTAATGAAGCCCTGATGTTAACAAATATTTTAGTTTAATTTGATTTTCTGTAAACCGAAATTTGTTGATTTTGAGTCCGAATACGAAAATAAAAGCAACGTAATATTTTCTTGAAAGGAGAAAAAAAAATTGAGAGTGCGGAAATTTTCACCTACAACTGGTGTTTTGTTTCTTGGAAATTTGCTGACCTATACTTGCAATTTATTTGCCATAATTAGTTTAACAAGTAAAAGAAAAGTTTTTCAATGGAATTGGCTAAAATGAGTTTACATACTTCACTTTTCATGTACAAAAATTATGTATCAGCATCTAGAACACTCATTGTTCGCGTCGGAAACTGAATAAAATGTAAAAAAAGCAAAAACATAGCAATTTCCAATGAATTCAATAACAAATAATAAATTTCATGCAACGCATGTCTTTTATGTTCTTCTGGGGCACAAATGCTCCCCTCCTACTACTACTGCACCTTCGCATTGGCTTGTTTTATTGTTTTTGAAATGTTTTAACATTCTTCGTCTCGCATGTCTTGAGGCAATCAAATTTTTATTTTTATGTCAAGTAATGTTTTTTTTTATATAAATTTATTTATTATCAACGAAAAGACGCAAATATATGCAATTTGTCCATGTTTGGAAGGCCAATAAATCAGAGGAATATGAGGCGAATTGTAATTTCGTTCATAATTATTACCCTGTTTTCTTTGATGAAGGTTAATGGAGTTTGTCTCTTAAATATTTCACGAAGTAGGTATTTGAACGACTAAGTGGTTTTTTGAATGCATATTTGGCACGAACCACGTGTGAACATGTTCTTAAAAAAATATTGATTTGCTTTTTTTTTAGTGACTAGACTTGCGGCAGCCATGTTTGTTTGTAAAAAGTAGGTCTTCATATGAGCACTTTAATAGGTTTATTGATTTATGTCATTCTGATTTCAGAGTCGTTCTTGATGGAGAAACGAACAAGAGCTTCAATTTGACAATTTCTTTAAATTTTTTTAAATAAATTGACGACCCTGAAAACATCCTGGCAAAACCATCTGGCGCAACAGAGCGAGGAGCTACGGGCCTAGCGCATTTCTCACAACCATGCCTTGTTCTTGTAAGCGAATGGAGGGGGCCTACAATTTTCTGCCGGTTCGAGAAAGCACTTTTCATGGCAATGAATTTACTAATGGGGGAATCGCCAATTCCTCGTGAAAGGCTATACCCGTAGAAAAACTTTTTTGGCTTCTGTTGGGACTCGAGCCACGAAACTCCTACTAACAGGCAAACATAATAACCATTACAGCAAGGGTACCCACACTCACATACTAAGTATTGACAGCTTTCTGGATTCTTGAATGCAGGTACCATTCATATGTACTTGTAAAGTAAGGACCTCAGACAGGATCTCTAACACCACTTGCCCAGCTTGTGGCCTCCATGAGGACTTCAAGCAACGATTGGATCTGTCAGGAGCACAACCGTAAATGACAAGTATCCATTGGATGCAGACAGGCCAAACGTAAGGGTCACCAACGCCAAATAGAAAACTGCAGAAGAAAATTGTTAACGTTGCTACGGGGCACTTCTGTTTTGCCAAGCATTTAAACGTGTTAGGTATAAATGATACCACACTTTGTTAATCCTATACAGAGTCGAAGACGGCACCATGGAATACTTCCTCTGTAAATGTCCTGCATTTTATAAAGATATAAAAAAGAATAGTTTCATATTTCTATCCATGACTCAGCAGCACCCTAAGACAGGCGCGGATCTAGAATTTTTTTCTGGGGGGGGTCACGGGATAAAAAAAATCAAATATAACAAAAATAAACTGTTGTTTATATTAAATTATAAATCTATATATATATATTATATATTTATATATATATATATATATATATAAAAGAAAGTCGTTTTAGTTACACTATCCATAACTCCAGAACGGCTGAACCGATTTGACTGAAAATTGTTGGGGAGGGAGCTTAGGACCAGAAGACGGACATAGGATACTTTTTATCCCTATATTCTTATGGAAACGACATCAATGCAATGCGTTAGCTCTCGTTATATACAAAACACTGTTCTTTTTTAAAAAAAAAGTTGACTTATATTGACAGCCCCGGATCTTCAATTTTTTAAAGGCGGGGCAAATAGTGTTTTTTCTGAAAGGCTTGTGTCCAGTTGTCAGTCAATTAGTGAAGAACTGATAGTTGAAATAATAAGGATTATAAAGGTAAAAGCAAATATAAATTGAGAATAAATTTAAAATTCTTTTTAGCTGTTAAGATATTACCTGCCTCGTACTTAGTTTTTGGAGCATGAGAAATTTGCTTAACTTCTTCTAAGGCTTCCGCTATTTCTGGCAAATTATTCAATAGAGCATTCACAAAAAACATGTTTCGCCGACCATCTCGTCTGACTACTCCCTTTTAAATTTGCCTTAACATTTTTTTTTCACAATGTCCCACCTAGTAGTGGAGCCAACAAAAAAGAAATATACTTTTTGAACCAGTCCAAATAGGTTAATAGCTTCCTGGCATAATGAGGCAGAATGAGCACCTACAAGATTTAAGGAGTGAGCCAAGCACGGTACGAACTGGGCCAGTTCATTTCTTTCTGCAATCCTGGCTTGCACTCCTTTATGGATGCCGGCCATATTGGACCCATTGTCATAAGATTGGCCATGACATTGTCCAATATCTAAATCATTAACAGCCAATTTGTCTAGAATCTGTTGACAAATGTCCTATCCTGTCTTTCCAGCAACTTCTATGAAATCAATGAAACTTTCTTTTATTTCACACACATCGAAAGTTCTTTTTACATATCGAATAACCTAGCTCATTTGTTCTGTATGGGATACATCTGGAGTGCAGTCGAACATTATCGTGTAGTATTTAGCTTCTTTGATTTCATTTAAAATGCTATTTCTAACTGTTTTTGCCATTATGTCAATTATTTCATTTTGAATTGTCTTTCATAAATATGATACTTGTCCCTTTTTTAAGTGTTTTAATTGAGACTTAAGAGTTGAACTATGTTTGGCGAGCAGAGAGATCAAGTTCAAGAAGTTACCTTGATTAGGCTGAGGACATTGTGTGATGAGATGAGCACAATTAGATGATCGACAAGAAAGTACAAAAACTTATAATGATAGTAAAATGCGATCTGTCCACTTTGACTTTTGAATGTGCTTCCCTTCGCTCGCAACCACAGTGGCTGTTTTGAAACCGAAAAGAAGAAAAGTTGTCCTATTCTCGGTCGCAGCAACCGATGCTGCTTTGAAACCGAAAGGTAGACAAATTGTCCACTTCTCGGAATTTCGAACTTGTTTTTGCCGCCCCCTAAACTTGCCGCCCGGGGCAAGTGATGCAACGTACTGAAACACCTCCAGCAACTACATTGACCAATTTCTGTGCGATCTGCCAAAGCGATCCGTTTGGATCTTGGAATGCTTCATCGAAAAAATTTCAAAGACTGAAACAAGGCAATGCGGTCCCTGCGTATCCGGATGTGCTTTATACTGATGCTCTTGGTCGCTTGGTTAGTTTCCGTTTTTCAAGTTTACAAAAATTAGATTTTGTTCGGTTATTTTTTTTTATTTTCAGTTTCAGTTTCGATTGGTTTAGCTCTATTTTTTGAAATGCGGGCTGTTTTTGGGGGGGGTCATGACCCCTGTGACCCCCCCCTTGAATCCGCGCTTGCCCTAAGAAGAATTGTTTAGGGATCTTGCACGAAGATGAAAACCTTTGGGAAACTTTACTGCAATTAAGAAATTTTTCGCCAAACAAGGGCTTAGATAATTAAAAAGTATTTTTACTACGCTGTATACGTTAAGCAAGTACTTATACTCTTTCACTCTCTTAACTGAAGCCTCTTATAGTACTTTGCACCCAAAATTTTGATTCTGGGCTTAACACCATATCAAACAAAGCTTCCCAAATAAATGTTTATCGCTAAGTAAGAAAATTATAACAGGCCATTTATTAATTCATTTAAGGTTACGCATAAATCACCACCAAATTAAAATGGACTTTTGCATATAAATTATATTTTAATTTTTGGTAATATAAAGCAACAGAAAGAGTAAAACAACTGCTCCATACAACGCAATAATTGCATAAATTAATTCGAATGCTGATCTCAGATATACAAATTAGACTTATCGTCATCATTGTCGTTTATCCCTTGATCGATGAGACAGCAGCCTGTTAGCAGATTCGAAAAAACAAAAACAATCAAAAAAACCTTAATTATACGATCACAAGCGGCTTTTGGCATACGTGTAGTAAAATTGAATAAAAATGTAATAACTCAAAACAAAGAAGAGAAACAACATTCCAAGCAAAAAATGAGACAGTATATAAATGAACTCAGTGAAGTACAAAAAAAAAAAATATGTTAATTGTAAAAAAAAGATGAAAATTAATAAATATTTGCGCAGATCAAAGTCTTCCGAATGGAATCGAATTTGAATTGAAACAAACTGCTGGTGGCACTGATGCCACCGATCGATCGGACAAATGTGTGGAATTTTCGGTAGGTACGTGGGATATGAACTTTGACCACTATCTGATTTCAATGGCGCGCAGAAAAGTATCGGCGCAGATGGGGATCTACCAAGTAACCATCATACAATCGAGTCGGTCGGTATTGATCAGACAAACAGATCGCCATTGTCACCAACTGAGTGCTAATAGAGATGACAAGATATGATTGAGCGACGAAGTGATAAATCGGACACTGAATTTTCGGCACAAATGTTTCTTTTTTTTTCTGATTCATCTGTGCATAAATCATAGTTGATATGTAAATTCTAAGAACCATGAGCTATGACGGATGTGTTATTGAACAATCGAAAATGAAACTATGTGTGAATTTGACGGAGGGTGACATAATCAACTGATAAACATCATCAATTGCGCTGCATTCACTGAAAAGAGATATTCTCGTTCATAAATTTGATTTCATGACTAGAACATAAGTTTGTGATGGCTGGACATTCTGAACGATGCGTTTAGCTTCATACGAGATATCGGCGTTAGTTGCAATTCAAAAGACCTGACGAGCTATCGTATTGTTGAGGCCACGTTTTGCGAACAACTGAAGTTTCGTCTCTCATACAATTGTTGTTTTAAATAAGTAACCGACTTAAAGCCGGCTTTTTTTCAGCATATACTACATAATATATAGCAGGTGTGGCCAACTTTATTGAACCCAAGATCTCTTGTTCATTAACGAGACCCTGTGCGATCTACCAATTACATACTTCTAGAAATCTTAAATGAAACAATATGGTTCAGCAAACAATCATGTAGCATTTTTTATTTTACTAAGCGAAAAAACATAAATGTGAAAATTATACTATACTTATAACTAACTTCTGAAGGAAGCACTTTGTAAAAAAGTGTAAAAAGATCTTTTTTTTAGAAAATTCAATTTTCTTGAAGAAACATGTTTGCAATTTTTCACATATCGATTTGTAAGTGAGTTAAGAAACTCCAAAACAAAAAAACCAAAAAAACATACCATTTTTCAAAGCTTGATTACTGGGAAACGGTTAGACTGAGAAAATTTTTTAGCGAAACCTTTTTTAAAGGAAATTTTATTTTTTACAAAAATATTTGTCGTTAAATTTGTTGCGCTCTAAAGAATTTAACAGTTTTTACGCTCAAGTAAGGTAAGGTCTAAGAAATATAAAACACGATTGATATTTGATAGACCTCTGAGTACTTTTCTTTTGAGCTCAAACTTTTTTGAAATTTTTTTTAGCTATCCTAAACAAGATTTTCAATATGGTTTTTGAAACAAAAAAAAATTTTTTTTTGGCCCGCCCAGTCTAATGTACACAATTTGTGGCGGATTTGTTTCGAAGTAACGTGCGTATGTATATGCTTTTGAGCATGGTTTTCTAGTATAACTTTTATTGAAACTATTTAAGAAGTCTAGTCTACGTATTTATATGTTTGCCTTGCCACAATCGACTGGGCTAACAGTCGCAATCGACCTATTGGCCACCCCTGATATATAGTAACGAATTTCCGGGGTTTTGTCTCATTACCAGGTTCTAATGCGCTGTAAGCCACATTTGCTACTCAAAACAATGTAAAGTTTTTTTTTAAATGTACCCAGACACATTCCAAAAGCTATTTTGCGGTTTTCGCTACTTGAAAATGCATAAGCTAATACACAACGTGTTTTTTTTCTCTTATTGATATGGCTATAGACGACATACATCAAAAAGCTTTAGCTATTTTTGAGCATCTTACGACAAAACTTATATTAAATCATTAGTAATGGAAGCCATTTGTAAACAAACTGACATTTGAATCGATGCGATTTGGCGCCATAGAACATTTTTTGGTTTGCGGTCAGAGGTGTAGACCAAATAAATTATAATTCGTTGTTGTGAATCACTGATTGAGTTTGGCTATTCGCTAAACTAATTTTGTCATAAGTTAGTTTTATTTTTTGGAAAACTTACAAAAAAGTATAGACAACTTTAAGAAATGGCTACGAGCGTGTTGATACCATAAATTCAGTCCCACCAACTTTTTAAATTAAATGTGAACCAGTATATTTTTGTCACACGGATCTACGTCAAAAGATTCGCCTAGATAAGGTTATAGCCATGGTATTGTAGTCCCCTTATGGTGAAATCCTGTATAGTTGTTTATTATTTTTATTTCTTAGTTGATGATTATGATGGTTAATGATACGCAAATGTAATAAAATAGAATGCGAGAAACGGGTAAACGCTTTAGTCAATTTTGGTGGGGAAAACCTCAGTTATATTTGGCTACAAGCTACGTCTTGATCTGACCTAAAGAGAAAGAAACTCAAAACTAAGATTAATGAGGGGGGTGGCTAAGAAGATTTAGTGTTAGGAAGGGTTAAGGTTGAAAAACTGCTTCTGAAGAAATTCGAATTAAAATTGCTCAGCATGCAGGAGATTGGTTCGTTTGCGCCATATAATGTACGTTGTGATGGATAATAAAATAAACGAGAACTTCGCCTGTTGCAAGGACTGGTTTTGAGGAAAACAGGGTTTCTAAGAGCAATGCAGTCAATGGTTCCAGAAAAAAACTCGTTCAATAAAGAGAACTTTGAATATTATCTTCGAGCTTTAACGTTTTGCTTTGAAGCAATTTGATGCGATATTGATAGGGAGGACGAATCAAAGGATTATTCTAAAAAAGACCGTTAAAAACAAATCAGAGGAACAGGCATTGAATATTTTCAATTCTAGAAATTTAAATATATCGGTAAGGGGACCACACCTGACAAGGATATTCAAGGAGCTTAGTATCAAAGGTAATGTACAAAGATCCGGTTATGTGTAGATCGGAGAATTTCAACCAGGACTTAACGAAGACAAGCACTGAATTGGGTTTCAATATTATATCATCGATATACTATGGCAGATTTATACCGAAGTTACAAATCGTCTTAACTGGTGAAATGAGTTGGCTGTAAAGAAGATAACAACAGAGAGAAAATCGGACTTTAGACCCCTTAACAGACTACGCGCTATTGTCATTTTAAGCGATGGAATATGGGTCGGACATAAAGACATATGCCACCATATGAAAAACTGCGACATCAATACTAAGGCGACTACTTTATGAAACAGAAACAAAGCTTTTTTGGGTGCGCGTTTGTCGCTATAAGTAGACTCAAGGATGAGGTAATTAACCAAAATTCGGTTAATGAGCCTATTAAGAAAATTGGGATCAGGGCTAATTTTCACAACATTGGCCAATCAGAATAGAAAGACGATAATTCCAGAGATTTTTTTTTACCCACTCGGCGCTCTTCGAAAAAAATATATGAGCAATCCCTTAGACATGATTTGAAAATCGTTCTTGGCGATCTTAACGCACAACTAGGAAATAGGAATATTTTTGGAAACACAATCGGTAAGCTAGTTCTTCATAACAAATTGTTAGTAGCACATGGACATTATGGCACATAGCGATCTTCAGATCAATCAACCAAATTGACCACCTTGCGATAGACGCAAGACACTCTTCCAGTGTTATGGATGTCCGAACTTTCCAAGCGGTCAACTTTGACTTGGTCCACTCACTACCAAGTAAGGAATAAGGATATCCTGTTCACGACTCGCGTGAACTATCGCTGCAATTTCAACAGAGACCCTTTCCAATCGAGTAACCCTAGCAATGCAAACAAGCCATGAGAACCGCTGCTTCTAGGTTTTTAGGTTTCAGTCGATCTCCCAAACGAAACCCATTGCTAGATGAAGAATGCAGGCAGGCAAACGCACGCAAACAAACACCACGATAAAAGTAAATGTAAAAGAAAACGAGGCTTCTCTTTGACGAAATTCACAAGGAAAAAAGAAAAGAAGAACAGGGACTTTTCAGGAAAAGAAAGAAGCTTGTTTGAGGAAAAAATCATAGCTCGAATAAGGAGCAACAGGATAGATAGATAGTGATAGATTCGCAGTTTGAGGGGTTGGGGACATAATGCCGAAAAAACTTTTCCCGAAATGCCAAAATCCCGAAAATCCATAATCCCGAAAACACACAATCCCGAAAATCCAAAATCCCGAAAACCTACAATCCCGAAAATCCATAATCCCGAAAACCCACAATCCCGAAAATCCCGAAAGGTTTTCCCGAAGAACGATATAAAATGAAAAATTTGCGCAAATTTTTCATTTTATATCGTTCTTCGGGAAAACCTTTCGAGATTTCTATTTTGCATTAATTTGATATAAAGATATGTTTTTTAAAGTTTGGTCGTCACGTGTAAGAAGAAATCTGTTCATTGGAATGATTACCTGGAGTAAGTATCAGTGTTATGATTGTTCATAATGTTGTTCCGTTATTCTCGTTGCTTATCAGAACATAATCTATTCATGTGCTCAGTGTCATTATTGTTTTGAAAGGTTCAAGTGAAAGTTATTGTGTGTAATACAAATATTTAGTTGAGTGTTAAAGAACTAATTACGTGATTTATACAAAGGTAAATATAAAGTGCCTAAACTTGAAATTTATTTGCTGTTTTTGTTTTATTTGTTGAAATAAATACGCCATTTAAAAAATAGTTTTGGTTAGAATTTTTTATTTTTCAAAATTGATTTTTTTCGGGATTTTGGCCATTCGGGATTGATGTTTTCGGGATTATGAGTTTTCGGGAAAAGTCTGTTTCGGGATTTTGAATTTTCGGGGAAAGTCTGTTTCTGGATTATGTTTTTTCGTGATTTCGACTTTTCGGGGACAGTTTTTTCGGGATTGTGTCCGACGACGACGAGTACGAATTGATGTTCGTAGTCTGACACTATAGGCTACAGCAGTGACATTCTCTTCTGTACGCACGAAGACGGACATACCAGTCTCAAGAACTGCGAGTATGTACTTCATTCCCGACAAAACGTCTTTTCATAAAACGTATACTGTAAAAAAAATGTATTGTAAATAAATTTTATCGATATTCCAACGTTGTTGAAGTACATAGCGACTCATTTCGTTCCTCGTAAGTATAATAAGGACTTTCTGTTGAGTTTTCAAGAAGTGAACAGCTGTCTGTGTCGTCTAAACCTGCGATTAAAAAAAATCACCAGACAGCTAACATAACTAAGAACACGTCGTATGAGAGGAGTCAAATGCAAAGAATCTCAGCAAAAATCACCAGTGTCCACATCTACATAACAACAGCTGGCAATTAATTAAATACTTATACTGTTACTTATACCTAAACTTATAGTTATACTTATATTTATACTTATACTTATAATTATAATTATACTACTGAGGAATGATATTTGGTCATATTTGTAAAGAAACGTAAATGTGAAGAGAAGAAGATTCAAGAACGAACTTCTAAGCTGTCATCAGACATACGTATATGTATCGCTGGAACACGTAGAGCGGATTGCCACTTATTCTTAGGCTCGACGGGTTTTCAAGAGCAAGATTCGCCTCAGACAGCAAAACTAAGTGAAAGATTATTTCAATCGACTTAGAGAGAGAGAGAGAGAGAGAGATAGGGAGAGAGAGAGAGAGAGAGAGAGAGAGAGAGAGAGCGAGAGAGAGAGAGAGAGAGAGAGAGAGGGAGAGAGAGAGAGAGAGAGAGAGAGAGAGAGATCTTCCGGAAACAGATTTTGACCTCGAAAAACCAAAGTTGAGTCTAGTTTTTGAGTAGGACAACTCGAATAAAAAGTTGATATAAAACTCCCAAATTGAGTTCTATACTGAAGTAGCAGACTACCTTTAGCCTTCTTCTTACTCTTAAGGAGGATACCTGCAATTTCCTTACACTAGTCCCTAGCCTCAACTGTTCTCTTAACGAGACGCAAAAAATTAACTGGTCGGTCCCAACTTACACTTGAAGGCATCAACATTTCCCTCTCAAAAGAAGTTAAACATCTTGGAGTAATTTTAGATAGTAAGCTCCTTTACTCCAAACATGTTGAGTCAAAAACTGCTATAAGGCACTGTCAGGTAATAAAAAATAAGGGAGATTTAGGCTAGAATTTGTCCTCTAGATCTTTACGGTTATATGACCATTCATCTCCTATATGTTAGTTTTTTAGTGGAAGAAGCTCTCAAGTATACATGTAATTGCTCTTTCGCCAAATTTCAAAGAACAAAACATATGTTTTGGCTGGTACTGCTGTCCTCCCCAGCATTTCGGATGCTGCTCTGAACTCACTGCTGATTCTTCCACCTCTTCATACCTACAACATGGCATTACTATTTCTCGACATGTGGAGTCTGTCACAAATTAACTAAAGTGGTATCACAAGCTCACTTCTAATAAATATGCCGTCCGATACGAGTCCATTGGTTCAAACTGCCTCAAAAATGCAGGTTCAACCTTCCATGGGGTCAGGATCAGGACTGGTAGATTCTAGAATCTGAGTCAGGTGAAACTTGCCATCGGATCTTAATGGATGGTTCCGAAACCGATAACGGATCTGAGGCTGACGCCATTGCGGACAGCGATGATATTCGACTGCGTGCTTCACTAGGTAAATATATTCGTCTGTCTTCCAAGCGGAGATGTACGCTATCCAAATAGCTCTTAACAACGTTACAAAGAATGCCCAGCTGTGCTTTAAGCTATATTAACCCTGGAAGTAGTTTCCCAATGTGATCTAGGAATTCAAGACCTTTTAGAATGACTTAACTCATTGATTATTATATTATCGTTTGGGTGCCAGGCCATCACCGCATACTGGAAATGAGATCACCGATGAACTTGCAAGGTAAGGATCTCAGACAGTTTTCTTAGGACCTAAACCAGTGCTTGAATGGCAGGAGTCCTCAGTGAGGGCTTCAATCAACGATTGGATCTGTCAAGAGCACAACCGCAGATTATATGCCTCTTTTAAGTGCAGACAGACTAAACTTGTTTGACTAAGAATTTGAATCAAGCCTTAAAACTTTTGCTTGTTTTAATATAAAGACGTAAAAGCATAGATATGATTCATTGCAGAACAGCATAGCAACTTCAAAACTACCTATTGTGTTTTCATTAATTCGTGGAAAAACTATTACAAAGACTTTCGTTCTACTTTAACTAAGAAAAATTTTAAACAAAAACATTTTAAACGTTTGTGTTCAACCAACTAAATAAAAATTCGTACATCCTCTTCCATGCCATTTTTTTTTTTAACATGACTACCTATATAAACGTAACACAAGTCCTTGGTGTAGACGTAACGACATGTCAACACGCACAGCTCAAGGTCCTTTTATGATATTCCTTATCAGAGTAGTGTCAATGAGACACAAAAGCCATAACGACCATCAAGTAGGTACCTGCCCAACCTGAGTTCATAATTTGATTTTCAGCAAGTCGTCCTTTTCCACAACCATAATCCATAACCAACTTTCATTTCTTTTTCGTCTTATCTACTATCGTTTAAAAAAAAAAACATTCATTCAGAGATTTCTACATATGCTTTTTGTAATCCTTGGGTTATAAAAATCATTAACTCATTGCAAATCCTCTTTCAGCTGAAATCGTCGACCACTTTTATTTTGGAGTACACTTATGTAAATATAAGGATACCTAAGACGTGCACCTCCATCTATGCAGTGTAAGAGAGACAGAGAGATGTGGTGTAGTGGAAAATCGATAGACGTTATCCCTGAGTGTTGTACACAAAAGGAGGCACTGCAGCATATTTGCTTCTGCCGCTGTCGCTTTTAGCCATTTTTGCTGCTACTGCAGCTGCAACTGCCGGAAATTGTGGTATACGACTATATGTTTCGAATTTTACCCACCTCCACCATTGCCACCATTGCCACTATTGCAACTATCAAACCACCACCAACAAACAGCACGTGGTATGGAAATACGAAGTGTGGTTCTTTTGCTTCCGGCTTTTGGGGGCTTCTCAACGAAATGTTTTTCGAAAGTAGGCCACCTAATTTCCCCGACTCTATGTGGTTTTTGTCAGTAGTATTCTCTTGCCAATAGCACAGCCTGCTCTATGTACTCTAAGTCCTAGGTATGGATGATATAAAAAGGTACTTGTTGTTATGTCGATGGTGGATTTAAGGTCTTCACAATAAAATTCCAATTCAATTGCGATAGGTGTGGGTAAGAGCCTAGAGAGATAACTATACCCAAACTGTGTTAACCTGGGTCGAGTACGTAGATACTGATTATGTAAGCCAGGACATAAAGTCGACATGTTGTCTGAAAAATCGAATTTCATTCGCATTCGGATACACTGCCACACACACACACACACACTACATAAAACCACACTCACATAAACACAAACACACGGCCGTACACACAAATGAGGTTTCCTTTGGTGTGTGATAAATTGGGCTATGTGGAGCCTTGTTGGGGCCTAATTAAATTTCGAGATAAGAGAATGAGTAAGCTATTCTATTTGCTGTGTTATTTCAGTTGCTGTTGTTTAATTTTTTCCTTTTTTCCTTTATTTTCCTGTCCGTGGCAACTTGCGTGCTGGAAAATGAATTTTTCAAAGGAACTACATTTTCGTGTGTAGCTATTTTGGTATTTTTTTATTTTTTGTTTTTGTGAGGCTATATCTCTGTTGTGCCATTAATCGCTGAACAAATGTTCATTTTCTTAGATTACGTTGATAAAAGCTTAACAATCACGGAATTTCCATGGAATTCATTCCAATTTTAAAAATGAATGGAAACGGCTGACAATAATTATTTGGGCTAATTAGCATTGTAGTTACTTTCATTATTTTCTCATTTTTGGGAAGGTCATCGAACAGTATTGTTAGTGCGGTGAGATAACCATAACGAATTTTAATATCGTTATATTTTCGCTATGAGGGGAACTGAACCCAATTTGATTCGGACTCATTTAGCGTTCGCTGTTACATGTAGCGACATAATGAATTAACGTAATTTTTAAGGAAATTATAAAGACGAGCACCATTTTGAAATTCTTTCATCAACATTTGAACGAATTGAATTCGATAAAAGAAGATCATACCATACAAAACGAATTTTGAAAGAAAAATAATACTCACTCACTCGATCAATTTGGGCCTAGGTCTTATAGGGCCAATAAAAAGGTGATTCCAGAGATCTTAATCAAAATAACCAATGTCTAAGCTCCTAAAAAGAAGTTTGTTGAGCGTAAAATATCAGAGAAGAATGTCTCTTTCGAACACAAAATCATCACCAACAACGAAGCTTGCATCTATAGCTCAGTTGCTAAAGGTGTGTTCAGGTTTTGTGACGAATTCTAAGTCCCGGCAGTCGATGAAAGCTAAAAAGCTCTGGCAGATGACACTGAAAAGACTATTGAGCTCGAAGAGCTTAACATTGAGCGGATACGCCTAACTAAATCTCAAAGGAGACCGCAGGTGGAAAAAGTACCAAATGACGCAGCGTTAGAGAAAGTCCTCTGCAGTCCTTCAAAAAATACTTCTGATGCTTATAACAAAGGAATAAGGTCTATCCACCAGATTCCTGAGCTGAACAAAAAGACGAAAACCGACGCAATGAGGTTGCAGCAATGATATAACAGTTAGCATAATCTCTATAGAATACTCAACTTAATCAAATAAATAAATTGGTAGGCGCAATAGAGTCTGAAGCTTCGCGGTCTAGCTTATTTCTAACTATAGCTGAAGAATGAAAGGGACCTAAATTTTTTTGCCGATTCCGAATGGGTAATCGAAAAAGCGTATAATGGCATATAATTACTATCGGAGGACTTGCCAATTCGTCGCAGAAGGCGAAAGGTGATACCCTTGGATTCGAACCTCGAACCTTACACGTAACAGGCAGACATGCTAACCATTGCACTAAGGGCACCATCCAATACCCAATAAGCTATCATGAAAACCCGAATGTAACTTGCCCATCTCATGGAGCAGCATAAGATCAGTGAGGAGAACCCACAGATACGATTTCTTGACTGCTAGTAAAAAGCAGGATGCTTTACGATGAAGTGAACGCTCGAAGACTTTGCTAGCCCTGAATCACCTGTATCTAGGTTTTACCATAGGTGTTTTTAAGGGACACTGTCTTATAGGGAGACACGACAAAGGACTTGATGTGCTTTCCAATGATTTCTGCAGAAGCTGCAAGGACGAAAAAGAGGAAGAAACCGTTCAACACCTTCTTTGCTCATGCCCTACACTACTTCATACGAGGAAAACTCATCTCGGTGAATTCTTTTTCGATGATACTAGTGACTTAGCTTTGTTCCGCGTGGTTCGGCTAGCGGGTGATTAACCGGCTAGTCCCGTAATGGAAGATAAATGGGTGATCAACTCGTTAATCTAACACCGGGTTTCTGATATCAGTAGGTGATTAACTTGCCGATCTCTGTGGTATCACAATGGGCTCTTGCAGCCTTAGTGTGTCAGGTAATGTATTCAGCCACCTCCACCTAATCTAACCCTACGATGAAGTGCTCTGACATACTGAGAATATATTGGTTTGGCAAAACCAATCGGATGCAGCGGTATGCTTCTCTTGCACAAGCTCCATTGCCAATTTTTTTCCACCGAAGACTGGGATTCGCCCATGGCCAGGGTCTTTCTCTGAGAATTTTAGTGGGCAAACGTTCTGTGTCGCTTCTCGAAGATCTGAACTGCCACAATTTCTTCAACTTTATTTTCGTATATTTTGAGATAAGCTTACTATTTTTCTTTTCTAAATTTTTTGTGTCTCTATAATTGCCCACTTTGATGTCATAGGAGAGAAAAACTTTATTTTATTTCGTAGAGCAAACGAATATTGGATGTCCTCAACCTCAACTGAGGTAATGGCGGTAAGTTAAACTATATCCTGGCTGAGAGCAAGCATAAAATGAATAAATAATTTTTTTTGCGACAGATACACTAATTCCAGTAAGCCGTCCAAACGCATAAAAAAAATTCATCTCAGTTTTTAATTTCTGATTGCCTCCCCCGGATTTATACTCCCGGAAACAGCAAAGCAGATAAATTCGTCAAAATTGGAACGGCCATTTCACCAGCATTGAAGAGTACTGGCTTACTTTTCACTTCATACGAGCTCCAGCTAAATAGGACACATTGTCCTGGTCAGTGGTGTAATTCCTCATAGGAATAAAAACGTTTATATGTATCTCCTCTAGTGCAGTGCACTAAGCCCCGCGGCAATAAGACCCGTGGGCCTTATTGCTCAAAAAAATGGAAATAACACCCACTTTCTTAATGTTTGTTTTGCTCTTAGCTACTTCCTCCCGGTCTGTTCGTGTGAATCTTTTATGTTCAACCACAAGCCCGTACTACCCGAAGGGAAATTTCGTTCGCTTCGATTCGCTTTTTACTCACGTGCCTCCGGGTAATACGGGCTTGTGGTTGAACTTAAGAAACTCGCGCGAACTGACCGCACTAAATATATACTAAATGATGCATAGTTCCATAGATATTTTTTATATACTTGTATTCATCTTTGATATGTCATAATCCACAATCAGAACATGAACTTATGTCCAGTGGAGCAACGTCCCTGTGCCAGTTTATTCGTATTGAAAATAAGTTAAAGTGCAAACGGTAAGACTTCTTTCCATTACGAAATGATATTTGAGTTTGCAGAAAAAGGAACTAAGGCCCGAGGCTCTTATACTTCCATTTTATCATGGAAAAAACCCCCGTGGACCTAACTTCTAAAACAAAGATAGGAATTAAGACTCACGGGTCGTTCAATTGTTGCCCTTGCATCCGCATTCCAAATTTAAAAGCAAAATTTTCCAGCAGCTATGTCCGTATTGACGTTCTTTTATCGTCATCATCACAGGAACTTCATTAAATCACTTGAAATTTTTCCGCAGAAGTAGTCGCCTTCCCAACTGCAAATCACCGGATGATTCTTCGAATTTCGTAATAAAATCTGAGAATTATCTCGAAGTTATGCAAGGTATTGCACGTTGCATTAATGAGATTGCAGCTGACATTGGCCTTGTTAAAAAAAAAAACACTTGTCAGTCACACTATATAGTCTGATGGCGTACTAGAGTCTGTGCTGATATCGGATCTGTGATTGTTGAGCAAATAATAATTATAATAAATATTTCAAACACGAAGCAATTACTGTAAATTAACTTTTTCCATTCAGAATAAAGAACACAAGGGATGCAGACACTTCTGCATAAGTGTCACATTGAAAGCATTCATATCGCGTTGCCAATTTTTATCGCCTCCGCCGTTTATAGATAAGATTGCCGATTGGCAGAAGGTGAGTGTGCTGTGATTTCCATTACAAAAAAATTCCTGATGGACTAGTCAAGGGAGTTTTTAATTTTCAGTAAGGTTCCTAGACCTCGGTTTTCGTCGATTGGAGAGGGTCGCGATGTGATTTTTGGCGCCACTACAGCAGGTTGCATAGCAAATGTCTATACGTGTGCAATCAATGAAATGCCTTTCCATTAAAATGGATCACTTCTTTCTTTGATAAAATGAACGTTATCTTTGTTGTGAAATTGAAGTGCCCCATTTCAGGCATCGCAATTAGATTCCAAGATAAGAGCACCAACATGATTTTGACCAAATAATTGGATTTTCGTGGGGTGAACCCCCAGTGGTTGGAGGACAAATTGTTTTGTTTTGAATCTATTTCTGCGGAACCACGTGTTTCCGCTTTGTTTATTTATTTCTGGATTAAAATAATTAATTAAAACGCACAAGGCCACGACGAATTTAAATCAAAATCTAATTTATTTGTTTGAACTTGTAAGTCTGGTAGGAAGTTATCAGTGGGGATGATTTTATCGATTAAAAGGAAGTTTTATGACTGTTGACCATTTCCAAGTAAACTTTTAATCAAATAAAAAGAAAAAGTTTTGTAGTGTTGGTTGATATTCTTCGTCGAGTTGATGAATTGCGATGCCCTACTTGAATTTATCATAAGCGATTGACTTTCATTCAAACAACAAATAAATTTTTAAGAAATCGGTTATCATCGGTCTCAAACCCAATCTGATTTTATACAAGTGCCCTCTTGTTTGAGTTAAGTTGCATTTTATTTTTCCTTCTTGATTTGTCTCATGTTTTCTTAGGTGTTTGGTTTTTAGATTGGCAACACTGTTTGAAGTGGTTGTCAAATTGACAATAATATAAAAACTTGAAAAAAGTTCAGAAAACTTATATTTTGCAAGCTCTTTTGGAATGTCCAGCACGACAAAGTCCCTTAGCACACGGCTAGTGATGTGCGTACGTCGTTAACATACCTCTATACCCATGTACTTATCAGCAAAAGTAAGAAAAACCTGGACTCTCCATTCGCAAACAGATCTCAGTGCATGCTGGACACAACAGGCAAACTCCTAGAAAAGTTATCGCCACCAAGACTAATAGCGGCGATTCAAAGAATGGGAGACAATATGGTCTCAGGAAGGGGCAATCTTCAACAGGAGCAAACTAGAAAACGCAGTAAAGGCTGTCAAAAGTGCTCACGAAGGAAGACAACACAACAAAAAAATCATGCTGCTGGGGGAACTGGATGTCCGAAACGAGATTAATTCGGCCCGATGATGGTCAAATATGATCGATGCGTTTGAGAAAAGATTTCAAACTCCAGAGTATGTCTTACGGATGATAAAAGACTATCTGAAGGAACGAGAACTTATCTACGGAACACAGATGGAGAAAAATAGGAAGCTATCACTGGACCAGGTATCTCTACGAAAAGAATGCCATCGTAGGAGATATTCCAGAAGCCTAAATGGATAAGCTTATGACGTAGAGGGAAAAACCCCGGGTCCTAGTGCATTTCTGACAACCATGCCTTGTGAGAGAATGGAGGGGACCTACGGTTTTCTGCTGATTCCGAACGGCTTATCGAGAAAGCACTATTTATGGCAATGAATTTACTTACTGAGGACTTGCAAATTCCTCACGAAGGACGATATCCCTGGAATGACATTTTTTTTGGGTTGGGATTTGAACTGCTTAACAGGCAGACATGTTTACCACTAGCACCACCACGCTGCTTGACGTTGTTGCGGTGATAATGGCAATGGACACCGAAAGCGCACAAAGAAAGCGAAGGACTAGCTCCTCGATGGAGGAAAATGGGCTTTCTCTGGCTACTGAGAAGATTAAAATAGTAGATACTTCTAACAAAAAAAAAAAATAATAATAATAATAATTCCCACGGTTATCGACTTCCAAATCGAAACCGAATTTATAAAGAGCAAGAACGTGGTAAAGTAACTTGGAATAAAGCTCAACACAAGAGAGAGTTTTTGGGACAAGATACGGTGCTCATCCAACGTTACAAGCCTTCTTTCCAGGCTGGTGGCAAATGTAGGTGGAGCAAAAGGAGATTTGTTCTGGCAATATCACACTCAATTTTACTGAAAGGTAGCGAGATTTAAGCTGAAGTACTAAAACAAGAAAAGTATCAGAAACAGTTATCATCGGTACAGAGGTGTACTACAAGATTTTACTTTAGGTCTAGGTGCAATTTTATAATTGTTTACATCAAAGACTTTAATAGTAGCGATTTTACAATCAAGTTTCGCTTTAAGGCCCGATTGGCATAGAGTAAAGACTGTATGCCGGTCATGATACTAATGGACCATGCTTGTCAGGTTTTGAGATTCGTCTTTTGGGCATAAGCCTGACAACTTTCTAACTATCTAGAAAATTTCTAGTTATGAAGTAATACCGCGCATGTATGTAAATTTCTTTATTATGTCTTCCTCATTTCTACTAGAAATCGCATGCTATGTATCATTCACATTACAATCTCTTTTATCTTTCTTCTAAGTTTCTTATCTTTAGTTTGTATGCATATATGGGATAGGGGGGCAAGAAGGACCACTTAAGTTTTATACACTCCTAAATTTTTTTTCTAGTCCTAAAAGGGAAGCAAATATTTTTTTTAAATAATACTTCAACCTTTGAACTTCATCATAGTAAGCAATCAGAATATTTGCACAGTTGTGTATAGAGATATACACAATTATACAAACTTATATTGAAACGAAGCCGAAGGGAGAAGAAGCTGAGCTCTGGCTTTTGAAGTCGGTTCTGGGTTGCGCAAAACGATTTTCCGGTTCCTTTTCGGAAATTGAAAACCCAGTCTCTGCCAGCCATCTTTGTTTTGTGGTCAAAGAGATGGGGTATTTTATTCGTTTCGGCTAGCTCGCAACATCGCGAGTAGTCATTCCGAAGAATCTTTTTTCGGAGTCAGTCTAATTCTTTTTCTTGATCAGACTGTTGTGAATCGTCAAAGTTTTTTTTCATTAGTGTCCTACTTTCCGAATGATTGTGGATTTCGGGATCTTGAAAGCCTTGCTGCTTGCTGGTCTTGAGATAACCCATCTCTTTCCTTTTGATTGCTTCCATAGCTTTCTTCAAATCCTCTTTGGTTCAACTAACAAACGTAGTCGTTTTTCGAACGTGTATTCGAACCATCTACAAATGTTCAATTACAACTGAAGTAACAAAATAGGTAGGTAGTACATAAAATAAGTTGTGAAAAACATCTTCGTGGGGATCATTGAGCAAAGCAGACTTTTCTTTGGTTGGTGTTTTTCTTTGAAAGTGGAACCAATACGAAGTGGGGCAAAACGGACTACCAGTCCATTTTGCCCAATAAAGAGTTTTACAAAAAATATTTTTATTTCCCCTAATATTATTTATTTACCTCTTTTTCAGGCAGTAAAAGTAAGCACTAACGAAACCCTCGGAGAATACTTTTTCGACTAACTGGGCGGCATCTCTAATCTCCCACTAAGCGACGTCCTGAAATTTATTCAGTGCTCCAAGTGGTTCAGTGGGAGTTCCCCACCACAATAACTAACTACCCCTCCAATCCTCCCATTTCCTCATCCTCTGATTTCCCGGGGAGCACAATGGATCCTTGAGATCCGAGTGAGGTGTTGCCACTTGCCATTCAACCTTACCTAACCTAACCTAAGCACTAACGATCACAAACAATTTATAATGATCAAATTTGAAATTACCAACTGGTTGCTTTGGATTGGTTTTGCAAATTAGAATTTTTTTTTTAAAAGATGGACCGTTTTTAAACTTTCATCTTTTTAACCGAAACTTGCTTCAGTTTTTCAGTGAAACTAAAGGATGTGTTGGGAAAGAAGATTTTTTGATAGTTTTAGCTATTAAATATAAGATGGAGTTTGGAACGATGGTAAAAATCGCCCCTTGCCCCACTCTCTGACGTTTCGGCAAGGTTTGTTGTCTTCTTCAGTGGCACTTTATGTTAAAAACAAAAATGTAAAATATAGTATAAAGTATATACAACAATGAACAATCAAAGGTAACTTCGAGGTTTTAGAACATATTAAATAAACAAACAAAGTTTGACAAAAATCTTTTTTGAAGCTTTAATTACAATTCTCTGTGTGAAGATGCCTTGGTTTGACAAAATTTAACGGAAAGGGTAACAGAGTTTATGTAGAGACAAGAGAGCAGTATATGGACCAGATGTTTTGAGAATCTTGATTGCGATTCATGTCGTTCTTGTTGCTGATGATATGCAAGGTCTCTAATGTATATCTCTTAGAGATATGTTTCTCGGTTTGGAGAACTTTGGCATCGTCAAAGTCTGCGAGATATTTATTTTTAATGGCTTGTAATGCGAGAGCTGTTTTTGTTGGATTGTTTTTGTGTTTGTCCGATTTGTGGTTTGAGATGCGTTATAGCGTAAAAGTTGTTTTGTGGTGCCAATGTAGCACAAATGGCATGGTTCGTCAGCTTTTCCTTTACAGCCAATTTTGTAGATAACGTCCGAGCACCTATCTGTTATGTATAATGTATATGGTTATTAACAAACCTTTCTGTTTTGACCTTCAATTTCGAAAAAAAGATTTCCAAATGTGTGGTTGTGTTTAAGGGCCAGTTGTACATCAGGTACATTCTTTTTAACAATTTTTTTTAAATTATCTGTCAGCCTTGGAACGTAGACTAGACTATTGACTATGTGTTTGTATATTTAAAGGTATGTCCACACCAAAGAAACAATTTTGAAACATTTCAGAAACATTTCAGAAACATTCCAAAAACATTTCAGAAACATTTCAGAAACAAAAAAACATTTCTGAAATGTTTCAGAAATGTTTCAGAAATGTTTCTATAAAGTTGTTTTGGTGTGGACGCTTCGTGAAACATTTCTGAAATGTTTCTGAAATGTTTTTGGAATGTTTTTTGTTTCCCATTCTGAATGGAAAACTTTCTTTGTTTTTCTGAAACATTTGCAAATAAAGCGAGTGGATACTTCCAGCTTTGTGATAAGAAGCCTTCGCAAAAAGAAACCCGGGCAACGCCGGGTATTTTCGGCTAGTTAAGTATATTTTTCTTGCCATGTTACCGAGCCTTGTGGGCTGAGAAAATATTCAGCGTACTCTAGACGAATATCCTTGGCAGCAGACGCAGGCTTCCTAGAACAATTTTTTAATGGAAAAAATGATGTTTTCTGCTTTTTCCATTTTATAGGCTTAGCAATACAGTCCATGTATTTTGATTGCGAAGATTCGCTTTTACGGAGAAAATTATGCAAATAAGTACATGTTTTAGCAACTAAAGCTGCTTTTTCCGGGCTCAAAAGCATTGGTTTTCTTAATACACGGAACACTGCGGTGACAATACCGAAAGTATTCAGAAACATTTCGGGCTCTGCTTAATCTATAATTGAAAATGCGCTCCCTTGACCCTTTTGGATATGTACCACTGAATGGTTTTAAAATATGAGTGTGTAATGGAAATGCGGCATCGCTGACTATAACGTAGGGTACTGGATGTTCTCTTCCTGGTAATATTTTATAATCTGGAAAATTCAGTGTTTCGTTGTTTAAAGCCGTCCATAGCATACTGTTCTTAAAAACACCTGCGTCAGATATACGACCTTTACAGCCAACATCGACGAATATAAAAGAATATGATGAGTCAACTACGGCCAAAAGCACAACGCTAAAAGTTCCTTTGTAGTTGAAGTAATCAGAACCACTGTGATGATATAACTATATGACGACCATCCATTGCACCAACACATTGTTTAAATTGCCATCTTTTATCAAAACCATCTGCAATTTTCAGCCATTCAGATTCTGTTGCAGGAACCTATTCGATAAAATAAAAGTTAGATAATGGCTTAAGAACAGAATATCTTAGACATACCTGCATATAACTTTGAAAACCATTCACAAGTGCTTCGCAAACTTCGGGCACAATACAAAATATGCTTTGTTTCGAAATTTTAAATAAATACATTAAAAAGTGATATGAATCACCAGTGGCCAAAAATCGAAGAGTCACTGCTAAACGTTCTACTACACTTATGCTCGATCTGAAGTTTGTATTTTGTTTTCTAATTTTATGACCAACCAAATTAACAAGAAACTCGAAGTCCTCACTTGACATTCTAGCGAAATTTCTATATCCACTTAAACCATCAATTTTCAGTTCTTCCAATAATTTTACACCACCTGAATTAATCCTATTTTTCAAAATGTTTCTTTGCCACTGTCTTGGTTTTTTTATTTTATTTTATTTTTTATTTTTTCATGATTATAAAACACGACGCTATAATTGCTACTTCTTTACAATCCATATTCAAGCACTAAGCTGAGCTCGAGAAACAAAAAAAAAAATCCCATTAAAATTGGAAAACAAAAAACATTTCAGAAACATTTCAGAAATGTTTCAAGAAACGTCCACACCAAAAAAACATTTCAGAAACATTTCTGAAATGTTTCTGAAATGTTTCAGAAATGTTTCAGAAATGTTTTTTATACAAATGGGAAACATTTTAGAAACGTTTTTGAAACAATGTTTCCTGAAATGTTTCTCTGGTGTGGACACACCTTAACATGTTCTAAAAATCTCGTTTAATAATGTAAGTTTTCTTTGATTGTTCAATGTGGTATATACTTTATACTATATTTTACCTTTTTGTTTTTATAATAACGAATTTAGCTAAATATAACACCTCAAGACTTGTATTAATTAATAAGATAATTTGTATCTTAAAATACAAGTAGCCAAATAAATAAAACAAAATAAAAAAAAAATAAAGTTCCCCTGAAGAAGGCAACAACCCTTGCCGAAACGTCGAGAAAAAAGCGAAAGATCTTTTTTGTTTCTTTGATACAATTAAAGTGACCAAAAATAGGCGAAGGAAAATACATTTTCCACCAACAATTTATAAATTTAATTGGTCAATAAACTATTAAATTAATAAAAAATGTGTAAAATGTGTGAGCGTTCCTTAGATGTGAGGCAATATCATTTTTACAAAGAAATGGGAAACTATCTTCGCATATAGTATTGAATCACAAAAATGTTTAAACGGAAATAGTTTTCAAATAAACTCAATATTTGGCTCATGCTGGTTTACATCAAGAGATAAAAAACGAGTATCACTTGCAGTGCTCAACACAAATGCGCTGTTGAGATTATTAGGATCTGAAATATCTGAATAAGAGCCGAGTAGCTCTTTCCCATTCCTTAAAATCGCAAGTTTTTTTTAAGCTTCGACAAGACAGGCTCTTATGACCAAGGTAGTTGTTTCATTCCGATCTCGACAGTAAAGCTTCCAAAAATACGACGTCTGGCTAAGTTTCCATCAGTTTTATAGTTTCCAACGAATTGAGTTTTGGACCTCAGACGTTAACCTGGAAACTCTATGATCAGTTGATGGTTCAAAGAAAACATTGTAAGAAATAACTGATACATAAATTAAAGACTGAAAAAAGTTTACTTTCCGATTCATAACAAAGGTACTTACATCTAATCCACTTAATTGAACAGGCATCTAACTGAAGTGCATGGTTATCTATGGAGTATGGACCTAAAATCTCTGAACGGGAAGTTTATTTGTAGCAATAAATTTTATATTTTAAGTAAAGAAAACTACATCATGGTCAGAAATTGCTTCAACCGATAGTTGGCCCTGAAGAAAAACATTGTCTGAGACTGCAATTTAGTTAAGGAGACTAGTGTTAGAAGCGAAACGAGTGTCATATTTTTTACTACAGTTAGGTAGTCTAGAAAAAGATAAATTCGTCACGAGGAATAACCACACAAATTGATTGGTCATAAATTGAGGTGAAATTTTGTATAGAACTGAGAAAAAAGATTCGACGGAACAGCTTTGATTGGTATAACAACACCAAGAATACATTTTGAGTTGCCGTTTGAAATGTCTCAAAGATTATAAGGGAATTAAACTTTTTGAATCAGTATTTAGCTATTTGGAAGTATTTTGTCATATAAATATTCATTTTGTATAGGAAAGAAAGTGCTCTTTGAATATGTACCACTGATTGTTACACAATAGGAAATAGAAAAGAAAGACAATTTGATATTCAGTAAACTCAAAACCTTGAAACCCCAATACATACCGATTTTGTCTTAATCAGTATAACAAATGACCAAAAGCCACTCAAAGCTTTGTTTTCCGATATGCTAAACGGTTTCAATTTATTGAAGTACACACAAAATACGTCTTCATTCATTGAACTTTCTCTTTTATGCGCTGTTCAAGCCTTCCATCTGACGGCTTTAAGGAACACAAAATATCCAAAGCAACAACATTGCGCTATCATAATCGTCATCGTCAACCAGCAACATCATCAACGTAATAAACATTGCCGACGACCATGCCAACGTTGCCGACCACGGTAAAGAAGTTGAGCCATCGTCCATCTAGCCTCGCGATCAAACACCATAATCAGTTTTGACCAGTTATACAACTCAAGCAGCCGCACAACAAACCTCCTGATCACATCTCAATTAGATAAGACGGTTGGTCATTGGATGGAAAACAAAAACGAAAAAAAAGTGAGAAAAACAAGGAAATCTGCGTGCAGAGTGGTCTTTCAAACGTCAAACCTTTTACACCATCCAATGCCGTCAGCAATCATGTCAGTCGATCCTACTCTGTCAAATCCATCACTCTTCACCAATTTGTATTTCATTTGAGTATTTTTTCGCATCCATCAGCTACGCTGCAACGCGCCCGCGCCGCCGTCACCGTCACTGTCGCATACTTTGGATACGTTGTTCGCTCGAAACCAAACCACGACCAACCGAATATATGTAAAAACCGCTGGCTGTTGTGTGCTGGTTCTTTATGTCCATCCGATCTATGTCAAGACTGTGTACATGTTCTGTCACATTTATGTCACAACACATTCATCTGACACATGACAGGCTCTAACATCATCTCCACATCAGTGGTCAAAAAAAAAGAAGAAAACACGCGCATCTATCTTCAAAGCAAAAATGGAAAATTAATTGACATCGAACACGCCTCAGGCGCTTTTTGACAAAGTGCCCCGTCAAATTACTAACAAATTCGCACTTAATTCGGACGCTTTAGAGCCTGCTGGTACATCAAGTTTCACAAATACTCGACACCAGTGACAGACAGTGGCACACACTGAGTTCGTTGAAAAGCGGTAGAAACATTCTTGAAAGTGTTTTTGTTCCTCTGAGACGACAACAACTGCCTGCTTCTTTTTTGTTCGTTGTTGAGAGGAGTCTTTGCTCGTTTAGGAATTCGAATCACGTTCGTATTCAGAATTGAGACGTAGGCGCGCATGCGCATGCGCACCGCATTCATCATGACCACTTGGCTTTTTTTGCATGGTCATTGAATATTGTATCGCCGAAGAATGGAAGAATGGATTCTTCACTGGACGATAAACTTAACCATAGTTGAACAACGTGATGTAGTCCTCGTCACTTCTTGAACCTAACCGAAATCGGTAAGCACCAATCGTATACAGCGATGCATGGGCAGATGGGCGCCTGCGCATGCAACAATGTCATCGAAAACGAGGAAGAAAAAAATAAAGAGAACACAACCAAGTAGTCTATCCTGACTTTGATTCGTAATTTTACTATTTACGGTGTCAGCTAGGTTAGACGTGTGGACACCAATGTGACGCCTTGAAAACAGTTGGTGGCTAAATGATCGTGCTCCAATGATTGAATGGATGGATGGGCAATTGAACATTGAAAATAAATTGATAAACGTGCTGCACTTTGGTTTTGTTGATTGAATAACTGGAGGTGTTAAATTGTCAAACACCTTTGGATGTCTGGACTGGACGTGATTGGAGACATTGTATGGGACAGTAGTTATTGAACGAAAAATGTGCACTGGAAAAGCCTATTTAGACTTCATTGAACGTATACTCATTTCTAAGGCTTATTTAGGTGACAAATAGTTTAAGAACATTACGCACCATTTGAGTTTGGAAAACAAAAAAGGAAGAGTTGGTAATTTTCCTATTGACGAATTTCACCAACCCCAACATGTTTATTGTTTAAGCCAGCCATTGGCATACGGCATATGGAAACTGAGACAGTTGCATTTCTAAGGACCAATAAAAAGAGTTCATACATTTTTTCAGTTATGGTATCCTTTAATGTACCTGTGTAAAAGGGCGGATCGAAAAACCACTTTTTTTTGCGGATCTTCTTTACTGCGTTTCAATAACTGCAAAATTGTGCAGCGTAGAGTTATTCAAAGCTGTGGAAAATACAAAAAATGCCAAAAGTTAAGTTATTCCATCAACTTCTTTTGCGCTTATCTCAGCTTCTAGATCACCTAGAAGGCTGAACCTCTTTTTATTATGTACAGTAAGCCCTGAAAATTTCAAATGAATCGGTTGCTCCTGAGCCGAGAAATGTAAAAACGAAGTCGGTCGGATACGTGCGTACATCTTTCGCGTGAAAAAAAAACTTTGAGTTCGATGCGTTAACTGAAGGCAACGTTTGTCCACCCTCAGGCTTCGGATTTCTTAATTTTATACTTAATAAAGACGGTTTTTTGCCATTACGAAGTGATCCTCGAAAAAAGTGGTTTTTCGATCCATCCTACTGTGTAGTGTCGGGTCGGCTTAATTGATTGCAGTGGCTTCTGGTTTGTTGTAAGAGGTGACTTGTAAAGAAATGACACAGATGTCTAGCGTCCAGCCACACCAATAAGACCTAAACATTGTTCCATGGCTTAAACGACTGATGGGGGTCACTGGTATAGTAAGGGTAAGAGTAAGAGTAATAATATAAAGCGGAAACTCCGAAAACTCGAATTTGCATTTCACCTTTGTTGCACTAGGCGTTTTACTTAAACGTCTCAGAAACCGTAGTTCTCCAGAAGCGAAGATTTGTGTTTTAATGAAAGTTTGATATCAGCCTTCTCTCTGTTCGTAATTGCTCTCGTCATAATTATTTTAAAATTTGTTTTACCTAAAGGCCAATAATTGTTCCATGGAGGAGCATCGTTTTACTGGTGTTTTGGAAAAAAGGTGATTCAGTTACTGCTCCGCCTTGCTTTTTTTAAAACTGTATGGACTCCGGGGGTTTGGAAAGTATTGGAAAAATTGGATGAAATTATAGTGTCGCAAGTTGGAACATTGGAGGAATGACTGAGAAATCGGGAAAGAGAAATATTGTGTGCCCCGAAAACAAAATGGCGAAATACAGGAAATAATCTATCTATCTATCTATCTATCTATCTATCTATCTATCTATCTATCTATCTATCTATCTATCTATCTATCTATCTATCTATCTATCTATCTATATATATAAAATAGGATGTATGTATGTATGTATGTATGTATGTCCGGGGTAAACTCCTAAACCACCCAACAGATTTTTATGAAATTTTTAGGGTAGATATAGTTTAGTCGAGGGATGGTTCCTGTCAAGGTTTGATCCCCATATTACCACAGGAACGTGGTTGGGAATGGAAAATTAGAAACTACTCCAGAGATTTCAAATTTTTTGTCAGCACTAGGGGTGCTACATTATCTCCCTTCATCAGTAACTTAGACTATATTTCATCCCTATAATCCCACAGGAACAGAACCGGGAACGAGAACGGGACCGATCTCGAAAATTCTTTCAATTCTAGGATGTGACATTATCCCTCAGTGAAATAGATTTATATTTCATTCACATATTTTCGCTGGAACGGAAGATTCCAACAGGAATGGCTTGGGAACGGAAACTTAGGAACTACTGTACAGATTTCAAAAATTCTTTCAGCATTAGGATGCCACATAGTCATGCGTTAGCTTTCGTTATATACAAAACACTGTACTTTAAAAAAAAAACATAATTAAAAATTGACATATTGTGAGAAATAAATTTGATTTTTGTATGAAATCAATATAAAACAAATACATGCATATGTATGTATGTATGTATTTATAAAAGCATCAGTAGAAAGCACATCCGGATACCCAGGAACCGCATCGCCTTGCTTCTATCTTTGAAAATTCTTCCATATAGCATTCCAAGTATAATAACGTGGCATCTCCGCGTAAAGCAAAGTTCGTGCAAACGGATCGATCTGCCATCGCAAAGAAATTGGTCAATGTAGTTGCTGGAGGTGTTTCAGCACATTGCATAGCATTGGAAGCCGTGAAATATACTCCTTGACCATTCTCCAGATGCACCGACAAATGCACAACAGTAGGATGACGTTCGTGAATAGGGAATGCAAATATACGCCAAATCGCTTCATTACAGTTCACATAACGACAATTTGATAGCGTAAAATTTCATCGTTGGTGTTTGAGGATTGCAATCCAAAAACCGCCATATCGCTGCCTTTTGTTACATATTTGCAAATATATTTTATATCATTTAGTGAATTGCAGTACTCAACGTTGCAATGTGTCTTAAACGTTTTACTTTTTTTTTTTACTTTTTATCGCTATATATTTCTATGGGAAAGGAAACGTAAACGGGAACCTAGAAACTACTGAACCGATTCCAAAAATTCTTTCGACGTAATAACTCTACACCTACACTATCACCGAGTACGAGTAGAGAAACTTTAATTTATCCCCATATTCCCACGTGAACGGGATTGGGAAAGCAAACTTAGAAACTACTGGACAGATTTCAGAAATTCTTTCTGCTCTACGATGCTACATTATCCCTCAGTAGCATAGATTATATTTCCTCCATATATTTCCATGGGAACAGAAACGGGAACTAAAACGGGAACCTTAAAATCGCATGACCGATTTCTAAAATGCTTTAAACTTTAAAATGTCACAATATCCCTCATTGACATAAATAATTTCGTCCTCAAATTCCCACTGGACCCCGTCAACGCCGACCGGAGGGCTCAGCTGTATATTTATTTTATCTGTGAACGAGATTGGGAACGTAAACCTAGATATTACTGGACGAATTTCACAAATTCTTTCAGGATTGGGATGATACAAGCATCCCTCAGTAACTAAGATAATAGTTCATCCCTATATTCCTACGGGAACGAAAACATGAACCTCAAAACTACTTCGATTTAAAAAATTCTTTCGAATTTAGGATGATACGCGAACGTGGTTGGGAACGCAAACCTTATAAAACTTTTTTACCAATTTCAAAAGTTCTTTCGAATTTTATAACTCAAGAACGGCTGAACCAATTTGGCTGAAAATTGGTTGGGAGGTAGCTTAGGACAAGGAGACGGACCCGTTTAAAACATTTTTTTCCCGCCTCAGACATAAAATGTAAACGGAATGCTTAAAATCATAACAGGAAAAATAAACATTAAAAAAAACCGACATTTGGCATTGACTATCGTTTCATTGAATCAAATAAACACAAAGCAGAGTGCAAAAGAAAGGACATCAATACAATGCGCTACCTTTGGTTATAAACAAAACACTTTTCCTTAAAAAAAAAAAAAAAAAAATAGTTAACTTATCGCGACAGACTAAGCATAGTCCAAATATCAGCGAGTTTATGGTTCAGCGAAGATCTTCACTCAACACCCTGGGCTGCTTTAGACATACTCATATAACTCTTATCCCTCGACATTTACGGCGTTGCTCCGGTCTGTATTTTAAAGGTTTCCGTCCTTCTATATTCCCGTGGGAATATGCGCATAAAATATAGTTACGTATCCCTTCTTAATGTTTCATCTTAAATTCTAAAGAACTTCTGAAATTGGTCAAATAGTTTTAAGGTTCCCGTTTTCGTTTTCGATCCGTCTTGCATTCGCTATGATCATAACTAAATCGAAAAGTCAATCGTTGAATGTTTTTCCCATGGTCAATTATATTTGGCATGCTCACGAGTTGAAAGATCTGTTCTCCCGCCTGATAGTTATACGAAAAATATTTTCTATCACAAGGTGCTTCAGTGAAAAGTGCAACACATGCACGCAAATAAATCTATCTATCTATCTTTATCTTTATCTATTTATATAAAAAAACCCAATGAATTTTTATGACATTTCCAGGGTAAACATAGTTTAGCCCAGAGATGGTTTCTGTCAAGGTTTAATCGCCATATTCCCACAGGAACGGGGTTGGGAACGGAAACTAAGAAACTACTGGACGGATTTCAAAAATTCTTTCAGCAATGGGATGCCACATAATTCCTCAGTAACTTATCAAAGATTGCATTCCTTTATAATCCCTAGGAACAGAAACAGGAACGAGAACGGGAACCTTAAAACTACAGACCCGAGTAACGCCGGGCGGCCCAGCTAGTTTCCTTATATTATAGATCCTGATCATCCGAAAATCTTTGACAAGTCGTGCAGTACGCCGCGAAAGAATTAACCTTATCTTCATCAGATGACGAAATCCTTGGTCGTTTCGAAAGAAAAATATTCCGCATGATCTTCGGCTCCGTGTGTAAAGAGAATGCGTGGAGAAGAATTTAGGAAATATTTGCGCATACGAAAGGAATTGCTTGCATTTGCTTTTGCCCAGATTAAATTTCTTTCTTGGATCTCCCAGTAATCATAGTTTTCGATTTCATTCACCTTACCTACTTTGGTTACAGTTCGGGGTTAACCTGAGCCTCAATCAACATATTACGCCCAATTACGATTTCGAATTGGGCGTAAGATGCTCGATTTCGAACGAGCTCTCTCCGTTTTTGCACCCTAGGTCGGTTGATGTCTTCTTCCACTTAATTGCGTAACCTAACACAAGGTCTTGACCTTTCACGATTTTTAAAAACCCGTCGAACAGGATCGTTTATTGGGTCCATCAGCTCTACATGGCCCAGCCATTATCGTAGCCTCGCGATGCGTATTCTGTTGGCTATGTCCATGTCGTGGTACAGCTCATATACAGCTCGTTGTTCTATCTTCTTTTCCATACACATTATTTTCGCATATAGGACCAAATATCACTTGGGGTATTTTTTTTTCGAAACCACCAAGGGTTTCCTCCTCCTCTTTCGATAATGTCCATGTTTCTGGGTTGATTAAGGTTCTTTAAAGGGTTACGTTGGTCTTTATAGAGAAGGTCTCATATCTCAATTGGCTTCTTAATCCAAAGAAACCGCACTTATCACTTATTAGAGGATCCTTACTTACTTACTTACTTACTTAGGTGGGCATTACAGTTCGGGGTGAACCAGGGCCTCAACCAACAACCTTCTATAACGACTTCGATTTCGGGCGAGCTCTCTCCAGTTTCGCACTCCAAGTCGGTTGAGGTCTTCATCCACTTGATTGCACCACCTAAGACGAGGTCTTCCCCTTTCGCGATTTCCCTGCAATATGCTTTCGAACACCCGACGAGCCGAAGCGTTGGGTCCATCCGCTCAACATGGCCCAACCATCGTAGCCTCGCGATGCGTACTCTTCTGGCTATGCCCATGTCACGGTACAGCTCATACAGCTCGTTGTTGTATCTTCTTCTCCACACATTGCCTTTGCATATGGTACCAAAGATCATTCGGAGAATTTTTCTTTCGAAACGACCAAGAGTTTCCTCATCCGCTTTCGATAAGGTCCATGCTTCCGCGCCGTAAAGCAGGACTGGGATGATCAAGACCTTATTCAAGGTTACCTTGGTTTTTCTGGAGAGGGTTTTGGTTCTCAATTGCCTTCTTAACCCAAAGAAGCAACGGTTGGCAAGAGTTATTCTCCGTTTGATCTCCGCATTGATGTTGTTGTCCGTGTCTACAGCGGATCCTAGGTAGACGAAGTCCTGTACTACCTCGAAGTTATGTCTGTCTATTGTGACGTTTTGTCAAATTCGTCGATGTTCTGTGTCCTTGTTTGATGACAACATATACTTCGTTTTGCCCTCATTAACCATCAAACCCATTTTTGCCGCTTCTGTTACTCGCAAAAGCACCATCACGCTTATTTCTTCCCATTATACGTCAATATCGTTTGTATAGGCGAGTAATTGCACAGGCTTTTGAAAGATTGTTCCTCTGGTGTTGACGTTTGAGTTTCTTACAATCTGTTCAAGTATGATGTTGAAGAATTTGCATGACAGTTTGTTACAAAGGTATCGGTAAGTTCGTTACCGACCTTGACGGAGCAGCGTGAATTCTCCAAAGTCATCCTGCATAGTCATCCGAGTTTTGCAGGGATGCCGAAACTAGACATGGCTCTGTACAGCTCGTCTCTGTAAATACTGTAAATACGCGGCCTTGAAATCGATAAATATTTTTTTTTTTTTAAGTATTGGACTTTCTTAGCATGTTTGATCATACAGGGTTGCCTTTTTTATGAAAAGTTAATAAAGTCACATAAGATATTGAAACAAATTAGCTAAAATAATCCAAAGAATTTAAAATCAATTATCCAAGTTTTAAGATATTACCAGAAAAAGCTTAAAAAAAAATATAGGCTGTACCGTTATTCCAAGTCCTAGAAACCCAGTTCCGAAAACCTTTCTGTAGACTGCCCCACAGACCCTAACTGTTTTATTGTTATCTCAAGTATTTTCTTCTGTACGAATGTGAGACTTGCCTTATAGCACCGATTATCAAGAAAGGACGGAAATTATTCTTAACAAAAGACATTTTGATGCTATGTGTAAATAAAGTCTGAATCCAATTGACTGTTTCAGAGACTTTTCTGGCAAATGGCAAAACTGAAGATCTACAAGAATATGTAAACTAAAAAGGTACGCATTTCATTTCATCACCTTTAAAATTTAGCACAATTTAATTTATTAAATACTCTCGATTAAAGTATACTGTATACCCTACCGAAAAATTCATAGCGCCCTTAAGCAGCCCACCAATCTACCTAATCGCTTTCATTTTACCTACATACTATAGTAGCAAAATAATATTCGTATAAAAACCTAATTTTCGCTTTTTAAAAATATGTTAAAAGTAATGTGCTTATTTAATTATCTCTTTGCTGTTTCCAATGCACTCAAATACGCACATAACTCTTGTTTTATGTTCAATAGGATAGCAGCAGGATGTGTAGTGTTCACATTAGTGCAATCATGTTTCGCTACATCTCCCCTTCCCCCTGTACCAAAAAGTCCTCTATGCTTTACAATTTATGCTTTCCATACACAAAATGAAACACAAATATAGCCATGTTTTTGTTTCATTCCATGTTGCAACTAATTAAGTGCACATTCATAAAAAGTTCCCTGCTTTGCCCTTCCATACGGAAAATGGATTGCCTATAAATTAAGCTTTTCGCGAATTGACAATGAGCAGAGCGAAGAATTAAGGTCATTTCACAGATAAACTGGGAGCTCTTAATTACGTTACTACTGAATGCGGTGAAGCCCATGCGAAAATGGAGGGAATTCAATTCGAAATTAATAACGCCAGTGATATGTAAGGATAATAGGATTAAATGCGTAATTACGAGTTTTTATTTGAATAAAAAAAAAAAAGAAAAAAAAAACTGAGTATCAACATCGAAGTAATGTGACTTCCATTGATGGGCACTGGCACTCTGTGTAGCATGCACGAGTATACTATTCGCACATCTCCGGGCCGGGAATAAATGTATCGCTTTCGGTGCTGCAGATATAAAACTCCGTCAAGTCTAATCCTGGCGATAAGCCGTTTGTCATGATGATTACGGTTGTAAATTGGAAATTTTATATGCGCCACCGTTGACATTGTTATTTGCCTCGTGGGAAGGGATTACGGTTGGGATTTCTTGTTTTTATTTTTCGTGTTCGTTAATTCACTTATAATACTTTGTATGAGACGCACACTTGAAGTGCATGTTTGACGCGATGTTTTTCGTGGGTGGCGCAAAGCCGCTTTGAATTGTTTCTTGTTTGAGTTGTTTTATATTCGTTGAACCGATGGACAAGTCCAACAAGCTTTTTGGGTTGAATATCTGTCCAAGATCTATTATGCACCGCACCGCGATCGAGCTTAGCCATTATTGGAGCATGATATATTTTGAATTTGTTTTGAAACAGATTGCGGTACCAAAAATATAAAATTTAAAACTGTTTTAGTTCGGCAAAAATTTTTGTTTAAGAGAAAATGTATAACTTTAAAACTTTAAAAGAAAAGACATTTTGAAAAATTCAGGAAGCATTTACAGTTCACTTTATGGCATAAGTCGTGTCAGAACTATATGAGTTTGGTATTCCATCTATGGTATCGAGCTATGTAATTTTTCGACACATGAAGTGTTCACTGATTATTTCTGAAATGAAAATATGAGACATTTTTTGAACATTTTTCTCGTATGACCACTGACTCACTCGATCACTGCTGCTATACTCACTCACTCGATAACTAATGCTGTAATTCGACCCCAGATGTCTTCAAGAGTTATTCTTTTGGCACATCACTAAATCTTTTTGCGATCAATTGTTTTATACTTATTTCTAAAAAATAGACCACGACCATCAAAAAGGCAATGGTACCTTAAAACGTTCAGACAGGATCGGGAAGAAACAAAAAGAAAGGCACATCCAAACACTCCTGATACAGACAAACGTTATGAAATCTGCATTTGGTTGCAGTTCAAAATTAGGAGGTTTGACGGTGCATTCTGAGGTTATCGCGGCGAGGCGATGCGTACGCCACAAGCCGTTAAATGCGAAAGCTGTGATATTTTCTAGATCACAATGTTCATAACGCTGAAACAAGGAAAAAGACTTCTTTTTATTCTTTGATAAAAGAAAAATGTTTAATTTTGAATAAGAAATTAGGGAAGGAAAAAATATTTTTCCGTAGCTGTCAGGTTACCAATTTTTTGATTTTCAAACCAGCTTCCTCCGAGCGTCTTCAAAGGTAAACAATAAAAACCGAAAACGGGCTCTGGCATACATTCAAAACGAAAAGGAGGGCACTTTGAGCACTTGCTATAATTGTATTTGTACAAAATACATAAAAAAAACTAAAAGTGCCCATATTATTGTTTTATTCAAACAAAACTCAAAGGTAAAAAAATGACCTCAATATCAAAACTTTGTTTCGGTAAGAAAATTTGAACACCTCTTAAAATTGAAAATCTGGCAATCCTAAACCGATAAGAGCTCATCTTAAATACAGTTTTAAGGACTATTATTTCTACAAAAAAATTTAGTCTAAAATTAGGTCTCTATCATCAGTATTGACAGAGATATCGAATTTAACACAGGTCAGGGTACACCAAAGTTAGCCTTTTTTTTAAATTGTCAAAAAGTGATGTCAAAGTTGAGAAACGAGCTTCACCGTAGAAAATTTTTTTCTTAGAATATGACCGAGAATCACACTTCACACCCCAAAGGATAATACACGAAGCACGGGACACCCTGTATTACTGTCGACGCCTTAAAGTTTTATTTAAAACTTTGGAACTCTCCCTCTCTCTCTCTCTCTCTCTCTCTCTCTCTCTCTCTCTCTCTCTCTCTCTCTCTCTCTCTCTCTCTCTCTCTCTCTCTCTCTCTCTCTCTTTCTCTCTCTATCTATCTCTCTATCTCTCTCTTTTCGTCTATTCTGTTTTCTGTCTCTGTTTTCTCTCTTTTCTTCTCTCTTTTCTTTCAGTTTTTTCTCTTTCCTTTTCTCATTTAATATTCTCCATTTCTTTCGAAATTTCCTTTCTCTCTCTATCTCTCTATCTCTCTATCTCTTTCTTTTTTCAACTCTCCGTCCAATACAAATCTAAGCATCCTTAAAATGTCATCTCAGTGTTAAATTTTCGAAAAACCGTTTTTTTTTTTATCGGAACATGCTTTTCAATTTTTAAATCGAAATTCTAACTCTATGTCTTTTCGTTTCTACAACATTTCTTAGAGAAGAGGAACGGAGCGTCACATATTCCTCCTCTGTCCGGTCGTTCAAACGTTATTCTTTTCGTTGTGCTCCTACGTGCGCGTGACCTTCTATCGGTGTTCAGTTCCTTAAAATCCTTGAACGTTTAAAACTGGTTCGTTGGAAAGTAAAGCATTTCAGTTTATTTTCGACATTCACTATGGATGATCTCATAGCTTAGGCGCGTTTTTATCGGAATGGTATTTTTCAAAACGGTGTCCGCTGCCGAAAGAAAAGTTGTCAACCTATCGATTTCAAATTTTAACCTTCCATCCTCCAACCTATTTTTCTTAGACGTTCACTTAAAATCTTGAGTATATCAATTTTCTATAAAATTTAAATGTTATGTTAAATTGTAAACCGAATTTACATATGCATGGCAAGGCTGGGAAAAAATTGTAGCCGTTATTATACGGTTCCTGAATTTTATGTGGGGTATCTCATACCCCAGTGGGAGGACGTTCTTCTTAACATTCTCTTAGGACTTCTTTTTTTTCTCCAAAAAATGTTGAAGAAAAGGCCAAATTCACTTTTTTAGTTAAAATCGCCGCCATTTTGTAATTTTTTTTTTTTCAAAAAGCCTCTAAGGACGATAGAGGATGACAAGAAGATATTTTTGAAGTTTAAGATCGAAATTGAACCCGGAAAAGTGAAAATTTTTTTTCAACAAAATTTTTGATAATTAATAACAATACTAAAAAACTAAAATTCACCGCAACAAAAATCATTTGGTATTCTTCATCGCTTCTTTAATTGATTGAAGAAAAAACAGACCGTTTAGGATATCGTAATCATGAAAAAAAAAATGCGAGATGATCCATTAATTATTTTGGAAACACCTGCGTTTTTTAATGATTTTTTTCAAAGGTATTCAACTCTACCACTATAATGACTATTGAATTTTCTTAAAAAAAATCTAACTATCGAAAGCTTCATTAATTTATTGCGGTCACCACCTGAAGCTGTCTCTGCACATAAATAATTTAATAAGAAACCCATTTTAATTAGGGAACAGTGTACAAAACCCCAATTAAGCCCTTTATTGAAATATGGGACATCACCCAAGAACTAACATACATATATAACTCCCGCGCTAACATAATAAAGTGGCCTGCACCATTTCCCCAACCGCAGAACTATGTATCAAGATTTTAATAACGAAGACAGGATGTGTTTTCCGGCTGGTTTGGATATGAGAGCACTTAATTATTAAAAGTACTTGCATCATATAACCACCCACAGAGGGTCCTTTCTTGTGCACTCCATTCACATCAAGGGATGGAACGCTAAAATAAACCTTTATATGGAGTCCTTTTTCGTATGCCATCACGAACCGACCCGAGACAAGCACCCATAAGAAGGTAGGTATAACAAAATTAACACCATCATCTCTATGTGCGAAAGTTGAACTTTAGGAGGACATATCCAACATTTATTGTTTCTCACACTCCGAATTCAAACTCCTATGTCTCCCTTTCTCATAGTTCGTGGTGGTGCATTCTAATTTGCCAAGCGGAAGAATTTATGCAGAGAAAGCACAAGTTTTCTGCAATATTTGCATAAAATTACAGGAAGCTAAGGGCTCTTAACAGAGAAAAAAGAACAAGGAGAAAAAGTACAACTTCAATCTACATTTTAATATAGCCACGGTACACCTGTTATCATGTGTATGTAGAGGAAAACGAGTGTATGAATAGACAAAGAATGGGTAGAATTACATTACGTCATCATCAGTTGTGGTCGGGTGGTATGTCGACGACGATTCTATAATAATGTTCCGTGCGCGGCCTCATTGAGTGAAAAGTTCGCGAAGAGGTTAAATGGAATTGAAGTCGGGGTGGTGCTAGACCGACTGGAATAAACCCACCACACATCTGACTGTCTGTCTGCATCGGTAGCTCGCATGGAAGAGTTTTTAAAATACTGTCATCCTTTATGTTTCGCTTTTGTGTTTTCTTTTAATTTTTTTTTTCTTTCTTTTTTAACTATTATATTATTTAAACTACAACCTATACGCGGTAGACTCTTTTATACTCCTCAATGACGTGTTTTGTCATCTCCGACATTTTAGTATTTAAATGTGCAATAGTGACTAATTAGGCGTCTTAATTTCAAAGCTGCTTTGAATGTCAAAGTGAAGTGGAGTTTTTAGGGTCCTCAAAAACGAAATTCAAAACATAAAGCAGCTTTCTGGCCTGGCTCAACAACTCTGTGTAAAGTTAGGAGAGCGAACCCTAAACTGTAGAAGTAGTCTTTCCAGATCCTCAGAAGCGATTGCGGTCCTATCACTATGTCTGCTTGAAGGTCTTTATTAGTTTAATTTGCGGTTTCCCACCCTATTATGATTAATTGCCTTTGGTAAAACATTTGAAGCTCATTCCTATAGTATTATCTCTCGGATTCCTCAAACAGGCCCTTCTCATTTTGCTATTAAAAAAGAAATGAAATATTCCAAAGGTCTTTGACGAAAGTAAAAAAATTTATACTTTGCAGTTTAATCAAAATCGCTTTTAAAAGCTTTTCAATTTTTCATAAATAAGTGTGTTATAAAACAGTGATGCATGTTTGGAGATTTTGCCAAAAGCTTTTTTGACAATGAAATTACACAAAATCAAAGGTGTCGTTTTGAAAACATTAAAAAAAAATTTTTTAAACTACCTGTATAGGTAGGACACATAGACAGACAGATTTGAAGGACCCATTTTTTCGTATTTTCTGTCATCGTAGTGTTATGTTTAATTGCTACTTGTGTTCTTTTTGCGCAGTTGCAAAACTTGCCTTTTGCACTTTTCACCTACGATTATAAATAATAATATAATTGTTGGTAAATTATAAGTTAATAAAAATATTATTACCGGAAGTCTTGCCAAATTCTCAGAAAAAGCGAACCGCACAGAAAAACAGTTTAAGGTTTCTTTGAATTCAGCCTAGATCTCCTAGCGTCCTGTAACACAAAACTACAAGTCCACAAGTCAAGAGCTACTTGCAAGATTATGTCAATTTCAGTTGTAGACGAGCAATCAAACTTTTATTTATTTGTTTTTGTGTATTACAGACATTTTTTACACTTGTCGTGATTTATTTGTATTACAAGTACTTGTAGTTTTGTGTTACAGGTAATAGGCAAACAGTCTTTACATTACATTATATTTGATAGCTCTAGTAAAAATGTTTTCCTTTTTTTTGATCGCCTGAGACAACCCAAAACAATTTTTCTAATTGATTCAAGCCAAAATTGAACGCATGCGTACGCTTAGAAGTCATTTTCTTGGTCAAATTGACGACCAGGAAGAAAAATCAGTAGCAAATAAGTTCATGAATAAGTTACTTCTTGCCGAAATGAAAGAACTACATATGTCAATGTTGCATACGTACACTTAAGTTGGGTCGTTGAATTGAATTTCGAACAAATGTAAATTTTGTCATTATCATTTGTATCCAATTAATAAAAACAGGAATAAATAACTCCAATAATCAACACCACTTCAACGCCATAGTTGAAACTAACCACGCTTCAAAATAATTAACACTTAAACATTTTCATTCGCCATAATACATATGCTGCGGTGTGAACAGCTTTCAGTAAGTCGTGTCATAGATGCCATTACATGAGACAAGACCTGCAATACTAAGTGCCAAATTAAATCATATGTACTTAAATATTTAAATTGGTAAAATGCGATTAGTTTTTGTCACAACCGCATAAGCAAACACGCTCTCTCAAAAATACGCATAATGATGTAGATCGCCTTTAAAATCAAAGCCTACTGGCTGGACAAATTAACGGTCAAATTCAATAAAGTGCATAGATGATTACCAACATTAATAAAGCAAGGCATGAAGTTGGGTTCAAAACAGAGTACGAATAAAATTGTCTTTAAAAGTAAAGTTTGGGCCATCTGTGACACTCTGTTTTGAAGCTTACAGCAGCCACTTGCAAGACACCGACGTTATGGTCCATAATTAATGGTAATGTTTGTTCTCACTAATAAGGCCATAATAAAGTTAGAGAGTTAATTTTGTTCATTTGTATTTGGCCCGTTCTTTGATTGTCATGGCTTTTATTGTTTACCGCCAATCTTTTCAATCTCAACATAGTTTTTTTCTGCATTTCAGTTCGAATCGGCAGCTAGAACCAAGGCATGCCTGACACACTCAGGAAAGTCAAAAATGTATATTTCACAACGTCAGGTAAGATCTTCAATACATATAAGAGAAAAGCATGGGGAAGAGCTTGAACATTTTCAACAGGAACTAAAACTCTTAGAACTAGATATATGAAAATAAATAAGGAGAAATTCATGATTTTTTATTTAATTTTTTCTTGCCTGCAGAGCATTAAAGAGTATTTTCCAAATTAAAGAATAGATAATTTATTTAATATTAAAATTATACTTACATCGTATTTATTTGGCCTCATTGTACCCATTTATTTTGCATATGTATTCGCATTCGGTTACGGTGTTTCGTAAGCGTCCATTTATTCACAAAGAAGATTAATGATGGAAAACGTTATTTGTTTTTTTATTTAATTTTATAATTTAAATGACTAATAAATTAGCTTTTTGTTAGTTATGTTCGTAATTAAATTGACAACTAAAATGAACACTTTTTATTTATACACGTTTAACTGTTTGAGATTCGATAATTAAATTTATTTAAAAATCTCACATTTTCAATTCGATAAGCACATATCCACTTACTTTCTTATTAGCAACAGGATGTCGATAATTTGTTTCGATTAATTGAGTAAACTAACGATAGTAAACACGCACACAGATATTCTAAAAAAAAGCACTCACAGTGGTTGGTAGGTGTCACTTACAAAATTCATTTATTGAAATTACATTCTTTTCTCATTGAACTTATCTACATGTACATTTATGTTTCTACAGTTAAATTTGATTAAATATTTTGAGCAAAATTCATTGACCTTCGAATTGGATGTGTTTAGTGTGAATTAAGACGTAACAAGAATTCTCTAAAAAAGTGAATTGACATTTTAAACTTTTTGGTTGAATAGATTTTGAATTTTAGAAACCAAGTGCAGTTATATTCAGTGAGTGAAAAACTTGGGAGAATTTGAATTGAATATTCATTTAATTTTATGGTCACTGTTACTTTGCTTACCCTAATATGCAATAAGTTTCAATTGATTTCTTTCTTTATTTTAACAGATAATTACGTAAGGTTTCTAAGACTCGGGTGGTCAAATCACCAGCTTATCTTAGGGAGATACTTTGTTCAAAATGATTCAGTTCTTTTTAAAAAGAGACGATAAGAAAAAACTTTTAAATAAAAATTCTTATGTCCAAGGTACTCAGTAAATGGATCCTAAAAATGGGATAGTACTTTTTAGGTAGGCAAATGAAACCTTATAAAAAATAATTATAAAACGTACTTTTGACCTTTAGAGGACTCAGAAGTAACATGCTGCTGAGGAACTAAAAAAGTTTTAAGCAGCAAATCACAGATGCAAATGCAGATGCAAGATGCGTGTGGAAGTTGAACTTGAAACATTTTTTAGAACTATCGAAAATTCAACTGCACGGAATTAAAAAGTTATGAACTACAAGCATCGCCCCATTTATTGCGTTCGCAAGTTGCCATAATTTCTGACATAGAATTTTGAATAGACATCAAGAAAAATATAAGTTATTCAGGTTTTAAAAAAAAAAAAAAAAAATGCATATTATCTTCAGTGTTGAGGCACTTTTTCACCTCAGTGGATACGTCAATAAGCAGAATTACCGCATAGCCCAAGAATTGCGAATGATAATTCAAGAGTTATTGTTGAAAAACCAATGCACCCACAAAGAGTGATTGCTTGGAGCGGTTTATAGAATGGCGGAATCATCGGGCCGTATTTTTTTTTCTAAAATAAGGCCGATTAGGAAGTTACTGTGAAGTGAATGGTATTCGCTATCGAGAGATGAAAACGAACTTTTTATGGCCGGAATTGGAAGATATGGATGTGGACGTATGAACAGGACGCCATTTGCCATTTGCCACATAGCTAACGAAACAATGGCTCTTTTGTGCGACAAATTCAATGGCCGTCAATTGGCCGCCGCGTGATTTGACACCTTTGGGGTTATTTGAAAGAACAAATAATAAGCCAGCAATGATTCAAGAGTTAAAAGATGAGATATATCGGTACATCAACGGCATAGAACCTCAATTATGCATGAGCGCATGAGAGTGGATTTACTTTTACAGGTCTAATAGTATACTTCTATCGCCCGTCCGGCGCCGCGCCGGTCATCGAATGCTCGACTATCCGTTCACACTGCGTCTAGAATAAACAAAGCCTACCTAGCACACCACCGCATTTATTGGGTTCACATATAGGCATAGTTTCTATAGTGAGATTTTGAATAAGCATCAGAAAAAAGTCTATGTCGTACGAAGTCGCACTATGGACGCTAATACTTCTTTTTGTGTTTGGGTTTTCTTTCAAATAACCTGCTGCTTTAATCTCAAAATCAAAAATCCATGACTTTTGAAAATTACTTGAGAATTTTGTAAATACATAAAAAAAGAGCAAAATTGTGCAGTGTGAAAAAGACTTCAAAACGAAATAAGGCCAATAAGTTGGAACTTTTTTCATTGCGAAAGCTAGTAGGTACCAAACAAATTAAAAAGAGTCGCAAAAGTGAATTAAAGGCAAAAATAAAATATCATAAAATACGAATAGTACTTCAAAGAAATAAAATAAGTAAAATTATCAAATGAAAAGTATGGTGCAACAAAGCTATGAAAATCTCGGGTTCTAAAGCCTACAATTGTAATCTGATTCCGAAACGCTGGGTGAGAAAGCTCACTTCCCAACTTCATTACTTTGACTGACTTGTAAACTCCTTGCAAAAGGTTGTTTCGGAGAAAAGTCATAATTGATTCGATTGTGATTTGATACTTGATCCGTAATTAACATACCGGGGTATGAAAATTTTAAAGTTACTTCTTTAAGAATACAAAAAAAAAGTTCATAAAGCTTAAGAATGCCTCTCGTCGAAAGACGCATCTACTTTCGAAAGGATGCATGGACCGTCGGCAGTATTCTTCCAACTTATATCACAAAAGAAACTAAGTGTACAGAAACATAAGAAATTCATTTTTATATAATTAATTTGCTATTGTTGCCATTTCAAAATCTTGCTTCAGATGTTCGTTATCATGTAGCAACATAACACCAACATCTACCGAATGCTTTTCAATGCGGCCATTAACACAGGGAAATCTTCAAACTACCTACTTAATTCCCACAATGATTCTTGGAACCTACATTGTTTCATCCTTGAAACCGGTAAGAGTCTAAGTTCAACTTCAAAAGGAATATAAAATCGAATTTATGCAAATTCGAACTGACATCGAAAATAGTTCAGAAAGTGCTCAATAGAAGTTCCTTCAATCCCAACTTCTATTCATGTGAAACGGAAATTTCGCACCCATTCTCGTGACCACCGATTTTATACTAACTCACAACACGAGAGAAAACTGAAGTAGAATTCCAATAGTGTTGTGATTCACATGCTAGAATTAAGGGCACTTTTAACAGTTTTACAACTTCCTTCCATTCATTGAAAACAGTTACACATAAACCTCACATCTCAACCTTTCTTTAATGGGTCGTGGCTTGTAGTTCAACATAGATAACTGTCATTATATACCAGAGTGACATCATGCTTTGTGTTTTTCAGAGCACAACATGTCATTGCTTTATATAGGTTCTTCTTCTCTGAATGGATTTATTTAGGAGTTCAGGAGGAGTACCTAGAAAAATTTTGTACATATATGGATTTTTTCTTTTGGACTTTTATCGAAATAGAAGTACGAGTATCCCTTGTTCTATCGGCTCAAGGTGAGGTCAACATGGTTATATAGCTCACAAGGTAGGTAGGTATTTTAATGACATAGGTGGAGTAAATTGCTATGCAGCTCATTTTCTCATTTTTGGACAAGGATAATTTAATGTAATTGCTTTTTCTGGTAAAAAGTCCAAAAATGAAGGAACAAGGAAGAGGACTTAATGAAATTCCATGAAAAAGTAGGCTCACGTTGTAGGTATGTCAAAGTATTTCAGTTCCGTCAAGTAGATCCTTAAAAAAAAACTCACTCAACTAAAAAAAAAGAATCCCTTCAGCTAACATTTATATAACTGCATTTGGTTTGTTGTGTCATGTTCACTACCAAAATGGCTTATGTAGATCTTATTCTCCAGAATTTCTTACTTTTATTTGAAATTCAAATTTGTATTTTCCGAAAAACACTCCGGTATTCCTTCGTACGAGATGTGCAAAAAGCAATTATAAGTAGCGGCACGTATTTTATATAACATTTCACAAACACGCACACGGACACCACCTGAAGATTGAAAAAAAAAAGAAAGAAACTGTTAAGAAAACGGTCCTTAAATAAAATTCCAAAGTTTATTTAAAAAATCACTGAATTTTAAATTATTCGCGTTAGGTATGCTGCATTAGAGCTGCGTGTACAGCGGACAAGTTTTCCTCGAAAATCAGAACTCTCAAGAAGCGAAGCTTGCGGCAATTTTCACACACAGCAGGCCACGAACCTATTTGCCTATTCACACGTACACAGAGAGAAACAAAAAAGAAAAGCACACCGACTTAGAGGGTCAAAGAGGGTTGTATCTTTTGGTCAATATACGGTTTGAAGTTATGCGTGGATTGTGTCACTTCGTTCAATCTCTGCCACAGCACTCCAAATTCCGAAATCCGAGAAGCGATCAACGAAAATCAACCCCGACACGAAACACGACAGCAGCGAATGTAATCACACGTCCACCACTACCGGGGAAAGCCTGCTGTGCCTGCAGCAGAGCCGATTGCCGATGCCGATGCCGAGACCCGAACCGAGAGCCGAGAACTGACAAAGTGACAACTGAGAACAAACAAATCAATTCGATTCACGTAATTGACCCACAAAACTAACGAGAGCACAAACACCGAGATCCTTTTCATTTTCTTCTTTCATTTTTTTGCCTTGCCTTTTCAATTCATCCAAACCTAATAAGACCGGCCAAAATCGGAAATTATGCAGCAATACTGGACCTGTGACCGGTTCCGCATAGTTTATGTGTCATAATCACTTTACACCATCTTACCACCCCCTGGAACAGGGAGGTAGGCATAGGCACATTTTTTACTCTGTTCGTTGGATAAAAACAAAAATAAAAATAATGAGAAAAAAAACTATCAAAACTCAACCCTTGGGGGCTTGGGGATGGGAAAGAAAAGGGTTTTCACATCAATTCCGATTTGAACCGAGTTCACACTACTTTTTGTGCCGTCATTGATTTTTCTCGTGGTATTTTTTTTTTCTCTTTCGAAGAACAAGAAAAAATTGGAAGAAAAAAAATTATTTTAGAAGCAAGAGGCGAAAAAATAGAAAAGAAAAATGTTATCGCCCGGCGGCCCTCGTCCGTTCGCAAATTTGTTTTTATTATTTTTTTTATTTTTACTCCTCTCTGGTTTATCCCTTGCCGTTAGTCAGTGGTGTGGGGATACAAATATACACGATGTGAACCCAACTAAATGCGATACGAAACTGAAGGAAAACGTGAAACTAAACTTCTCCGTATCGTGCAACCGCACCGCACAGAAGAAGAACGAACCACTCGACACCAACAACAACAACTACAACAAAAAACGTTAGTAGCCAAGCAATGTACTAAGAAGAAAATTGGTGAAAAAAAAAACGATTCCTAAAAACTACACCATATGAAACGGGGGCTCGTTTCGCTGTCGGAATATGCACCACTCGCAGGCAATCAGGCTGCCATGCCATTCCGTTGTTGCGCGGTGGTAGTGCCGCTTATTTGCGGCCTTCAGCGTTGTGCCTGAGTTGGGTGCTCTGCTATTCTATGGCAACGTCAAGTCGTTGGTGTATCTTCCTGTTTTTCTTTTCTTTTCATTTCTGGGAGGAACAAGTAGTAGTAGCAAGTTGATGTGGATGTGGATCCCATAGAAGTTGTTGTCTCCAAACAAGCGAATGCCCCAACACTACGGCAACTAAATACCCTTCATACTGAGTGAATGGGAAAAATATGAGTGAGTGGGTGGTAGAATGAATTCACAGAGGGGGTGGATGATTAAACAGAGTTCCTGCTCTGCAGTAATCAGGAAAGTGGTTGTTGTTTATGCTAAAATAGAAAAAACATTAAAACTATTCAAAATTGCCCCTTGGTGTAGTTATTGTGAATAGGCCAAGGAAAGGGTCTTCGTCGAAGTGGTCGAAAGAGTCTAAGAGTTGGTCTTCTAATAAAAGTTGAATTCTGTTTTTTTTTTTTCAACAGTCGGCTGATAAATTTGTTTTGTGACACACAAAGAAGCTGAGTTTAGAAATTTGGAAAAACACTTTGGGAAAAATAAAAATCATCAATTGGTGAGCGAAGGCCAAAAGATTGACTAAATGTGAGAGGCGAAATGGACATCTCTTCAGCTTTGGGGGAAAAAATCGATTCCTTTATAAGAAAAGGTGTCAAGCTTTCAAGTTCAGATTTCTTTTCTTATATGAAACGACTTTCTGAACCTTGTTAAATGCATCTTTGGACTATAGGTGCCTATTAAGCGAACAGATGACCTGCCAGTTTTTGGCAAATTCTACTTCGTTCTATGTAAATTTCTATTGGGATCGATTTTAAGGTAAAAAACAAATTATTTCCATGGTGTATGTGTTTGCATATTTATTTGATATCCGTTTCGCTATTGAGACAGACCTGTCTGCTGATTTTAATTTACCATTGTTTTTCTACGGATATCGTCTTTCGCTAGAAATTGACGAGTCCTCTGAGAGTAATTACGCTGCCACGAAAAGAATTTCCCACTTACCCGTTCGGACTCGGCAAAATTTGTGTGCTCTTAAAATGTTCTATGCTCCCATATTTGAATCTTCTAACGAACACTGTACGAATTTTTCGTTACCTTTGTCATAAATTTTTATCTAGAATTGCGTTATCATAACTTTCCCTTTGATATTGTTGCCGGACTCCTTGAATCTCAATTCCGAAATGGGGATAGGATTTGACAGTTTTTAAAAACAACTCATAATTGTCGATTGTCGTTCATTACGAGCAATTTTGAGAATTTTTTTCGATTTTTTTTTTCGATGTCAACTAAAATCGCACTGCACAAATAAATCTTAAGTCAAGTTGTTCCTTCATTTATTTATTTTCTATCAGGAAGAAATATGGTGTATGAAGTATGACCCCTTTTTCAAGACCTAATTGAGGTCATAAGCTGGACTTCATGATGTTGCTGTTAATATTAATTTAGTTACCGAAATGTCAAAGCACTGTTTTGCCCCAGACCATACCACCGCAGTCAGTAGTCAGTACCATGTTAGAAAATCTACCGATTTCGAGAAGGAATTCATCCCTGACTTATATCAAATTGGATATCACCAATTCACGTGAAGATTTTAGTTGAAATCTCTCCAAATTGAACTCAAACATAAAACCTTTTAGGACAACGCAATCCAAAAGTTTGAGCATGTTTCGAGTGCAGTGGATTGTGTGTGTGGAATGCGAGATTCACGATACGTGCTGCATGCTGCTGCATCGTTGCATGAGCTATTTTAGATCATGCAACAATACGAAGAATAAAAATGCAAAACACTCAATTGATGAACAGGAATTTTCATTTTGAGGTGCTCTGGTGCACTAGTTATTGTAATTCACAATAGAGAATGAAATTCTTTTTCAAAAATTTGATTATTTGATTTATCAAATTTGCTATGAACATTGAGTGGTTGTATCGCTTATATCATAAATTTTCTCTGATTTTAGTTCAATGCGACAAAAGTGAGTTATCAAATAATCGAAAGTCTTATAGGCCAGATAAAGCAATCAGGAAAGATCACCAGTAAATCTTGAGACCACTGGAAACATGATTTGTTTCTTAATAAGCGTTTATAGCGAAGATAGAAAATATGTGTGTTGCTAGGATCTCCTCTAGGTACTCTTCGCAGCCATATACTAGAAACTTATTTTTCTTATGCAACGCACACAAAGCAGAAATACCATAATCCAAATAATCGGAACGATTTGTTCCACTGTGTTTGAAATTCCAATCCACTGACATTAGAAGAGAAATCGCACCAGTAGCTAAGAAAAAAAAATATTTTAACGGAGATTCGTATAATTAAACATTTTCTTCGAAATAAAAATATTCTATCAGTCATTTGCAAAAGATTGGTATAGCATTTAATATTCAATTGCAAAGGAAATGTAGTCAATTTTTCTGATTCGTTTTCCTGATCGTTGCTTATACCTACATAAAGACTAATTTTTGACGTGTAGATAATAATCCTTCCATGAATCTAAAAAGGATTAGAAACAAAATAAATTCACTCAAATTCAAAGGATATCCAACAATTTGCATATTTTTCAGTTTCTAAGGATGATCCTACATCTTTGCCTTATCGCCCCACGAAAGATACTCGTGGAAATGTGTGTGTTCTGATTTAAGAAACGTCATCAGGAGACCAAGTGACACACTAGGGCAGTATATGTCCATTTTGTGAGGGATTACCTCAATTAAGGGGTCATCTGATGTGACGGAATGTTTTTTATATGCCTGTTAACCCAGAGGCTAGTGGTTCGAAACCCAAACAGAGGCAAAGACGTTTTTCCACGAGTATCGCCTTTCGCGAGGAATTGGGAAGCCATCCGTAAGCAAATTCATTGCCATTAAATGCGCTTTCTCGATTAACCGTTCGGAACCGGCAGAAAATTGTAGGCCTCCTCCATTCCCATGGCATGGTAGTGAAAAGTGCAGACCGCGCCATTTATTAATTTTTTTTTTTTTATTATTAGATGGCGGTTTGGGGTGCCTATGGTTTTCACTAGAAAGCTCCTTTTGAGTTGGTGGTGTTGTTTTAAGTAAGAATGGCTGGTGAATACTCTTTATTTATAAGTACATTATGTCATATCGAATTATATATGTATTAGGTTAAGCTTGAATTGGATGATTAATTAAACATCACTTTTGATCAATACCACAGGTGGAAACAACACTATGATGTGGAACAGCTTAAAAGACAAATAGCATAGATGTTGTTACATATCAACGATAAAGCTCAGCAAAGCTTGAAATTTTCTATGCCGAGTAGAGTTTGCCAAGCCATTGATAATAATTAATAATCAAAGGAGATTTACTGATTAATAAGATGTAGTTTGATAGGTAAAGCAAAAACTCTGATATAAATGAGCTTATGTAGAATCTAGCCTCAGAACAGCTTCAATTGAAAGCAAAGACCAAAACAAAATTAGGAGCACTATTCTTATCTCAGCCGATTCGTTATCAAACTTCAAGGTATATGTGGTGTACGCCATCTCTTCCGAACAAAACCGAACGAACAGTTTATTGGGTTCGACGAAACTGAAGACAAGCAATTTCAACAATGTAGGTAGCCGATAGCTGCGATCTAGTAAGTAGCTTTTCTCTTGCCCTTGCATTTAACATCCATCTCCCATATTGAAGCAAATATGAAATTACGCATTTTCGGCGACCATCTTGGATTTAAAATTTGTCAAAACGTAACACAGTATTCTGTTCCTAGACAATTGTTTTCTAGAGAATTTTATCGGCTAATCAGGAACTTTCAAAATGAAAACGAAACGAGTTAACGTTAAATATGTACTGCACCACTGGTTACAAAGACCGTCAGCTTCGGCTGGTAAACTGACAAGAAACACAACAGAACAAATGAGAGCAGCAAGCTGTTGCGCCTTCAGACGGTTCCCCAATCTAACCATTAACAGGGCTTGGCACGACTTGATTGCGGTTTTCTAAAGGGAATCGATGCGATGCTTCCGAGTGACAAGATCGCTGTCCGTTGCCCTTTCATTTGATACCCATATTGTGAAGTATTGAAAATGTTTGTAGCTAACACATAGCAGACCCAAAGCTTATTATACTTTAGTTCAAAGTTAGGACGCAATCCCAAAAACGTAGATTTTTTAATTTTTTTATTTTTTTATAAAATGTATTTTCATGCTTAGTTCTTATTAATCGGGAAAAAGTCCATTCCAATCCTTACATATATAATGGTTGAGAAAAATGTTTAAGGTCCTATCCTTCCCCCAAATTGTTCCCCACCTACCTATTTATTTATTTAATAATTTTTACAACCCAATTTTCATTCAACAAAACTTTAACTTATATGTGTTGACTTATGACGAAACAAGCCAAAGCTTACCTCCTATCAAAAATACCCACCCTCACATCAAAATAAAACAAATATTTGTGACTTAGCCAGAGACAAGTTATCATGGCTGAAGACCTACATATAAATGAGTTCACTCATACCACTGCAGATTTCCCAATTGAAAGCTGATATGCTTTTAAAAAGTCGTAATTTCTGATTTATTGTTCAATTTATTGTTATTACCGTTGCCATCAATAATTTAACGCCAAGGAATGATGATAGAGAATGACCCAACAACCGCCATCATTCCATTTAACAGAGAGACGGAAAACAAAAAAACGAACTACACATACACCGCAGTGAGATGTATCTGAAAGATCATACCGCAGTGCTCATCATAAATATGACGAAGTGTTCAATTACAAAGAGGCGACTTGCATCTCACCATCGCACAAGGCTATGTGTTCCCTTCAAAGGTGTAATAAATTTTATATATTCATACCCCGACACCATCATCCGACTACAAAACTAAGCATACATATTTATGCATTATTAATTACCAGAGAACTGTTTCAAAGGTCTTTTAGTATTCGCCCATTTAGGCCCGTTCGCGTTTAATGGCATTGCTATAACGACGCAATGTTAAAGAGTTACTGCCACAGTTAACATTAAGGTTTAGGAAGGGAAAAACTGTTCAAGTTCGTCAGTTGTTTGTGTCAAAAATGCATGGAAAATATGTTGGCAATAAAAGCTGAGTGTGAACCAGCGAACGAGGAAAAGGACCAAACATTTCTCTTCTTGCTCCGGACAAAGATATAAATACAACCCAAATACAGAAAGACTATAAATTTGAAATTCTTATTTGCCCAACAATGTGACATTTGGAATGAATAGGCGTCGGCGTCGGCCGTCGCCGCCGGCCGGCTGCTCCACAACCAACCTATAGGTGGTGCCTAAAACTGAAAAACACAATGTTCTGATAGTACCTACTCTCTGAACTCTGCTGCTGATGACATAGCTAAACGTCAAAGAAATTTCCTCAGTCATTCAGACGCGCGAGTAAAGTCTCTTTTTGGTTGCCGAGCGGGTGGGTTGAGCGGGAACTTTAATGACTTTTATGTGTTTTTGTTTTTCTTTGTTTTTTTTTTTTTTCTTGCTGAGTTTGTCTATAGATACTCTGGTTTAGGGGATCCTTATTATGAGAAATTCTTTAAATTTTAAATTTTCATTTGATAGAATGGAGCAACACGATTTTTGATCATTTAAAAACATGAGCTTCTTTCATTCATAAAAGTTTCAAGTTTGGGGACCTTAATAGGTAAACAACAATCATCAAGCTGGCGATAACCTACAGAGAGAATTTTTAACTAGAAGCGGGTGCGAGATATGACTTTTTATCATTTGGAACAAAGTTTGTAAAATCAAGACTGACGGAAATGTTGGACGCTTTGGTTAGAGTGAGAAAAAGGTGAACAACAATTTGGTGGGAATTTCCGAACATATTTGTTGTTTTGAGACAAAGTCGTTTTCAGTTTCAAATAGAAAAATAATCTGAGAAACGGAAGGAAATCAATTTCTCGCCATTATTGAAGGAATTGACATTTCTATTTCGAATAAAAAAAGTTGGAGTATTAGTTTTGGCTGGCTCAAATAACACTAAACATTGGAAAATGTTAAATTCGCTTCACTTCAGAGGGCAATCGAGTGTTACTGAATTTTCAATGTAAAATGGAATAACTTTGCCATTAGCTTCGCATATTAAAGTATATTGCTTTGACATACAAAAGTTCATACACGTATTATTGTCACGCCCGGCCCAAGGTTAACTAAGGCCCTGTTCAAAATTTACAGAAAGCGTATTTTATTAGCTACTTTATGTAAGCTTTCCTTTCTGGGTCTCGTAAGGTTTTTCTTTTTGTATTGTTTTGAGCTAGTAATTTGAGTTAATGAGCAAAAAATAACTCAGTACAGGCGTGATGAATGTTGCTTTATTGAAATAACTTTAAAATTCTTTTTTGTTAAAAATGCGGATGGAAGAATTTATTTGCGCTGGAAAAAATGAGTCGAAATCGAAAATAGTTTTCGAAAGATGTTACCATATTGATGAATGCAATAGGCTCATTTCGAGTGTGGAGTAGGTGAATGTTTACCAATTGACTCCGTAAAGCAAACGACAAAAATATTTCTTCAATAGTACTATAGTGGAGTGCATGTAGTACTTTTTGTACCACAATGTACGTCCGTAGTCGACAGCACTGAAGTACAGACGTACAATTCAAAACATCAAGAATAATGTAGAGAGTGTGAGGATGCTTTCTGTCAAAGGCTGAGGTAAGCTCAGCGGATCCAGAGTCTTCTAAAGTAGCAGCAAAACTTTAGATTTTATTGAAGCTAGTTTATTTCCGACATTTAAAATTAGTGTTGGTTATACATTTCGTACAGTGTTTTATAAATCTTATTCATGTTTCTATATCAAAGTCTCTATGGAGATGGGTAGATTCCAAGTACGCCTTTGATGAGTTCCTTACTTGTCCACTGCCGGGACTTGAACTGATTTTTGTGTATTTCACTGGTTACCTTATACACCATTTGGTGTAAGGCGGATGTGAGCTGTACCAGTCAACGAAATGCAACTCCACGTGGAGTTAATGGTAAGCTGCTGGTGATGTTGTTTTTACGTGTTATCCTCACCATTATCATTGTCTGTATTGGTACATGTAAACTTCTACTGGCATCGGTGTTGTTGGTGGTGAATATTGCTGTTTACTTTGGTTTGTAGGTGCGAAAATATAATGGGTCATTACAAGAGCTGTGGTTTACTCGCCGAGTATAACTCACATGCTGCTTCTTCAAAACCTATACCACCGACAGCGACTGAGGGAAAGACTACAGAGAATTCAGCAAAGTGAACTGAACACGTTTAACCCCGATTACCAGTCCTGCCTGAGCGAGTTTATCTGTACCAACACAATGTTCAGGCATGCAGTCCAGCACCACAACAATATGCAATTTCAAAAGGGACTACAAAACATCAAACCCGGTCCAGATACCTTCAACAACATCAACAAGACCGTCAGTAAAAGGCCTGATATGCCAGAGAAGACTACGGTAACATTGTGTCTGGTTACAGGCCCATATATCTGCTAAGCAACGTCCGTCGGCGAAATTATGGAGGTTTTGGTTTTTCGAAGGCTCAATGCATTTTACAACGACAACAGCATCATTCCGAACATGCAGTTTGGATTCGCCAAGAGGCACTCTTCTTTTCATCCACTCCTGAAGCTACAAGGGAACGTTATAACTCAAGGAAGCTCAACAACCACCAAACAACAGTTGGATGTTTCTTCAATGTTGAGAAGGCATTCCTTAGTCTGGATAAACGGATTTATTCATTAGCTCTTCATTTTCAAAGCGTAAAGCGAACAGGAGTTGCTCGGATGGGTCTTCATGAACAGCAGGAACTGAAAACCCTTACAGCTTCAAAACACTTAAGTATTATTCTTATTTATAACAATAATAACATTAAACAATAATTCCACTAAAACAATATTTGACACTGTAAATCGTTAAATCCCTTTTGTGCCAACACAGCAAAATTATCGATATGTAATTAAGTAACATATGATTAAGTATCAATTATAGAAATCCTCTCTTCAATAAAATTCGTCTAATCACATTCAGCGTGTCAGTCATCCGCCAGAGCTAAGAAATAGCTCTAAGGGTGTTATAAATCATCAGCCATTAAGGGCTGAAACGTCCAACTATTGTTAAAGATAGGCTTTCTGTATTGGTAAGTCTTAGTTAGCTTAGTCAGATTCTTCTGGCCTTCGTGCCACTATAGGAACCGAAGTAATTTTCTGATCAACCAAAGCTATTGCTTGCTATTTTTTGTGCCATTAGTGGCCATAACTAAATCTGTTCTTGTCTATTTACATCAGATAAAGGTATATCATTAATCATCCTCCAAAATCAGCAACTACTTTATCTTTCCAAGACGTTCAGTTTTTTTCTGTACTGTAGAAACCAACAGTACTCTTTAAGGAAAGTACTGTACCCTACAAATGAAGCTTAAAAGTCTGAATCGGTGACAGAATCTTTTTGAAGGTCTCAAAAACTATACAGCACAAAATTCGCACCATATCCAGCAGAGTCTCAAACTACTGAATAGAATCTGAATCCGCGTTTTCAAGACCGCTCGCCTCAGAGAGATTTGTCACCACTCTCAACTAAGCCTGGAAGTGGCTAAGCCTGAATAGTATGCAGGAGAAGAAAGGCCTGCTATTAGGCACGCGATTGAAAAACTACGGCTCACTCCTTGCTACTCAGACACTCTTAAATCCTAAAACTTCCTCACCAAATAGATAGACGAATTTGCGATGGACTGAAAATTGAATACAAAAATATTGATAACCATAACACCGAACAAGCAACAAGAGACCTTCACAATAGATCGCAAAAAAGCGTTTAATTCAATAGCCAGAAACCACTGTTTAAAAAAAAAAAAAAAACAGAAAGACTTAAGACGAACTACCGCATCATTGATCGAGTGAGTGAAAACTATTTTCCTTTCAAAATTCCATCATTAGCTTGCTGTTCAGTTATCGACTTCAATTCGTTCAAGTACTGATGAAAGAATGCCAAATTTTGGCACTAAAGAGTTCGATAGCGCGACAAATATTGCCAAAAACACATAATTCAGTCACGTTTTACTCCATCACGTGTGCGGTAATTCGCCCCCTCTTTTGTTTATTAAATTTTTCAAAGAAAAATCAACATTCGCAGTGTATCCAAAAGGCAGACTACTAGAGCGAAGCAAGTAAGTGGGAGAGTTGTCATCCCTTCAAGATCAAGATGTGCAACAGCGCAAAGAAACTTGCTACCATACTTTAGCTATACCAATTACAAAGGCAAAGATATCTCAAAAGAGAACTTATTTGTTTCACCTTAACAACAAACTAGCGGAAGCAATAGAGTAAGATAGCGAAACATTATCAAAAATACAGCAGCGAAACTGAAAAGTCGCAACACTATCATTCAAACCACGACGCCGACGTACTGCCACGTAGTTTGTTGACTTCCGTTCTCAACTCCATAAGTGTGGATCAGCCAAAACATTTCTCTGCGACTGAATACCGAAATCATAAAGATCATTAACGATGAACGAAGCCTTGCGGCATTCCTCAATAAAATATCGGGCATACCAAAACAATTACAATCTTATTTTGATCGTTCGCCATAAATCATATGATAAAAATAATAAAATTAACTTCGCTTATCCTTGCAACCTGTCAATATTTACTATCGGCGCCAAAATAACATTTCGATACAAATGCACGATATTACGATAGCTTTTTATAAAATTGTCAACGTTTTACTATCGAAACTTAAGCGACTCCACAGGAAATGATTTACAAGTAGTGTTGTTAACGGCAAAACCGCATACGAAGTCAAAGAGATCGGAATTGACTCTCCGCGCCACGAATTCACAATAAATCGTAAAGCAATAAATTAAGTCGTCATATGCACTCACTGGCATAACATTCATATGGCGATGGCGTTTAAGTCATCCCACACCTTGGTGGATGAAGTAAACTGCGATAACCTAGTTTTGGTTATCATTTCTTCGAACAAAGACGAATAATATAGTGCCACTCCTTTTGCTCGTTGGGAATTTTGTGTTTAGTGAATGCAATTGCCGTATCCCGCGAAGCTATACCAAGAATCACTTAACTTTTGCAGGCCAACCAAAACTAATTAGCGTTTAGGTGCTAGACATTAAAGGATCGTCATGAGTCTTATCGCAAGCCAGCGATCGCATTCCAATGCACCTAGGGTAACAATTAACTTCGCATGCACTTGCACAGGCTGGGGGTCCCCACATCTATACACCCACCACCGCTCTACACCTCTCCACCCCGAAACACAAACCATTTGACATGTGATTAGGAGACTTAAATGGTTTTGGAATTATTAAATTAGTAAAAGATACCCCACCATTGGCGCTGGGAAATAACCAGCACGCAACAGGAGAACCAGTTAAAAATCCATTAAAATCCATGGGGCTTATGTACGCGGTACGCACAGAACGTTTATATTGCGCACAGAGAGAAGCCCAGACCCCCAGTTGTCGGGCAAGGCTGTGGGGCTGTGGCTTTGAGTATGGTTGGCTTGTTGCAGTATGTGGTAATTACCCCACCTAATCGAATCTATCAATCTGTGAGATAAATCTTTGTTCTATCTGTAATCTAATTGTGATCATGTGTTTGAATCTGTGTGTGTGTGTGTCTGCGTACGATGAGATGGGCGGCAATGCTGCGGCCGTAATGGATACCAACTTTGTTAGAGATGCTTATCAACCTCGTTTCATTTATTTTTGAGGTGAATATCATCATAACTATCTTAAAGAGAGAATCATTCTCATAGATTGCGGCCAGCTGGTTATTGCCAAGCCACCACCACCACCGCCCGCTGCCGCCGTGCCGGTCTAGAGTTTTTCCATCATTTTTCAAATGCACAGCAACTTAATATGAAGACCGATAGAGAATAGCATTTCTGTGTGATGTGCAGAACTAAACGACGCCAAGCTTCTTATTTGCACCTGCTGCACCTAGCCTCAAAGTGGAATTTATTTGCGGATGAATTTCCAATTCCATCATCGGTTGCTCAATTCAGCTGAAGAGAGATCACTTTTCAAGGCCGCTTGAGATCGTTACACTCCGTGTGTTTGTTTTTTTTTTTTACATTTCCTAAACCGAATATAGAATTGTTGTTGGTCAAGTGGCCCAATCCACTTGTATATGCATTTGGTTTCCCCGAATGATTTGTTTGATGTAATCGCAACACACAAAGGGCAATGAAACCATTGGAAGATGTTCAAATTGATACAGCGGTGCTGTAGATCTTTCAATAACTTGGTGTCTGCAATGAGCATCAACAGGGGTTTATTCTGTAGTTTTTGTTTACCTACTCAACAGTTCACTCAAAGCGGAAACAGAACCTCATTCTTTTGCCAAGAATCCAGCTTCACATAAAATAATTTAGAATATCCGGTGTTTGTTTCGAAAATCATCAGCCTCTTGACCACAATCTGCATTCCAGGCTGATATCTCCACTACCACCACGAGCTTTCACACAGTAACTGCCATCGATCGTCAGCTTTTCAGAGTTCGCCGGCATAGTTCGAGGACGACCATTCTTCGTTTGTAGCCCTCACAGTGACTCTCTCACAACGGGCGGCATTCATCCATGGATCACTGACTGGTATATCAATATCCCCCGATCGAACGGGATATCATATTGCATCACCACTACCATCGTTTCACCATTCAACTCCATGTGTAAGTGTTTGTCTATAGCGTTCTGACGAATAAACAAACAATTCCGTTTCCATTGTCTGACTGGTACAGCCGAAAAGCTACGAATAGGATGGATAGAGAATTGCATCTTTGTAGAACTCGTTTCTTGTAACTGAAAAATTGTAAATTTCTAAATGTTGCAAACTGGCACGGATCTTACCACACAGAACCCATTCGACCATAACTAAATTTAGTTTGCAATTGACACCAATGTCCATATTTTCGCAAGTTCTAAAAATTCCAATGAACTCAGAGTTTTTTTTTTGTTCACTTTAATAATTGATTGCATAGCATACGGCATACGATACCGCATGCCATAATATTTACCCATCTAATCACGCAGCATATACGCTTTCCTGCGGACAGTTCTAGTGTTGTAGTTATGCTGGCTCTTATTTGCACTGCAAAAGTATCTTAAATGCAAATATGTGTATTTGTCTGGGATGAGGTAAGCTAATCCTAAATTTCTACCTGTTGTATGAACATCATATCCTACAGAAGATCCGCAAAACAAAAAGCTAAAATGAAAAAAACCAAAGTGAACTTATGACGGTTCCAACTGTGTGAGGAATTTTCTAATGAGTGAGTCTTTACTGTATGCAGGGAAATATGAAACATAGTCTGCCAGCAGATGAGAAAAAAAGACATTTAAAAAAAAAGTCTACAACCGTACGAAGGTGGTAATGGTGTGCGATGCAAAACTATGCTCTTCCCGCTTATTGACACTTGCTTTTCTAAGCTAATGATGAGGATTCTCGTCTCCTTGTGATTCTTCAACTTTTTTTTCTTATTTTGTTGGATCTTCATCTGCATATCCATATGCAGATGAAGGAGGAGACACTTCGTTCAGGCACTCACTCATTCTTTTATTTGGTGGAATTTCTTTCATATAGAACGACTCATCAGCAAGTGGTCGGTGTATGGTCGGATGGTTGACTGTCTCCTTTTCATCCTTTATGTAGGTTCGTTCCTTTTGCATTCGTAACAAATCTACAGTTCTGTATATGTTTGATTTATTTACAATTGAGGTAAAAGAGCAAAGTAAAGGGAAATATTAAAAATGGTTATGCATGGTCAGGAGCGGCTATGGGGCCTCGAGAGAAGGTTTTTTTTGTTACAAAACGTACGACGACAGAATTTTTAGACACCAAAGTAAAACTTCCTCTGCTCCTAACTTAAATTTATTGACTGAGACATTCTAAGAGACCTAAATTTTTTAAATGTTAATGTTAATGTTAATGTTAATGTTAATGTTAATGTTAATGTTAATGTTAATGTTAATGTTAATGTTAATGTTAATGATGATGTTAAAGTTAATGTTAATGTTAATGTTAATGTTAATGTTAATGTTAATGTTAATGTTAATGTTAATGTTAATGTTAATGTTAATGTTAATGTTAATGTTAATGTTAATGTTAATGTTAATGTTAATGTTAATGTTAATGTTAATGTTAATGTTAATGTTAATGTTAATGTTAATGTTAATGTTAATGTTAATGTTAATGTTAATATTAATGTTAATGTTAATGTTAATGTTAATGTTAATGTTAATGTTAATGTTAATGTTAATGTTGATGTTAAAGTTAATGTTAATGTTAATGTTAATGTTAATGTTAATGTTAATGTTAATGTTAATGTTAATGTTAATGTTAATGTTAATGTTGATGTTAAAGTTAATGTTAATGTTAATGTTAATGTTAATGTTAATGTTAATGTTAATGTTAATGTTAATGTTAATGTTAATGTAAATGTTAATGTTAATGTTAATGTTAATGTTAATGTTAATGTTGATGTTAAAGTTAATGTTAATGTTAATGTTGATGTTAAAGTTAATGTTAATGTTAATGTTAATGTTAATGTTAGTGTTAATGTTAATGTTAATGTTAATGTTAATGTTAATGTTAATGTTAATGTTAATGTTAATGTTAATGTTAATGTTAATGTTAATGTTAATGTTAATGTTAATGTTAATGTTAATGTTAATGTTAATGTTAATGTTAATGTTAATGTTAATGTTAATGTTAATGTTAATGTTAATGTTAATGTTAATGTTAATGTTAATGTTAATGTTAATGTTAATGTTAATGTTAATGTTGATGTTAAAGTTAATAATAATGTTAGTTTTAATGTTGATGTTAATGTTAATGTTAATGTTAGTTTTAATGTTAATGTTAATGTTAATGTTAATGTTAATGTTAATGTTAATGTTAATGTTAATGTTAATGTTAATGTTAATGTTAATGTTAATGTTAATGTTGATGTTAATGTTAATGTTAATGTTAATGTTGATGTTAATGTTAATGTTAATGTTAATGTTAATGTTAATGTTAATGTTAATGTTAATGTTAGTTTTAATGTTAATGTTAATGTTAATGTTAATGTTAATGTTAATGTTAATGTTAATGTTAATGTTAATGTTAATGTTAATGTTAATGTTAATGTTAATGTTGATGTTAATGTTAATGTTAATGTTAATGTTGATGTTAATGTTAATGTTAATGTTAATGTTAATGTTAATGTTAATGTTAATGTTAATGTTAATGTTAATGTTAATGTTAATGTTAATATTAATGTTAATGTTAATGTTAATGTTAATATTAATGTTAATGTTAATGTTAATGTTAATGTTAATGTTAATGTTAATGTTAATGTTAATGTTAATGTTAATGTTAATGTTAATGTTAATGTTAATGTTAATGTTAATGTTAATGTTAATGTTAATGTTAATGTTAATGTTAATGTTAATTTTAATGTTTATATTAATGTTAATATTAATGTTAATGTTAATGTTAATGTTAATGTTAATGTTAATGTTAATGTTAATGTTAATGTTAATGTTAATGTTAATGTTAATGTTAATGTTAATGTTAATGTTAATGTTAATGTTAATGTTAATGTTAATGTTAATGTTAATTTTAATGTTTATATTAATGTTAATATTAATGTTAATGTTAATGTTAATGTTAATGTGAATGAAAATCCAAATGCAAATGTGAATGAAAACGCAGCTTAACGCAATCTTACACAGAGAAAATAGTAAAATGTCTTCACATAGGCCGATAATACTACTATGAGGTTAACATCATCCTCAAATCACTTGGTTTGAATAAGACAGTTGGAATTAATGGAATAAGAGCTGTGTTCATACAATAGCATGCTGGCCTTGAGTTTTACTGAAGCACAAATAACTCCTGCGCTGGTAACACCAATCTGCATATTAGGAACTAGGTTTTCGTAGAAAAGTTTCTAAACGACGTTGTTGTTAAAAGACTGCAATGTTACGTTAAAAACCATTCTCTTAAAAAAAAGTAGAAAATACTGACTTTAGAAGATCAAGATTCTACATAAATAAAGGCCTTTATGTATTGGTACTCTTAATATTTAATAAATTAATAATTCAGCAAAGCTTCTGACACCCTGATTCATTCGAATCTTTTGAATGTGTTAGCAAGAATCGAGACTTAAGGTATTTTGAAAGACCGAAAGGTTGAGTATCTTTGCAACCGCACATTTTTCGTCAAGACAAAAGCTGTTTACAATAAAGAAGCTAATGTCAAAAATGAAGTTCTTCAAGGATCAGAGATCAACTGTTATCTATCCTGTGTACAAACAAGCTTTTTTTGTTGCAGGTTTCAGCTGGAGCACTCAGACCTAAATACCGGTCTAATGTACTACCAGTTAGGAACCTTCAATTCGTTATAGCTTTCCAGATGTTCGGAGAAAAGCCAAAAGACGCTGCCATGATAAAGAGCCTAAGCTACCAGCTCTCACTATGTTTGCGCAAAGTATCTGTAACCTCATGTGAGAAAAAGCAGGACATTCACAAGCAAGCTGCCCCGGGTTTTAAATAAGCCATAGCGTTCGCTTTTGTAGATAACGTAGCAATAATTGTTCGATACAGGAATATGTGAGTGTCTGAAACCTCACGCCATCAATTGCATAGGTCCTAATCAATGTGTTCTTAGGCCAGATATTTCTAAAATCGAATAAATTTTCACATTACCACCGCAAAGAGCTGTACAGAGCCATGTTTAGTTTTGGCATCCCTGCAAAACTGGCACAACTATACACGATGACTTTGTGGCTGCTATGGCCAAGAGAAACAACAACTATACTCGATGAATTAAGAGAATTGACGCTGCACCGTCAAGGTCAGTTAAGAACTCACAGAGACCTTTGATGTTGAAAAAGGCTTTAGGCAAGGTGACAAACATTATATGTACTTGAATAGATTGTTCAAAACTCAAACGTCAACGCTTTTAAAAGACTATACGTATACACTGACTGCTTACGCAGACGAAATTGACGAAATGTGAATATGCAAGGTGCTTTTGTGAGCATTGAAGCAGGAGCGGCAAAACGGGTTTGATGGGTAATGAGGCTAAAACGAAGTACAGTTCGTTCTCGATTAACGCAACTCTCGAGTTACACAACTCCTCGATTTACGCAACAACTGAAATTACATCGTTTTTGACGCGTTAATCACAACTCCTCAAATAATTTTGCCTCGAGAAGTGCAATTTTTGCATTTTTAACCGATTTTGATGGGTCTTCTTTTTTGTTTGGAAGACAGTGCCAATGCTTATTCAGGTTCTAGGCTGCGTATGTTTTTATATTTTATTGTAATTTTTGTCTCTGCTTTTTCTTACTGTTATTTCTGAGAAAAGCCGTACGATGGATTTGTATGTTGAATCCCTAGCATAGAAAAATTTTGTACAAGTGGTTCCTCAAAGAAAAGCAAAGTGCGCCAATTCTGGGGCTAGTCCTTAAAACAAAGGCGTACTCATTGCATGAAAAAAGTAAGAGATACCAGGATCTTTCAATGCGAGCAAATTTTTAAGAAAAGGACTAAATTAAAAGTTTGAGAAAAGACTTATGGCCTACAAAATCCTTGTAGATTTTAAAGAATCATCTCCTAACCAAAAGACATGCAAAGGTTGGTTTACTCATCTTTGCTTTTCATATCGAATTGAATCTATAAAAAACACTTATATACTCGGTAAGAGCAACAACCTCGGTCACAGTAACTCTAACTACCCTTGTTTTAATTAGTTGCGTTAATCGAGAACGTACTATATATATTGTCATCAGACAAGGAAGGGGAAGACCTCGCCTAAGATGGCACAATCAAGTAAAAGAAGACCTCAACAATCAGTGAAAAACTGGGAGAGCGAAGTCAAAGTCGCTATCGAAGGATGCTTGTTGAAGCCCAGGCTCATACCTAACTGTTATGCCCACCTGAGTTAGTAAGTAAGCAAAACTTTTTCAAAAGATTTTAATAAATCTTACTTTTACTATTAAAAAGAAAAAAAATTTTGGTCAAGTGCCTAAGCTTTGACTGGCATCATGTAGAACCGCTCCTGTAGATGTTCAGAAGACGAAGATAAGAAATGGTACAACCTGAGTAAAAACACATGTTTTTCTTTCTCCTACCCACATTCTATATTCTGGTTTACACCGAAGACCGAACACATAAATGAAGGGAGAATCTCATATGAAATATTTGACCCTCAGAGATGGAAACCAAACAAAGCACTTGACTCTAGAAAAATGCTTTTGTACTCAGCGCTCTTTATACGATCTAAAGAAGGAGGTAGGATAGTTGCTGATGAGCATCCCCGGCACCGAGTTATGATGGGAAAATATTTTCTTCTCCATTACATTGCACATAGTGGCGCTTAACCAATGTAAAACGAAACCAGTATCTTCGTGTGAGTATCTTTAAAATCAACCCAACAGGCAACAGCTTCACCATCGCACACTGGCTGTAGCTTTTAATGACTTCAGGTGAAAAAGGAACAAGTCGTTGTGAAGAAGTAGATGCGTCAACAAACTTTCGCTGACACTCAGAAAAATATAAACCTTACATATTTTTTGTATGAAGGCGTATGTAGGAATTGGGTTGTCATCAAAAATGGTGCAGTGGTTCCAAATTAATCACTCGATGGAATTGAAAACTTGTCGAAATCAAACAGAAATAGTACCTACAATCTATTGCTGCTCTTTCTCTGTATCTGCTTCTCTCTGTCTTTCTTATCGAACTATAACTGCAGAGGGCGCAGGGCGACGAGCGACCAGCGACCACACTTAGACGTCATAAATCTATTTAAAAGGTTTCTCACATTGTTTATGGTCTCGTTGTTGCGTAGATTGTGGGGCCAACATTGCAACAGCAGTTGGACTTGGACGACAAACGGACAGTCGATTTTGTTGGCAACACTTTGTTGGGTGCAATGTATTTATGTTTGTGGCCATCTTTAGCGACTATAGTGAAACATGTTTTATAACATTGCGGTATGCCATAAATTTATTGTCATTTATAGATCAGGTTGATGATAATCAAATTAGAATGTGGGTTATGAATATCTCAGGGCTCTGTGGAGGGTACCTATGTACATCTGGCATCTGGTGATATATTTGCTCGGAGTCAACATAAATGACAAATAAAATTGAAATAGTTCCAAAATAGGGAATAACCCAACTTTATCTGTTAATTGGTTTTAAATGGGAATACCCCTGTCGCATAATAATTCGAAGATTACCTTCTTTATTCGAAAAATAATAATAATTATACTTTATTTATGTTGCCAAATGAGAACTATAAAGATGTCATAATCTTTTATAATTAGTGTATGTAGACTGAAAACAAAGTCTCTGATTGACTCTAATAAAACGAACTTATTTTGAAAATGTATAGCTTTCCATAGTTGTGTGAATTTTTTAAAAACAAAGCTTCCTGAAACCCAATTCTGTTATGTTCTGTAGTTATTTGGCCCTGACTCACTGAACTATCAAAATTATATTTTTTATTGAGATTATTTAGTTATTGTTGCTAGATAGGGTTTCATAACTTTGTCGAATGATTTGAGAAATTGAGAAATACTTTATTAATAGATCTTTTATTATCTTTTGTGGGGGAAACATTTATTATTACGGGATTTTAATTTATGAATATACGATGCGTAGTTTCGACCACTCAAAGTGCGACCAAAGATTATTCGTATAGTATATTTTTCTTTCGAAATAACCAAGGGCTCTCTTCCACTTTAGATGAGGTCTATGCTTCCGGCTTCCGCAACGTATAGCTAGACGGAGATGATGGAGGACTTATGAAGTACAGTTGAGGTCCAGTATAACGAATGCCGATATAACGAATGATCGATATTACGAACACTTTTTTCAAGTCCATTAGGTGTTCTATATAACGAACAAAATAACGAATTTCCGACGAAATGGAAATAACGTACTCTATATAACGAACAAATAACGAGTTTCAGAAAATGAAAAAAAAATGACTGTAAGTGTATTAATGTGTCTACTTACATGTATGTTCGTTATAATATTGGAAGATACATACACACAATTGCACGTTAAATTTATTCAAAGATTTGTATGACAAAAAGGTTTCGATATAACGAATTTTCGATATATCGAATTGACTCTGGACATTATATCGTTCGTTATACTGGACCACCACTGTATTATCTTGGTTGTTGTATTTTTGGTTATAACGCGAAGCAGCAACATAATATCGCAGCAGTAGCACATGCACAATGCACACTCTCTGAAATAAGAGCGTTTCATAAAATGCGCATGTAAATGTATTTTAGAATTGGTCACCTTTATCCAAGAGCAGAAGACAAGAAAAGCAGAACGGACTTCGATGTCAGGTGTTGTTGCCTACGCCGCACAAGAACTTTATGTGTAAAATGTCTGGAATGTTAAAATTGTTAGTGTTCATTAACTATGTTCCTTTTCTATTAAAATATCTAGGTATATTAGAAAAATATAATTTTTTATAGAATTCCAGTAGTGGGGCTCGAATGGGCCCCAGGATGTAAGGATCTATAAGGGATCCTAAGTAGACGAAGTCCTGTACTTCCTTGAAGTAATGCCTTTCTATTGCGATGAACTGTTCGTCGATGTTTGATGACAAACTTCGTTTTGCCCTTATAAACCCATTTCTGCGACGGCGACGTTTTAATTGAATTCTTTACCAACGTTGACGGAGCAGCGTGAATTCTTCAAAGTCGTCCTGCATAGTGTTTCGCAGGGATGATTAAACATTATAGACACTGCGCTGTACACCACGTCTCTGTAAAAACTGTCTAACGCGGCCATGATATCGATAAAAAGATGGTTTATATCGACATTATATTCCCGTGGCTGTGCGGTAATGTGAATATTTGGTCGATGCTGGTCTAAAACCGCATTGAAAAACACTTATCAAGTTGTTGACGTGGGGTCTCAGACGTTCACATATTACAGCAGACAAGATCTTATGTGACGTTTAGGTGGTACAGTGAAATCTCCCTAGGGCGGACAGCCATGGTGCAGAAGTTTTTGTCCGCCTAAGGGAAATCAAACAAAAACACCAAATTTTAAAAATACATAGCTGATGCTTTGAAATCTGTGATTACTAAGCGCGTTGCAACTTCTCTTGCCTGTTGTCGAATTGCACTTCCAGATATCGGAAACCCTTTGTTTCGAGATGATTTCTACCACTCGAAACCATTTTTTTCAAGGCCGATTGACGAAATTAATCGTCTTTTAAGATGAGTTGCATTGTAGTTTGACTGCCATTCATATAAAAGGTCATTCTTTTTCTCAGTAGACCAGCAACTTGGGTCTTGCTTATTTTAAGTTCTGTTGTTTCTTCTCGTATGCTTATTTTATATTTTTGACTTAAGCTAATAACGTCTATCTTTCTTTTCTTTCTTTCGACCATGCGGATCTGCTGATTCATACTGCTTTTCAACTGATCCTCAGCGGTCTTAAAAAGCTCCGCGCTATGGTCGTCTGCATCTGTAGTCTTATTTTCCTTAAGTATGCAAATGGCAAGCTTATCTTCTTCTAGGTGGGGAAGACGGTGTTCTTGATCATCGTCTAAGTTGAACTTCCATTCTCTGTCTGACAGCTAATTATGTTTGTTCAATGTTGCAAGCCAGTCTAGAGAAATGGTATTCAGATTCAGATTCTAAAGCTCTGAACTTTATATTGAGCAGCAAGCAAGGCAACAATCTTCTTAAATCCATTCTATTCTCTGACTTGCAGATGCAATCAAATCGATTTTACAAATGCGATCTCTTCTCCTAAAAAAATGAACACTACTCAGTGCTGAGCTCAGTAATCTCGTCATATATCTATCTACCTAGGCCCTCGACAAAGCAAAAAGTGGAGGATGCAGCTCTTATGCTTGACTGTCCCTTACAAAAGCTTTCAACAGACGGATCTTGCCAGACCAATGCATAACAAATCTGTGGTAGAACGCTGAACAACAAAGACTTTGCAGGTGAGCCAAGCGTCTTCTGACCTCAAAACCAAATAAATGGTCCGCTAGAACCTGTACCGATCAGTGGGGTTTTAAAGGATAATCCGATGACTAAAGAAAATTTCTTACAAACCGTTGCAGAAGCATCGAAACAATCACTGAAACTAGTAGGCTTGCCAAAACCCTTGAAAGAAGCAAGGCAAGCAAACTTGAAATATTGGGGACTTCAAACTGTTACTACACCAAGTCAAAATCAGAGGCACTTAGGATACTCATTTTCTATTAAACCCATGTATCAATCGCGTCACAAAAATCTATTACTTCTAATCGAGAGGTTATCACACGCTGTGGCATCTTTTTGACAACTGTAATTCCTGGTCTGTAATAGTTAGCATGTCTGCTTGTTACGTTTGAGAATTGAAATTCGATCCAAAGACAAATCTAGGAAAGAAAAATGTTTTCCCACGGGTATCAAGTTTCGAGAAGTATTAGCAAATAGTCAGAGAGTAAAATACACCGCTATTAAAGGTGATTTCTCGATCAATCGCTCGGAATCGCCAAAGCATTGTAGGTCCCTTCCATTCCCTCACAAGGCATGGTACAGAGAAATGCACTCCAGCCATCACATCTAGTTATTTTCTTTTATTTTATTTTATTTATTTATCTTTCGACATCTTCAAGTCCCCTGGGGTTGGCGGTATCTATCCACTTTCATACCAAAAACGGGTAGGCAATACTATTAGCCTTAGACCTGTCGGTTATACGTCCTACCTTATTAATATGCTAAAAAGATTTCTTAAGGCTTACAATGCGAATACATCCCTGCTTCAAATGAAAAATGCTTACTAAAGCCGAAAATCTTTTGGAGACCGCACTTCCAAACTTTGTTAGTAAAATTGATGTGCTTTCGCCAAAGAGCATTGCTTTTGACAATGCCTGTTTTGATGGTATGTGCAACGCTGGCTACTAGAGAACAAGATGTGCTATTGAGGATAAAGGCAATGCCAATGAATATAACAGTAATCGTTGAAGCAGAGTGTGGACAATATGCTGATTGATTAGTAAGTGAGCCCGCAAGGTGGCGTGCTATCCCCACTTCTGTGGCGCATGCTAAGAGGCTGGTTGACCTTCTGTTTGAAATACTTAATAAATCTAACGTCAACCTTAAAAAAATAACTGTGACTTATTTTTTCTTTAAACCTCCCCGTTTAATCCTAACGCCCGCCGCTGCGCCGTTTCTGGCCCCACGCCACTTTTGAAGTTGTATAAGTGAAATAACAACTCCCTTCTACTGTCATCTCAGTAAAACGGCCAATTGTATCGATAGGGTACTAATTCTGACTCCCCTAGCTTAGTCCCTTTTTATTTTAAGTTAGGTTAGGGGTCAAGAAAGACACAAAAAGTCAATGATATCACTGTATTCGTGCAGCAGGATTTTTGGCAAAAACTGGGGACCAAATCCCAAAATCATCTTGTGGATGTATACTGCCATTGTTAGACCTATCCTATCTTATGCCAATTTGGTCTGGTGGAAGGCGCTGGAAAAATCAACGCATTTAAAAACCCTAACCAAAGTAAAAAGATCAGCCTGTATTTGCGTAACTGGTGCAATGAGAACTACACCAACCGCGCGAGCTTGGAAGTAATCCTTAATCTCACACCCTTTGATCACTATGTTCAAGAAGCGGCAGCAAACAGCGCACTTAGACTAAATCAGTTTAATGTCTGGAAAACCAGCCAAACAGGACACGTACTGATTTTATCACGATACGCAGATAACAATATCGGCACGGATTACATAACTCCATACCTGGACTTTAAAAAATCCTTCAAAACCAGCTTCCCCAATAAACAGGATTGGGAGAATGAAACACCTTACCTGAACGAGACGTCTATATCAATCTATACCGACGGTTAAAAAATGGGAGTTGGAACAGGTCCAGGTTTCTTTTCAGAAAGCCTAAACCTAGTCAGTTTGCAGTTCATTCAGACTTCCAAAACAAAGCAGCGTCTTCCAAGCCGAGATCTTGGCAGTTACAAACGCTGCAAAACAGGTGTCCATGATGGCGCTATCACATGCTGATATCACTTTTTTCATTGATAGCCAAGCAGCAATAAAAGCGATTTCTGCCACTCTTGTCAAATCAAAGTTTGTTTCTTCCTGTCGCGAAGAGCTAAG